>OU785229.1:16500000-17900000 GCA_917051295.2 Erebia ligea | reverse complement strand
AGGAGATTGTCCTCCTGTCAAATTAGGAAACGATACTCTACCCTCAGCAAATTGTGTCAAATACCTTGGTTTCCATCTGGACCGGCGCCTGACCTGGAAATATCACATTGAAAATAAAAGAGACGAAATGAAAGCTCGATTCCGAAACCTGCTCTGGTTGCTTGGCCGGCAATCAACACTGAGGCTCAACAACAAAGTGCTTATTTACTGCGCTATGCTGAAACCCATCTGGCTCTACGGCATTCAGTTGTGGGGGACTTGCAGTAAATCCAACATAATGCGCATCCAAAGAGTTCAAAATAACATACTGAGGACAATCACAAACGCTCCCTGGTTTACACGCAACCATGAAATCCATCAATATCTGGATCTGCCAACAGTCAGTGATGAAATCAGCAAGTATTGCAAAAAACACCAAGACCGCCTTGCCAAACATCCAAATCACCTTGCTAGCTCGTTGCTACACGCCCCACGAGCGAAACGCCTGAAACGAGCTGATGTGCTCGATTATTGACGGACGGGCGAGCGATGGCTCCCTCGTCTGCAAATGCCATAATGAAACTCAGCTCATCTGATTATAGTCGCAAGACTGATTGCAGATACAAGGCAGGAAAAAAAAAAAAAAAAAAAAAAAAAAAAAAAAAAAAAAAAAAAAAAAAAAAACCAAACTTCATCAAAATCGGTTGAACAGATGGGCCGTGAAAGCGTAGCAGACAGACAGATACACTTTTGCATGTATAAGTATGGAAATAGTTATGGATTCTATCGATAATAATTTTAACTTAAAAATTATAAACGTTAAAATCGTTGCTGATTTTTTTGAAAATAAGTGCGATACCGACCTCTGTACCTATGTCATTTTTTGAAAATTTTCTAATGAGATGACCTTTCTTTAGAGCAAGTCCCTTCGCTACACCGACCTTGCACAAAAACATTGTATACTTATAATGATTTACTTATAAGTAAGGTAATACTTAGATATGCCCATTTACTTGCAATTCGGATAGAGGTTTAATATAACTGGCATGACTTACCATCCGTGAGATTGCAGTCAATGTGCTAACTTGTAGTAATTTTTTTTTTTTAATTCTTTCTATGAAGCTATCATTCACGGAATAAGAAAAGATGGTTTCTCATAATAGTACGGAATATCCATTGCGTTGAAAAGTCGAAAGTTCATATTTTTTTTATTATATCGATATTTAAAAAACTGTAAACTAGTGGTTCGCCCCGAACTGAGACTTCGCAGTATCCATTTAAGACAGTTTTAACTATATATTGTAATACTAGCTGATGCCCGCGACTTCGTCCGCGTGGATTTAGGTTTTTCGGTTCCCGCGGGAACTCTTTAATTTTCCGGGATAAAAAGTAGCATATGTGCTATTCCAGACTATAATCTATCTCTGTGCGAAATTTCATTCAGATCCGTTCAAACGTTGGAGCGTGATTGAGTAACAAACATCCTTACCTCCATACATCCATACATCCATCCAAACTTTCGCATTTATAATATTTATTTGATTATTTGTAAGCACAAACGAATAAACTTTTACAGAACGCCATCTATTGACATCATTGTGAAGTTCTGTTAAAAATACTGAAGCTCATTAAAAATTAAGCTATATTCGGCTGGAGGCCATCGGTTTACATATTATATTTAAATTTGAAGTAATTAGGTACGTTCAGTAATTCAGAAGTTAAAAGACTCTGACAGACAATTCACGGACGGACGGACGGACGGACAACTGCAAATTCACTCAAGTAGACACAGAGACCTTTTACAAATAACCTACGCCTAATAAAGCCTATAAAAAAACCAAATCAAATTAGTCCAGAATCCAGACACTATGACGTGACTGCAAAATTCAACCCTCGTCATTGCCAACGTAGGCTAAAAATAAAACTAGGGATAAAATCTTTGCAGAATTTAATCTATTTATTAGGTTCCCACTTAGCGAACAATGTTCAGATTGTCAGCTATATTTCAGCTTGTTGTAAAAACTGAAAGCCAGTTGAAAAGTAAGTAATTTCATTAAACAAATTCATGCTCGACAAAATAAATCCTCTTTTTATAAAACACTTGCTGTCCGTCCGCGTGGATTGAGGTTTTTTGGTTCCCGTGGGAACTCTTCAAATTTACGGGATAAAAAGTAGCCTATGTGTTATTCTAGACTATAATCTATCTCTATGCTAACATCTATCCATCCATTCATCCAAACTTTCGCATTTGTAATATCAAACAAATATTATAAATGCGAAAGTTTGCATGGATGTATGGATGCTTGTTACTCAATAACGCCCCAACGGCTGAACGGATCTGGATGAAATTTGACACAGAGATATAATATAGTCTGGAATCACACATAGGCTACTTTTTATCCCGGAAAATTAAAGAGTTCCCTCGGGGGAACCGAAAACCTCAATTCACGCAGACGAAGTCGCGGGCATCAGCTAGTATTAGTATATATTATAAATGCCCACAAACTTATTTGACCCGGTGGTCAGATAAGTTTGTCGGATTATAAGCGATGGCACCCCTCTGAACACATAATAGTTGCTCTATAGTCTAGGTAATGAAGATGCACATGTTATATCCACCACCACCACTACAGCCCATTAACGTCCCACTGCTGGGCACAGGCCTCCACCCTCATAGGAGAGAGGGGAATTAGAGCTTAGACCCACCACGCTGCTCCAATGCGGGTTGGCGGGCTTTAACGACTATTATCATGTTAGTGATAATAACCGGGACCGACGGCTTAACGTGCTCTCCGAGGCACGGGGGTGAAACACCGCCAACTTCCTAACTCCGAGCTAGTACTGAGAATTTCTAATCAGAAAACCCCAACACTGAATTATGGCCCGACCCGGGATTCGAACCCGGGACCTCGTCAGCCGCAGTCGAACATAATAACCACTAGACCAACGAGGCAGTTATATGCGAGGCACATGTTATATGCGGATTCAGAAGTTCAGATTTCTCCATTGAATTCCAGGTGTCTCTGCCTCCACTGGTACAACATCAAGTTCCAAGAGGAGTACGATGAGCGAGTGCGCGCCAACCAGGAGCACTTCGTCAGCGTGGTGGAGAGCCAGCACGACCAGCGTCCGAACAGGCCCAGGTTGAAGCCGCAGGTATAACTTTTTTTTTTTTTGTTGCGTAAATTTAAAGTCGCTCAGAGAGCTATGGAGAGGGCTATGTTAGGAGTTTCTCTAAAGGACAAGATCCGAAATGAAGAGATCCGTAAGAGAACCAGGGTCACTGACATAGCCCAAACCATTAGCAAGCTGAAGTGGCAGTGGGCAGGCCATACCTGTCGAAGGAGTGATGGCCGCTGGAGCCGGAAAGTCTTAGAGTGGAGACCGCGTACAAGTAAGCGTAGTGTGGGGCGCCCTCCAGCACGATGGACCGACGACATTAAGAGGGTGGCGGGAAGTGGCTGGATGAGGAGGGCTGAGGACCGGGTTGCTGGCGTTCTTTAGGAAATGCCTATGTTCAGCAGTGGACGTCCGCAGGCTGAGATGATGATGATGATGATGATGAGGCTTGCGCTTGACGACAATCATGCTTAGTGCAAAGCAATGATGAGCTCTAGGTTGGAACGCGCTTGCCTAGAAGATGCCTATTCACTCTTGCCTTGAAGGTACTTAAGTTATATGTGTGTATGTGTGTGTTAACTTCTCCTTTGTTGTACTGGCTCACCAACTTATCTGGCCCGGTGGAATTGGAACAATTTTTGAAGTGAATACTTCTTTAGCCGCGTTGAGCACTTTATGGTAGGGGGTAAACTTGTGGATTCGCGTGACCGACATGCTCGCGAACAGAGACATGCTCGCGAACAGGGACATGCTTGCGAACGCCGACATGCTCGCGTTGTTACGAAGACAAAAGGTCTTAAATATAAATATACTACATTCGTAAATAAGTTGATTCACGCAGCTTGTAAGTACATATTGTGTGTGCGTGTGAACGATGCGTGTGTAGTAGTGCGATTTCATACCTATCCGTTTTGCAAATGCGTCCTTAATGCCTTGAGGGTTTATATTATTTATTTATTTTTTTAAAAATTAAATACATATTCGTTTTCACTTCTATCGGCAGTTCCTATCACTGCCAACTTTTTTATTCATGTTTAGTTTCTGTAGCCTTTTAAAGGCAGATCCTACACGGCTTAAAGGTATTTAATAACCTACCCGGGGGCACGGGCTTCGAGTACTTGGTTCTTAGCCCCGAGAAGACCCTCACAAGTCACAACATAGTGCTATAAGGGCAATCATCTGATTTCCCACTTAAATCTAATCTAATCTAATCTGGCCGGTACTGTCCCACGACTGGGCAAAGGCCTCCTTCCGATTCTTCCATATCTCCCTATTTTGTGCTTCTGTGGGCGACTCAACTTGGAATTGATCTAATTCATCACGCTTGAATTTCAGTTTTAAAGCAAATGTACCTATAGTGCGCGCACGAGCTCCGAGGAATCGGGGTCTGAATAAGCGACGGCTGTACGCCACCCCCGATCGTCGCTTCATATCCAGCTCGCTCCCGGCACTAGTTTCGAGCCTGACGCGTGTAATTTTGCGACAGCAGTATTGTTTTGTACTTTAAACAACTCTAGGTCATTACTTTAACATTCCATAGGATTCCTCGGAGCTCGTGCGCGGACTATACGTATTGTAGCAACTTATACGAGCAAGGAGGTGAAAAAATCATATCAATGAATGCTTTTATTTCTTTACAGGTTAGCGTCCAAGACGTAGACCTGATCAAACAGCCCTCAGTCGCCAGCGATACTTAAATCTGACCACTTGTAGCTTAGGTTACTTACATCTAGCGATAATACCTGTCGGGCCGCTGCAGGGTGTGGCTTAAGTTCTTATTTAGACGATAGGTTCTGGTGCATAGAATTAGGAATATTAAAGAAGGAAGTTTGTCCATGTAATTTGTCACTTGTATGGATCTTCATTTTCTTCATCTTCAGTGATGGATGGGAGCAAGAAGGGAGATAATATTATGCGACAAATTTAAGTTTACGGAACGCATAGATTTAGGATTGGTCTCCGCTGCGCTCCTACCGCAGCGGAGACCAATCCTAAATCTATGACGGCACGTTACGTGCAGTTTGACCAATAAACACAAACAACGATGTTTCGATTCAGTCACACTCCGTGATTTTAATTTAAAAAAATTAAGAAGATATACCTAATTTTATTACAGTGCTTCTCACACTATAAAGTTTCTAAACTACTTAAAAATATATAATCACGGATTTTTTATATGTATTTAAGAAAGTTAGCCTGAGTTCTACACACAGTTCTATAATAATTCCTAATTCTATGATCTGGTGTCAATGCTATAAAGAATGATATAGTCAGACTGATCTGATACTAATATGACTAATATTAGCTGTAATCAAAATTCGAAGACAAATATATAGGAAAGATGGAATTTCATTTATAGACACAACGGTTTAAATCAGCTCCGTTTCTGTGACCTAATTGAGCTTGTGTGATCCCTGAAATTTAGGGATTATTCATCGATAATCCCTGAATTGTAGGGGTATAAAGTGTTCTAAAGTTGTCAGACCATATAAGTAGCATATCTAACATGTGGAATATCACTGACTCAAAACCCCAAAAAAATGAGATTAAAAAAAAATCTTTACAGAACTTTTGCGACAGCCTGTATAAGACGAAGTGCTACAGATATCGCTACAGTTTTGTTAAAAGTTATTCCCTAAAATAACAAACTTTGAGACAAATATTGACGTAGAATTTTCTAAAGATTTAACAACTTTTAGATGTTTTAGACTTTATATTGTTATCATTGGATGCTCGAAAATAACTCGTGTAACATTTCGACCAAGTCAAAAGTCTATTCCAAACTGGTGAGAAATTCCAACCTGAATCTACCCGCCGCGCTGGTCTATTGTGGAAAAACAGCATCAATCATAGCTATAATCTCAATTGTTGTGATTGTCTGAAATATGGCATTCTTGCTGGTTATTACCATGCTGTATACATATACGTACATGCTTCAATACCGATGTAAATGTTACAAGGAGGAAAGTAAAATTATTACATACTGCAAAAAGTTATTTTTCATAATATTGGTATATATTCCGCAGGCTTGTTTCAACCGCTATGGATACAATTCAATACTAAAACGAAAAAATTATTGCGTTATGGTAACCAAGCGATCGGTGTCTATCACCGAAAGTCTTAGGTGTGTCGAAAACTTTGCGAATAACAAATTACTTAGGAGTTTGATTGTTGTTTTACAGGAAACTTTTCGTGATGTTCAAGTTGGCTAGTACTGAGCTATGGTCGGAATTTGGCACCTGTTTGGGATAGCTCTTATGCCGCCTTCACACAATCGTTAAGGCATGTGTAAAATTGGCTTTTTTGTTAGCGATATCTTAGCACCTTTAGCGGCCCTCTGTATTTAGAAAAGTGATAATTTTGTCTCTCTTCAATAAAATGGAACATATTTTGTAGTACCTTAAAAAATCATATTTTATAATTATAGTTTCCAAAGGTACGTTTACAATTTTAGGACTTTTATTCAAATCTGTATATCTTTAGTGAAATATGTTAGGTTAAGTTTCTATTACTTAATTTTAGTAACTTTCTGATGTGTTATACGATTGTAGGTTGAGTGATTTATTGTATGATTGTCTATGTATATGTTAGTGTATTTGTATACTTACATTGTAGTAAAATTTGTGTCTCGAGGTGTAGGTATATATAATTTATTCATTTCATGGTACACATGAAACCCTATACAATAAGGAAAAGTTATACATATGTTTTAAAATATTTTAATTTTACGAATTCGACAGCTTATCGTACATCTATTTACCAAGATTTACGGAAAAATATATTATGTATATTGTACCCATATCTGTAAAATTTTACATATCATTTTCAATAGAACCTTTACCTACCAATCATTTTAGCCATCGAAAATTATACGTCAATGATTTATTCCATATATCAAAATACCATAACATCATGCTACATCACTGTATATTATGACATAATATTGCGTTAAATATCATATTTTTGAAGTCTTTACAATTATGATAATATCCCTAAATATATTAATCGCTATGGGTAAAAACTATAGAATAATTATATTATTATTATATATCTCGAAAATTAAACTTTATTATGTTGAATATGATTTTAGGTAGCATAAGATGATCTAAGTTTTAAAAACATATTAAAGTACTCTAAATATGTTTCGGACTTGGGCCATGATTGTAAGTTTTTGTGCATGAGAAAATTCGAATTAAAAATCTTAATAATGATCGCACTCACTTTTAGCCACTATATTGGCTAAAAAAAGCGAGCAAGCAAGAATTAAATTCAGTCATTCTAACTTATAATATTGAGTGGTTCGAGTGGCTGAATTTAATGCATTCTTGATGGAAATACGCCTAATTTTGAGTCAATGAATGAAAGTGCTTCAGTCAATCTAAGGCGATCGTCGCATCATAGCTATCACTCCTTAACTACGTAGTAACTATACTTTAGTATCCTCCAGGCCAAGTGGGAGTTTTTTACGTATTCGAAATGCGACAACTAACATTTAAATGAAATCGAACGCCAGCTGTCAAGTGGTTGACAATTCCATACAAATCGTAGTTAACTCTGTCGCGATCGAATCGGAAGAAAATCCCCACTAGGCCACTAGGCACACATTAAAAATTAGATCAACGGAAACATCACTCAAACAGTTATTTAATTCAAAAACTTACACTCAAGACTCAAGGCATTTTTGAACAAATCAAACCAGTAAGATTCATACTAAAAACCTTACCGTCCGATTCAATCAAATATGTCGTATTCAAATCGCTCAAGTAGGTAATACAGACAGGCTTGCCTCAAAAAATACTAACGTTTCCTACAGAAATACATCTATACAACACAAATATATACCTACGCTGGCAACAAAAATATAGGCTTGCAACAAAAAACAGGTGTACAAAAGGAAACAGGGAAATAATTATTTTTTGCTTACAACGATAGGAGTTTTTGAGTCTACAGAGCTTAAAGTAAAATTATATGATATTTTTATATACTTATTTCAAAGTTATGCAAATTACCACTTTTGTTTTTCCTATTTTATAATAACCCAAAATCTTCTGTACCTATATTTAGTTAAATCCGCTTACTTGTGGGCAAAAATACCCCACCAAACTTACCTAATACATTCATTACATTCTAAAGGCCCTGCCTGAACTAAACACGTTGATCGTCCCACGGTTAATATAAAAACGCAGTTTTCAAGTTTAAAAGTCGGCTGAAAAAAATCTTTCAATAGTTGTGCATGCAGGGTTCTAAATACACACTCATCTAAACAACTTAATACTAACTATGCATTTCAATTAAGAAAATCACCCAGAAAGAAGTGCGTATCTCGCATACCTATCAAACTTTTAACACCAGCAAATAAACGTTTCACTTGGTTCTTTACCTGTGTTTTTAATGAAACCAATAATTGTTTTTTTTTTGTGTGAAACAAACAAGCAAATCAAGTTTGATTTTGAACAAAGCGTTGCTCTTCCTAATTGAAACGAATAGTAAAACCCTGAATTCTGAAATAGGATTAATCAATTAAATGTGTTAATTAATAAACAATTTAAAATATTGCAATATCAGCAAATTTAATAGATATCTGTGTGTTTAATAGATGTTGTCATTTTGGTGTTTAAAATAATTGTTGTAGACCAATATACTTAATAATATAATAAAGTAATTAAATAATGTTCTAATAAATAATTAGGTAATAATTTTTCTCTACCTATTGATATATTAAACTCAAGATATCCTGCAATTATGATTGGGCAGGCAATCTGCAATTGTAAATATGCAGAAATTGAAGATTCACTTAAGTATACTACCGGCATGATTAAGAGACCATAACGAAACGACAGTGTGAAAAGGATAGACTTGTTGTACACTTTAGCGTATCAAGAGAGAGATGCCAATAATGAAAGGTAGGTCGCGACGGAAGCAAAAATGTAATTCTAGTGTTCTAAACAAAACAAAAATACAATTTCATACATTTTTTTTTTAAACTTCAGACTGCAATGCAATTTAGATTAAAACACGGCCAATTCTGTATAACACAATCTCTAAACTAAACTAAAATGACAGCTCTAATTCTATCCTGTATTTTAAATCTGGTTCTGTGCCTTTCCGTTGGGAGTATTATGAAAGGGTTAGCAATATCACGTCAAGCCGACGTTAGTTTAGTTTACTTTAGAGAATGATGTGTACAGTAGAATTAACGTTAACCTTAACTTACTTACCAATATTATTTAAAATAAAAAACTTCCAAAAGTCGCAAGAATTTAATTGTGGGCCCTTAAGGAAATTGTAAAAAACGGTTGACAAAATAATATGCCCATTTTATTTGGCTAAATGCCTGTACATAACATACGTAAGTACGTGGTAAGTACGCTGAAAAAGGAACTTGTGATGTGAAAAATAAGTACATTTCTAAAGACCGATATATCTTTAAGTTTTTATATTGATCTACGTACCCTACCCCTAATTTGTGTATGAAAATATTTTGATTGAAGGAAAAAAATTGTATTTTTCAAAATTTTAATCATAAGAGACTGAAATGTGTTCTATAAAGTATTCAAAGAAATCATTATTTCAGGCTATTTTTCTTAACTGACCTAATAATCTTATTTATCACATAATAATAGGTATTATTATGTCATAAATAAGTATAAATAATATATCAGAACCCAAAATGCTACTATGAGTTTTTCAAACTTCTGTAGACAATTACCTACTACTTCTCTGAATAACTTCTCTATCTTTCTGTGTCGTTTTGCTGAGCATCGAGACCTCTTAGGGGTCATCCATAAAGTACATCACACGTTAAGGATGGGGTAGGGGGTCGACGAAGTGTGACATTGTGTGACAAGGGGTGTGAGGGGGTCCTAAGTTCCGTGACGTCACATTTCAAAATATTTTACATCTAAGTGTTAAAATGCCAAATTTGAACTAAACTTAAAATAATTCCAATTTCTGTTAATTTTTTCAAATGTTTGATATGATGTTGATTATTTAAAAAAATAATTTTAATCGAAATAAAACTAATTTCGGAAGTGCGGTTTTAATTTATTAATTTCTAGATGTAAAATTGCAAGATATGTGACGTCAGCGGGGGAGGGGGGGTCTCACAAATGTGACCAACTGTGACAAGGACGGGGAAGGGGTCAAAATATCACGAAATTAGTGTGACGTACTTTATGGATGACCCCTTATCACTAAATACAGAAAACCCCTCGGGTTCTTCAGAAGGGTCCTAAATCCTAAAAAAATAGTTATTTGTTCAACGAGATAGCAAAGTTCGTTTTTGTTGCGAGTGCTTAATTTGACCCCGAGCGAGCGAAGGACTGTAGAGCGTAGCGAAAAATGAGAGTGAGTAATTCTAAGTTAGAATCCTGAGTGTAGTGAAGGAATTAAAGGCACGAGAAACAAAAAACTTTGCCATCGTGTGCTACATACCTACAACATTTCACCTCACTAGCGAGAAAATACAAGATGTAAGAAAAATATTGTACCTAGTACCTACCTATCTTGATTCCAATACACTTCAATATTATACCTAGCAATACTACAGCAATACACTCTTGAAACCAGTTTTTAAGCAATGCGCCCTTTTTGAGCTAGTGAGGTGAAAAAAGATTTGTCTTTTAGTTTAGTTTGATTAGTTGTGTGAAACTCATAGTTACCTGATAATTATGTTATCTGTCGTCTCGATTTCTCCAATGATCCACGAATCACGATTAGATCCTTCAAAAATAATACTAACTTATAAACGATTTGATATATATTATATTGGCAATAATAATTTTCGTGGGTCCAATTTGGACCATGCAAACCAAAATGCAGTATTAAAATAATATGATGAACAAAAACAATGACCACCAGTTTACAATTATTAAAAAAGGAATGAAATAACAAATTAATAAAACTAGATATTAAATTTTATTCTTCATATTTTATTTGCATATTGTAGTGGATCAACATCAATTTTAGCCCCAACATCTTAAAATTTAAGGGGGCCTTCAAATTTAATCGCGCAATTTTGGTTTCCTGCAGATGCAGAAAAAGCAAAAGCTAAAAATGCGTAGGTACATAAAATTGAAGATCGTCGTATTTAACCACAGTTTCCATTTTCGGTAGAAATTAATAATCAATTTATCTGTGATTTTCGTCGAACGTTGTTATATGTAAAAATTTAGGCCATAATTTCTTTTTACAAATATCTAATCATCTAATCATGTGCTAAGTACCTAGTCGAAAGATTACAGTCTATAGCTTGATATAATCGCCATAACATTCTACAGAAATCATTTATTCTTGTATTATATCTTAAAAAGGGCACTTTAAGTCGTACGTGGTCGAACCCTATAATATTCTATACATAAAAAATATCATTGGTCGTACGTATCCATTAATATTATAAATGCGAAAGTGTGTCTGTCTGCTACGCTTTCACGGCCCATGTTCAACCGATTTTGATGAAATGTGGTATAGGAATAGTTATTATCCCGGAAAATTAGAGATCCCGTGAGAATCAAAAAACCGTATTCCACGCGGACGAAGTCGCGGGCATTAGCTAGTAATACCTATGTAAAGAATACATTGTATTCATATAATATTAATGTGTATAAGTAATCTACAATACAGTAAGTTACATCAGTTGAGACCAGTGAATACTAGTCTCAGCTGTAATCGACGCGATGGTATAAATATTAAGTACCTACCTTTGTACCTACCTACTTATTCCTATACGTTACGTTGTACCCATACGGTAGATTTAAGAATAATTAATGTCAACCCCTAATATGTCTTATGTAGGTACTTATGCTAACTTTGATATGTTTTAAAGCGCATAATAATTTACTTAGTTTAATCATAAAGTCTTACTTATACTAAAAACTGATCATTGCGAGCTGTAGAGCCATTTTGTGCGAATTATACGAGACTTATTTTCAATTATAAGGAATAATTATTATTTATCAATATAAAAGGCTTAGCTGACGTACTTAAACTAAATTGAAATTAGTTGAAGCCAAAAACTAATCTTATAGCTATAATTTTAATGGTCTCCCAGTGTGTAAAGCGGCTTACTGGTAAAATACTAGTTACTTTTAAATTTTATAATACTCTATTATTTTTTTAATACCTAATATTGGGCCTCGGGGCGATACAGTAAAAGGAACGATACCCCAAAAAAATTAAAAATTACAAAAATATATTAAATGCCAAATATTTTCACATATTATTTACAAACTCCTAGTTATGCTTTGACACAGTTTAATCTTGCGTAATTTTTTTTAAAAAGCGGTGCCATATCTTTTTAATTTAAATTTATTTATCTTGAATGCTGTGTTACTTAAAATGGATTTGAGTTTTCATGGGATAATTTATTAAAATTTACATTTTCGGTATTTTGGTGTCAATAAAATCATTTAATATAAATTATTTGATATACATTGCAAATTGTTAAGTCCATAATTTGTGGTAAAGTAAAATAAAGTAGTGCTATTTTATAATCATTGAAATTGGATTTTTTTGCCGAAAAGACGTATTAGAAAATAACACTACTGTGGTAAAGAGTCAAAAGATGGAGAGAGAGCATCTTTCTAAATTACTATTAAACATTCCGAGTTGCTTTGTATGTTAAATTATTAAGCTCAGACTAAAGGAAAACATAGATTGTAATTGAGGCGCTACAATGCAATTAAGAAAACTTCATTTCTAGAAAAAAAAATTGCGACACAGCTATGCAATAATTACCTATATTATGCTAGCTTCATCGAAATCAACACTTTTTTGTGAGGTTTTTATCTATTTTTTCTTTAGTCAGTGTTATTATGTACTTATCTAAATAATTGCCAAACGATTTTAAAATGCATTATATTATTAAATGTTTAGATTAAGGCATATATTAATTATGATAAATGAATGTGTAGGTAAACAATTAATGTTAAAAATCTGAACATCGTTATCATTTTGTTTGTAATCAATTCTGGAATTAGGCCCATGTTTTAAGGGTATTGAATAATTATTATAATTTATACAACAAATTCAACAAATAATAATGTACTTTCGTTAGACAATTGTACCACATTTGTTTTTAATAATTTAGAGCGAAATGATAGAGAAAAGTGAGTGAAAAAGTAAGATTATATTTGTGAAACTTATACCGATATTCTACTGGTGATGCGATATAAGTAACATAAAGTATATTTTTCGGTATAAAATAAAAACCGATTTCGGCAATCCCAGGCCTAATTCCAGATTCTCTTTTATCCTATACCTAAGCTCTGTTCACTGTGATAAAATAATATTTATAAGAATTTTTTAATGCTAAAAGAGTATTAATACCCATTATTACCGTTCCCGAAAAGTGGAACTGTTCGAACCAATAACGTTATTGAAATTCAAAAATGGAATTTTGTTACTTTTAAAATACTAGATATCACAGTGAATTAATATTATCCATTTCACCCAAAATCACCCTGTTATTTATTAGTTTTTGATGCATCTTTTTTGACCAGTTAAAATACTAAAACAATATTTAATTTAGAAGGCAACTGGTCATGAACGATGCATTATCTAGTATCTACTATGGTCTTCACCGTTGGAAAAGATTTTATATTGGTATGGTGAAAATTTTTAATTTTTAATTATGACTATGCTGTTTTATATCTCATATATTTTATACCGATGTCTCTAAATAAAATGTGAACGGAAAAAAAATTATTTTATTTTTACAGTACCTAACCTTGAATAACCTTTTTATCGAGCTAAATACAGCAATGTCATAGACGGGCCCTGTCAAACAAAGAATGTGGGCGTATTTTACAAACGCCATCAGTCTGAAAAGCGGGAACTTGCTTGCAACATAATATACATAAATGCGCCCGTCTTGTGACTCGGTCATAGATAAAATAGTTCATAGTCATAGAAGCCGTAAGGCCAGTTAGTAAAAAAAAATATCATACAGTTTGCCGCGGAAATTAAATGATTGCGTAATGGATAGAAATATTAAATAGG
Source organism: Erebia ligea (assembly GCA_917051295.2). Lineage (NCBI taxonomy): Eukaryota > Metazoa > Arthropoda > Insecta > Lepidoptera > Nymphalidae > Erebia > Erebia ligea. The sequence continues at coordinate 17,885,903 of OU785229.1, read as the reverse complement.
AAGATTAAATAAAGTTTTTTTTGAAATGTATAATTGTGAATTGAAACACTTACTTACCTTAAAATAAAAATTATACAGTGCCAAACTAATTAGACTTTAGATGTTAACTTAATAATAACAAATTATCTAGGTACACGACGAGCGATCGTGACGACGCGCGCTACGATGGGGACAAAGACAGGCTTATGACAGGTGAGGAACGTTCTCTGCAAGTCTGACGCCCGACTTCTTTCTATGAAAGGGCCCATCTAGTATCGATAATATTATACAGTCCCACAAAATTTGCTTGTTTAGTTTTTGTTTTATTTTTCATATAAGTATCCTAGTGACGCTGTCACCGGGTCAGAGAAGTTTGTGTGACTTATAAATTTAGTGTGTGTTCCGTTATAAGCACTGCGAGCACTGGCAGTGCTCTTTACTGGGGACTTTCAGTGCTCTCAGTGTATTTCGGAACGCACCCTTAGTACCTATTTGAAAACAAATACTAGTCAATGGTATCTACCTACAATACGTTGATACAAGGAGTTCCCAATGATGAGCGCTGTGGTCTTAATAAATAATTCTTATGAATTATTATTAAGGACTCCTTCTTATGAAGGAGTCCCGGATTCGATCCCCGCCAGGGCCAATTTGGGAATCAATAATTTCTGAATTTTCTCTGGTATGGTCTGAGGAAAATGCCATCATCACACTAATATATAAAAAAGGGGATCCCTCAGAGATTGGAAACTATAGACCAATAAGTTTACTACAAAGTGTCTACAAGTTATTTACAAATATCATCTTGAGAAGATTAAGACCTACTCTGAAATTACATCAACCTAGTGAACAGGCTGGTTTTCGACCAAAATATAGCACAACAGATCATATATTATTTACACTTTCTCAAATAATAGAGCGGTACAATGAATACAAACTGCCGCTCTACATAGCATTTATTGATTTATTCGAAAGCCTTCGACTCTATATCACATGACGCACTATGGAGAGCCCTAAAACAGCAAGGGATAGAGTCAATATATATATATCTGCTGCAAGCTTTGTATCAAAATAGTAGAGCCACTGTCAAATTAGACCGGTTGGGTACTCCATTCCCGATAAAGAGAGGCGTTAGACAAGGTGACCCAATTTCACTAAATTTATTTACGGCTCTACTAGAACACATTTTTTCAAAGCTGAAATGGGAAAATCTGGGAATAAAGTAAAGAGTACCTGAATCATCTGAGATTCGCCGATGATATAGTGCTGATAAGTGAAAACCATAAGGATCTCTATAACATGCTTCAAACGTTGGACCAGGGAGAGCCGTAAATGTGGATTAAGTCATAAGTCATAAATATTTATTCAATTTAGGTAGGTACACTACACTTATTGACGTCCAGTTACATAAAAATAAAAATAAATGAACTGAACTGGATTAGAAATGAACCCCAGTAAAACATGCATAATGACTGACTCCGAAGAAATCACCACGAGTACCCTTGGATACTTGCCCTTGGGCAAACGATTAATTATGTGGAAAAGTATATCTACCTCGGCCAAAGCCTCTCTTTCATAGACCATACTTACTATAAAAGAAGTAGAAAGCAGAATCAAGATTGCTTGGGGAAATATTGGTCATTGAAACATATTTTTATTATTTATTTTTTTATTTTTTTATTATTTATTTATTTATAGTCTGAGAGACTTCGGTCGTGGCTAGTTAATAGCTACCATCCTACCAGCAAAGACGTGATTGCCACCAAGCGATTTGGCGTTCCGGTACGAAGCCCCGTAGAAACCGCAAAGAATTACCTATGGATTTAACTATTTTTTTTTTGGTTTTTATTTAATTTTACCACCGAATGGGTAATCCATTAACCAAATCTGAGAGGGGTGTTAAGTTATTATTGCTAGAAAAATGGTATAGTATCGTATTATTTCCCGTAGTTTCGACGAAAGAACATTTTTTCAGTAATTCAAAGTCATCTGTTATTACGTTACCAAACCACGTGGAAAAGTCATACATACGTTGGAGCCGTATCAAAACTAACTAGAAAAGGACGAAAAAGAAAATTATATTTTGCTAACATTGAGATACAATCCATAAAATATTGAAAGAACTTAATAAAATAATTTGTTTAATTATTTGTAAAATGCTATATCAGTTTTATTGAAATAGCAACAAACGATGAGTTTTTTTGTCGCGACTGCTGTCCAAAAGCTAGGTAGGTACTACAACACATTTAGTGGTCGATGGTACAACAGAAGACGCACGAAGCGGCGAAAGCGGAAATTCCTTTTTTCTGTCTACGCCTGGTAATAAGATCAACAGTTCTTACGTGGAATGTCAAGGTAGCTAAAATAGCCAAAAACATAACGCTAAAATAATCAAAGATAATAAGAGACTAGCGTAGTTTATGAAAATCTAAAAATGGTCCTTCGAACAGGGTAATTTTAATATCTTTTCCAAAAAAAAATTTATTTATCTTTGTTTTAATAAGCGCCATCTATCATAAGTGCCTGAACTCCATAAAGAAATGTTTGCTCTGCGTCCTGCGTGGTCAATGCCAGTCTTGATTCGCCGCCTTGTCCTGTGATACCGTACTACTTAGTTGGCATTGTAGCAGACAGATGGGGTGGAAAAGAAATATTTAAAAAATATTAACAGTTGATGAAAAGGTTTTATGAAATGGATGAAATTTTACATGGCGATGGAGAAGTAGAAGCACCTAAAAAAATCTACTTCGTATAATCGGCTTCTGATTAGTCGCGAGTAGCGAGTAGCGACGACAAAACGCACGAAGCGGCAACGTCGCGTGACGTGTCGCTCGGTTGGACGACGCACGACACGAGGATTAATGCCACTTCTACATTGATTTTACAAAGTCGCTTAAACCTACGTCGGCGGTCGCAGTGTCGTACCTCACGTAGTCGCCGCGTGTTGCGTATCGCGTGAAGTCGCGTTTACAACGACATTGAAACTCTTTGAGAAAAAGTATATTCAAATAAAACGGTTTGTCCCGTCCGTGTGAGTCGCTTTGACGGTGCTTTGACGACTTTTTCACTCTGTGGTCGCGTCAAAAATGTCATCAAGAAACCCTAAAGTCAGCAGAAAAACTTTGCTAAATATTATAGAAGAAGTGCAAAAGCGACCTTGTCTGTGGAATCCTGAAGATGAACACCACAACAACAGAGGACGCGTGGCGGTAGCGTGGGAGGAGGTCGCCGCGGCTTTGAACAAACCAGGTGATGCGCGGTTTGTCAGATAGATGGCAGTACTAGCCTATGATGGAAGAAGTCGTTGCTAGAATAATTTGTAAGCTAAAATAGATTGATTTCTACGGATGCAATTTGGATCAAAGTACCTACGCGTTTGGCATTTTGAAATGAAATGAAATGAAAATGAAATGAAATGAAAATGATTTATTTCATGTAGGACCACTAGTGTCACTTATGATAAGTCGTAAGAATCTACCACCGGTTCGGAAAGCTGATTCTACTGAGAAGAACCGGCAAGAAACTCAGCAGTTGCTCTTTTCAAAATCAGAAAAATGTAACAATTTGTATATACATACTTAATATAAAATGCATACGCTACGTTACAAGTAGGTATTACACTGACTTGTGGGTTGCTGGATGCGAAGCCGGTTGCTTCCATGCAACTTTGTCATCGAGAAAATCATCTATACTATAATACCCTCGACATAACAGATGCTGTTTAACACAGTCTTTAAATTTATGTAATGGCAACTCCAGAAACTCTTTTGGTACCATGTTATAAAAGCGTATACTCGACCCCACAAAGGATTTCTGCACCTTGCGCACGCGATATGACGCTGTTACAAGCTTATGGCGGTTCCTAGTACCTACATCGATTGTGAGTATCACTTATTTGCTTATAAAGATTAATGTTCTGCATAACAAAGATTATATTATTGTATATGTATTGTGAAGGCACCGTAAGAACACCAATCTCTTTGAATTTTTCACGAAGTGATACGCGTGATCCGAGTTTATAAATAGAACGGATGGCTCTTTTCTGCAATACAAAAATTGATTGGATATCAGCTGCTCTGCCCCACAATAAAATGCCGTACGACATAACACTGTGGAAGTAAGCAAAGTAGACAAGCCTAGCCGTTTCAATATCGGTAAACTGTCACTCAATCATTTTCAAAATATCAATTTGTTTCACAATTGATATTTTGAGACCGTAGTGCAACTTTTAAATCGCTACCTTTTAGATCTGAGCAAAGACTTGATATGAGTCTGAGCTATTACTCAATTAATAGTTTATTTCGTAGGTATTAGGGCATACCTTAACAGGTGTCTCAAAATAAATAATACCTACCTACGTCTTGTTTTGACTATATCATTGCCACCGGCTTTGAATTTGATTGGCTGTTGGATAATCCAGTAAAACTTACTTATGACTAGGTAGGTAGGTACTTTCTTTTCTTATTCTCTGTTCTTTGCTGAGGATTTCATCATTGCTGTTATATAACATTGTTCTGTACCTACCTATATTAGGTAGGGTAGGTAGTTAGGTACCATACATAAGCAGAGTTCCTGTTTCGGAGTAGGCAGGTACCTTCTAACTTCTGTTCTTCTTCTTTTCTTGGTTTATGGCTTTTATTAGTGCCAAAACAGCACAATGCTTATCTCAACTCTGTAATGACTCCATCCCAATTGTTCTACATGACACATTCTAAGATTACCAATGACCTCAATTTACATAGACGGGCCCTGTCAAACAAAGAATGTGAACTTATTTTACTAACGCTATCTAGTCTGAAAAGCGGGACAGCGCTATGGCGGAGACAAGGACAGGCTTATACAGGTGTGGAGCGCGCTCCACAGGTCGGACGCTCAATTTTTTTCTATGAAAGGGCCCATCTAGTACCTACAAATATATCGATGTTTGCAGCTTTCTCGTTATACAGATATCAAACTTACTTTACGGAAGTAGAGTAAGTACCTAACTACCTACTTAGTACCTACCTAGGTTATCACGGAATGAACAATATAATATGGATGTCTATAGTAGACAATTAGAGAGACTATAGTAGACAATTAGAGAGACTATCTAGAATTCTAGACCTTTTTATATGGGACCAAGCAACCCTTTAGCCCAGGGGACCCAGCACAACGCTTAGGGGTTGAATTGATTCGTCCAGTGGATTGAGCTTTGCGTTGATAGATTAGTCAGTCAGTCACCTTTATAAAAGGTTATATATTTAGATGAAATCCGGAACAAAGTTTTTTGTGCACTCTATTCAAGTAGTGGATAATATGAAAATACTGATTTCCTTTTACAGAAACTGTCATCCGGTCCAAATGGAAGAGCTTAAGGGACATATTCAAGAGGGAATTAATGAAGAAGTGCGAAACCACCTCGAAGGGTGTCATGCTGTACAGAGGCAAATGGCGGTGTTTCATGACTATGTTGTTCCTGCACAAAAACATCAATGCGCAAATACTTCAAAATGATACTAAAGAAGTAAGCAATAGTAGCACGGAACCAGAGGGTATTAAGGAAGAAATAGTCAATAATGATGAAGATATGGACGAATCCGACGATAACAATGAAGCATTTGATGGGGGCAACGTGTTTGCAGAGAATTTCCAACCACATCAAGATCCTTTGCCTGTAAAAAGACTGCAGTCGAACGAAGATGATTACGACTTGATGTTTCTGAAGTCTTTGGTGCCGTTTTTTAGAGAGCTAGACCCAATTAGGAAGTTGAAAATACGGAATAAGATACAAGATATAATTATTAATGAAATCAGTGCTCAGGGGCATTTTAATTCTATACACTAGTTGCACTTTGTTTTAAGTAGGTAAATATTATAGTGAGTAAGTATTATAGGTAGGTATGATAGGTATAAGTAGTTAAGTTGTTCTCTTAATAGGCTTCAAAGGATAATTTATATTATTCTTTTCAAAGGAAGAATTAAACTCTTTGACTCGCATCATTCCAAATCCTTGTTGTAGTATAGATTTTGTTATAAGTAGGTAAATAACTGAATTGATTTTATTTTCTAGAGTTTAGTATTTCGTTGACTTTGTGGTTGAATAGTAAGTACTTATACATATATCTACACATTTTGGGGTGGTGATTTTAGTGCGGCTATTTTATCTTGAGTAGGTATTGAGTTATTGTTATAACTAAATTACATATCAATAAAACTAAAAAAGTTAAATAAAATGTCAATTATAAAGCTGTTTTTATTTACTTTGGTAAATACAATTTATTATCATCATCTCAATTCTCAACGCACAAAACTCGTGAGGTGCTAAAGAGGTAGCCTATGCGCCCGGATTAAAAAATTGGCACACATAGGCTATAGGAAAAAAACTGCCAATATACAAACCTTATCAGTACTTATAGCTTTTATTACTAGTAATAATTAAAGACTTGCAACGAATAGTAAAGCTGTCTTGGCCTCCCGAAGCTATTTACGAATCCGCGGCAACATATTTTTTTCCCGACGGTAGTTTATTTTAGATCCTGCGTCGCATTTTGGTTTAAAGCTTGTGCTTATCATTTTGAAGATTCTTAATCGTTTCAATAGAGCTTAATTTTAAATAATACAATATTTGGATTTTTTATACCTATATTTGGAATAAAACTAACTAAAAATTGAACTAAAGGATGCAAAAAAGGGATTGGAAATTGCTAAGTTTGCAGCACCGTCGCATTATCGCTTGCCTATCGGTCTTCTGTTGGATAAATAGGTATTTTGGTGAGTGGCCTCCGTCTCAGGGGGTCTACTCTCTTTCTCTAAAACGAAACTTCGCAAACGAACGTAATTAGTCGGTTATTAGACCCACACAAAATCGTTCAATCCAATTGGTCACGAAAATTGTCTATGGATCCGTACTTCGTCTGCGTGCACGAAAACGAAATAGAGAGGAGCATAGTCTAATATTATGTAGGAGAGGAGTAAACGAAATTTCGTTCGTTCGTTTGCGAAGTTTCGTCTGAGAGAAAGAGAGTAGACCCCCAGGAACACAGGCATTGAATTAATTGGTCTGACATAAAAAGATCCTGATAAGGAAAAGCTACAAATACAAATGCTTTATTTTCTAAAATGTTTACAAGATATTGATACATTTAAAATGTAAGAAAGTAAGAGTAGTCTTAAAACTATGTAATTACTAGCACAGAATAAGTAATAGTCGTTACTAGTTGGTTTTGCGTGGCTCTTAATATAGGTATATCCCTAAGCTATCTATATTTTTTCCAACAGACATAATAGGAATCAGAATAGATAATTCTAATTTAATAGAAATCTATTTACTTTGAAATTTATTTACTTATTTATTTTTCTTAGGCAATAAGGCCCATACTATAAAACACATAAAATACAATACTTAAGAAATAAAATAATACCAAATAAAACAAAAAGAGAAAAAGTCTATTAAGGCAGGATTTTTTGGTAACTATTTTTTATTCTAACATTTTGGGGTAGTATGGTGGTAACGATAATTAATTAATTATTTAAATACCAAAATTACGAATTAACTACCTAGTTAATTAAAAAATTATTAAGGTAGTTATTTTAAATGAAAAACAAAAACAAGGACGCTCTGAATGCCCATTAGATGCTATTCAAGCAAGCGTCGACGAAATAAGAAATGCTAAAATCCTACGGAATAGGGCCCAGATTCAATAGAAATCCAAAAAAAGCAAAAAGAACCGATCAAGTGTGAGTCGGCCTCGCGCACCGAGGGTTCTGTGACTTGGAAAGAAACATATTTCTTTTAAACTAAATTATTTCAACACAGCGTAACTAAAATAAACAGAAAAAATATGTTTATTGCAGTTTTTTGGCTCTGACTGTGCCAGTTAGAGCCTTCGTTTTATTTTTACTGTAAAATTTACATTTTCTATCATCTCCAATTATTTCACATTTTTCGCTTGACATCTTCGCAGTTAAAAAGGTTTCATTCTTCATCATACTTACATAATATTGATGAATTAGTTAATAATATACTAGTGTTGTTGTTATAAACTGCAAATGAAGTGGATGAGGTTCATAGATCAATTGGTAATTGGGATATCAAAACAAAGGTATTATGATAGGTACATAAAGGTATAAATAAAATAAAATAAAATAAAGGTATTATGATACTTATCTCACTTTATCCTAGTTTATATAATATATTATAAATTATAATATCATTGACTTTATCTATGAAAAGTTTAACCCTCCAACCATTCCGGCTTCAGATTGCAACTGTGATAAGCGTTGATAGTTTGAATTCTTTAACTTATTTCAAGTCGACAGTTTCAGTTACTTATAATTTCTTACTGAAATATGCAGTGTGAAAGACAGACGAATGGAATGGGATAGTTAGGCCCATAGTCCCATAGAACGTAAATAATAAATAAATAAATAGTAAATAGTAGGCAGTAAATTGTGAACGGCACTAATTATAAGATAACAACTGTTGTGACCCACAATTTGGTAAAATAAAAATTATGAATTATGAATCAGAAGAATTCTATGGTCCCGCCATAAACACAGCCCGGAGACGCACATTTTGCTACGGAACCCTAAAACCGAAAAGGTCAGAACACTGTATTCAGTTCCTTTTTTTGAACCAAGTCCAACCAGAAATCCGAGTAGAATGTTTTATTATTCTGTTTGTTTTACTTTTTATTAATCATCAAGATTTATATTTGGTATTAGATTAATACAAAAAATTCAAGAAGACAAGTTAACGGCATTTTAGAACTTTTTTAAAATTTATTTAGTCACTGTATTAAAAACGGTAACGGTCTATTTATGTCTTCTATAGGTACCTAACTACCTAGTACCTACTATCTAATATCTGAGTATACTTATAATGCGAAAGTTTGAAGGGATGGATGTTCGTTAGTCAATCACGCCAGAACAGCTAAACGGATCTGGATGAAATTTAGCATAGTGATAGGTTATAGTGGAAAATTAAAGAGTTTCCGTGGAAACCATATAAACCTTAATCCACGCGGACGAAGTCGCGGGCATCAAAGTAGTAAAAAAATATTTAAGTGAATCGTGATATCTTTATCGTAATCCACAATACTAATGATTAGGTGTGCGTAGGACGATAAATAAATAAATAAATAATTTATTTCTCAAACTTACAAATGTGTCATAATAACTAAGGGCCCAACAAAGTTGAAATGCAATGGCTTGTATAATTAATATACACACAGATTGATGCGCAGACTCTGCACTAAGATAAACTTGTATTGCAGAAGTCGCATACCTACCCTTCGGAGGATCAAGTTTAGCCAAAAATTAAACATCTATCTCTATGCCAAATTTCATCCAGATCGTTCAGCCGTTTTGGCGTGACGTGATTGGGTAACAAAAATCACTCCATCCAAAACAACGACTTCTATACTTAGATGATTTATATTATTAGTAGGTATAGATCCCACCATTGAGGTACCTATTATGTACTAACATATAATTCAATGGATCCCACTTCTGATATCACAAATTACCTACCTACCTATTTTAATTCAGTTTTTAGTTTTTACGTTACCAATGGATGGACGGAATTTTCGAGAAAGCTTGGACATTACTTAATTATTTAAGCAAGCAAAGCATACCTAATTAATTTAATTAAGTTCAAAGATTTAGTGTAAATCTATTGTGTAAATAGTGTAAAATGGGCGAAATTTTGGAGAAGGTCGAAAAAATTGCTTTTTTGCAAAATTGCAAATTGCTTGAGATTTGAGAACTTTATATTTAGAAATAGAAATAGAAATGATTTATTTCATGTAGGCAGTAGGACCCCTTGTGCCACTTATGATAAGTCGTAAGAATCTACCACCGGTTCGGAAAGCTGATTCTACTGAGAAGAACCGGCAAGAAACTCAGCAGTTGCTCTTTTCAAAAACAGAAAAATGTTACAATTTGTACTAAGTATATAATTTAAAATGCATACGCTACGTAACAAGTAGGTATTACACTGACTTGTGGCAAACTGCAACTGTGGTTTAGGCAAACTGTTACATTACTGCTTGTACCTACCTACCTACCTAGTTACCTCGCGCTAGTTGAATGCATAGTACAGAGTACTTAGGTACTATACTTATCTACTATACCTAGTAGCTTTGTGCCGCTTTGTGGTCTCCAATTATTATTTTATTGATCTAAAGCAATCCCATTTCTGATAAGTACAAATATTTTTATCGGAAGTGGGAACTCGTAGAATTAAAAATAAAAGGAGAAATAAAAACAGATTTTTTTAACCTTTATTCTATACTCCTCAAATTAACTAAACAACAAGCCGTATATAGGTAATTCAAGTTCCAACTCAAAAGCAAACGTTTGAAAAGTTTTTTTTCTAAATGACGTTTGGCTTCGGAAGCGTCTAGCGAGCGGCGTTGTCGCACCGCGGTGCGTGGGGCGCGGGGCGGGGCGGGGCGCACAACCCAAACAAAACACGCGCGGAGCGGCAACGTCGCACAAACCCGCGGCCGCCGGGCGACGGCGACCGGCGAATCGATCCCTCCCGCCGCGCTACCGACAGGTTTTAGGACTGGCGTACACTGTATCGCTGCAGTACCAGTTCCCTAGGATCCACTTTTTCAATTCACCAGTGGATCGAATAGCACTCTGGAATTCTGGAGTTGGAGAGTTATAACACTTCAACTTCATTAGAATCCATTGTCTGGCTCCACCAGTCGATCGAATTGCACTCTGGCAGTTCCTGCAACCCTATTCTCTAACTCAGTGGCTATCAAAAATTGTAATTAAATTAAATTGTAAGTACATAATTATTAAAATATTCAAATCTTTGCTACGCAAAAAAACCGGAGCTCTTCATAGGGGATATCAGTAAATAATCAGCAATGTTATTGATATAATTGCACCATAATATGTTGCTCTACATGAGTATTACCATATTTAATGAGTCTGTAGATTCAGGATCCTTTCCAGACCTTATGAAATGCAGTAAATTGATTCCACTTTTTAAATCTGGCAGCAGAAGTGACCCTAATAATTACAGACCAATTTCTGTTTTGCCAGCACTTAGCAAGAACAAGTTTTCGGGATTTTATAGGCAAAATCCCTAAAACGTAAAACGTGTGTAAAAGTCTGCCAAAAGACGTAAAACATCCACATCCTCACAATTCAGTATTTTATGCAACCTCTCTTTACTAAACGCGCGTTCTGACGTTTGATTTTGCTGATTTGTCGTAAATAGGGGCCCAAATCCCAATTATGTATTGACAACGGCCAACAACGAAAGTCATTGAACAAGGCGTGTTGTCAGTGAATAGTGCTGCATGAAGATATTACCTATAGGGATTAGGGATACGAGACATGGTCTAGCTTTAGGTCCCACTAGAAAGCTCAGTCACTCAGCGGGTGATAGAGAGAGCTATGTCCGAGTTTCTATATGTAACCGAATGAGAAGAGAGTAGATTAGTAGAAGACCTAGCTCAACGGGTTGCAAAACTTTAGCGGCAATCGACCGGGCACATATTTCGAAGAATAGATAGAGGTTGGGTTCCAAGGTGATAGAATGGCAGGCAATATTACACTAGGTGGACAGACGTTATCAAACAAGTGAACCGCTAGATATTTATTAGAGTTTGAAGGACAAGAAACCTACAACTAGCAGCGAACGTATATCGGTTGACGATGATGATTGATGACGCGGATTCAAATTGCAGGACCGAACCGTTATCCAATGTGCGTCCGGCCTTACATGCAATAGTGAAGCACTAAAAGCTTAATTACCGTAAATTGCCGATTTCTTTTTTTAATTTGCTAGTTTTATCGTTTTGCTGCAATCCTAATGTGTAACCGGTTTTATCAGTGATTCATAAAGCTACTGTGATACATTAGAAAATAACAGTAAAAATATTATTATAAAGACAAGGTGCATGCAGTTGAAATAAAATATATCTACCTATCTACCTATCTAGACTGCATCATCACTTAAGGTACAATCAAGTTAGATTGCAGTCTAGGGCTGACTTTTAGTGGCGTAAAAAAACTAGGAAAAAGTAGAGAAATGCCGCGTAACTTTAAATACCTAAGTTCTATTAGCTAAGTAGTAAGTACCTAATTAGTATAATACTTTTATTTCATAAATTATGAAAAAAAAACTTGTCAGATGATATTTGTATTGTACCTAGCCAAGCAGAGAAATTAAACCTGCCAAAGATTTACAGCCGTTTTATTGGCGCCATTGTAAAAAGTTTTAATTTAAATAAATAACCCATTTTATGAATAATCAACTCATTGTAAGTAGTTTTTGCCTTTAAAGCTTAATGCATTAAATAGGTAATATATACCTACTTGTACACAATATAGCCCGTATGAATTACGAATAACGAATAAACGAGAAGTTTAATTCGCTATAATCCGCCACAGCAGACAAATCTATGTGGTACAGTGCGTGTCCTTCACCAATAGCATGCGAACAACCACCACCCAGCAATCCGCACCGGCACCTCACCACACCACACAAATCTTCCAAATCACTCTCAACGTACGTTTCACTCCGAAACCGGAGCATCTTCAGGAGATGTTGACTCGACAATGCACGATTGTAAAGTGACGAACGTGTCGAAAGTTCCGCACACACACTGTACCACATAGATTTGTCTGCTGTGGCGGATTATAGCGAATTAAACTTCTCGTTCATTCATTATCATGGACTTCCGCAAAGTAACGCCTGCTTCGATTCAATACGAATTACGATACGACTTAATCGTGGAAAAATTAATGCCATGTAAATGTCCTGCCTTAAAATGAACTAAACTAATGCTTTATCAAATTATAAACTTTCTCAACAGACAACTTTAGCATTAAAGCTCCATAATTTATTACCAACTGTATGATTGCTAAACTGTGACGCGTGAAAGAGACAAGCCCATTTTGTAAATTTAGAAAAGCATGACAGATCCAGGTTTCCAATTAAATTTTTTATTACACAGACCAAATAGGTATGTTATAGCGCAGTGGTAAGAAATATCTAAGAGTGCCGGGCTCGATTATTATACTTAACGTAACGGGCCCCTGGTTCGTGATAGTACGTTATTTCGGTAGTTTTGTTTCTGGCGCAAAAAATAAGCAATTTAAATAATGTTTATTTAAAATATACCTACATTTGTACAAAATCTCTATCATTTAAGCTGTCTAAATAATCAAGTGCTAACATTTTGGCTACTAAACTGAAAGCAATACGAGTACGACGCTCGAAACTATCAGTCGGCCACAAACATCTGTGCGGCTTGCGTTTCTTAGTTGTCACCGTAAGGTTAGCGCTCGTACTTCTTAAGCTTACAGAAAGGCATAGCTAAGTCCATTTGAATAAAACTTTTAATAGGGCTTTTATGTGTTTCTTAACAATTGATTTGACTCGGAAAAATTTATATACAAGCATAGAATTCCGTCAAAATTGCAATAAATCGACTCACGAAATAGCGGTCATTTTATTTTTCGTGTGTCCCCTAGTTCGTGACGAATTAGGGATATTTTAGATACATTTTTGTTGCTTGTGTATTTATATAATAATCAAGATAATTTGAATGTAAATTAAAAAATAAATAATGCACTTGATTAAGTTTCTTAGGAGCTAAATTCGGTATTCACTAGAATTCTTGTAATACGAGTTTAAAGACAACCTGAATTTACAATTATTAGATAAATTCGCATAGGTACTATCAGCTTAATTTTATTTGTTATTCGATTAATTTCATGTAATTTTGTATATTTTTATTATATATAGGGTAGTTAATAGTCAAATTACATAATTTAAAAATGATCTACATAATTGAGTGCTGGAATTTCCAAAAATCAATATCACGAAATAAGGGACAGTCTATTTTGCACTTTTCCCTAAGTTCGTGACAGATAAATCTATACTGGTAAGCTACTTAAACGTGAAATCGGTACATTTATTTCGCTTTCATTAAGTAGTTAGTTAGTTACGTATCTGAGCTTGTTAAGAATTTAGTTATTTGAGTTCGTTATTTTGTTTCGTACCTAATAAAAGCTGTAATAATAATAAATAATGTCCTCCCGACCTGATTTCGGCCACGGCGGCCAATCTCCGGAGAGATTAGCCATCTGCGTGGGAGATATTATAGTGCGCACAGGTGCACTGTCTGTTCCTTTACTCTTATAGCCTGATGGGACGGAAAATCCGACACGACCGGAGATAGATCAGGCGCAGGACCGACGGTTTAACGTACTCTCCGAGGTACGGGTGAAACACCGCTTACTTCTTAACTTCGGGCTAGTACTGAGAATTTCTTGTCAGAAAAACCCAATACTAGTTATGGCCCGACCCGGGACTCGAACCTGAGACCTCGTCGGCTGCAGTTGAACATGCTAACTACAAGACCAACGAGACAGTTTCCGTGGGAAAAGCTGTACATAGTGTCATTAAGCTGAATGTCACTCTCATATTTTTTTTATTAATTATTTTTTATAAAAAATATCTTCATTCCTGTTCCTGTTCTTAATTATTAATAAATTATCAGAAATCGCAGTAAAAACTATATCCCGAAATAGGGGCCACGAGTTCACGAACTTAGGAGCAGAGCCAAATTTTATCACGAAATAGGGTTCAAACAAGAGGTCCACAAATAAATTAATATAAAAAAAACTACGAAATATTACAACATAATTCATGCATTAAATTACTGGCAAAATACCAATATACATCACACAAAAGCTTTCAAAGTGATATCATGTTTAGGAATTTATTTAAAAAATCTTAAAGTCTTAAGAGCCTTAACATACCGAAGTATGGGACACTTACGTTACTTAGAAAAATAGTGTTAGGTCTTCAAGTATATTGTAAACTGTATAAACCGTATCTATTTACTGTGATGTGTAATACCTACCTACCATAATATTATCTCAATGCATCTCTATGGTATAAACACAACTGAATAGGCTGTATGGTCTTAGATCGTTGACTGTCCCGAAAGGGCCAGGGGACAAAATGAAAAACAACAACATATCTATGGTATAACTATTAAACTATATAAACGTTTGTTCCGAGTAACCAGTTGTTTTGTTCCGTAGAATAGAACGTCAACAGGTTGTATTGTAGCCACTATTCTGGACGACGCGACGCGCGGAAAGTCAGAGATGTGTGCTTGTTTACAAGTTACAACTCTACCTACGCACGTAACTTCATCAAAATCGGGCCGTGAATCGCAGCTATAATTTATATAATACTAGATGATGCCCGCGACTTCGTCCGCGTGGATTATGATTTTTGATTCCCGCGGGAACTCTTTCATTTTCCGGGATAAAAAGTAGCCTATATCCTTCCCCGGGATACAACCTATCTCTGTACCAAATTTCATCAAAATCGGTTGAACAAATGGCCCGTGAAAGCGTAGCAGACAGACAGACAGACAGACGGACAGACAGACAGACAGACACTTTTGCATTTATAATATTAGTATGGATTAGTATGTATTACAGACGCCTCCGTCGAACGACTGTCAGGAAAGAACGCCTCATGCTTGGATGTTTTTTTTTAATCCACTACAAGTTAGCCCTTGACTGCAATCTCATCTGATGGTAAGGGATGATGCAGTCTAAGATGGTAACGGGCTAACCTGTTAGGGACATGGCAGTTATACCTATTACTAAACCCATAACCCTAATCGGTTACTAGTTTCTACACGACACCGTACGGGAACGCTAAATCGCTTGGCGGCACGTCTTTACCGGTACAGTGGTAACTAGCCACGGTCGAAGCCTCCCACAAGGCCAGACCAGGGAAAATTCAGAAATTATAAATCTCCAAATTGACCCTGCCGGGGACCGAACTCGGGACCTCTGCACGTTAAGAGTTAAGACAACAGCGCTCAACACTGCCCGAGGGAGGTCGTCAAACGGTGGTATTAGTTACTGCTCAGCCCCCCGATTATGTAAGAATTGTCGATCAAACGTAATGGTTCAGCGTCAAAGTAATATAAACCATAAATGCATTAAATTAGAGTTCAATTTCATGTATCCATTCTTATACGTTAGAGTATCGTTCATACCTAAACGTATAAGAATGGGTATACGAAGTTGAGCTCTAATTTAATGCTGTTATGGATTATTTACTTTGCCGCAGAACTTTAACGATTTCATTGGCCATTCTTACATGATTAGGGGGCAGGTCAGACAATACAAACATTGTACTAACTAAAACGCTGCAATCTTAGTTACTCTGCACTGGATTTTCTATTACACGCGAGCACAATTCCAATTCAAATGATGGCTTTATGGCCTTTACCAAACATAGCGCGGCGCGACAATCACTTATCTACCTTATCGTGAGTAATATCATATCATACTAATATTATAAATGCGAAAGTGTGTTTGTTTGTTGGTTCGTTGGTTTGTCCTTCAATCACGCCGCAACGGAGCAACGGATCAACGTGATCTTTGGTATGAGTATAGTTGAGGACCTGGAGAGTGACATTGGCTACTTTTTATCCCGAAAAATTAAGGAGTTCCCGAGGAAATCAAAAAAACTTTAAACACGCGGACGGAGTCGCGGGCATCAGCTAGTTCATTATAACTATGTATATGTACATAATAGCCGGATAAACTCACGTGTTCTATCGGAACAGTTTTTGACAGAACACGTGAGTTTATCCGGGTATTATGTCTTACGGAATCTTACTGTGGGTAAAGCAGATCTATATAGTCCAAAAATTTTAGTACTACAAAAAAGGGCAATACGTGCAATTTATAATTTAAAACCGCGTGATTCCCTTATAGAGAAATTTAAAGAAGTTGGTATTCTAACAGTAGCCTTGCAATATATATTTTACAGTACCTAATATAACTTTTGTAAAACAGCACATCCATAATTACAAAAAATAATGCGATCTGCACGATAGGCAAACTAAAGGCCGTAATAGGCTCGTGACTCCATCGCTCTTCTCAAAAAAGTCAGAAGGTCATTCGTGGGAAATGGGAATGAGCATTCTTTATTCTTTTCTATAACAAAATTCCACAACCTATCTTAAACTTGCCTATACACAAATTTAAGAAATCCAATAAAAGTATGCTCCTGAAAAAAGCTTATTATACTGAAGATTATGTAAATGATTTTTCAATACACTTGCTCGCAAAATGCACTTACAGAGGCAGTAAACAGGGCTTGTAAGTTAAATTTACTGCCCTCGTGCTTTTTTTTTGCAGAATTTACTGCCCTCGTGCTATTTTTTTGCAGTTTTTTTTTAATTTTTGTAAGGCCGCTTTACTTCTAAATAAAAAGTTTTCTTGAAAGAAGGTTCATAATGATATTGACTTTGTATGTAGAAAACTTAAAAAATAATAACATTTAGATGTGGATTGATGAAATTAATTCATGAAATTAAAAATTGTATTTAATTTAGTTAATTAAAATTGTTTTAAGTTTTATAAATCAAAAAAGTAAAGGCTGAATAGTCCAGGTTGGGAGTTAAGAGCTAGAACCTAGAGCCATGAAGCCAATTAAAAAAAAGCCATTACAACAACGCGCCGTAGATACTAAATCTTTAATCTGTACGCGCTATTTTTAAAAGTTTCATTGAGTTTTTCTTCTAAATTATTAAATAATATGAGTGGTTTAAGTGTTGTGGAATAATAAAATTAAATCAACAATTAGGTATTTTAGATGTGAGAAAAAAATCGCGCTATTAATAGCCGCCAAAAATCTCGAAATAAGTACGGGCGTGAGAAACCATTTTCTAGTGAGTACCTTGTACCTATGTACTCGAGTTTTATTTTCAAGTTTTCTCACAAATGTATTGAAAAATATCGTGTGATACACGGGCGTTAAGGTTTTAACAAACTCGTGACGATGGTCAGCCCTCGACTGGCGTCATCGGGCTGACATTAGTCAACTCGTATGTAAAAACCTATTTACCGCCCTTATATCACAAACTACTATTATCTACTCTCATGCTATAAATCCTCTATAACAGGTTCTGAAACAGTTAGCTAATTGCCAACATTAAAACACCCAATGTCCTAATAACCATTACAGCATCCAAACGGGTGATGTAATGTTGTACTGAATTTCATTACAACACCCCTGCCACATCTGCTCGATGCGTGGTATCTGTATGAATTACAAAAAAAGAACATCTGTACGAATTTCAAAAAAAGAACATGTCATACACGCGCGTTTCACTACCAGAACGCCGCGCGCTGTAAAAAAAAGTTAACAAAAAAAAAATTAAAAAAAAAACTAAATTAAAAAAAAAAAATTTAAAAAAAAAATTTAAAAAAAATTAAAAAAAGAATTAAATTAAAAAAAAAAAATTAAAATTAAAAATTTAAAAAAAAAATTTAAAAAAAATTTAAAAAAAAAATTAAAAAAAAAAAATTAAAAAATTAAATTAAAAAAAAAAATTTAAAAAAAAATGAGCGATTCATGTTTTGAGTTTTGATGATATTAGGTTACTAGGACTGGATGTTTTAATGTTAGCAGTAAGCTAACTATTTCAGAATCTGTTAAAGAGGATTCATATTATGAGTCTAGATAAAGTCTTGTATGCAACAGTTGATAATTAGGTATTAAAACACTCATATTCAGATACTATTATCATACTCCGCTTCGCGTCGTATGATAAACCCACATTCGTGTTTTAATACCCCTTATTACACAACTGTTGCATAAATAACTATGATCGCTCCAGCAATGCTAAGGACAGCGCCGTAAAAGTTGTAAAAGTTTATTTGAATAAAAAACATTTGAATTTTGAATTTTGAAAACAGAGCAAGGCGCTCCTTTCAAAAACAGAAGGCAACAAGCTATAGTTGACCAGATTAGCCAAAGGCGGAGTCAGGAGTGGCATATTATCTACTACAGTTATCACACACTGCAAACTAGCAAACTTTCTTTGTTGTTGTTAATTTGATCATCAACAACCATTGTCCCCAAACCTTTACCGAACAATCTTTATTTTAATTTCCGGGATAAAAAGTAGCATCTGTCCTTTCCCCGTGGTGCAACCTATCTCTATACCAAATCTTATCAAAATCAGTTGAAAAGATGGACCATTAAAGCGTAGCAGACAGACAGACAAGTACACTTTCGCATTTGTAATATTAGCATGGAAGTATGGATATGGATTGTACTTTCGTATCTATGAGCCATAAAAAAGTTATAAATTAGAAGCCCATAGATAATTTACGCGTGCTTTGTGCCCAAGCCTTTTACGTTACGCGCAATGGATAAGGTTGGAAATAATTAAAAAAACTTGAATCATACAGCACTGCAATCATACAATCAATCAATATGAAGCATTACCTTTTTTTATGAATGACAGGTTCGCGCTTGGCTGAGGTCTTATACTACTAAGGTAATACTACTAATGCACTAGTTTTTATACTACTAGTTAGTAGGTAGGTAGTTATCTATACTAATATTATAAAGAGGTAAAGTTTGTGAGGTTGTAGGAGGTAATCTCTGCATCTACTGAACCGATTTTGAAAATTCTGATACCAATAGAAAGCCATATTATTTGCGAGTGTCTTAGGCTATATACCTACCTAGGTATTAACCCGAAAAATTAGGGAGTTTCCGTGGGAATTTAAAAAACTTATTTCACGCGGACGAAGTCGCGGGTATCCCCGAATAAAGATGTATTTTTCTAGTGTTAATGCTATTTTCGTACCGAGTTTCTTGCTGGTTCTTCTCGGTAGGAATGGCATTCTGAACCAGTGGTAGATTCAACCGAGGATTCGAAAGCACTTGTAAAAGTTTATTTGAATAAAAAAAAATTGTGTTAAGTTTGAATGGTGAGATTCTTAGAATGCTGGGATGGGAAAACCCATGGAAATAGATTTTAGGGTTCCGTAGTCAACTAGAAATCCATGCTATAACACACATGGCACACATGGACAGACATGGCGCGGCTTAGCTTAGAAAGCTGTAATTTGGCATGGGTTTACTTACACTTTACATATTATAAATCACTGCCTCGTTGGTCTAGCGGTCAGCACAGTCGACTGCAGATCACGAGTTTCATGGGTTCGATTCCCGGTTGAAAAATTGTTAGGTATTGTGTTTTTCAGTTAAGAATTTCTCAGTGCCAGCCCGGAGTTGAAAGTTGGCGGTGAGTCACCCCCGTGCCTCGGAGAGCACGTTAAGCCCGCGTCGGTCCCGGTTATTATCACTAACATGATAATAGTCGTTAAAGCCCGCCAACCCGCATTGGAACAACGTGGTGGGTCTAAGCTCTAATTCCCTCTCTCCTATGAGAGTGGAGTGGCAGCAGTGGGACGTTAATGGACTGTAGTGGTGGTGGTAGATATTAATCAAGCTGATCAAGTGTTAAAAAAAATTATAAAATGGTCTGGACGAGGGACGTGTGGCCTAGTCTGTGGAATCTTGCTATGGGGTAAAGCGGCAGATATTCCGAAAAAATTTGTATTACAAAAAAAGGCAATACTATTATTAATTATTATCACTATTAATATTTTATTATATATTTTATAATTAATAATATGTAATATTATAAAATATATATTATTATTTTATTAATATTTTATTAGGTATATATTTTATTTATAATAATTTATATTATTATTAATTATTATCACTAACATCTGATAATAATCGTTAGTAACCTAAGAGTTGAAATAGTACTCTTAGTCGAGTCGTAGGTAGGTATGTGGAAGGACCTGGGATTGAACCCACCCCATTATTATAACAAGAAAACTCCTGTCATTATCTGATTGAAGGAATGGGGTCACGACTCTCAGCAACGGAGAATACGACGCAGGGAGAGAAATAAGGAGCTTCATAATATTAGCAAGTATGAACTATGGAGTATGATCTGCTTCTACATATCTATTCATTCTATATTCCTTTAAAAAAAAAAAAAAAATAGCACCAATTTACTACTTGACCTATCTATTATATCGTATCGATGATTATGAGGTCATTTAACATAATAATAGGTTTTTACTTTCACCCATGCAATAAGGATAAACCGATGCATAACAATTAATCAGGAAATCTGCGGGTAATTATGCCCTGTTGGGGCTAATTTCGCCAAGGACTAGGGTCACCTTTAATTTTTATGACAATTGGGTACCTATTTGACAACTATTCAAATAAATAATTTTTTAGTTAATTTATTAAATAGAGGATCTCCCAACGTAAGATCCACGTCCACGTGTTAGTTTTATGTTGAATAATTATTTTAAACTATCGATTAGAGTAAAAAAGTGCGTCGAACTTTGATGACGTCACTAATACTATTCAATATTTCATACAAAATCCCATACTTACTGAGCACGCGTTTTGACGTTTGAAAAAAGTTGCTGATTTGACTAGTTATCAAATACCCAATTTTATCTTGATTTTTGACTTTGTTTTATAAATAATCCGAGTTAAGTTTGAATTGGGCTGTACATATCTATATTATCTTTGTCGACCTCCCTGGTGCAGTGTTGAGCGCTGAGGTCCCGGGTTCGATCCCGGCAGAGTAAATTTGGAAATTTAGAATTTCTGAATTTTCTGTGCTCTGGCCTGGCGGGAGGCTTCGGCCGTGGCTAGTTACCACCCTACCGGCAAAGACGTGCCGCCAAGTGATTTAGCGTTCCGGCACAATGCCGTGTAGAACCCGATTAGGGGTATGGGTTTAATATAACTGCCATTAGCCATACCCCTAAGAGGTTAACCCGCTAACTGCACCATCACTTACCACCAGGTGAGATCGTAGTCAAAGAATAAGAATAAGAATTAGAATATTTATTTGCTAAGGCTAACTTGTAGTGGTAAAAAAATTTTTACTAGATGATGCCGGCGACTTCGTTCGCGTGGAGGTTTTGTGGTTCCCGCGGGAACTCTTTAATTTATCGGGATAATAAGTAGCCTATGTATTAATCCAGGGTATAATCTATCTTCATTCCAAATTTCAGCCAAATCCGTCCAGTAGTTTTTGCGTGAAAGAGAAACAAACATACACTCACCCAAACTTTCGCCTCTATAATATTATAGTGTGTTATAGGCTTTCTCCGTAGTCCTGACAATCTATGAATGGGCATTGTATGGTCACCATACTCGGAAGTAGCTAACAATGGGTGATGGATTGTCGGCCATCGGTAACAAACGAGTAACAAAGGAGAAATAAAGCCTCTCGGAGACTCCACGGATGGGAAATGTGCCCTACGAGCGGGTAAACCCCCGTTTAAAAATCTGTACATACGTCTACAATGAATGTTCCATGGTAGTGTTGGGTATTTGACAATACTAGTCAAATCAGGTAGGTACTTTTTTCCAACTTTAAATCGCGCGCTTGGTCCTATAGGTTTTTTTTATTCATAAGGTTCGCTACCGATTTTTACATAAGATAATCATAAGTTGCAGATACATGCCAATGTATGTAAAATCATATGAAAGCAAACACTACATGCATATAAGTATCTCATAAATAACATGGTTAAAAATAAAGTTTTCGTATGAAATACTGAATTGTGACGTCATCCGAATTCTAAAGCACTTTCTTTCTTTCATATCTGTGTTATCGGGAAGCATAATAGCCTCCAGATCAAAACATGATAATGAAGTCGGTGTTGATGAGCTTTTGTGTGCTTTTGTTTTGTTTACGTCCCTCACTTCCCTGTGGAGATCGACATTTCATATGTAGCATTTATAACGAAAGACCATAGACAAAAGTTACTTTTTATCGAAAATACGAATGGAATAGGCGTTCGTTAATCGCAGGTAACTTTGTCTAGTAGACGAACTTCGCTTAATTACTAGTTAAAGCGTTAGCGATTGAAGAAATGGAATCGCTTCGAATCGAATGCCGTTTGTCTAGGCCCGCTTGTCTGGTGGCCAAAATGGGAACTAATTTTTATGCCTATTTAGTTTTTGTTTTTATTTTATTTTTTATATCTACTAGCGCGGTCACCGGGACCAGTTTGTGGGACTATACCAGGGTGCATGAGTTTTTATTGTTTATGGATGATTCATCAACTTATTCCAATCCTACTGCATAGGAACTTAACCACTTGGACCATCGATTTACCAACTACTTGGACATAGAAAATGTGAAAGTCAGTTAAGTAAAGCATACATGCGGTAGGTCCAAGTCTAGGGATGTTATGGAGCTCCGTAACCGTGACCGAAACTATCGGATATCCGAAATAAAAATATATCCGTAACCGTAACCGTATCCGTTTCACAAGTTTCGGATAGTATCGTTTATGGGCGGAGTTTAAATAAAACGACATGTTTCGACAGGTTTTTGTTTCACCGCTTGCGCGTCACGTGAATCTTGCAGTTTGTTTGTTATTTCTGGTCATAACATAATCTCTTTCTTAACTATGTAGTTAGTTTTTTATTTAAGAGTTGATACTTAATTTAAGAAAGTCTTGTGTTAAGTATTAAATGGATTTCTACAGACAAAATGCGACCACAGTCGAGTTTAATTTGGTCATTTTTTTATCAAGTTAATATAGATATCCGTAACCGAAACTATCCGATAATCCGAAATAATTACATATCCGTAACCGTATCCGAAACCGATATAATTTTATTCCTATATCCATATCCGTATCCAGATCCGAAATATAATATCCATAACATCCCTAGTCCAAACTCCACACCCACACCTTGGTTATCACTTCAGATTCCTTCCAGCAGGGACTAGTTAGATTAGGTACCTAGCGAGCTAGTGACGGAGGTCAGTTATGTTTGTTACTTCATGTAGATATAGGTATGTGGCTATATTCAAACTTGAACTGTTTGATTTGGCCAATTAGGGTTCAGCAAACTTATGAGTCTTACTTGCGGGAATAACTTACGATTCCTACTGAAGAACCACAGCGTAACAGCGTAAATACACTATCTCTCTCTCTCTGCGTCGTATTCCTCATTGCTCTGGGTCGTGACCCAAGTCCATTAATCACAGTTCCCAGTTCCGTCCGCATACGACTCTACTAAGAGTATTTAAACTCTTATAGGTTTGTTACGATTATTATCAGATATTAGTGATATTAACCGGGAACGACGGCATAACGTGCTCTTCGAGGGCCGAGGCACGGAGGAAACGAAAAGGCCAAATTTGAACCATCAAATTCGGTCACCCATCCAGTTACCGACCTGGGTCAACGTTGCTTAACAATCGCAATCGACTGATATGCGTTGTCACAGCTAGGCCATTTGTAACTTGAATCGAATAGAATGAATAACTAACGATTCATATACTGAAGAACCATAGCGTACCTAAGATCGATCCGATCCGATAGCGATCCGAATCCAAGAACTTTAGATCTGCCCCTCGATTACGTAAGAATTGTCGATCTAACGTTAAAGATTTTCGTCAAAGTAAAATAAACCATGACAGCATTGAATTAGAGCTCAATTTCGTCTGCCCATTCTTATACGTTTAGGGTATCGTACATACTATATATATTATACTTACATAATATAATGTATGAAGGGTTGCGCACTAGATCCGAATTTCGTTTTCAGACTCCAAATACGAAACGGTGGCCCGTGAAAGCGTAGCAGACACTCTGACAGGCACACTTTCGCGTTTATTTATTTTAAGTATACACATATAACTTAAGTACCTACCTTCAGGCTTCAAGGCAAGAGTGAATAGGCATCTTCTAGGCAAGCGCGTTCCAACCTAGACCTCATCATTGCTTTGCACTAAGCATGATTGTCGTCAAGCGCAAGCCTATCACGCAATAAAAAAACAAAAAAAATACGGCAATTCCGTGGGTAAGTAATATCCAAAGTCCTCATCAAGAGCGCAGTTATAAGATGTTATCAGCTAAGTTTATAAGTGGCGCTTTATTCCGTATCTATCGCGGGCCGAGATAATAATTAGTGAAGCGTCCTCCGAAAATAAACATTATCATAGCACTACTCAACTTTACAGCCCAAGGGGCTTTGATAAATTCATTAGTTTTACTTTTCTCGTGTTATTTGTTGAGTGATTAATGGGATCATTTCCTGTGCGTGCAGTAGATGTTATGATAAGTAGCAACAGAATGTAACTTGCTCGTTGGTCTAGTGGTTAGCATGTTGCACTGCGGCTGACGAGGTCCCGGGTTCGAATCCCAGGTCGGTAATTAATTAGTATGGGTTTTCTGACAAGAAATTCTCAGCACTAGCCCGTAGTTAGGAAGTTGGCGGTGATTCACCCCCGTGCCTCGGAGAGAGATGAAAAGTTTTTAGGCTTGCGAATAGCGAATTGAGCACGTATAGCCGTCGCGTCGGTCCTGCGCCTGGTGTCTCTCCGGTCGTGTCGGATTTGCCGTCCCATCAGGCTATGAGAATAAAGGAACAGAGAGTGCACCCGTGCATATAATATCTCCCGCGCAGATGGCTAATCTCTCTGGAGATTGGCCACCTTCGGTCGGGACTCGGGAGGACCACAGTAAATGTTCTGTGGGGAGGACATCATAATACTTATTATTATGGATGAAATTCTTGACTGTGTTGTGATAAACACGGCAAGGAAATTAGCACTGATTGATTCTCCCTACGAGGGGTGATAGCCTATATACATATACCCGAGTGGCTTAGAATTTATACCGGATCTCTCCTATACGGGGTCGCGAGTTCGATCCCCAGGCATGCATGCACCTCCAACTGCCAACTGCCAAGTAACGAGACAGTACGCAGATAAATGCGAAAGTGTGTCTGTCTGTCTGCTACGCTTTGACTGCCGATCTTTTTAACCGTTTTTGATGAAATTTGGTATAGAGGTAGATTACGTCCCGGTGAAGGACACTTTTACTAGGCTACTTTTACTACTTTTAAGGCTACTTTTTATCCCGGAAAATTTAATTCCCGCGGGAATCAAAACACTTACACACGCCGGCATCGTCTAGTAATATTATAACAGCTAATAGCTATGATTCACGGCCCATCTGTTTAACCGATTTTGACGAAGTTACGTGCGTAGGTAGAGTCTTTTTTTTATCCACTAGGTACAAGTTAGCCCTTGACTGCGATCTCACCGGATGGTAAGTGATGATGCAGTCTGAGATGGTAGCGGGCTAACCTGTTAAGGGCATGGCTGCAGTTATTATTAAACCCATACCCCTATTCGAGGTTTCTACACGGCATCGTACCGGAACCCTAGATCGCTTGGCGGCACGTCTTTGCCGGTAGGGTGGTAACTGGTAACTAGCCACGGCCGAAGCCTCCCACCAGGCCAGACCACGGAAAATTCAGAAATTATAAATAATAATAGTAAATAGTAAGTTAATAATTATAAATAGTATATAATAGTAGTATATAATAGTATAATAGTAGTAAATAATAAATCATAAATAGTAAGTACTTATTAGTAAATAGTAGTTAAGGATGGTTACTCACTAATAAAAATAAAAATTATGTAGAACATATTGTAATGAGCGAACACGAGGAATACCGGTGTACAGATAAACCCGATCAGGGTTTTTGTTACACCGTAACAAATATTGTAAACTATTATAATAATATGTATACTTGTTTTTAAATAAATAAATAAATAATAAATTCCCAAATTGACCCTGCCAGGGATCGAACTCAGGACATCCGCACGTTAAGACAACAGCGTTAACTCTGCGCCACGGAGGTCGTCGAAAATCGCCTGTTTTTGAATTCTATCTGTGAATACTTGTAATTGGCGGTATACCTACTTATTCTTTAATTTATCTATCCACTTTTGTTGTACCTATACTACCTAGCTGTAAGTTTTCTGAACAAAATAAAATAAAATAATCCTTATTTTAGGAACGCGACATCAAACTGTTATTTTGAGTAATATTGCTTAAGAGGATCGTCTGGTTGTAAATTTTCATACAAAAAGCGATAACGTTTTTCTTCCCGTAAATGTTGCCCAATTTTCATAATTTTTAGAAATGTTGCAGACACAATGAAGAAATAGGCCCGTACGTTTTAATTTTAAAGAAATATTGCTTATGTTAAAAGTTATTAGCGTCTAAATATCCATGTTTTTGACCTAAAAACTTCCTCGAGTATTTTAATTTTTTTAAATTTAACTACACTAAAATACTAAAAAAATAAAACGTACGAGCCTAAATTAAGGTGTACTGAATCTAATGAGACCAAAATTGTCTAATTTCGTAAACGTTTGGGGGGGTAAAACATTATCACCCGAAACAATATTTCAAGAATAAAATGTAGGCATATTATGCCTACTGGACTTGCAACTCTCTCTATCGCACGATACGGAGAAGGCAGCGAAGCGTTGTGAAACAGATAGCACTAGCTGATGCCCGCGACTTCGTCCGCGTGGATTGAGGTTTTTCGGTTCCCGCGGGAACTCTTTAATTTTCCGGGATAAAAAGTAGCCTATGTGCTATTCCAGACTATACTCTATCTCTGTGCCAAATTTCATCCAGATCCGTTCAGCCGTCGTTGGAGCGTGATTGAGTAACAAACATCCATACATCCATACATCCATAGTCCATACATCCATACATCCATACATCCATACATCCATCCAAACTTTCGTATTTATAATATTTATTTGATTATTGAAAATACCTACTCGCGTCGCGTTTCGTCACTAGACGATCCTCTTAAGTATTGCTTTAAGCGTTGGCAGCAGTGCCCCTGAGTGGTGCCTACTGCCTAGTTAGTAGCTACTACAGCCTGTTGACGATCTATTCCACGGAACAAAACAACCGGTTACTCATAACAAACGATTATAGTTTATACAGTTTACTCTTCACTTGAAGAATTAACACTATTTTTTCTAAGCAAGAAATAATCGAACCCGGCACTCGTAGATATTTCTCACCACTGCGCCTGGGAGGTGGTCATAACATATTTCGTTTGTGCAATAAAAAATTTAATTGGAAACCTGGATCTGTCAAGCTTTTCTAAATTACAAAATGGGCTTGTCTCTTTCACGCGGCACTATATTCACAGTTTGGCAATCATACAGTTGGGTATAATAAATGGAGCTTTATGTATGTTAAAGTTGTCTTGTGAGAAAGCTGCAATTATGAATAAGTTGATTTTTTAAGGCAGGAAAATCCATAAGACGTGTACCGATTATGAAGTACGTGATTTGTTAATGGCTAATTTGTGTTATCTTTTCTTAATTTTTTCCGAGAGACGAGAGAGAGGGCGCTAATTGTAAACAACTAGTCTGTGTTTTAAATGAATTTTAAATTATAAAATGTTATTAAATAGTGCTAAAAGTGAATTAATTTTGAAGAATTACTCCTAACTCAAGTCGGAAAGTGTTATCTAATCATAAAACTACGAAATAATTGCAAAAAACACACAAACAGTTCGTAACGGTCATTGACAGTTTACAGTGATTTGCAAAAACCAAGAAATAGTAAAAGAAACAATTTATGTGTACGTTAATGGCTATCACCGAGATACCGAGTGTGAACTGTGGAGTGGGAAACTTAACATACAATTATTCAACGTAAAAGTACTGACTATATTATAAGAACTAACATAACCTTAAAATAGTGGATTTAAACTAAGTAAATCAGTGAAACAGTGAGATAGATAATTGACAAACTATGGACCATATTCGCAAATAAATACTATTGTCGAGTGTGAACTGTGAAGCGGGGAACTTATAATACAATAATTAAAGTATACAAATAAGCGTAAAATGACTGAGTGAAATTACAAGAACTAACATATTAAGTAACCATATAATAGCGGAAATTAAAACTAAAACAGTGAAAGAATATTGACAAACTATGGACCATATTCGCAATTAAGTACTAGTGAGTTTTTAAATAAGAAATCGAGTAAAAAGTACATAATAGCTACATCATAACCAAAAAGTGAAAAAACGCAATCATCATTTTCAAGTATCCTGCAGTCGCCATCTTTGGACAAGCAGCGGTACCAATATTCACAAGCTTTTTGCGCTCACCGCTAGATGGAAGCGTTGAATTATTGACTAATAATTACACTACTTACCGCTAGATGGAAATAGACGAATTTTATTAGGAGATTTTATTTCAAAGTTTTATTTCAAAGTTTTAAATATTTTCACGAATAATATATAATATAATTGACTCAAAATGGAGGATATGATGAGAGTATTAAAAGAGATCCAATTAGATATGCAAGGTCAAAAACAAGAAATGAGTAAAATTCAAGATAATTTACAAAAAATTAATGAAAATATAAAAGAAAAATTAGAAAACATTGAATTAAAAACTAAAGTATTAGAAGAAAAAATAGAACAACAGCAGACACATTTAGACAGATTGGAAAAACAGTCAAAACAAAGAAATATAATATTGTTTGGGCTTGAAGAGAAAGAAAGATACTATAGTGAATTGGAAGAGAATGTACTAGATATAATAAATAACACTATGAAAATATCTTGTGAAAAAAGAGACATAGAGATGGTTAGGAGACTCGGGAAAAAGAATGGGAGTATCAGACCAGTTGTTTTGACTTTAACTACAATGGGCCTGAAAATCCAACTTCTTAGGAATAAAAAATCATTAAAAGATACAACTATGTACATTAAAGAGGACTTTTCACCTAAGATTCTCCAAAAACGAAAAGAATTACAACAAGAATTGAAGGCTAGAAGAGACCAAGGAGAAAAGGTAATTTTGAAATATGACAAAATTGTATCATTAAACAACAAAAGCCCCGGAAAATACAAATCGAAACCTAGTCAAGGAAGTCCAAAAACAAGACGTAACAAAAGAAAACCGAACTCTTCTCCCGAAACTCTACCACCAAACCAGCATAACTTTAACTTCCATAAAAAGAATAAAACCACTATTGAATCTTATATGACATCCAGCAATACTCTATCAAGCTCTACAACCTCATCACCTCGAACTTAGCAACGAAAGGCCTCTCTCCTACCTGAACACAAAAAATATTTATCAAACATTATCTCTCCCAAGCCGGCTGGTCCCCGAGGGAGTAGTAGACCGACACCCTCCATCGAACGCTTATACATTAATAGCCTCAACGTAAGATCCCTTGTGGGAATAGGACGTCAAGATGAATTAGAACATGCTCTACGGAATATTAAATGGGACATATTAGGTATCTCTGAAGTTAAAAAAGAAGGAACTCATATAATAGAGTATGACAAGTACATTTTCCTCTACACAGGAAAGAAAAGTGGAAGAAATGGTGTGGGATTTATGATTAAAAAAATCCTTAAAAATAATATAATCGATTTTATTGCCATTTCAGATAGAGTTGCTAGATTAGACATGCATTTAGAATGTTTCTCACTTACCATCATACAAGTCTACTCGCCGACGGAAAAATCATCTGAAGAGGAACTAGAGTGTTTCTACAATGACATAACTCTAGCTTTGGAAAATACCCTTTCAAAAACATTTATAATAGGAGATTTCAATGCGAAGATTGGTCAGGCAACCCCCGAAGATATTACTGTTATGGGCCACTGGGGCTATGGAATACGAAATAAAAGAGGATCAAGGCTTATTGACTTCTGCTTTGAAAATCAGCTCTACATCATGAATACTCACTTCAAAAAAAAATCGAAACAAAAGTGGACATGGCGCTCGCCAGATGGACAAACGTTAAATGAAATTGATTTCTTTATTGCTAAAAAGAGTGATGTTCCTTTAATTCAGAATGTAGAAGTCATTAACACCTCACACCCAACTGACCATAGAATGGTTAGAGCAACTATTTCCGTTTGTGCGAAAATCCAAAAGTCACGAAAGACATTTAAGAAAAAGCAGTCCGGATATCTACCTATCGAGTGCGAAAACCTAAAAAATACTTTTGTAGAGCTATCAAAAAAAACTGAAATCACAAATGATATTCAAAAAAGTTATACAAATCTAATCTGCACAATCCAAGAAAGTGTCATTCAATTACCAAAAGTAACCAATGAAACTCTTACTGAATGTATAATAACGGAGGACATAAGAAAATTAATTTCAGAAAGAACACAGCTCAGAGAAAAAATAAATAAAACAGATTTGGAAAAGAAACGATTAAAACAACTGTATAAGAAAATAAGGAATCGTTTAAAATTAAACAAACAAAACTATAAGTTAAAAATATTTGAAGAAGAATTAGGTAAACGTAGATCTGTTAAACGAGGAAACAAACGTTTAAATAACACCAAAGAATGGATACCAAATCTCAAAACCGTAAGAGGCACAATTTCTACCAATAGAAATTCAATATTAAAGATAGCTACTGAATTCTATCAAAATTTGTATAGCCTGCCAGAGTCATTTGAAATAGACTCTAGATCTAGAGAGCCTGACTTGGTAGAGATCCCGCCCTTTTTAGAATGTGAAATCCGACACGCTATCAGTTCTCTGAAATCAATGAAAAGCCCAGGTGCAGATGGAATAACAAACGACACCATCAAAACGATGATAGAGCCTATAACTCCAATATTAACCAAACTCTTTAACAATATTATGCTTCAAGAGAAAATACCTGAACAGTGGGAAACTTCTGTTATAACATTACTTTATAAGAAGGGTAACCCCCAAGAAATTAACAACTATAGGCCCATAAGTCTCCTGCAGGCAACCTACAAGTTGTTTACAAAAGTAATACTCTTTAGACTAAAACGAGAGTTTGATCTCCAACAACCACGAGAACAAGCCGGCTTCCGAAGTAACTACTCTACCTTAGATCATATTTTTACTTTAAAACAAGTGATAGAAAAATATGTAGAGTATGGAAAAACTTTGTTTATTGCCTTTGTTGATTATACAAAGGCGTTTGATTCAATTTTTTACGAGGCGCTATGGGCTGCACTGAGAGATCAGAACATACCCGGAAAATATATAAATATCCTGAAGGAAATATACTCAAAAAGTAAGGGCCTTATAAAACTTGAGAAAAGAGGTAGAGCATTCGATGTTAAGCGCGGTGTGAGACAAGGAGACCCGATCTCTCCAAACCTCTTCACTGCGCTTTTAGAAAACATTTTTAGAAAATTGGATTGGACTGGCGTAGGGATAAATATAGACGGGGAAAATTTAAACCACCTTCGCTTCGCTGATGACATAGTTATTATTGCAGAAAGTCATGAACAACTCTTGTATATGCTAGAAAGTCTAGATGTACACAGCAGAGAGTGTGGTTTGGAAATGAACCCTGAAAAAACATGCTTAATGACAAATGGAGACCGCTATAATGTTCAAATACAAGGGAAAAATATACAATACGTTGACGAGTACGTTTACCTGGGGCAAACCGTGTCCTTTAAAGGACACTATGTAGAGGAAGTTGAAAGACGGATTAAGAAAGCGTGGGCGGCATACTGGTCCCTAAAACACATATTTAAATCAAGCCTACACATTAACCTGAAGAAGGCAGCTCTAGACTCCGTTGTAACGCCTACACTTCTGTACGGTTGCCAGACATGGCCATTAAATAAAGAAATAATACATAAAATACAGGTTACACAGAGAGCCATGGAAAGGAGCATGCTAGGCCTAAAACTAAAAGACAAAATCAAGAATAAGATTATTAGAAAGAAGACACAAATCAATGACGCGGCAAAGCTAGCATGTTTCCTTAAATGGCGCTGGGCTGGACATATTGCAAGAGCGACCGATGGGCGTTGGAGCGAAAAACTTCTTCATTGGTACCCACGCGACGCACGCCGACCGCGAGGCCGGCCGCGGCGTCGCTGGCGCGACGACATCGCCGAGGCTGCGGGAAATACCTGGACCAGGCTGGCGAGAGATAGGAATAAATGGAAAAAGATGGAGGAGGCCTATGCCCAAAAATGGGCGTTCCAATGACATTTATATATATAGTTACTGACATTTTGAATTTTTGACATTTTGAAGACGAACTTATTATATTATAATTATTTATCTCAGTAAATTGACAAGAAAACAGTATTATTTAATTATGTAATTATAAAACGATAAATGATTATTTAGTTTGTAAGTCTGAAATGTATAAATTATAATAGTTAATATATTGTCATAAATAATATGTTTATAATAATATCCTTGTAACAATGATTGTAATAACTAATTGAATTATTGGAAATAAAGGCTTTATTTATTTTATTTTTATTTTATTTATTTCTTAATTTTTTCCACGATCAAGTATCGTAACTCGTAAGTCGTGGTCGTACCCTAAGTATGTGTATTATGAACACGTCAAGAATGTTAAAAAGTGGACAGAAAACCTTCTTGCTGTGCAAAGCAAGTAAAAAATCCGAAGTTTTTTGGCGCGGTTATTAATATATTATGTAATTAGAAAACCGCAAATTTTGTTAGTATTTAGGTAGGTATGTCCGAACTTTAAAAGACGTACTGCCAGTGTCAAACGATTTATCTTCGGTACGAAGATTTAGAAACGGAATAAAAATTCCGTACACCTTCGAGGTTAGCTCGTGCTTCCATTCTATCGATTGCATCATATTAATCTACCTATTGTAATTTTTTTTGAAAGAACAAACGCCGAGTTTCTTGCTTGGCATTCAGAACCAGTGGTAGATTTACTAGACAATCCGAAAGCAGTTGCAAAAGTTTATTAGAATAATAAACATTTCAGATTTCAAACTGAAATTCAAAATTTCAGATTTCAAAGTGATGGTAGCTCGCATTTAAAAAAAAAAGAATACTCGTCTGCATGATTGTCAAACTGTGATACAGAGCCCGCGAAGTAACTTGATATGGTAATAAATAAAATATATCGTGTCACCTCCCTCCAACACACCGTTTCAACTATCTATCGTCCCTCTCTAACTAGCCGAGGCGCGTTTAGTTATCGTCGTTCAAATACTTTTGGAAGTCCCCACTTCCCGTCTAACCTTGAATGTTGGAATTCCATTCGGGTTTCCAGTCCAAGCGGGCTCGGGTCAAATGTGAAATAATAAACATAAAGAACTTTTGCATCGTTTAGAATTTAGTTGGAATTTAGTTAAGTACAACTTTTTGGGGTTCAGTAGGTACTTAATTTTTATAGTTTCATAGTTAAACAGACAGTTATGCCCAACAGACTAGGGGGTCTACTCTCTTTCTCTCAAACGAAACTTCGCAAACGAACGTAATTAGTCTGTTATTAGACCCACTCAAAATCGTTCAATCCAATCGGTCACGAAAATTTTCTATGGATCCGTACTTCGTCTGCGTGTACGAAAACGAAATAGAGAGGAGCATAGAGATAATATTATGTAGGAGAGGAGTTAACGAAATTTCGTTCGTTTGTTTGCGAAGTTTCGTTTTAGAGAAAAAGAGTAGACCCCTAGGTCTGTCTTGCGATTGTGTAATTCCTGCATCAATCATTGATACAGTGTCAATTGTTGGCTAACGCAATGTGTAACGGGTCATGGAGTATTCATGTGCTTCCTTGCTGGCATTGGGAAAAGAGAAGACGCGAGTTGTACCTATGTATTGTACCGAAACCGGCGATGCTATGCACACGATCTTTATTTGTAAAAAATGGGACAGAGAGAAACAAGGACTCGCACAAAAGATTGGGGGCATGTGTGTGCTTGAAGAGGAGGAAAATTGGACAGCGGTAAACGTCGAAATACGTCAAAATAATCAAAGAAAAGGAGCAAGAAGAAAAACGCAGACAGAAAAGGCCGTGAAAAAGACGCAAGTGTTGCCGTGTTGTAGGCTGAAAGGCAGGTACACGGTCAACAGGCAGACAGTAGGGGTTTTAGTCGGTATGAGTCCGGCACTACCCGTGTGGACGGTGTGGTAGTCCATGAGGATTTCCCCTGCTGTATAAATCCAAAAAAAAAAAGTTTCAATTGTTGTGATTGGCTGAATTTATGGTATTCTTGCTGCGTCAATGGATTTTGTCCAATAGTGGAAGAGTGTTAACCAATCAGAGGTGATTGCGATCGTTACACTGTAGCTGTCATTTTTAGCCGATTGGGCCTGCTGATAGGGCGACTGTCTAAAAATGACAGCTACAGTCACCCACCCTGCAGGGATATTTCCTTAGAAATGATAGGTACCATATATTAATCCATACTAATATTATAGGTACTTAAATGCGAAAGTGTGTCTGTCTGTCGTTTCAACCGATTTTGCTGAAATTTGGCACAGAGGTAGATTGTATCTCGAGGAAGGACATAGGCTACTTTTTATCCCGGAAAATTATAGAGTTCAAGTTCGGGAATCAAAAAATCTTAATCCACGCGGACGAAGTCACGGGAATCATCTAGTAATTAATATACCTATTAGGTACCTTTTAGTATTATACCTATTACCTACCAAATGAATTAGGTATATAGTGACAACCGATCGGTTTAGAACTTTAGACGCCTGGCTTCCTATCCGTGTGGTCAGGGATTCGATCCCCGACCAATCTCTAACTTTTCGTAGAAATTAAATACCTATTATACCTTAGAATAACTAGGTACCTATAGAAACCTAGTACACTTGCGAAATGTAAGCCGTTCAATTGGTGCCATAAATGAAATCGTATGACGCTCGCGCAGTCCGAGAAAAGCTGGTAAACTTAGTTTTAGAAGCTACAATGCTACAAACAAACTAACCAATTACTTACCCAACTTTTAGGGGGAAACATTTAAACTGGCAACATTATGTTTGCGTTTACGAAGCAAGTAAACACAGCACACATACCTATAGGTGATATAGCGAATTTGTAGCTTGCGTTTTGAGAAGGCGTTGTTTGGAAACATATACCTTCTATATAGGTAGGTAGTTATTCTAAGTATTATACCTAATAATATAATATAACTTAAGTACCTTCAAGGCAAGAGTGAAAAGGCATCTTCTAGGCGGGCGCGCTTCAACCTAGACCTCATCATGCTTTGTATGTCGTCAAGCGCAAGCCTATCTTAAAAAAAAATTCGAATAAATTAAGTTGCGCTGCGCTGACGGCAAGGACGAAAACACCGCATCTTAAGTATGATATATTATATTTTTTTTTAAATCCACTACAAGTTAGCCCTTGACTGCGATCTCACCTGATCGTAATTCGTAACTGATGATGCAGTCTAAGATGGTAGCGGGCTAACCTGTTAGGGCATGGCAGTTATATTAAGCCCGTACCCCTATTCGGTTTCTACACAGCATCGTACCGGAACGCTAAATCGCTTGGCGGCACGTCTTTGCCGGTCGGGTGGTAACTAGCCACGGCCGAAGCCTCCCACCAGGCCAGACCAGGGAAAATTCAGAAATTATAAATTCCCAAATTGACCCTGCCGGGGATCGAACCCGGGACCTCCGCACGTTAAGACAATTGCAGCGCTCAACACTGCGCCACGGAGGTCGTCAAAATATTTTGGGCGTCGTCGGTCTTCTGCAAGAAACGGTTCCCCTTTTTAGGATAGAACTACCTTCAGCTTGGGTGTCTATAACTTACCTTTGTTACAGCCATATAAATTTTAATAACAAGGCAATTATTATTAAGGTACAGCGGTCGTTTCTACGTCGTCATCGTCGACACATGCGCGTAGGAAGACATCGCGAGAATAGGTAGGTACCTGCAAGGCTGCAAGGGCTGCACCTTAGCACGAAAT
Source organism: Erebia ligea (assembly GCA_917051295.2). NCBI lineage: Eukaryota > Metazoa > Arthropoda > Insecta > Lepidoptera > Nymphalidae > Erebia > Erebia ligea. Next base: position 17,849,478 of record OU785229.1, on the reverse strand, counting down.
GAAATTAAAATAGGTATGATGTTATTCACGCAGGACAACTTACGTCACTTATGATAATATTAATTCTAGACTCTACCACCGCTTTGGAAAGCAACCGGGCATAAATTGACGAGGGCAATGTCGTACCTAACTACCTACCTAATTTAGTAGCGATATCGAATTAAACCCAGGTTATTAGAATCAAAACATCCAGGGGGTCTACTCTCTTTCTCTCAAACGAAACTTCGCAAACGAACGAACAAAATTTCGTTAACTCCTCTCCTACATAATATTATCTCTATGCTCCTCTCTATTTCGTTTTCGTACACGCTGACCTACGACGCAGACGAAGTACGGATCCATAGACAATTTTCGTGAGCGATTGGATTGAACGATTTTGTGTGGGTCTAATAACTGACTAATTACGTTCGTTTGCGAAGTTTCGTTTGAGAGAAAGAGAGTAGACCCCCTGGATGTTTTGATTCTAATAACCACTGCGCCAAAGAGGTCTTAACTATCTCCGTGGCGGATTTTTTTGTACACTACCTAGTACTTACTACATACCTAAACTCTACGCGTTGCCAACCCTGGTGGGGCAGATTCCACTATGAGTTTTTCTTAGACGTGATCTGTCCCACTAAAATATCTATGTCTGTGGCTGCTCTACTAGTGGGGCGCCTTGATGGAGCAGAGTCGACGAATCCAAAACTAAAACCGACTAAAACAGCAACCGCCGAGTTTCTTGCTGGTTCTTCTCGGTAGGAATGGCATTCCGAACCAGTGGTAGATTCATTCGACGATTCGAAAGCACTTGTAAAAGTTTATTTGAATAAAAAACATTTGAATTTTGAATTTTTTTGAATTTCGAAAAGTTTAAATTGAGTAGGTAAGTGGTCTTAATTCTCAACGTCTTTTAATTTTGAGCTCAGGCTACTAACCACTGCACCATGAGATCTTTCTGCGTGACCAAAATGTAGTTTTAAAAAAAAATCTGGCTAAAGAATCCACAGTGACGTTTTAAAAACTATGGAGTTTAATTCTCAGGATTTCTTGATTTTGAGGCTAGGCTGCCAAATCAACTAACCACTGCGCTTATGGGGTATCTTTTTTCTAAGTGGTATTTTGTCTTATTGTATTGTGCCTCGTAACTGTGTCGTAACTTCGTAAGATAGACCGTTGCGTTTTGCCTCGTTGGAACTTGGAAGAATGGCGGAATCCTTACAATGCAGGTTGTATACGAAACTTGTTTGACCAGAATCGAGAGAGAAAAAAAAAGTGGCGGCAAGGCAAGTTCGCCTACAATAGCATTCCCGCGTTGGTCCCGCCCTCCGCCTCCCGCCTTCCCCTCACCCCGCGCGCCCCTCCGGCCTCAGTCCGCGACCGAACGCGATCGCGTGTGTTCAGCCTAATCATGTGGCTCAAAAAAAAACTGTCACACAAACTTTATTTTTAAAAAAAACAATGACTTAACCATAAACTAAATCAATAACTTTTTCAAATGAAAATTCTATAGCTATCGCTCTAAAATCTAAACCTCTTTTCAGTTACCTTATCTTATTAATAAACAATGCACAGAAGTAATGAATACGAGTTAATTATAAATTAATAACATTTAATTAATCGGCTGTGCGTAAAATATACGATATCGGTGAAGTGTTACGGTGGTATACGATTCGGTTATCGATTTTCGACGTCACTACGACCCGAACAGCTGTTTTGAGGATGCGAAAGGAACACGCTAGAAGTCGACAGTTTCGTTGATATTCCCTATTTTGAACCGATTTTAGTGCCTAGAATTGCTTAAAAGTGTCTAAAAAAGGATAGTCAAAGGCCTACAGACGCAATTGCGATAGAATTGTTTTGTTTTTTTTTCAAAAAGTTACGATTTTCGAGTGAAGTGTTGTGAAAAGTCTGCCTAAATTAGTGATAACCAAAAATCTAGTGATTTATAATAATTTAATCAAACAGTGAACGTGGATAACCAGAAAATATCTAGTTGGAAAGGAAGTGTGGTGTTTGACAAAAAAGTGGTTATTTTTGTGCCATTCTTTTTGGATTCTTTACGTGGATGTGGATTAAACCCTGCTAATAAGGTAAGGGTAATGTATAATACACATAATTTTTGTGTTGTACCTAGTTATGTAATATGCAATAGTATTCCGTTGTATGGCACGCCATGCATTTCTGATATCGTGTAGGCCTAACGCGTTGCGTTGCGCGTTGCGCCCGGTAAACAACTATTTCGTAGAATTTCACGTTCTAAATACGAATTCTCCAGTCCATTCTTCCATGGTTTACGATGGATTAGGCTGTATGGTCTGCGATCTTTGCTTGTTCCAAATAGAGAAAAATAAAAAAATACTTAAGATCCATAAACTATTCTTTTTTTTTAATGCCCGGAGCTTTTGCAATCTGTTCAGTCCAAAATTAAATTATTGTTAGAATATTGTTTACAGTAATAAATACAATTATTTTACAAACCTGCTTGCTTGAGCCACTTACAAATTATGGCTAAAGTTTAAAGTACAGAGAAGTAGCCTACAGTTAGAAGTTAGAACTGTATTAATTAACTGAATTAATATAGGTTCTACTTTTAATTATTATGATCACCAAAAAGCTATCCACATAAGTAATAACTATATTGTCATAAACAAGCACCTAATCACAAAATTAGAATAATATTTATTTTCAAGAGTGTGACAAAATTATACTATAGTATAGCAGAGATATAGTGTGTGTTCCGTTATAAGCACTGCGAGCACTGGCAGTGCTCTTTACTGGGGACTTTCAGTGCTCTCAGTGTATTTCGGAACGCACCCATAGGTAACGTCTGTCCCTTATGTCAGTTTACCTAGAAATTTTAGAAAAAAATTAAAATTTAATTCTGATGACACCAATATTTGCTGGTACTTTTGGAGAGTTGAACAGTTTCTCACATTTTTTGATTCATCGATGATTCTTTCACAGTGTTGCTTTATGCTATTTTTTTAAATTTACTTAATTACTTATGTAGTAGTAAGTAAGTACTTACTTTGTAATTTAAACCCATGTAAACTGACTTATTGAAAAGACTAATATTAATATATAATATACCTTTTACATTATACATACCTACTACAATGATGTAAAATGATGATGTACATGTGTATTATAGGTAGGTCTACCTACCAATAGTCCCACAAACATAATAATATCTGATCCCGCTACTAAAGCGAAAAATAAAATAAAAACATAAACAAACAGGCATAAAAGTTAGTTCTAATTTTGGCCACCGGGCCATATAAGTTGGTGGGACTATAGATTATAGAATACTTACCAAGAACTAACTTTACTATAACGTTTACTTTTCTTATCTATTGAAACTTTAGTGCTTTGTTGATCAAACAATAAATTGGTTTTGACGTTTAAACTATCGTGAGTGATATTCATTAAAACTATACATAATATCCGGATAAACTCACGTGTTCTGTCGGAAAAATGCCCGACTAGTTTCGAACCCGTTCGAATAAGAATAAGGGCCCCGAACGGGTTCGAAACTAGTCGGGCATTTTTCCGACAGAACACGTGAGTTTATCTGGATATTATGTATAGTTATAAATTGGTTTTGTTTTGTAGTACCTATGGTCAAAATAGTAAATAACCATGATAACCATGTAGCTTAGATGAAACCATGTATCTACCTACCTATCTATTAAGTATCCTCTACGTAGGTGCCTTATAGGATAACTAGGTATATTTATGTAAATAGCTAAACAATTTTAAGCCCTTTCAGCAAAGCTCCATCCTAAAGCATAATTTTTTTATTTGATGATAGGTAGTAGGTACCTACCAAAGATAATATTATGACCTACTCCTAGTTCCTACCAACTAAATTGTGCTCAAAGCATGATCATAAGTGCAAGTGCAAGAAACACGATTTATTATTCTGATGGATAACATAGCTGGTTGCACACAACCTATTTGTAGTTACTTGTACCTAACAGATAGGTTAGATAGGTAAAACAAAAGTGCGAGCGCAGCGAGCACAAAATTCGTGACAAAATCTGTAATAGGGATAAGGCAGGGGATATTATTACCTTCTCTTTTAGGACAGAAGTTTCTATTATAAAATACTAGATAATTTCCGCGACTACATCGGCGTGGATTAAGATTTTTTGATTCCCGCGGGAACTCTAAATTTTCCTGGATAAAAAGTAGCCATGTCCTTCCCCGGGATACAATCTACCCCTGAACCAAATTTCATCAAAATCGGTTGAGCAGATGGGCCCTGAAAGCGTAGCAGTCAGACAGATACACTTTCGCATCTTATTTATCCTATTAGTATGGATTTTCAATCGCGATTGTTCTGATTGGCTGAATTTGCGATATTCTTTCTGTGACAATGTATTTTGGCCAATAGCGATAGAAAGAATGCCAATCAGAGGTGATTGCAATAGTTACAATGCAAGCAACCAGGGCCCCTGGATCGCTAATCAAGGCAATACTAAAACTAGGCTAAAACTACACTACTCTGTTGTGCACAATCTCTAAACTAAAATGACACGTTTAATTTTGTTGATCTCACTTTCATAATCCTCCTTGCGGAAAGTGTAGTAGGTATCCTGGGGAAATATATGACGTCATAAATCGTCGCCATTTTTGTACTGTGAGCATTGGCGTTTTCGAGGTAAGGTGCTCGATCACGTGCTAATCACGTGATCAACAGTTGGACTACGTACCGTTTTATATAGTAACCAGTATAGCTAACTATTAAGGAACGGCTTCGCAGTATACTAAATTGTCGTCACACCTTACAGTGTTCGCAGTGTATATCGGAACATACCCTTAAAGATTTATGCCTGTCAATTTAGTCAATAGTCAATAATTTGGCCACAATAGTCTGGGAACGATCTGATTGGAAGAATGTAGCTAGTCGTGGCACCAAAAAGGGTTTCAGCTATTAAAGAGTAAGCAGGAGGGCTAGCGTAAGCGTTGTATACGAAGACAATCCTCATGGAGAGATATTGAAAAGTGCTGGCTAAATCCTGGCGTGTCCTTGGTGACCGTGTAGATATCCGCCTTTCAGCCTACAACAGTTTTTTAGCATTTTCGGTAAGCACTAGGTTTTCTATAGGTAAATCCTTTAGTATTGAAAACTACAATAATACTCGAAGCCTAGCTATCATCATCATCAGCCAATATGCATCCACTGTTGGACATACATATTTAAGATCTCTTTAAGATTGCGTCAACGTTGCCTATCCTTGGCTGTTAGCACCCATTTGATGCCAGCTACTCTCCGTCTCCCACTCCGTTTGCCGAGACGCGGTCTCCACTCTAGGACCTTACGACTCCAGCGGCCGTCGATCCTACGGCAAACGTGACCAGCCTACTGCCACTACAACGTGCTAGCCTTTAGAGCTATGTCAATTATTTCGTGTCGGATTTTATCCCTCAAAGAAATTCCGAGCATAGCTCTTTCCTAGCGCGTTGAGCGACTTGAAGTTTGTGAACTAGCCACGTTTCGGCACCGTAAGTCATAACCGGCAGAACGCACTAATTGAAGATTTTGGTCTTCGAGCATTGCGGTATAGGCGACGAAAAGACTTGACGGAGTTTGCCATATAGCTATGCTGCCCATCCCAGCTGTATTCTCCGTTCTATTGTTACTTAAGCCTATCTAAGCCTAATCTAATTTCTATACAAGTCATGCGCGCGTGGATTGGTGGCAAGAATGCTGGCTGCATTTCCGCGCTAGACAGCCAGGCTGATCTTTTGCGCAAAAAATGAGCCAGCCCTTCAGTTGGTTTACTACTAACCATTGAGTCCTCTTCTTAGTATGCCGTCTCCTTACTAAGGTTTGCATTTGGCAATTAACTTTTGAGACATCTGCTTTAAACAAGGACCTTGTGCTCTGCCCAACCCACTGGCGCAAGTTTTTAAGCCACGATATCCTTCTGCGGCCAGGCCTCTTTCTGCTAGCCACTTTACCTTGCATAATCAAGTGAGAGTGTTTTGCGTAGTTTTTAGGCTTGCGCTTGACGACAATCATGCTTAATACAAAGCAATGATGGCGGTTCGAATCAGGAACTTATAGCAGAACCGTTTCGTTCGGGCAGACTGGACGACAACCACATAAGGATTTGACGACCTCCGTGGCGCAGTGTGTAGCGCTGTTGACTTAACGTGCGGAGGACCCGGGTTCGATCCCCGGCAGGGTCAATTTGGGAATTTATAATTTCTGAACTTTCAATGGTCTGGCCTGGTGGGAGGCTTCGGCTGTGGCTAGTTACCACCTTACCGGCAAAGACGTGCCGCCAAGCGATTTAGCGTCCCGGTAAGTACGATGCCGTGTAGAAACCGATAGGGTATGGGTTTAATATAACTGCCATGCCCATAACAGGTTATCCCGCTACCATCTTAGACTGCATCATCACTTACCATCAGGTGAGATCGCAGTCAAGGGCTAACTTGTAGTGGATAAAAGATGCCAACGCTGACGGTTTCTTGCTTAAAATATGAGTTGTATTAAATATAGGAGTTCCTCGGTTATCTAAAGAATCAAACGTCGTCGTGCAATCGTCGTCAACAACACAGCACGTTTGGTCGCAGTGAAATACGAGCGCCGCCTCTTGGCTGCGTTCACAGACGAAATGACGGAACCATAAACAACGGTCGCGATCAACTGTTACCGTATTTCAAATTTTATTGCACTCCAGATTGCACTGACTCATAGTTATTATAGGTTCCGAGACGGGAACTAGTTGAGATCTTTATGAAGCTATCAGGTCTATGATGCCCGCGACTTCGTGGATTGAGTTTTATTTGGTTCCCGCGGGAACTCTTTAATTTTCCGGGATAAAAAATAGCCTATATGTTATTCCAATCTATCTCTGTCCTTTCATTCTGACCCGTTCAGCCGTTCTGGTGTGATTGAGAAACAAACATCCATCCACCCAAACTTTCACATTTACTTATAGGTAATATTAGTATAGATAGGTTCAGAGACGGGTAGAACTAGTTGGGATCTTTATGAAGCTAGGTATGAAACGAGTGACGGTTACCTAGACCTTAGAATAAGCTCTTAGGCATTCTTAGGGCTTTGTCTTTAGGGCTTTTTGAAGACCTCCTTGGTGCAGTGCTGAGCGCTGTTGTCTTAACGAGGGTCCCGGATTCGATTCCCGGCAGGAACAGGAAGAAGGCCACGTATGCGCCACTCTTGGGCTAATATTTTTTTGTCCCACTGGCGGTGGAGACGATGGGATGCTGGGGTGGGGAAGCAAAAAATTTTATAAAAGAGATCGGTCGCCGTTTGAGGGATAGGGGCTGCGACCCTCGTTCTGGTTCCTACCTGGTTCAAAGGTTATCCATCGCCATTCAGCGTGGTAATGCTGCAAGCTTGATGGGTACCTTTGGCCCATGGGCAACCAGGGGGGGTCTTTTTGATTAGGGGTTTCTTTTTGTTTATAGTTAGTTTAGTATTTAGTTTTTAGCATTTTAATATTGTATTACTTAAGTACTTATTCTTCGTTAAGTAAGTAGCTGTCCTTTGTCTTTCCTCGGGATGCAAAATACCTAGGTATATCTATACCAAATTTCATCAAAATCGATTGAAAACATGGACCGTTAGCGTAGCAGACAGACAGACAGGCAGACACACTTTCGCATTTATAATATTAAGTAGTATTGATTAGTATGGACTATGGAAGTTAACTATACTAGTTAGTTCAACAAGGCGCGCTTCGCTCCAGGAAGTCGTAACGCTAAAATAGTTTTTATCAAATAATCTTCTCTTATCAGCAATCTCGAAGTCATTATCACGGCCCATGTATAGAATAGATACTAAAAAGATACCTACTATTGTATTTGAATTCAATACCGGCAACTACAGTACCTACCTACTTAGTGCAAGTTTACAACTTCTCGAAAACGTTGGTAGATTTCGAGTCTCAAGTCGCAGAACTAGGACGCCAGAGAAAATGTATCAAAATTGGACAAGCGAGGTATACTTAGTCTGTTTTTCCTAGAAAGAAGGTAAACAAGTATTTTTTTTAATAGTAAGCTTTTCGCTGTAACGCGAGAGAGGTGGATAGGTCGTTACTCGTTTTTACCGCGAACAAACGATGAAAGTTGAAACCGTGATAGGTACGAGTGAATAGCTTAACCCGAGCACGTCAAGCATCGAGCATAGGCTGTCGCTTCCGCGTTTTGCTAAGAATGTTGCTGCTATTTGTTGCATCTTCTTACTCTAAGCAAAAATATACTATAGGAAAAACGATAGAGTACCTACTTTAGTCTTGACTTACTGCCTTTTTTTTAATTTATAGGTTAGCGCTTGGCTGCAATGACACTTGCTAGAAGTAGTGACTATTTGAGATGTGTTTGTGGAGACTCTTTTTCAAGGTTCTTTAGGTCCATTTTTCTTTCTCGTTATAGCCTATTGATACTCGAAAGTTGTCAACGTTGACGAGCTGTGCAAACTCGTGCTAAGGACACAAAAAAAGAAAAACTACGAAATACGAACTGCATTCAAAAGGTATTCAGAAGTTCGCCTACGATCGCCGACTGGTACCACTCCGTTCAATGCCTAGTCTGTGCCGCAGTTTAGTGATCATACAGATCAGTTAGATGGATGCAACAGTCATGAATAAGTTGCGTAGTTACAAGCTGTCTCAGTTTCTTGTCGTCTCTTCTCTGAAGATTCTTTATTCGATCGATTACGTCTACGCATTAGCATCAACCGACATAGGTAGTACATGTATCTATCTATGTACCTATTCTGTGATAGTACTTTGGTACGTTTTCTATAGACGGCACATGCTAATGCGTGCCGGACTTAGTTAGTAAGTACTTCTAAAAGTCCCATGGTTTGTCAATAGGATGATAGTTTCGGCAGATGCCGTTTGCATAGTACTGCTTCAGTTTGTCTCACTCTATTCCTTCACTATTGCTGTACACCTCTCTTTCAAAATTATCATCCTAAACTTTACAAACCATAGTAACCCGACATAAATACTTATTTTTGATACATCACACACACGTAGAATATGCCTATGCGGCTAATAGCCCGTTACCACCTTAGACTGCATTATCAGTCAACACTTACCACCAGGTGAGATCGCAGTCAAGGGCTAACTTGGTGCATTTAAAATAAATCCGTTCTTTTCTGAACTGTAAGGTTGTTAAGCTATGTCTATAGTCTCTGTATAGTTAGGTACAAAAGTATTGGAAGCGTGACCTCATCGAAGAACGACCTTTTGTCAATGCATTGTACGTCGCACTTCTTAGGTACCTCCTACGTACAGCTATAAGTTAGGTACTATGAAATCTAGGTATCAAAATACTTATTGTAGTAATACTCAAGTAGCTTATCCTAGTAGTTTCAATACTAAGATTGTGGGACTGTATGACAGCTTCACTAGTATACCTACCTTAGATAAGTAATATGAAAAATAAAATAAAAAAAACCGGCCAAGTGCGAGTCGGACTCGCGCACCGAGGGTTCCGTACACACCTGTAGTAAGTTTTACGATTTATGACGTATTAAAAACAAGACGAAATGAACCTCAAAAGTAACTTTGTTTGTAGAGGTTTATTGTTAATATCAAAAAATTACGTTTGTTGTATGGGAGCCCCCCTTTAATATTTACTTTATTGATATTTAATTATTTATTTTGAAAGGTAATATACAAGTTAATATTCTGTGAAAATTTGAACCGTCTACCTGTTACCGTTTTTAATATTGAGCAAAAAAATACGAAAAAAACACGTTTATTGTATGGGGACCCCCCTTAATATACTTATATATTTTTTTAATTTTTAGTATTTGTTGTTATAGCGGCAACGGAAATACATCATTTGTGAAAATTTCAGCTTTCTAGTTTATGAGATACAGCCTGGAGACAGACAGACAGACAGACAGACAGACAGACAGCGGAGTCTTAGTAATAGGGTCCCGTTTTTACCCTTTGGGTACGGAACCCTAATAAAAACAAAAACCAAACAGGCATAAAAATTAGTTCCAATTTTGGCCACCGGGCTAGAGATAAGTTTGTGGAACCATACCTGGCTCGCCCCAGCTTCGCAAGGATAGTATAATTGAAAGAAAGAAAGAAAATCTATTTATTCTCACCATCGTGCCACACATTACAATACCTTAAGCCTTAAGGCTTAGAATAACTACATATAGAAACCCAGTACACTCGCGAAATGTAAGCCGTTAAATTGGTGCCATAAATGGCACCGTCAAGTCCGAAAAAAGCTGGTTAACTTAGTTTTTAGAAGCTACAATGCTACAAACAAACTAACCAATTACTTACCCAACTTTTAGGGGGAAAACATTTAAACTGGAAACATTATGTTTGTGTCTGTGTGCGTGACAAGGCAAGTAAACACAGCAAAAATAGCGAATTTGTAGCTTGCGTTTTGAGAAGGCGTTGTTTGGAAACATACCTTCTATATGTAGTTATTCTAAGCCTTAAGGTATTGTAATGTGTGGTAACCATGGCGCCTCCAGTACTTGAGCATTAAACTCATGATCAAGTCATAGAAGAACCATGACAACACTTGTTGTGTGTGGCACAACTCGAAAGAAGGCATCAGCTCAGCATAATGCAGAATGCCTTGCAATAAAATGTAATGTATTTCGGGTCATAATTCGGTAAACGGGTAATTCTTCGGGTAATACATGATGGCATGTTCGGGTAATACATGGATGGATGGCTCTACATGGGTAGAGTGCAGTTGGTAGTGTTGGAACTGTGGCAGGATGACCTCATCCGAGTGATTCAACTCTTATAGACGTTCGACAATGCATTTGTAGTTGTCAAGTTAGTTAGGTTTAGGGAGGGTGCATATTCAGTGCAAGCGTGCCTTTCGTGAATCATTTTTAGTGACTAAATTCCAACTACTGTTTACTAGATGATGCCTGCGACTTCGTCCGCGTGGGTTCAGGTTTTTAGATTAGCGCGGGAACTCTTTAACTTTCCGATTTACATGCGATTTACTTACCGATATATTTAGACCTTTACGTCTGTACTCTGTACTAAATTTCATCAAATTGGGTTGAACAAATGGGCCGTTAGAGCGCAACAAACAAACTCACTATAAAATAAACTAAAAGCTAAAATTGCTAGCCACATCGAAATCCGAAATCGAAACCATCGCAGTGAGGTAAAGTGCCCAAGATGCACTGGCAGCATTGCCCCTTTGGATGGCCAAACTTATTCTATGGCCAAGGTACCAACTCTTGAATAATATCGTAGTAGTAGTAGTAGACTAGATCGATAACCCTTTTTGAAAGTTCATCAAAAAGCGCACGAGCCCCCGCGCCCCACGACCCCAGGGTCTCCACCCACGAAGGCACAAATAAAAAACCTCCACTAGCCACGGCCGAAGCCTCCCACCAGACTAGACCAGAGAAAATTCTGAAATTATAAATTCCCAAATTGATCCTGCCGGGGATCGAACCCGGTCAGGGAGGGATGCGCCAGGGAGGTCGTCAAATATTTTCGCCTCTTGATTCTAGAAGTAATTTGTTCACCTATTTCTAGTTAAGGAAAAACAGACTATAGGTATCGGTTGAAACGAATATGCAAATCGTGAGAATGATTTCCTCATAGATTCCCACAAATTCTACAATTTACATAGGTACCTACTTTATCACTTTTTTTGCAATGAAATTGATTTGGAGAAACCGCTTCTTTGATCACGTATTTTAGTTGCAAAGAAAGATACCTACCTACTTATAGTTCGCGCACGAGTTGAATGCAGAGCAAATGTATGGTGACACATACATTTACTCTGCATTTAACTCGCGCGCGAACATACATAAAAAAAAAATATATACGCGCCGAATTGAGAACCTCCTTTTTTGGAAGTCGGTTAAAAAATCGATGCGAAGTCGCGGGCGTCATGTAGTTATAATAGGGCAAATAGACATATCTATTTTGACTAGAATCCTAATTCTTAACTACATACTTAATAGTTACTTAGTTATTATATACGAATCTGTTTGTTTTTTGCGCTTTCAGGAATTATCCCGGAAAATTAAGGAGTTCCCGCGGGAATTTAAAAAGAAACTTAAACCACGCGGACGAAGTCGCGCATCAGCAGCTAGTCTAGTGTAGTAATATACCTACCTACTTGTAGTGTAGTTTATATGCACGGACCGCCCGCGGTTTGTAGGGAAAATATTTTCGATTAGCGCCTAGGAATTTCCATTGTTATGCATAAATTTGGTATAAACATGCAATCTAATGGCCCTACTGTAGACATCGTTAATAAATTTCCATTTAGGTATTTAGACCGTTTTATTTTTTTTGCTGATAGTTGATGCCCGCGACTACGTCCGCGTGGATTGAGGTTTTTTGGTTCCTTATTTCCTGGACTAGAATGGACCTTGAGGCTATGGTGTTGTACATCCAAATAGTTACCTAGTGAACCTACCCATGCAATATTAAAATAGGTAACTTACGTAGGTATGTAATTATTTCAAACTAGCTGATGTCCGCGACTTCGTCCGCATGGATTGAGGTTTTTTGGTCCCCGCGGGGGAACTCCTTAGTTCAGCCGTTCGTGATTGAATAACAAACATCCATACATCCTTCCAAACTTTCGCATTTATAATATTTATTTGAATTCTATATTTATTTGCTAATATACCTACCTAATCTATTTTCCACGGATAATTATTTAAATTATATACCTATGTCATAACTGTAGATTGATCTTCTAATAATTGATGGCATGGCATTTTTTAATTTTGGATTGATCTTGTACGGCAAGTGGGAACAGCACGGTATTTTTGATAGTGATTGGCGATCGAGTAACTCGATACTTTATCTTTTGGATTTATACAGCAGGGGAAATCCTCACGGACTACCGCTCGGGTAGTGCCGGTGTCATACCGATTAAAACCCCTGCTGTCTGCCGGTTGACCGCGTACCTGTCAAAAAAAAACCTGCCTTTCAGCCTACAATACGGCAACAATTGCGTCTTTTTTCACGACCATTTTTGTCTACCTTTTTCTTCTTGCTCCTTTTCTTTGACTAGTAACTCGTCACTAATTACTAGTATGATAGTGTCCGACCGAAGATCGATTTCCGGCCGAAGTCGAATCCGATTAATCGGCTAACGCCGCAACCGTCAGCCGAAGCGGAAATTGAAGGTTTAACCAGGGACTGAAAAACAGAATCATAAAAGTTACAGAAATATAAGTGTTACAGAATGAAAGTGTAACAGAATCTTAACCCTTTTGAATGTGTCTTAAATTCTGTTAACCCGAAACATTATATATTTCTGTAACAGAAACGAATCTGTACCAGAAATGAAAGTGTTTTAAAGTGTAACCGAAATAGCGACGTTGCCAAAACTGTTGACGCGTATTCAAATTTGAACCTATTTTTAAGCACCGATGGTTGCAATTGTTTTAAGAAAAACATGGCCAATGTTGTGTCATTGTATGTAAAGTCCAATGAAGTGAGAAGACCGCGTTGTCACACCCGTGCAGTTTGTAAGGGCATGTACCTATTAGGGTTACAGATAAAAACACTTATTAACAGAAATAAACGGTTACAGATTGATTGGGTTACAGTATCGTTTCTGTTATAAGTGTTTCTGTTTTATAACTGCCCCCCAATCATGTAAGAATGGCCGATGAAATCGTTAAAGTTCAGCGTCAAAGTAATATAAACCATAACTGCATTGAATTAGAGCTCAATTTCATGTATCCATTCTTATACGTTAGAGTATCGTTCATACCTAAACGTATAAGAATGGGTATACGAAATTGAGCTCTAATTTAATGCCGTTATGGTTTATTTACTTTGCCGCAGAACTTTAACGATTTCATCGGCCATTCTTACATGATTGGGGGGCAGTTTCATAAAACAGGGTTAAAACCCCGTATTTCGGTTACTGTTTCAGTCCTTAGGTTTTACTAATAACCCGAAGAAAGTCAGATCAATACTAAGTACCTAACTAAAAGTGAATTAAATTACAGTTACCTCGGCCAACATAATATGTTTGGCTATTCAGCGGGGTAACGCAGCCAGCGTTCTGGGCACATTGCCTCATTGCAGCGGTTTGGATGATATTTTTACTGTTTAGTTTATAATTTTACATCTCTCATATTCGGTAAGTAGGTCCTTATTACCCCCAAATGGAGCTTGTAGGTGACCAATTAGCGCTCTAGGGTAATAATGTAGCAAGAAAAGCCCTAGGGCGGTAAGTAATTAAAAAAAGTATGATGGTTAGATGTACGCGAACTTTTTGAAAGAGTGAAGAGTTTTTTTTTAATTACTTACCGCCCTTGGGCTTTTCTAGCTACATTATTACCCTAGAGCGCTAATTGGTCACCTACAAGCTCCATTTGGGGGTAATAAGGACCTACTTTACCTCACAATCGAGATGTAAAGCAGAGTAGTTAGCTCGGGTGTAAGCATCAATTGCACCCTCGAACTATAGGCGCCCTCCCTGCGCTCGTGCGCCTAAATATCTCGGGCTGCAATTGATGCCTTACAGCCCTTGGCTACTAATCTACTATAGTTAAATACTTACTTAATTTAGGCCCACTTGCACAAGGACTCCTAAATTGATTTAGTTAAATATTTAAATGCTTTCCCTTTTTCGCAACTACAATAATTAATATTATACCTATGCATTTTGCCAAAAAGGGACAGCATCACAAAATTTAACTAAATCAGTTTAAATGTCCTTGTGCAAGCGGCCCTTAGAATTTAATTTATTTCATAGTTTTGATTTGATATTTTTAGTAATAAATAATAGTAGGTAATAATAAATGTTGACTCTCGCGCATTCCTAATCAGTCCCATCCATTTCGGCGTAGGTATCCTTCGGTTCTTCAAAATTTCGGCCCATTCTGGCCGAAAGCGAAGACTTTGTCGGACACTATTAATTAGTAGAGTAGCTCAGAACACTCCCCCATATAGGTATTATGTGTTGACCAATTCTTTAGTTATTTTTAACTTCAGTTCAAGCCGCGCTTACTCCTAATCCAGTGGATGAGTTAGCAAAATGAAACAATAGGTGGGCACGTACTCGCGAGTGAATGGTGAGAACGTGAAACTGAATCGTTTGAATGTGCATGCATTTAAATAATTAAACACGGTGAGGCAATCCGATCGCGCATCACGAATGTTCCATGTTTTAGGCTTTTAACGAATCAAAATAAGTAAGTATGTACATGAAATATATATGTATAGTTTTAAGTAAATAAAAAATGATGTCTAAAGTTTCATACTGTACTATAATAGTCTGTTCCAATAGAGAAAAGCTTTTTTTCAACTTCTTTAAAGTCTGATCAAGTCATCTTATACTCAATACTCAATTTATTTATAACATGTAGGACATACAGATTACAGGTGTCTTTTATGTTTTGACTCTACCACTGGTTCGGAAAGCAGCTTATCTTATCTGCCACTTGACCAATAGTGATGGGAGTATTGAAAGATGACAAGTTTCTGGATATTCCCATCATTATTGGTCGAATTGCTGTTGGGATTGCTACGTGATCAGAAGTTAATGAAAAAAAGCTCATCTCTATTGGGACAGACTTTACTTACGTGCTTCTATTCTAGACTTTTTTAAGTGATTTAGGCACACTTTAGGCATAACTGGGACTTTGGGCCTATAGTTACAAATTCGGGGGTTGGGAGTTGGGACATTCGATTCGTAAAACTCAAGAATGTCGCGTGATTGTCTTGAAGAAAACTTTGAAAGAAAAATAGGGACTTCATTATTTTAAAATATCTATTCAGTGGCCACTGGATATCATTTCTATTAGCTTATTTAGTATTCTATGGTATCTCTCCATGTTTCACAAACCTTTCTAATTTCTATCAAGTTAGAAGCCTGCAAGGTAACTCCTGTCTATCTCATAGCAGAAATATTTTCATTTACGAGCGCGTATCGAATGCAACCACACCGCTGCCTGTACCCATCGGCCTCCAGCCGAGTGAAATGCACAAAATCCATTCGGTTTTATCTCATTAACTAGTATTACCATCCAAAAACCTACCCTATAACTTTAACTTTACGGTTCAAAATTGGTGATAGCAAAAATTTTATTCTGTAGATGACGTGTTTAGTAATTTTTGTACGCAAGCGATTTTCAATTTTAAAATGTTGGATGTAGAGTTCAAAATTGCTTGGAGGTTTAAAAATAAGGGTCGGATGTAAAGTTTTAAGTGAAATGGAATTTAGTGGGTCGGGATAAGGTTGAGTTTGGGTTGTGGGTGGTTTTATAAGGTTTTTTTATGGTGTTCGGCCGGCAATCAGCTGTTTGGGCACGCGTGGCCCCTCGGGATGATGTCAGCTCCCTTCGTAGCGGGCGGCGGGTTGTATTAAATTTTGTAAAATTTCGCCCCCTAGCGGTTTCCCGTAGATATGGGCTGGGGTACTGGCAGCGTCAAATGTTTGACGGGCTTATCTTATGTTTGCGAACACTTTACATGCGAGTATAGGAATGGTATCATTCCATCATAATTCATAACGTCCTGGTCTAGTGTACCTACTCATTTACCTAGAAGTCCTACAACATGGTATTTAAAAAAAGTTTAGTTTAATAGATATACTAAACTTGATGTCGATGTTTTAACTTATAATAGGTAAGTAAGACTTGGTGCTTTACAAAGTTTCATGGAAGAAATTGGCTTCGCATTCAACTTGTTACAGTGCGTATGTATTCTATATTAACTACGTTTTACATAATAGTTTTTATGTAGAACGTAGTAATGTAGACTAGAGAAAATTCAAAAATTATAAATTCCCAAGATGATCCTGCCGGGAATCGAACCCTAGACCCGGGGGGAGAACCCGGGGATCTTAGACTGCATCATCATTTACCATCAGGTGAGATCGCAGTCAAGGGCTAACTTGTAGAGGATAAAAAAAACATTAAAGCTGTCACCCAAAAACTGGCGCGCATTAGATGTATTGTACTAGGTATCTTTCCTAAGGCTTATACCTACCTTTCTTCGACGCTGGCCCGATGAATTATGCATCGGGGACGCCGTGGCCTTTTGCTCCTTTGTTGATCCACTAATTAAGCAACCTTCGACGAGGAACGACGTGTTACAAATCGGGAGTAGGGCCCTTTAAAAGGGATACATTTACACGCACACATACAAATATGTGTAGGACTTTAACACATTACACAACCACAAGTTACGCGTATTCGTGAATTGCAAGAATAATAAAGGAGATAGCTGCACGAATTTAGCTAGATTTACCTGCAGATAGTACAGTAGGTAATAAATAAAGGCCTTGGAACGAAAGTTTTCGACTTTCGTTAACTTCTACTAGTTCCTTAACAGTTTTGTTAAATTCGTTAAAACCTGATTTTACCATCTCTAAAAACTTTAATGTCATTAACAAACCATAACTCTGTCCAACCTACCTTCACATTCGAGCGACTAACGCCATAAATTCCCACTTTACAAGAGCTCCCTGCTTCATATAAATTACTGAGAGCAATAGATCTTGCAATCTGGTTACGTGGGATCGAACCGTCATCCCTTATCCGTAGGAAGCGATCCATCAAGGTGTTATCTCGCAGGAAACAGGGTTTACTAGTGTTTCCACCTATCTGGGCTCAGCACACCAATCTATCTCTTAAATTTGAGGGATAAGGGCGTTATTCCCGTGGAACCCCATGGATATGTCAACAGGGGACCATGGACATAGGACATATTAGTTTGAATGACTCGACAAGTTCAAAATATTGGAACAAATTATTTTTTGATAAGTTTACCTATAACTACGCTCATAATTATTTTGGAGTGATAAAATTAAAATTGTTTTCGTACTTTTTCTTTTTGTACTTACTAAAATTATACCTACCTAACTAGTCAATTAATGGGTTTTAAGCGTTTCTATAATTATTTATTTATTTATAAAAATGTACATAATGAGTAGGGAAATTGTGGGAAATAGGGTAGCCTTTAAGAAGCTTCTCAATGTCAAACTGTACTAGGTATATTTCCAGTGGCGTGCACTTCACGGAGGCATAAAAGCACTGCTCACCCAAGTGGAAATACGTCAATGCTCATTTTTTATCAAGACGGTCAGTAAATATGTATTCTGACTTACCAATGCCTACCCTAGCTTCAAACCCTGTGCAAGCCGCTAATCGCTATACGTGATAATATATTTCCTGAAGTATTTATATATGTACATTTATTTTCTCGTGGAAGGCTTCGGTCGTGGCTAGTTACCATCCGTAGACGTGCTGCCAAGCGATTTAATGATATATATTACGATTAACTGCCATTAATCTACTCCAAACAGGTTAGCCCGCTGCTATCAAGACTGCATCTTCACTTACCGCCAGATGAAATCGCGGGCTAACTTGTACAAAGTGGAAATAAAAAAATATAACAACAAAACTATATATGTAATACGGATTCTTTATAATCCTAGATACCTACCATACTTTCTTTAAATTAACTTTCTAGAAATAATAGTTAGCAACTTTCATATTGTTAAACAATAAAAGTATGGTTATTAAAGTCAATAAAATTCTGTGTAATGAAATTTATAGTTGCTTGATTGCTTTACTTATTCACTGAATTCTACAGTTATATCAATAAAGGAGTCAAGTACATGCCTATTTGTACGTAAAAGTCATTGTTTAGATAAAAGAAATCGCAGCAATAAAGCGTTATTTTAATAAAAGTTAGTAGTTGTTCAAAAACAGCGGTTATTGTATGTTATTGTTATACACAGAATGCGCGACGGAAGTGTGTCCAACGCGAGGCAACGCCTAGAAGTAGTACACAAGACAAGTACTATAACTATTAAAGTTAATAAAATTCAGACTCTGTGTAGTGACTGCAATAAAGCCGCTTAATTGCTAGCTATACCATATTCGCTGAAGTCCCTAATTATGAAAATAAGGAAGTCAAGAACCTTGTCTATTTGTTCGTTAAAGTAACAATAATTGTTTGTATAAAAGAAAGCATAGCAATAATGCGTTATTTTTTTAATAAAAGTAGTTAGTCCAAACGTGGTTTAGGTTATTTTTAAACTCCCATGGGAATTCACCACTATTCCGGCATAATATAATACTTAAAAGTCAATGTCGCCAGGTCTTTAACTAAATTATCTATGCAATTCACGTCGATCTGTTTCTTCTTTGCGGCGTGATTGAAAGACAATCTATCAAACAAACGCTCATTCGCATTAATGATATTGGTAGTATTTAGTTTATGTCGCTCGCTGTATAGTTCTTTCTTCCTTATAGGCAAATTACGTCCCGTTGGAAGTGTATTGCGTGTGTTATACGAAATGACAATCTGTTGATTTTATGCGCACTGACATATATTTCAGTTATCATCTAATACTATAATATTATAAAGAGGTAAAGTTTGTGAGGAGGTTGTAGGGGGTAAGCTCTGGATCTACTGAACCGATTTTGAACATTCTGGTACCAATAGAAAGCCACATTATTTGTGAGTGTCATAGGCTCTATATTAACCCGAAAAATTAGGGAGTTCCCGTGGGAATTTAAAAAACTTATCTCACGCGGACGAAGTCGCGAGCATCTGCTAGTTCTATCATAAAATACTTAAATAGGTTTTATATATCTATCCAAAAAGCTGTATAGTTATTTGTAGAAGTTCCACGCGTACGCGCGCGTTTAATAAGATGCCCCGTCAAACAGTTGCCCTCGCGCGTCACTACTCACTATTGTCGCGCTTTGTGTGCACCCAAACCTTATATTAAAGCGTTCTATAAAAAATAGTTAATTGTTCGAGAACAGCGGTTATTGTTATAGTGATGCTTTATGGCGAGTAGGTATAATGCGACTCGCGCTTGACTCGTCAATGCGGGCGACTTGATGGGGAAAAGTTTAGATTATGGCCCAAGCGATGAGCTTCTAATATTTGTTTTAGGAATTCTCAGAACCCAGTAGGATATTGGCGGTGTTTGTGCCTATAATATAACTGTGCCTCGGAGAGCACGTAAATAAGTCGCTCCTGTCGAATTTGTCGTTCCATCGGGTTATGAGAGTAAGGGAATAGAGAGTGCAACTATGTTAGCGCTCACAATTGCGTACTTTAATTTATTATCTGCCGTGCAGATGGTTTATCTCTGGAGATTGGCCGGCGCAGCTGAAATTAGGTCGCGAGTATATTAACTATTAGATACTTATTTCTTGCTAAAATGCAAACATCTCATTCTCAACCTCTTTGTTATCTATTGGCTGTCCAAATCTGAACTAATCTGTCCGACAAACTTATCTGACACGGTGACAGCGTCGCTAGTATCTAAGTAAAATGAAATTTAAAAAAAAAACAGGCATAATAACTAGTTCCAATTTTGGTCACCCGGCTCAGATAAGTTTGTTGGACTTATACACTTTTTGAACGTCAATAAAATCTAGGACGCTATACTTAGTTGTAATTAATACTAAACTACATACTTAAAACTAAAGTAACGAGGGTTCCAAACGTGCGCTGGTCTGAGAATAGCCCACAACAAACTCAGTCAAGGTTTTTAGATGACGAACTGTTTTTTTATAAATCTGGAGTATCGCTGCCGCTTATGCCCTAACCCAACCGTTCTCAGTAAATAACTTTAGAGTCCCGGCGGGCAGTAAAAACGAGGCGCAGTAAAAACCGCCATTCCAGCGCTTTACGGCGCTTATTGGCAGCTGCCTTCTGCATATTGTATAGTCGCCTCAGCACGGGACGCGTATACTCGCGACTCCTCACATAGGGTTAGTAAATGAAAAAACTAGCTGATGCTCGCGATATTAAAAGTAGCCTATGTGTTATTCCATATTATAATGTATCTATGTTTTTATCTATCTATCTTATTATAGACCTACATGCGTGTGGTGATGGATAGGGTTTTAAGATGCAAACTAATAATATGTAATACACAGACTCGACCATTTATTAAGGAAGAAACACAATAACATATAAGATATATTAAATTAATTGCAATGTAACAATATAACAACAACTAGATCCATAACCACTCGCGACCAAGGTATAAAGATAGGTCTACTTTCTGTAACACTTGCTACTCAAGGCAAATCTGAGTATCGAATGGTTAAAGACTTTGAAGTTGCTATAATGTCAATTCCAAAGCAGTATTGTGACGTCACGCCATTAATGGCGGAAAACCACGCGTATAGACAACTTTGCCGCGCCACAGGTTCAGCGCCATCTGTAGTCAGCAAGCGGCACTAACATCGAGCGGCGCTGTCGTCGGGTGGCGCTCACATTCGGCCATCTGACCACGCGTGCGTCCCGAACGCGTTCATGTCTGGTGTATTTGCTGAGAACAAAAAACGAAATGTTACAATTTCTGTTTACCATCCGTTCATCCCAAATGTGTACAATGAATTCGGGACAAACGGTTAACTTGTGACAACGCAAATGTAAGATTCACAATATGGATTAAACCACTTGAGATCTAAAGACCAGTAAAGGTCGTCAAACATGTTAATGATTGAAACCATATTGAAATCTTATGTTCGAAAGCAAATACATTAGACAAATGAAACAAAACAAGTTAAGGCGCAGATACTTTACTATGAAACTTAATATTTATCGCTCACACTCGGCCTTTTGTTTTGCTCACCGTCCAACGCATGATAAAATTGTATTCATGATTCGATAACTAATGTCAATCCCTTTCGCTTCATTCTCGACTTGCATATGTGACAAATGCGCAATACGTGCAAGATGAATCGCCGGCATAATCCACTTACACGTTGTACTTGTGTATCATGGTTTCTATAACAAGTGATGTACACATACAGTATCACTAGTTTTGTACACCATGTACCCTGTATCGTTAACAAGCGGTTGTAATTTGTAAACTCTCATCTCCGCTTAGGGTAAGTACTACTCATCCCTCACATTGCAACCGATACGCAAAGCGAAAGTATCAACTCGTAAAGTAAATTTTATCAAATGTACCGTATATTGTGCAAAGTGGATTTCCTACATACCACGTGACCTTATGGTACATGCAAACATCATTAAACCATTTGATACCAATTGCTAAGTAACTTCGGTGTCAACTCGTAAAGTAAATTTTATCAAATGTACCGTATATTGTGCAAAGTGAATTTACTACATACCACGTGACCTTATGGTACATGCAAACATCAAACCATTTGATACAAATTGCTAAGTAACTTTGTGGTGTAAATATATTAATGTACATAGCCACAGTTAATTGTCAAGTAAAGTGGGTTTACGACATACCACATGGTACGCGAAAAGCTGTACACAGTTTACAATTCGATTACAAAATGCTACGAACGTTTTAGCCACAATATTTTGTGTATATTTATCGTAATATTTCATTTCTCAAAAGTCTAGTATAATAATTTAGACCGTTAAAATTTAATGTATAAATTCAATTGCCAAGTTTTTAAATTAAAATGTTTCAAAATGCGTTAAAAGCGTTAATAACCGTAACGAGATATTATTGTAAAATGAATAATCGTAACGTTATATTATTGTAAAACTGATTTTTCTATATTCAAATTGCAAATGTCTAAACATTTTTGTAAAACGGAAGTAACATTCCAAATTGTATATCCAATTCGTTAAATATAAAGAATCAATATTGTTCGTGAACCGGAAGTAACATTCCAAAAGTAATATTTTAACCCACAACTAATAAAATCCGTAAATTATTATGTACCTTTGTTACTCACCGTTTATATATTTTAGAAATGTAGGTAGTCCGAAAAAATATTATTCGCACGTGGACTGTTAATACAATGTAGAAGAATCGATTCAAGTATCAACACGATTCGTAATTAATGGATACTCAGTTCGAAAAACTATATTTTAAAGTTATAAAACTAATTTCAATTTAAAAAAACATTGTAGGTACAATTTGAAATAAATTCGTTACTATTTAGTGTTACTTCTCGAAATAGAAAATAAAATATATTTATTCATGGAAGCCGCTATGTAAACTTGAGCTTGTTTTTAACGTCACTTTGAAATCAAAAGCAATTCTTTTCAGATAACTTTTAAGCACAGTAAACAGCTAAAACTTTTAGCTTGAATAAGTACCGCTCGGCATCGCTGACAATTAACACACTAAGAAACCATATACCTACTCTCCCTATGGTTCTAGTTAAATACGTAATAAGATGTAAAAGAAAAGTGAAGGTAATAATAAAAAAATAAATTAACCGAATTCTATCAAAGGAAATTGTACTCATCGAGAATTAACTATAAACAAGTACATACGTAAACTACCTACTTTCAAAAGAAATAAATAAATAAATTGCTGCTAAGAGGCAGTGCAATGCGTTTTTACCTGTGTTATATTAATGTCGTTAACCCACATTTGTAATTTGTAAAGAAATGTTCAAAAACTTACAGTTTATCCTTTGATTACCAAACCAATTATGGGCGTCTTCTTGAGCACTTCTGATATTATAGACCTACATGCGTGTGGTGATGGATAGGGTTTTAAGATGCAAACTAATAATATGTAATACACAGACTCGACCATTTATTAAGGAAGAAACACAATAACATATAAGATATATTAAATTAATTGCAATGTAACAATATAACAACAACTAGATCCATAACCACTCGCGACCAAGGTATAAAGATAGGTCTACTTTCTGTAACACTTGCTACTCAAGGCAAATCTGAGTATCGAATGGTTAAAGACTTTGAAGTTGCTATAATGTCAATTCCAAAGCAGTATTGTGACGTCACGCCATTAATGGCGGAAAACCACGCGTATAGACAACTTTGCCGCGCCACAGGTTCAGCGCCATCTGTAGTCAGCAAGCGGCACTAACATCGAGCGGCGCTGTCGTCGGGTGGCGCTCACAATCTATCCAAATTTCAGCCAGATCCGTTCAGCCGTTCTGGCGTGATTGAGTAAAACGAGGCGCAGTAAAAACCGCCATTCCAGCGCTTTACGGCGCTTACTGGCAGCTGCCTTCTGCATATTGTATAGTCGCCTCAGCACGTGACGCGTATACTCGCGACTCCTCACATAGGGTTAGTAAATGAAAAACTAGCTGATGCGCGCGATATTAAAAGTAGCCTATGTGTTATTCCAGATTATAATATATCTATGTTTCTATCTATCTAT
Source organism: Erebia ligea (assembly GCA_917051295.2). Taxonomy (NCBI): domain Eukaryota; kingdom Metazoa; phylum Arthropoda; class Insecta; order Lepidoptera; family Nymphalidae; genus Erebia; species Erebia ligea. The sequence continues at coordinate 17,825,400 of OU785229.1, read as the reverse complement.
CTATCCAAATTTCATCCAGATCCGTTCAGCCGTTCTGGCGTGATTGAGTAAAACGAGGCGCAGTAAAAACCGCCATTCCAGCGCTTTACGGCGCTTTTATAGGCAGCTGCCTTCTGCATATTGTTTAGTCGCCTCAGCACGGGACGCGTATACTCGCGACTCCTCACATAGGGTTAGCAGATGAAAAACTAGCTGATGCCCGCGACTTCGTCCGCGTGGATTGAAGTTTTTTTGTTTCCGGGAACTCTTTAATTTTCCGTGAAACTGAGAGAGAGACCTCATCGCTTTCATCTTTGCGATCATAACTCCTTATCGTAACTACAGTTAAAATGAAGTAAAGGTTTACACATCGGTTCTAATTAGCGATCTACTCGTAAAGTTTCATTGTTTATTGCTACAGTAAATCTGGTTTAATAATTATTACTTTTACTCGGCGGTGAAATCAAAGCTGACTGGTTATTAATATTACGTCTAATCGAAACTAAACTAAATAAAATGGAATCAGGGGCCATACCGTAAAATGCTGCAACTTTGCCTCTCAAATCCAACTTTACCTATTCAAAGCAATTATAAATATCTTTTAAAATACTTTCTGTAGCAACATCTGATTATTGGTAGTTATTTAAATCTTTATCTGGCAACTCGAAAAAGTGGTCGCCATATTTATTTTCATTGAAACCGCTAAACAGTGGTCTGTCAAACGCAACAAGTGATAGCCGGCTTCGACGTTACGCGGCAAACTTTTACAGTAAGTCCAAAATTACTTTTAAAATTGCTGAAGTGTTGATGTGAATATATTATTCGTAAGTTGTTCTTTGATTCTTAATATGTTTTGAATGTTTATTGTAAGAAACAAAATAGTTATAAATATTTTGGCAAAGTTGTCATGCTAATTTCCGACTATCATACATAACTTTACCTGACCTAGGGTTGTCACAACGTGGAATATTTACAAATTACCTACCTACCTAATGTTTTCAGTGTATATGTACGAAGTTGTGTTTTGTTCATAATTCTTATTTATTGTAACTTCTTAACGCCTTAATTACGAGGTTTAAGTGCGGAAACCTGCCCAATTGAGAAGAAGAAGAAGAACGCCTTAAATTTTCTAAATCTTAAGATTTAGTTACTAGAATCAAGTAACAGCTGATACGATAATCGTGATTTCTTTCTTTTAGATTGAAAATGAGAAATAGAAGAAAGCCAGGGTCCAGACGGTACAAAGATTATGAGTTTAGTCTTCTGAATGTTGCTGTAGAGCTGGTGAAGAATAAAAACTTGACAAGTTACCAGGCAGAAAAGCAATTTGGGATCCCGCGGCGAACTATTGTCAATAAAGTTAAATCACTTCACATGAAAAAAGTTGGTTCCCCCATTCGACTAAGTGAAGAAGACGAGAATAAAATAGTAAATGCCCTAATACTTTGTGGAGAATATGGCTCTCCACTAACTCGTCTTGAGTTACGTATGATTGTCCATAACTATTTAGTGATGAATAACAAATCTGGGATTTTTGACAACAAATTACCAGGTGAAAGGTGGGTTCGTGATTTTTTGAGCCGCCATAGTGAAAGATTAACATTGAGATCTACGCAAAATATAAAATCTTCACGTGCCGCGAAAACATACAGTGATTACGAGAACATACAGTGATTACGAGGAGTATTTTGAAAATCTAAAAAAAAGCCTTGCAAATATTGAACCACATAACATTGTAAACTACGATGAAACCAATTTATCCGATGACCCAGGGTCCCAAAAATGTATTTTTAAAAGAGGAACCAAATACCCAAACAAAATTCTTAATCATTCAAAAACTGCGATCTCTATTATGTTCGCTGCCACGGCATCAGGAGAACTTTTTGCACCGTATGTGGTGTATAAATCCTTACATTTGTGGACAAATTGGTGTGAAGGTGGACCGCTTGGTGCCAGGTTCAATAAAACAAAATCCGGGTGGTTTGACGCTGATAGTTTCGAAGACTGGTTCGATAATATTATTTTACCCTGGGCACAAAAAAACCAAGATCCAAAGGTGTTGATTGGAGATAATTTATCTTCACATTTGAACATAGACATAATCACTAAATGCCAGGAAAACAATATAAAATTTATATTTCTGCCCCCCAATTCTACACATAATACTCAACCCTTAGATGTTGCTTTTTTTAGACCGTTAAAAAGAGCTTGGAAGAATATTCTTCTAGATTGGAAAGTCAGACATCCATCAGCTAATTCTCTTAACAAGCAAATATTCCCAGAATTACTCCGATCACTAATTGATACAATAAAAATGAATTCACAGTCAATTATTAAAAGCGGGTTCAAAGCAACCGGTATATACCCCCTACGTCCAGAAGCAGTCCTAATGAAACTTCCAGATTATAAAGAAAACAGAGAACCACTAACAACCTTCGACGAAACACTCTTAATTTTTTTAAAGGAAAGTAGGTCACCATCTACTAGCAAAACAACAAAACGGCGTAATAAAAAAATATGTACAAAACCAGGAGAATCTGTTTGTACTGATGATTTCAGATTGAGTTCTAATAATATACCATCGAAAACCCACGAAAACTTAGACGTAAATGTTAATTCCGCTATCCGCCCTGGTACTAGCACCTCTGTAGACAAAAACTTATGCATTTCTAAAAACCGCTCTTTGTTCTATAAATCACCTCTTGATAAAAATAATATCGTTTCGCAAAAACATAAACAGATAAAAATACTTTCTAATATAGTTTTAAATTCATTAAATGCGCAAAACGATCAGAATTCCAGCAGGTCCTCAATATCTTCATCATATTCTTTACATGATGATTCTGACGATGGTCCATTTATTCCCTCTAATAGCGACACAGACAGCTTTCACGTCAGCGATTTGGAAGAAATTAATTCAATGGACATTTCAATGGAAGAAGGTGATGATAACCTAAGAATTGGAGATTATGTTTTGGTTAAATTTTTGAGCGGCAAAAATGCCAAATATTACGTGGGTAAAATAATCGATTGTAAAGATAATGAATTTAGTGCAAAATATTTGAGGAAGAATTCAAAAGGGCTTTTTTCTTGGCCCCAGGTTGATGACGTATCAGTCATTACACGACTCGATATTGAGAAAAAATTACCTAAACCTTTTGTTTGTCGTCGGGGTGCATTAAAATTTAATATTGACTGCAAAATTCCAATGTCAAACGTATATTAATACGAGATATAAGTCTGAAAAAATCAAACCAAACTAAAAGCAGTGATAATAATAAATGTTACAATACTAACTAATTAAATAGCCTGATTTGCACCATCTAACCTAACTATAACCAATGACTTGACAGCGTCAAATCCAAGAATTCATCTTGCTTATTTGCATTTGACGCTGTCAAGGCATTGGTTATTGTTAAAGTTACCTATGGATAAAGTTAGGTGGTGCAACTCAGGCTAAGAATGTGAAAGATATTATAATTACCTATGCGTATTATTCTTTGATAATGATTTTTACCTGATGTTGATTATTATGATAATTATTTAATGAAACTTTAAGTCTGATAAAGAAAATAATTTTAAGTTTTAATTTTTGAGAAATGTTTATTAACGATTTACCAATAGGTAAAATTGATTTTATTTTTATAAATAGGTACTTACTGAATACTTAATTATCAAGAATGTAAAAGCTGTTTGCGCAATAATAGTAAGTACCTAGTTTATCTATTGCTTTTTGATAAAGATATTTGTTCCTGATATAGATTTATTTTATTAAAGTTCAAGTCTGCCGATGACAATAATTTTAAGTTTAATTTTTGTTTTGTAATATTGATATTTTTTTATAATATAGTACAAAAAACCAACCGCAACAAATCCTTGTATTAAGTTTTCGTTTTTTTTTTACTAAGTAGGTATTCAGTTTTCTTAATAAACATTAAATAAAAATGATAGTCTTTTACTGCACTTTTGTGACAACCCTTGGCCATTTCAAGTTATGTATGAAACTACGAATAAAATCGAATACAACATTGCCTAACGCTGTATTCGATAGTTTAAGCAAAAAGTGACTGCTTTGAGATTCTCATCCCCAAGCATTACTAATAAAGTTTAACTTCATGTGCAAGAATGGTGTATTTAGGTTGTTTAGACAGTCAAAAATCATGCAGGCAATGTTACAGTTTTTTGGCCCAACTTTGCCTATTGAACAAATGGATTATACTTAGACAGTTAAATAAATTGAATTATGTTCTAAGTACACTTTCGATGCCCAGTAAACTAAGCTTTATTACCAACTAGACAAAGTTCAAAATGTGTCGTAATTTTTCAAAATACATGCATAATACTCCAAAAATAAGGCAAAGTTGCAGCATTTTACGGTACCACACGAGTATATATCCGATCAGAGGGGAAGCTTCCTAATAAAGTCGAAAATGTATACCTATTCTGCTAGGGTTGTCACCTGATGCATGTCAACAATTTATGGAAAAATAAAAATATCATACATCGACTTAGACATCGACAATCGACAATCGACATCGATATCGACAATCGGCATCGATATCGACAATCGACATCTACAACGACATCGATATAGACAATCGACATCGATATCGACATTTGTATCGACCATCGACATGGATATCGTCAATCGATATGAGTATCAAAATCGATATCAACAATCGACAACGATATCAACCATCAAAATCGGCATTAATATCGATATCGACAATCGACATCGATGTCGACAATCGACATTCACCATATTATTTGATGTCAAATATGGTGAAGCTGCTTCTAATATTCAAATTCTTTTGATTTATTGGTGTATTTAAATATATTCTTCCCGAACCCAACCTAACCTAAACCTTCCCGAAAGTAGGTAGGTACGTTAATTACACAAGTGAAAAAATCATAAAAATAGGTTCATTGGTTTCCGAGAAAATCGTTAACAAACCTACATACATACCTACATACGGGTCAAATCCTTTTGAAGTCGGTTAAAAATGTTGGTGGAGCCAGGGGTAAATAGGAAACCCCTGCCCCACGTTTACCCTATTTATCCCTGGGGTCGCAACTCGCAACTAGCAAAAAGTTCCTCCTACCTCTATACAAAGTTTCTTCAAAATCGGTTGAAAAACTGGGCCGTTAAAGCGTAACAGACAGACAGACTGACACATTTTCGCATTTATAATTTGGGGGGTGGACAAAGTCACACATTTTAGCCATATTAGGTACTTCGGGTATTCTACTATCTGAGCACTGTCTTCAAGTAGGTGAGACCGACTTCATCGCTAGACTACATAGTACATACCTACCTGTCTAGCACGTCTTTCTCCCTTGACGATGAATGTTATTACCTAGTTTTATTTTACAGGTAGGTACGCTAGGTATATATAAAAAGGTACTTACTTCTCTTTATCTCTCGGGTACGAAAAATAAGAAACATCCTTAATGTCTTTAGAGCTTTTCAAGCAAACTGTGCAAGTATTCGGCATTTTTGTTGAACACTATATTTACATAAATAAATCTAAATAAGTAGTTTTATTATTAACTAGTATGGCGCGTGGTTGCGCGGCCCGCTACAGCGGACCGCGTAGTGGACCGCGTGGCCCACTGTCTACTTACTCGCTGTCCTACTATCCTGCCCCCCGATTATGTAAGAATGGCCGATCAAATCGTCAAAGTTCGGCGTCAAAGTAAAATAAACCATAACAGCAATAAATTAGAGCTCAATTTCGAAACACGAAATTGAGCTCTAATTCAATGCTGTTATGGTTTATTTTACTTTGACGCCGAACTTTTACGATTTGATCGACAATTCTTACATAATCGGGCAGCTGGTTTACTGTCTACGTGTTCTGATCAGAACAACACACTGCTATGCTAGTGAGCACAGTGGAAGCGCCAGCACGCCAAGCGTCCGACGTAAAAGAAAATTCTCATAAAGGAAAAACATAAAACCAAGACCACCAACCCCCTGCCCCTCCCTTTTTGTTTGAGCAGCCCCTAAGTAGGTACCTATCTTTAATACCCTGACCGTGCTCCTCACCCATCATCCGAACCTTTGATCATCATCTCTCTCCATATTTTTTCTCCGAACCACTCGTCAAAATGAGAATTCTTCCATAAAAACAAATCTTGAAAAGAAACCGTAGTCTTGCATAGTTCTACACTTGTAGCCTCTTCAATATTCGCCATACATTAACTATGGAAAAATAAATTCCGCCATCTTGAATTGTTTTCCTGTTCATCAAGTAGACCCTCATGTCTTGATCATCTTTTGCCGAGAAACCACTCTTCCATCTTTTATACTCTCCGAGATAGACACCGGCGAAATTTGTATGGCGGCCATCTTAAATCCGCCATTTTGAAATTTTTTTCAGCTCACTGTCAATCGGATGAAGTTTCGAGTGACATTTGGTCGAGCACCCCCCACCTATCTTCGATACCCTGGCTGGTGCTCTTCATCCGTCTTCGAAATCCTCAATCATCAGCTCTCTCTGTATTTTTCCTCTTAATGAATTTTTGTCTTCTATACGAAACGATGAGTGAAAAAAAAAATGTTCATACAAAATTTTACAGGAGAGGTGATCAATGAGTCAGTCAGCACGAGCAGCTATATATATATTAACTAGTATAGCGCGTGGGTGCGCGGCCCGCTAGCGGACCGCGTGGTGGACCGCGTGGCCCACTGTGATCCACTGTCTAGTTACTCGCTGTCCTAATATCCTGGTTTACTGTCTACGTGTTTGACGACCTCCGTGGCGCAGTGTTGAGCGCTGTTGAATTAACGTGCTGAGGTCCCGGGTTCGATCCCCGGCAGGGTTTGGAAAATTTATAATTTCTGAATTTCCCTGGTCTGGCCTGGTGGGAGGCTTCAGCCAGTTACCACCCTAACAGCAAAAACGTGCCGCCAAGCGATTTAGCGTTCCGGTACGATGCCGTGTAGTGCCGTGTAGAAACCGAATAGGGGTATGGGTTTAATAAAACTGCCATGCCCCTAACAGGTTAGCCCGCTACCATCTTAGACTGCATCATCACTTACCATCAGGTGAGATCGCAGTCAAGGGCTAACTTGAAGTGGATAAAAAAAAAACACTGAACAACACTGCTATGCTAGTGAGCACAGTGGAAGCGTCAGCACGCCAAGCGTCCGACGTAAAAGAAAATTCTCATAAAGGAAAAAACATAAAACAAAGACCACCAACCCCCCGCCCCCCCACAACTCCCCCCACACTCACCCCCTTGTATCAATACCTTTGGGTGCCATCGAACTTCGGCAACTTGCAGGCTTTCCTAATGGCAAACCGACAATAATCCATATAAATATTATAAATGCGAAAGTTTGGATGGATGGATGTATGTATGGATGTATGTTTGTTACTCAATCACGCTCCAACGGATGAACGGATCTGGATGAAATTTGGCACAGAGATAGATTATAGTCTGGAATAGCACATAGGCTACTTTTTATCCCGGAAAATTAAGGAGTTCCCGCGGGAACCGAAAAACCTCAATCCACGCGGACGAAGTCGCGGGCATCAGCTAGTTCTTCCATAAAGAACAAATCTTGTAAAAAAACCATATTAAAATCATGCATTTCTGCTCATCAAGTAGACTTTCAGGCCCTGATAATTTTCTACCCAAAAACCACTCTTCCATCTTTTAAATAATGTCTGAGATAGCCGCCATCTTGAATCCGCCATTTTGGATTTTTTTTTCAGCTCACTGCCAATTGTATGAAGTTTCGAGTATTTTTTGTTTGAGCAGCCCCTACCTATCTTTAATACCCTGACCGTGCTCCTCACCCATCATCCGAACCTTCGATCATCATCTCTCTCCATATTTTTTTCTCCAAACCATTCGTCAAAATGAGAATTCTTCCATAAAAACAAATTTTGAAAAGGATATATCCGCCATACATAATCTATGGAAAAATAAATTCCGCCATCTTGAATTTTTTTCCTGTTCATCAAGTAGACCCTCATGTCCTGATCATCTTTTGCCAAGAAACCACTCTTCCATCTTTTATACTCTCCGAGATAGACACCGTCGAAATTTGTATGGCGGCCATCTTAAATCCGCCATTTTGAAATTTTTTTCAGCTAACTGTCAATTGGATGAAGTTTCGAGTGACATTTGGTCGAGCACCCCCCACCTATCTTCGATAACCTGGCTGGTGCTCTTCATCCGTCTTCGAAATCCTCAATCATCAGCTCTCTCCGTATTTTTCCTCTGAATGAATTTTTGCCTTCTATACGAAACGATGAGTAAAAAAAAATTTTTTCATACAAAATTTTACAGGAGAGGTGATCAATGAGTCAGCACGAGCAGCTATATATATATTAACTAGTATGGCGCGTGGTTGCGCGGCCCGCTACAGCGGACCGCGTAGTGGACCGCGTGGTCCACTGTCTACTTACTCGCTGTCCTACTATCCTGCCCCCCGATTATGTAAGAATGGCCGATCAAATCGTCAAAGTTCGGCGTCAAAGTAAAATAAACCATAACAGCATTAAATTAGAGCTCAATTTCGAAACACGAAATTGAGCTCTAATTCAATGCTGTTATGGTTTATTTTACTTTGACGCCGAACTTTTACGATTTGATCGACAATTCTTACATAATCGGGCAGCTGGTTTACTGTCTACGTGTTCTGATCTGAACAACACACTGCTATGCTAGTGAGCACAGTGGAAGCGCCAGCACGCCAAGCGTCCGACGTAAAAGAAAATTCTCATAAAGGAAAAACATAAAACAAAGACCACCAACCCCCCGCCCCTCCCTTTTTGTTTGAGCAGCCCCTAAGTAGGTACCTATCTTTAATACCCTGACCGTGCTCCTCACCCATCATCCGAACCTTCGATCATCATCTCTCTCCATATTTTTTTCTCCGAACCATTCGTCAAAATGAGATTTCTTGCATAAAAACAAATCTTGAAAAGGAACCGTAGCCTCTTCAATATTCGCCATACATTTTCTATGGAAAATAAATTCCGCCATCTTGAATTTTTTTGCTGTTCATCAAGTAGACTTTCATGTTCTGATCATCTTTTGCCAAGAAACCACTCTTATATCTTTTATACTCTCCGTGATAGACACCGACGAAATTTGTATGGCGGCCATCTTAAATCCGCCATTTTGAAAATTTTTTCAGCTCACTTTCAATTGGATGAAGTTTCGAGTGACATTTGGTCGAGCACCCCCCACCTATCTTCAATACCCTTTTCTATGGAAAAATAAATTCCGCCATCTTGAATTTTTTTCCTGTTCATCAAGTAGACCCTCATGTCCTGATCATCTTTTGCCAAGAAACCACTCTTCCATCTTTTATACTCTCCGAGATAGACACCGAAGAAATTTGTATGGCGGCCATCTTAAATCCGCCATTTTGAATTTTTTTTCAGCTCACTGTCAATTGGATGAAGTTTCGAGTGACATTTGGTCGAGCAACCCCCACCTATCTTCGATACCCTGGCTGGTGCTCTTCATCCGTCTTCGAAATCCTCAATCATCAGCTCTCTCTGTATTTTTCCTCTTAATGAATTTTTGTCTTCTATACGAAACGATGAGTGAAAAAAAAAATGTTCATACAAAATTTTACAGGAGAGGTGATCAATCAGTGAATCAGCACGAGCAGCTATATATATATTAACTAGTATGGCGCGTGGCTGCGCGGCCCGCTAGCGGACCGCGTACTGGACAGCGTGGTCCACTGTCTACTTACTCGCTGTCCTACTATCCTGCCCCCCGATTATGTAAGAATTGCCGATCAAATCGTCAAAGTTCGGCGTCAAAGTAAAATAAACCATAACAGCATTAAATTAGAGCTCAATTTCGAAACACGAAATTGAGCTCTAATTCAATGCTGTTATGGTTTATTTTACATTGACGCCGAACTTTTACGATTTGATCGAAAATTCTTACATAATCGGGCAGCTGGTTTACTGTCTACGTGTTCTGATCTGAACAACACACTGCTATGTTAGTGAGTACAGTGGAAGCGCCAGCACGCCAAGCGTCCGACGCGACGTAAAAGAAAATTCTCATAAAGGAAAAACATAAAACAAAGACCACCAACCCCCCGCCCCTCCCTTTTTGTTTGAGCAGCCCCTAAGTAGGTACCTATCTTTAATACCCTGACCGCGTGCTCCTCACCCATCATCCGAACCTTCGATCATCATCTCTCTCCATATTTTTTTCTCCGAACCATTCGTCAAAATGAGATTTCTTCCATAAAAACAAATCTTGAAAAGGAACCGTAGTCTTGCATAGTTCTACACTTGTAGCCTCTTCAATATTCGCCATACATTTTCTATGGAAAATAAATTCCGCCATCTTGAATTTTTTTCCTGTTCATCAAGTAGACCTTCATGTTCTGATCATCTTTTGCCAAGAAACCACTCTTCCATCTTTTATACTCTCCGAGATAGACACCGACGAAATTTGTATGGCGGCCATCTTAAATCCGCCATTTTGAAATATTTTTTCAGCTCACTGTCAATTGGATGAAGTTTCGAGTGACATTTGTTCGAGCACCCCCCACCTATCTTCAATACCCTTTTCTATGGAAAAATAAATTCCGCCATCTTGAATTTTTTTCCTATTCATCAAGTAGACCTTCATGTCCTGATCATCTTTTGCCAAGAAACCACTCTTCCATCTTTTATACTCTCCGAGATAGACACCGACGAAATTTGTATGGCGGCCATCTTAAATCCGCCATTTTGAATTTTTTTTCAGCTCACTGTCAATCGGATGAAGTTTCGAGTGACATTTGGTCGAGCACCCCCCACCTATCTTCGATACCCTGGCTGGTGCTCTTCATCCGTCTTCGAAATCCTCAATCATCAGCTCTCTCCGTATTTTTCCTCCGGATGAATTTTTGTCTTTTATACGAAACGATAAGTGAAAAAAAAAAAGTTCATACAAAATTTTACAGGAGAGGTGATCAATCAGTCAATCAGCACGAGCAGCTATATATATATTAATACAAAATCAGTAAACTTATAGTAATGAAAATAAATTGAGGAACAATTTCGTGATTGAACACGAAATTGTTCCTCTATTTATTTTCATTAAACGCACGACCGTCAGCCACAGTCAGCCCTTGCGTTCTAACCCAGACAGTGTCTCGCTAACCCGGACGATCGTGTCGGTGAATGTGTCGGTGAGAGCTCACGCACACATCGTTGCGCTATGTATGGGTGAAGTCGCCGCGAGCCGTTTGTATGAAGCTTCCTCTCTGTTCAGTACACTGTGGCCATACTGCCAACGCTTAAAGCAATACTTAAGCAGTATTACTTAAAATGACAGTTTGATGTCAGGTACTTTAATCCACTACAAGTTAGCCCTTGACTGCGATCTCACCTGATGCTAAGTTAAGTGCAGTCTAAGATGGTAGCGGGCTAACCTGTTAGGGGCATGGCAGTTAATTAAACCCTGCATACCCCTATTCGGTTTCTACACGGCATCTTACCGGAACGCTAATTCGCTTGGCGGCACGGCTTTGCCGGTAGGGTGGTAACTAGCCACGGCCGAAGCTGCCACCAGGCAAAGGCCAGGAATGAATGATTCTGATAACTAACGTCTACCCCTTCCAAGCAGTTTTTTCATACAATCCGTAATCTGTAATTTATTGTTTCGCTGACGCTACGCTGACGACACGCGCTGGGGTCACCAGGGTATCAGCGGAGTGACCAGGCCAGACCAGGGAAAATTCAGAAATTATAAATTTCCAAACCCTACCGGGGATCGAACCCGGGACCTCCGCACGTTAAGGCAACAGCGCGCAACACTGCGCCACGGAGGTCGTCAAAAACTCCAAAGTGCCTTATAATAAGGATTATAATTCTAAAGTAGTATTCTACACGAAAGTCAACAATAATCCATATCCATACTTCCATACTTCCATACTTCCATACTTCCATACTTCCATACTTCCATATCCATACTTCCATACTAATATTATAAATGCGAAAGTGTTTCTGTCTGTCTGTCTGTCTATCTGTCTGTCTGTCTGCTACGCTTTCCCGGCTCATCTTTTCAACCGATTTTGCTGAAATTTGGTGTGGCGGTAGGTTATATCCCGGGGAAGGACATAGGCTACTTTTTATCCCGGAAAATTAAGGAGTTCCCGCGGGAATCAAAAAACCTTAAGCCACGCGGACGAAGTCGCGGGCATCAGCTAGTGAAACAATATGGCTTTAGGCGTTGGCAGTATAATGGGCCCAGTACAATTCAGCATTTTATTGTTTTCACGGTAAAATAATAATTTTTGACAACTTCCCCTGGCGCTGAGGTGAAGGTGTTGTCTTATAAGTGGGAGGTCCCGGGTTCGCTCCCGGGCAGGGTAAGTTTGGGAATTTATAATCACCTACTGAATTTTCTCTGGTATGGCCTGGGGGGAGGGTTATACCTGTGCCTATTACCGTGGCTAGTTACCATCCTGCCGCCAAAGACCGCCAAGCGATTTACCGTTTTGATACCGTGTACGGTGTAGAAATCGATTGAGGGTTTAAATCTAAAGAGCCCTTAACCCTTCTGAGTGTGTTTATAATACTTATGAATAAATTATTATTTATTTATTCATTTATATTTATTTTACTAGTATTTTTTAAAAGCCACTTATTTAAATTTTTCGTGGTTATTAGAGGGTAAAAACTAAAAAGTTTCACTCAAAAAAGTGTAAAATTGGGAAACGCCTCAAGAAAGAGGATTTCATATAGGTAATATATATTTTTTTGGAGTTTACCTCCTTAAGAATCGATTTTCATATACATACGAGTATAAGCCCGGGGTATGAAAATTTATGGGGAGTAAAATCAAACTTTCTCCGTTACGTTACGTTATGTTTATGTTTCCATGGTAACACTTTTCGTTCGTATGGAGTAAAGTCCAGTCGTGCGTCGGAGCTGATACACACAATTTTTTTTATGGATGTTTAGAATATATTTTTTTTAGATAGAAATGATAGAATATAACTACTTATCCTAAAGGTCAATGAAAAAACGCCTTATAAATCGAGTCTGCGTCTCCGATTAATCAATGCCATAAGTATTAGCATACAATGCCCGCGGCCGCACGCTCGGCTGGCCCGATAGTGGTGAAGCTTACGCATTGCCACACTCGCCGGGTCGACGGACTGCCAATAGGTAGAACCACGTAACAGGTGCACTATTCCCTCACTCTCACTCAGACACAGGATGACCAGCCTTACCGGTTTATTAAAGGGAAGTTGGCGGTGTATTTGTATAACACCCCATGCGTCGGATAGCATAGCACGTAAAGCCATTGATCCAGAGCCTGATATCTCTCCGGTCGTGTTTGTTTGCCGTGTTCGACCTACCAGTATCAACCAATATCATGGTATTCCTGGTACCGTTTAAATAAACTGGAATCACAGCTGTGGGGACATCATTGTAATAAATTAAAGGTCATTTAATAATCTCTAGTTCGAGCATATAACAAAAACCGGCCAAGTGCGAGTCGGACTCGCGCACCGAGGGTTCCGTACAAACCTGTAGTAAGTTTTATAGATCTCGTTCAAACCAATTTTCGGGGGAAGTTTGCATGGTAATACACATATATTACACATCATACATTTATACATGGTATACATCATATATTTTTTTTTAGTTTTATCATTCTCTTATTTTAGAAGTTACAGGGGGACGACGACGACACATTTTACCACTTTGGAAGTGTCTCTCGCGCAAACTATACAGTTTAGAAAAAAATTATATTAGAAACCTCAATATCATTTTTGAAGACCTATCCATAGATAACCACACGTATGGGTTTGATGAAAAAAAAAAATTTGAGTTTCAGTTCTAAGAATGGGGAACCCCCAAAATTTTTTTTTTTTTCTATTTTTGTATGAAAATCTTAATGCGGTTCATAGAATACATCTACTTACCAAGTTTCAACAGTATAGTTCTCATAGTTTCGGAAAAAAGTGGCTGTGACATACAGACAGACAGACAGACAGACATGACGAATTCATAACCGTAGCCAAATGGCAAAAAACTGAACCGAACCGTTACTACGAAGTACGAACGCAAGAATCGATGAAAATGACGAAAAATAGGGTCTGGATAGGAACCCATAATAATATATTAAAGCTAGATCCGCTGCATATTGCTTGAATATAACATTAAAGTGGGGCTTATATAGCCCTCTATCCATATCCCAGTACATATACAAATAAAACCAAGCTTTAAAACCAAAGTATTTAAATGACGACCAGCGACCTCCGTAGGTGCCAGGTTCGATCCCCGGCAGGGTCAATTTGGGAATTTATAATGGAGAACACAAAAGACGAGAAGTTTCAGCCCTTTTTTGAATTTCCGAGATTACGCGCGCTCAGGCTATGACGTCACACCCACGGTTATGACTGATTTTTGGGTCCTTGGGCACATAAAAAAAAGTTTATCAGGTGTTGTAACTGTTGAATTGAAGCACCAAGGCACAATACAGTATATTTTTTCCATTTTTACCACAGAGAACTTTATAATTTTGATTTTTACTGCGCAGCAACTAGGGCTCTGACGTCATCGGCTTTTTAAAAACCTTCGGCCGAAATACGCACTTTGATCGTAAATATCTCAGCCACTTTTTTAAATATGAAAAAAACCGGCCAAGTGCGAGTCGGACTCGCGCACCGAGGGTTCCGTACAAACCTGTAGTAAGTTTTACGATTTATGACGTATTAAAAACAAGACGAAATGAACCACAAAACTAACTTTGTTTGTAGAGGTTTATTGTTAATATCAAAAAATTGCTTAAAAATTACGTTTGTTGTATGGGAGCCCCCCTTTAATATTTACTTTATTGATATTTAATTATTTATTTTGAAAGGTAATATACAATTTAATATTCTGTGAAAATTTGAACCGTCTATCTACCTGTTACCGTTTTTAATATTGAGCAAAAAAATACGAAAAAAACACGTTTATTGTATGGGGACCCCCCTTAATATATATATTTTTTTAATTTTTAGTATTTGTTGTTATAGCGGCAACGGAAATACATCATTTGTGAAAATTTCAGCTTTCTAGCTATCACGGTTTATGAGATACAGCCTGGAGACAGACAGACAGATAGACAGACAGACAGACAGACAGACAGACAGACAGACAGACAGACAGACAGACAGACAGACAGACAGACAGACAGACAGACAGACAGACAGACAGACAGACAGACAGACAGACAGACAGACAGACAGCGGAGTCTTAGTAATAGGGTCCCGTTTTTACCCTTTGGGTACGGAACCCTAAAAACTAAAAACACAGTTTTTCTCGTAATTTTTTGTAGATTTATTTGGCATGTAAAGTAAAAAACGTTTGTCAGACCCATTTCTGAATTTTCCTGGTCTGGCCTGGTGGGAGGCTTCGGCCATGGCTAGTTACCACCCTACCGGCAAAAGACGTGCCGCCAAGCGATTTAGCGTTCCAGTACGATGCCGTGTAGAAACCGAATAGGGGTATGGGTTTAATATAGCCCGCTACCATCTTAGAATGCATCATCACTTACCATCAGGTTAAATCGCAGTCAAGGGCTAACTTGTATTATAATTCGTCATGTACGTATTCGCATAATAATATAATCTTTGCGATAAAAGTGAGCTAACGCAAAAAAACCATTAATAACATTGACTTCCGTCCAAACAAGTCTTGGACACAACTCATGACTCAGTTACTAATAAATGATAATACACACTACATCGCCACAGCCCAGCTATCGCACAGTTCAGAACCTTTCGAGTGTATCTCTTATTGTGCTCTTATCTAATCTAGCCGGTTGAGGTTGACCTTCCAGCAGGCTTAGCATGCGCGCAACGAGATATCTCGCGACGAGAGTGAGAGATGTTGTCGATGCAGGCTAATTTTTCGTTTACCCTAACATGCACAATATGAGGTACCTATAATACAAGAAAAAAAAATTGGCAGTCATAGGGACTGCCGATAGAAGAGAAATCGAATATTAAAAACAAATTTAACTTAATTAAAATATATATACGTTTTTAGTTTGTTACGTTCCCTCAAATATGGTTGAGCGAAGCAATGGCTGGATCATGCGTCATGCTCGTGAACGGGTGCCACCGTCGGAAATGGGGCTGCCTCTGTCTGCCAGTCTTGGCGTGTATTGAATATTGTATGCTCGTGAAAAAAGCTTACTATACAATTGAAGATTACGTAAATGATTTAAAAAAAAAGCGTGGATTTGATTCGCTCCAGCTATGCGTGGGACTGCAGTTACTTGTATCATTATGATGATTGTAAGTTTTGATGGAAAAGAGCAACCACCGAGTTTCTTGCTGGCTCTTCTCGGTAGGAATGGCATTCCGAACCAGCGGTAGATTCATATTATAACGATTCAAAAGCGCTTGTAAAAGCTTATTTGAATAAAAAAACATTTGAATTTGAATTTAACTACGAATATAGTATATTTATATTTACTTAAGACCTTTTGTCTTCGTAACAACGCGAGCATGTCGGAGCGAGCATGTCGGTGACGCGAATCCACAAGTTTACCCCCTACCAAAAAGTAGTCAACGCGACTAAAGAAGTTTTCACTTCAAAAATAGTCGACATGTACGGGTTCGTAGAGAAAAATACCACAGATAAGAAATATTACTTTTATCTTTACCTACTTTTGACGATATCAAACAAGTAACCATGTTAGCTTCGGTAGACAAATAGAGATAACGGGTAGACATAATTTTACTCGTTGTGCACATGCTAGCCCTACAGGCGCAGTGGAAATCGCTGTGGTCTTATAAGTGATTTAGCACGTAAAGCTGTCGGTTCTGCGATCTCTCTCCGGTCGTGTCGGATTATCCGTCACATCGGGCTCTGAGAGTAAAGTAGATAAGGTTACTAAAACTGAACAATAACTAGGAAGTCTGATACTAGTAGATAATATGATATTTAAGTAGTACCTACAGGTAGTACAGTATTAAAAAACCGGCCAAGTGCGAGTCGGACTAGCGCACCGAGGGTTCCGTACAAACCTGTAGTAAGTTTTAAATTATTAAAAAAAAACTACTTACTAGATCTCGTTCAAACCAATTTTCGGTGGAAGTTTGCATGGTAATGTAATCATTCCCTATCTATATATTTATCATTCCCTTATTTTAGAAGTTACGGGGGGGGGGGGGGGGGGGGGACACATTTTACCACTTTGGAAGTGTCTCTCGCGCAAACTATTCAGTTTAGAAAAAAATTATATTAGAAACCTCAATATCATTTTTGAAGACCTATCCATAGATACCCCACACGTATGGGTTAGATAAAAAAAAAATTTTTGAGTTTCAGTTCTAAGTATGGGGTCCCCAAAATTTATTGTTTTTTTTCTATTTTTGTGTGAAAATGTTAATGCGGTTCACAGAATACATCTACTTACCAAGTTTCAACAGCCTATAGTTCTTATAGTTTCGGAAAAAAGTGGCTGTGACATACGAACGGACAGACAGACATACGAACGGACAGACAGACAGACAGACAGACAGACAGACAGACAGACAGACAGACAGACATGACGAATCTATAAGGGTTCCGTTTTTGCCAAATTTGGCTACGGAACTCTAAAAAACGGGTGTGAAAGACCGCACGACTGAAGTAAAACTTCTTTAGCTCCATCTCTTATATCTCCCTCTCAACTTCCGTTCGCCTCGCCCGATCACACTGTTCGTAACGCTCTCGTCACGCCACAGAGGGATATCAAATAAATATTATAAATGCGAAAGTTTGGATGGATGTATGGATGTATGGATGTTTGTTACTCAATCACGCTCCAACGCAACGGCTGAACGGATCTGGATGAAATTTGGCACAGAGATAGATTATAGTCTGGAATAGCACATAGGCTACTTTGTATCCCGGAAAATTAAAGAGTTCCCGCGGGAACCGGAAAACCTCAATCCACGCGGACGAAGTCGCGGGCATCAGCTAGTAATGATATATACTCGTGTGGTCACGCATTCACCAGCTTACCCCCCAAGTCAAGCGTGCGTAAAGAAGTTTTTCTTCAAAACTGACGATATTGATCCACCGGTGGATCCAAAAAGTGGATCCTAGTGGAATGGGGGTATTCATCGGCCGGTACACTAGATATGGCCGCTCAAAGACGTGTTATGATTACAGAAAATCCAGACGACGCGAGGCGAGTCGCGAGTGTATTACGGGCTTAAAATAAACGAGGAATAGCTCTGCAGATTAGATCTAGACAGATAAAGGCACTAGACAGGTTTTATACTTGGCGTGACTAGACTGCGTTTTCACCCGATGGTTATAGCTGATGTGCGTTTAGGTATTTACGCGCCAACGTGAAAAGATAGACCTATGATAATACTAAATGATACCTGCGATTTCCTTAGTGTAGATTTTTAGTCATTCCAGATCTTTTCTGCCGCGTACCTACAAATTATGGAACCTGCAGTTTCCCCCTCTTGTGTTATCGATACAGAGACCAAAAGATTTAAATAATAAAATCTAACCATGACTGCCTCTTCGGTCTAGTGGTTGGCATGTTCGACTGCGGCCGACGAGGTCCCGTGTTCGAGCCATAATTGAGTATTGGGTTTTTCTGACTAGAAATTCTCATTACTAGGCCGGTGTTAGGAAGTTGGCGGTGTTTCACCCGCGTGCCTCGGAGAGCACGTTAAGCCGTCGGTCCCGGTTATTACCTATCACTAACATAATAACAGTCGTTAAAGCCCGCCAATCCGCATTGGAGCAGCGGGGTTGGTCTAAGCTATAATTCCCTCTCTCCTATGAAAGTTGAGGCCTGTGCCCAGCAGTGGGACGTTAATTGGCTGTAGTGGTTCCCGCGGGAACCAAAAAAACCTCAATCCACGCGGACGAAGTCGCGGGCATCAGCTCGTTTACCATACTGTAACTATGATAAATAGGTGAATTGCATACATAATATAAGGTACGGCCACCCGTGCGAAAGCCGGGATGGATCTGCCCCCCGATTATGTAAGAATT
Organism: Erebia ligea; assembly: GCA_917051295.2. Taxonomy (NCBI): domain Eukaryota; kingdom Metazoa; phylum Arthropoda; class Insecta; order Lepidoptera; family Nymphalidae; genus Erebia; species Erebia ligea. Next base: position 17,806,426 of record OU785229.1, on the reverse strand, counting down.
GTCGATCAAATGGTAAAGGTTCAGCGTCAAAGTAATATAAACCATAACAGCATTGAATTAGAACTCAATTTCGTGTATCCATTCTTATACGTTAGAGTATCGTACATACCTAAACGTATAAGGAAACGTACACGAAATTGAGCTCTTATTTAATGCTGTTAAGGTTTATTTACTTTGCCGCAGAACTTTAACGATTTCATCGGCCATTCTTACATGATTGGGGGCCAGTTTGTTATCTAGCTATAAGACTTTGGTCTTAGGTTAATCATAAAGTTTCTGCTAAGTGCTAACATCTAAGTACTGAATTGGAACGACCAGTAAGCAAAAAAACTTTCTATGTTTTAATTACCTATCTCTGCAATAGTATCCACTCAAGTTGATGTTCGTCTAGCTTAGTGTGAAAGTTGGCGATGAAAGTAGCAACTTTCAGCGGCGGAGCAATACAAAGTGCTACTTGGCAAGTTTGCGGAGTTGCGGCGAACTTAGTTGCTGCAAGTTTCAAGTTTCACTCCTCCTTCCGAAGTTAGGTAGGCATACAAGTATTTACTTGGCGCTAGGAGTTGGTGCGTATTCGATGAATATAATAAATTCTTGTTATAATTTATCTTTTTCAACTATTAACTAGTAGTTTTTTTCCGGAGAAGAAACTGTCATTAACTATGGTAGTTATGTTAAGCTACCTTTTTTTATTCCACTACAAGTTAGCCCTTGACTGCGATCTCGCCTTATGCGATCTGCGATTTATTTTGCGGAAGTCCATTTTTATTAGGGTTCCGTAGCCAAATTTGGCAAAAACGGAACCCTTATAGATTCGTCATGTCTGTCTGTCTGTCTGTCTGTCTGTCCGTCCGTATGTCACAGCCACTTTTTTCCGAAACTATAAGAACTATACTGTTGAAACTTGGTAAGTAGATGTATTCTGTGAACCGCATTAAGATTTTCACACAAAACTAGAAAAAAAACAATAAATTTTGGGGGTCCCCATACTTAGAGCTGTAACTTCTAAAATAAGAGAATGATAAAACTAAAAAATATATATGATGTACATTATCATGCAAACTTCCACCGAAAATTAGTTTGAACGAGATCTGGTAAGTAGTTTTTTTTAATAATTTAAAACTTACTACAGGTTTGTACGGAACCCTCGGTGCGCGAGTCCGACTCGCACTTGGCCGGTTTTTTAGTTTATACAGAAGGAACTAGAAGTTTAATTCGCTATAATCGCCACCATAGGTAAATCTATGTGGTACAGTGTGTATCTTGCGATATTAACTACACCACACTAAACATTCCAAATTATTATTTTCTAAATTATTTTATTATTAAGTACTTATATTAAGAATAATTTGGAAAATTTCTGTGGTGGTAAATATAGCAAGATACACTCTGTACCACATAGATTTACCTATGCTGGCGGATTATAGCGAATCAAACTTCTGGTTCCTTCAATTTTAATATTATCTGCCTAAACTAAATAAGTACATATTAGTTTTTAATTTAGATTTTAATGTATCTTGTATAATATTATTTTGTTAAATTAATTTATTTACTTAAAATGATTTAAACAAAAAATTAAAAAAAAAGAAGTACGTAGATTTTTCGTATGTTAGTAGTGAAAGCGGCAGGTGTAAGCGCCAAGTCGTATTAAACACAGTGGGTGACCGCGACATTACTCACGTTAATGATATTTTTAATGCTCATTCGTATGCTAATTAAACACGCGAGCTACACCTAGGTGCTTACCTAGTTAACTTGCGTACCTACTTGTTTGGTTTATTTGCATTTTATGAGTTTATCCATACTAGTATTATAAATGCGAAAGTCTGTCTGTCTGTCTCCTACGCTTTCACGGCTCATCTATTAAACCGATTTTAATGAATTTTGGTATTGAAATTGTGATTGGTTGTGTCCCCGCGAAGGATATATTTTCGACGACCTCCGTGGCGTAGTGTTGAGGGCTGTTGCCTTAACGTGCGGAGGTCCCGGGTTCGATCCCCGGCAGGGTTTGGAATTTCTGAAATTTCCCTAGTCTGGCCTGGTGGGAGGCTTCGGCCGTGGCTAGTTACCACCCTACCGGCAAAGACGTGCCGCCAAGCGATTTAGCGTTCCGGTACGATGCCGTGTAGAAACTAAATAGGGGTATGGGTTTAATTAACTGCCATGCCTCTAACAGGTTAGCCCGCTACCATCTTAGACTGCATCATCACTTACCACCAGGTGAGATCGCAGTCAAGGGCTAACTTGTAGTGGATTAAAAAAAATAAAAAAAATATAGGTAAGTTACCTAATACCTTAGCTAGTTTTTAACCCAGAAAATTGAGGAGTTCCCTCGGGAATAAATCCTCATCCACACGGATGAAGTCGCCGGCATCACGTATGAAGAGTGAAGGCTAGTCAAATCAACAACTTTTTTCAAACGTCAAAACGCGTGCTTAGTATAACTATAAGTACGCGCGTATTTTGAATTCACGCGATGCTTGTGGGCGCGATGTATTGGCGCCTAGTATCTCGGTAACGCGCGAATGAATTCGCGCGAAACGGTTCGCGGCGAATTCGCTCCTTCTGGACAAGGTCGTAGAGTATGTACCTATGAAATTTTGAATTATGATTTGTGACGTTGATTCGACGCGTTTTATTACTTTAATTGATAGTTTAAAATAGTTATTCAACATAAAACTGGGGCCGTGGATATTACGACTTTTGGCAGAGCCTTTATTTACTTAATCACTTATTTTAGTAAGTAGTACGTATTTGAGTATAGTACTCAAATACCCAATTCCCAGGATACATTGGGCGTTTCTTCATTGGACGGCCCGGCCCGGCACCGACACCGACAGTATTCAACGACACGACACCGGCACCTACATTCTTCATTGGCCGACACCGACACCGACAAGCTGCGAACCGCGTGAGCCAAGAGCGATGGCAGCGTATAACAAGTTGACGACCTCCGTGGCGCAGTGTGTAGCGCTGTTGTCTCAACGTGCGGAGGTCCCGGGTTCGATCCCCGACAGGGTCAATTTGGGAATTTATAATTTCTGAATTTTCCCTGGTTTAGCCTGGTAGGACTGGGAGGCTTTGGCCGTGGCTAGTTACCATCCTACCGGCAAAGACGTGCCGCCAAGCGATTTAGCGTTCCGGTACGATGCCGTGTAGAATCCGAATAGGGGTATGGGTTTTAATAATAACAGCGTGGCCCTAACAGGTTAGCCCGTTACCATCTTAGACTGCATCGTCACTTACCATCAGGTGAGATCGCAGTCAAGGGCTAACTTGTAGTGGATAAAAAAAAAAATTCTTGTATTTATTATATTTGAGACGCAAAAAAGAACTACCTATCAGTAAACGGTTTTGGGCGCATCCAATTAAAAAAGTAAGATATTTAGACGGCGTGTATTACAATTGAAAAACTAACCAATAACCCGGATAAGTTTTTCAATTATTTCCGTATGAGTAAAGCAGCTTTGATTATTTACTAATGAACATGATCGAAAAATGCAAATGAATTGTGTACTAGAGCGACGGGGGCGCGGGGCGGGGTCACTGATCACGCCACTCGCACGCCCACATGGACGTTTGTATGCGTACACAACACATGCACAACGATGCCGGCCCGACACCAGTGGGAGACTTGCTGCCGACGACATGCCGGTGCCGGCGCCGACATGTCGGTGCCGGGCCGGCCCAGTGAGACAGCGTGCCATACAACTTCATACAATTATGCGTCCACTAATGTCGGTGTCGGTGCCGGGCCGGGGCCTGGCCGTGCAATGAAGAAGCGCCCATTGATGTACAATTTTAGTACGTGCCTTCAGGAAATGTAAATAATGATGAGTCAATTTAGGAAATGTGTTAAAGCATATTGGCCCTGATGCCAATATGCTTTACCCAATAGAGCTTGCACATTTAGAGCTTGCATTAGCACATTTAGAGCTGACTGGTCTATATCTGATTTTTTTTTTTTGTCACAAATTGAACAACGAGGAGTCAAAATTATGTGCTTTGTATGAGGTTTAGAAAATCCATGTTTTTTGCTGGTTTGAGTTAATAATTTGAATAATAATAATTTGTATGGGTTTTAAAAACTACATTACATACGATTTCATAATAATTTCATTATCTGTCGTGACAAGCCTCCTCGAGCAATATTTATACAATTTCGCGCAAACAATAATTAAATCCGCTATTTTGATATGAGTAATGACATATCGCGTGCTGCGCTCTCCGATAGATTGGGCGAGAGATATACATATAATGCCCGTAATCGAAGCTATACCCTGGGCCCCAATCATGTAAGAATGGCCGATTAAACGTTAAATATTTTCGTCAAAGTAAAATAAACCATAAGTGGATTGAATTAGAGCTCAATTTCGTCTGCCCATTCTTATACGTTTAGGTATGTACAATAACCTCAACGTATAGGAATGGGAAGACGAAATTGAGCTCTAATTCAATGCTGTCATGGTTTATTTTACTTTGACGAAAATCTTTAACGTTTGATCGACAATTCTTACGTAATCGGGGGGCTGATTGTATAGAACTAACCACTTACGTGCACAAATACGGTGATTTGCGGTTATTACTTATTACTTCATTGCAAAATTGGGTATAGTGACAACTATTCAAATCCATACTAATATTATAAATGCGAAAGTGTGTCTGTCTGTCTGTCTGTCTGCTACGCTTTCACGGCTCATCCGTTCAACCGATTTTGATGAAATTTGGTACAGGGGTAGGTTGTATCCCGGGGTAGGACATAGGCTACTTTTTATTCCGGAAAATTGAAGAGTTCCCGCGGGAATTAAAAAACTAAATCCACGCGTACGAAGTCGCGGGAATCATCTAGTTAATTATATTTCAGTGATTATTAAGTAGAGGATCTCCCAAAAGTTGTAATATCCACGTCCCCTGTCGTCCAAGTTTTATGTTGAACTAGAAGATGACCGCGACTTCGTCCGCGTGCAATAAGTTTTTTAAATTCCCACGGGAACTCCCTAATTTATATAGCCTATCACCCACAGATAATGTGGCTTTCAATTGATACCAGAATTTTCAAAATCGGTTCAGTGGATCCAGAGATTACCTACCCCCTACAACCTCACAAACTCACAAACTTTACCTCTTTATAATATTAGTTTTATGTTGAATTAACTATTTTAAACTATCGATTAAAGTAAAAAAGTGCGTCGATAACGTCACTATTCAATATTTCATACAAAATCCCATACTATAAGCACGCGTTTTGACGCTTGAAAAAAAGTTGCTGATTTCACTAGTTGTGAAAACCCAACTCTTACTTCTATCATAATAGTATCATACTAATTATAAATGTGAAAGTGTGTTTGTTAGTTTGTTTGCCCTTCTATCACGCCGAAACAGTTCAACGGATTGCACGGGGGTAGTCCTTTTTATCCCAGAAAATTAAGCAATGTCACAGAGTAGATATGAATGGATGGATGGATTGGAGGTTTCCAATTGATTGGAATAGGTATATGCTTGATTAATTGTTTTACGCAATAAAGGCGTTGTTTGCTTAGCAAGGTAGCGTTCCGTATAATATTTCATGCTACATGGATTGCTATACTTAATGCGTTAAATTGAAACGCACGGCTTTGTTTGATAAACACCTCCATTCGATACATACAGACGATACATGAGTAAAGGCTCATTTAGACGGTACCATTTTCTTGCCTGTTGAATACAACAATTGCCAAGAAATAAATGACTTGCATCGTCTGAACAACACGTCACATTCTTGCTAGTAGAGCAAGCAAGGGGCAAGTTTTCCATTCAAAACTGTTCTTGGTTTAAACAGCATATACAATTATTTCTTATGCAAATTTTGCATTCAACTGGATTTCGGTTTTCATTTGCAAACATGAGTGCAGTCAGTGAGGGAGTATTGATTGTTGCTGCTCTACTAAGGCAAGAATCGAAATCAAACTTTCTTCTCCAGCCATCAACAATTGAATGAAATATTTGCAAACGCAAATGTGTGCAATACTTGAAGCAACGCGCCAGTAAATGGTACAGGAACATACAAGTCTGTGTTTAGACACGTCAAGACTTGAAAGCAATAATCTCTTATACATAATTGTACTGGTGTAAACAAAAGACACTCGCAATTATTTCCTATCAAGATTTGCATGCAATAGTTGCGTTCAATTTTGCAATTTCAATCTGTGTGTAAACAGTTGCTTACAAATCTTGAATGCAATTATTGAGCTTAATTATTAATTGCATTCAATTATTAATTTTGAACGTTCAAGAAAATGGTACCGTCTAAATGAGCCTTAAGAGTCTGGGGTTGATTCCGGGCAAAACCAGTTTTAGCAATTGTTTGAAAGGTAGCTTACAACAACCTCAATTTACATAGACGGGCACTGTCAAACAAAGAATGTGGACATATTTTACTAACGCCATCTAGTCTGAAAAGCGGGACAGCGCTATGGCGGGGACAAGGACAGGCTTATATACAGGTTTGGAGCGAATGCTATCTGTTTCACAACGCTTCGCTGCCTTCTCCGTATCGTGCGAAAGAGAGAGTTGCAAGTCCAGTAGGCATAATGCCTACATTTTATTCTTGAAATATTGTTTCGGGTTCGTTTTTACCCCCCCAAAAGTTTACGAAATTTGACAATTTTGGTCTCATTAGATTCAGTAATTAACCTTAGTAATTAAGTCAGTAATTAACCTTCAGTAATTAACCCAGACCTTAATCTAGGCTCGTACGTTTTACTTTTTTAGTATTTTAGTTTAGTTAAATTTATAAAAATTAAAATACTCGAGGAAGTTTTTAGGTCCAAAATATGGATATTTAGACGCTAATAACTTTTAACATAAGCAATATTTCTTTAAAATTAAAACGTACGAGCATAGTTCTTCATTGTATCTGCAACATTTCTAAAAATTATGAAAATTGGACAACATTTACGGGAAGAAAAACGTTATCGCTTTTTGTATGAAAAGGACATGACCAGTAACTGCCCTCCGATTCGGGACAATGTGCAGGATTTCCGTTTTTACAGTAAGGTTTAAAAATTAAAACCGAAATTACTATGGATTTATTATTCCGAATAAGGTCAAGGTTAAAATGTCTATAAAAACAATACGTTTATTGTTTAAATCTTGAGCGTCCGGTTTCCTCTTTAAGCACTATCCATTTTGACGTTCCGTTTTATCCATGCCTAATAATAATCTTGTTACCCTACATGAATATTACCCTACATGAGTTATTTTGTAAATAAATAAAAAAAAAAAAAAAAAAAATACCATATAAGTACCTTAGTCACTATATTAAGAGTGATTTATTTTTGATCAATTAAATAGTAATGAAAAGGAAATGTATGTTTTGTTTTTATTATTTTTGTTAGTTGTCAAGCCTCAAACGAACAAAGATTTTCAAATAACCACTGCGTTTAAAGGAACGTAACGCCCTCTGGCATTGCATCTGTCTGCCATCTGTGGTCGAATAGTTATACAATCTCGCTAACCAAAACGTTTAGCGCCATCTGTTGTCGAATAGTTGAAAATACTCGCTAGCGCCATCTAGTGTGGAAGCAGTACAATGTAGCGTGATTTTTAAAGGAATTACATAATTCTTGCAAATGATAGTTTTATTATTCCAGTATTATCCTCATCCATGCCCAAATAATGCAAAGATTAATTATTTTCCTGAGAAACGTGATTAGCAATACTTAAAATATTTTTTTTAGACTCGCTCACCACAACAACTAGTGCCATCTAGTGTGGGAAAGCAGTTTTTTGGTGAAACTTCTTTTATTTATGTTCTCAGTTTTCAGAGCCTTCAGACTCTTGAAACTTTTTTATCTGAAAACTATAAAATATAAAAATTACAATAATAAAGAGTTCATTGCTGCACATTAATTTTTGATATCTAGGCAAGCTCCCATAGTTGCGCTGGTCAAGTCCTTTACAACTAGACGATCCTCTTAACTGCGATAGGTTTGTAAGAATGTTTTATATGTCCTAACTAGACCTACGTAAAGTCAGTTCCAACTTCCAATAGTGTTGAGCTATTTTTTTTTAACATTAACGTCTTATCACGTAATCTCATCTGCAATATTTTGACCAAGAATGATGGGGAAATGGGGATATCATGGGGATGGCATAGCATGGGGGATGGGGGTATCTGAATTATCTACAAACTTGTCAGCATTCCATACTCCCATCACTTTTAGTCAAGTGGCAGATAAGATGACGTGATCAGACGAAGAATATAAAAAGCTCATCTCTATTGGAACAGACTATACAGAACTAGTTACGTTGGTACCACAGATCAGAGAATCAAGGATTTTCCTCCTTCCTTGATTCTCTTATCTGTGGTTGGTACTATATCAGGGAAAGGCCTGCCTGCCTATTATTAGATGCCGATGCAGCCAAAACTTGGGAATGCACCATTCCAACCCGTAACTTTACTACTTTGGCTACATACCGCAGTTGGCAGCACTGACAATTCGAATTTCGAACTCGATCGAGGTCGAACTGGCTGATATCTGAATTTTGCATACCGCATCAACGGAGAGACGCGCCAAATTGCATTTGCCGCCACCAAACTGGTATTCCACAAACAAATACCCATATGCCTAAAGCTGTAAAGGCGATAATCGAGGAGCTTTAATATTATGGACTGTATGTGATATCGATGTTATGTGGATACTGGGGCGCATGCGTGTTGAACCTAGCATCTCCACCTGCGACCTTCTCAGTTCTCGCGCCAGTGACGTTTCAGATGCTGACGAGGAAAGATGTAGGTTTTTGTAAGAGGTTTTTGTACATTTTCCGATAAATAATAGGAAATTGGGCGGAAATTGTTCTATTGTTCGCTCGAGCCTGTCTCTTATTACTATTCAACAATATAGAAAAAGTATAATAAATTGGATTTTTATAAGGAGTCAGACAAGATGGAATCTTAATTTTATTGTGGTTTGATTTTATTGTACTAAATTACTTATGTTTTTTTTTCTACTTTTTTTGTTGATCTTACATAATATTAATTGGCACGCGTAACTACCTTCTTAGGTTTTATCTAATAACTAAACCTAGGTAAATGACTATTAGAACTCAATCTCATTTAAAAAATGAAGATGATTGTTTCGAGAAAGAGTTCGCAACGCGCAAACATACCATACCAACTACCAAGCATAGCGCCAAAACATACTTTTTCGAAAAAGTAAAGCTGATCGTTTTAGTATTACTTAAATACAATATAAGTAATATTACTTACTAGCTGTTGCCCGCGACTTCGTCTGCGTGTTTTAAGTTTTTTTTATTCTCCTTAATTTTCCGGGATGAAAAGTAGCCTATGTTACTCTCCAGGTCCTCAAATACCTATACCCATGCAAAAAATCACGTCGATCCGTCGCGTTGCTTTGTTGCGGCGTAATTAAAGGACTTTTACCGTTTTTACCCCTTGGGTCTTTGAAATTACTCCGGGGACTGTTATTAAATCAATTGACTACCTATGTTCATGCTTTTGCCAGATGCAGCCATGATCACCTTTACCCGAGTTTACAAACTCTATTACTTTACCGTTCTTTCCCTTTATGGTCTTTAAGACAAACGGAATCGGTTAAATCAACATGGTAGAAGGAATGAATTTACCCCATGGTCACCATAACCCCCTCTTTCCCTGTATGAGACGGTTATTAAATCAACGTGGTTTCATACGCAAAGTGAAGCAGATTGCTTTGATATAACCGCCGCCGAGACGCGCCAGCCCCCTTGCCTCCTGCAATTAACCTAATAGCTATTATAAACTGTCTGTAGGTATCTACTCTTTGGTTGTTTAGATTTTTTTGCGATAAAAAATACGCGCCGAATTTGGAACTTCCTTTTAGAATACGGTTAAAAACATACTGCGACGTACTTATCTAGAGGTAAATAGGTAAAAATTTTATTTTTTTTATCCACAAGTTACTTAATGCGATGTTTCCCTTGACTGCGATCTCACCTGAAGATGGTAAGTGATGATGCAGTCTAGATGACGAAAACTCAAGTGAAGATGTAAAATACTCAAACTCAAATGTTTTTTTTTTTATAAACTGTTACACTTAAGTGCTTTTGAATCTTCGAATGAATCTACCACTGGTTCGGAATAGGGTTCGGAATGACATTCCTACCGAGAAGAACCAGAAACAAACACTTTCGCATTTATAATAGGTAAGTAGATAGATAGATAGATAGATAAATTCTTTATTGCCACACATATATTACAGAAATAACTTAAATATAAACAAACAGAAAAACAACGCGTGCGCAAGGGCGGTCTTATCACTAAAAGTGATCTCCTCCAGAGTCAGACAACCCGTTTCATAAGGAACTTTAAAAAGGAGCGGGAAAGTGCAACAATAAACAATAAACGTGCAATAATCATATACTACTTAAACTAGTTGCATTTATAATATTAGTACTTAACTATACTTCTATATTTTCGTTAGATTAAATGCGAAAGTTTGGATGGATGGATAGACGTTTGTTACTCAATCACGCCAGAACGACAACGGATCTGGATGAAATTTGGAACACAGAGATAGATTATAGTCTGGAAAAACACATCTAAGGCTATTTTTTTATCCCTTTTTAAGAGTCCCCGCGGGAACCAAATAGATCTCAATCCACTCGGACGAAGTCGCGAGCATCAGCTAGTTTATAAGTATTTTATCCCTCTATGAATATAATATTAAGATTCAAAGAGCCATTTACAGCACAATCGGATTATGTATTTAAGCAGTAGGTATTTCTCCGAGTAACTGGCTTCATTGTTATCATAATATCTCGGTTAGCCACTTTAGCGCTCGAGTGGCGAGGTGGACAGGATTAGGCAGGCAACGAACTTTACAACTATTATTCTACTAGTTATGTTGATTTGGGAGTCATCTCGACCGAAAGAAACGTCTAGGCCGAGGTGCCCCTTTGAAATTTTTGAAATTTTTTGGACGGTCAACTCGACCGGCTATTACTATTTTTCTGTGTCCAAGCAGTCTAGAACGGAAGTGTTATTAGATACATCATACAACTTACAAGCACTTCTGATGATTATAATTTACTAGCTGATGCCCGCGAGTCGCGACTTCGTCCGCGTGGATTAAGGTTTTTTGGTTCCCGTGGGAACTGTTTCATTTTGCGGGATAAAAACTATCATGTGTTATTCCAGAATTTAATCTATCTCTGTGCCAAATTTGATCCAGATCCATTCAGCCGTTCTGGCGTGATTGAGTAGGTAACAACCATCCATCCATACATCCATCCATCCAAACTTTCGCATTTATAATATTAGTATAGATTTACTAGCAACATCCCAAGTTTCTAGACACAATGGTTTAAATTGCTCTGAGCCTTTTACCGTATTTTTAGGGTTCCGTACCAAAATGTTAAAAATGGAACCCTTATGGTGCGACTTTCTCCGTCCGTCTGTCCGTCCGTCACAGTCGATTATTTCAGTAACTATTAAAGCTATCGACATGAAATTTGGAATAGTTGTGTATAATAGTGGCCCAACATCATTAAAATAAAAACAAATCGAAAATTATTTTTAGTTTAATTAAAAAAGGGGGAAAATCGGGGGTTTGAAATTTCAAAGTATGATAACTATACCGAGTGGGATATCATATGAAAGGGCTATACTTCTACATTCTAAAGCAGATTTTTATTTATTTTTATGCATAATAGTTTTTGATTTATTGGGCAAAATGTCGAAAAAAATACGGTTCCCCCCCCCCCCCTTATCTCCGAAGTTTACCAATTGAAAAATCTGAAATAATTATGGTCAATAGAAGCTTATGTATATTTTACAGGAAAAATAAAACCAACGCTCTAACTAGCATAGTTTTTTTGATATTAACAATAAACCTCTACAAACAAAGTTAGTTTTGCGGTTCATTTCGTCTTGTTTTTAATACGTCATAAATCGTAAAACTTACTACGGGTTTGTACGGAACCCTCGGTGCGCGAGTCCGACTCGCACTTGGCCGGTTTTTTCATTCTATACTTTACTAGATGATGCCCGCGACTTCGTCCGCGTTGTTTAAGTTTTACATTCCCGCGGGTACCTACTACTTAATTTTCCGGGATAAAAAGTATGCAACCAATCTCTATATTCCAAATTTTATCAAAATCGGTTGAAAAGATGAGCCGTTAAAGCGTAGCAGACAGACAGACAGACAGACACACTTTCGCATTTATAATATAAGTATGGATATGGATTTCTTGTTATCGAAAACTTCCAGTGGATTGCGCAAGGTGTTTTTCATTTAGGTAATAAGAACGTCACTTGTCAGCCCTGGCACTGAAATTTGAGACGCGAGTACTAATTATCAAGTTACATGTAATCTACATTTTATTTACTTAAATATGCCACATGTCAATACGCATTTAAGTTAGTTTTTTTACGTAAGCAGGTTTGCTTTTTTATTACGTCAAGTTTAATTTTCGAAGAATTTTTAATGAATAAATGCTAAAGCACTGCTAAAGTGTGTTTGTTTGTTGGTTTGTCCTTCAATCACGCCGCAACGGAGCAACGGATCGACGTGATTTTTGGCATGGGTATAGTTGAGGACCTGGAGAGTGACATAGGCTACTTTTTATCCCGGAAAATTAAGTAGTTCCCGCGTGAATCAAAAAAACTTAAACCACGCGGACGAAGTCGCGGGCATCAGCTAGTGGTCGATAAACAGAACAGCTATAATTTACTGTGTTGAGGTGTTTCAATGAAAATCAGAACAGCTATTTTAAATGTGTTTCAAAGTTCTAAGTTAATTCCATAGTTTTGTAGGTTTTTGTAACTTAATTCTCAAATCTCATCATCAATCATCATTTTCAAAAATGGAATAGCACTTTTATGAACCGACAAAGACATTTACTAGATATTTTTATTTAACCGACCATCGATAAATAATTAATAATAAATCGTTTATTTGCTGGAAACATCAATATTATTATTGGCTAGATAGCAGAGTTTATTTTGTTATGACCAATAATATTCTAATTGGATAATTCTTTTGGATTAGACTAGATAAAATCTCCCCGCCCATGCTCGCCCTGCAGGGAGGCTTCGGCCGTGGCTAGTTACCACCCTACCAGCAAAGACGTGCCGCCAAGCGATTTAGCGTTCCGGTATGATGCCGTGTAGAAAGTAGAAACCGATTAGGGGTATGGGTTTAATATAACTGTCACCCCTAACAGGTTAGCCCGCTACCATCTTAGACTGCATCATCACTTACCATCAGGTGAGATCGCAGTCAAGGGCTAACTTGTAGTGGAATAAAAAAAAAAACTAGGTGTATAATTAAATGTGTTTAGTTTACCCATGTCAAGTGATTAACATAATTACAAATGCGAAATTGTGTATGTCTGCTTACCTTTTTATGGCTCTATCTATTGATTTTATTTATTTATTTTATTGATTTTATTTTATTTGGTGAACAGATAGTTTGCATCCTGGAGACCGGGCATCAGCTTATTCATAGCTCGGAAAATCAAAATTCCCATGAGATTTTATTTTTCATAAACCTAAATCCACTTCATATCTCGGAAAATCAAAGTGCCCTTGAGATTTTATTTTTCATAAACCTAAATCCACTTTTATCTCGGAAAATCAAAGTGCCCATGAGATTTTATTTTTCATAAACCTAAATCCACTTCATAGCTCGGAAAATCAAAATTCCCATGAGATTTTATTTTTCATAAACCTAAATCCACTTCATAGCTCGGAAAATCAAAATTCCCATGAGATTTTATTTTTCATAAACCTAAATCCACTTCATTGCTCGGAAAATCAAAATTCCCATGAGATTTTATTTTTCATAAACCTAAATCCACTTCATAGCTCGGAAAATCAAAATTCCCATGAGATTTTATTTTTCATAAACCTAAATCCACTTCATAGCTCAGAAAATCAAAATTCCCATGAGATTTTATTTTTCATAAACCTAAATCCACTTCATAGCTCGGAAAATCAAAGTGCCCATGAGATTTTATTTTTCAGAAACCTAAATCGAATCAGACGAAGTCGCGCTCTTTATCTATAGTGCCTATCTAATACCCACCTACATAAATCGGTCGCAACATTGACCTTTAAGAGTACCTAATCGTAACGGATTACAATAATTAACAAATAACTACCAACAATTACTTCATTAATTCACGGACCGACACGCCTTTCGCAATGGACCTTAACCCCGATTAACTTAAACTTAAGCATAACCTACGAGTTACGACTTATGTAAATTAGTTAACTATACTAACATTATAAATGCGAAAGTTTGGATGGATGGATGTATGGATGGATTTTTTTTTATTACTCAATCACGCCAGAACGGCTAATCGGATCTGGATGTTTGACACAGATTGATTATAGTCTGAAATAACACATAGGGCTACTTTTTATCCCGAAAAATTTAAAAGTTCGTACTGGAATTAAAAAAACTTAAACGCGGACGAAGTCGCGGGCATTAACTAGTAATACAATTAGTAGCAGTAATCTACTACACACTTTGTAGTGTAGTGGAACACTAGATGCCATAAAACAAAGACGGTATTTCAGCTACCTACCACCACCACCACAGCCCATTAACGTCCCACTGCTGGACACAGTCCTCCACTCTCATAGGAGAGAGGGAATTAGAGCTTAGACCCAACACGCTGCTCCAATGCGGGTTTAACGGCTATTATCATAGGGTGATAATAACCGGCACCGACGGCTAAACGTGCTCTCCGCAGCACGGGGGTGAAACACCGCCAACTTCCTAACTCCGGAATCCGGGCTAGTACTGAGAATTTATAGTCAGAAAAATCCAATACTTAATTATGACCCGACCCGGGACTCGAACCCGGGACCTCATCAGCCGCAGTTGAACATGCTAACCACAAGACCATCGAGTCAGTAAGCTACCAGGATGCTATAACTCACAGCCGAACCAGTAGGCAGCAGTAAGCAAGGGCGGGCACTATCACCATGACACATGGCCCACTTTATTTCACGCGGCCCGTCTTAAGCGCCGCAATCATTTCTACACTTTTCTCACTGCTGCAAGCGGCGCAAGCTATAAGCGGAGCATTTCCATACTGACGTTACTTTACTCCCGCGCTCACGCACACATTGTACACTGTGTTTGTACACTTGGTTACCACAAGTAAAGCGCGCGTCGCTTCGTGAGATAAAAGTACTATAGGGGGTAAAATTGTGGATTCGCGGCGTCATTGACATAGGTACATGTCGCTGACATGCTTGCGTTGTTACGAAGACAAAATGTCTTAAATATAAATATACTAGATTCGTAATTAAACTTTAATGCCATAAAAAACTCTAAACTTCATGATGTGAATTTAGCGCGCGATTCGCGCGTAAACTTTATGCGTCAAATATCTCTACTTTGTTTCTACCTCAACTTTGTTTGTCACTTTTCGTTGTCAACTAGGAACCCCATAAAGCCACGAATGTACACTAAAGTTTTGCACCGGGTGGTGGCACGTCATGCGCAATTGAATTGAATTAGTTTTGATTCATTCCGAAAGATTTAAGCCAATCAATTGATTGAGATCTTTAGATCTTTCATTAGTTTAGTTCTAGTTTTAATTTTATGTTTTTTGAAATTTTTGTTTGTTCTTTGTTTTTGTGTTCAAATCCCAAATAAAGACTTTATTTATTTATTTATTTACGTAGAACTATAATTTTACCGTAATAAAGAAGACTAGGATCCTAGGCTTAGAGACATTTCTGGATGCTGCAGGGCCAAATTCTATGAAAGTGATACCAGGTGATACTAGAACCCTTTAAAAGTTCGTACGTTAGACCAAACGATGCACGTACGGTAATCTTTATCATATCGTAGTATATCAAATCAATCAGCCGCTGTCTTGAGGAATATGAAAGAGTGGACGGGAAAAATAGAAAGTGGTTTATTAATTTCTTTAACTCGACGTAAAATATCTACTTACGTACTGGTTTTTTAATTGGTCATATTATTGTTTAAGTAGTTACTTAATATGATCTTTTATATAGGTACTTATAATATTTTAATTGTGAGATTATAACAGTTACCGTGCCTATCATATCACGTATATCACATATGCCTATACCAACTAAAAAGTTTACCTAATTTCTATCAAATATGCATTGTGGCTAATCCTGTTGCGAACAATCTCCAAGACCAAAATAACTTAAAAGGACATAACACTCCCTTCGGAAAGGGAGAGTGCTAGTTTTAAAACTGTCTATTTAAAAATGGATTCCCATTCATCCTTGCATCCACAAAACCGTTTTGCGGATCAAAATTATACGCTACTAGCTGATGCCCGCGACTTCGTCTGCGTGGTTTAAGTTTTTTTGGTTCCCTCGCGAACTCCTTGATTTTCTGGGACAAAAAGTCTATGCCTATGTCACTCTCCAGGTTCTCAACTATACCCATGCCAAAAATCAGGCCGATCCGTTGCTCTGTTGCGGCGTGATTGAAGGACAAACCAACAAACCAATAAACCAACAAACAACACATACTTTCGCATTTTTAATATTAGTATGATTGTATTAATTAATGATGTAAGTAGTTTTTTTTATTCCCGTGGGAACTTCTTAATTTTCCGGGATAAATGGGTGCACGCACCTATCTCCGTTAACAATCTCATCAAAATTGGTTGAAAATATACATAGCATAGCAGACAGACACACTTCGGCATTCAAATATGATTAATATTATTAAATTTATGTATTTCGCGTTAAGTTTATAGCTTGTACCACACGGTTTCCGAACGGCAGTCAGCACGGGGACGAGCCAGCATTACTCATCGGTCAAATGCTCCCCTGGGGAGACAGAGACGCCATTACATCCGACCTTGTCTGCTTTGTCTGCGTTACGGTATTTTTTTTTCGATTTTGTGATCGAATTCCAATATCCCCTGCATCGTCTTTGGACGTGAGCGATTCGACGCCACAGACGCGCTACGGAAAATGTATGACAGAAGTTTAATCTGTACTATAGTTCTTGTCACGAAAGAAACTACGGGAATCGGTGAAACTAAATACATTTTACATAACAATTGCGTAAACCTTAAACATCTTTTATGGGGGACTTCTTTCGTGACACGGACTCTTATATCTTAGAAGGGGTAACTAGGGTTGTGAACTCAAAACCATACCGGTTCCAATTTCAATGCGCCATCGTACCGAAACACCTTTTATAAATCCTTGGTACAGCGGTAACTAGCCATGAGCCACGGCCGAAGCCACCCATAAAAAACTAGAGCCTGCCAATAAACCAGGAAACTAGAAATACCAGGAGCCCAGGACAGAGAAGAAAGTGTCAGCAAAGTAATGAAAGTATGAAAGCCATTAGAAGCTGTCTTGACTCTTGTTTTATTGCTCGGTTGGCCATTCTCACGACATGTGGCGTTCACAATTACACGCACGTTATGGTGGCTTATGGCATTTATTTATAGTCGGCGCCTGTTGGCTTTACAATAAAGTAAGTAAAAGTAATTTTATTGAGAGGGTTGCCTTGCTAAAACCACAGACTTTTTACTGGCTAGCACTTATGCCACAATTACATTTGTAAGTTTTCACTTAAATAGCTCACGTAACTTAAATAACTGACAATGTCAAACAACACGTGACTTGCACGACTGTTTACATTTCGTAAGATCCTGTCGGGGATCGAACCCGGGACCTGCCATTATAAGACCACTGCGCCAGGGAGGTCGTCCTAATTACGAACCTATAGGTTCGAATTATATTATGCATGTAAAATCGATGCCAGTCAAAACATCCGGCGCTGATGAGAACGAATTTTCGAAAACGTGCTCTATCGCTACAAGCGAAAGCAGTCTCTAAAAATACTGGAGGTAGGTTTATCATACTCACACTCAATATTGAACCTGCTATGTACGTCTGCAACCCTAATATTGTAGTACTCGTATGTATACAATAAAAAAAATTAACAATGACTAAAGGGCAACGCACACACGCAGAGTGGAGTTTAGCTGAGGCGTTGGTTTGAATATCCTCTGTTTTTCGTTTTCAGTAGTTAAACCAACTTCAATTACAAAAACCATATTACAATACCATACAACCATATTAGTACTTACGTATTTCTAAATATACTTAAGCTGTACTCTGTAATAAAATAGCTCTTTTCCACACTAATACTTGTCAGTTATTAATTAATATTATTTTTTTGGCCAAAAACTAAGTGTCATAGAAAACAAACGCGCTTTGAGAACATCCACGTATTTTAAAGTCTGTTTAATAATAATTATAAAAAAAATATACAGACCTGAGCGAATTAAGGCATTTTCATAATAAGATAGGTACTCCACTTCATTAGTAACCCACACTTAGAAAAAAATAAACGTTTTTTACCATTTTAGTTCTGAACGGTGATAGTTTTTTAACCGGTCAAACTTTTTCACCGCCTCAACAAAAAGGGCCTTGTTCAAACTTCAAAGACAAGGCATCACGTAGCCACGAAACCGCAGAGCCAGCCGGCAACAATCGGCCATTGAAACCGTTTGAGACCGCTTCAAACTAAACAATTGTTTCTCCTTTTTGCAGGTAAACAACTAGCTGTGGATCTGTGTGACCCATTTGGAATGGTCGGTGAGGGATAAGATTAAATCGAGTTGGTAATTTTTATTAGGGTTCCGTACCCAAAGGGTAAAAACGGGACCCTATTACTAAGACTCCGCTGTCTGTCTGTCTGTCTGTCTGTCTGTCTGTCTGTCTGTCTGTCTGTCTGTCTGTCTGTCTGTCTGTCTGTCTGTCTGTCTGTCTGTCTGTCTGTCTGTCTGTCTGTCTGTCTGTCTGTCTGTCTGTCTGTCTGTCTGTCTGTCTGTCTGTCTGTCTGTCTGTCTGTCTGTGTGTCTGTCTGTCTCCAGGCTGTATCTCATAAACCGTGATAGCTAGAAAGCTGAAATTTTCACAAATGATGTATTTCCGTTGCCGCTATAACAACAAATACTAAAAATTAAAAAAATATATATATTAAGGGGGGTCCCCATACAATAAACGTGTTTTTTTCGTATTTTTTTGCTCAATATTAAAAACGGTAACAGGTAGACGGTTCAAATTTTCACAGAATATTAACTTGTATATATTACCTTTCAAAATAAATAATTAAATATCAATAAAGTAAATATTAAAGGGGGGCTCCCATACAACAAACGTAATTTTTTGATATTAACAATAAACCTCTAAAAACAAAGTTAGTTTTGCGGTTCATTTCGTCTTGTTTTTAATACGTCATAAATCGTAAAACTTACTACAGGTTTGTACGGAACCCTCGGTGCGCGAGTCCGACTCGCACTTGGCCGGTTTTTTATTTATCTAAATTCTATGGTAGTGAAGAACGTTTTACCAATAATTTTAACGTTATATATTATTATATATATATTATATATTTTAAATATAAGTTATTGGCGTGAAAACTGTCACCTAGTGTTCTCTATTGTTGGTGCAATCGTGACTCTATAGAAATAACTTATTAGTTTTACGACTCTATAAATCTTTACTCAGTCGTGAAGAATTGCACCGTAAAACCATGATAGCCTAGTAGTCTAGACGTCCGGCCTTGTGTTTGGGTGGTCGGGGGTTCGACCCTCGGGCACGCTCTAACTTTTCTGAGTCTTGTCAGCTCTGCTGCTAGAGTGTTTTTGTAAAGCGCGAAGTCTGAAACTCCCTTTTTCATCCCTTCATTGAGTTTAATCTACTTGACATTCGTTTCGCTATGGAGGTCGCTGGCTCGCTTCGCTCGTCACCTCAAGTCTCAAGCCTTCGCTACACTCAGTCTCGTAGGTAGGCCCTGTAGTCTGTACTCGCTTCATTAAAAAGTCAGGACGGCGAGTTTTCTGGCGTAGCATATTATATGTATTTTCGTTACTTATTCACTCTACAATGCAACTTGATAACAACGCGGCATTTGAGCCGCCGTATTGTAGAACATAATATGATATACCTAATAATATATTATATCGCATCGACAATCCGGCTGAAGTCTGAACGTCGAGCCACCAGATTACAAAACAGGGGGGTTACAACCGTCGCTTGTAGCAGTATTACTTCAAAATTATAGTTTTATTTCACGCACCTTTTCGTCTTTAAAATAAGGATTATAATTCTAAAACACGACCATCAACAATATTAAAACAATACGGATTTAAGCGATCGTAGTATGCTCCTTACGCCGTTTTGTAATACGGCGGATTCAACGATTTGGCGGCGATATACAAATATAAAACAAAGATTGCAAACATAATACGACTTTGACCTTTGCACTACACTCGTCATCGAATATAACATAATAATATATTATGCTGAAGGCATTTTAATACCTGGAAAATTGTTAATAATGATAAAACGCTTACCAAGCTTTATGAGGAATAAATACACTTTAAATGTATTACTTAGGGCGATTACAATAAGACGTTTTTCTATCAGTCGGAATACCGAAATACCTGTTGCTGGGCGGTTTTTCAAAAGACCTTAACTCTACGTCTACTGTTAGTTCATTTTAAATAATCGATAAAGCAAGAAAGAGCGTCGAATGCAGATGATGTTACATTTTAGTATTGCCACAGATAAGAGAATATTGCACACAAGCTCCCATACTAAGCGCGCATTTTGACGTTCGATAAAGAGTTGCTGCTGTCAATAAAGCACGGTCTACGCTACTCTTGCTACATTTTAAAATTTAGATTATTTTAGGATCCAGTCTGGTGTTGGTTGTTTTAGACTGACATTGTGGCCGATTCTGTATAATACAATCTCTAAACTAAACTAAAATGGCAGCTTTAAACCTAGTTCTGTCCATTTCCGTAGGGAGTATTATGAAAGGGTTAGCAATTTGTAATTTATTTGATGCTCTAATTTTAGTTTAGATAAGAGATTGTGCACTACAGAATCAGCCCCAATGACAGATTAAATCCATGGTATTACTACCTCTACAGTTCTCGACAGTGACAGCGCGATTGGAGGCGCTTGGCGGGAGATCCGTGTATATAATGTCAAGATGACAACCGGTGTCTGTGCGATTAAATAAGCAATAAATAATAGAGTGCATATTAGGTGTTTTCCTTTTAAAAGTTGCACTCTCTCTGGTGTAAATGAAGAATACTTCAGGATTTTAATTTGTCAATGACATATTGAATTTTTGGCTACACGGACATACATACAAATAAATGTATGGAGGCAAACGGGTTCAGTCTCTCTCCCTCGTCGGGTCGCCCGCAAACCGCGCCGCGCTTGAGTGCCCTAAATGCAAAATGAGCGAGTCATGAAGCAATAAATTGCAATAACCTTTGCCGCTCCCCTCCCGCCCCTCACCGCGCACCCCCCGCACCCCCGAGCGACAGTTTCAGAGTATAGGCAGGATATTGCGTTTGGTTGTATTATAACTCGTAACACAATTAAGTAGAAATAGGTATAGTTCGTTCAATGAAAATGATTTATTTCATGTAGGACAAGTTGTGCCACATAAGATAAGTCGTAAGAATCTACCACCGGCTCGGAAATCTGATTCTATTGAGAAGAACCGGAAAGAAACTCAACAATCCACGAAGACGCACCCTCATTTGTTGTGACGATGGCGCAATTTAGCATGCAGACTGCTGTACATCAAAAATATTACTTTACTAGCTTATGCCCGCGACTTCGTCCGCGTGGGTTGATTCCACAGAACATTTAATTTGATTCCCGCGGGAACTCTTTAATTTTACGAGATAAAAAGAAGCCTATGTGTTATTCCAGAGTCCACACTATGATCTATAGATCTATCTCTATGCCAAATTTTATCCAGATCCGTTCAGCCGTTCTGGCGTGATTGAGTAACAAAATGTTGTCAAAATACAACTTACATATAATACATCAATGTCCAAATATATACCTACTTAGTACTTACCTATATTTATACAACATTTAAGTAGGTACTGTATATGTACCTACAGCGGAAATGTGTCACCCTACACCGGTCTAAGGTCGTCGGTTCAATTCTGACTCAGTGTCAACCAGTTTTCGCTTCTAGGGAACTCGTTGTTTGTATCACATTATAGATGACTTCTCGGAAAAACGATCGTGGAAATTGTAAGGCTTTTTCTATGGATGCCTCGCGTTTTCCTCGGCAATTATCGTGCATGGAACGCGTTACATGTTTTGACTTTTGACTTCAATTCGTCGTAGTTTCTAGAACAAGCTGTACTTTGAAATGTACAGAGGGCTTACCTACTATCATCGCATATAGCAGTTACCACTACAGCCCATTAACGTCCCACTGCTGGGCACAGGCCTCCAGGGAATTAGAGCTTAGAGCTCCAATGCGGGTTGGCGGGCTTTAACGACTATTATCATGTTAGTGATAATAACCGGGACCGACGGCTTAACGAGCTTTCCGAGGCACGGGGTTGAAACACCGCCAACTTAATAACTCCGGGCTAGTACTGAGAATTTTATTGTCAGAAAAACCCAATAAGTAATTATTTATGGCCAGACCCGGCACTCGAACCCGGGACCTCGTCGGCCGCAGTCGAACATGCTACCCACTAGACCAACGAGGCAGTATACGCTTATAATTATTATATGTATCTATATAATAGAAGTATTATTTTATTATTGTTGACTCTCTTTTTTTTTAAAATTATAGTCCTTTAGTATTTTAGGGACGTCAAGGTAGGTATGTCATAATTATACTGACATTTTAAATACCTATACCAGTGACTGATTCATTGATAGGCCGCTTCTTGCAGCAATGAATTTGGTATAGGGATAGTTTGAATCCCGGGGGGCTACTTTTTATCCCGGAAAATTAAGAAGTTCCCGCGGGATTCAAAAGACCTTAATCCACGCGGACGAAGCCGCGGGCATCATCTAGTTACTTATAAATTTATGTTTTAGATATCTTTAATCATGAATAACTATACCGAATTAGTTCATCCCAAGCATACCTACTCGTAGATCTCAGCTCCGTTGCGCTCCGGAGGACCAATCCTAAATCTATGATCCCAAGATTAAAAAAAAGTTACTATACAAATTATTCGTAGGACGTGGAGCGGAATGGAGTGGAGTAGTAAAAGCAAAAAGTGCGGCACAGGACGGGAAGTGCGGCCGATAGGCGCGGAAATGGACCGAACGCGAGTTATCGATGTTTCTTTGAACAGATAACATATCGTTGACGACGTAACATAATAAATTATAGTTAATTTTATATACTTTTATTATAGTACTAAATAAATTATGTTCTTTATTTTATTTGTATTTTTTTGCCCGGAGACAGATAAGAGTTACGTTTTATGTATCACTACATTATTTACATCCGCCTATTATTTCTAGCATCCGACGTGATTGCATGTTGCATCCAACGTGAATAAAGATAAAGATAAATCTGTGATGAAATCTCCTTCTCATTCTGAGAGGAGACCTGTGCTCAGTAGTGGGCTGGGATATAGTGAATTATTCAATTAATTGATAGTTATTTACGTCCACTTAAGACTAAACTTTCATAATATTTATAACATTCAAAATATTCATTGCTCGTAAATTATACAAAATATCATGGGTTTGAATATGAAATGAACAATTATTATAATAAACAGCTGCTACTCCGATTTTCTTATCGAAAAATCTAAGAATGTATCATCAACATCGCAGCTCGCTACCGGCCCACATTCCGCAGCTATCGATAGTCATCACATCACTACGCGCCACCAAGTGCGAGGCAGATTCCCAAAACATTCGACTGTCACTCGATAACGCCTCACTTATCTCGTAAACGATCTCTACCTTCCCGATTTTAATCATTGAAAAAGTTCCGTTCACACGTAGGATTTTAGGAACTTGTAGGATTAGAGCACTGATTTTCTTGCTGGTTCTTCTCGGTAGGAACGGTATTCCGAACCAGTGGTAGATTCAAAAGCACTTTTAAAAGTTTATTTGAATAAAAAACATTTGAGTTTGATGTCAGGCTACTAGCCGGTTATGAAAATATTCGGATTTGAACTAAAACTAATTTAATTTTAAAAATTACTAAGTATGTACTGACAAAATAACATTTTCTTGATCGATACTTAAATTATCGATCAATAAATTTTTTATGGTGGTCCTGGATAACAGTCAAATCTGAAGTTGAATCTACTGACATTTTATTTAATGGAAAGGATTACGGTTACAATAATTGGTTCCACAAAATTAAATTTTGGTTGAAGATCTGATGAATATCATCGACGAAGAAGATCGCGACTCTTGAAATGACAACTCACTTCCGTTCTGCAATTTAGTAGATTTGATGTCTTAGCCTCCAAATACATTTACATAGCAAATTTTTACAACATTGAAGTCTTTGATCATTTATCTAAATATATAAAAGGCAACTGACTGACTGATCTATCAACGCACATCTCAAACCACTGGTCGGATCGGGCTGAAATTTTGCACTCAGATAGCTATTATTACGTAGGCATCCGCTAAGAAAGAATTTTTGAAAATTCCAACCCCAAAAGGGTTAAATGGAGGTTGAAAGTTTGTATAAAAGTCAACGAACAAATCAGGATGGACGTGATTTTTGGCATGGGTATAGTTGACGACCTGGAGAGTGACATAGCCTACTATTTATCCCGGAAAAATAAGGAGTTCCCGCGGGAATAAAAAAAACTTAAAGCACGCGGACGAAGTCGTGGGCATCAGCTAGTATTCATTAACATTAAAGCATTGATATTGTGTAAAACTCTATATATAAATACAACTTTTAAGTAAATGAATCGCTTTAATTTTCTTTCCTCACCTTATCGTATCATGATTATTTCATCGAATCGATACATTATTTACTGGTATACCTAGTATATAATATCTAATTAACTACAATGGCTTTGATAAGATTTCTACACATCGGGAAAATGTAGGAAAAATACAAAATCTATTTTGTATTTTTAGATTTTTCGTATTCATTGCTTCAATATTGTTACATACCTACCTATTACTATTGTATTGTGCGAAGTAAAACCTACCCACTGTGCATACAATAAGGTGTTGTATTGATCGTAAACCGTTTTTAATAACTACGATGGATAATACGCTGTTATTATTTGCTGTTGTTTTACTTGGATACGCTCTGATCATTGTTGGAATTCTAGTATTAAAAGTTGAAGAAAGAAAATAATAAGCAATAATTTAACGGTATATATTTTATATCTCATAGAAAACTATTAATTATTTTAATTTTAATATCGATGTTTGATTCGCAACATTAGCTGAGCGTGTCCCGATTACGAGTTATGATACGCCTAATAAATATCAATATTGTTCCATTCGATTTAAGATGGGAGCAAAAACCAATAAAATACCCATTAATTATAAAATATGTACCTAAACATTAACTTTATAATACCTACCATAGAATGATTAAGAGGATCGTCTAGTGATGAAACGCGACGCGAGTAGGTATTTTCAATAATGCTATCTGTTTCACAACGCTTCGCTGCCTTCTCCGTATCGTGCGATAGAGAGAGTTGCAAGTCCAGTAGGCATATGCCTACATTTTATTCTTGAAATATTGACGTTTTATTTTTTTAGTATTTTAGTTTAGTTAAATTAAAAAAAATTAAAATACTCGAGGAAGTTTTTAGGTTAAAAATATGGATATTTAGACGCTAATAACTTTTAACATAAGCAATATTTCTTTAAAACTAAAAGGTACGAGCATAGTTTTTCATTGTATCTGCAACATTTCTAAAAATTATGAAAATTGGACAACATTTACGGGAAGAAAAACGTTATCGCATTTTGTATGAAAATTTACAACTAGGCGATCCTCTTAACGACACTAAAAAAACTAGCTTTTGCCTTCGATTACATCTGAACATATTCAAAATACGGAAATTCAAAATTCAAATGTTTTTTATTCAAATAAACGTTCATATGCTATGATAATAATATTATGATCAGTGATAACTGATAACTATACTAAGTAAATATTATAATAATGTATCGAATGTTGAGTTATTTTATTCAGACCTCTTTTATTTGGTCTATTTATTTAAGAGCTATGATGCCATAGACAGACGGAACGTAGAAAAAAAGAGAATCACGTTAATTTTTTGATCCAACACTGTCACAATCATACAGAAATTACTTACTTACTTTCAAAATCTAACTTAGCTATGATCTAAGATTTAGGCCCACTTGCACAAGGACTCTTATATTGATTTAGTTAAATATTTTAATGCTGTCCCTTTTTGGCAACTACAATATGCATTTGCCAAAAAGGGACGGCATTACAAAATTTAACTAAATCAGTTTAACTGTCCTTGTGCAAGCGGCCCTTAAACGTAAAAGAGGTCGTACAATTTTAATCAACATTGCTCATTTTGTATTTTGTGTCGTGGGCCGGGACCTGTGGCCGGGACTTATAATCGACATCGATATCGGCGTTTTATTATTCGGAATGCGCATCACTAAACGACGCTACCTGAGCTCTAGGTAGAGGTTTCTGGGAACGTCACTTGATAACACGATAGCGAGTAGGGTCTCGTTTTACTACAAACTAGGTACAATATGCGAGTAGGTAGGTTGCAGGTAGATAATAAGATATTGTGTACTGACAATATAAATCTATACTACCTAGGTGACTTTTAGGTAAAGTCTAATAGTAGGTAAATGCCTCGTATTCACCAGCCCACAAGTTGGTATAATTTATGTTATAGTAATAGTAAAGTTCCGACATAATAGTAGATTGTTACACAAGGGACGTAAGTAAGCTATTACAGAACAAGATCCAATTTGGCGCCAGTGCGAGCGCAGCTCGCATAGGGCGCTAATGGATCGCGTGCACCCGAGGTAAGCATTCTACTTTATATCATTCTTGCGAGGTAAATAAAACATTGGTAATGCAAAATGAAATTAAATCACTTTACGAACAAACTTCACAAACTTTCAGATCAAATGAAATGCCGCCATTTCCATTTTTTTTTCGTAAATAGTTTTCCATTTTTTTTTTTACGGCTCTGAGTTCCAAGGAGTTTTGCATAGTTTGAAATGTTGAAATGTATGGAAATTAAATGCCGCCATTTTTTTTTTTTTTTTTTTTTTTTTTTTTTTTTTTTTTTTTTTTTTTTTTTTTTTTTTTTTTTTTTTTATCCACTAACCCATACCCCTATTCGGTTTCTACACGGCATCGTACCGGAACGCTATCGAATCGCTTAGCGGCACGTCTTTGCCGGTAGGGTGGTAACTAGCCACGGCCGAAGCCTCCCACCAGGCCAGACCAGGGAAATTCAGAAATTATAAATTTCCAAACCCTGCCGGGGATCGAACCCGGGACCTCCGCACGTTAAGGCAACAGCGCTCAACACTGCGCCACGGAGGTCGTCATGTTCAGTGTTTTTTTTTCAGTAAAAAGTTTTCTTACCATTTTATAAGAAAAGAGATTGTTTACCAAGGAGTTTTGCATAGCTTGAACTGTAATGTGAACATTACAATTCAAGCATAGTGCGACGTAATGTTGCCTTGAATTGCAAACACCAACTTACAAGGAGACTTTCCACCATAGTAATCCCTAGTTACTGAGCAAGTATGATATAAATCAACATTACATTACATACACTTACTTATTTCATTTCTGATTTCAAGCTTGAATTCTTCTAGGCAAAGCTGCATCATTTCAGCCAAGCGCCGCGCCGCCGCGGTTACCTGACTTCTAAGAAAAACTTACAAAATAAAAAGATCACAATTTCATGGAATGTCCTCTCATTCCATGATGATAAATGATAATGCGGGCAGAGGAATAATCAAGTATAATTCGGTTTTTCAGATATCGATCCGATGTTATGACACATCAATGGCTACGATATTTACACCAGGACTTCAGAACCCTCGAACAGTCGTGCGTGAAATCCTATCATTACGAATAATTATAACAAAGCATAGAGTGACAGTGATTACAAGTTGTAGAGCAACAAATACCAGGGTAACATGTGCGAGTTATCGCCAACACAAATTACCCGGTAACGTGCCCGCCGCGGGCGGAGACGTGCTGCAGAACTAGTTTGTAAGATACAAGTAATGTATGGCTTTTATTAAGCGATGTTTAATATATTGCGTGCAGTGATATTATACCATTGATATTATGTAACGTTTATATTATTACTAGCTGATGCCCGCGACTTCGTCCGCGTGGTTTAAGTTTTTTTTGATTCTCGCGGGAACTCCTTAAACTCCTTATTTTCCGGGATAAAAAGTATCCTATGTCCGTCTCCTGGTTCTAAGCTACTTCCCCACAAATTTTCAACCAAATCGGTTCAGCTGTTCTTGAGTTATAAATAGTGTAACTAACACGACTTTCTATTATATATATAGATTTATTTCGTCCTGCAGGTGTTTGTTAGTTTGTCCAATGGTTTGTCCTTCATTCACGACGCAACGGAGCAACGAATCGACTCGATTTCTGGCATGAATCTAAACGGAAAAGGTGACTGACTGACTGATCTATCAACACACAAGTAGGTACAACTCAAACCGCCTGGACGGATCGGGCTGAAATTTATTCAGATAGCTATAAGGTGTGACGTAGGCATCCGCTTAGAAAGGATTCTTGAAAATTCTACCCCTAAGGGGGTAAATAAGGCTTTAAAATTTGTATGAAAATCGAACCTAACGTGAGCGAAGCCGCAGGCAAAAGCTAGTAGAAAGATAAATGTGGTCGAAATGCGGCAATTTCATCCCCAGCTAAATGGGTCCCAAACCCCAGTTTTGTATAAGGTATGTTGGGGTAAGAACGGACGGATTTCAGCTCAATTGAAAAGGTTTTGTAAAAACTCAATTTTCTCGATATTTATTGAAGATAAATTACTAAAATATGGTGCATGTGATTAATTTTTAAACGTAGCTTAGGTTTCAATTTTGTTTATTTGTGTAAACTCAACAGTTTCTGCTTTATACGCATGTAAAGACAAGACATACTTTTTTATGGCTATGGTTAAAAAAATGTCCTTCGGGGGCAAGATCGGACGTACTTTCAAACCCGCTTCTATGGCTTTGAGAACAAGGTGTATAAGAATAATAAATCTGATCTTAAACGCACTACAATATATAAAAAAGTTACGTTAATGTAATTAAAAATATGAATTTTCCAATCGATTTTATTTTTTTTTACTTAAAGGCATCCGATCTTACCCCCAGTGATAAATTTTTTACATTTTGTGATTCTCAAACTTTGCTCTCATCATAAGATGAATTATCCAGATCCGCGGGAAAGATCGGATGAATAAATTTTTTGCTAGTTATTAATAATAGCTAATGTTAATTTTGAAAAAGGGAAAGAAAACGATTTCAATGTTCGAAGTAAAGACATCAAAAATTCTATCTATCCTTTTTTCAAAATTGTAACGTTGATCCCAAGTATGGAAATTGCCTAAAAACAATTTTTTATATCCATTATAAATAATAAATAAAAATAAAAGATAGAAATATAAAAACATAAATAAATAACATGATAAGTAGTACTTAAGTAAAATAAATGACAAATAAAAATTAATGCCGTAAATAAAAAAATAAAAACGATACCCAAGATACATATACAGACATTTTTAATGTTATTGGGCTCTTTTCTATATCTGTACGCATCTGAACACATTTCCATCAAAATGTCCAGATCAAAATAGAATAATCCTTACACAGTATTTTAAGATGAAAAATATTAAAAATATTCATGTTATAAAAGTTTGACAATCCCTGCCTCATTTTGTACAGGTAAAGACCGGATGGTTTTTATCCGATCTTTACCCGAAAGGGGGAACATCGGATATCTGCTAATAGACATCCTAGGCGTATTCTGATCAGATATATCTAGCTATTGCTACTTAAAACCTAGTATTAACGCGAAATATTAGCAAAACAATCTGTATTTTCGCCAAAATATGAAACTAAAAGAGAAAGGGAAAGATCGGATGGACGAAAAAAAGACAAAAATTACCTTGTCTTTTTAAATTCACCATAACACACGAACGGTACGTCGGAGCGACTGGCGCGAACTTAAGTAGACGCACAACTAAATGGCGTTGAACATAATGATGCTAACATTAAAAAATGTGGTCTCATTCGCGAGAAATTTGATGTATACGGTCTTACCCCCTTTCCGCTCTTACCCCAACATACCTTATGGGGTTAAGAAAGTTGTTGGGTTTTCCAGTTTTCTTCGTAGTTTCAGTATCGGCCACTGAATTGGGAAGACGGTGGTCGTTGTTAACTGTTACACCTCCACGCCTGGAAGAATACGTTAGCGTGGTCTCGGGGTTATTCTCACTCTGGTCGTGTCGGATTGCCTCAATTCCGTCACTCACAAAGTGTGTCTGTGCACTCACTTTTACTTAACAATAATTATTAATTAGTATTCTCAATTCTCATTCTACAATCCACTACTAAACTTTTGTTCTAAAAATATTTTAGTATAAAAAGTACTAAGTTTAGATACTTTAGCAATTAGCACTTGGCACTAAGTAAATAAGGTACTTTGAGAGGATGGATTTATGAAAAAGAAGTAAGTATAAGTTTTTATTTTTAATTAGGGGAGTAAAGTGCGCTTTTTAATTTGCTTAGCGTCCACTCCGTCCCCTATCATTTTTCCCTACTCCCCTGACATTAGAAGCCTATGCGAGAGATAATTACATCTGCGAATACCGGGGCGACATGACCGTAGAGCGAGGGAGTCTGCCCCTAAATAAACATTAAAACATGCCTCTCCAGCTAAATGTGCCTGGTTCCTGTTTTTTAGGGTTCCGTACCCAAAGGGTAAAAACGGGACCCTATTACTAAGACTCCGCTGTCTGTCTGTCTCCAGGCTGTATCTTATAAACCGTGATAGCTAGAAAGCTGAAATTTTCACAAATGATGTATTTCCGTTGCCGCTATAACAACAAATACTAAAAATTAAAAAAATATATATATTAAGGGGGGTCCCCATACAATAAACGTGTTTTTTTCGTATTATTTTGCTCAATATTAAAAACTGTAACAGGTAGACGGTTCAAATTTTCACAGAATATTAACTTGTATATTACCTTTCAAAATAAATAATTAAATATCAATAAAGTAAATATTAAAGGGGGGCTCCCATACAACAAACGTAATTTTTAAGCAATTTTTTTTAATAATTTAAAACTTACTACAGGTTTGTACGGAACCCTCGGTGCGCGAGTCCGACTCGCACTTGGCCGGTTTTTAAAAAAGTTACTTACGGCTTTTCATAAAATTCTTCGTTCGTTCGTTCTTTGTCTTTCTATCTATTATCTACGTAGCATTACAATTTTCAACGTACCGGATACGTGCCACTTTTCATATAGCTAAACATAATTTTAACTTTTAAAAAAAACTAGGTCATCATCATTTTCATCGGTAAAGGATGTACAATCCATACCATTTAATCTTTTTCCGTTTTATTTATGACGCATAATACATTATTTATTAATGGCATAATACATTATTTATTAATGGCCTAATAAAATAAGTACGTTTAAAACTTATAATAATTTATTAATCCGCTGAACACACGTTAATAGAAGTTGTTTACAATTTGCACAGAGCAGTAGTTACTAGTTACTCACTGCATAATTTAACATAAAAATAAATTATTGCACAATAAACAGATTGACAGAATATAATAATATTATATACTAGCTGATGCCCGCGACTTCGTCCGCGTGGTTTAAGTTTTTTTATTCCCTCGGAAAATTAATTTTCCGGGATAAAAAGTAGCCTAGATGTCACTCTCCAGGTTCATAACTATACCCATGCCAAAAATCACGTCGATCCGTTGCTCCGTTGCGGCGTGATTGAAGGACAAACCAACAAACAAACACACTTTCGCATTTATAATATTACTAGCTGATGCCCGCAACTTCGTCCGCGTGGTTTAAGTTTTTTGATTCCCGCGGGAACGCCTTAATTTTCCGGGATAAAAAGTAGCCTATGTCACTCTCCAGGTCCTCAACTATATCCATACCAAAAATCACGTCAATCCGTTGCTTCGTTGCGGCGTGATTGAGTAACAAACATCCATCAACACATCCATCCAAACTTTAGCATTTATAATATTATAGTTTACCTAGATGTTTTCGTCAGTGCAGCCAGTACTTATTTTCGGACTATGTCCACTCCCCAGGGCCCAGCGCGTCGCTAGTTGCCCGTCATAAAGCTGTCCGGGAAACATTAATATTATTGCTGTATGATTTGTGTGACTCGTTCCGCGCCCGCTTGCTCTAATACCTAATACTCTAAGTCTAATTGAATACACGTTGATGCTTTCTCTTGTTTCACGTTTAGGACCAAAACACTCACCTGAGTTTCTTGCCGGACTAGACAAAACGTTAGCCGCTTAGCGTCCGTGCGTAACTAATTTTTCTACTACTACCACCTACTAAGTACTAGCGATTTTCACTTATAATATGTAAAATACTTCTGGAACGCACTTGTGACGGTAGACTGAATTTCACGCAAAATATGTATCATTAGATGATTCCCGGATTTTCCGGGATAAAAGTAGCCTGTCCTTTTAAAACTAAGGCATTATTACGAATTTATATATATACTTTCGTAATCAAATAAATATTATAAATGCGAAAGTTTGGATGGATGGATGTATGGATGTATGTTTGTTACTCAATCACGCTCCAACGGATGAACGGATCTGGATGAAATTTGGCACAGAGATAGATTATAGTCTGGAATAGCACATAGGCTACTTTTTATCCCGGAAAATTAAAGAGTTCCCCCGGGAACCGAAAAACCTTCAATCCACGCGGACGAAGTCGCGGGCATCAGCTAGTTTATTTATATTTAAGAACTTTTGTCTTCGTAACAACGCGAGGTGTCGGTGACGCGAATCCACAAGTTTACCCCCTACCAAAAAGTGCTCAACGCGTCTAAAGAAGTTTTCACTTCAAAATCTTAATCCAAGCGTACGAAGTCGCGGGTATCATCTAGTTCTACATATAAAAATGGTTGATATGTTTTTGCCAACGCTACACAATGTCGTACGGGCTACGCTGCGTGGTTTTGTTTCAACGCACTTGTATAGAATCTAGATATAGGTTAGCTCACAATCTGCCCTAGGCTTTCCGTACGCACTACCATAGCCTAGCAATCACACAGTTATACAACTGACGCACTAGCGCTGAGTTATAACTCTCTAAAGTTCGCTTTTCTCTAAGAAGAAAAAGCTCTATAGGCTGAGCACTAAAGCCTACTACAGCCTACTACTACCATTTGGCAATCGATATTACCTCTGATTCGCTTTTTCTCACTAATTATCGACCGGAATGCACATAAATGCGGCAAGAATGCCATGCCATAAATTCAGCATTTAACTCAGTTTTTAATTGCATATTAGATTGCCATCCACTGCCGCTGCAGAGCAATTAATGCCGCCTCTTCATAGATTGCCTTTTTTTTTAACCACTACAAGTTATCCCTTGGCTACGATCTTTTTTGATGGTAAGTGATGATGCAGTCTAGGATAGTAGCGGGATAACCTGTACGGGGCATGGCAGTTTTATTAAACCCATACCCTAATCGGTTTTACACGGCATCGTCGTACCGGGACGCTACATCGCTTGGCGGCACGTCTTTGTCGTGGTAACTAGCCACAGCTGAAGCCTCCCACCAGGCAAATAATATTATGACCAGTACCGTACTGTATGATCCCGATATCCTTGATTTTCACCATGAAAATGTGACGCGATACTACACTGTAAGCCCCAGCGGCAGTTGATTGCCATAGCTATCTCTCTGGAAATCGGTCCTCGCGTCGTAAGCCTTAGTCATAATAATATTATAGCCGCTACCTTACTGTATGATCTCTACACGTTGGCGATGCACCACGGGAATGCAACGCAACGCTACAATGCAGCGGCAGCTATTAAGTCAGCTCATATACTCGTACATATCATAAACTAGATGATGCCCGCGACTTCATCCGCGTGGATTAAGGTTTTTGATACCCGCGGGAACTTTTTAATTTTCTTTAGTTAGCCTGTGTCCTTGAACGGGACGTTACCTACCTATGTACCAAATTTCATCAAAATCGGTTCAATAGATGGGCTGTGAAAGCGTAGCAGACAGACAGACAGACACACTATCGCATTTATAATATTAAGTCTCTGGTCTGGTCTGGTGGGAGGCTTCGGCCGTGGCTAGTTACCACCCTACCGGCCAAGACGTACCGCCAAGCGATTTATCGTTCCGGTACGATGCCGTGTAGAAACCGACTAGGGGCATGGGTTTAATGTAACTGACATAACGGCCTAACAGGTTAGCCCGCTACCAACTTAGACTGCATCATCACTTACCATCAGGTGAGATCGCAGTCAAGGGCTAACTTGTAGTGGAATAAAAAAGAAACGAGTGTGCTTTAGACCACACGACTGAAGTAAATTAGCTGGCTACGAGAGAAAGAAAATGTGTGCTCGCACCTCTCTCTCTTGCCCCTACAGTAATATACGAAACGTAACTCTCGCTCTTTCTATCTTCACTAACTTATTATATTTCCCTCTCAACTTCCGTTCGCCTCTTTTCGTAACGCTCTCGTCACGCATTCACCAGCTTACTCCCCAAGTCAAGCGTGCGTAAAGAAGTTTTACTTCAAAAATTTAAAAAAGTATGGATACAACATACAGTTTCCAAACCGTATGTATTTTGCCATACCTACTGTATGTTCGCTACACAGTGGCGGCACGCATTAGCGTACCACCTCAGACATGCGTCGCGTTTGCGGCAAATGTAATTGCTCTGTCACTTCGTTTTTGTTACGAATTATAATCCTTACTCAAGGGACGTCAAGGTACGCGACATAAAACTGTCATTTTAAAGTAATAATGCTTTAAGCGATAGTAGTAACCCCCCTGTATGTTCGCTACACAGTGGCGGCACGCATTAGCGGTACCACCTCAGACATGCGTCGCGTTTGCGGCAAATGTAATTGCTCTGTCACTTTGTGCCGACGGTACATCAAAGTGAATACCTCGGATGTTTGCTTGTTCACTCGGCGTACGGTTGGCGGAACAAGTTTCCGTGTTATTTTATTCATTTTTACTGAAACCTGAATTTACTTTAGTAGTCTCACTTGGATTTACTTTAGGTTTGGCATATCATTCCGAACCAGTGGTAGATTCACTCGACGATTCAAAAACACTTGTAATAGTTATTTATGCAACAGTTGAGTAATAAGGGGTATTAAAACACGAATGTGGGTTTAATAACATTCGTGTGGGTTTAATTGATAATAGTATCATATGAGTGTTTTAATACCTAATTATCAACTGTTGCATACAAGACTTTATCTACACTCATAATATTATGAATCCTCTATAACAGATTCTGAAATAGTTAGCTTACTGCTTACATTAAAACATCCAGTCCTAGTAACCTAATAACATCAAAACTCAAAACTTGAATCGCTCATTTTTTTTTTGAATTTTTTTGATTTTTTTTTTTACTTTTTTTTTTGAATTTTTAATTTTTTTTAATTTTTTTTTTTTTAATTTTTTTTTTTAATTTTTAATTTTTTTTTTTAATTTTTTTTTTTTTTTTTTGTTAACTTTTTTTTACAGCGCGCGGCGTTCTGGTAGTGAAACGCGCGTGTATGACAATATTCTTTTTTTGAAATTCGTACAGATGTTCTTTTTTAACCGACTTCAAAAAAGGAGGAGGTTCTCAATTCGTCGGAATCTTTTTTTTTTTTTTTTTTTTATGTATGTTCCCCGATTACTCGAAGACGCCTGGACCGATTTTGAAAATTCTTTTTTTGTTTGAAAGGGTATACTTTCGAAGTGGTCCCATGTAAATTTGGTGAAGATCTGATGAATATCTTCGAAGATAGAGGTTCTCAATTCGTCGGAATCTTTTTTTTTATTTATTTTTTATGTATGTTCCCCGATTACTCGAAGACGCCTGGACCGATTTTGAAAATTCTTTTTTTGTTTGAAAGGGTATACTTTCGAAGTGGTCCCATGTAAATTTGGTGAAGATCTGATGAATATCTTCGAAGATAGAGGTTCTCAATTCGTCGGAATCTTTTTTTTTATTTATTTTTTATGTATGTTCCCCGATTACTCGAAGACGCCTGGACCGATTTTGAAAATTCTTTTTTTGTTTGAAAGGGTATACTTTCGAAGTGGTCCCATATAAATTTGGTGAAGATCTGATGAATATCTTCGAAGATAATGGAACTCTTCAACGGAAAAGAGTAAATTGCTCGCGATCAGTGTGATAGTCTTGTAAACAGTATGTTTTAACCATGCATAGCATATCTCGTTCTGGTTACATCCTGTATTTTAAAACAGTGGGGCCACTAAAAATTGTGAAATAAAAAATTTTCAAAAAAAAATAAAAACCGACTTCAAAAATCACAAACACTAAAAAGTAAAAAATAATTTAATTTATTATGTATACACAAGAGTTAATTTAGTTCTATAATAACATTCTTTGGAGTCGGTGCCAATGTGGAGTCACGACAACAATAATGAAGAGTAGGTAGACGGTTCATGCGGCTAATTGGTACCGACTCCAAAAAATGTTATTATAGAACTAAATTAACTCTTGTGTATACATAATAAATTAAATTATTTGTAATTCATACAGATACCACGCATCGAGCAGATGTGGCAGGGGTGTTGTAATGAAATCCAGTACAACATTACATCACCCGTTTGGATGATGTAATGGTTATTAGGACATTGGATGTTTTAATGTTGGCAATTAGCTAACTGTTTCAGAACCTGTTATAGAGGATTTATAGCATGGGAGTAGATAATAGTAGATTGTTACACAAGGGACGTAAGTAAGCTATTACAGAACAAGATCCAATTTGGCGCCAGTGCGAGCGCAGCTCGCATAGGGCGCTAATGGATCGCGTGCACCCGAGATATTTAGTCACACGAGCGAGCGCAGCGAGCGAGGGTGAATATAGTTCGAGGGTGTAATAGCTACTTGCAACCGAGGTTAGCATTCTACTTTATATCATTCTTGCGAGGTAAATAAAACATTGGTAATGCAAAATCACTTTACGAACAAACTTCACAAACTTTCAGATCAAATGAAATGCCGCCATTTCCATTTTTTTTTCGTAAATAGTTTTCCATTTTTTTTTTACGGCTCTGAGTTCCAAGGAGTTTTGCATAGTTTGAAATGTATGGAAATTAAATGCCGCCATGTTCAGTGTTTTTTTTTCAGTAAAAAGTTTTCTTACCATTTTATAAGAAAAGAGATTGTTTACCAAGGAGTTTTGCATAGCTTGAACTGTAATGTGAACATTACAATTCAAGCATAGTGCGACGTAATGTTGCCTTGAATTGCAAACACCAACTTACAAGGAGACTTTCCACCATAGTAATCCCTAGTTACCTACTGAGCAAGTATGATATAAAAGTTTATTTGAATTTAGTTTTCGAAGACCGCCACAAGCTGTACAAAATACAAATACTTACACAAACATGTCTGATGTCAGCCAGTTTGTCTGTATAAATCTAGATACTAGACTAGATGATAGACTGCGGCCGACAATGTCCCGGGTTCGATTCCCAGGTCGGACCTTGATTATGTATTAGGATTTTCTGACTAGAAATTCTCAGTATTAACCCGGAGTTACGAATTTTTTTCACCGGGGATTCACCCCCGTGTTTTGGACAGCACGTCAAGCCTGCACCTGATCTCTCTCCGGTCGTGTCGGATTTTCCGTCCCATCGGGCTGTGAGAGTAAAGGAACAGAGAGTGCATCTGTGTATGCAACTTTGCGCACACGCTAGTGCACTATAATATTTCCCGCGCAGATGGCTAATCTCTCTGGAGATTGGCCGCCGCGCCGCGAGCCGAAATTCGGTCGGGAGGCCATTACATTAGGTATACCTAAATCTAGATGATGAAATTCACACGACGTCGTCGATCGGAACAACAACGTTTCGGTATCGCTATAGTCGGTTAGCCGCCGCGATAACCTATCACACCCAGTTCCGCTCGCGATAAACTAAAGGTCTAACCCCACTTGAGATGCACAGCGGCGCGGCACAGCGACAAGTTTTTTTTTTATCCACTACAAGTTAGCCCTTGACTGCGATCTCACCTATCAGGTAAGTGTTGATGCAGTCTAAGATGGTAGCGGGCTAACCTGTTAGGGGCATGGCAGTTGTATTAAACCCATACCCCTATTCGGTTTCTACTTTCTACACGGCATCGTACCGGAACGTACGTTAACTAGGTACTAACTACATAGTGAACATCCCACTTATGTATAAAAACTACTAGGCCGTCGCGACTATGAAGAGGTCTTTAAAATTGTCACTATCAGATCACGCAATCCCAC
This sequence comes from Erebia ligea, assembly GCA_917051295.2. Taxonomy (NCBI): domain Eukaryota; kingdom Metazoa; phylum Arthropoda; class Insecta; order Lepidoptera; family Nymphalidae; genus Erebia; species Erebia ligea. Next base: position 17,768,093 of record OU785229.1, on the reverse strand, counting down.
ATTCAGTCATAATAAAACTGTGACAAGTCATAATTATACAATTTCCTCCGAGTGCCCTCGGTAGGAGCGTTTCTTAACAGCTTAATTTACACTTTGGCGCAATTGTTCATTTAAATCATTAAACACAATTAGTTGATTGCGCGGACCACTACAGTAGGGGAGGACAGGCTAGCGATAGTAATAAAAATTGTAAATTTTCAGTTGTTACTTTTTTATGTTACGTAGTCGAAAGAAAATGAACTCGCCTTAGTTAGTTTATCTGATTGTCATACACGATTCATTCATAAATGCTGTAAATTATTAAGTAGACTGGTAAAAATAGTAGCACAATTTCTAGTTTCGTTTCGTTTAGACTTCTATGACAGTATGTAGTTATAATTTTTCAAATCGGTTCAGACACTTAAATCGGTGTACATACATTTAAAAAGAAACGATCAAGTGAGAGTGAGCCTCGCTCATAAAGGGTTCTGTACCACCACCACACAATATAAATTATTTTAGTAAAAATGACATAACAACACGTAATGAGCTGTGAAATAACTGTCTACATATTATTATGGCGCTAAACTGGCCCCGACAAACAATTCGACACCCTATGAGTACGAAACTCTAATTAACGATTTTCGGATTTATTCCTATACTTACTTGTACTGTGAGACCTTGCTTATTGTCAAATTTCATGATTCTAGGTCAATGAGAAGTACCCATAGAAATAGTATGTATTACAACATGTTGTATGAATATACATACTATTTCTATGGAAGTACCCTATAGGTTTTGATTTATTGGCGAGTTTCAAAATGTGCAAAATATGCGGCATAAACGGCCGTAGCTTTTTATTGAGTTGACTTAGAACTTTAGAAGCTTGATTTGTTTACAGCTCCAAAGGCTTACGTATTATGTATTTGATATTTGATACTAGATGATGCCCGCGCCTTTGTCCGCGTGGATGGGCCGTGAGGCGTGAAAGCGTAGCAGACAGACAGACAGACACACTTTCGCATTTATAATATTAGTATGGATTAATTTCAGCTTGATAAAAGCTGTTCCACGCATTCTCGAGAAAAAGATGTTTGACAGGCAGACAGACAGAGACAGACGGACAACGAAGTCATCCTATAAGGGTTCCTTTTTTCCTCTTGATATACGGAACCTTAATAAAGATACGCACCTAATTAAGAACCTCCTCCTTTTTTGGAAGTCGGTTAAAAAGACGATAATATAGCACAATACTCCTTACCAACCTTACTTCCTAAGGTCTCCTAATCCTGCGATCTGCGGGATGGAACGCTAGGGCGCTGCCTAGCAACCTCCCCTCCGGCAAATGTCAAATTAATACCAGCGTCAGGGATGTGCTGAGGCCAGCGTCTTAACCACCAGGCTATCAGAGAATAGTTAGAGATATGTTTTTATTGTTACGTCTTATAGCAATACTTCTAACTTTCTATGGTCTCCTGGTCCTTGCGACCTGCGGGTTAGAACAGGAGGGCGCTGCTAAGCAACCTCCCCTCTCGCGAATGTCAATAATACAAGGGTAGGGGTGCCGCTATGCTAAGATGATAGGTATTAGGAATTAATAGAAATAGAAAGAAAGGAAGAAAGAAATCGACTTATTCTGTGAACTATGTACCTACATCAGAATTAATGCTCTCGTAGTTTAACAGTTTGTCTAGGTTGTAAACTACTACTACTAGTAAGAAAAGTAAAGTAAGTTTTCCAATTAAAAAGTGTAATGAAAAAAAAGCATTCAAATTCTCGAAGGTTTCGCTTAAATATAAAAGGTTAACAACACCGTTGACAAACAATAAAAAAAAAAAATTAAAATATGAGGACTACGCCTTATTATGTAAAACCTGCATCAATTGATAGTCAAACGAACTTACCTGTAAGTGAAGTTCGACTGTAATTATGCGAAGTTGTCGTTTCGTCCGAAGATGATAGGTCCCTCCCTACCCTTTCTTCTCACAACTTGGTGATTGTAAGAAGACTATGCCCCTTGTTGTAAAATTAAAGAATTCTTTAAACTGAATGAAGATAATAAATAGTGATGACAGTGACAGCGCTGTCAAAGGGGCGCGTTCTGTTTTTTTTTTTTCTTTCAGCTTTGAAATCGTGTGCGTGCAGTGGCACTAAAGACGGGACTACAATTTTGTTTTCTCTTATATCATCGAGGACGAAACGGAACACGAACGAAACCTACGGCAGTTATATTAAACCCCTATCCCTAATCGGTTTCTACACGCCATCGTACCAGAACGCTAAATCGCTTGGCGGCACGTCTTTGCCGGCAGGTTGGTAACTAGCCACGGCCGAAGACTCCCACCAGACTAGACTAGGGAAAATTCAGAAATTATAAATTCTCAAATTGACCCTCCCGGGGATCGAACCCAGGGCCTCCCTCCGCACGTTAAGACAACAGCGCTCAACACTGCGCCATGAGCGAGGTCGTCGAAAGTATTTTCTCTCCATGGGTAACAGCCTGTTTTTTTTATTAGATTCTCAGTATTAATCTCTTCCTAGTGGACTTGTACAATCAAATCGAAATTCAATATTTTATTTCGTAATTTTCTTTTCCGTTCCGTCCAATCCCTAGAGACTCATTAAGCTACTCGATCTTGGAAAGTTCATAACTTATCTTCAAATTATAACAGGTAACTAATTGGAAAACATAAATTCAAAAATTAGGACCCCATTTGCTTTGACTTTTAGACTGTACTAAAAAAAAAGTAATCATTTGCTTATAGTTTAATCTCTATGTATGGTTGAGTTAAGGTTTTGTATTGGCTGTAGACTTGTAAAAGCAATATTTTTGCATGGCAATAGGCGGTTCGAACAGACAGACGGACAGACAAAAAACGCCATTGTTCCGTGCTCTATACGGAGGTGCGAGTGGAGAATAAATTAAGTTAACCCATTTCAAAGGTTTTTTATGCAGGTAGCCCAAAAGTAACGAGGCAAGAAGAAGACACTGAACAATGCCTTCTTCTTGCCGTGACCGATGTCATTTTGTTTATTTTTAAAGACAAAAGGCCAATAATAATAACCTCATTGTCCTACGTGAGTAACATACGCGACATCGCGATACGTCGTCGCGTAGACAAGTTTGTCATTATTTATTTCGTCTGAACTCTTATCGCGTCGCATCAAATTCAAATACATTTTTTTTTATTCAAACAAACTTCTACAAGTGCTTTTGAATCGTCGAGTGAATCTACCACTGGTTCGGAAAGACATTCCTACCAGAAAAACCAGTACGAAATTCGGTGGTTGCTCTTTTGAAAAAAAAAATATTATAAGTTCATTAATATTGTGTAGATACATAGGTAACCGCTGTCCTTATGAGCATTGCTGGAGCGAGTCAAATCCATGCTCTTTTATCATTTACGTAATCTTCAACAGTATAATAAGCTTTTTTCGCTTCTGTCGCTCACCTAGGGCAACGGGTAAAATACAGTTATACTTAACAAATAAAACAATATCAAATAATCATAAAATACTATTTAAATACATTAATTAATAATTTGTTAAAATCGCCTTCTGGATTTTAGCAAAATGCAATTTTTCATCGTCCATTAGGTGCTAAACGATCTGGAATTCTCAATTTCGGTTTAAATTAAAATGCCGCTCGTACCAGATTTTTTAATAAATAAATAATAAACTCTGGACTACAAAGTACAAACAACAACAAATCAATTTAATTTGTTTGTTTGATTTTCGACAAATTCCTCTTCGAATTTCTCAAAAACCTTTCGTTATAGTACAGAGAACCTACTTCTAAATCTTAAGTTTCAAGATCCAGCGGTTTGAGCGGTACGTTGATATCTCAGCCAGTCTGTTTTTATTCCTTTTATATTCAAGATTTTCAGACCCAGTGGTCAAGTTGTTTGGTAAAGGACTATACTTATAGGATAGATAGCGTCTCCCTCTGGACAGTTGGAATACGATACGCATTACTTTACGCAGGTAGGGATTGTGACCAGTACGGGACTCTGCCTTCTTAGAATTCCAAAGTAGATTATGCTTAGATGGAAACCGTCATGTAAAAATTCCATTAAGAATTATTTTGGAATAAGGTCGACCTTTCTGGCGAAGCTGTGCTTCGTTGGGTTCGATTCTGGATTGTGTCCATTTTTAAAATGTTGGAATAATATAATTTTTGAATTTGAAATTATACCTCAGACTGCATTTTCGGGGGACAGCTGGTATTAAATAGCTTTATATTATTTATTAAGATGAAATGCGGGGATCTGGGCGTGAAAAATCGTACGTGACAACAAAGTGTTATATATACTCTGTCTGTCTCCCTCTATCTATATGTAATTAGTTTACTTAGTGTTGAACAAGTAGGTCTTAGTACCTCAGTTGGAAAATAACCGTTTTTTTTTTTATCCACTACAAGTTAGCCCTTGACTGCGATCTCACCTGATGGTAAGTGATGATGCAGTCTAAGATGGTAGCGGGCTAACTTGTTGGGGGCATGGCAGTTATGTTAAACCCATACCCCTATTCGGTTTCTACACGGCATCGTACCGGAACGCTAAATCGCTTGGCGGCACGTCTTAACCGTATCAAAATGTCGCAGGTTCGAATCCCTCTCACAAAATCCGCGTTTTGTTAAAATAGAAAATTGAATCGAAAGTAAAGCTTTTCAATCAATTTACATTTTACACAGATTTACATACATAGTCAAATAGTGAGTGTAAACAGTGACGCAAATGGGCAAGCTTAAAAGCCTTTGCATGTAGTGTGTACTGTGTGGTATAATACGTATACAGCGACACTATTTTGTTAACAACGTCATTTCTAGCTATAACTTTGACGACCTCCGTGGCGCTATGTGTAGCGCTGTTGTCTTAACGTGCGGAGGTCCCGGGTTCGATGTACCTTTGTGACACTTTTCACTTCAGTATTTTTAGTAAATGATGGCATGGCACACTTAAGTTTACTTAATAAGTTTTAATAACTGCTAGGATATTGTAATAATCATATAGATTTAGAATCCTAAATCTATGGTAATAATCAAATCTATCATTTTAGGGAAACGAACCTCGCAAAACTCCTTGGAACTCAGAGCCGTAAAAAAAAAAATGGAAAACTATTTACGAAAAAAAATGGAAATGGCGGCATTTCATTTGATCTGAAAGTTTGTGAAGTTTGTTCGTAAAGTGATTTTGCATTACCAATGTTTTATTTACCTCGCAAGAATGATATAAAGTAGAATGCTTACCTCGGTTGCAAGTAGCTATTACACCCTCGAACTATATTCACCCTCGCTCGCTGCGCTCGCTCGTGTGACTAACGCTCGGGTGCACGCGATCCATTAGCGCCCTATGCGAGCTGCGCTCGCACTGGCGCCAAATTGGATCTTGTTCTGTAATAGCTTACTTACGTGATACGTCCCTTGTGTAACAATCTACTATTTATGTTACATGTTTTATTTTCAGATCAAAATATAATGTTTACTATCTCGGTATATTTGTTTTCTAATAATTAGTGTAGTCATTGTGTAATATCATATTATTATAGTTGTGTATTTTTGTCCGCAGGTGGTGAGGTGGTTCATCACGTGGGGCGATGCTGGGCGGGGCGGCGGGGGGCGCCCGCTCCCGCCCGCCCACTGACCTGCACCAAGGTATGCTGTCCTGGTACCCATCGACGAGTCACACTTGTTTTGCTTACATCTTTTTGGATGGATGCCCCGTGACTTCCTTCCGCGTAAGCTTTCGCGTAGCGAGCTTCCTTAGTTCCCATGAGAACTCCTTGATTTTCCGGGATAAAAAGTAGCCTATGTCACTTCAGGTCCCCAACTATACCCATGATTAAAATTTACGTCGATCCGTTGCTCTTTTGCGGCGTGATTGAAGGACAAACCAACAAACAATCACACTTTCCCATTTATGATGCCCAGAAAAGTTCGACTCGGATTCACTTCGACTGACTGACATTCGAAGGAAATGAAATGTCCGATCGAATTTCGATTTTTGGGCGAAGCCGAAATCCATTATAATATTATTGTTCGTTTATCGCCCCAAACGGCCGAAACCGAAGGTTTGATGACCCTAAGAAATTCAGTTCGAGATTGGCTAAAAGTGCCTAAAATAATGGTTTTTAGGGTTCCGTACCTACCTCAAGAGGAAAAAAAAAGAACCCTTATTCTATAGGATCACTTCGTTGTCCGTCTGTCTATCTGTATGTATACCCCACCTACTTTCACTGTCACGGAAACGCGTGCACCCATCCCTTTGAGCTATAAAAAAAATCAAGCTTCTAAGTTAACGCAATCAACAGATACGGGCCGTTTATGCCGCTTATTTTGCATATTTTGACACTCGCCAATAAATCAACATCTATAGGGTACCTACTTCCCGTTGACCTAGAATCATGAAAGGAGACGGTCCAGATTTGTATGGAGCGTCCGCGTCGGTCCGGTCCTTTTACAAGTAGAGAAATGAAAGAAAAAATAATACTAAACCAGTTTTGATCGTTCAAATCTACGAATTCATCGTAATTTCAGTGGTGTAATTATTTAATCTTTCCGCGATAAGCAACACAAGCAATGGCGGATTCATATTTTTGACGTTTTCTGTCAAGTGTCAACACAACACCGGAAAATCCGTAGGGAAAAAAACACGTTATTTTGACAGTGACTGTCAGAAAGGACATTTGATACATTTCGCGCCTACTGCCATCTCTATGGCTAAAGGTTGCCATCTTGGAAACGTATCGAAAACTTGAAATAAGTACATTTTATTTTATTTCTTGTTATTTTCTTTAATATTCTAAATTATTATATTTTTAATACAATTTATGTATTTTCCTCTATTCATGGTAGAGTGTACAAAGAGTACACCGAAGGTGAACCTTCTCCTTTGGCAAGAAGCAAGTCTCAGCACAATTATAGGAAAAATCGATAATTAGGGTTTCGTACTCATAGGGTGCCGAATTGTTTGTCAGGCGCTACCAGTTTAGCGCCATTATAGTAAACCAGTTATTTCACAGCTGTTTCATCTTTCTTGTTTAATTTACTAAAATAATTTATGATGTGTGGTACGGAACCCTTTGTGCGCGAGTCTGACTCGCACTTTTAGCTGATTTACTACTGTTGACGGCCGGCCCGCATCTTCCATTGCACTCTCGCGCATATTAGTTATAGTTCGTTTCGGCTTCGGCCAAAACTTCGACTCGTTTTATCCGAAACCAAAAATTTGGCCGAAGGTTAGTTTTGTAGCCGTAAGTGTCAGAAGCCGAAGCCGAAAATTCGGTGGAACAATACACGGCCCCTAATTAAGATTTTTGTCTGAGTATGCTCCAAGTCCTATTATTTATAGCTCTATTTTTGTTGCAGGTGTTTCGAGATTTCCGCTCTACTCCTTATTTCCTACTCAGGGTGGTAGATCTACACAAATCCATAAAGGTGAGAATAATATTTAGTAACCAACAAACTAAAAAATTAAATTTTTCAATTATTTCAATGTAGATGTAGAAATGTAGATTGCAAGGTATTTTATAGGTTAAAGTTGTTAAAATTAACAACAACTTAAATACTTGCTAAGTCTGTTGATAAGTTGCAAATAGCAGAGTTATTCAGTAAAAACAATCGTTCGTTTATCCACCTGCCCTTGAATTTCTAGAAACGGCCTGTCTAACTACCGACGCGACGTCAAAAGAAAGAAGAGTTTCTAGGTATTTGACGACTAGTCAAATCAGCTATAGTTCGCGCGCGAGTTGAATGCAGAGTAAATGTATCCCTCACCATACATTTGCTCTGCATTTAACTCGTGCGCGAACTATACTTTTTTTCTAACGTCAAAACGCGCGCTTAGTATGGATGTTGCAGGGCATAGACGTACAATGCTTGTGACGCCATCTAAATTTGACGCACTCTTTTACTTTAATTGATAGTTTAAAAAATGGTTATTCAAAATATAACACTAACAGAGGGATCTTCCAAAAGAAGTAATCTTTTGGAAGATCCTCTATTAAAATTAATAATCACTAATTCTTTGCGTATTTTGATTATTTCATTTGCTTACGCCTAAGTATATACCTGCGTTCATCCAAATTGGCGTGACGTGACGAATCGTGTGAGTGACGTGCATGAAACGTAACGTCATTCAGGAATTAACGCGATGCTGCGGTTTATCTTTGTGACAGCGGAAAATGAACACAACATATTACTCTGCTAAGCTAGATTGACTTGGGCTTTATCAATGCTTCAATCTTTTAAATATATTTTTATGAAAGAGAGCTTTTAAGCTAAAAATATCGTATCTATAATTCTATACTAATATTTTAAATTAGTTTGAATGGATGGATGTACGAGTATCTATGGATAATAAACACTAAAAATTCTTTGCGTATTTTGACTATTTTATTTGCTTACGCCAAAGTATTATATTTACCTGCGTTCATCCCAATTGGCGTGACGTGACGAATCGTGTGAGTGACGTGCATGAAACGTAACGTCATTTAGGAATTAACGGAAATAAGGAAAATGAACACAAAATATTACATATTACTCTGCTTTGACTTGGGTTATCAATCTTTCAAAGATATTTTTATGAATGAAACTAAAGCTAAAAAGATAATATTATCAAATAAATATTATAAATGCGAAAGTTTGGATGGATGTATGGATGGATGTTTGTTACTCAATCACGCCGAACGGCTGAACGGATCTGGATGAAATTTGGCACAGAGATAGATTATAGTCTGGAATAGCACATAGGCTACTTTTTATCCCGGAAAATTAAGGAGTTCCCGCGGGAACCGAAAAACCTCGATCCACGCGGACGAAGTCGCGGGCATCAGCTAGTTATCTATATACTTCTATACTAATATTATAAATTAGTTTGAATGGATGGATGGATGCATGGATAGATGGATGTTTGTTACTCAATCACGCCAGAACGGCTGAGCTATACCTAGTCTGGAATAACACATAGGATTTTATGAATAAGAATAAGAATAAGAATATTTATTTGCATAATACACGTTATACAGGTGTTTTTACAAAAATTTACGTTACAGTGTATTGCCATGCAAGGCGTGCAAATTTGGCTGTTAAAAGTTACATTTTTAATATAAATAATGTCAAAGTAGTATAAAGCATATTGATAAACATCACATAAATTATAATCATCATTCTATTAATTATTAACATACAATTATTTAAAAAAAAAAAAAAAAAAACAATAATCATACACGTAATAAAAAGTCACATTGGTATTATAGTTCGTCATCTGAAGGGATCTAAGTACTCATTAATCGAGTAGAAGCACTTCTCTAAAAGCCACTTGTTTAAGTATGATTTGAGTGCTGGCAGTGACAGTTTTAACGTGAGGAGGAAGCTGATTAAATATGCGTATCGCCATGCAGTAGGAATTATTTTGGTATAAGCACAGAATAGGTAATAGTATTCATGTTGGGCAATAACAATCTGTCCCTATGTCTAGTTACTTTCCCAAGTACATCTCCATGTTTGCCAGAAAATATGCCAGAAAATTAAAGAGTTTCCGCGGGAACCAAAAATCCTCAATCCACGCGGACGAAGTCGCGAGCATCAGCTAGCTCTATTTATTTAATAGGTACTTTATTGCACACAAATACAGGAAATAATATGTAGTTAAATATAATCTTTTTACCGTCCTTAAAAATTTTAATCATTAGGTTCGATCCCCGGCAGGGTCAATTTGGGAATTTGTAATTTCTGAATTTTCCCTGGTCTGGCCTGGTGGGAGGCTTTGGCCGTGGCTAGTTACCACCCTACCGGCAAAAACGTGCCGCCAAGTGATTTAGCGTTCCGGTACGATGCCGTATGGAAACCGAATAGGGGTGTGGGTATAACATAACTGCCATGCCCCTAACAGGTTAGCCCGCTACCATCTTAGACTGCATCATCACTTACCATCAGGTGAGATCACAGTCAAGGGCTTAACTTGTAGTGGATAAAAAAAAGGGTCATTTTGATTTTGTTAAATCCCTTATTCCATTCAGTGAAGCTGGGGCGGATGAGCTAGTGTAGAAATAACAGATGTGGGATGCGCGGGAGTCGCCAAGTGTAGCGTGGAGTGACACACAGTAAGATTGTATAATTAATAATAATAATTATACTCTGTGTTGAACATAACGACTGCAATGAGACTATGAGAGGCGAGAGCTGTAATGACTTGTCATTTGTAATGGATTTCACTGTGCCCTCTGTATTCCTCATCAGGGGTCATCCATAAAGTACGTCACACTGATTTTGTGATTTTTTGAGCCCTCCGTAGTGTGACGTCACATATCTTGCAATTTTACATCAAGAAGTTATTAAATTAAAACAGCACTTCTGAAATTAGCTTTATTTCCATTTAAATTATTTTTTTATTTAATCAACATCTAAATAAACATTTGGAATTAACAAAACTTGGAATAATTTTTAAGTTTTTCGTTAATAATTCAAAATTTTTTTTTTTTTAATTTTTTTTGTACCAAAAAGTTATACAATATGTAGAAAAACAGAAACATAGTATTAGTAGTAGTTGTAGTTTTGGTATTTTAACACTTAGATGTATATTATATTAAGATTTTGAAATGTGACGTCACGAAACTTAGGACCCCTCCCACCCCGTGACCCCTTGTCACACAATGTCACACTTCGTCGACCCCCTACCCATTAACGTGTGACGTACTTTATGGATGACCCCTCACACGTCATCTTCATTCTTCACAAGAAGGCGTTACTCTATTTTAGTCAAAAAACCAAAACAAACTTAACTTTTCTTCGAATCGTGATTCGTGACTAAAATTAGCTAGGTACTTAGTACTAACTACTTACTGATAAAAATACTCACCTTGTTTTTGTTTACGCCATCTGAAAAAGTATTTCTGCGAAATATACACGCCGCTAGTTTGTAGGTATTTTGTTTTCATAATAACTGACTATATAATAATATACACAAACAACGCTATTCGCAATCAACCGAATGGATGGTGGCCGGTTAACGGCATCACGTAATACTATGAGTCGCAAAGTACTAGGCTGGCATACTGAATAAAGAGATCTGTGAACAACTCTATAACAAAATGTGCGCGGCAGTCGAATGCTGACCTCGATTAATTTTATTTACTTATTAGCACGGATGTAACGGAGATAAATTAATCGGAACCGAAGTCGGAATCGGAGTTTTTAAATTTGATTTATCGGAATCGGAACCGGAATCGGAACCGGAGTCGGAGGCAGAGTCGGAGTCAGAAGTGGTCATAAGAGAGATATTTTTCATTTAAGTAAGAACACATAAAAACAACCTTTTTTCATTTTAATTATAAAATAACCTTTTATCGTTTAAATTTCTATTTGCTATGCTTCGACCTCCGATTAAAACCTCCGATTAAAAGGTTTCGGAACCGAAATCGGAACCGAAAGTGTAATAATTAATAATCGGAAGTTCCGACTTAACGGAATCGGAATCGAAGCTCCGTAACATCCCTGCTTACTAGGTATAAGCTCGCGACTATTACAATTTATACTAATAATTATTGTTATTGTATGGTGCCTACTTTAATTCGAATTCATTGAAAGGGCCCGTCAAATCGTTTAAAGTTTATCGAAGAGACGGAGTGAAATGGTTTTTTGGGAACTGTAACAAAAGCTGTGACGCAGCCAAAATTTCAGGTGAACTTCTGATATTTGATTCATAGAGGTGAAGGTTACCTACCTACCTAGACTTAAATTTAAAAAAAACCGCCCAAGTACCAGTAGGACTCGCCACGACGCCTTCGTCGCACTTTTTAATTACTTTCGTAAAATAAATGAGGCGCTCAAATGTCACGTTTCATTGTTGGGCCAAAACTTTTTTTAAATTATTAGTTGTTATAGCGGCAATAGATACACACAGAAAATTTACCAAATAATGTACAGCCCGCTGACAGAGACAGCGGAAGGCTTAGTAATAGGGTCCCGTTGGCGCCCTTGGACCCTTTGGTATGGAACCCTAAAAGCTAAACTAAAGTTAGGTCAGATCACCGACCACTCAGCCTAGAGTGGTCTCTGGGTCAGATAGAAAAACGGACGATTGTTTTAAATTTTAAGCCTTAGCTCAATGAGTCGGTTTAACTTTTCAACCAACCTTTACAACTTTTGTGTTCTAGTTGAAATCTATAATATTTTTGAATTAAATGGAAACAAATAGAACATTTCGACGTGTCGATTAATGTAGCTTTAATGAACTTGATTTTATAATTTGTTTTTTATCACTGTACCTACTACATTGCACACACTTGATGGTTATAATATTTGTTCAATGTTTATTGTAATAAGATATTATTAATTTAAAATTTGCAATGCCCTCCCTGACTGGGCCTCATGCCAATGTAGGATCATGAACGCAAATATGAAATAAATGAAATGAAATGAAATGTAATTCCCACTGCCATAGAAACTGACTTAAAATTGATGGAACCTGGCACTTGCTTGCCATTTAAGTTTTTATTTTCACTGCTATATATCCGCCTCAGCAGGGCTAGCATGGGCCGGAGATAAAAAATTTATCCCCCGATTTTATCCACTGACAAGGGATAAAATTAACTTATCCACTTCTCAGAGCACGGCAACAGGGGAGAGGAGAAGTTTATCCCCGTTTGACATTTCACGGGGACTCGGGGGACTATTTATCCACCGTTATTTAGCTTTTTTATTTATTTATTTAGGAATAAAATTTTTATCCTTTCCTCGGGGAGTAAATTGTCTCGGCCCATGCTAGGGGGGCAGTTAGAGTTTCAAATATTCTTAGTTTAGCAACTTCCTGCTAAATGTGACCAGGCTTCCATGAACAGTGAGAAGATCGGGTAACAGACACGGATAAAGCATTTTCAACGACAAAATGTGCGCGGGAGTCGCAGGCCGCAGAGTGACATTGTGATTATAATTAAGGCCACACTATAAATTATTAATAGATATCGAGGTTTTCACTAATGAAGTTCCATTTGTTATGCTAAGGTGCCAATCCCACAGCTGACAGTTAAGAGCTTTCAGAGTTCTGGGAATATTTCCGTTTCGTCCCGACCGCTTTTTGTGGGATTGACGCTTTATCTACCGGTTGCACCATTCATTTTTTCTACGATGCAGTAAGCACTGCTTCGAAGTTAAAAGTCAAGCAAACTCAAGACAATTTGTCCCAAGTAGGCAGAAAGCTGTAGGAGAACGAATCGCATCTAGAATGAAGTCGATGATGGAGAAGCGCCTTATGTAAACTTTGGTGGTCTATCTGGCTTTATGCTTCACACATTTCTTAACTAAAGTGAAATGATAGGTCTTGTTTTTCCTTTCATAATGCCCTCTACGGAAAGGAATAGCACTAGATTTAAACCTGTCAATAAGTATACCTAGTTTAGTAATTTAGAGATAGTTCATTAGTATTTATTTATCAATAATTTATAATTATTATGTTTTATGGTTGTCCCCAGTAACGGAGAGTTTATTCTCTACGTCGCTATCGACGTTCGGAGTGCCGACGCCGCCGCCGAACTCTCCGTACTCTCCGCTGCAGTTGGAGCTGCTCAACTGCGCGCAACGCGTACTTCTCTCCGACAAGTAATTACTTCGTTACTTATGTTGCCCTGGTCATCTTGACCCACAGTGCGTGCATGTCATTGAACTAATTGTGACGGTCAAACTTGAAGCGTAAGCGGAAATCTAGTACGGGGATCACCTTGCGATTTATGTTTCCCTGGTAATAATTGAATCACAGCTGTCGACGTCCTCCTCATCTGTTAGTTTTCCTTGTTAGTTTTGTCAACGCCAACCTACCGAGGTACCGCATCCACCCACAGATTACAGAATCCGAGATATGAAATTCTCTATCTACGAAACTAGTGCAACAAGCAGGTTGTTAAAGGACGATATTAATTTATTGTTAGATAGATTTAGTAGAAGATTGAGATATATTGTCATACCCGCGACTTCGTCCGCGTGGATTGAGGTTTTTGGTTTCCCGCGGTAATTCTTTAATTTTCCGGGATAAAAAGTAGCCTATATGTTATTCCAGACTAGAATCTGTCTATGTGCCAATCTTAATCCAGATCCGTTCAGCCGTTCTGGCGTGATTGAGTAACAAACATCCATCCAAACTTTCGTATTTATAATATTAGTATACATTATTTGATTTGGTCTCCCATCAAATATATACCTACGTTTATCCCGATATACCTACGTTGTTCTTCAAACTAACAGTTTACTTTTAGCGGAAAAATATGGATAAAAATTTAAAACACTACGAACCGGACAGTAGAAAAAGTCCGCGTTAAAGTTGTAACTACTAAACTACTTAAGGGCGCGGACAAATAGAACTTTAGTTCGTCGTTTTTAGGGTTCCGTAGCCAAATTTGGCAAAAACGGAACCCTTATAGATTCGTCATGTCTGTGTCTGTCTGTCTGTCTGTCTGTCCGTCCGTATGTCACAGCCACTTTTTTCCGAAACTATAAGAACTATACTGTTGAAACTTGGTAAGTAGATGTATTCTGTGAACCGCATTAAGATTTTCACACAAAAATAGAAAAAAAACAATAAATTTTGGGGGTCCCCATACTTAGAACTGAAACTCAAAAATTTTTTTTTTCATCAAACCCATACGTGTGGGGTATCTATGGATAGGTCTTCAAAAATGATATTGAGGTTTCTAATATCATTTTTTTCTAAACTGAATAGTTTGCGCGAGAGACACTTCCAAAGTGGTAAAATGTTGGTCCCCCCCCCCGTAACTTCTAAAATAAGAGAATGATAAAACTAAAAAAAATATATGATGTACATTACCATGCAAACTTCCACCGAAAATTGGTTTGAACGAGATCTAGTAAGTAGTTTTTTTTTAATAATTTAAAACTTACTACAGGTTTGTACGGAACCCTCGGTGCGCGAGTCCGACTCGCACTTGGCCGGTTTTTGTTACTGTCTTGGTGTTTTCGCTAGACATGGTGCTATTCCGACTTCAGGTTTCCACGCAACGTTTTCACACAATTTTGAAAGAACTCGAAGAAACCTGTCAAGTGTCTACGTTCCGAGTTTCGTTTACATGAGACCTTGCATGAGACTGGGCCCTGGGGATAGTGACGTAACCGCGTCACGTTTTATAACGCAAAGTTTATTCTATTCGCACGAGCCACGTGGGGTCGGCCATTTTTGCTAAATTTCGTCAGCGTATTTTAAATGGGCCTTTTGTGTTTAATGTTTGTAGCAATTCAGAATGAAAGAATGATATAGAATTGAGCTCGGAGTCGAATCGATAGTAAACTAGACGATGCCCGCTACTTTGACCGCGTTGATTAAGTTTTTTTTAATTCCCGCGGGAACTTCATAGTTTTTCGGGATAAAAAGCCTACGTCCTTCCCCAGGATGCAACCTACATATTATCTCTAAATACCTCATCCTAATCGATTGAAAAGTTGGGCCGTTAAAGCGCAGCAGACAGACAAATAATCACGGACAGACAGGGGTGCCAATTATTATGGTTATTTAGGATGAAAAATTCTTTCCAAAAAACCGACTTCCAAAGCCACTGTAAAGTAAAAAATAATTTAGATTTCTACACACTATGTTGAAGTCGGATGGGTATTACAAAGATGGGCAAAGTTGACGCGTCAGGCTCGCCCGAAAAAAAAAAAACATACGCGCCGAATTGAGAACCTCCTCCTTTTTTGGAAGTCGGTTAAAAAGTACAACTCAACGACATACATGACCCCTACCTACAACTCATAGAAAACCTTTTAAATATCTCTAATTTAAAAATTATTATCCCAAGAAAACCCCTGCAATTATGTGATTAATGGAAAGAGGTCACGAGTCACGACCCTCAACAATGAGGAATACGACGCAGATAGAGATAATTAAAACGTTTCAATGTGGTCAGTCAGGCTCAGGGCGTTGGCAGATAGGACGTTGTGTAATATATATTCGCTTGATTGTACAGGGAGCCCAACAGAATGGAGGAGGCTAAACTGGGCAAGTGTCTCTCGGAACAACTCTGCTGCCCGGACGCGATGATGCAACCTCTCACAATCAAGACTGAGCAGGCGAAGCGGACCTGCAATACTTGCCTCACCAATTCCCCTAAGAAGGTTTGCTATTGAATCTTGAATATGCTTGCAACTTATAATATCCTAGTAATTATGGTTATGCAAGCTAGTCTGTAAAGCTGAGTTTCCATTGTGCAAGTTTTTGCGCCGCCCGTTTCAATATACGTCATACTATGACGTCACATACCTACCTATCGGTGCTATATTATATAGGGATTAGGGAATGCAAATCAATTCGGAGAGCACATAAAATGCGTTGGTTCTGTGACTGATTCCCCGTCACGCCGGATTTTTGTTTGATGTATGAACTCTTTTATTTTCCGGGATAAAAAGCCTATCGTTCTAGCGATGATTGAGTAACAAACATCCATACATCCATCCATCCAAACTTTCGCATTTATAATATTAAGTATATGAGGGAATAAGGACAGGACCTGCAGAAATATGTATAGATATGTTTGTAAATTCGTGTGCACTAATTATCTTCTTTGTAATCACTCAGCTGTTGATTATGTGGCTAAATCTGCCGAGCGATCGCGTAACTTCTGCATCAATCATTGATACATCGCAATCCCCTCTGATTGGTTAACACTCTTCCACTATTGGACATAATCCATTGACGCAGCAAGAATGCCATAAATTCAGCCAATTGGCAATTACAACAATTGATACTGTAACAATGATTGATGCAGAAGTTACGCGATCGCTCGGCTGTTGTCCACAATCTCTCAACGAAATTGACAGGCCAGAATCTAATTTTATTGCTGTTTCTTTCCGCAGCTGGGAGCATTAAGAAAGGCACAGCAATAAAATTATGTGTCATTTTAGTTTAGAGATTGTTTACCTGCCGAGCGATCGCGTAACTTCTGCATCAATCATTGATACATCGCAATCACCTCTGATTGGTTAACACTCTTCCACTATTGGACATAATCCATTGACGCAGCAAGAATGCCATAAATTCAGCCAATTACAACAATTGATACTGTAACAATGATTGATGCAGAAATTACGCGATCGCTCGGCAGTTACAATAAAATTGACCACAATGGTTGCCGTAACTGAGTTAAAGTGCGACAAACTGCCCAGAGACAGCGTCGCTGAGCCTAGTATCTAACTATCTACCTATGAAAAATAAAATAATAATAAAAACAAAAACTAAACAGGCATAAAAATTAGTTCCAATTTTGGCCACCGGGTCCTTCCGGGTCAGATAAGTTTATGGGACTATACGTATAGTTCGAGCGCCAGTTGAATGCAGAGCAAATGTATGGTGAGTGGTGACACATAAATTTACGCTGCATTCAACTCGCGCGCGAATTGTACATAGTATAGTCATACTAGATAGTACATACAAATCATGGATCATGATAAGTTTTGCTGTCCTAGGTGATGCACACAGACGGTGGCTGCAGTCGAACAAACCCAGTGACGTGGGTCGGCGTGGCCGGTCAAAACGTTCAGGTGCAAGTCAAACGGGAACCACATCATATGCACCTCTCAGAGCTAGTGGCCGTGAAGCTGGAGCAAGCTTCGCCAGGGAACAAGCCGGACACAGCGCCCGGCATACCTGCTAGCTTGAACAACGGTGAGCTCTTGCGATTTATGTTGTCTTGGTAATTATTCTTACAAAGCCGGCCGAATAGACTCCACCAGCCAGTCAGTGAACGTGTCTGTTTAAGTATCTCAGGTTTATGTTGTCCTGGTGATAATAGATACGTAACGGTCTGTTTAATTTCGCCTACCTCCGCAAAATATTTGATTTTTCTACCTGCGGTCTGCGGACCTCACCTGATGGTAAGTGATGATACAGTCTAAGATGGTAGCAGGGTAACTTGTTAGGGGTATAGCAGTTATCTATCTTCTAAATATATAAAAGGCAAAGGTGACTGACTGACTGACTGACTGATCTATCAACGCACAGCTCTAACCACTGGTCGGATCGGGCTGAAAATTTGCACTCAGATACATTGAGGTATTATGTCTCAGATAGCTATTATAACGTAGGCATCCGCTAAGAAAGGATTTTTGAGAATTCCACCCCTAAGAGGGTGAAATAGGGGGTTGAAAGTTTGAATGAAACTCCGTCATTTCTCTAGTTATATCCATGAAACTTGGTTTACAAGCTACGGGTAAAAAATTAAGATAAACGTGTTTCAATATTTTTGAAAATTCGACCCCCAAAGGAATGAAATATAGAGTTTGTTCTTCAATCACGCCGCAACAGAGCATGTGAGCGGATCAACGTGATTGCATGAGTATAGTTGAGGACCTGGAGAGTGACATGCTACTTTTTAAACCAGAAAATTGTGGAGTGCCTGTGGGGAAAGAACTTAAACCACGCGGACGAAGTCGCGGGCATTAGCTAGTATTAAATAAACCCATATTTACGCCCTATCAGTACTACATACCTACTTACACGGCATCGTGTACATAATCGTTTGTTTGACCAGTCAGTCACCAGACAGAAAAAAAGCAGGCAAAATAAATTCTATTTCGAAATTAGATTTTGAATCTAGATAGGTAATAAATAATACCAGTTTAGGTCGGACATCGGGGAAACAGCTATAAATTGTTGACGTTCTTGTTTTAAAATAATTATTATAATCCTTATTTTAGGCATGTCAAGAAGGTACGTGTATTAAATTACTGTCAATTCAAAATAATATTGCTTAGTAACCCCCCAGGTTATTTATTGTGAGGTTTATCATCAAAATCGAATCACACATTAGGCTTACCCGTTGTCCTAGATGAGCGACAGAAGCGACGCGACGCGATACGACGCCATAGAAAATGACAGACGTATCTATCTATCTATCTACGCGATAACGTAGGCCACGTGAAGAGTCAGCTACTGTTTGATACTGTCGCTTTTATCGCTCCTAGGACAGCGGGTTAGGACAATGTCGAATGTGGTTTTATTCTGTTCCCTTGTACAACAGGTTCGATTCCCGTCGGAATAGCGGTGGCGCGGCAGAGGGTCGGCGACGCGGGCCTTCTTGCCGCACTCTCGCAGAAGGACAATCAAAGGTTACACGATCTAGGTAAGTTTAGCTTCAAAACTTATATAGTCTCACAAACTTATGTGACCCGGTGACAGCGTCGCTAGTATCTATTAAAAATAAAATTAAAAAAAAAAACTTAACAGGCATAAAAATTAGTTCCAAATTCAGTCACCGGGCCAGAAGTTTGTAGGACTAGTGCAATAACTATTATATTATTGTGTAATAGGTATAAAGCTCCGTTGCGTTAATATTTCCATATTATATAGCTTTGAAATTGATTTTTTTTTAAATCCATTACTAGTTAGCCCTTGACTGCGATCTCACCTGATGGTAAGTGATGATGCAGTCTAAGATGGTAGCGGGCTAAGCTGTTAGGGGCATGGTAGTTATATTAAACCCATACCCCTATTCGGTTTCTAGTTTTTACACGGTATCGTACCGGAAATTAGGTTAATTAATTAATTAATTAAAATTAGGTTAATTATTATTAGTAAAAAATTTAGAAACTTTGACAATAATTTACTATGGTCAAACAAGAAAAATTGCTTATTGGACACAATTCGGCTTATAGTCCATTCATTTTAGATTTTTTCGCGGCAAAATTTATAATTTTTTGAAACCACTGTGGTTTTATACCTATGAGTGAGTACATTAAAAAACACAACTCTCCCCCCCCCCCCTCCGGTGGTGGCTTCCCCCCTCCCCGCCTTGAAAAGTGTGCCATTTTGCAGATTTCCTAGATTTTCAAGAAAACTATACAAGCTAGGACAAAACCGTCAAAGAGAACATTGTTCCTTAATAAATTACCTACAAATAAGTTCATAACATTTATTATGATAGGAGTTATAGTTTACAAGCTATGGTGCCTTAAAGTTGACTAAAAATCGCAGCTCAGTAAAATAAGCCAATTTTCAACATTTTGTATGTATTCTGTAATCTCTAGAAAACTATTAGAGTTAGGCAAAAACTGTCAGGAGTAAAAATAAACACCATTTAATGACCTATAAAAAAATATTTAGTTCATAAAGATAGGACTAATAATTTCGCATATATATCCACGTATTGTATACGAAGAAAAATAAAAAAATTGTTAGAATCCTGTGTTATTTGCAATTTGCACAAAAACTATTAGAGCTAGGAAAAATCCTTCGAAGAGCAATTAATTTCATTAAATTACCTACAAAAAAATGTTATGGTTAATTTAGATAGGACCAATAGTTCGAAAAATATGACTACCTATATTCCATGAAATTTTTTTTTTTTCAAAACCATGTATATATTTTTTAATTTTCACAGAAACTATTAGAACTAGGAAAAAAAATATCACAAGCAAAAATGAACTTCATTAAATTACCTCCAAAATAGTTTTTAGTTTATTTTGACAGAACTAATAGTTTCGGAAATATGGCTGTCTAACTTGCATAAAAAAAGAAACCCTTGTAAAATCCGTGAATGTTTTTTGTAATTTCAAGAAGAAGTATTAGAGCTAGGAAAAAAGC
The DNA here is from genome assembly GCA_917051295.2 of Erebia ligea. Classification (NCBI taxonomy): domain Eukaryota; kingdom Metazoa; phylum Arthropoda; class Insecta; order Lepidoptera; family Nymphalidae; genus Erebia; species Erebia ligea. The sequence continues at coordinate 17,747,538 of OU785229.1, read as the reverse complement.
TGTCAGGACTTAGGACAAAGATAATTAATTTACCTATAAAATAGTGTTTAGTTTATTTTGATAGGACAAATAGTTTTTGAAATATACCTTGCTATTTGTAAGAACCGGTGGTAGTCATGTTGACTTAGCATAATAGTATGAAATGAATAGAAATTAACCCCTAAATAAATAACGTTTTTTTTTATTTTAGGCCCATATGATGCCCTCCTTCCTCCCTAATCCCCCAACCCCCCCCCCCCCTCCCCCTCTCCCCCTCACTCACACATCTCGCCGATTGTGCTTTGATTTTAACTTTGAATAAATTAAAAAACTTTAAGATACATAATAAACACATATTATCTAATGCCCCCTTTTTAGGGTTCCGTAGCCAAATGGCAAAAAACGGAACCCTTATGGATTCGTCATGTCGACATGTCTGTCCGTCCGTATGTCACAGCCACTTTTTTCCGAAACTATACGAACTATACTGTTGGAACTTGGTAAATAGATGTATTCTGTGAACCGCATTAAGATTTTCACACAAAAATAGAAAAAAAAAACAAAAAATTTTGGGGGTTCCCCACACTTAGAACTGAAACTAAAAAATTTTTTTTTCATCAAGCCCATACGTGTGGCGTATCTATGGATAGGTGTTCAAAAATGATATTGAGGTTACTAATATCATTTTTTTCTAAACTGAATAGTTTGCGCGAGAGACACTTCCAAAGTGGTAAAATGTGTGCCCCCCCCCCCCCCCCCTGTAACTTCTAAAATAAGAGAATGATGAAACTAAAAAAAATATATGATGTACATTACCATGCAAACTTCCACCGAAAATTTGTTTGAACGAGATCTAGTAAGTAGTTTTTTTTTAATAATTTAAAACTTACTTCAGGTTTGTACGGAACCCTCGGTGCGCGAGTCCGACTCGCACTTGGCCGGTTTTTTTATGCTAAAATGACTGGACTACAAGTGCAACAATGGCGAGGAAATGTGTTGAGTCTAGAAAACTGGGACTGGAAAAAAAACATACATACTACAAAGTCACCAGCTCCAGCATCGAGCTGATCTGATGATGGAACCAGGAGGTGGATAGGGGAACTCTTCAATGATTATCAGTAAGCCCCTCGAGTATGGGCTCAATTGGTTTGTTTTAAAGATTCCAAGCGTGTTTTTGAACTAATTTAAGGCTTATTTTACTGAGCTGCGAATTTTAGTCAACTTTAACGCACCATAGCTTGTAAACTATAACTCCTATCATAATAAATGTTATGAACTTATTTGTAGGTAATTTATTAAGGAACAATACTCTCTTTGACAGTTTTGTCCTAGCTTGCATAGTTTTCTTGAAAATCTAGGAAATCTGCAAAATGGCACACTTTTCAAGGCGGGGAGGGGGGAAGCCACCACCGGAGGGGGGGGGGGGGAGAGTTGTGTTTTTTAATGTATTCACTCATAGGTATAAAACAACAGTAGTTTCAAACAATTATTAATTTTGCCGTTTTCCCCATACATTGAAATCTAGAATGAATGGACTATTATAGGTACATATTTTTTTAAACGAATTAAGTATTTACTTTATTTTACCGAATATTTACCTCCTTATTTAGTAAGTCGTACCACAGAATAATAACTAGTACTAGGTAGTCGTACTTAACGTTAAATAGTCGTTCTAGATTAAAATACTTGTAGTGTCACTGTAAGGATTGTATTATCACAATAATATTCGTAATACTTCCTTGGGCAGGCTATGCAGTATGGTGCACTGAGCAAACTGCACCGCACCTACTTCTTTATCCCGTGAAACTGCAGCATAATATCTATTAACTAGTAACAATAAAAACAATTTTTTACACGGGCACATGGAGGAAAGACAATTCCTTCAAGCACGGTCCGCTCCGACGATCACTGAGTACTGAGTAGTGAATTGTGTTATCTATGGCTCCGATAGTTCACTTCTTACGTCACTAATTGTGGCAATCACTGAATCACCAACCTCTCTGACACTTCTGTAAACCTAGTACCACTATGTATAAACAACCGTTCGATGAATGAAAAAAAACACATAACCGTTAAAACAAATGGAATATGTAAAAATAATAGTATATTTTCTTATAACCATTCGAGAATATACCTTAAACTCTGTGACAGAAGGACTAAAATAAAAACATGTCCTAAATAAAAGTTAAATTTAAACAGTTTGCTCCTTTTTTCGCATTTAATTTGTCTTTTTTTTGTTACATTCATTCACATTTTAGCGACCGTTATAACACGTTACACGTTCGTTTATTGATGTATTTTCGAATGATCGGAGCCGGTTTTTGATACGCCCTCGGCTGTACCGAATGAAAAAAAACTGTATAAATAGATGGTGAAATCTAAATGCCTTGGCTAATTGATGGCCTTCGTAACGGACCGACGCGAAGTCTGGAATCACTATCTTTGATTCGTCGTACCGCGATTTTCGATGCACTAAAATTCAATTTATAGAAACCGCAAAGATACGGCGTAAAATACAACCTTTCACATTATGCCTAGTGAATAAATTGCCAGATATATTGAAATAAAATAAAATAATGACTAAAATTTACTATACTAACAATGTTTTTAAAAAATAATCTAAAATTAACACTTTTATGTTAGTAAGCAAACAGAGGCTAGATAAATATTTACTACGGTGACATATTTTAAAATAACGCATTATGCTTTACGATGAAATCATAAATACAATTACAAGTGAACATACATAATTAAAATAATAATTTTAAAACATGAATGTCCTGCCATTAAGGTCATGCCATGATTCTAACGATACAAGACAAGTTAAAATTTAAAAAAAGTAACAATTTGGTCTTATGACAAGTAATGATGAGGTCATAGGTTTGGAGTTTGGACTGCGCCTGCCTAGAAGATTCCTATACTATACACTCTTGTTTTTGAATTTATTGCTATATCTCTTTGAATATTGAGATTTTAATGAGAATTTCTGTTTAACTTGGGCCGCGATTACACGTCTTGTAAGTTTTATCGTGAGTAAGTAAGTTATTACAAAAGTAAAATTTGCATACGATTCACGACTTACATTTCGTAAGTTACTCATCTACGCGACTTTTGTGAGTGTAACTTATAGTGTAATCGTGGCCTCTTTGATTTTGTTTTATTGTATTTTAGTGAATTATATTAGTGTATTTTAAGCACATCTTATTTTATAGCTAAATTGTTTAAATCTTATTTCATTGATTCCAATATTAATCATATAATATGGCGCTACAATATTTTTCTTATTTATGATAAACACACCATGTTGGTTTACGTATTAGGTATCATAATAATTTGGCGCTACAATATTTTTCTTATTTGTGATATACACGCCATGTTGGTTTCCGTATTAGGTATGATATAGTTTTTTGAGTAGATATAGATTGCTCAGGTGTTACATAAATTAATACATAAAGCAGGAACTTTTTCAACGCAAAAGTTTCGATTAAGAAAGGTGCAGTAGATAATAAAACACGCTTATATTATGTTTTACTGCGCTTTAAAGGTTAAATATTCAGTATAGGTGAAGTGAAAACGACCAGTAAACATTATTAATAACATTATTATGCAATATACTGCCATTAGCAGGAGTCAGCCGGGTGTTTCCATCACAGCACAATATATAAACATTTAGCTATAAGCACAATATAATTGCGGTTTTCCTCCACGTTTCCTTCTGACATGAAAATAGGGCTGCCATATAAAAAAACTTTTCATGGATATAAAGCCCTATTGATTTATTTTCCTATTAAATAACCTTATTTTGTTTACCTTAGATCATTAAAATACATTACTTTTTAATAGGTAGATATTACAATATGCAGTTCTTTAAAATCAAAATCAAATAATCTTTAATTCAAGTAGACTTTTTACAGTACTTTTCAATAGTCGAATGAATCTACCATTAGTACCAATAAATTAAGATTCCTATGAGGCTAGGCATGTAATTATTAAGACTTTGGACTTGAGTAAGTACCTACTTAATGGAAAACCATTACAAATCGGGGCATGGTTTAGTTACTAAAAGCAGAAAGAAAACATTGTAAAATAATCATTTCTTATTACTCAAATGATATAAAATCCGAAAATGCAAAATTATCTGCATATTACAAGCTGCAATGTTGGTAACAAATTGTGCAATGATTTTTAAAGTGGATTTTTATTTTTTAGAATGGTCGCGTAACAAAATTATAGGACCGTCCTAAAAATCGTACCCATCTGGCTGGCTCAAGATCTGATCATTAATTTCGAATGTAAAAAGATCGTTAAAGCGCGATTCCAGCCTTTCCGAACGAGATTTATAACTAAACAGCTGAACCAAACAATTATATGCTAATCGTAGCTCTGTATGGCCAATGAATGTATGACTTACAACATAAGTGATACATAACGTTGTAAAATATTTTCACCTGTGCCATTATAATTATGTTCTTGCTGGTTGTTATCGCTATTCGAAGAACTGCATCGAATAAAAAATATACGTTAACGATAAACATGTGTTACGGGAAATCATAAGCTATCAATGATAATTTTAAATGGTTTTTAAAAACTACTGGTTAGTAGAATATTAGCGTTCAATTTTTAGTCTCCAAAGGTGTTTGTGTGTCTAATATCTATATTGTCTCTATAATCCTTGTCTTCATCGACATCTACCTACGTCCACTTATATCATTTAGGTACACATCACTTTGGAATGCAGCATTTATTTATATCTGGGTTTTTTTAATCTATTTATTACTTCATATTACATATTTATTTACTTATATTTAGATAAGTGTTACTTTTTTTATTAGAAATCTTTTACGCTCTACCAAATACAACCTCGTATATTTTAACTTATACTGAAACTTTTTTAAGTCATGGAATTTTTAACTTAGCCTAAAGCAGATAAATCTAGTCTTAAAGTTTATTTATGAGACGGTTTGCTTACAAAGATTAAGAAATGTTAAGTTTCTAATTATATTGCTAGAATGCTAGCTTACACTTTTATTTGTTTTTCATTGAATCTTAATGTTCCTTTCCTTTTGTTGCTCAGACAATCAAACTTGCAATAAGTCAGGTAAATTTGGAGCTTAGAATCGTACTGATACTATAAATGTGAAAGTGTGTTTATTTGTTGGATTGTCCATCAATCACGCCGCAGCGGAGCTACTGATTGACGTGATTTTTCTTCATTGATATATGTACTTAGATGCTTTTATCCCGGAAAAGATAATTAGAGAGTTCCCAATGGATTACTGAGACGCGAACGTAGTTTCGAAGGCTTATTCACGGTAATATTATGTAATATTACCGTGGCATAGTATAGTATTGTGCAATAGGTAATTATAGTGACAATTTTAAAAAAACACATCATTTTTTAAATTTGGGTCTCAAGTTAACTGTTCAAGTTCCACAATACAAGTGATACAACTATACAATTCTACTTATTTATTAACTTTGTTAACAGTTAATTATTAAATCGACATATTAATACCTATTACATATATGTAAATTATAGTTTCCTATAACACTTAAGTACATCCTACGACCTACGTAATAAAAATTAAAACAGTAATTAAAAAGTAATATAGTTTTTCAAAGTATTAATTAATAAGATCCGTTATTAAAAGTATTTGTTAATAATTATGTCTAATATCTGCTAGTAGGTAATATAGAAACACGCATCGCATACCTGTATATACAAACTATTCCACCAATTAATTAAGAGCCGCGCAATTTTTTTTGTGTTATTATAATACACGGACGGGCTTTTAAAGTTAAGTGCAATTATATATCGTCGGCTGGTATTGCTTTAATTGCAGTAAATGAGCGAGTATCGGCTATATTGATTGCAGATTATGCAACCGTGAAGTTTGCACGCGTAGTTAGGCTTTCAAATATTGTATGCGCAGTTGAATTAATGCGAAACTACTACATAGGTAGACCTACATTGTATGTGAAATATCTATATCTATTATCTATTATAACTATACATAATATCCGGATAGGTAAACTCACGTGTTCTGTCGGAAAAATGCCCGACTAGTTTCGAACCCGTTGTCGAGTAGCGGCCGCGTCGCGCGAACAGGCTCATGAATAAGGGCCCGAACGGGTTCGAAACTAGTCGGGCATTTTTCCGACAGAACACGTGAGTTTATCCGGATATTATGTACTTATAGTTATAATGAATATCACTCACGATAGTTTAAACGTTAAAATCTATTGTCTTTATTCTATAGTCTATACTAATATTATAAATGCGAAAGTTTGGATGGATGAATGGATGGATGTTTGTTACTCAATCACGCCAGAACGGCTGAACGTGTTCGATCAAATCAAATCAATTTTTTTTTATTCAAATAAACTTTTACAAGTGCTTTTGAACTGTCGAGTGAATCTACCACTGGTTCAGAATGCCATTCCTAGTCCTACTGAGAAAAGCTAGCAAGAAACTCTGTGGTTGCTCTTTATTAAATCAATAATTACAAAATTATAAAACTGAACTTATTAGTTACTGCCATGTTTAAAAAAGTGCGAATTTTGTGCAAAATTTGTTAATGCTCAATATTCTCTTTAAACTACTCCTTCGATGCTGACTCAATTCCGTAGTCTCAATAAAATTGAAAAAAAAAAAAGTCCACTTTTAATAAACAGAAAGGTATGCTTAGCTTAGAAAATTAGAATCTAGATAACTTACTATATCCCCTTGTTATGCAATAACCTGTTACATTCGGTTGCCCCTTTGTTAACGTGACTTTAGAGCACTCGTGTTTTTATTATCCGCTTTATAAAATTAACAATCCTCTCATTGGTCCCGTCGCTTTTACTCTAGCGTTAAACTCTAGCACGAGTTCGGACATCTCGAAAACTTTGACGGTTTTTCTGAGTATATAAAAACGTTTATATTAAAACGTCAGAGTAATAAATATACTCTAAACATTTTTCTAAAGCATAAGTTCTCCTTTACATACACATCCAGTACTGATTTTGGACGGACTTCCATTTTCCAATTAATTTTTCTCCAAGTGCGCAATCGTCTGAAGAAGGACTTACTGAAGCGAGATCGAAAAAGCCGCAAAGATAATGTATCAACTATCAACCACAGTCCACGGCCAACGGTGATTGTATTAAGCATCGCTTTGTATTAAGCACTAGCTGTTGCCCGCGACGTCGTCCGCGTGGTTTAAGTTTTTTGATTCCCGCGGGAACTTCTTAATTTTCCGGGATAAAAAGTCTATGCCTATGTCACTCTAGAGGTCCTCAACTATATCCATGCCAAAAATCACGTCGATCCGTTGCTCCGTTGCGGCGTGATTGGAGGACAAACCAACCACTTTCACATTTATAATATTAAGTATGATGATTGTCGTCAAGCGCAAGCCTATTCTATAAAAAAAAAAGTGAACGAAAGAGAAGTGATATTAGATTTTGAAACGTCACCATCACGACGAAAACCATCGTCGTTTTCGATACGTGCAAGCTGTGCTAGTGAAACAGATAGCATCGTGAAAGCGGGCGGATGTACCTATCTAGCTCGAATTTATTTACACGGCAAAAACACCGGCCCGACCAATTACATGCTAATCAGAGTTTTACAATTACTATAAATTGCGCCAGCGGCGCGGCGCGGCGGTCGCTTTTATGGCTTCATGAATATACGCGTCGCGCGAACTATGCGTTTTTAAATTTTAATTATTTCGGAACACGCTGTATATTATGTACGCGGGTTTTGATGACAATTGGGCATGCAACATTTTCTTATCCTTTTTTAGTTTTATGCATATTATTCAGTATGGAACAGAAAATGCAATTTTTATATGGTCGAATATCGAGTTGATTTTCAAACATTTTTGAAGTAATTAATTGGACTAAAGTGGAATTAATTGAAAAAAGGGCAGATTTTATTAAATAATTTTATTTTATTTACGTACCTACTACCTAAGTACCTAGTACTAGGCTACTTACCTAGTACCTATACGATTTTAAAGTTTCTACCCGATTCTTTTAAGAAAAAATACTTTCTGTATCTATAAGCGATCGCCGATTTGGTTTCCGATTCTTCTCTTTAGAACATTGACTTACGGCCGAAATTAATAATCAATCTATCTGTAATCTGTCGATTTGTTACCAAGCAACGTTGTTATTAGTCCAGAGTTGTATTGTACTTTTCTTCAAAAAACAACGTTGCTTAGCAACTTTCGACAGATTACAGAGAGATTGATTATTAATTTCGGCCGTTATAGTATACATATAAGTCAATGCTTTAGAATAAAATTTATTTGATTTGTAGACTGTCGTCAATTCTTAATTAAGTACTTATATTGTACTAGCTGATGCCCGCGACTTCGTCCGCGTGGTTTAATTTTTTTTATTCCCGCGGGCACTCCTTAATTTTCCGGGATAAAAAGTAGCCTATGTCACTCTCCAGGTCCTCAGGACTTCAACTATACCCATGCTAAAAATCACGTCGATCTGTTGCTCCGTTGCGGCGTGATTGAAGGACAAACCAACAAACAAACACACTTTCGCATTTATAATATTAGTATGACTATGAAGTATAAATGAAGAAGCTTGTGTAAGAATAACCAAATATAAAATCAATATCTATCAAGGTCCCACGTATCACCAACCCTTAGCGACCCATACTCGTGTGGCGACCCTCTTCTTTGTGCTTGAATGCTGCAATAAACACATAATTATTATATCGCTCTCTCCCTCCAATCTCTTTCCTGCCTCAGTCCTCTTTACCTACGTGTCAAAGCATCTCTACCTAAATAAAGTCGACTTTCAAGTACCAGGGTGATATGAGTTTGAGCAGCATTTGGGTTAGTTAATTAAAACATGGCGCATGACCATCTGGTTTTTATACAAATGTGATAGTTATTTTTAGAGCAGTAGTGGTCAATATAGCTCGGAAAGTGGCAGCCAAAACCAAACAAAAGTGAGTAGAGTAGATAATAACGCCACAGCAAGTGGTCGAAAACATTTGGGGGCTTATGACAGAAAAATAAATTATTTGTGATTTATTTGGAAACAGCGGCTGAAATTAGTCTGTGTAGGAACTATTGTTATTATTGGAGCTACTTACTACAACGTTATTATATCAGGCTCGATGATAAATGTTTATGTAATTACCTATTAAATATTTCAGAGGATAATGTAATTTGTATGGAACGGTTTTCGCCTACTTAGTTTCATTAATTGTTATTGTATCTCATCTCAGCATAATATTATAAATGCAAAAGTGTGTCTGTCTGTCCGCTACGTTTTTACGGCAGATATGTTCTACCGGTTTTCTGAAATTTGGTACAGTCTTACAGAGATAGGTTGCATGATGCATCCCGTTTCCGGGCAAGGCAATAGGTTACTTTTTTATCTCAGAAATAGTGTAACAGTTTAAAAAGATAAAACCGGCCAAGTGCGAGTCGGACTCGCGCACCGAGGGTTCCGTACAAACCTGTAGTAAGTTTTAAATTATTTAAAAAAAACTACTTACTAGATCTCGTTCAAACCAATTTTCGGTGGAAGTTTGCATGATAACGTACATCATATATTTTTTTTTAGTTTTATCATTCTCTTATTTTAGAAGTTACAGGGGGGGACGACGACGACGACACACATTTTACCACTTTGGAAGTGTCTCTCGTGCAAACTATTCAGTTTAGAAAAAAATGATATTAGAAACCTCAATATCATTTTTGAAGACCTATCCATAGATATTAGATACCCCACACGTATGGGTTTGATGAAAAAAAATTTTTTGAGTTTCAGTTCTAAGTATGGGGACCCCCAAAATTTATTGTTTTTTTTTCTAGTTTTGTGTGAAAATCTTATTGCGGTTCACAGAATACATCTACTTACCAAGTTTCAACAGTATAGTTCTTATAGTTTCGGAAAAAAGTGACTGTGACATACGGACGGACACACAGACAGACAGACAGACAGACAGACATGACGAACCTATAAGGGTTCCGTTTTTGCCAAATTTGGCTACGGAACCCTAAAAAGTAGATTTTAACGTTTTTCGTAAATCGTAGTACACAAGGTAAACGGTAAACCTACCCGTGCGGAATCGGGTCGGGTTATCTTGTCTTTAAAAATTAAGTTCAACTTATTGTCCCACTAACTACCATAAAGTTGTACCAGAAATTAGAATTTTGCATTCTGTTTTCTCAACATGAATTCTTATGTCTTTTCAAAGCTCATTTGTGTTGCAAAATTAAGCAATTAAACTGTTTGTTTGGTAAATATTTAGTTTTCAAATCAAAATTCGTAGAAATGTGCATTCGAACTCGCAAGCAAGCAATCGCATAAATTAACACGGGCGTGTAACGTCGCGCCGGAACAGACAAACTAACAAAGATAAAAGGTCGGCATCATCTGTTGAACGAGACCAAACAGCGGAGATGATGTCAGAATTCAAAGGCTTTTTGTTTTGTGTTGATTAACATATCAGCCCCCCGATTACGTAAGGATTGTCGATCAAACGTTAAAGATTTTCGTCAAAGTAAAATAAACCATAACTGCATTGAATTAGAGCTCAATTTCGTCTGCCCATTCTTATACATTTAGGGTATCGTACATGATTGGAGCCCTGCCCCCCGATTACGTAAGAATTGTCGATCAAACGTTAAAGATTTTCCGTCAAAGTAAAATAAACCATGACAGCTAGGGCTTTCGAATACCGGTTTTTCTCAATACCGGTATTAATACCGGAACGATTTTTTTCAATACCGGGATCCCGGGATCCCGGTATTGGAAAAAATTTAAAATGTGGTAGATGTTTTTAAACTTAAAATTAGTCTTTTCTGAAGCAAACGGACCCATAAAAAACAGTTTTTTCATAAAAAAATTTTTTTACCAAATTAACTCAAAAAAGTGCCTTTTCTGCATAAATTCAGTGAAGAAAAGCCGTTTTTTCACTCAGCGAGATTTTTTTTTGGATATAGAACGCTGTGGTTGATATTACGCTGTGAATAAATTGGTATGTCTATTTCACTGTCTCACGAAACGTTAAGTAACTCCTTCACTTTATTTTATCATGCAATATCATATGAAATTGTATTTTCTTTAAAAAAAAATCACCAAGTATTGATTTTAGATTTATTTGTATTTTGAGTATTGAGATAGTTATTTACGCGTTGACTTAATTCTTACGAAACTATCGTTTGTTTCATGTATGTATAAGGTGAAAATTACGGACCACATAATGTTCTGAAACTCCGTCACATCATTTTAAATACACCCTTATTAAGTAATACTTATATTATTATCAAATAATCAATTTCTTATTCATATCAATCAGAATATCAACTATATGATTTTTAAAATAGAACTATTTTTGGATGAATTCTTACGAAAATATATATTTTTAACCTCCATTGAATTTTGAACTTTTAATAAAAAGTATATTTGTGACGCACTTTCTCAACGTACACACAAAATTAAATAAATATGGCAGGGAATTTTAAATAATTAGTGAAATTAGTGTCGAAGATTGTAATTTAAACTACTATCGTCATCTCAACCTATAGACATCCTGGACGTAGGTCTCCTGCATGGATCGCCACAAAGCACGGTCTTGTGCCCCTTGTTTCTATGCGGCTCCCAGCTACACGCTTGAGATCATCCGTCCACCTAGTGAGGGGTCATCCAACACTGCGCTTCCCGGTGTGAGGCCGCCATTCAAGCACTTTGGGACCTCAACGCCTATCGGTTCTACCAACTATGTGCCCCGCCCTTTGCCACTTAAAGCTTGGACTCTTCGAGCTATGTCGGTTACCCTGGTTCGCCTACGGATCTCCTCATTTCTGATTTGATCACGCAGGTATACTCCAAGCATAGCTCTCTCCATCGCTCGCTGAGTGACCCTGAGCCTCCTTATCAGGCCCAAAATTAGCGACCATTTTTTGGAGCCGTAAGTCATCACTGACAACACGCACTGTTCGAAAACTTTCGTCTTCAGACACTGAGGAATTTTGGACGAGAATATGTCGCGGAGTTTTCTGAACCCTGCCCAAGCCGAGTTGGATTCGGCGGTTGACCTCTTTCTCGAAATTGGACCTACCTAACTGGACTGTATGTCCTAGGTATATGTACTCATCAACAATTTCGAGTGCAGAATTCTCTACTAACACAGGTTGGGGCTGAACGTGTGCATTATAAATGATCTTTATCTTGCTCATATTCATTTTTAGGCTCACCTGTTGAGGAATTACTAAATGAGTAATAAACGATATTTTTGTAAGAAGTCGATCGAAGTCGAAGAAATCGATAATTTTGTCAAAACACAAATTAATCTAAAATTCAATAGTTATTATTTATAAGAAAATAATATATCATAATAAAATATGCATTAGTTATAAATAAGATTTCTGAACGTTTTGAGAGACAATTAAATAGAAATGCACTAATTTTTCCCTCTGAGTGAACAAAAACGACTTTTCTTCACTGGTTTTAAGCAATAAAGGCGCTCTTTTTGAGCTAATATGCTTAAGATACAAGTTTTAAACTTAGCCTAATAAAAAACAGTGGCATCTACCAAAAAATATATGCAATAGTCACTGTTTCGTTTATAGTGTCACCAATACCGGTATCCCGGTATTAGACATTTCAATACCGGTATTGAAAACCGGCGAAAAAAGTCCGGGATCCCGGTATTGGCCAATACCGGGATCCCGGTATTGGAAGCCCTAATGACAGCATTGAATTAGAGCTCAATTTCGTCTGCCCATTCTTATACGTTTAGGGTATCGTACATACTACATACCTACTGGTACTTATTAAGTACAACATTGCAATAGTTTATCTGTGAAATCGCTTATTTGTTTTTTACCACGCAAAAATCACTGATTGATTGGGAGTTTTGGGACGAAGATTTCGGAGTTTGAAAGTTTAATGATAATGTTCTAAAAATAATAGTTATAGTTTAAACTTTATGAATGACTTATGGTTGAAGTTGACTCTACTCTGGCGGAGTAGAAGTCCTCTTATGTGACCTACGTGCAAAGTTTAAATTTTCTAGACCCAACGAACTTGATCTGTATTTTCATGCAGTCACTCCTTTTATACAAACTTAGTAAGACATGTACGGGGACTTAATCACAAGGGTCGTACAAACAAAATCTTGCTTTTTGTAGTATTCTTGTCGTAACTATTTCTAGCCTAAGATTTCGTGTTTTTCCCTAAAAACTGAAACGCTAAGAGGGAAAAAACGGAGGATTATCAAACAAATGTCTGATATCTGTATACCTACTAATGAATACATTTGACCCTGCTGTGTCATGTCGGCGGTTTACTGTACCTACTCTATTTTTAATCTTCCTCCACAAAAAGCCCGGCAATGTCGGAAACTACACAGGCACCAAATTGCAGCAAAAACGGCAAAGCATTGCGAATTGTGATATGACAACATTTTAATTCACACACAACGACAATTACGGCCAGTTGCCACCGCTCAGTAAATTTTTTAATTACAATATAAGATGCCCGCAACTTTACGGCGTAGATTAAGGTTTTAAAAATCTCTTTGATTTTCAAAAATATTAAAATAGCCTTCACTCTGTACTCTCTAGGTCTTTAACTAGTTATGCAGGAAATCTCGATTAGTTGCTTCGTTGTGAATAAATGACCACCTAACAAACGCACTTTCGCATTTATAATTGTTATTAGAAATATTAAAAACAGACTGCCATGCAGCCGCCATATTGGATTTTCGTTTTTTAAGATGAGGCTGAGATAAGTACGAGAATAATAATGATCAAGCCTGGTAACTATCTCAGTATTCATAATCGATTATAGCCATTTATTTAGTGTAAATCATGGACGTAACCTCCATGCTTAAAGATTTAAGTAAAGATAAGACAAGACCAATACACTAGTGACTTAGTACACGCATATATGCAATACGTATAACATAGATAAGTGTTGTCTATGATACAGCCGTCGGCGTAGGCGGAGGGTCCGGCAACGCAGCGTAGAGTATTTCTAATCACGTCGCGCCAATTCAGGCCCGGCCGCCCGTCACAAACATTTGGCGTACTTCCCGTCCAGGGCTGACACTTGTCTGCGTTTTAGTTCTTTCATTTTATAATGTTTCTGGCTTTTTCCTGCTATCATTTTGGGTTTGACTGTATCTCGAGGGTCAAAGTGGACTGATTTTGTCGAAGAAGTTGGAGGTTGAATAGAATATTTAATACAATTATTTAATAAGTCATGCCTTTAAACTGTGAAACTATTACCTTATTTAATTGGAGGGTTTTAGTCCTGATACGCGCACAGTAAATACCAGAAAAACAGCAAGCTGATATGATAGTCATGTCTCATGTAATGTAAAATCAATGAATGGCGTTTAATTAAAAACTTGAAAGCGTAAAAGTTACTAATCGTGGAAGAGTTTCTGTTCTGTTCCAGAAAAAAGCACAAAATTTGTTTCATGGCAGTCGGCATACAAATTACAAACACATGAATTACAAATTAAAGTAAAAAGTCTAGCGCTCAAACTTAAGGCCCTTTAAACATTTACCCCGCGACCAACTATAGGTAAAAAACTCAACTATAGGTATACAACTCGTCACACTACAGCATATATATGCACGCTTTACGAGAGCGTAGAGCTATAGAGCGTAGAGACGCTCGATTTTATAGCCAACTAACCAATTTTGTTACTTGAAAATATTAGACGATTATTTATTTACTAGGTACTTGTTTACGCTGTTGGCCGCGGTAAATATTATGTACCTATTTATGCGCCGAAACAATACTCGCGGCTACAATAATACTCAGTTTTTGAGATTGTAAAATAATGTATAAAAGATTATCTTACCGATTTCGTTCAAAATCGATATCTGGGGTTCCGTAGGATCACAAAATGGGAAACTGTTACCAAAATTTTAAAAAAGTCAGCGCCATTTTGAAATTCTTTGTTATCGTACCGATTTCGTTCAAAATCGATATCGGGGGTTCCCTGGGATCACAAAACAGGAAACTGTTACCAAAATTTTAAAAAGTTCACTGCTGACTTTTTTTTGATTGACTGCTGTTTTGTGATCCCAGGGAACCCCGGATATCGATTTTGAACGAAATCGGTACGATAACAAAGAAATTCAAAATGGCGCTGACTTTTTTAAAATTTTGGTAACCGTTTCCTGTTTTGTGATCCCAGGGAACCCCAGATATCGATTTTGAACGAAATCGGGACGATAACAAAAAATTTCAAAATGGCGCTGACTTTTTTAAAATTTTGGTAACAGTTTCCTGTTTTGTGATCCCAGGGAACCCCAGATATCGATTTTGAACGAAATCGGTACGATAACAAAGAAATTCAAAATGGCGCTGACTTTTTTAAAATTTTGGTAACCGTTTCCTGTTTTGTAATCCCAGGGAACCCCAGATATCGATTTTGAACGAAATCGGGACGATAACAAAAAATTTCAAAATGGCGCTGACTTTTTAAAATTTTGGTAACAGTTTCCTGTTTTGTGATCCCAGGGAACCCCAGATATCGATTTTGAACGAAATCGGTACGATAACAAAAAATTTCAAAATGGCGCTGACTTTTTTAAAATTTTGGTAACAGTTTCCTGTTTTGTGATCCCAGGGAACCCCGGATATCGATTTTGAACGAAATCGGTACGATAACAAAAAAATTCAAAATGGCGCTGACTTTTTTAAAATTCTGGTAACAGTTTCCTGTTTTGTGATCCCAGGGAACCCCAGATATCGATTTTGAACGAAATCGGTACGATAACAAAGAATTTCAAAATGGCGCTCACTTTTTTAAAATTTTGGTAACAGTTTCCTGTTTTGTGATCCCAGGGAACCCCGGATATCGATTTTGAACGAAATCGGTACGATAACAAAAAAAATCAAAATGGCGCTGACTTTTTTAAAATTTTGGTAACAGTTTCCTGTTTTGTGATCCCAGGGAACCCCGGATATCGATTTTGAACGAAATCGGTACGATAACAAAAAAATTCAAAATGGCGCTGACTTTTTTAAAATTTTGGTAACAGTTTCCTGTTTTGTGATCCCAGGGAACCCCGGATATCGATTTTGAACGAAATCGGTACGATAACAAAAAAATTCAAAATGGCGCTGACTTTTTTAAAATTTTGGTAACAGTTTCCTGTTTTGTGATCCCAGGGAACCCCAGATATCGATTTTGAACGAAATCGGTACAATAACAAAGAATTTCAAAATGGCGCTCACTTTTTTTTAATACATACATACATACATGCATACATACATATATATTCCTAACATACCCTTTCCTTGTGGCTTTGCCGTAATCGGGTAAAAAAAATACGCCTACACTTGAGAACTTCCTTCTTTGTGGATGTCGGTATCAAGTTTTTCTAAGCGCAGAATATTATATCTCTATGGCAGTACACAACACGGTGTTCATTTTGTCGTAATAAATTTCGTGCAAAAAAGCGATACACCCACCCGTCCACGAGCGCGTCTCAGCGCGTACTGAGCACCAAACGCCTAGCGCTCGGCTTCTTTTCATAGAAAAATGTATGAAACATTTTTTTTTTGCCACATAAACTATAAACATATTTATTTGTATGCTTAATGCTTTGCACCATGGATAGAGGACTATATAAGCCCCACTTTATTGTTAATATTCAAGTTAAAATATGCAGCGGATCTAGCTTTATGGGTACCTATCCGGACCCCATTTTTCGTCATTTTCTACAGATCTTGCGTTCGGAGAAACGTATTTATGCAGAAAATTTGTATTGGAGTGTGCATTTTTATAAGGTCAAACGAGAGATGAAGAAATGACCTTTAATTTGACACCATGACATCCCCACAGCTGTGACTCCCGATTCTTTAAAGTGTACCTGGAAGAGCTCATAATATAAAAAAAATCGGAAGATAGACACAAGATGGACAACCCTAACTAATCACAAGCAAGAGCTACAAGACAAAATTCTCCCTCAACGGCGACCCTCGGCCTGTCGAGGGAGCGCACGCCTCGCGTCGCTTCGCCCCTGGTGCATGCCTTGATGTTTCCATTTACCCCACGAAGAAACAGATATAGATAGAAAAGAAAGTGCGGGTAGAGAAATATTTAATTATGGTTCCCGTTCATAATACTTGTATGGGCCCGAGCTTTTGCGTCATGTCTATCGAGCAATTAAATGCCGTTAGTCGCAGGCGGAGGAAGCATTCTTCTTCTTTAACTTTTTTAAAACCGTGCATAGAGTCGTCCTTTTTATAAAAATTTAAGTTTATTATGTTCTTATTAACTATCGCTGTTACTCTGTTGTTGTTGTACTTACTTACATTGGTTGTATTATCTGAATTTAACAAAATTGTGAGTTTTAAGCAGACCGATAGCGAGTGCAAGTTATTCCGAAGTCACATTGTATTCCGTAGTCCCACTTGCTAAAACCCAATTATCCACCTAAATCCTTTCGTAATATTTAAGTTCCTAATGCACTAAACTGTATTTGGAATCCCGGAAACCAGAATCCACAGAACGAAGTAATTTATTAGTATTTAATGAAGCGCTTCATTCAAAATTGAAATTCAAGTAATCCATTTTTTTTCTGACATTCAATGTTTCAACACTCTGGATGAAGACACTGATGATTTTTGAATACATTGAATACGACATTTCTTTCAGTGATTTCATAGTCACTATTTTACCAAACATCATATTATTTTGAGTGTTATAACTGAACCCCTTCGGATTTTGAACAATTTGCTTTACAAAATGTGCGCTGCAAAGTTTTCAATTTTGTAAATGCACATCTGAAATTTAGAAAATGAGCAGGGTGTACCCTGCTTTTGTAAATTCCATCTTAATGCGAAGTAATAAGTGTGACTTTTCATTGAGATAGTAATGCTTGAGGGCAAATAGCGGCTTTGCTCACCCCATGAATGTTTGTGTAAAGAATTTACTATGCTATTGCTGTACCTACATGTCGGCAACCATTTGAGACTAGAAATTATTTTTGCTTATATTTTCACAGCTGACTATAATTTTGTTATAGAACCGTACTCTGTAGGCGTAGATAAGTGGGTGACAAATAAACTATGTAGTAGGTACACATGTATCCCTCAAAAATATAAATTAATTGGATACTTAATTTCGATAAAATTGTTATACACCCCTGCAATTATTAGTTCCAAGAACTCTTTTATTTACGATGCATTGACTTGTTGGTGGTACTTGGTAGATCGCGTGACATCCGTGTTCCGTACAAACAACTACACCTCTCTTTCTCTGTTGCCTTGGTATTTTTTTTCCTAGCCCTCTCGCTTTTTATAAATAAATAAAACACTGGTGTAGACCGACCGAAATTTCAACAATAAAATGGAGGAGCACGTGGAGTGTGTTAAACTTGTGTGGTTAATCTAAATACGGGATATTGAAAACAGATTTTAATAATATGTAATTTCCATTCCAATAATGACAACAACTCCAACTTCACTTAGATAAAAATAAAAATATGTGTATTCCTAACAAAATCCATAAGTTCATTACTGCCCAGGCCGGAAATAAAGCAATTCACGGCTGAGTGATATAATTGGAAGGACGAGGCGAAGCCGAGGACTACCCAAGTGATTTTAAAAGGACGAAGGTCGTTACTTAATATAAGTAATCGAGGCCGTGAATTGTTATTTCAGCCGAAACTTGTATTATAGTACTTTTCTCTTTGCGAGGAAGTAAGCTTTTCGTCATAGCCGATTGATGGCGAGGGCTCTCTTTAACTAGTTACTCCACTCTACACATACTTGAACAGATGAACCATGAAAGCGTAGCAGACAGACAGACAGACAGACACACTTTCGCATTTATAATATTAGTAACTGCCTCGTTGGTCTAGTGGTTAGCATGTTCGACTGCGGCCGACGAGGTCCCGGGTTCGAGTCCCGGGTCGGGTCACAACAAGTCTGTGTTTTTCTGACAAGAAGTTCTCAGTGCTAGCCCGGAGTTAGGAAGTTGGCGGTGTTGCACCCCCGTGCCTCGGAGAGCACGTTAAGCCATATCGTATAATTAATTCAAGCTGATTTCCTATTTGCTGTCAGAAAAGAGCCAGTATACCGTATTGTTTTTTTAATAATTAATGAAGCAATTTACAACAAGTAAGAGAAAATTCAGTTAAATAAACTGATTTTTATTTAGGTATTTTTAATAGGTATGATGACATCATACCTATTTAACATCATAAACATTATTAATTTCATTATCAGATAGATAGCTTCTACATACTTATACTTATTGGATACTGTGATTTTTTAAAATTTTATTTATAAGGTTTTTAGATTTTTCTTGGTAAGTTAAACTAATGTTACTGGCTGCTGTTTTAGTAACGCTATACTGGCGTCTGGCTATATAGTCAATAAACCGTCATTCTATTTACGGCTTACGCTACGCCTCGCTAGTCGCTACACTGACCACGCAACGCGACGTAATTCTATTCTAGGATAGGGACGCTATTTATCTGACCTAGAATAGAATAATTATTCTTCGCGTGAAAATAATAAAACGATCCGCCCGTATTGTAGATAAATAAACGAACATCAAACGAATGGAAAACGCTAAAAGTGCAACATTTTAATGTTATCGATTTCTATAGATAATTTTTCAGTACATATTTTTATTATTGGTCGATAAGTGGAAAACTAGGCTAGTTTTGTTTGGTCGGAAAATCTAGGGGCACGGAGTGCCATTCGGCGTCGGATAAACCCTTTTCTTCAGCGCGCGTGATACTAGGCTATCAGCGGTGGCTAGGAGATATTACGAATCGTCGTGAGCGTTTGTTGCGAGTGCGAGCGAGACAGACTTATGCGTGGAATGCTGTTGATGGAACGGTACCTTGCGGTGAAGGTCAACTGATACGATGCACAGAGTACTTAGAAACAGAGAGTTTCGTTAATAAATAATTCTGTCCAAAGTATAATGGAAATCAAGTTCTCACTTCATGATAGAGTCACTTTGTAATAATAGTTTAACTAAACATACCTAAATAGCTAGTTTTATTGATTTTAATGTATTGAAAAAAATCAGCATATTTGCGATACTTTGACCAGGCTTACTATTTCACAACAACTAAACTAAAACAACTAGTATGTTTGGTCAGACTATGTTTCTTAATTAACAAACTAAGAGATAGTAGCAATTATCAATATTAAGATAGAATTATTACGAAAATGACAAAATTAATCAACTAATCTTAAACATCTCTATATGAAACTACTCTGTGGGCTTACGTAGAAAAGACAGGGACACAGCTACCGGTAAGAGCGAGACGGACATACCAGCACGTGCTTCTTAGTTTCGTAATCATCTTTTTGCCTCCTCGCGCGACTGCCGCTCCGATATTACATCTCATTGTGGGAATTTGTTTCGTGAGAAAACGTTTTTTTTTTGTTTTTGTTTATTTATTCGATCCGTATGCAAATTTCGTTAATCAAGGAAGCCTTTTGACGCGGTGTTAATTTTACACACGTTTTAAAGATCGTTTTAATACCTACTTTAAAAAGATTGATTAGTTTTTACGTACCTATTCAGGACTTAGAAACTACCTACCTCTATGCCGTATGCCGTGGCCCGTGGGCCCAGTAGAGTCTGCCATAACGCCGATTTAGAGCGGGATGTCGAATTATGACTTTACTCGTGAGTGAGTAGTACAGAGCGATACACGCGCAACGTATTTAAACGAAAAAAACTGTTTTTACCTAATTACAAGTTAATTAAACAAACAATCGAAAAATCAAATTAAGTAACTGAAGAAATACTTCTAGGTTACTTGACAAAACAAAAAACCAAGATAAATTGTGTGCGCTTCGTAAGATAAATAGCAAAATGTGTGCAAAACATGTATTTTTAAAAAAAATATACTATCGAGAGAATTTTCACCAATCGTGTTTTTAAATTATGTAATCCAAGATGAAAGTTCGAAGTATCATTACTCCAAATATTAAGGTGGTAACTTTTACAAATTCCGAGATAAATAACTATTTCAAACAACAAAATTGCATATTACAGACTCTTAACCGGTTGCCGGATCTTCTCAATAGGATTTGCTTTCCGAACCGACTTGTATGTCCTACATGGAATAAATAAATTGATTGAGTAGGTATTATCTATTGGATAGAAGCAGGCGTCACTTTTCGGAAGTCTATGGCATTGAAAAAACTAGAAGTTTAATTGCTATAATCCGCCACAGAAGGTAAATCTATGTGGTACCTAGTAGGTAGGTACCTACTACCTACAGTGCGTATCTTGAACTTGTATTATTCTTGTGTTATTGAGTATTAACTATCCAGTCCTGAATACAGATTGGGGAAAAAATTATGAAGTCATAGAAAAAGTACTGCATATTTAGAGTTCCTCACGTAAGGGTCAATGCATACCTACGTAGTACGTACCTACTACGTAGTACGTACGGACTCCGTAGCGTACAGAATTTATGGTACCTACCTAGTCTTGCAGCTGCGACAATTAATTTTGGCCAATAGCGAAAGGTGTTTTCAGGAATGGCCCCAATCGTGTAAGAATTGCCGATCAAACGTTAAAGATTTTCGTCAAAGTAAAATAAACCATAACTGCATGGAATTAGAGCTCAATTAATCTCGTCTCATTTCGTCAAACGTATAAGAATGGGCAGACGAAATTGAGCTCTAATTCAATGCTGTCATAGTTTATTATACTTTGACGAAAATCTTTAACGTTTGATCGACAATTCTTACGTAATCGGGGGGCTGGGGTGTTTGCGATCGTAATTCGTAACACTGCACTATAATTTTACCATAATGGCAGCTTTATAGTTTTATTTATAACCATGGTAAAAAGGAAAACCGGTTTTAGTTAAGTAGGTACGGGTGTAAATTGTAATTGGTAGCATAGGTATATTGAAGGAAAGCACGATGAGAAATCGCCCGTGTTGGGAGTTGGGACTGGCACGCGCGCTGATTCTGTCACAACACTAGTTGAGGCTTTTTTTTACCCGACTGCGGAACGCACGGTTATGTGTTCATCAGTCTATATATGTATATTTCCTTTGTGTCGCACTACAGACAAAACGGCTGAACCGATTTTGATGATACTTGCACCACTAGATTTGTCTTAATTTTCCGAGTGTCATAACGGAAGCCGAATTTGAGAAAAAACAAAATGGCGCCCACTAGAAGCCATATTGTAACAAATTTAAAAATGAAAGTCAATAAACTATGGCAAGTGGGGTATCGATGAATAGGTCTTGTAAAATCAGAGTTAGGTTCCCTAGACCATTTTTTCATTTTAACGATCATTTAGGATTTACGAGGTTTCAAAGGTTCATTTTTAGTGTATTCCTTTGTGTCGCACTACAGACAAAACGGCTGAACCGATTTTGATGATACTTGCACCACTAGATTTCTCTTAATTTTCCGAGTGTCATAACGGAAGCCGAATTTGAGAAAAAACAAAATGGCGCCCACTAGAAGCCATATTGTAACAAATTTAAAAATGAAAGTCAATAAACTATGGCAAGTGGGGTATCGATGAATAGGTCTTGTAAAATCAGAGTTAGGTTCCCTAGACCATTTTTTCATTTTAACGATCATTTAGGATTTACGAGGTTTCAAAGGTTCATTTTTAGTGTATTCCTTTGTGTCGCACTACAGACAAAACGGCTGAACCGATTTTGATGATACTTGCACCACTAGATTTGTCTTAATTTTCCGAGTGTCATAACGGAAGCCGAATTTGAGAAAAAACAAAATGGCGCCCACTAGAAGCCATATTGTAACAAATTTAAAAATGAAAGTCAATAAACTATGGCAAGTGGGGTATCGATGAATAGGTCTTGTAAAATCAGAGTTAGGTTTCTTTGAACATTTTTTCATTTTAATGATCATTCAGGATTTACGAGGTTTCAAATGTTGTAATCCTTTGTGTCGCACTACAGAAAAAACGGCTGAACCGATTTTGATAGTACTTGCACCACTAGATTTGTTTTAATCTTCCGAGTGTCACTATGGAGGCCGAATTTGAGAAAAACAAAATGGCGTCCACTAGAAGCCAATTAATAAATGAAAGTCGATAGGCTATAGGCAAGTGGGGTATCGTTAGATAGGTCTTTTAAAATCACACCTAGGTTCCTTAAACCATTTTTCCGTTTAAATGATAATTTAGGATTTACGAGGTTTCAAAGGAAATGTTTAAAGTTCCTTCATAAATCATCTATCTATCAAACTAGGTATGATACCTATTATAAAGAGAAAAGATTTGGATTATCTCAAAAACTACTCAACCGATTTTAAAAATTATATCACTTATAGAAAGCTACATTATTTTATACTCCTTCAATCGATCAGTCAAAAAATCAATAAATTCATCAATGCCACATGCAGCGCATATTCGACTTACATAACTTACGACTGAAATTTTTAATGTCTATTAAAATATTGGTTCCGACTTTGCTACGTACTAAATACGTACAAATTGTGTTTTTGAAAATACTTTTTTTGCATTGTTCACGGGTCATTTTCGTAAGTGGCCGACGTTCATTGGCTTACGAAAGCGATTGGACGCGGTAAATGCCGAGGTCTCGTGCCGTCGCGTCGCTGCGATAGGACTCTCGAAAATTAATTCACTCTCTCTGTCGAAAAAATAGCAGATTCACGAACTTTACCAAACCAAATTTATATTAGCATTATAACATATTATGCAAATTTGATGATGGTTATGGTGATCACCATGGTAGTCATTACGAATAAATCAATCCGCTGCTTATTCACATGCTCTAAAATGCTACCACAAAATCTATAATAGTACCTTTGGTACAACTTCGGGCAGAAAAAACGTCGCCTGTTTACAATAAATACTGAACTAAAAAGTTTGAAATAAAAAAGTAATTTAATAAAACAAAAAACCCGACTGCTTGGATACCAAAAAGTATAAAACAAGACATGAATTGAAGTATTTCATTATTATCAATTTATATCGTATAATAATATTAATAAAATTTATCAAGGCGCAGTCGCACGTCCAATAGCTACCATTTACCTTAACGTGCGACTGCGCCTTGATAGATTTTATTAATATTATTATACGATATAAATTGATAATAATGAAATACTTCAATTCATGTCTTGTTTTATACTTTTTGGTATCCAAGCAGTCGGGTTTTTTGTTTTATTAAATTACTTTTTTATCAACTACAAGTTAGCCCTTGACTGCGATCACACCTGATGGTAAGTGATGATGTAGTCTAAGATGGTAGCGGGTTAACCTATTAGAGGTACGCCATTACGTTATGGCTTAAAATCTTCGTTTCCCTTTTTGTCCAAAAGGTTCACAGATCAAAGACATGCGAAAGCTACGCGCTTAGCCCCGGCTCTTTATACTTAGGACTAAGTTTTTGAAGTGAAACTTCTTTAGAATAGTGCATTTGAAAATTAGATGAAACGGATGTTGTCGCCAGTCGCCTCGGTAGGTACAAGTGGCGCCACCGGACGAACGCGAAGCGTTCCATTTTTGTAATCTGTTTGATTGTTTAAATGTAGCAGTAGAAAGTCTGATTCGCGTTCCATTTTTCCAGCGTTCCATTTTTAGGGTTCCGTACCCAAAGGGTAAAAACGGGACCCTATTACTAAGACTCCGCTGTCTGTCTGTCTCCAGGCTGTATCTCATAAACCGTGATAGCTAGAAAGCTGAAATTTTCACAAATGATGTATTTCCGTTGCCGCTATAACAACAAATACTAAAAATTAAAAAAATATATATATTAAGGGGGGTCCCCATACAATAAACGTGTTTTTTTCGTATTTTTTTGCTCAATATTACCTAAAAACGTAACAGGTAGACGGTTCAAATTTTCACAGAATATTAACTTGTATATTACCTTTCAAAATAAATAATTAAATATCAATAAAGTAAATATTAAAGGGGGGCTCCCATACAACAAACGTAATTTTTAAGCAATTTTTTTTAATAATTTAAAACTTACTAGAGGTTTGTGCGCGAGTCCGACTCGCACTTGGCCGGTTTTTTATTGTAATCTGTTTGATTGTTTAGAAGTAGCAGTAGGTAGATAGTCTGATTTGTTAATGGGGAATATGGATGTGATTTAGAAATGGACAAAAAAAATTATGTGTAATCTTTATTGCTAAAGAAATATATGCAGATGATTATTTTTACAAATTATCATGTTTCTATTAATAAATTTAATTATTTAAAAGTAGTATTTTTCGAATTCCCGCTCAAATTTCTAAAACGCAACGCTATTGGCGGAACGAAACATGACGTCATCGTCCACTCTGTAGACTGTCGACTGTTCACAGGTCGTTTGTTTTGTATGATTATTGAAAGTTATTCGCATTGTTTTGCCGCTGTTTATGATAAATCATTAGTGTTTTTGGGAATTATTAACTGAAAGCAGTAATTCCTTGTGAAAAAAGACTCGCCACAATGACTGAAAGCGGTTTTGTCAAGGCACAGTCGGATAATCTGCCTAAAACTGATGTGTTCATGATGACTACGTACCTACTTCGCAAATAATTTTGACTTTACGTCCGCTGAACTAGTTAAGAGGAGTAAAAACTGCAAGGTAGGTAAATAACCTTGCAGCAAGGATAATAATAAGGTGGGACAACCTCCGTGGCGCAGTGTGTAGCGCTGTTGTCTTAACGTGCGGAGGTTCCGGGTTCGATCCCCGGCAGGGTCAATTTGGGAATTTATAATTTCTGAATTTTCCCTGGTCTGGTCTGGTGGGAGGCTTCGGCCGTGGCTAGTTACCACCCTACCGGCAAAGACGTGCCGCCAAGCGATTTAGCGTTCCGGTACGATGCTGTGTAGAAACCGAATAGGGGTATGGGTTTAATATAACTGCCATGCCCCTAACAGGTTAGCCCGCTACCATCTTAGACTGCATCATCACTTACCATCAGGTGAGATCGCAGTCAAGGGCTAACTTGTAGTGGATAAAAAAAAAGTTATAGTTACCTACATATTCGATTTTTCATATTCCTTATTGTTATACTCGTGAGATGAGTCAATCAAATTATTATAACCTGAAAAATAATACCGCTAATTTTTAATTTTTTTTATTTATTTCCTTATATTTATATCTTTCGGTATATGAAAATATATCTTGTCAGGTGCAGTTTTAATATTGTTTTACTGCACATAGGGACAATACAATATTTATAATAAGCTTTTGGGTGCTCTTCCATCACAATAAGTTAATCTTTTACGCTTTACTTCACTCACTTTTATTAAAACTGTGAATCAAACACTTCGTTGGTGTGCACGGTGACGTCACAGAACTAGCGCGCCAAAATGGTGGCGTTTAAATCGTCCGAAAATGATAGTAGTTTTAATTAATTTTTTTTAGCTTATTTAATAAAATTGTGCAAGTGTTTTAATTGGCGCCAACATTACTTTTCCTTTTCCTTATATATAAGTATATAATTATTAGTTATTACCTATTTAGATTTAGAATTTAGATGAGCTAATAAATCGTAATGAATCCGTTGCGCCGCGTCGGTGGTCATTACTCATTAGTAACGGAACCGGTCCGGACCGGTTTTATTTCCGGCACGGCGATGTCGGTTACTCTTTACAATTAGATGGTTAACTGGTTATCTATAGATATCTACAACAATAATTTACAACTTAGGTAGGTATAGTGGACTAGCTGATGCCTGCGACTTCGTCCGCGTGGATTGAGGTTTTAATTCCCGCGGTACCTAACTCGTTAATTTTCCGGGATAAAAAGTAGCATAATTATGTGTTATTCCAGATTATAATCTATCTGTGTGCCAAATTTCATTCAGATCCGTTCAGCCGTTCTGACGTGATTGAGTTACAAACATCCATCCATAGTTTAGTTTTAAGTTTGATAACCATTTTAAACTAGGAATACCTAGATTAAAGAAAAAAGTGCGTTGAAATTTGATGACGTCATAAGTCATCACTATGTATTTTTTAAATTAACTGCCATTCTAGAAGGCGTTTTTTTAAGTGTCATATAAAGATGTTGCCGATTTGATTGAGTTGTCCTCATCCCTATTTGGCTCACAGATTTGAACCGATCAAATGGCTTTATACCTATCGTAATTTAAATCAAATGAAATCGACATTAGCTCAGAACAGAGGCCCAATTGTATAAGCCAATCGTTAATCATTTGACAGCTTAAAACGTATTAGTTACTCGAACATGCTTTGTGACGTGCAGACTGCAGGCATCTATGAACTCCTTAAATAGGTCGAATTATACGTTTGACAAACGATTACGGTTTTCATTTTTCTTACATAATCGAGGGGCAGGTTCTCAAGTAACGGTTTAATCATGCTTAAGACCGGTCATAGATTGACGGACACTAATTGAGAACCTGATCTTAGACAATGCCGGTTAAATAATACGGGCCAAAGTTAAAAGTTACATTTAGTTTCGTCCTAAGGTGGTCCTAAGTAACTACCTACCTATCCAAATTTGTTTATTTTGTCTGTGTCAGACATCGACCACACCCAATGGTCGATGGTGTCAGAGCGATTTTAAAAATTAACAACCGCAACACTTTAAAAAACTAGAGGATCTACCTACCGCGACGTTACCAACTAACTTGAACTAAGACCCACGCGGAAAAATAATATGATGATTCCCAGCTCCGACCTTAGTATCCACACGGTAGGTATGTACTATGTACCTACCGGTCCTATAACTCGCTGTGTGTAAAATTTATTACAAAATTCCAGACCACATCAAATCTTTGGAGAACAATACAGCGTTTGTCAATTCTTTAAAAAAATTCCTAATTGATAAAGTGTATTTACCTACAAAACTAAATGATTTTCTTGAAGAAAAATAAGGCAGCCATCTCTCTACTTTACCTACCTACCACTGATTTTTGCTGTGCCCCACCGGGGTTCCAAGTTTCCAACTTCCAATATTGTATCAAGAACTATTCTATTGACATTAGGTATGTAGGTGTACCTACCTATGTAGGTAAATTATTAATTACCTACCTACTGTAAGAATTGTATTGGAATGAAAATAAATGAATGAATATGAATATGAACGAAATATAAAGTTAGATCAAGCCCCACTACAGAGCCGCGGCGCGGCGCAGCACGTAGCGGCAAGTATTCTCTGTATGAGATTGTATGGAGCTGGGCCCACTTAAGCGTAGGTACCTATGCGTATCCATTGACTTATATGTATACTACTAGACGAACTCTGCGGTCTTAAATAATTCGCCACTGAGGTTGGGTTAGTTGTCCCTAACTCGCTTCCGTAGCTACCCTCTCTACCCATTGACTTATATGTACCTATCTACCCGCCCGCGCGATCCGAAATTGCGACACAATTATTATTCCAAATTGCTTGTCTAGTAGTAGGTATAAGTCAATGTGCGTATCAGGTGAGATCGCAGTCAAGGGATAGCTTGGTAACTAGGTAAATGTGCCACTACGTGTCCGCGACTTCGTCCGCGTGAATTGAGGTTTTTTGGTTCCCGCGGGAACTCTTTAATTTTCCGGGATAAAAAGTATGTTAAGCCTATGTTAAGGCTTGCAGACTTTTGTAGGCTCCCATTTTTCGTACAAATTTCAAAAGATCCTAATGCAATTTCACAAGCGTCGTTTTTGAATTATGTAATTACAATTTGCATTCTGAAATACCTACCTACAAATAGAAACATTAGGACATAAGTACCTAATACTTATTTAAGAGTTAAGAAAGACGCTTACGCAAATGATTCGAATATTTTCCTTTTACTATAATAATTGTTTTCACCATATTTTCCCCCATAAAATAAAGTGTTACGTTTTTAATGAGCAGTTCGTAACGAGCGCGCAGTTTCAATGCAGATATAAAACCTCATTGTTGTGATTGCAGACGCGGCGCAGGCGGCCATGACGGTGGGCGTGGCCAACGTGCTCTGCGACGATCGCCCCGCCCCGCTGGCGTGGCCGACCCCGGCCCCCGCGCCCGCCCCACCCCTCTGGCAGTACCCCGGTAAGACACACCTCCTCTACACTCATGTGAGCCTGGTAACTACGCGCCAACTGCATTGCGAGAGCCGCGGTTGAGCGTTGCCAGCGCTCCGCTTTAATTGAATACACCTCCTGCGGTGTCTTGCCGCTTTGGTAGCGGCATTGCAACTGAGATTGTCCGTTGGGCCTTTTTAGTGTTTAGTTAGTTAGTTTCTTCTTCTTCTAGAACTATTTAGGGCAGGACAGCGGTACAGCAAATATTATATTAAAAAAAAAACTTAATATCAGGTTTATATTTTAACGATATCTAAGTATCAGTAACGGTTTTTAACGTTATTTTTTTACAATCACCGGTATAAAATAGGTATTTTGCATACATAAAATTTTATTGCGACAATTAACGAAAATAGGGGCTCAATTTATATCGTTCATTCGAATAATAATTATAATCCAAAATAACTTGAACTCTACGCACTTAAAAAAAAACTTAGGCGCGTAAAATTTTCCCGTTTTTAATAAGGGGCTAATCCCACTGCTGGAGGTCTAACGTCCAATCTGTTGGCCTTGCTCTTTACAATGTTAATTATTCATCTATATTCTATTCTTTCGTGTCACATAAAAAAGTTGGTAGATGTTCACGGTACAAAAGCCAATATTTAACATAAAATTTAAATAGAAGATACAATCATTTTTATCGAAATAAACTTGTAGGTAAGTACACTTACCAAGAGTTTTCGAATTTCGTATCGTCAAGTAAATAATTAGGTACCACTGTTTCGAAATGCCCTTCTAAACTCCTACCGAGAAGAACCGAGATTTTATTGTTCGAGTTTGTCTTATTGGACAATTTAGAGAAAAGAACGCAGAATTCTAAACTTTTTATAAACATAGAACTCTCGACCGTTGGGAACGTCAGTGGTGTGACCGAAGACGCCTAAAATGATGTAATCAGCCTCCCACCATTTGAAGTCTAATTTGTTTTTTTAAGACGATGTTCTCTTTTTGGGCCGACACTCGATCCCGTTTATTACGGCCACCGGTTTCTTTCATCGACTCGTTTTATTTTCGTTTCGTAATGAACTAGCCCAGTGCCCACGCCTGCGGTTATTTCGTGGACAATGAAACTTCCTTTTTAATTTAGTTTTTCTAGGGTTCCTTATAGCGGCGTACCTACCTAATGCAAAAACTAAACGATTTAGGTACATTTATGACTGTCGGTCTATCTCTACTAGGTATATATCAAGCATTGTTTGCTGTATCTGATATCGATATAGGTTTTCACTGATAAGTATAACAATTTAAATGGCTAGATAAGTAATAGTAGGTACCTACCTACAAGAAAACGCAATAAAACGGTGGTATCTTAGTGCATTTTCAGACCAGCCGCCCTATTCTCTAAACTCAGTGGCTATCAAAAAATTACCTTTTCATCCCACCATCTCGGAAAGAGTATTTTTACTCTGCGATATCTGAATGCAAAAGCCGTTATTGGCCTCTTGAGGATAAAGTAAATTGAATCTAGAACAGCCTGTGCACGTTAGTAAATATCACTGGTCTATGAAGTTTGTGAATTCAAAGCATCATTAAAGCCTATTGACTTCTACCTCTATTGTATTTCTTTTTTGCATTTAGGTAGTCATTTCCTCGCTGAGGTGGGATAAAAGTTAGGTACGTGTTGCACTCGAGTGAAAAGATTTTTCACCTCGTGCTCTTTTGATTCCCTCGCTGACGCTCAGGATTCTATAATTTTAGAATCCTTCGCTTGCTCGGTCATCAAAATTGAGCACGCGGTTAAAAAACAACTTTTCACTCTTGTATAACAAATAACTATTACCTAGGTTTAACTTTAAGGTTTGCTATGAATTAATGTTATTTTTATTTAATAGTAAACCTTCAATGGAATAAAAAATAATATGTCAGTGGCTTTCATTTTTTGATCGCCACAGATTTAGGTAGAGAATAGGGGTGCAGTATAGACAGTATTATAAATTAAAATAGACCCGTCACTGCTGGACTTACCTACTGATGGATCAAGGATGGGTAAATTACCTACTATTTCTTAGGTATTATTTTGGCACGAAACATGTTTAATTGGCACTCTTACGTATCCTACGGAACCCTCTGAAGGGCGCCAATTCAACTCTTGACTGTTATATTTTTTGCATAAATTGTCGGTTTCTAATGTTCGAGCAATTCAATAACGCTTCTTTAAGTTTTTATGCGTTATTATGGAATTCAGTTTGTGGTTACAATGGAAAAGAATGGGATAGAATGGGCGGAACGCGTTAGCTTATGGATTATGCGAACAATGAAAAATATTTTAGCTTTTGAGTTTATGCTTTTATTTTCTCATTAGACCAATTAACATTTATAGTGCTTATTTTTATCTCTTCGAGATTTATTAAGATATGTTTAACTTAGATATATTTTTACCTAGATGTAAGATGATTATGTATGAGCTTGGGTATAATCTTTATTTGTACCACAACACAATATGTAGGTAATATGAAGAACACAAATGGGTACAAAACAAAAATGGGTATAGGTACCAAGAAGAAGGAAGTATAGAATAGTATTTGGCGATCTCTGCCAGGCAACCCTAGGATTAAGAGAAGGTACCTAAGGTTAGTCTAGATTGTGCTCAGGTGGATAGGTAGGTTTTTCCTTCAATCACGCCGAACGACGTGTTTTTTGTTTGGATACCTATTAGTAAAAAAATATAGGCTACTTTTCATCCCGGAAAGTAGAGTTCCCACAAGATTTTGAAAAATCTTAAATCCATGCGGACGAAGTCACAGGCATCAGCTATAGTCTACATTTTGTACCTATACCTAAGTAGGTACCTATGTCCGTTTCCGGGATACGAGCTATATCAAATGCTTTACCAAATGTCGTCAAAATCGGTCGAGAAAACGTAGGTAACTTTTCGAATTTATAATGTCAGTGGGTCATCGATAGATAGGTATAGGTATATTTAGGTACCTACTAGATGAGCCCTTTCATGGAAAAAAGTCGGGCGTCCGACTTGCAGAGCACGTTCCTCACCTCTCATAACCCTGTCTTTGTCCCCGTCGTAGCGCTGTCACGATCGCTTGTTTTATTCTGTCTAGGTAGATACCTAGATCATAAGGTTGTCTAAAACTGAACAAGCTATGAGCTAACCTAACCTAACCCACAACGCACATGCTAAAAGGATTGGATCCTTAAAAATCACGCGCTGACGAAGTTTCAGCTAGTACCTACCTAAATCATTAAAGAGATTGTTTAGATGATAACTTTTTTTGACAATTGGGCCTCTAGGTAAGAACTGTTTTTAAAATAAATAGTTAGTAGTAGGTAAGCAATTAGTTAGGCAAAAATCTGTTTTCGTAAAAAATTAATCAAAAATACCAATAACTTAGTATTTTTCGCGGTAAAGCACCGCACTATAATTCAGGTGTTATGTTCTGTTTCGCATAAATAACACGTTCAGTGCCTGTAACATTATACAACACTTAACTACAATGTAGCAACCGACAAAGTATAGTAACCCTAAACCCCATAAGACCCTAGTAACCCTCGACTTCCATCGCTCACCATAAGTCGCTTCCCACACGCCAAGCGGAACTCGTGTCACTCCCAACCCATAAATTATCCATCATCCGAAAACAACATGCAAAAAAATACCATAAAAAAACTCATTTATCGATAACTCTCGAAGGAGACAGCCCTAAAACGTTCCACCCGCCTTCTAAGCTCCGCCTTCGCAACGTCTCAGCCAATCAGAAGCGAGCTCGCGTTTAAGGCGTTACCTAATCAGCGACGTACCCTCACGTTTTTAGTGTTGTGATTAGTTGTTGTTTTTTTTAAACGATTATCGTAGTGAACAGTTCACGGTTAAGAATTTGACACCTCACGCGATAGCATCGCTATACGGATTAAAAAGTTAGCTTTTCGAATTATTCGCTAGTTTTGATCGATAACGTAATAATCGTTGGTTTTGGAGTTTAGATGTCGAGCTTATACCTACCTAGAGATTGGATTAATTAGTAGGTTTTTTGTTCCGAATAGCTGTTTAACTGATTGTAGGACAAGATGGGCGCAATACCGAGATTTTGGAAGGTAGAAGGCTTGTTATAAGATGACAATCTATAAGGTCTAGGACAAAATCTTAAGTTCTAGACCAAACGATTTGAGGTTTAGTAAACCTGCAAGGTTGATTGAGTCAGTCAGTCAGTTAACTCAACTCAACTAAGTACCTACCTAGGTACCTATTAAATATAGGAATGCCCGCGATTTCGTCTAAAACCAAAAAAACCTCAATCCACGCGGTCAAAGTCGCGGGCATCAGCTAGTCTATAGGTACTAATATTATAAAGAGGTAAAGTGTGAGTTTGTGAGGTTGTAGGGGGTAATCTGAGATCCAGAGATCTACCTACTGAACCGATTTTGAAAATTCTGGTACCAATAGAAAGCCACATTATTTGTGAGTGTCATAGGCTATATATATTACCTACCTACCTAACCCTAAAAATTAAGGAGTTCCCGTGGGAATTTAAAAACTTATTTCACGCGGACGAAGTAGCGGGCATCTGCTAGTAGCTTATATAGTTATCTAGGTAAGGTGCTTATAGACCGGGAGATGGTCGTAGGTGATAGTCTCCCATTTTCTACTGCATGCCTTTTTAAGAGTTGATAACTAACCCTAAAGTATGAAAGATAGAGGGGTTACTAGCCCTTGCGCGCTTGCACGTCATAAACAAAATGGCTTCTCTTTGTGACAGAATTTTAGTTTTTGCCGTGACATTCTACTGCATGCCTTTGTAATATAACGTAGTTGGAACAAATTTAAGCTATAATAATTGATGGCATGCAATTCGCAACGGCCGACGGGGCTCAAACGGTTACGTAGAAATGTAAAAAAAAATAGAACATTTCCGTGTTTACAAATTGCATGCCGTTGTAAAAAATTACTTTTATTATCTCAAATATACTCTACGAAAATTGGCATGCACCCCTCGTATGACCAAGGGTGGAAAATATTAGGAAAATGTTGTGAAAATTCAATACAGCTTTTCCGTGATTTCAAACTGCATGCCATTTGAACAATACTTAGTTTTTATAATTACTTGACGTTAGCAAATTTGGCATGCACAACAGAAAGTTGTAAATTAGTGGCATGCATGACGAAAATTGCAAAAAACGCTGATATAATTTCCGTGACTTTATTTTGCATGCCATTCAATATTTCATTAAAAAACATTATTTTAAGTTGATAAAAAAAATGGCATGCATATTACACAAGCCTGACATAAAAAATGTGCAAAAATAAAATTAAAAAAAGGTTTTTTAACGAAAATTAAAAATAAAGAACATTTCCCTGTTTTTTTTTGCGCCCATTTGAGCCCATACTACGAGGTAGGACATAGGATACTTTTTATTCCGAAATTCTACCCCCGAAGGGGTGAAATAGGGGTTGAAAGTTTGTATGAAAGTCCTTAATTTCTCAAGTTATAGCCATGAAACTTGATATATGAGCTGCGAGTTGAAAATGGAGACATATGTGTTTCACAGTTTTTGAAAATTCGACCCCCAAAAGGGTGAAATAGGGGATGAAAGTTGGTGTGAAAGTCCTTCGTTTCTCAAGATGTTTACCAAGTTATATCAACGAAACTTTTTATTTTGGCTTACAGTAAAAAATAAAGAAGTACGTGTGTCACAGTTTTTCAAAATTCCACCCCTAAGGGGGTGAAATAGGGGGTGAAAGTTTGTATGGAAGTCCGTCATTTCTCAAGTGATATCGATTAAACTTGCTATACAAGCTACCGGTTAAAAATAAAGAAATAAATGTTTCACAGTTTTTCAAAATTTTACCCTCAAAGGGGTGAAATAGGGGTTGAAAGTTTGTATGAAAGTCCTTCATTTCTCAAGGTATATCGATGAAACTTGGTATACAAGCTACCGGTTAAAAATGAAGAAATACGTGTTTTACAGTTCTCGCAAATTTTACCCCCGAAGGGGTGAAATAGGGGTTGAAAGTTTATATGAAAGTCCTTCATTTCTCAAGTTATATCCATGAAACTTGGTATATGAGCTGCGGGTTAAAAATGAAAACATACGTGTTTCACAGTTTTTCAAAATTCCACCCCCAAAGGGGTGAAATAGGGGTTGAAAGAACTCCTTAATTTTCCGGGATAAAAAGTAGCCTATGTGTTATTCCAGACTATAATCTATATCTATGCCAAATTTCATCCAGATCCGTTCATCCGTTGGAGCGTGATTGAGTAACAAACATACATCCATACATCCAAACTTTCGCATTTATAATATTTATTTGATAATATGTTTTTATGAAATGCAAAACGGCATGCAAATTAAAAACACGGAAATTTTTATTAAATTTTTGCAACTTTTGTTATTATTTAAAATATGACGGTGTTATTTAATACGCATGCCATTTTCGGTATATACTTAAAATAATATGTTTTTATGAAATACAAAACGGCATGCAAATTAAAAACACGGAATATTTATTAAATTTTTTGCAACTTTCATTATTATTTAAAATATGATGGTATTATTTAATACGCATGCCATTTTCGGTATATACTTAAAATAATACGTTTTTATGAAATACAAAACGGCATGCAAATAAAAAACACGGAAATGTTTATTAAATTTTTGCAACTTTTGTTATTATTTATAATATAATGATCATGAGCAACATGCATGCCATTTGTATTTCAGAATTATTTGGTCATTAAATTAATGTTTATCTTTATTAGAAGTAGTTTGAAATCACGGAAAAGCTGTATTGAATTTTCACAACATTTTCCTAATATTTTCCACCCTTGGTCATACGAGAGGTGCATGCCAATTTTCGTAGAGTATATTTGAGATAATAAAAGTAATTTTTTACAACGGCATGCAATTTGTAAACACGGAAATGTTCTATTTTTTTTTACATTTCTACGTAACCGTTTGAGCCCCGTCGGCCGTTGCGAATTGCATGCCATCAATTATTATAGCTTAAATTTGTTCCAACTACGTTATATTACAAAGGCATGCAGTAGAATGTCACGGCAAAAACTAAAATTCTGTCACAAAGAGAAGCCATTTTGTTTATGACGTGCAAGCGCGCAAGGGCTAGTAACCCCTCTATCTTTCATACTTTAGGGTTAGTTATCAACTCTTAAAAAGGCATGCAGTAGAAAATGGGAGACTATCACCTACGACCATCTCCCGGTCTATTAGGTAAGCATTCCTACCCTAGATTAAGGATTAGGCAGGTAGACAGGTAGATCTGTCGTGCAGGCATTTCCTAAGTAAGTAGGTAATCCACAGACGATTCAGTCTACGCCAACGTTTCAGATTAAACCTTGCTCAGGCTTTTTATTAGGCTTCTAATAGGGATGATTAAAAATAAATTATTTCTAACTGCATGAATAGAGGGTCTTCCAAAACACCTAAAATTCACATCCTCGACCGTTAGTTTTAAGTTTGCTAACCATTTTTAACCGACTTCAAAAAAAGGAGGAGGTTATCAATTCGTCGGAATCTTTTTTAAAATATATAGATTAAAGAAAAATAGTGCGTTGAAATTTTATGACGTCACAACTGTGAATTTCATACAACTTCCATACTAGAAGTGCGTTTTTAGGTAAGTTTGATAAAGAGTTGCTGATTTGATCGAGTTGTCATCATTTCTATTGTGTGCCTATAAAAGTGCAGCCTATGGGGGCCACTCGGAAAGCAACAGTCAGAGAAACCTTATACTTATTTTAAGAAAAAAAGTGCGTTGAACTTTTATGACGTCACAAGTCACAACTGTGAATTTCATACAACTTCCATACTAGAAGTGCGTTTATAAGTTTGATAAAGAATTGCTGATTTGATTGAGTTGTCATCTCTATATATTTCTATAAACTTAGGTATGAGGGACGAGTGGCCTAGTTGTGACAACGCATATCAGTCGATTGCGATTGTTAAGCAACTTTGACCCAAGTCGGTAACTAGATGGGTGATGATTTGGTAGTCCAAATTTGGCCTTTCCGTTTCCTCCCTGTCTCGGAGAGCACGTTATGTTATAGGAGATAACTGCACTCTTGGTAACCATCGCCAGAAAGGCTGATTCAGTGTTAGATGGATGTAGAGCTCTCCACTGATCTCAAAAGTGGCAGTCTGCCTGCATTTGGATGGCCCTTTCGCTAAATATGGCCGTTCAAAGACGGTTTATTGTTACCAAAAATGAACGATAATTAGAAAAGCTGATTCTTGTACAGTATTAAAGTATGCGCAGTACCTATGTAAACAGCGTAAAAACTGACGCATTTGGATGGGACTTTTTCTAGATATCAGCTTTCAAAGACGTTATAACCTATACTTACTATGCGTTCCTGTAAAAAAAATATTAGCAATAACTTTGTCGTCCCGTTGATTGCTGTTAATAATTTTTAATAGCGATCTACGGCGACAAAGTTATTGCTAATATTTTTTTACAGGAACGCATAGTAAGTATAGGTTATAACGTCTTTGAAAGCTGATATCTAGAAAAAGTCCCATCCAAATGCGTCAGTTTTTACGCTGTTTACATAGGTACTGCGCATACTTTAATACTGTACAAGAATCAGCTTTTCTAATTATCGTTCATTTTTGGTAACAATAAACCGTCTTTGAACGGCCATATTTAGCGAAAGGGCCATCCAAATGCAGGCAGACTGCCACTTTTGAGATCAGTGGAGAGCTCTACATCCATCTAACACTGAATCAGCCTTTCTGGCGATGGTTACCAAAATTGCAGTTATCTCTTAGTCTATTAGGACGTCGGTCCCGGTTATTATCACTAACATCTGATAATATAATCGTTAGTAACCTAAGAGTTGAAATAGTACCTACCTAGTACCTACCTACCTACTACCTACCTACTCTTAGTTGAGTCGATGCGGAAGGACCTGGGAACTCACCGCATTATTATCCCAAGAAAACCACTATGTGATTAATGGAAAGGGGTCACGACCCTCAGCAAAGAGACAAAGACAAAGAGACAAAGAGACTTAGGTACCTATCTACCATCAGGTGAGATCGCAGTCAAGGGCTAATGTACCTACCTAGTGGAATGTAAAAAAAAAACGGGGCATCGTACCGTAACGCGGCACGTCTTTGCCGGTAGGGTAACTAGCCACGGCCGAAGCTTTCCACCAGACAATAGAAGTCATACAACAATTATTGAAGTCGTGAGTCATCCATTCATAATATACTTACCTACGAGTATTATCCCATAGTATAACAACTACCTAGAAGGCATCTACATGCCTACTTGAAAATGCTAAATTATTCGATTGAACTCGACTCGGATCGGACTAAACAAAGTGCATTGCATTCATAAATAATTAATCGAGAAAACAATCGTTCATACAAAAATCGATTCGTATTCGCTGCGTCCCTTTTAATTCCGATGTCAGGAACTCGGGATGTTTTGAAAACGCTTTTGGGACCGTTCTATGACTGGGGTCACCAAAATATTGACATTGTCGGGACTGTCCTTGATCCTTTTACAGTCCCACAAACTTATCAGGCAGAATTGGAACTAATTTTTATGCCTGCATAGTTGTTAATTGTTATCTAAACTAATATTATAAAGAGGAAAGATTTGTTTGTTTGTTTGTAATGGATAAACTCAAAAACTACTCAACCGATTTTAAAAATTCTTTCACCTGTAGAAAGCTACATTATCAGCGAGTAACATAGGCTATATTTTATTTAAAAAAAATTAGAGATCCTTACGAAAATGGCAATTATGTCAACTAAGTTGGAAAAAATCCTCTCTTTTGAGAGCTTACGTGGCGTGCGCTGCGTAAATAGTTAAAGTTACACGAAAACAATGTATGATGGAATTGTTCCTCTCAAAAAGTTCTTAAAAAAAGTCCGCGATAGCATACATCTATCTTTTAAGGTTGACTCACAATAACCATTTTTATAGCTATATTGGGTATAGACTATAAGGGTTATTAGTACGTACTACCCGTGCGAAGTCGGGCCGGATCGCTAGTTTTTAATTTAAAGTAGCCACGCTGACACCGGGTCATATAAGTTTGTGGGACTAGAAAGTTGCTGATCAATCGATGCTGTTCACTTTGCTGCTTTCACTTTGAAGTCTGATGCTGTTCACTTTGAAGTGTGCTGACACTTTGGATGACGAAAGTATGACATAGAATCCTAACTAATATTATAAATGCGATTGTGAGTTTGTATGTTTGTTTCGCTTTCACGGCCCACATTTTCAACCGATTTTGGTTAGACAAAGGTTGTGTCCCGGGGAAAGACACAGGCTGGGGACGAAGTTGCGAGCTTCCTAATCATATTCTTTCAGCTAATGATAGAATAGGATAAAGAATAACGCGTTTAAATTAAGAATAGGACTGACATTGTACCAATGCTTTTGTACGTGTAGTCCGTCAAACTAATCTGACCCGGTGGCAAAAATCGGAACTAAGAAATTTTTATAAATTATTATAAAAATTGAAAATAAAAAAAACATGATTATTAAATCATGTTTTTTTTATTTTCAGGCAATTTTACAACCCACAGTTTAACAGACATTACATCAAAAAGATAAAAAAGTACATTAATAAATTATTAAGTTAAAAGAAAAACAAAATTGTAAAAGGATCACAATGTTAAAATATAAAATTCACTAAAAAAATAGGGTAAAATAAAGAATAATAAAAATCGGTTGGGGAATTTTTGTAATAGGTTTATTTGTAATAGGTTTGTTTGTAAAGTCCCGGAAATTGTGGTAATTTATCTGTATACCCTATCTGTATTGTTGTCCCCTTTCAACCCAAGGGAGGTTATATTTCCGTCTCTGTCACTCTTAAGTGGACGTGGGCGGAATGACCGGGCGCCTCATTAAAAGAGACGGCTGTAAGATTTCTTATCGAGTTTATACAATTAATGATTTATCGTTTGTACCCATTTGGGCATGGGCTCTAATCTAAGATAGAATTAACATTTAGTTATGAATAGAATAGTTCCTTTTTATTAAGTATCTAATTCTTGTTTACGGAACAGGAATAAATAAAAATGTTGAATTAAGTAGTTCTGTCATATTATCAGTTTTTAAATTAGTCATTAGCATCGGATTGACGTGGAATTTTGTATCATGGGTAAAGTAAAATCCTACCTGGAGAGTGACATAGGCTTTTATTAAAATGTGAACTCTTTAATTTTCCTGGATACAAGCTAGCATTTGTGTTCGTAAGTGATACGCTATCGCTAAGTGCGCTAGTTTGAGCGCAAATGGAACGTAATTTTCGGTTGGCTTTCGTTTCGGTTTCGCGTAGTAAACGTGTACACGGGATGTGGGCCCAATCTATGAAACTGCCGAAAGTCTGTCGACTGGACGTCGATACATACGAACCTGTCATGGATCCAAGGCGAAATTTCGTTTGGCGTTTGGTTGTATTGTTGCGTGAAATACACCAATTATTATTATTATAGACAGCAGCGTTTCGCTGTATCGCAAGTGTTTCGTTTCGCTTCCTTTTCGCATTGAAATGAAATGAAATTAATTTTACCTATTTCACATAGGACAACATGTGCCACGTATGCTAAATCAAGACTCTACCACCGGTTCGGAAAGCTGTTCTACTGAGAAGAGCCGGCAAGAAACTCCGTAGTTGCTCTTTTCATAAAAAGAAAAATATACACTTTGTAAATAGTTTACAATGCATGCGTTACGTAACCAGCAACCCACAAGACTTGGGTTGCTGCATGCGAAGCCTCGCAGATTGTGGGAAGGTCGCCGTAAAGTTCACAAAACAAGTTAGTACAAGA
Organism: Erebia ligea; assembly: GCA_917051295.2. Classification (NCBI taxonomy): domain Eukaryota; kingdom Metazoa; phylum Arthropoda; class Insecta; order Lepidoptera; family Nymphalidae; genus Erebia; species Erebia ligea. Next base: position 17,706,782 of record OU785229.1, on the reverse strand, counting down.
AAGGTAGGTATAGTCCGACAAACTTATCTAACCCGGTGACAGTGTCGCTAGTATCTATAAAAAAAAAAGTAAAAAAATAAAAATATGCCGATAGAAGTGAAACGAATATTTAAAAAACCGGCCAAGTGCGAGTCGGACTCGCGCACCGAGGGTTCCGTACAAACCTGTAGTAAGTTTTACGATTTATGACGTATTAAAAATAAAAATTACGTTTGTTGTATGGGAGCCCCCCTTTAATATTTACTTTATTAATATTTAATTATTTATTTTGAAAGGTAATATACAAGTTAATATTCTGTGAAAATTTGAACCGTCTACCTGTTACCGTTTCTAATATTGAGCAAAAAAATACGAAAAAAACACGTTTATTGTATGGGGACCCCCCTTAATATATATATTTTTTTAATTTTTAGTATTTGTTGTTATAGCGGCAACGGAAATACATCATTTGTGAAAATTTCAGCTTTCTAGCTATCACGGTTTATGAGATACAGCCTGGAGACAGACAGACAGACAGACAGACAGACAGACAGACAGACAGACAGACAGACAGACAGACAGACAGACAGACAGACAGACAGACAGCGGAGTCTTAGTAATAGGGTCCCGTTTTTACCCTTTGGGTACGGAACCCTAAAAACGAATGTAGTAGGTATATTTATATTTAAGACCTTTTGTCTTCGTAACAACGCGAGCATGTCGGTGCTCGCGAGCATGTCGGTGACGCGAATCTGGTAACGCGAATCCACAATTACCCCTTAACAAAAAGTGCTCAACGCGGCTAAAGAAGTTTTCACTTCAAAAACTAAACAGGCATAAAAATTAGTTCCAATTTTGGCCACTAGGACAGATAAGTGTGGGACTGTAAAGATCAGTCGCCGTCTCCTGGTGTAGGGCGGGTATTAGCGCACGATTATCGCGTTTCGAGTTTTGTTTTCACGCCTTGCTGAGTTTTTCGGTCGGAGCGGATTTCGTGATCGCGTGTTCGAAAATAATTGATGGTTTTACGTTATTATTTATTTTGTCGTTTTTGTCAATGAATATAATCGATATATCTGTATAAACAAAATAAATAATATTATTATAGTTTGAGTTCTAGATTTTAACACATAAATACACCCCTTTTTAGAGTAGGTAGGTACCTAGATCAAAGTAAATTAATGTTTCAACTAGAGGCACTTTTTGGAATCTATTAACACACAACTGTGCAGGGTTCCGATATCTGTTAAAATATACCTACCAGAAGTACTATTCATTTAAGAAAATATTTCCTAGTTACCATTTTATATCGGTGAAATATTATTACCTGTGATTTCGCGAGCTTTCGCATCTCTAATCTCACTACTTTATTCTAATATATATTTGGTTTTGATCTACAAGAAACATGAAACTTTTTAAATACAAGCTTTATGAACCAAAAATAACTAATTAAAACTTAGAATAGGTACACATAAATAAAGAACTTTAATGCTTGAAATCTTATCATACCTACCTAAAAATCCACCAATATTTTTGACAATATTTACTGTTAACCACCTCACGGGCTCAGTGTAACTAAACCCTTAAGAATTTGTAGAGCAACATGGTTACTAGGAATCCATAATTTACGTACAGTGTTTTTAACTTTCAATTAGCAGAAGCGTATTTAGACTTTATAATCCGACGATAAAGTTGATATTTCGCTACTGGAATCATATATTGTTATGTACTCGTGTAATATAGACGTGCTAATTGATACAGAAATCATTTTCATTAGTTTCGGCAAACCACAAATGGTTTGTTGTTTGTGAGTTATTTGGAGTTTAGAATTACACAGCTAATGGTTATTTATTGATAAAATGCGGTGCTTACATTATTATTACACGGAAAGTACTAAGTAATGATAAAACGTTTCAGCTGTTTTTAAACTGAGCGCACATTAGGTATTAAAAGTGCCTTCAATGATTGCGGCGCATTCAAATTTCACTTCAATAGCGGCCTATAATCCTTAACATCGTAAAAAAATGGGACAAAAATAAACCTAATGTCGTCCCGACAGAATGTCCGCCAATCTCTATAGATTTGACGTGGATATGACATAAGAGCCATCTGCGCGGAATAGTGTACAAATGTGTGTACATACAAAGGTGCACTATACTCTCAGAGCCCGATGAGACGGAAAATCCGAAACGAACGGGGAGAGATCAGGCGTACACATAAATAAAGAACTTTAATGCTTTGATTATGAGTATTGAAAGTTTTATTTAGTATCTGCTTCGTGATTGTCTTTCAAAAAAATTTGCCTATCTATATTTTCATAAAGAGGTCAGCCTGTGAGATTCTCTAGACTTCGTTTTTAATTCGTTTGATATTAGGTATTTTTAGGAGCCTTTACTGTTAGAAATTCTCCAAATATTACTAGACTACATAGATGAGTCCGCGTGGATTAAGTTTTTTCAATTCCCGCGGGAACTCCTTAATTTTCCGGGTTAAAAAGTAGCCTATGTCCTTCCTCGGGATACAACCTATTCCTGTACCAAATTTCATCAAAATCGGTTGAACAGGTGGGCCGTGAAAGCGTAGCAGACAGACAGACACACTTTCGCATTTATAATATTAGTATGGACTAATAAGCTACCTACTGCTTTCTCTTTTCCCAAAAACTAGTAGGTATCAGATGACCGTACATGATAAGAAATTTTATTAAAGCTGCATTTCCAAAGTGAAGCCGGTTCCAAATTTATAAATGAATAGGAAATGAGCTGGAAATTCTGGAATCCACCTTTCTTAGTCCCATCGGCGTGTTTTAGCATCCCAGCGCCCAACGGAAGTATGGGGATAGAATACAATTAATGTAGGTACTCGTATCTTAGGTACGCTTTATACAAAAGTATGAAGGCACGGGTTAATGCCTTTAATGGGGTCACAGAAATGGCGAGAGATGGAAGATATGGCGATATGGCACGAAAAAATTGCCTGCATCCGTACTAATGTTAAAAATACGAATGTGTGTCTGTCTGTCCGTTACATTTTCACAACCACAATTCTGGGGCCATACTGCCAACGCTTAAAGCAATATTACTCAAAATTACCATTTGATGTCACGTACCTTGACGTTCCTGAAATACGGATTATAATAATGTCTACATTCTATTCTACAACACTAAAGTCAACAATAATGAAACAATATGGCACTAAGCGTTGGCAGTATGGCCCCTCTTTAACCAATTTTGGCAAAATCTGGCACACATAGGTTTACGTTGCATTGTGATGTTGGGACGCCCAAATGAAAGAGGTGTTGATGTTCGTCGTGCTTTAATGTAACTGCGTCTTAAATTAGGTGCATTTATAATATATAGTGGCAAGTGCCGTGGGTCACATATTACACCTCCCAGGGCACTTGAAAAAAAAAAAAATTAATGCTAAACAATTTTTTTTTTTTGTTTAATATATTTAAGTAACTAAGCAAGTGCTGAAAAGTAAAGTAAAATAATAGGTGCCAAAAAATCTTAAAGTAATACAATAATTGGGGAAGAAAAAAACTTATATAAAATCTATAATAGTAAAGTCAAGTCCGAGTTAGGTACGTATCACCAATCACCATACGTAAATTGTCAGCGTTTATGTTTAATAGTTTCCATTAATTGGTAATTTAAATGATGGCCAGTCATTCAAATAAGTCATGTCAAGTAGGTATATTTATTTATCCGATAATGATCCGTTACATACTCGTAATTACAGCTGTAGGTGCGCGCGCGAAGTATTTGATCAAGTCATATTTTGTCTTAATATCCTTCAATCATAGTACAATATTCATTCATAAGTTAACCTTTTAAGCTCATTTATTTATTTATTCATTTATATACTATACCCATAAAAGCACAATTACTCTCACGCAGACATCTACAGTACAGCATGATCGAGATAAAAGGCGGGTATACATTCCTTACACAACACCTTGCAAAAATAGTTATATCGATAATTAACTATGCCATATTATGTTCGGGTGATCAGTCCGTCCACCAATGGTAAAGCTAAGATCGATAAACTTCTAGACACTTTCCTTTTCCTATCTCTTAAAAAAAACTACTTGCCTATGTGTTAACTAATAACACTAACTATCTTCAAAAGACCCATTCTATATCCTTTCACAAATATCTTATACCTTCACCAAATCATTTCCAATTCCATTAATACAACAATCCTAAAATGCCATCCCATTTCATTTATACATTTATTCATTTAATATTTATTTTATCATAATATATTATTCAATTATTTTCGTGCCTTTTGCTCCATTCTTTCACGCAGACGAGCTAGCGTACCTACGGCATGATCAAGAGATGGGCTGGTCACTACATTACCTCTCATAACTCTCATTAATTGTAATATAACTTCACAATCTCATTCCATCTAATAATTCCAACTTATAATCCATACATTCCAAACCTTACAGATTATTAAGTAAACCAAACCCCAACATCTTCTGCTAAAAATAAAATGCATTCTCAAATTTCAGATCTTGCAGATCATCACTCTTTCATTATCCAACTTCCTAAGTACATTTATAAAAAAAATCATATTATTATAAGTAAAATCCCTAAGAATTTCTAAATAGGGTCGTAAGTCCGTAAATAATTGTCTTCTATTCCATTTATCATCATAAATGTATATTCCGTCGCCTATTTCATTGCTAAACTCTTCCATTAAAAAAAAAAGCAATACTCAAAATAAAATCGGTAAGTTACATAAAATTCAAAGTACTTATATATATCAAAATCAATACTCGAAATCAAAAGTATATCATCAAAACAATATAATTGTTTCATTGTTTGATTATTGTTCTCGAATTCAATAATTTGCAATCTTTGCAATCAAGCTATTGTTATACAAAACGCTTGCATTCGCATCAGCTTTTCTTTTGAATTTGATATGACCTATTTACTTTGGTCATCTCAAAAGTTACGACATGAAATTCTTGATATCTAATATCATACCTAAGGAATATGTTTTCAGAAAAGTAAAAACTAACAGAAATTAAAAATTTCAAGCAGGCAATGAATCTGTACTGTTACGCAAAACTGATTTTATCTTTTTCTGCAATATTAAAATGATTAAGTACCTAATCGTAAAATAAATGAATACCTAAGTAATTTATTTCAATATTATGTTATTTATATTTCCAATAATCAACTGGGTAACTATAAAATATGAGTATCTATGCTTAATGACTGAAAAGTATATTTTAAAAATTGGCCAGAAAATCACTGATTTTCGAATTATTATTTAGTAAAACTCCTAAATGAAATGAAATAAATTAAGTATGTAAATTCAAAATTAAATCAGTAATATTCAAAATTCATCAAATCATAGTCGTAAGTTAAAAGATACTGATAACTAAGTAAAATAAAGTAAAAAAATCTGATGAAAAAATTGAATTAAAATAACATGCCCAAAATACTGCTTAAGCTGCTTGCTATTGGTCCAAGAATATCAGTCTCAATTGCATTGTTGTTCCTATTTTATACTTACGTTTATATTTTTTATAAAAATATGCTGGAAAAAATATCATTTAAAAGATTATGTAGTTGTATTATGCAAATAAAATATAGTCATTAGTCAGGTCAGGTCACATTATGCAGTCAACACAATGAATAAAATATAGTACGTCTTTACAAAATAAAAAATATAGCATGATATCGTTTCTTAAATCTGGACACCGATAAAAAAATATTGTTAGGTTTTCGAAGTGCATTAACCAGTCTCTAATTTACAATGTTCACTTGATATACAAAATTTGCCACACAAAAAAAAAACACAATTTGGGAAATAGGAATTCAGAATGCACTTTTAGACACTATTCTCTTTCACTTTTCATAGGAAGGCTTCTTTTTCGTAGGAACTCTTAGGAAGACTTGTGGTTACCGCTGTGAACTTGTCTTTGTCTCGAAGAAATATATAAAATCTGGATTCCGTCGCTGCAGTAATTGATATATAATATTTACTCCATGAATAGATTTATTTAATTTGTAGATTAATTACTGTGACGAAATATTTTCTTCTTCTTTTCGTATCAGGTCCGGGTATTATTTTCATCTCCGGGAATCCATTCTTCTATGAATTTCATAATTTTAATTTAATCCTCTCTGTGGATCTGGATGCAGTATTTCGGTGCCCAGCCGGTGCACGCGCATGGCGCAAGCGCGCGCACCGACTGGCAGGGTCGCCATGTGATGTTGGGACGCCCAAATGAAAGAGGTGTTGATGTTCGTCGTGCTTTAATGTAACTGCGTCTTAAATTAGGTGCATTTATAATATATAGTGGCAAGTGCCGTGGGTCACATATTACAGCATAATGCATCCCAATGATCCCACGAACGAGTATAGGGTCGTAAACCGTTTTTAAATCTCTCATATTCGGTAAGTAGGTCCTTATTACCCCCAAATGGAGCTTGTAGGTGACCAATTAGCTCTCTGGGGTAATAATGTAGCTAGAAAAGCCCTAGGGCGGTAAGTAATTAAAAAAAGTATGATGGTTAGATGTACGCGAACTTTTTGAAAGAGTGAAGAGTTTTTTTTTAAATTACTTACCGCCCTAGGGCTTTTCTAGCTACATTATTACCCTAGAGCGCTAATTGGTCACCTACAAGCTCCATTTGGGGGTAATAAGGACCTACTTTACCTCACAATCGAGATGTAAAGCAGAGTAGTTAGCTCGGGTGTAAGCATCAATTGCACCCTCGAACTATAGGCGCCCTCCCTGCGCTCGTGCGCCGAAATATCTCGGGCTGCAATTGATGCCTTACAACCCTTGGCTACTAATCTACTATTAATAACTACGATGGATAATACGCTGTTATTATTTCACACTCTTCACCTTCTTTGCTGTGTATTTTTACATTGTACTTACCTGTGTTTTTATGTATATAATATTTACTTATTATTATGTCTCAGTACACCCCTCCCAGTTTCCTCTGCCCTAAGGTTGCCTGGAAGAGATCGCTATTTAAGCGATAAGGCCGCCTGTTGTGCCGTATCCATTTGTGTTTGTTTTTTGTCTTTTTATTTCTTTGTGTTCAATTAAGTATATTTTACTTTTACTTTACTTTAAAAAGAGTAAATATAGGCGGAGTGGATTAAATCACGGGCATCATGTACCTAATAATCAATACACAAGTAAATATAAAAAATAAAAATTCACTTAAATAATGATTAAAATTAAATCGTTGATAGTTAAATCACCAATATTTTTGACAATATTTACTGTTACCACCTCACGGGCTCAGTGTAACTAATAGTAGATTAGTAGCCAAGGGCTGTAAGGCATCAATTGCAGCCCGAGATATTTAGGCACACGAGCACAGCGAGGGCGCCTATAGTTCGAGGGTACAATTGATGCTTACACCCGAGCTAACTACTCTGCTTTACATCTCGATTGTGAGGTTAGTAGGTCCTTATTACCCCCAAATGGAGCTTGAAGGTGACCAATTAGCGCTCCAGGGTAATAATGTACCTAGCTAGAAAAGCCCTAGGGCGGTAAGTAATTTAAAAAAAAACTCTTCACTCTTTCAAAAAGTTCGCGTACATCTAACCATCATACTTTTTTTAATTACTTACCGCCCTAGGGCTTTTCTAGCTACATTATTACCCTAGAGCGCTAATTGGTCACCTACAAGCTCCATTTGGGGGTAATAAGGACCTACTTACCGAATATGAGAGATGTAAAAGAATTTGTAGAGCAACATGGTTACTAGGAATTCATAATTTACGTACAGTGTTTTTAACTTTCAATTAGCAGAAGCGTATTTAGACTTTATAATCCGACGATAAAGTTGATATTTCGCTACTGGAATCATATATTGTTATGTACTCGTGTAATATAGATGTGCTAATTGATACAGAAATCATTTTCATTAGTTTCGGCAAACCGCAAATGGATTGTTTGTGAGTTATTTGGAGTTTAGAATAATTACACAGCTAATGGTTATTTATTGATAAAATGCGGTGCTTACATTATTATTACACGGAAAGTACTAAGTAATGATAAAACGTTTCAGCTGTTTTTAAACTGAGCGCACATTAGGTATTAAAAGTGCCTTCAATGATTGCGGCGCATTCAAATTTCACTTCAATAGCGGCCTATAATCCTTAACATCGTAAAAAAATGGGACAAAAATAAACCTAATGTCGTCCCGACAGAATGTCCGCCAATCTCTATAGATATGACTTATGAGCCATCTGCGCGGAATAGTGTACAAATGTGTGTACAAACATAGGTGCACTATACTCTCAGAGCCCGATGAGACGGAAAATCCGAAACGAACGGGGAGAGATCAGGCGTAGGACCGACGGCTTAACGTCGTCTCTGAGGCACGGGCGTGAAACACCACCTACCTAGTTCCTATACTGAGAATTCCTTGTCAGAAAACCAACCCAATTATTATTTGGCCAACCGGGTTAATTTGGCCAATTTGGGTTATGGCCCAGCCCGGGAATCGAACCCGGCACTTCCTTAGCTGCAGTCAAAAATGCTAACCACTAGACCATCGAGGTAGTTGGACAAAAATATAGGTATACCTAATAAATATTAACTAGTATTTGTCTTCTTTCCAGCCCAAATGTCAATGGAAAGCATGATGGTGGGCGGTGTGGGCGGTATGGGCGGCATGGGCGTTGGCTCCGTGGGCGGAGGAGTGTCGTCCGGTTTCCAGCTTGTGCGCGAACCTACCTCTGGAGCCCTACTCTTATTACCTGCACCCCCAGATCTACCCCACGCGGTAGTCTGGGGTGGAGTACCTTATTCCTCAGGCCCTTTACTCCTTCCCCCCGCCCCACATCCTTCGCACCACCTGCAACTCTTACCAGGCGACCTCCTCGCGTCTACTGCTACCCTGCAACACACGCACACTCATTCAACGCGCCTGGTCACTCTAGCACCCGCCCCTCCATCCCAACCTCACCCCTCACATCCTGTAGATAAAAGAAAATCCATGCAACCCCTCATAATGCCTCACACATTAATAAAAATAGAACCGGAACCTCCTCAAGAGAAACCACCACCATTCGTCCCCGAACCCGTCCAGCAACCAATGTTAACGACGCATCTGTATTACCAACCTGATTATACGGAACAAGCGTGCAGAAGCCAAGCTACTTCCCCCGCTGCTCCTCCCACGCCACCACCGGAAGCTTCTGAACTCCCGGCGCACAGAGACGCGTCTAACCAGACAGATCACATCGATGACGAAGAGGATTCGCCGAATCACGCAGATGAGGATGAAAGAGACGTAGCATGCGTCGGCGTCGCACATTTCCCAGACGAGTCAAACGTCATGCAAATGTCATGTCAGTCGTTACATCCTTCACTTTTAGACAGCGCTGAGGAATCTTCTTCTGAAGGCCTCGCTATTGGAGCTGTGGAGAAGGCGATTGATGCGATTGAACGAGATGAAACTATAGATAACTCGAGTAGTGGTGGCTCTCACGATTTAGTAATAGACACGGGCAGGACGTCCACACCGACCCCTTTGCAGTCACAACCGCAAACGAGATTACCAGTTGACGTTAGTGGGTTGGAACTTCTATCGAACAGCATTGAACAATTCGAGCGAACGACACCCCACATGCCTTCTTTAGAGCCTATACCTTTGACAATAGATACGAGAACATCCAATAAGTTGAATATTTTAATAAAAACGTCCCCAAAATCTTCCCCGCGTACAGATGTAGATCCACATCGAAGATTCGAGTTTCCGGTTGTGGAACAGACGAATGAACAACAAAAACCTTCTTTAGATGGATTGGGGTTGTTGTGTGCTTTAGCAGAACAAAGGTTTATGGAGGAAGTTGAAGAAAGTCCTCAAACAAATTTGCCATCCACCTCTCGACCGTTTATCAAAAGTGAGCTACTGAGTCCCACTGAAAGCGACAGATCATTAGAATCTAAGAAAGACAAACACAGGCACAGAGATGACTCATCCAGTGAAAGACGAAGAAAGAAGAGTACTGATAGGGAGGAAAGGCTGCGGCATAAGTTGGAAAAAATGCGAAGGCATAAACGTGAGAGAAAAGATACTGATCAAGACGACGGTGGCGAGCTGGAAGCGAGTCTGCGACGTGTTACAGCATGTACTTGTGATATATCGGATTGCAGTCACGCCCACGGAGTGCCTTCAGCTCAAGCACTCGTCAATGCTATCGAAAAAGATATGCGAGAACGTTTGCAGGACTTGCAACGCCAGTGTGATGAAAAACGAGCCCAGTTAAACGCGCTAACGCCGCCTCTACCCCCAATATCGACACCTCCAACGCCCTGTACTCCCGCTCTCTCCCCAGATTCAGACAGAGGGTCGTCGAAGAAACGAAAAGTGGGACGCCCAAGGAAAGTTTCCAGCCCAGATTCTACAGAAACAATCGTAGCTAAGAAACCTAAATCCAAAAGCACATTGGTTGGCTATTTGCTAGCGAAAGGCAAACTGAAAGGCAATATTTTGTACTCCAAAGGTGAACCATCAAGAGAAGAAAATATAAACAGAACAAGTAAAGTTCGACCGAAGTTAAAAGCCGAACCTATTGTTAAGACGTATTCAGAAGAGGAGGAACATGATTGGGGCCTTAATAGATCAGCGAGTTCTTCTATGGAGAGTCTGAATGAGGTTCGCCAGAAAAATCGAGAAAAGGTTGACAGGTTGGCGAGAAAGCATTCTAGAGACGACATGTCTGAGATAGAACTAGCCATCAGAAGAGCGAGTGCGTCCAGTGATAGCGATAAGGAAAGACGTCGGGCGAAGAAGAGGCGGAAGAGTACTAAGTCAGCAGAAAGGACTGATGGTGAGAATAAAGAAACGCCGCCTGAACCTACTCCTCAAGCGCAACCACAGCCAATTTCCAAATGTACTTTGACTGAAGATAACTTAGACACTGCAACCAGAGTGCTTACCGCTAGGGGTGGTTTGTTCTACGCGGGTAAATTGAGTGCAGTGCAAGCCCCAGATGTGTACGCCATAACCCTTGATGGCGAGAGAGGAAATAAACCTCACATACTGTCCAGAGAGGAGACCTTGAAAGATGCTGTAAGTATCGTACGTAACTATTGCATTCTGTTCTAATAATATTCCCTGCTAATTTTTCATAGAATGATCCTGGATTTGGAAAGCGTCTTCTTGTTACTACCATATATTGTATACTACCATCGCTTAAAGCCGTATTGTTTTAATATTGCTGACGTTCGTGTTTTAGAATTAAAATCCTTATTTTAGCGACGTCAAGACTCAAGATACGTGATATAAAACTGTTACTTTGAAATAATACTCTTTTAAGCGATGTTAGTTTACCCCCCTGATAAACTTGGCACTTGACACACAGCGAGATAGAGTCGAGCATAGAATTTTAAATAACTTCCAGTTTCCAATCTGTTATCGAAAAGTAACAATAATCGTTGGATATAATAATCTGTCCCACTAATTAGTAGATAGTTGTATACGATCTTCATAAATCTGCCATAGTTTTACTGATTCCTAATTCCTTTCAGATCCTGGAAGTGACTCCAACATCAGTATCTGAACTGCCATCAGGTACCAGGGTGTGCGCATACTGGTCTCAGCAGTACCGGTGCTTGTACCCTGGTACCGTCGCCGTCTCGTCTCCAGACCCTCACGATGACAAGTTCGTCGCCGTGGAGTTTGATGATGGAGACTCGGGCAGGATAGCTATTGAGGATATTAGATTTTTGGAGCCTAACTATCCTATTGTTGGTAAGTTTGAAATTGTATGTTATGATTAACTTACTTTTAGACCCCAAATATTCTTCAATAAGCGTGAATTTTTTCCAATAGCCAAAAAAATATATATTTAATACCTCTCAGAGAGTGACATGGTGACATGTTTCAATTCGTAGACAATAACACTTTCCTAAATACACGTAGATTACGACAGTAAAAAACAAAGGAACAAGCAGCTTTATTCAGTAAAAAAATGATTAAAATCGGTCCTTTGGTTTCCGTGAGAATTGCGAACCTACATTATACAGAACCGCATTTTTGGAATCGTTTAAAAATAAGGTTGGACAATTTAGTCACCGTAATATAATATCTTATTATAACTTTTCTAGCCCGGTGGCCAAAATTGTAACTAATTTTTATGCCTGTTTAGTTTTCGTTTTTATTTTATTTTTCATACATTCTAGCGACGCTGTCACCTGGCAGTTAAGTTTGTAGGAGGACTATACTGTGATACACGGAACACCTCTGAGTTTAATATGCATCGCATAAATAATAATGAGCAATCAATGGCCACGTGATAATAAGCCAGTTTTATCCTTGTCTCAACTAATATTGCCGCAAAATTGTATAATCATAATGGGCACACACTAAGGACGTTTTTTATTAAATTACAGAATACGAAAACACACTATTCACACTGGGCAAACGAAGAAGGAACACAAGTATGACAGAAGAGAAGAAGACAGCACTATCCACTAGTAGCGAGGTGAAAACAGAACCTCAACCAAATCCAGCGCCAGTGCCGCAGAGTCAAACTGAAACAAATCAAAATGAGGAAGAAAGACATAGAGATAGAAAGAAACTAAAGAAGCTTAGAAAAGAGAAAATGAGAAGGCTGACAAGCGAAGAAGATCCAACCTCAATGGAATACGTCAAAAAGAAGAAGAAAAAACACAAATGCTGCGAAGAACACTGCAAGCATAGAAGACACCACAAAAAACACCATAGAAAACACAAGAAACGACATCATTCTGGCTGCAAAGACCATTCGTCATCATCAGGTGATGATCACAGACATAAATCATCATCAGATTACATAGACTCGAATAAATCTAACGAAGATTCCGTAGATTCCAATGATAGGCTATCAACTCTGATAGCTGTGGAAAAATCACCAGAGGAAAAGATGAAAACTGTGATTAAGAAAGCGGTATTGTCTAAGAAGAGTTTGGTTAAGAATGCGGTGTTAGATTTCAGTAATTTGAGCAAGATTACGTTGAAGAAGGATACAGCAAGTAAGGATAATTTGAAGGACAGTGGGATTGGGTTGGAAGAGGAGACCCCACAGACTCCTGTCGCTTCTACTTCGACAGCTGTTGTTGAAGCGCCTAAAAAGGTAAATAATGTGTATTTTTGTTGATATTTTAAATGAAATAGTGGAGCAGTTAGACACCCAGAAAAAGGTTTCTCAAGATTTTAGTATCTTGTATTCATCTTTTCTTTTCTTAGCACTAATAATAGGTTAGTTTCGCAAAGTTTAGAGGAAATCCAACATTCTGACTGGCCTTTTGCTTCAGAAATATTGACCAATGCCAATATTTTACCTTTCTTTTTTACTTACCTTATTTTTACTGTTTGATGCATGAATGAAATCTACACAGCTTGTTACATGCCACACACAATATATCGACTCGACATAATAGTTACAATTGTCGTGTTGTTAGTAGTAATTATGGATACCATTTTTTATTATTTCCAGAAGACAAAACGGCGGACTGTATCTTCAACGTCATCTGACGGTGGCGGCGGAGGCGGTGTGAGCAAAATGGCGGCCTTCCTACCAGGAGGCGCGTTGTGGCGATGGCACGGCCCTGCGTACCGGCGCACCGCTAAACCAAGACTGCGGAAGCTCTTCTATAGAGCCATACAACGTGGGGAGGAAGTGTTAAATGTGAGTTTCCTGTTGTTGATGAAGCCCTGGTAGACGAAGCTGATGGTTTTCTATCCGCCACCCTTTTCGTCATTACTGGGGGCTTGACCCTTTTCCATTAGTTATAATGATCTAAAAAGAGATGTGACTCTTTTCTGCAAATGAGTAGACTCTGTCCCTACCCTGAAATCTAAATACTAAACCAAAACTGCGGAAGCTCTTCTATAGAGCCATACAACGTGGGGAGGAAGTTTTACACATGAGTTCTCCCTGGGAGTTACTACCATCGTTTAAAGCAGTATTATTTAAAAGTGACAGTTTTATGTCACGTACTTTAATATCACTAAAATAAGGATTATAATTCTAAAACAAACAATACGTCTTTCAGTGATGGTATAGCTGGCGCCAATCATTTTGTTCGCAAGACGCGTCGCAATAGCATATTTTCCATATTGTCCATAGAAATAGGAATAGTAGTAATAAGCAGATTCCTAGTTCAATGGCTAACCCGTTGTACTAGGCGAGCGATAGAAGCGACGAGACTCGATTCGACACCATAGAAAATGACAGACGTACGAGTATGTACGCGACAACGTAGACGTAACGTCATTTTCTATGGCGTCGTATCGCGTGGCGTGTCCTACCTCACTTAAGACATCGAATCACGATGTCCTAAGTGAGGGGACAATCCTTGATAATGATGGTGATTGTTCAGGTGGGCGATGCGGCGGTGTTCCTGTCCACGGGGCGCGCGGACCGGCCGTACATCGGGCGTATAGCGGCCTTGTGGGAGGCGCGCGGGGCCATGGCCGTGCGCGTGCACTGGTTCTACCACCCCGAGGAGACGGCCGGCTGCGGGAAGTTGCACTACCCGGTGAGTTGTTGTGTGTGTCGGGCGAACTATGAAATACACGACGACCTCCCTTGCGCAGTGTTGAGCGCTGTTGTCTCAACGTGGGAGGTCCCGGGTTCAATTCCCAGCAGGGTCAATTTGGGAAATTATAATTTCTGAATTTTCTCTGGTCTAGTCTGGTGGGAGGTTACGGCCGTGGCTAGTTACTCTACCGGCAAAGACGTACCGCCAAGCGATTTAGCGTTCCGATACGATGCCGTGTAGAAACCGACTATAGTATAGTCGTTAATTCATTAACCAGACCAAATTACTAGTATCGATTTACCTACCTGTTTATACCTGCCTACCCAAGAGTTTTGACGGGAAAAAAATAGTCAACCTAACGTTTGCATATTCTATAAATCTATAGGCTTCATACTTTCGATTAGTACCTATGGAATTTCCAAACCAGTGAAATATTTAAAAAATTTTTTTTTTAAAAATAATATGTATAATATTAATCATATTCTGGACTGAAATTTTTTAGGCAACCCTTGCAATATATTTATTGACGTGTTTAATTTGATATAAAATACTTTTCATCCATTAACCAGCTCGGTGAAGGTCGTTTTATACAGGGATCTTAGACCACTAGTGGTTATAGGTTTAATATAAACTATTTTGTTTCCAGGGCGGTCTCTTCGAGTCTCCACACACGGACGAGAATGACGTGCAGACAATATCGCACAAATGCGAGGTTCTACCACTTCAGCAGTACAAGGAGCGCATGGGTGATGACCCGGTCAAGTACAGTACAGTGTACGATAACAACGACGTGTATTACCTTGCGGGCCATTACGATCCCACGCCGCAATCCCTGAGGATGGAGCCGGATATACCCTTCGCAGAAACTCCCACCTCCTAAGGAGTTATAGTGGCTTGGTGACTTCTGATCAGATACGCCATTTGGCTGCTCTAAATATGAGCTTAAAATGACTACACAAGTATAAACTGCATATTATGCGGAGTTCAGACGTCATTCATGAAAAACGAATTCAGTTCGTTGCGTGCTTATAAGTGTGCGAACAGTTTAAGAACGGACGTTTTGTAAATAAGAATTTACAAAAAAACTTACAGTGCAATTGAACTGTCTTGATCATTTAATTTTTAAAATATTAGTAGTTTTCTATATATTTTATATTTACGCCACTTTAGTGTGTAAATTGAATTATTTTAAAAATTTAACATTGATTAATATTATCACGTCGTATTTAGTGTAAAAATAGTGAAAAGCAATAGCGTTTCGATTATGTCTTTAAAATCTCAGTGTTAGAGCGTTCGTCCCAGTAGATTTCTTTACACACGTAATAATATCGGAAACCACTTATACAGGTCTTAAAGTACAATGTGAGTTTTTGAGGCTCAATACAATGTGACAATTTATTCATTATTATGGCGGAGACACACTTGCAACACGCCACGCGTTGAGTGTCGGAGTGTCGCCAATGTGTTCTTGCCATCACCGTCTTCTGAGGCGATCTTTACAAGCGTAGATACGTGTTGAAGTTACCCCCCCTGTTACGTTTTAGCGATGTCCTTTTGGGAATGTTATGTTTTCTTCTCCTCGATCTTTAGCCACTACATAAGGGACCAGCTTATACGTTCCAACATAGATCAAGAAATCTTGTTTCCTTATTCTTAGTTATTTTATGTTAATTCTAATGTTTCAGAAACATTAGAATTAACATAAAATAACTATGAATAAGCAGAGCTTTAGAAAGTTAATACCTGTTTAAGGGTCGAATCGAAAAAAAAGACATTCGGAAATTCTCTTCTGCATTTCGTCTGAGCATAATACACACATTTTATAGGTGTCTATAATTTTGCAATGAAATGGCTTGTTCGTAAGCTCCACAAAGTTCTGGAAACCTCGGGATGTGAACGACTCTTTTTAATCCTTATTTCTATTTTGGGACGTATACTAAAAATGGAAGTAGGTCCCGTGTGTAGTGGCAGTTATTTGGGCCGAGTTGGTGTGCCAGTGATGACAATATTATGTCGGACGTGAGTCGTGGTCAAGCGTGAAGCGACCGGATCGGTGATGAAATGTGATTTATTCTTATACATAACGGCGTAATCTCAGTTTATGGCTAGTTATATAATGTTTAATGTATACTATATGTTTATTTTAGATTCTTTATGTATACTTGCGTAGTTTTTCTTCATACGAAATATACTATGCATTTCAATTAAGAAGAGAGCCGCAATATTTGAAATGCAATGTCAAACTTGTTGAAAGTCGTTCGTGAAACAAGTTTGATAGGTATATTCTCAATTGAAATGCATAGTAAAATTAATATCTATAATCTTCAAATGCAATACTACTTCAGCTAGTCTCTTATTTCTTTCAAAATTGACCAGTGATGATTATTTTATTAGTCAAGTTTGTCAACAGTTGTCGTGTAAGTACATTTTTTTTTGGCAAAAAATATAAAATAATAATTGTGTGTAAAAAAAATTCGGAGCTGTTTGTTAATTATTGTTTTCTTAATTATTTTTTTATTTTTTGGTTGATAATATTATGTTATTTGATGTATACCTTATATCGAAATGGTGCTAGATGCTTGATACAGTTCGTATAATTTTGCTATGTGTAGTTAATTAAGGTTGTATATAGACATATTTCCAGTGTAGTGCGAGGTATTATAGGTTTTATGGTGATCGCACATTAGGAATGAGCCGCACGCGTCGCATTTTTACCGATAACGAGAAACTAAAGGCATTTGTCGATTCATCAATTCTATCTATGACTATGATTTTTATACTCAAGTACTAGCCAACGATACCTGATCCATGAAAATCTATATAATGATAAATGTGGTTTCATTGCGGCTTTGTCTCATCGGGCCGAGTTACTTGGGCAACGATGCGACGTCATGCATTCTGTAGAATTTATTATCAAAGGAAAAGTATCGCTGTGTAGACTACGAAAATATAAGTATAACTTAAATAAAATTAATATACTGCATGGTCATATTTTTAAGAGTAGTAGTCGAGATTTTGTTGTCAAAAAGCGCGTGCAGTTTGTCTGTAATATGCGACCAGCATTATGTCGATATTATAAATTTAATTTTAAGGCCGCTTGCTCTATTGTTGCCATTGTTTTACTTAATTCATATTCATTCTGCATATAAATTCATTTTATACAGGGTATGTTGGAAACCCGGTTTTAATGGTGGAAACACATGTGTGACACGCCACCCCACGTATCTACACCCCACTTGTAACGCGCGTGCTTACACGTTAGAACGCCCGGGCAATGCAATATCTATATTAGATTAAAACAATTTGTGGATGATGGATGATAAAAGCATGGTATCGTGTGTTATTATGCAACACACAAGTGGCTAACACCATGGGCCATACTGCCAACGCTTAAAGCAATACTTAACCAATATTTTTCAAAATGACAGTTTGATGTCACGTTCCTTGACGTTCCTAAAATAAGGGTTATAATTCTAAAACACGGAAGTCAACAATAATTAAACAATATGGCTTTAAGAGTTGGCAGTAAGCGTTGCCATATGGCAATGTGCCTTTTCGTATGGCTACCAACGGCGCTTGACAGATTATAGACGTGCCGCCATGTGATTCTGTACGATGCTACGTAGAAAACGATTAGGGATATAGATATAATTAAGCTATCGGAAGCTTATCCTCTTCTAAGTTAGCCCGCTTCCTTCTAAGATTGCATTTTAACTTACCTAATAACTTGTCGTAAAAAATCGTTAGCGTGGTTACTGGTTTGGTGGCATCGCGTTACGTTGGGCGTTATCAACGTCGTGCGTAGCGTGGCGTTGTGTGAATTGTAGTAAATGTGTTTCTACCATTATCCTCTTTATTCATATCGAGGTGTAATATGAAGGGACTGATGAGACAGGGATATAGCTAGGTCGACCAAGGATAGGAAAGTAGATAGGTTTTGTACGATGTGGTCAAACGGTTTGTAGTAAAAAGTTTGTAAATTTTCAGCCGAAGTTTTAATTGCCAGGCCCTTAATTTCAAGGTTTGTACTAAATCTGTTATACACAAAACTAAATTTTCTAAGTTATTTCAAAATAAAGGTGTAATCACATTGCTGTGCTGTTGTGTGTTGTCACGCTATACAACAAACGTACGCCACGAGTCACGACAGGTAACTATGCACGTCATATTATAAAATGTATGGCTCGTATTACCTTTGCCATGGCTCCTAACACAGTAATAATTGTTTGTGATTGAATCTTTTAAAATATATCAGTAATAAAGAAACGCTTGAATAATTTTCGTATTAATTTAGTCAACAGAATTGGTATCTAAATAAACATTTTGACAACGTTAATTTAATTTTAAAAAATAAGTAGCATTGTTTTAATTACTTTAACAATAAGTAATGCACAACGTTTTGATTGAATAATGAACGTTACATATGGTCCGTGCAGACTTGCAATACCCTCACAACCCCATGCAACACTAATATATCCTGCCGACACCAAACAACACCGAACATCGGGTGTTGGTAGCTTGTAAGAACTAGGATTTCATTGAAGTATTGCTGCGTGATGTGGTGTGGTATTGGGAGTTGCAAAAGTATTTGTCTTTACTCTCAAGTTGCGACATATGAATGTTGGTATAGTAATTTGTTAAATATATAGGTAGAACTAGTAAACCCGCCCATACCGTATTCCTTCTTCCTACAAAACAAGTGAAAATATAAAATAGAATATAAATGGCTAAGCTCTCGATTAAATATTATTAAGGTTTAATAGTTTTTTTCAGTTTTATTATGACTTTGTAATTATGAAGAAAAATCCATTGTGAATAATATAGTATGATTAAAAATAAAATAATGTGTTGTAGAAACGTGAAAAAATTATCAATATATTCATTTATTATTATATAATTTAATGTGCGTCGTACTTTGTTATAATAAGTTAGTTTTAAGTTTACATAAGTTTTATTGTAAGTTTATTTGATTTTATTTACAAATATAATATACTATTGGACCCTTGTCTTGGAAAAAAATTATATGAAAAAAAAGATAAACAAAATTCGAATTTGAAAACAATATTCAAAAAAAGTTGTATTTTTATATAACGGTGAATGTGTTTATAATTTTAAAAGTTGTATGAAATAAGTACAAATTTGTTGAAGTGCGAGTCTAAACTCGGCCCTGAGTGTATACTAACATTTTGTTTATAATTCATCAAAATTGGAGCAGCCTTGATTTGTTGAGTTGGGCTTACATGTGCATGCATGCTCGACATTCTATTTCAATTAAAGATATGAAGCGTCTATGAAGCTTGCTCGTCGAGTATGCATGCGTGCAAACCCACCTTTTAATAATTAGAACGTAACTTCGTCTTGAGACTGTTTGTAATTTTATGAATTATTCGCAACAATCTTAGAGTGTAATCAAAAGGGAGAGCCATACAAATAATTATTAGATTTAAAGAGTAATAATATATCAGCATTGATAATAATATAAAGATTATAAATACGCTTAAATAAAATATTTTTGGCTGAATTCCTTGTGTTTTATTTATATTCAAACAATTATTAATATAGTAACGTAAATAAAACCCAAACAGATATCTTAAACTAATAAAAATTAAATTAAATTGGGACATAAATACAAGCTTCCGATTTATATCAATTTGACAAAGGTACGTTAGTAGAAGTTATTTAAAAATGTACATTTTAAATTATTTCACTGACACATCTGTGTGTTTATTGATGACCCCACGCTATGCCACGCCTCGTAACTCTTCACGAAACGAAGATATATTGTATTATTTTGTACTAACAAGTAACAACACGTGACAACATGATTCACTTTTGTGGTCCCACAAACTTATCTGACCCGGTGACAGCGTCTCTAGTAGATATGAAAAACAAAATAAAATAAAAAAACTTAACAGGCATAAAAATTGGTTCCAATTTTCGCCACCGGGTCAGATAAGATTGACGCACAGTATGTCTCGACAAGTCAATTTTGATAAGTACACCACAACACTCTTGTGTTGTGGTGTGTAGTGACGCAACAGAAGGGGTCATCTATTTACTAATATTACTACGTACACACGTCTGTCGTGTTGTGTTGCGCAATGCGCCTGATCTCTCTTAATAACGCTCTTAGAAACGCTAAAATATTCGTGGCTACGTCGCCGTGAGGTCAACAAAGAACTTCCCGTTTGCCGTTACTGATGATCTCGTAGGTGTGATCATCGATGATCTTGTACACGTCTTGCCGATAGCTCTGCAGGTTGTGGAGGAAGCGGCCCGTGCTCTCTTCTCTTATCTTGGTGATGACTGGCGGCAGATTCTCTGTGTTCGCTTCAGTCGCCAGCGATGCGTAATATTTTTCCTGTAATGACAAATAAGCATAAGCAATCTGTACCTACTAATATTATAAATGCAAAAGTTTGAATGGATGGATGGAAGTTTGTTACTCAATCACGCCAAAACGACTGAACGCCGAACGGCTTAGTAATCCTCACTTCTTTTTAATTTTTATTTGCATGTTCCTATTTCCTATATTATGAGCAATATCTGCTTCTTTTTTCAGAATCCCTCAAAATGTGGTAAACCAGTAGGTATCTACGTAGGGATACTGCAATAATTATTTGACAAAATAAAATGTTATCAAAAAACAATATAATGACATACATCTTCTGCTATCTTGGTTGTAAATATTATCAAGGTATACTTTCTGCGTCTATATGTAATAAACAGGACATAATTAAATGACAGTATATAACAAAGACATTAGCACAAGGCTGCTAAATGGTAGGTAATTAATGATAACCCCTATAAAAGCAATTTGATCTTGGGCCGATCGGACAAAGAATTATTATTGTAATTAATAGTGCAAACTTATATTTAAATGATGTTTTATTTATTTCTGTTGACCATTGCAATAATATGCAGTCAGTCGCTTTTAGTGAAAGGATCAAGACGTAGTGAGCGCAGTATATAAGGTGCGATAACAATAATCTATTAGAAATAATAATTCTATACGCTAAGTTTTCCTATTAGTTAAATATAACTGTAAGTATTTAATACAATAATTAGTTAATACTTGAAAAGACAATAAATAAAATATAGGTAGTTACATAATTATTAGTTAATTCGTTTATGGCCATGTGTAGAAGTTTTTGAATTTTTTATGTATGTAATGATGTAATGTATGTAATGTGTGTTTTGTTTTTTTATGTTTTGTGTTTTAATAAAAATCTAGGTTTTTTGAAGTTTTATTTCTACCCTCACATTCCATAAAAATACGTACGGATTAACGTACGTTAAAAACGTCCTTTCACACAAAAATATTGCATAGAACTTTCCGCTTGACTAAATCCCATACCTAATAGGTACTAATTTTCTAAATGCGAAAGTGTTTTTGAAATTAAGAGCTATGAGCATAGTTGAGGACCTGGCGAGTGACATAGGCTACTTAGCGATATTGTATCCCGGAAAATTAAGGAGTTCCCGTGGAAATTAAAAAAACTTATTCGACGCGTACCTATAGATGGAACGGGTGGAATTACGTACTATGTGCCTATTTAAATCCTTCGCAATAAAAAAAATATCAGACTAAATAATTATGTACTCAAAACGAGCTAAGAGGCAATAACTTGTTACTTAAAAATCACCTTTGAAACGCTGCGTTAGAAGGTCGTCGATTGAGAAAACCTAAGGAAAGCTCCGTATGACTAGATTATAATTATTACTAGCTGATGCCCGCGACTTCGTCCGCGTGGATTGAGGTTTTTCGGTTCCCGCAGGAACTCTTTAATTTTCCGGGATAAAAGTAGCCTATGTGCTATTCCAGACTAAGTATAATCTATCTCTGTGCCAAATTTCATCTAGATCCATTGCCGTTGGAGCGTGATTGAGTAACAAACCCATACATCCATACATCCATCCAAACTGTCGCATTTATAATATTTATTATTTATTATAGGTATATTATATTTGATGAAGAATGAAATTGTCCAAGCTGAGAAGAGAAGTTAAGAAGTATGCTGTATGCACCCAATAGGTTTCTTCTCCTTACATGAATGCACGAGGAAGGCAGCCGTCAGAATGGAGACGCATCTAGTGCGTGCCACAGCTCTGAAGTAAGGACCGCGCCCGCTCCGACAAGAGCTTTACGAAAAAGATTTATTTCCAAGGACAACCTAGCCTAACTACTTAGGTATATTACTTATATCGTTCAAGAATTTAGGGTTTTGCTCATGCAGTTATCTCTTTAGGATGATCAAATTCTAGAAATACCTACCATAGGTACCTACGTAATATTGGCTCAATTCAATTCAGTTCAATTCATTTATTTAAAACATGTAACTAGGACATGCTGTAACATAGGTCTGCTGAGAAGAGCCGGCAAGAAACAATTATGACACTTGTTTTTTTTGTTTGAAAGTTCTATTTGTAGTTAGTACCTATACATAATACAGACAAGAACTTTTTGTCTAGCGGATGAAAAGCCCGCGCGCGCAGACAACGGCGATACGACAAAACGTGTTTCCCATACGACGCAGACGTTTGGCGCGGACGTTTCGTCTTATGTTCAAGACTCAAGAGTTAGAACTTTGAAGCCAAGACTTTACAATCGTGCATTGTCGACTGTCGAGTCAACATCTCCTGAAGATGCTCCGGTGTCTTTGGAATAAAGAATAATTCGCAAAAAAAGTAACGCCTGCTTCTATCCAATATACCTTTACAGAAGAAGTACTTATTATATTGTGTTTAAAACCTTTTATGTGTAAAAAATAATATACATAAGTAGCAGATGACATTTTAATTTTTTATTACTAGTGGATCGCCCCGAACTGAGACCTCGCGGTAATTATAAGATGTAATATTATTTGTAAGCACAAACGAGTAAACTTTTACAGAGCGCCGTCTATTGACATCATTGTGAAGTTCTGTTAAAAATACTGAAGCTCATTAAAAATTAAATAATTTCGTTTCCTTATCATATTTATCTAATTTTAGTATTTGTTGTTCAAGTACAGGATATAATTCAAATAATTAATCAAGTTTCAGGCTCAGCCTTTCAGAAAATTGAGAGTTCTGAGGTCAACTTTGGACGTTAGAAAATCTTCATTTTGAAAACCCCCATTTCGTCAATTTTAGGGGAAATATTTAAAACTAGGAAATATTTAAAAATAGACTATTCCTAATTATCTATAAAATGATATACCGCACCCCTATGTAACGCTATAAAAAATATTTTACTTCGCATTCGCTTCTATGAGAGCCCCGCTGAAATAAAGATTTTTATAACTTTTTAAGCTATAGTCGGCTGGAGGCCATCGGTTTACATATTATATTTAAATTTGAAGTAATTACGTTCAGTAATTATTCAGAAGTTATAAGGCTCTGACAGACGGACGGACAAGTGCCAATTCACTCAAGTAGACTCAGAGACCTTCGCTTCGCTCGGTCAAATATATAGAAGTCAAGACTTTCCAATCGTGCATTGTCGAGTCAACATCTCCTGAAGATGCTCCGGTTGCGGAGTGAAATTGTACGTTGAGAATAATTCGGAAGATTTATGCGGTGTGGTGAATATCGCAAGCCACAAGTGCATGATACACACTGTACCACATAGATTTACCTACTGTAGCGGATTATAGAGAATTAAATTTCTAGTTCTTTCATTATCATCGACTTCCGCAAAGTAACGCCTGTTTCTATCCAATATACCCTCCTAGAAGTATTTTAATCCGCAATAAAATTAATCTAACACATTAGACCAATCTCCAAGCGTCCCCGACCAGTGTTGCCAAGTCTAGACTCGAGGACCATAGAGACGATAAGATCTTGTATGAATTTAAATTTTCAGAAAGTATATCTATGTACCTAATTTTGTAACTTCAACTACCTATCCATAAAATTGGGATTTCAATGAATGCAATAAAAATTTAAAATACATTTTGTTTATTGTTTTTATTATTTTTTACTAAAATATACAGCGAAATTTTCATAAAACAATATGGCGCAAGCCAGAGTTTCCCAACCTTAATGTTGTGAAAGTTTATATTATTTTCCACTTTTGCCACAGATTTTGTTGAACTATAATATAACGAGATAATAACCCTATGGGTTCCGCAGTCGGGTAGAAATCATATCATACTATAATATTATAAATGCGAAAGTGTGTATGTTTGTTGGTTTATTGG
Source organism: Erebia ligea (assembly GCA_917051295.2). NCBI lineage: Eukaryota > Metazoa > Arthropoda > Insecta > Lepidoptera > Nymphalidae > Erebia > Erebia ligea. Next base: position 17,682,092 of record OU785229.1, on the reverse strand, counting down.
TTTGTTGGTTTGTTGGTTTGTCCTGTAATCACGCCGCTACGGATCGACGTGATTTTTGGCATGGGTATAGTTGAAGACCGAGAGTGACATATCACATAGGTTACTTTTTATCCCGGAAAATTAAGGAGTTCCCGCGGGAGTCAAAAAAACTTTAACCACGCGGACGAAATCGCGGGCATCAGCTAGTAGTACTATAAAGTAATATTTTCTTATGATTATATAAAAAAATTGAGTTTCTGCTCGGCCCTACAGCACTACTATAATATTAGTATAGATATAGATTTGTTTTACGGGGCTCTAAGCGCGATAGCACACGAAGTTGTCATTGTCTATGAGCTTATAGACGTCGTTCCTGAAGCTACCGAGGTGGTCGAGGAACCGCTGGCTGCTGTCGTTATGAACAGCAGTGAAGACTGCCGGCAGCGGCGTTGCACCACTCTCGCTCGACAGTGATATGTAATAGCCTGCCTAGGTTTTATAACAATATAATAATGAATGAGTTAACCTCTTATTTACTCATAAAAGCGAGGAAAATGTATTTTTTTTACAGAAACTCACACCCCTTACAATTTTGCGCACTTCTAGGTCAGAGATTCCCAATCTATGTGTCGTAGTCATAACCCCTATACCAAATGAGGTCGTACTCGTAGGTAACGAGTATATTATTTTTATTTTTTCCTTAAAACCCTGGAGAGGATTTAAATTAAAATGCAAACACAGACGTGAGTAACTGCTAAATTACTTAGTTATTATTATTAATCCTATATTAAATTCCTATTAATAATATAAGGTTTCATTGAACACTTCTTATCTACGTGAAAAATAAACTGGTTTTTTCTGCTTTGGTAAGCGATAATAAATTAATGAAAAATGCTACAACATTATTTAGCATCCTCATAACTAAAATACTCGTACCTACCTAATACCAACTCTTAACTTGATAGACTTTTATGGAACTAGGAATAGTTTACTATTCTATAAAACAAGTCAACATTGACTGTATTAAAACTTGCAAATTTTCTTAGAACTTAGACTGTATAATGGTGAATAAATATTTAATTAGACCTTTAAGGTCCGTGCCGTAAAGCTAGTTTTTAGACTTTGACATTGGCTTTTCCCTCTATAGTCATACTAACATTGTTCTCATAGTCGGATAATATACATTAGCTAGAAGGATTCTATTTAGGGACTGGTTTCTATTTAGAAACCAGTTATTTTGCGAAGCTGAATGTAACCTTGGTACTGCTGAAGCCGTAACTATAGGGAATTAGAAGAAAGAAGTATAGTAACACAACTGTTAAATGATCAGGCCCCATCATATGCGCCTGCAGCTTAATGAACCCTCATGCCAACTCATTCCCTCTTCTCAAGTAGAAATAACTACCCAATTAGAGGGCAGTCATTTCTACTTGAGAACTTGAAACAACAGCAACTTAGAAGAAGAGCTAAAATGCAAAGTTACCTGAAGAGGCCACCGCTTGATGAACCCTTATACCGCTCGGTCCCTTTCCTCTCCCTCTTAATCATCGTAATTATCATTTCTTCTTGAGGACTTTAAACACTAGCATTATTAGGAAGGGGGGTAAGGGGGAAAACGACCATACCATCCAGTCGGCCCCAAACGCCAACCTCACCTGCTCGTGGTACCCCCTGCTAGACAACGGACGAGGCTCTGGCGACCGACCAATGGCGGTATATCCATTATACACCTGGCTGATCCTTCAGCCAGAAGAGGCGACAGCGACCTTGGGATTTAAGTAGTTCCTAAAAGGCATGGGGCAGAAGGCAACGGGAAACCACTGCTACTAGTTTCCCTAGTAAATCATCATGACGAAAAGTAAGAAAAAGCAGACCCTCAGTTCCCGGCATATGAGGGCGATAATCTCCGGGCGAGGATTGAGATTTAACAACGACCTTGGCGAGTTAACGGTAACGACATGGAATGTTAGGACATTGCATCAAGATGGAAAGATTGAAAATGCTGTCAGAGAAATGGAAAGACATGGATGGGATGTCTTGGGCATAAGTGAAACCAGATGGAAGGAAAACGGCGACATACCTACTTACGGAAATACACATTTCTACTATTCAGGTGGAGAAAAACATTATAGAGGGGTGGGCTTTTTGGTGAACAAAAACATAAAGAATTGTGTATCGGGATACATACCTCAATCAGAGAGAATAATTCTGCTACAATTAAATACAAAGCCAATTCGTACAAACCTAATCCAAGTATATGCGCCTACAGCAGATAGTACGCAAGATGATTGTGAGAAGTTTTACGACGATTTAAATCTGGTAATGAAGATGACAAAAAAGCATGACATTAATATAATAATGGGTGATTTCAACGCTAAGGTGGGGGAGACACCTGTACACAACATTATCGGGCAGTACGGTCTTGGAGGAAGGAATGACCGAGGTGAGCGCCTAATAGAGTTCTGTGCAGAGCACACCCTTACTGTAATGAATACATGGTTTAAACTTCCGAAAAGGCGTTTGTACACTTGGGAATCCCCTGCTCACACGAGCTCCAATATTGTTAGAAACCAAATCGATTACATATGTGTAAATCGAAGATTTCGTAACGCAATTACCAGTGTTAAAACATATCCAGGCGCAGATATAAACTCAGATCATATTCCACTGGTGGCTAAAGTGAAAATTAGATTAAAGAAGCTGGATAAAGCTAAACCAAAGAAGGTTCTTGATGTACATAAATTAAGGAACGATGAAGTTGCAAAATCCTTCAGAAATAAGACTGACGAATTAATTGGTACGACACAACATCAAGAATGTACAGAGGAGGACTTATGGTGGCATATAAAACATAATGTGTTAGCTACTGCTGAAGTTACGCTTGGTTTCAAAGAGAAGGTTTGTAGGAAACATTGGATTACAGATGAAATAATTGACCTATTCAATACGAGAAAAGACAACAAACAAAATATTAGTAAATACAACGAAGTCAATGATATTTTGCAAACAAAAATTAGAGAAGCCAAAGAAGCAGATTTAATACAGCGGTGTAACCACATAGAATATCTTGCAGCGACACACCAACACGGTGCACTACACAAGGCTATCAAAGACACTCCAACCAAACGAAACATCTCAATTTCAAATGCTGTAGCGGACTCCGAGGGCAATTTAATTCTGGATCTAGACGAACGCATACAAATATGGTCAAAATACATCGCAGAATTATACCATGACGACCGACCCAGACATACAGTTGTGGAACCCCCATTAAGTGGTCAATCCATCCTTCCTGTTGAATTAGACTATGCAATTAAATCGCTAAAATACGGAAAAGCGGCAGGAGAGGATGGTATACCGGTAGAACTTTTAATGAGTATGGGAAACCAGAGCAAAAGCATATTGCTACAACTGTTTAATAAGATATACGACTCCGGACATATTCCAAAAGATCTTCTTCGGTCTACCTTTGTTACAATTCCCAAAAAACCTAGGGCGACCAAATGCTCCGACTACAGAACTATCAGTCTAATGAGCCATACTGCAAAGGTTTTCCTTAAAATTATATATAATAGAGTAATAGGAAAGTGCCAGGATAGTATATGCCAGCAACAGTTTGGCTTTAGATCCGGAGTAGGAACGCGGGAAGCCATTTTCACCTTAAATGTCTTAGCAGAGAGGGCCATTGAAATGCAACAGAATGTTTACCTCTGCTTCATAGATTATGAAAAGGCATTTGATAGGGTCAAACATCAATTCCTTATGGATGTGCTTAGACAGAAGGGTTTGGATGACAAAGATCTTCGAATAATCGGAAACCTCTACTGGAACCAGGAAGCTGCAGTTAAAATAGATGGGAAGCTCTCAGACTGGCAGCCAATCACTAGAGGTGTCCGCCAGGGCTGCATACTGTCTCCATTACTTTTCAATCTGTACTCTGAAGAGATCTTGACAGATTTACTAAACTCTATTCCACAAGGAATTACAATAAACGGAGTGTGCGTCAACAACATCAGGTATGCGGACGATACAGTATTGATTGCTAATACTGCTACCGGGCTACAGCAATTACTAGCTGAAGTAGCAAAGGCTGGAGAAGCTAAAGGATTATCCATCAACGTCGGTAAAACTAAAGCCATGGCTATTTCAAAAAGTCCAGTAAGTCCTTTCCATCTGAAATTAAAAGATCAGTGCATTGACGTGGTCCCGAAGATTAAGTACTTAGGTAGATATTTCACTTCGGACCTAGATCACCTTCAAGAAATAAAATGCCGTATCAGCCAAGCAAAAGTTGTGTTTCACAGGATGTCCAAGACCCTATGCAATCCTAAATTACAGCTTGAGCTAAGATGCCGCCTTGTGAAATGTTACGTCTGGTCCACCCTCTTGTATGGTTGCGAAACATGGGTTCTCAAAAAGGAAGCAACTAACCGATTGCAGGCTTTCGAAATGTGGATATACAGGAGAATGCTGAAGATCACCTGGAACAGCTTTACACCTAACACTAAGGTACTAGAACTAGTCCACAAAAACAGAGAACTCATGTCCACCATCATGCGGAGAAAACTGGCTTTCTTCGGACACCTACAAAGAGGAGCCCAATTCTCACTTCCAAGACTAGTTTTGGAGGGAAGGATCGCAGGCAAGAGAGCTCCAGGCCGCCAAAGGCGCAAGTGGTTGGACGATATAAGGGGGTGGACAGGGCTTAGCTATCCAAAGCTGAAAGATGCGGCGCAAAATAGGAAAGATTTTCGGATGATGACCGCCAAACTTCATTTTGAAGAAGGCACGCGATGATGATGATGATGATTATTAAGAAGAAAAAGAGCTTAAATTGTAAAGTTACCTGATCAGGTCCCCGCTTGGTGAACCCTCATGGCGCTCGGAATCTTTCCTCTCCCAATCTTCATTGTCATTTCATCTTGAGAACAAACTAGCACTTCAGAAGAAAGAAGAGCTAAAATTATAAAGTTACCTGATCAGGGCCCATCATATGCGCCTGCCGCTTAGTGAACCCTCGAGCCGCTCGGTCCATCTTCTCTTCCTCCCAATGCGCGGTCATTTCTTCTCGGGACGGCAGTTTGAAGGTCCCGTTCATTGACCGTACGTAATATCGTACCTGGGCAAAAGAAAACAATCAGGAAATCATATTAGGTACGGATCTTTCACATAATACAATAATAAGAATTTGAAACTTGCGCATTTTTACAGTTTATCTAGGCATGTTAATAAAGTTTTCAAGATTATTTGACGACCTTCCTTGGTGCAGTGGTGTTGCTTTGTGGTGGTTCTGGGTTCGATCCTCCGTAGCAGGTAAAATTTGGAAATAGTTTAGTTAATTTGTAGAAATAGTTTCTAAATTGTTTCTGATCTGATTCAGGGACTATAGTGAAACAAAATTAACTAAAGTCATAAACTAAAGTACATATTTTACCTGGAGGTCAAACATGGAGTAAGCGCACACATAGTAGGGCACGCCGATGAAGCACATGGTGGGGTGAGAGATGTTCACGAGGTGCTTGTACAGCGGCTCCACGCAGTTGTCCTCCACCACGATGTCGCATGACCCGTGCAGGAACGGGAAGTTGTACAAGTAGCCTGGAAGGAGACCCATAGTTTAGATATTTGGGAGACTGCCTCGTTGGTCTAGTGGTTAGCATGTTTGACTACGGCTGACGAGGTCCAGGGTTTGATTTCCGGGTCGGGCCATAAGTATTGGGTTTTTCTGACAAGACATTATCAGTACTAGCCCGGAGTTGGGAAGTTGGCGGTGTTTCACCCCCGTACCTCGGAGAGCGCGTAAAGCACGTCCTGCGCCCGATCTCTCAAGGTTGTGTCGGATTATCCGGGACGGATACGGATCGGGCTCGGGCTATGAGAGTAAAGGAACAGAGAGTGCACCTGTGTATGCGCACTCATTTGTGCACTATCTCCCACGCGGATGGCTTATCTCTCTGGAGATTTGTCACACTTACCAGTGCTAAGAAAGACCACATCCACCTCCTCTTGACTGCCATCTTGGAAGACAGCCGTGCTGCCCTCCAGCCGGACGACGTCCGGCTTCTGCACCAGGTTGTCCGGGAACACTGACCGTGGCTGCTCTCTGAGGTGATGACTGAGGAATACCTGGGATTAAGAAGTTGGTATAAATCTATTGAACAAATGAAAATAAATCCGAATTAAATCGAGATTCACCTTTTTTGTCGTTGATTAAAAACTGAAAGAATTTTAGCAGACTTTGACAAATCTTTGGTCTGGTGGAAGGCTTCGGCTGTGGCTAGTTACCATTACCACCCTACCAGCAAAGACGTACCATCAAGCCATTGAGCGTTTCGCTACGATGCCGTGTAGAAACCGACTAGGGGTATGGTTTTAATATAACTGCCATACCACTAACAGGTTAGCGCGCTACCATCTTAGACTGCATCATCACTTACCACCAGGTGACATCGCAGTCAAGGGCTAACTTGTAGTGGAATAAAAAAAAAAGAATTTTTGTGTGAGCGTGTTTCTCAGTGAATGTACTCGTAGGTGCATAGTATACATGTTAACTTTAAGCGCATGTTTTGCTAATTATGATCAAATGAAAAGTCTCATACCAATGAAGAATTAGTTAATAGGTGGTTTATTGATAGGTAGCACATACGATATTTAATATAATCTATATATTTTACACTCAGTTAAACTCAATAAGATTATTCTGTAAAAATATATGCTTGGTAGTTGGTACGGTGAGGCTGGTGATTTTATGACTTATGACTAAGTGTACGGGCACGAAATCAGCGGTAGCGGGGCGAAGGCGGTAGCGGGGCGATGCGATTAGTCGGAGAGCTGGCGACGAATTTCGGGAAGAATTTTAAATATAAAGATATAAAAATCAAGTTGCCAAAAAAATGTTTTTTTGGATTTATTTTTGCGAATGTTATATGCTGCGCAGTAGCGAAATAACCGCAAACGCTCTACCAGACTGGCAGTACTGGATTCGCCAATGGACGAAATTATATTTCTTCACAATTTCAGCTTGCTTTAAAGGACCTTCCCGAAATTCGTCGCCAGCTCTCGGACCACATCGCCCCGCTGTCGCCGTCGCTCGGCCGTCGCTAGTTTCGTGTTTGACGCCTATGAGTGATCACTATTTTCTAATAAAGTACATATATGTAATTGGTTATTCATTTACCTTCCTGGTGACACTGGTGATCTCGTAGGCGATGTCCATGCCGGATGGACCGGCCCCTACCACCAGGACGCGCTTGTCGGTGAAGATGTCCGGCACTCTGTAGTCGTGGCTGTGCATCACATCACCTGAATAAATTACTATAATTGAGCAACACTTTCGCATATATATTATTCGTAGGGGTCGGAAAGATGTAAGGGGGTCGTTAATCCAAAGTTTGAGAGCCAACGACCTGGACTTTTTTTGTACATCTTTATTTATTTTAACAGGGCTTTTATACAATATGTACGAGTATTATAACAGTCCTATCGTAACTTATCCATTATTTTAACTATTCTACTTAGTTACTTAATTATTTCACAACTTAACTAGGTAGGTACTAAGTACATACAAATTCTAATTATTTATGCACTTATCTATGCTATTTTTAATACTATTAATATAAAAGTTTAATAGGATTTTTGATGACACGGAATCCGGCTGATAAAATGCCATTTAACAACTTATTTAAAATAAATATTCAAGTTCAGTACGTATTATAACGAACCTTAGACCTCCTTCAGCCCCAGCCCCCCTAGCATGGGCCGAGACAATCTTCTCCCCGAGGAAAGGATAAAAATTTTATTCCTAAATAAATAAATAAAAACGCTAAATAACGGTGGATAAATAGTCCCCCGAGTCCCCGTGAAATGTCAAACGGGGATAAACTTCTCCTCTCCCCTGTTGCCGTGCTCTGACAAGTGGATAAGTTAATTTTATCTCTTGTCAGTGGATAAAATCTGGGGATAAATTTTTTATCTCCGGCCCATGCTAGCCCTGCTGGGTACATTGGGAATGAAAGACGTATTGTAATGGCCGTTACACACGAACACGTAATCATACTCCTTGGTGTTGGTTAGTCCAAGGTGAGGTTATTGGATGTTACACCAAAGTTCCTCTTTTATAAAGGTTTTAGGCTACTTGAATTAAAACGAACCTTTGAACTCCTTCAACCCTGGGGGTCTACTCTCTTTCTCTAAAACGAAACTTCGCAAACAAACGAACGAAATTTCGTTAACTCCTCTCCTACATAATATTATCTCTATGCTCTTCTCTATTTCGTTTTCGTACACGCAGACGAAGTACGGATCCATAGAAAATTTTCGTGACCGATTGGGTTGAACGATTTTGTGTGGTTCTAATAACCGACTAATTACGTTCGTTTACGAAGTTTCGTTTTAGAGAAAGAGAGTAGACCCCCTGGTATATTAGGAATGAACGGCGTATTGTAATGGCCGTTACACACGAACACAATGTAGTCGTACTCCTTGGTGTTGGTCAGTCCACTAGAGAGGTCCTTGGATGTAATATCCCAAAGTTCCTCTTTTTTATGTTTTAGGCTATACTTGAATTAAAACGAACCTTTGAACTCCTTCAGCCCTGGTATATTAGGAATGAACGGCGTATTGTAATGGCCGTTACACACGAACACATAGTCGTACTCCTTGGTGCTGGTCAGTCCACTGGTGAAGTCCTTGAATGTGACATCCCAAAGCTCCCCGTTCGGCCCTTGCTTGGGTATTATGAGCTGGACGTGGTGATTGAACTGGAAAAGAAAATATTTTTAGTTAGATGATTCAATTTTACAAATTACCCACGTGTGCGCCTAGAATACACAGACCGCACTCTCTGTTCCTTTAGTCTCATAGCCCGATGGGACGGAAAATCCGACACGACCAGAGAGAGATCAGGTGCAGGACCGACGGTTTTACGTGCTCTCCTAGGCACGGGGGTGAAACGCTGCCAAAAAACCCAATAGGTACCTACCTACTTTTAATGGAACGACCCGGGACTCGAACCCGGGACCTCGTTGGCCAAAGTCGAGCTAACTAGTAGACCAATGAGACATAGAGGTATATAGGATAGTTTATAGCGTGTAAGTATAATTTCAAAGGTCATGTAACACGTTATTTTAATAAACAAGTAAATGCAATAAATAATAATGTTGTTTGACTTTATAATCTCGTGAAACGTATGACTGATTAATTAAATTATATCCTCGTAAAACGTTGATTAATCGATTAATTATATGTTTTGTCTTTTATTAAATTAATATTATTGTGAATTCAACGACTTGTAAGTATCTTCAATAGGGATGATGCTAAATAACTGAATCAAATCAGCAACTTTAATACGTGCTTTTAGTATGATAGCTTTTTACTTAAATCGATAGTTTAAACGGTAATAAATTTTAGTTTTTACATTACTTAGTCGGCCCTGTATATAATTGACCGAGCGAAGCGAAGGTCTCCGAGTCTACTTGAGTGAATTGGCACTTGTCCGTCCGTCCGTCCGTCCGTCCGTCTGTCAGAGCCTTATAAATTCTGAATTACTGAACGTAATTACTTCAAATTTACATATAATATGTAAACCGATGGCCTCCCGCCGAATCGAAATTATTTGATTTTAAATGAGCTTCATTATTTTTAACAGAACTCACAATGATGTCAATAGATGGCGCTCTGTGATACCGCGAGGCCTCAGTTCGGGGCGAACCACTAGTATTTAAGATCATTGAAAAATAATTTATTTTCAAGCGACTTCCAAAAAGGAAGAGGTTCTGGAATCGGCAGGTATGTTTTTGACATCAAGGAAACATCTCTTTTATACAGGAACGCATAGTTAGTATAGCTTATAACGTCTTTGAGAGATGATATCTAGTGAAAGGCCCGATAAATAGCGTCAGTTTTTATACTGTTTACATAGGTACTGCGCACACTTTAATACTATACAAGAATCAGCCTTGCAAGTTATGGTTCATTTTTGGTAACCATAAACCGTCTTTGAGCGGCCATTTCTAGCGAAAGGCCCATCCGCATGCGGACAGACTTTCACTTTTATCATCAGTGGAGAGCTCTACACCCACCTAATACTGAATCAGTCTTTCTGGCGATAGTTACCAAAAGTGCAGTTATCTCCTATAATATTATCATTGCTTTGCATTAAGCATGATTGTCGCCAAGCGCAAGCCTATCTCGCAATAATAAAAAAAAATATACATATAAAATAGATATACACGTGCTTACTTTGATATGTCTCGTGACGCCGTGCTTGTCGGAGTACATTTGCAGGAAGGCGAGCATGTCCTTCGCGGGCAGGTACGACTTCTCGCTCTCGGGGATCGGGAAGTCTGGGAACCCCATTATCTCCTTCGGGAGGTTTGTTCTGGAAAAATAGAAAAAGTCAATTTACATCTCCTTCCTCCTTCTACTTGTCCTTATGGGGTAACCCATAAAGTACGTCACACTAATTTCGTAATTTTTTTACCCCTCCCCCGTCCGTGTCACAGGTGGTCACATTATTGTGAGACCCCCCCCTCCCTAGTGTGACGTCACATATCTTGCAATTTTACATATAGAAACATCTAGAAAACTCGCCAACAAAACAATTTAAACCTTACTGATTCAGATAGAGTTGGAAATATTTTCAAGTTTTTCGTTAATAGTTCTGGCATTTTTAACACTTAGATGTATACAATTTTTGAAATGTGACGTCACGAAACTAAGGACCCCTCCCACCCCTTGTCACACAATGTCACACTTCGTCAACCCCCTCCCTCCCCCTTAACGTGTGACGTACTTTATGGATGATCCCTTATCCCACGCTATGTGGAGTCGGCACCAAATGTCTTCTTCTTCCACTCACTTCGGTTATCCGTCAACGTTTTATACAACCCTTTTATACGTATGTCCTCTTTCACACAATCCATGCAACTTTTCTTTGGTCTCCCTCTGCTCTTTTTTTCTTCCACATGCTTATTCACTTTACATCGGAGTTTTAAAATATAATTTAAGTAGGTATCTGCATTATGCATCATAAGCAAACCGGTCAAGTGCGAGACAGACTCGCGCACAAAGGGTTCCGTACCACCACACAGTAAATTCTTTTAGTAAATTACAAGAATGGTATCATAACAACTCGTAATCAGCTATGAAATAACTGGCTTACACATGGCGCTAAACTGGTAGCGCCTAACAAACAATTCGACACCCTATGAGTACGGAACCCTAATGAACGATTTTCGGATTTTTTCCTATACTTACTTATGCTGTATACCATAGGGAGGTTTTGATTTATTGGCGAGTATCAAAATATGCAAAAAGCTTGATTTTTTTACAGCTCCAAGGGACCGTAGACCTTAGTATTAAGATGGTAGCGGGCTAACCTGTTAGGGGCATGGCAGTAGACACGTCTTTGCCGGTAGGGTGGTAACTAGCCACGGCCGAAGCCTACCACCAGGTAAAGGCCAGGAATGAATGATTCTGATAACTAACGTCTACACTATACCCCTTCCAGACAGTTTTTTCATACAATCCGTAATCTGTAATTGTTTCGCTGACGCTACGCTGACGACACGCGCTAGGGTCACCAGGGTATCAGCGGAGTGAGCCGGCTTATCAAGCTCATTCTAGAAATGCTTGTTTGTTTTATTCTAGGACTCTAGATTATTTTGATTATCTTGTACTAGGTAGTCCGAACTACTTACTCTATTTTCACTAGGGGTCATCCATAAAGTACGTCACACGTTAAGGGGGGGTAAGGGGCCAACGAAGTGTGACCAAGTGTGACAAGGACGGGGGAGGGGTCAAAAAATCACGAAAGTATTGTGACGTACTTTATGGATGACCCCCTATGGGCAAGAAATAAAAAAAACTGTGTAAGTATATAAAATTTCCACATGCGGTTGAAGTAAAATCACGGGATTCCATTTAAAATAGAGCTTTTTGTACGAATAATTACTTGGTGCCTACTTAAAAATAAAGTACCTTAGTAGAGAAATTAAGGTGGGTGCCTATGTGCTAATCAAAATATCTGCCCTAATTTTGTACCGATGTGAAAGATCATATCGTTAACAATAGAGCAAAGTGCAAATTCTATCACTACATAATGATCTTAAGATACTTTGAGTATAGTTAAGTGTTTACTTCATTAATATTTTTAATAATAATAAAATTTACCTAAATAGGTCAATCTAATTTATACGTTATCTTAGTCTGTCAAAATCTAATTTTGGGGTTTTGTTGATAGATCAGGGCCCCAATCATGTAAGAATGGCCAATCAAACGTTAAAGATTTTCGTCAAAGTAAAATAAACCATAAATGCATTGAATTAGAGCTCAATTTCGTCTGCCCATTCTTATACGTTTAGGTATGTACGATACCCTAAACGTATAAGAATGGGCAGACGAAATTGAGCTCTAATTCAATGCTGTCATGGTTTATTTTACTTTGACGAAAATCTTTAACGTTTGATCGACAATTCTTACGTAATCGGGGGGCAGAATCAGTGATCAGTCGTTAAAAATATTTTAGAAATACTACTCTTCCCCCAAAATGGTTTTCAGTCTTCACTCAGTAGGTTAGTGATGATTTTAAGGAAAGTTCTCATTTCTTTTATTTTGTACCAAATTTTTCTTTATAGTAGAAGTCTTTGAAGTTATAGGCATTGGCATTTTGTTGCAAAGTTGCAGCCCAGTGATCGGTCGAGCAGCGCTAACCATTTAAATTCAATTTGCAATTATTTGTTGAGATCACGCGTTTTCTACTACGTATACACGTGCCTAAAGAATACAATAATTATGTAGGTATTAATTAATATAAAAGGTAATTAAAGAAATACCAGGTAATTATACTTTTATGATAAGGAAAAAGACGTTTTCATCATACCTATTCGAAAAACGCATATTGCCTTCAGAGGATAGCGGGAGCAAAGTGTAACTTGTAGGCCCATAGGACTTTTCATTTCTCTCTTCTGATTGGTCTGAAGTCACGTCATCAATTTGTTGATCGAATATACGACTTTGCATTTCTCTGTTCTGATTGGTCCGAAGTCACGTGATCAATTTGTTGATCGGATATACGTCTTTACATTTTATTTAAACTTTAAATATACGTCTAAATAATGTCTATACAATTACATAGAAGGTTGATAGGAGTATCTTCTGATTGGTGCTTAAACGTATAGGTAATGTCCATACATAGTAGGTTGATACTCCTAGCTTTTTCTCATACGTAATGATGAAAAATAGTGTGTGTCACTCGGGGCCAAATTTTTTGTTCTCGGGCGGCGTATATTGAATTCCTCGCTACGTTCAGGATTCTACTTTAGAACCCCTCGCTACGCTCGGGATTCTACTATAGAATCCTTCACTTCGCTCTGAATTCAAATAGCGCCCTCGGGGAACAAAAATTTTCTTTGGCCCCATGTAACACAAATAACTATTTCCCTCCTGACAAGACTGCGATCGAGCTCCAATAGTATTCTGAAGATGTTCGCGGCGAAGTTGGACTCCCCAATCCTTGAACACTTCTTGAAAGTGCTAATTAGGTGAATTGTATAGAATTATTTTGTTATTATGTTTTATTATATTTTCAATGATTACCTACTAACATAGTTTTAGGCCTGTGCCTCTGTGGTTTTAGGCTTATGGTTCTACTAACAAATGGGCTTGTTGGTTGCCTCAATAAAGAAATTTATTTATTTAAGTATTTATTTACAGAGCGCACCTTCAGCCTACGTATAAGTAGGCTAAAGGTGCGCTCTGGAAATCCGCATTTGGCCGGCGCGGCGTGGTGAACTATGACCAAATTCTTCCCATTCTGAGAGAAGACGCGGGATCGAGCGGACAGTGGGGTTGAAGTTGACGATGATGATGATTAGTCTAAAAGTGCAGTCTGGTGACTGACTGGTGGAATAAAAAATACTTACTTCAAAACTCGTCTTGGCCTGACTGCTCTAGCGCGTCCACATCTATGACACAGTGCTTCACGATCTACTAGGCCATAAGAAACTGAGAGGAGAACTTACCTCAGGCTTTTGTACATGCTAGTGTGTATAGGCAGGCCGAAGTCGTCGTACCCCACGTCCGTGTACACCCAGGTGCCAACCCAGCTGACCTACCTGCTCTATCTAGCACGTCCACACCTGTGACCCAGTGCTTCACGATCTACTAGGCGATCAGAAACTTAGAGGAGAACTTACCTCAGGCTCTTGTACATGCTAGTGTGTATGGGCAGGCCGAAGTCGTCGTACCCCAAGTTCTCCGTGTACACCCAGGTGCACCCCAGCTGACCTACCTGCTCTAGCACGTCCACACCTGTAACATGCTTCCCAATCTACTAGGCGGTTAGAAACTTAGAAGAGAACTTACCTCAGGCTCTTGTACATGCTAGTGTGTATGGGCAGGCCGAAGTCGTCGTATCCCACGTTCTCCGTGTACACCCAGGTGCCGCCCAGCTGGCTTGACTGCTCTAGCACGTCCACATCCGTGACGCAAGGCTCGGCGATGAGGTGACGCGCGGCGCAGAGGCCGGCTGCACCCGCTCCGATCACACAGACACGCATGCTGGAAATAAAATGATTGCTGGTCATTTCATGAGGAATTCGGTCTTCAACTCTCCATGATATACCTACATATTTTTAGAAGTTGGCAGGTAGCTTGCGGAAGCCTATGTTCAATATGGCAGCAGTACTATTACCTATAATGTGGTAGAAGTTCGCAGGCTGATATTATGATGATGATGATGAATTCATTATCCTAACTAATATTGATATTTTCTAAAACTATTGCTTGCAAATGCTAAACAGTTTTAAAAACCGGCCAAGTGCGAGTCGGACTCGCGCACCGAGGGTTCCGTACAAACCTGTAGTAAGTTTTACGATTTACGACGTATTAAAAATAAAAATTACGTTTGTTGTATGGGAGCCCCCCTTTAATATTTACTTTATTGATATTTAATTATTTATTTTGAAAGGTAATATACAAGTTAATATTCTGTGAAAATTTGAACCGTCTACCTGTTACCGTTTTTAATATTGAGCAAAAAAATACGAAAAAAACACGTTTATTGTATGGGGACCCCCCTTAATATATATATTTTTTTAATTTTTAGTATTTGTTGTTATAGCGGCAACGGAAATACATCATTTGTGAAAATTTCAGCTTTCTAGCTATCACGGTTTATGAGATACAGCCTGGAGACAGACAGACAGACAGACAGACAGACAGACAGACAGACAGACAGACAGACAGACAGACAGACAGACAGACAGACAGACAGACAGACAGACAGACAGCGGAGTCTTAGTAATAGGGTCCCGTTTTTACCCTTTGGGTACGGAACCCTAAAAATTTTGACCATTTGTTTAGATGGTTTTTGAAGAATTTATTTTAGTTTTCGCTGATAACGATATTCACTGAAATTCACATGCAAAAAAATTTAAAATACATGTGATGCAGAGATAATTTAGAGATTTAAATAGCTTCTAGATATAATTTTTGTAATTCTGTTTAACTTATGATTCAGATATAAGTAATACTTATTAGGCATTCATTATTAATACCAAGAATTAATCAAGAGTCAATAAATAATTATTTATTAAAGGAATCTCGACTTCGCAGCAGATATAATTATTGATTAAAGGAAAAGTTTTGTAATAATGCCATTATCAACAAAGATGAAGGTTCTTAAGCATGATGCATAGATTTACCTTTTGACATTTTTATTACTTACTTATCTATAAGTATATAAAAGCGAAGTACCTTTGGCGTAAACATACAAAAACATACAGTCGAATTGAGAACCTCATCCATTTTTTTTGAAGTCGGTTAAAAATATTAAGTAGGTACACTTAAGGTACCTACGCTGTGATAATACGAAGTGTGTAAGAAAGGGCATCAATATATTGCAAAATATGAAAGATAAGAGCAAATAACTACTTGTATTTATGCCTGGTAGCATTTATAGTTAGCGTTATATCCGGATTTCGTCAGAGGTCGGCCTATTGACCATATCGATAAATAATATAAATGGATATTGAATAAACAACTATCTAATACTAGCTGATGCCCGCGACTTCGTCCGCGTGGTTTAAGTTTTTTGTTATTCCCGCAGGAACTCCTTAATTTTGCGGGATAAAAAGTAGCAATGTCACTCTCTGGTCTTAAACTATACTCATGCCAAAAATCACGTCGATCCATTGCTCCGTTGCGGCGTGATTGAAAGACAAACCAACAAACAAACACACTTTCGCATTTATAATATTAGTATGATCTAATATCTAATACTAGCTGATGTCCGCGACTTCATCCGCGTGTATAAAGGTTTTTTGGTTCCCGCGATAACTCTTAAATTTTCCGGGATAAAAATTATAGCCAATGTGTTATTTTTTTTATTTCTTTTTATGGTGTACAATAAAGTATATTTTACTTTTTTACTTTACTTTTTATTTATATAGTGGGCCGCCGATGACTTGATGATGATTCAAAAAATTCAAAAGTTTTTTATTCAAATAGACTTTTTACAAGTGCTTATGAATAGTCGAATGAATCTACCACTGGTTCGGAATGCCATCCCTACCGAGAAGAACCAGCAAGAATCCATAATGTGGGTATATTACTTTATCTCGTACACTCTGGCATGGGGGCCCCCGCCCTATTCAAGTGTAAAATATTCATTGATATTCATAACTAGATGTGGCTTCTATAGCGACTTTTTTTTATTCCACTGCAAGTTCTACACGGCATCGATCAGTACGGCACGGGATCGAATCCGGGACCTCCCATTTATAAAACTGCAACGCTCACCACTGCGCCAGGGAGTTCGTCTAATGTCTATGGGCCAGTTTAAACGATTAGTTAACGTAACTTACGTTCGTTAAAATTTAACACACGTAAGAACTTTAACGTCTGTTATTTTTAGGTAGGTAGGAACCTACTAGTAATGCTTCATAGTGAAAATGGTGACTTCAACCCTTCTTTGACTATAACGTTCGTTAGCGCCATATTTAAAGACTAGATGATGCCCGCGACTTCGTCCGCGTGGATTAAGATTTTTTGATTCCCGCGGGAACTCTTTAATTTTCCGGGATAAAAAGTAGCCTATGTCCTTCCCCGGGATACAAGACACACTTTCGCATCTATACCTACTTATAATAAATCTGTAACAGGTCAAATTCTGTACATTGAAGATATTTTGAAAAATTTTTTTGGATGGCACTCATTATTCGATACTGAAGCCAAATCTGTAATTTTTTTCATTTTTGTCTGTCTGTCTGTCTGTCTGTCTGTATCTTGGCCGCGCATCACGCCGAAACTACTGAATGAATTCAAACGAAACTTGGCACGATTTGAGCCCATACTACGAGGTAGGACATAGGATACTTTTTATCCCGAAATTCTACCCCCGAAGGGGTGAAATAGGGGTTGAAAGTTCGTATGAAAGTCCTTAATTTCTCAAGTTATAGCCATGAAACTTGATATATGAGCTGCGGGTTGAAAATTAAAACATATGTGTTTCACAGTTTTCCAAAATTCCACCCCCGAAGGGGTGAAATAGGGGTTGAGAGTTTGTATGAAAATCCTTAATTTCTTAAGTTATAGCCATGAAACTTGATATATGAGCTGCGGGTTGAAAATGAAAACATATGTGTTTCACAGTTTTTCAAAATTCCACCCCCGAAGGGGTGAAATAGGGGTTGAGAGTTTGTATGAAAGTCCTTAATTTCTCAAGTTATAGCCATGAAACAGCATTTGGGCTTTCGTTAAAATATGAAGAAGTACGTGTTTCACCATTAAAGGGGGATTATTCCGTGGGATAGTAATATAGGCTACTTTTTATCCTGGAAAATTAACTGAAAAACTTATTCCACGCGGACGAAGTCGCGGGCATCAGCTATAAAGAATATACATACATACATACATAGGCTACTTTTTATCCCGGAAAATTAATGAGTTCCCGCGGGAATCGATAAAACTTAGTCCACGCGGACGAAGTCGCGGGCATCAGCTAGTTCAGTGGTCGGCAAAGTGCGGCTCCAGAGCCGCATGTGGCTCTTTGACACCTTAAGTGCGGCTCAGGGACTAGTATAACAGAGACCAGTAACATAATATGCTATGGCGCTCTAAATTCGAACGTCTAAAGTGTTGTATTGGAAATATTGGAGAAGAAAAAATGTGATCTTAGTTCACAGCACAAGTGGTCTGCTTTGAATGACCTGCAGAAGGAAGACATAATCATTTTCAACGCTTGGAATAGTATTCCTGACTCTTAGGATCAGCTCAAAAAGCTTGCGTTTGCTGCTCTTTCCTTTTTCGGTTCTACATATATATGCGAACAAGCTTTTCCAAGGAGATGCAAGCACATTGTTCGCATTAATAAATATTTGACCGAGCGAAGCGCAGGTCTCTGAGTCTACTTGAGTGAATTTGCACTTGTCCGTCCGTCCGTCCGTCCGTCCGTCTGTCAGAGCCTTACAACTTCTGAATTACTGAACGTAATTACTTCAAAATTTAAATGTAATATGTAAACCGATGGCCTCCAGCCGAATATGGCTTAAAAAGTTATAAAAATCTTTATTTCAGGGGGGCTCTCATAGAAGCGAATGCGAAGTAAAATATTTTTTATAGCGTTACATAGGGTTGCGGTATATCATTTTAAAGATAATTAGTAATACAATAGATAATAGAGTACAAAAATATTTTTTTAAATTTTTCCCCTAAAATTGACGAAATGTGGCTTTCAAAGTGGAGATTTTCTAACGTCCAAAGTTGACATCAGAACTCAAAATTCTCTGAAAGGCTGAGCCTGAAACTTGATCAATTATTTGAATTATATCCTGTACTTGAACAACAAATACTAAAATTGTATATATATTGTAAGGGAACGAAATTATTTAATTTTTAATGAGCTTCAGTATTTTTAACAGAACTTCACAATGATGTCAATAGATGGCGCTCTGAAAAAGTTTATGGATACCGCGAGGTCTCAGTTCGGGGCGAACCACTAGTTTTATTTAGTGTACTACTTATTTAGTGTAATAAAAGTTTACTAAATAAGCAGTTTGGCTCCCAATTTTTTTTAAATTGTTGTAATGTCCATATTTGGCTCTTTGGCAAATAAGTTTGCCGACCACTGAGCTAGTTTATAATATTAGTATGTAAGTATGGATTACGTGTCTGTGTTTTTAATTTTTTATACTCGTACGTCAAAATGTGTTGAAGCAACCCAGATCTGCAAACTTATCTGTCCCGGTGACGTGGTCGTTAGAACATGTTATGAAAATTAAAAATTAAAAAAATTAGCAGTCATAGGGACTGCCGATAGAAGTGAACACGAATATTTAAAATATTTCATTTCTCTATTTATTATTTTTTTTAAATTTTTTTTTTATTTGGTTGATTCGTCTAAGCCTCTAAGGGCATACTAATCGAGGTCAATGACTGCTTGCAAGCTTGCAACTTTTCGAAGCGATTGCGTGCGGGTGCGGCTAAGCACCTAAAATGTTCAAAACAATAAACTTTTTACTCATTGATACCGAAACATTTTTAGCAGCTTTTCCTGATAAATAATATTAAGTATACATAATGTAAACTGTTAATAATGTTCTTTGCGCGTATTCGACCAATCCCTATTGAAATATAACAATAAATAAAATACTAATAAAATCGTTAAGCATATAATATTACAAGAATTAATTTAAATTAACTTAGATAATTTTAACTCTGTGCTACATGCCAATAAATGGAAGGTTAAATATTTGCCGTTTTGAATTAAGGTAACACAATCAAATTAACTAAAATCTCACTTACCTGGCAGTTTAATCCCAAAAACTATAAAGAACAAAATTAATCACTCATTTAATTATTAAACTAACTTACATAACTGATTTTATTAATTCACTTAGTTAATTCCTTGGACGCATGTACTAAGGCAGCAGAACAGAATGGAACTTGTTTTGTTGACTTTGTGACGTTCTGAATGTAAATGATAGGTTGAGGTACGCTCCCACTGTTTTATGTTTCCCGTGCTATGCGCTACGCAAGAGTTTTCTTATTTATTGTTTATTTATTTATTCCAAGAATAAATAATATTTCAAAGGCATAGGAAATAGGGAGCTCTAGGCTGGCTTTCCACGGGGATGCGCGAGGGTGCAAAGCCGGGTCTTCGGACGAGGGTTGCCCAATTTTAAAAGGCTTATAAAAAGTAGCCTATGTGTTATTCCAGACTATCTATCTCAGATCCGTTCAGCCGTTCTGGCGTGATTGAGTAACAAACATCCATCCATACATCAATCCATACATACAATACATCCATCCATTCATCCAAACTTTCGCATTTATAATATTAGTATAGAAGTTATATATAGATTTCTATGTAAACTGACTTGAACAGACTCTACTTAAGTGGATTAAAATAAAGTCAACTATGAAAATGCAAGAATCCAGTGACGTTACATAGAAACATGAACTAGTATGATGCAACGACTATGCAACTTGCGCTATGAACTATGAAGCGTTTGGCAACAATGTATCTAAAAAGTAATTACTAATAATTAGTACCACAGCGTAAACTTACATTACATTACAGAAGAACCAGCAAGAAACTCGGTGGTTGCTCTTTTGGAAAATATTTTTTTTCAACAGAGCAACCACCGAATTTCTCGCTGGTTCTTCTCGGTAGGAATGGCGTTCCGACTTCCGAATCAGTTCCAATTCACTCGACGAATCAAAAGCGCTTCTAATAAGTTTATTTTAATAAAAAAATATGAGTTTGAGTTTGAGTTTGACATTTTTTTTTTTTATCCACTACAATTTAGCCTTTGACTGGGATCTCACCTGATGGTAAGTCATGATGCAGTCTAAGATGGTAGCGGGCTAACCTGTCAGGGGCATGGCAGTTATATTAAAACCCATATCCCTTCGGTTTCTATACACGGCGTCGTACCGGAACGCTAAATCGCTTGGCGGCAGTGGCACGTCTTTGCCGGTAGGGTGGTAACTAGCCACGGTCGAAGCCTCCCACCAGGCCAGACCAGGAAAAATTCGGAAATTATAAATTCCCAATTGACCCTGCCGGTGATCGAACCCGGAACCTCCGCAAGTTAAGACAACAACGCTCAACACTGCGCCACGGAGGTCGTCAATACAGTGGGTCAACGCCCATACGAATGAGAGACCCAGATACCATGACAGTTGCAGACTGCAGTACCTAGAGATACGGTATGTACTATATGTACCTACTCTCACCCTCTTGAGAGAGTTATGAGACTGCATACAAAGATATACCCGTTGTCCCAGCGAAGTAAGCGACGCGATGCGATACGACGCCATAGAAAATGACAGACGTATATAGCTACGCGACATCGTAGGCCACGTGAAGGGCACGCTACTATATTTTGATACTGTCGCGTCGCGTTGCCGCGTTTGTCACTCACCTATGACAATGGGTTAGGGTGACATAATTTTGTATTGAAAATTTTGCCTTTCCACCGTCATGATACCGACACGTGACACGTCCCTGTCACCCCGCAGCGTTGCTCTGAGTCGCCTCTGTCGAACGACCGGTAGAAAATAACTCCTGAGACTGTGGTAGTATTACATACCTATAGTTAAATTCCGGTGTGTGGGTGGTACTGAGTACTGACCTATGTACGCATAGATATTAGGTAAGCTCGTTTGCATTGGAAATTCGGAAGCTTTCATCATTTCAAGTTTCAACCCATTGCCGGCTCACTATCACTACAACAGCAGCTAAGCACAAGTCCCTCTCGGAATGAGAAGGGTTCGGCCATAGTCCACCACGTTGGAAAATTGTGACACCTTCGAACACATTGGACACTCGGAAGCTTTGGGGAAATCGAAATGCTGTAGCCGCGCCATATCGTGTACGTAAGGTGCAGAAATCCTTTGTGGGGTCGAGTGTACCTATCTACGCTTTTTTTATATGGTACCAAAAGAGTTCTTAGATTTGCCATTGCATATAAAAGACTGCAAAACAGCATTTGTTTTGTTTGTAGGTACTTACTTTAGTATATTATATTACTTCAATGTATTATACTCGTACCTACTATTGATGAATTTCATAATGACAGAGTTAGGTACATGGAAGAAGTTGGCTTCGCATTCTTGTTACATTACGTGTATGTATCTACTTATTGTGTACTAGATGATGCCCGTGACTTCGTCCGCGTGGATTAAGGTTTTTTGATTCCTGCGGGAACTCTTTAATTTTCCGGGATATTATTCTATGAGTGTTGTGATGTATTTAATTTAGACACAAACTTTCATGTATGGCATCAAGTGAGACAGCAACATTGTCTTATTGTCGTTCCGCTCACACGATGCAAGCGTTTTCGCTAGGGTTGCTAGATGGTCGGGATTCGTCTGGATTCTCCCGGCATTTAAAATAATCTCCAGACTCCTGACAAAACTCAATATCTCCAGACAAACGACTTCTCGGAAAATTCGATACGAAATAATAATTTTAAATTCTGAATGCTTCTAAAGGATCCAAATAAGTGTCCAACTCATTAAAGTCCAATGCAAAACATATAATACTAGCCGAAAAACCTCAATCCCGCGACTTCGTCCGCGTGGATTGAGGTTTTTCGGTTCCCGCGGGAACTCTTTAATTTTCCGGGATAAAAAGTAGCCTATGTGCTATTCCAGACTATAATCTATCTCTGTGCCAAATTTCATCCAGATCCGTTCATCCGTTGGAGCGTGATTGAGTAACAAACATACATCCATACATCCAAACTTTCGCATTTATAATATTTATTTGATTTGATTTGATTGTGGCAATCTAAAAATTAAGTGTGTTTAAATTAGTTGTGTCAACAATGTAATAGTAGTTTATGCAACTGTCATATAATGAAGGGTATTAAAACACGAGTGTGAGTTTATGAAACGAGCGCAGCGAGTTTCATAATAGTAACGAGTGTTTTAATACCCGTGTTATATGCAGTTGCATACACTACTTTATCTTCACTAATGCAATTTATCAAACAACAAGAGTAAAAGCTGACAATACAAAACACATTGCGAAACATTAAATTCACGCGTACGTGTATTGTCACAGTGAACTTGCCGCCATTAAAATCTAACCAATGAGAGCGCAGCTGCGCGCGCAGGGCCAATCAGGAGCGAGCGCGCGCTGTTCGTTTTTTATTTAATTGGCACAAGATCTTACCAAAGAGTTTTGTGTATGTAAGTTTAGTAGTTTCGACGAAGTTTTCACGTATAACCCAACTGTTTTCAAAAGCCAGCCTAATATCAAAATTGTATACAACTTGTATGAGGATTTTGACATAAGGCTCGCCAGCCGAGCGATCGCGTAACTTCTGCATCAATCATTGTTACAGTATCAATTGTTGTAATTGGCTGAATTTATGGCATTCTTGCTGCGTCAATGGATTATGTCCAATAGTGGAAGAGTGTTAACCAATCAGAGGTGATTGCGATGTATCAATGATTGATGCAGAAGTTACGCGATCGCTCGGCTGGTTAATTGGTCGCGTTTTATTGATGTTATAATGAGATTTTACGATATCGATGTGGATATTATACCATCATGTGAAATTGCTTAAATTGAGTGGTTTGTTATCTGCGCTATAACAGTAGTAATTATAAGTCAAGTATTGGAAACATAAGTAGAATGTTATAACATTAGTGTAGATAAAGTCTTTTATATCATACTTGCTCAGTAACTAGGGATTACTATGGTGGAAAGTCTCCTTGTAAGTTGGTGTTTGCAATTCAAGGCAACATTACGTCGCACTATGCTTGAATTGTAATGTTCACATTACAGTTCAAGCTATGCAAAACTCCTTGGTAAACAATCTCTTTTCTTATAAAATGGTAAGAAAACTTTTTACTGAAAAAAAAACACTGAACATGGCGGCATTTAATTTCCATACATTTCAAACTATGCAAAACTCCTTGGAACTCAGAGCCGTAAAATAAAAAATGGAAAACTATTTACGAAAAAAAAATGGAAATGGCGGCATTTCATTTGATCTGAAAGTTTGTGAAGTTTGTTCGTAAAGTGATTTATTTACCTCGCAAGAATGATATAATGTAGAATGCTTACCTCGGTTGCAAGTAGCTATTACACCCTCGAACTATATTCACCCTCGCTCGCTGCGCTCGCTCGTGTGACTAAATATCTCGGGTGCACGCGATCCATTAGCGCCCTATGCGAGCTGCGCTCGCACTGGCGCCAAATTGGATCTTGTTCTGTAATAGCTTACTTACGTCCCTTGTGTAACAATCTACTATTTGTAGCCTTTTAATAAATAAATAAATTAAATAAAAAAATAAATAATAAAAAATTTTTTAAATAAACTTTTTATTTTACATATTTATTTCTCCCGACAACAAGCCCAAAATCGTGACATTTTTTTTTTCCTCTGGGGAGGAGGACAATCCTCATTGGATACCTCGGGAGTTTTGGAGGCATGCCCGACTCCTTTGGGGATAAAACCCAGCGGCATAAGGACTAAAAACCTCCTCCGCCTTCTCCGCTCAATCTTTCAGGTACAGCCTTTGCATGTCGTCTGAAAGATGGCTGTCTTCAGGCGCTTTCCTGACTCTGCCTTTCCCACTCGTCCTTGATTCTCTTTTTGACCATAGCACGCAACATTTCTGCGCATGCCCTATAACCCTGCCCTTAGTAATAAGAACATCTATCAATCTAATTCATCGCTAAATATGTAGGTACTAGATGGGCCCTATCGCAGAAAAAATTTGGGCGTCCGACTTGTAGGGCGTGCCCCTCACCTGTATAAGCCTGACCTTGTCCCCGGCCGCCATAGCGCTGCCCCGCTTTTCAGGTTAGATGGCGTTAGTAAAATAAGTCCAGTCCACATTATTTGTTTGACAGGGCCCGTCTATGTAAATTGAGGTCGTTGATCTAATTTTATTTAAACTAAGTCCGACAAACTTAACTCACCCGGTGATAGCGTCGCTAGTATCTATGAAAAATAAAATAAGTATTAGTTCCAATTTTGGCCACCGGGTCAGATAACTTTGTGGGAAATAATTAGATTGATAAAAGTCTAGATTAGAGAAATAATTGTTTGTGTATTGTGCATGACCTTGTGTATCTAATGCTATAGTTTATAAAAAACCGGCCAAGTGCGAGTCGGACTCGCGCACCGAGGGTTCCGTACAAACCTGTAGTAAGTTTTACGATTTATGACGTATTAAAAATAAAAATTACATTTGTTGTATGTGAGCCCCCCTTTAATATTTACTTTATTGATATTTAATTATTTATTTTGAAAGGTAATATACAAGTTAATATTCTGTGAAAATTTGAACCGTCTACCTGTTACCGTTTTTAATATTGAGCAAAAAAATAGGAAAAAAACACGTTTATTGTATGGGGACCCCCCTTAATATATATATATTTTTAATTTTTAGTATTTGTTGTTATAGCGGCAACGGAAATACATCATTTGTGAAAATTTCAGCTTTCTAGCTATCACGGTTTATGAGATACAGCCTGGAGACAGACAGACAGACAGACAGACAGACAGACAGACAGACAGACAGACAGACAGACAGACAGACAGACAGACAGACAGACAGACAGACAGACAGACAGACAGACAGACAGACAGACAGACAGACAGACAGACAGACAGACAGACAGACAGACAGACAGACAGACAGACAGACAGACAGACAGACAGACAGACAGACAGACAGACAGACAGACAGACAGACAGACAGACAGACAGACAGACAGACAGACAGACAGACAGACAGACAGACAGACAGACAGACAGACAGACAGACAGACAGACAGACAGACAGACAGACAGACAGACAGACAGACAGACAGACAGACAGACAGACAGACAGACAGACAGACAGACAGACAGACAGACAGACAGACAGACAGACAGACAGACAGACAGACAGACAGACAGACAGACAGACAGACAGACAGACAGACAGACAGACAGACAGACAGACAGACAGACAGACAGACAGACAGACAGACAGACAGACAGACAGACAGACAGACAGACAGACAGACAGACAGACAGACAGACAGACAGACAGACAGACAGACAGACAGACAGACAGACAGACAGACAGACAGACAGACAGACAGACAGACAGACAGACAGACAGACAGACAGACAGACAGACAGACAGACAGACAGACAGACAGACAGACAGACAGACAGACAGACAGACAGACAGACAGACAGACAGACAGACAGACAGACAGACAGACAGACAGACAGACAGACAGACAGACAGACAGACAGACAGACAGACAGACAGACAGACAGACAGACAGACAGACAGACAGACAGACAGACAGACAGACAGACAGACAGACAGACAGACAGACAGACAGACAGACAGACAGACAGACAGACAGACAGACAGACAGACAGACAGACAGACAGACAGACAGACAGACAGACAGACAGACAGACAGACAGACAGACAGACAGACAGACAGACAGACAGACAGACAGACAGACAGACAGACAGACAGACAGACAGACAGACAGACAGACAGACAGACAGACAGACAGACAGACAGACAGACAGACAGACAGACAGACAGACAGACAGACAGACAGACAGACAGACAGACAGACAGACAGACAGACAGACAGACAGACAGACAGACAGACAGACAGACAGACAGACAGACAGACAGACAGACAGACAGACAGACAGACAGACAGACAGACAGACAGACAGACAGACAGACAGACAGACAGACAGACAGACAGACAGACAGACAGACAGACAGACAGACAGACAGACAGACAGACAGACAGACAGACAGACAGACAGACAGACAGACAGACAGACAGACAGACAGACAGACAGACAGACAGACAGACAGACAGACAGACAGACAGACAGACAGACAGACAGACAGACAGACAGACAGACAGACAGACAGACAGACAGACAGACAGACAGACAGACAGACAGACAGACAGACAGACAGACAGACAGACAGACAGACAGACAGACAGACAGACAGACAGACAGACAGACAGACAGACAGACAGACAGACAGACAGACAGACAGACAGACAGACAGACAGACAGACAGACAGACAGACAGACAGACAGACAGACAGACAGACAGCGGAGTCTTAGTAATAGGGTCCCGTTTTTACCCTTTGGGTACGGAACCCTAAAAAAGCATCGGATAGTAAGTAGCAACTGACTTTATCCGCCTCCCTCTAGCTAATACAGAGGTTATCACACCGAGTCCCGTTTCGCCCTATTTACTTGTGATCGATGATAATAATTATTAATTAAACATCTGCAGCGTTGAAAAATTTAGTTTGAGTTTAGGTAACTTTTATCAGTTTTCACGAAATGTTTAAACAACAAAAAAAAGCATTTGCCTACCTACCAAGTAGCTGTTATTGATAAGCATGCAAGAAAGAAAGCAAGAAAGTTGATGCTTTTTGTCACAATTTGTAAGTATTTTAAAAGTAAGTACTTTCACAATTTTAATATGACAAAAATAACAGGACGTCAATAATAATTAAAGCCGTATGATAACTTGAGATTAATTTCTATATGAACCTTCCGGCTATCACAAACTGATAAATTATAACAGTAGATTGTTCATCAAGGGACTAAAATGAGCCATTTCATACGAGATGTTTAGCTTACCGAGCGTAGCGAGGTATGCTATAGTGTCGAGTAGAATGGCTTTTAGTCCCGTGGTAAACACTCTACTTTTCACTTCGATTGCGAGAAAATAAAATAAATAACGATTTTTAATTATTTTTTGCCATTCTATTGTTACATTTTATTAGTAGGAGTAAGATCTTTATTTTCATTTGATGATATTAACAAATAAATAGTCACATTCACTTTACCGTATGCCTTCACCTTGTATTAAGTATTGTGCATCGAAATCCGAAATGGATTATATAAACATCCCTTTAGATAAATGTATTAATTACAATAAAAATATTAGAGATTTCGCGGCAATCCGCAATACCAACTTTATTTTTCTCCTTAATGTTAACAAGAAGGAATTAAAAAAAAAATACATTAAGAACCATAGACATTGAGCTGTACGCACGTACGACGTGTAGGTGACGATGGGTAACATTAGCACATTAATGCATACCTACTTACATTCAACAAAGGATTGCGTGCAAATTATTTCAAAAATCGAACATAAAAAAGTAGAAGTAAATTTATTACAGTGGGTCGACGCTCACACAAAAATGTGAGACCACTACCATCATACCATGACAGTTTTAGCAGTCCTAGATGTACGGTACTGCATAAAAGACATTAGAGTAGGGGAGACCAGGGATGAAAGTAACACGGGATGAACGTAACAAATGAGTTTTTGAACGAGTTTTGTTGTTTACACTGATGGCTGTTTCACCAAAATGCTCAATTTTGAACCCCCCCCTAACCTCAGTTGCGCTTACTGCGCTGTGCCGACGGTTGTTGACGTGACGAGTCGGTGCCGCAAAAATACCTCCGAAGTTAGTTTTGGCCATTTTTTCATCTGCGTTTGTTTTTATGGTAGGCTTAAGCTCGCGTGTCAAGTGTCAGTAAATTAGCATAAGTATTCATCTTTTGAAATTAGCATTTGAAACGGTATATTTCTATCGGATTTTTAGTTTATAGGCATGTGTTTGCCATATTCGGTAAATTTTTTAGGTAGGGATGAAAGTAACAAGTTGTTACTTATTATGATCGTGACATCTTATAGCATGTTTTATTGTGCCTTTTTATATTTCAAAGTATTGCATAGGTTCTTATTTTCTTATTCCAGAATGCCTAATATATATAAACAAAATGCCAGTAGAGGCACTGCAAAAATTATGGATTTGGCTACAGAAGGAATACTTCGCAGAAAAGTACACTCACCATGAACCCCTTCTGAATTAACTGCGTAAAAACCAATGCATGGTGGATAAGTTCCTCTCAAAAAGTTTTAATAACAAATCCGAGATAGCAATAAGTATATCTATCCTTTAAGGTTAACCATTTTAACCTTAAACATTTTTATGATTTTCAAACTTGGTCTAAATCAATGAATTAATTGCGAAGATGTTTTACCGACAGAAATAATCCTTTTCAAAATAAATATGTTAGTCATCTCAAGTATTTAATGAAGTTAAAAATTGTCCTTTACACCATTTAGTTCAGATGAATATCCTATGAGATATCATAGAAATAAAGTAAAGTGAAATAGGAAATGGCGCGGCTACGGCCGGCAGTGGGGTGATTTGTTTGTCTGGTTAATAAATAATAAATAAATAAATAACTTTCTTTATTAAGGCAACAGAGGCCCATAGTTGTTAGTACAATACAATCTTAACACTATGTTAGTATTTTATTTCTGGTACAAAGTTTAAATTTAACTTAAAACAAAATCCCATTTAAGTCACCGAAGTCACCGAATGAGAACTTTAATAAAATGTTGCAGAATCGGTGACTCTAATTTACCCGCTATCATCATCAGGATACTGTTTGAGCTTGAACGCAGCCTTGCCAGGAGGGATGCAGTCTTTTTTCTGATGACGGCATAGAAATCATCAGTGCGTGCCTCTGCAAACATGCCTGATGCTGAGCAAAATCGCGGCAAGCCCAACAGTATCCTGAATCCATTGTTGTACTGAACTCGCAATGTATCCATAGCCTTTTGAGTGTAGTTAGTCCACAGGCCCCCCGTGTAGCAGGTTTGACAATAAGCTTTGAATAGCGTTATTTTCGCTGCTTTGAATAGCGTTATTTTCGCTTCCTCACTACAGCGGGCGAACCTGCGGGCCAACATGTTACACCTTACAGCTAAGGCTCTCCGTTCTCGTTCTATGTCTACCTGGTCTTTAAGATCCTCCGCAACATAGTGACCCAGATATTTAAATTGTGCCACTCGTTTTAACAACACCCCATTGAGCGTGATTTTGGGTTCGTATTTCACTTGTTTACGGGGAGCCCCAAAGACCAGGTATTCACTTTTGGCCACATTATAGATGAGTCCGTGTCTAGTGGCGTACTGCTCACATGATTTAAGCAGCTCCCTGATCGAGCCGGCCGTGGGACCCAACAACACCATGTCATCTGCATAGCTTAGGTTATTCACGCAGACGCCATCTATCCAGCATCCGACTGGTTTGTTGCTGAGTTCCACGATCAGCCCGTCCACATACAGGTTGAAGAGCTTCGGCGAGGTCAACCCCCCCTGCCTCACCCCGCACTCCAACCTGTACGGTTCTGAGAGCTCCTTACCCCACCTGACATGATTCACCTGGTTTGCATACCAAAATTGCATAATACTACGCAACTCCGGCTGCACGCCTGCCTGTTCCATTTTTTCCCACAGCACATCGTATGACACTAAATCGAAGGCTTTGGAGAGATCAAGAAAACAGGCGTACACCGGCGTTTTACGGCTAGTATAGTATTGGGCAGTCTGTTTCAGGCTTAATATCGCAGTTTCCGTCGAGAGTTTTGGTCGAAACCCAAACTGCGCGTCATGAAACTGAAGCGTCTCGCTAAGTTTCCTGTCCAACAGACTATCCAACACTTTTGCAATTATGGTAGCAAGCGATATAGGCCTATAGTTAGACTGGTCTGAAATATCGCCGGTCTTGTTTTTGACAATGGGGACCACTAGCGTTCTCATCATGTCACTAGGGATATACGAGTGACTAACGCAGAGCGAGTAAAACATCGACAATACTCTGGGTAAGTGAAAGCCCGCGTATTTCAGATGTTCGATGCTGAGGCTGTCGTGTCCAGGTGATTTTCCCCTGGTCATTCTATTAATTATTTCTGCAACTTGCTTACTTGAGAATCGTAGTAGCTCCCTGTCACAACATACGTCAGCATCGACCACCATCCTCGACGGTCCCAAAGGCGATGAGACCTTGAAGTGATCCTTGAACAAGTTCACTGGTAAACTTGGACGAACATTCAATTTGTTGGTGGATTTCCAGAACTTAGAAAAATTTTTAGCCGCTCTGTGTGAGGCGATTATATCCATTTTTATTTCGTCTTGGTGGTTTTGACACCACCTCAACCTGCTTTTAAAAATTTTTTGACTCTCACACATGTCGTCATAAATTCAATTAATATCTAATTTTTAGGGTTCCGTACCCAAAGGGTAAAAACGGGACCCTATTACTAAGACTCCGCTGTCTGTCTGTCTGTCTCCAGGCTGTATCTCATAAACCGTGATAGCTAGAAAGCTGAAATTTTCACAAATGATGTATTTCCGTTGCCGCTATAACAACAAATACTAAAAATTAAAAAAATATATATATTAAGGGGGGTCCCCATACAATAAACGTGTTTTTTTTTGCTCAATATTTAAAACGGTAACAGGTAGACGGTTCAAATTTTCACAGAATATTAACTTGTATATTACCTTTCAAATTAAATAATTAAATATCAATAAAGTAAATATGAAAGGGGGGCTCCCATACAACAAACGTAATTTTTATTTTTAATACGTCATAAATCGTAAAACTTACTACAGGTTTGTACGGAACCCTCGGTGCGCGAGTCAGACTCGCACTTGGCCGGTTTTTAAGTATTTTAGATATTTTTTTTCTAGAAATGTTTTTTTTGACATTTGTGACACTTATGTAAAACATAAAAGGTTGATTATGTTTATTATGAAAGTAACTTCGATTTTATTTGTAATGTTACAACCAACCCGTTACACTGTTACAACCAACCCTAGGGGTAGGGATTAGGGTTTTCGAATACCGGTTTTTCTCAATACCGGTATTAATACCGGAACAATTTTTTCCAATACCGGGATCCCGGGATCTCGGTATTGGAAAAAATTTAAAATGTGGTAGATGTTTTTAAACTTATAAAATTAGTCTTTTCTGAAGCAAACGGACCCATAAAAAACAGTTTTTTCATAAAAAAAAAATTCACCAAATTAACTCAAAAAAGTGCCTTTTCTGCTTAAATTCAGTAAAGAAAAGCCGTTTTTTTCACTCAGCGAGATTTTTTTTTGGATATAGAACGCTGTGGTTGATTATTATTTATTACGCTGTGGATTGATATGTCTATTTCACTGTCTGACGAAACGTTAAGTAACTCCTTCACTCTATTTTATATCATGCAATATTTTATGAAATTGTATTTTCTTTAAAAAAAATCACCAAGTATCTATTGATTTTAGATTTATTTGTATTTTGAGTATTGAGATAGTTATTTACGCATTGACTTCATTCTTACGAAACTATCGTTTGTTTAATGTATGTATAGGGTGAAAATTACCTATTATAATTAAAAAGACCACGTAGGTAATGTTCTGAAACTCCATCACATCATTTTAAATACAACCTTATTAAGTAATACTCATATTATTATCAAATAATCAATTTCTTATTCATATCAATCAGAATATCAACTATATGATTTTTAAAATAGAACTATTTTTGGATGAATTCTTACGAAAATATATATTTTTAACCTCCATTGAATTTTGAACTTTTAATATAAAGTATATTTGTGACGCACTTTCTCAACGTACACACAAAATTAATTAAATATGGCAGGGAATTTTAAATAATTAGTGAAATTAGTGTCGAAGATTGTAATTTAAACTACTATCGTCGTCTCAACCTATAGACATCCTGGACGTAGGTCTCCTGCATGGATCGCCACAGAGCACGGTCTTGTGCCCCTTGTTTCCAGCGGCTCCCAGCTACACGCTTGAGATCGTCCGTCCACCTAGTGGGGGGTCGTCCAACACTGCGCTTCCCGGTGTGAGGCCGCCATTCAAGCACTTTGGGACCCCAATGCCTATCGGTTCTACCAACTATGTGCCCCGCCCTTTGCCACTTAAAGCTTGGACTCTTCGAGCTATGTCGGTTACTCTGGTTCGCCTATTGATCTCCTCATTTCTGATTTGATCACGCAGGTATACTCCAAGCATAGCTCTCTCCATCGCCCGCTGAGTGACCCTGAGCCTCCTTATCAGGCCCAAAGTTAGCGACCATTTTTCGGAGCCGTAAGTCATCACTGACAACACGCACTGTTCGAAAACTTTAGTCTTCAGGCACTGAGGAATTTTGGACGAGAAGATGTCGCGGAGTTTCCTGAACCCTGCCCAAGCCGAGTTGGATTCGGCGGTTGACCTCTTTCTTGAAATTGGACCTACCTAACTGGACTGTATGTCCTAGGTATATGTAGATACTCATCAACAATTTCGAGTGCAGAATTCTCTACTAACACTGCAGGTTGGGGCTGAACGTGTGCATTATAAATGATCTTTATCTTGCTCATATTCATTTTTAGACCCACCTGTTGAGGAACTACTAAATTAGTAATAAACGATATTTTTGTAAGAAGTCGATCGAAGTCGAAGAAAACGATAATTTTGTCAAAACACAAATTAATCTAAAATTCAATAGTTATTATTTATCTATACGAAAATAATATATCATAATAAAATATGCATTAGTTATAAATCAGATTTCTGAACGTTTTGAGAGACAATGAAATAGAAATGCCAAGCCACATGGATCTAAATTCAAACACTAATTTTTCCCTCTGAGTGAACAAAAACGACTTTTCTTCACTGGTTTTAAGCAATAAAGGCGCTCTTTTTGAGCTAATATGCTTAAGATACAAGTTTTAAACTTAGCCGAATAAAAAACAGTGGCATCTACCAAGAAATATATGCAATAGTCACTGTTTCGTTTATAGTGTCACCAATACCGGTATCCCGGTATTAGACATTTCAATACCGGTATTGAAAACCGGCGAAAAAAGTCCGGGATCCCGGTATTGGCCAATACCGGGATCCCGGTATTGGAAGCCCTAGTAGGGATGGGATGGTTGTAACAAATTCCACTCTTTTTATTTGGTAGTTTTTCTCAAAATCTATAACATCAGTTGCATTTGTGCTAATGTTAAAAGATAGCTGAAAGGCCGATCTATCATATGTAC
Organism: Erebia ligea; assembly: GCA_917051295.2. Taxonomy (NCBI): domain Eukaryota; kingdom Metazoa; phylum Arthropoda; class Insecta; order Lepidoptera; family Nymphalidae; genus Erebia; species Erebia ligea. The sequence goes on along the minus strand of OU785229.1, from coordinate 17,648,171 downwards.
TGATAAGAATTTTGATGTTCAACAAGCTCTGTGAGATATAACGAGAAAAGTAAAAATTGTTACGTTCATCCCTGGTCTCCCCTACCTATTAGAATTTTGTATTATAAAAATTCTCCTAGTTTCATTCGTTACGCCCCTATCACCCCGCCGCTTTGCTTTGTCTAGATGCCTTCGTTGAAATGACTGGTAGGAAAGAAAGTATCTTATTAGACTGTGTCTGTGACATTAGTTTGGGCTGTTGATAATAACCCTATATCTTAATAACGCCAGCGATTATTAAAAAAAAATTACTTTAATCCCTAGACCCTAAATGCTAACTTTAGTCCGCCTACGCTAAGCTATAATGACGTCTTTTTAGAGCATGAGAGGTGAAATAGTTATTTGTGTTACATGGGGCCAAAGAAAATTTTTGTTCCCCGAGGGCGCTATTTTGAATTCAGAGCGAAGTGAAGGATTCTATAGTAGAATCCCGAGCGTAGCGAGGGGTTCTAAAGTAGAATCCTGAGCGTAGCGAGGAATTCAATATACGCCGCCCGAGAACAAAACATTTGGCCCCGAGTGACACACACTATTTTTCATCATTACGTATGAGAAAAAGCTAGGAGTATCAACCTACTAAGTATGTATGGACATTACCTATACGTTTAAGCACCAATCAGAAGATACTCCTATCAACCTTCTATGTAATTGTATAGACATTATTTAGACGTATATTTAAAGTTTAAATAAAATGTAAAGACGTATATCCGATCAACAAATTGATCACGTGACTTCGGACGCATATTGCCTTCAGAGGATACCGGGAGCAAAGTGTAACTTGTAGGCCCATAGGACTTTTCATTTCTCTCTTCTGATTGGTCCGAAGTCACGTCATCAATTTGTTGATCGAATATACGACTTTGCATTTCTCTGTTCTGATTGGTCCGAAGTCACGTGATCAATTTGTTGATCGGATATAGGTACGTCTTTACATTTTATTTAAACTTTAAATATACGTCTAAATAATATCTATACAATTACATAGAAGGTTGATAGGAGTATCTTCTGATTGGTGCTTAAACATATAGGTAATGTCCATACATAGTAGGTTGATACTCCTAGTTTTTGACGTGACAACGTCTTATAAATTGGTTTGCCGGGTGACACCTCAAGATTCTGTGTTACGCTCCCCGCGTTATGCGCTAACAATGAGAGCGAGTGAGAGGCACGCGTCCCGCCTAAGAGCGAGAGAGACAGACATAAACTATTTTACCACTCAAAGTCGTTGTCACGTAAAACTTTCGCCCGTATATCGACTTTACAGGCAACCAATTTTTGTTTTTTTTCTCATACGTAATGATGAAAAATAGTGTGTGTCACTCGGGGCCAAATTTTTTGTTCTCGGGCGGCGTATATTGAATTCCTCGCTACGTTCAGGATTCTACTTTAGAACCCCTCGCTACGCTCGGGATTCTACTATAGAATCCTTCACTTCGCTCTGAATTCAAAATAGCGCCCTCGGGGAACAACAATTTTCTTTGGCCCCATGTAACGCAAATAACTATATATATTCTACATACCTACTTACCGAAGAACAAAGTGTAGTCTCGCAGTCTCACAGTCACAGTTTCAATTTTTCTGTCATATAATATACTAGATGATGCCCGCGACTTTGTCTGCGTAGATTAGGATTTTTTGATTCCCGCGGGAACTCTTTAATTTTCCGGGATAAATAATAGCCTGTCCTTTCCCGGGCTACAACACTACAACCTACCCCTGTACCAAAGTTCATCAAAATCCGTTGAACGGATGAGCCGTGGATGCGTAGCATACAGAAGGACACACTTTCGCATTTATAATAGGTATTATTAGTATGGATTATGCTATCTATGCTCGAACTAAAACCTCTAAACAATAGTTGTCAATGTCAAGTTAGGAACTGGAACCTAGAGCCGTTAAGCCAGCTAATAAAAAAATGTCAATGTCAAAACTTGTGTCAACTTGACGTCAATGTCTAATTTTGGTCGAATTTCGCACAATTATTTTGGCAGCTGTCATTTGCAAAACGTAAACAACAGCGAAACAATAATAATATTCATCGATGTATTGTATGCGAATTGCGATTACTATTCAAGCACGCCAGTAATTCAATCCAGTTTATCGTTATCAATGTCAAATGTGTATAAACATCTGCGAGGCCGAAAATGGACGCTGACGATCCGAGGCGACCGCTTTTAGGTCAGTTTTCTAACTTTTAACATTTCTTTTTGCAAATACTCGTATAGCGTAGTATTGGCAATACATAATTAACAGTGAACATCCAAGTACATAAAGGTCGAAGAACTATTATTTAATTTGTCTAATGACCCTGTTTACTCACTTTGTTTATCGAAACAAGTGTCTATAATTTTTCTGTTAGACTTTAAATTAAGTATAGTCTGTCAGTTGTTTCCAACAGGTTTCCAAAAATTAGGTATAATAATTTATAATTATTATAAAAAATATTAAAATGGAGGGTTGGACCTTCGTATTTTATTACATTCATGGGTGTAGGTAGGAGTGCACTTGCTTATAAGATGCCGATTCACTTGTGCCTTGAAGGAACTTACTACATAACTTATAATATGTGGCAGGGCAGGTAACTTGAACAGTGGAACTAATTCACTGGCACTGAAAAGTGTTCTATAATATCTGAAATGTTCAATGAAATCCCTATTTGCTATTCCATACTCATATTAAAGCGAAATTGTGTCTGTCTGTCTGCTACGCTTTTGAGGCCCATCTGCTTAACCGATTTTGATAAAATTTAGTATATAGATAGGTTGCAACCCGTGGAAGGACATGGGCTACTTTTTATCCTAGAAAATTAAGGAGTTCCTGAATATAAAAAAATCTTAATCAATGCTGACGAAGTCCCGGGCATCATCTATTAGATAATATGTCGACTTTACTCATGGCACTCACTGTTCAGTAGTAGAACAGTAAAGGTGGAATAAGGTGATTAGTTAAGTCCGAGCACATTGTAAAGAGTATAAAATGCTGTAGGTAGGTACATATAGTTACTACTTTAAGTAGCACATTGAAGTATCCTTTTGAGTGTTATTGCTTTATTGCACTCATAATTTCGCCTTTTAATGTATCATTATTCATTAGATTACTTACTGTCAAATGCTGGCATCAGGAAATTAAATGGTGCAAAAACTTGAAAGTAAAATAAAATGAGTACCTAGACTATTTATTTTTAATAAAATACTTAAATAAATTGTCTTTACATTTTAGTTTCTAAACCATCCAAATTCAAACTTAACAAAAATTTAATTTATTAATCCATGCAAGAACAGAGGGATGTTTTTCACATACCATGTGAAACAATGTCCAAGCTGGCTTTGCAGAAGCTCAGCGCTGTAATTATTTCTGATTGTCTAATGCTTTTTCAAAATTGGCATAAATGCACTGTTACAGCAAGAAAACTGTATTCTTCAACCACAATCATATTCTCCATGGCCTTTAAAAAACCATTGAAATTGTTTTGGCCATTTGGTAATGCATGCACATAGTCATTTAGCTATTTCATTGTATACCAGGAACTTCTATTAATACTGTTTTCATTGATAACTCACGAAAAATAAGGTTCTGTATTTGACTCCGTACTTTTAGTTTCCGGTGTGGTTCTAGTCCATGGAAAAAGGGTAACAAGGATTTAAGGAACATCAAGTCAAAATCTTCGGGTTCTTGACTAGATTTTGGAAGTTCATCTTTTACTTCAAAGTATTCTGTCTCTGGAATGTTTTGATCTTCATATAGTGTCGCATCGTCTGATTCATTAGCATATATGTCACCTGTGTGATGCAATAAAGCATTTGTTCTATTGTAGTCCTCAATATCTGACGATGTAAAATATTTGTGCATAAAGTGTAATCTATTAAAGTATCGCCACATGCCAGGGTATTTATCCCCAGTCTTCATGTTATACTTCTTGATCTCTCTGTTAACTGTGTCGCGCAGGTTCTTCCATTTAGTCCGTAGTATGTGCTCTGTAAAGATGAATATTGAATAATGTATAAAGAAAACTTGATGATTTATTCACCTTATATTGTATTAAAAATAAAATTAAGATTTTCATCGAATATATAATAAGTTGAAAAACAACCCACTTCATAATGATCTGTTTATCCAAGAAACAGTACTCTCACATTTGATTTCATCAGTCTTTTTGAACTGGCCTTGAATAAATAAGTAGTAGTTCTTACTTATGTAACTGATTACTGAACTATGACATTTTTTAACTAAGTAAATAATTAACTATTTTTAAAATAAACCTATGAAAAGTGTATACTATAATTATTATTAATAAAAATTAAAAGAATTTTCTATGAATTTCATTGAAAATCCTTTTTTCCATTCCAAAAATTTGAATTCCATTTTTACCGCCAATTTTTAAGAAATTGCAAATTTCTTAAAAATTGGCGGTAAAAAGCTGGACATGCTAGGCAATTCTGTGACACTATGCTTCTTGTTCTCGTCTTTGACTATCTGTTTGCACTCTAAGAATGAAAGTGACCTAACTCAAAATTCCTGTTAATTCTGATTTTGTTATATGAACTGACCTTAAAAAGCCTACTCTAAAACCCTGTGGTAAAAAAGAGCCCGAATTATGAGTAAAAAAGGGACAGCCTATACATCGGTCATTTAAATTTTAGTTGATCGCGTTTTTTCACCTATGGTTGTTATGTAAAAGAGACCGAATCGGTATTGCGTCAGAGATGCTCGCAGATGGCAGTGTATAACATCGACGTATCTCGAATTGCGCCAGTTTATTGCAAATAATTTATATAATTTTAAATCTATTTAACTTTATAGCAAAATAGTGACTGATTCCATAATATGCCATCAGTATTTGTTGTATCTTGCGTTTTAAACAGGCTTAACTCATAAAAAGTCTTAGAAATTCAGAAATATTTTTGTAATACCTAAAAGGACCTTTTTTTTTTTTTTTGTTTTTTTTTTTTTTTTAATACAGCAGGGGAAATCCTCATGGACACCCGTTGGGTAGTGCCGGACTTTTACCGGCTAAAACCCCTGCTGTCACCTTGTTGACCGTGTACCCGCCTTACAGCCTACAACACGGCAACACTCTTGCCTTTTCACCCACTTTTTCCTCTACGTCTTTCCTCTTCTTCCTTCTCCTTCATTATTTTTTCTACATAATTTACGACAGCAATCCAGATTTCCTCCTTTTGTAGCATTTTTGGCATTATGTTTTCTACTGTTATGCTTCCTACTTTGCTCTCTATTTCTTCTCTCTCCTTCTCCCAGTTAGTACAGGCAAATACGGTGTGCATTGCGTCATCGAATTCGCCACAGTACATGCATCCCGCATCTTGTCTCTTTCTGATTCCTGCCAAAAAGTCCATAAATACCCCGACCCCCGTTAAAAATTGAGTCAATCGGTAGGACAGCCGACCATGTTCTCTTTTTGTCCATACTTCCAGATTCGGAATAAGACGGTGTGTCCATCTGCCTTTGGTGGAGTTATCCCACTCTCTCTGCCATCTTGCGAGGGTTACCTTTTTCGCAGTTATTATGTGTTAAGAGTTTTTAATGTGTCTTGCCTCTGTTCTCTCAAGGGCTAGTAAATGGATGGGTGTTAGGTTTGCCAGTACTAGTGCTGCGTCTGTAGATACAGTTTTATAAGCAGAGCATACTCGGAGTGCCAGCACGCGTTGTGCTTTTAAGACTCGTCTTTTGTGCAGTGCGAATTTCATTGCCGGTTCCCATATCGGCGCAGCATACAAGATTATCGACTGGGTAGCCATTGCCAGCGTCCTTCTTTTATTATTACTAGGACCCTTGGTGTTGAGAAGAAGCTTGCACAAGGCTCCTGCGGTCCTAGAAGCCTTCTCGCAGACAGATTTTATGTGCGGGCCGAAGATTAGGCCCCAGTCCAGCTTAACTCCTAAATATGTTACTCTGAGTGATGGGGTAACAAGTGTTCCTCCGCATTCAAAGTATATGCTACGAGCATTTATTCTCCTATTGAAGACAACAGCTTCTGTTTTCTCCGGGGCGATCTCCAATTTGTTCCGTCTCATCCACAGGTCAACGGCATGCAGTGTCTCGTTTGCTTTCACCACCATCTCATGTGCGTCCTTTGCGGTTACGGAGATTGCTAAATCATCCGCGTAGCATACCAACTTTACTCCTTCCGGGACCTCCAAGTGCATCACGTTGTCATATAGGACGTTCCACAGGGTAGGGCCTAGTACTGATCCCTGCGACACTCCACCAGTTACCTCTGCCCTAACCTTACCGTCAAGTTGGATGTGACGGTTTGTGAAGTAGTCGACTATGACGTTGGTTATATACTTGTTAATTTGCCGAGATTTTAGGTCGTTGACGATAATTGACCACGTGGCAGTGTTAAAGGCATTTCGGACATCAACCAGTATTAGGGAATTCCACTGGTTGGTATGCTTGGCCTCTCTTGCTGCCCGGACTACTTCTTCGATAGCGTGGACGGTTGTTCTCCCAGGTCAACATCTCCTGAAGATGCTCCGGTGTCGGAGTGAAACGTACGTTGAGAATAATTTGGAAGATTTATGTGGTGTGGTGAATATTGCAAGCTGCAAGTGCAAGATACACTGTACCACATATATTTGCCTATTGTTGCGGATTATAGCAAATTAAATTTCAAGTTCCTTCATAGTCATGGACTTCCGCAAAGTAACGCCTGCTTCTATCCAATATTGGTTTGTCCTTCAATCACGCCGCAACGGATCGACGTGATTTTTGGCATGGGTATAGTTGAGGACCTGGAGAGTGACATAGGCTAATTTTTATCCCGGAAAATTAAGGAGTTCCCGAGGGAATCAAAAAAACTTAAACCACGCGGACGAAGTCGCGGGCACAGCTAGTTTAAAATAAATTTACTTTAGGCTAATTTTTATCCCGGAAAATTAAGGAGTTCCCGAGGGAATCAAAAAAACTTAAACCACGCGGACGAAGTCGCGGGCACAGCTAGTTTAAAATAAATTTACATTAATATAATAATACCAATCCATACATAGATGATCAATGTATATAAATCCGCAAAAAATCAATCATTTCCAATGAAACACGGAGGTACATTTAAATATATTCAATACCTACTATACCTTTTTGAAATCTTTTTCGCTCATTTAAGTACCACGAATTGCAATTTTTGAGTTAGGTCACTTTCATTCTGGGGGTGCGTGTTGGCTATTATTTCCTTTGATTTTGTATTATTTCATCGACAATTCACATTTCACACCGACTTGCCACTTCGTAATTTATTTCATTGTAGGTAGTACATACCGGCTACAAAACAAGCTCACCTCGTGTGTTAAGTAGACCAGCGATATTGCGCCAGGCTCGGGCAATTTTTCCTCTGTCTTTGTAATGAATGTCGTTCGGGTCCCATAAACACGGCCGCCTGCTCACTTCTGCGATCAAATTAATCACTTCTATTTTACTCAGCTTGCGAGGCATTTTGAACACAACGATTACGGTTTATTACTTATTTATATTATTATTTATTTTATGTTTTGATATTAAACTTCGTCATCTGTCGCGCGGAATTTTACCGCAAGATCGAAGAAAATAATTATTTCGTCGCGCGAAAATATATCGCGTGACGTGAACTGTCAAGCGTCAACTTTTCATTTGTGTCAGCTGTCAATCTCAAATGACGCCATTGGTTGTCTATGACTCTAGTGCTGACCGGATATAATTTTCGCGGAAAACTTGTGGAAAATGTTTGGTCCGAAACTAAACTAAAATTAAAGTGTTTATAAAATTATGAGTGCTACTCAAGTCGTGTAATTTCCAAATTCGAAACTGCTAGCTCCATCTATCAGCCATCCTGCTTAAACTAATCTACCTCTAGTCCTCTACCCATCGACCATACAACTAAAAGACTCCTCATAAAGGGCGAACACTTTCAGACAACACATCAGACTTAATAGGTCTTATATAATTCTACGCCCTTGTAACAAAACCTACCGAGTTATTTAAATATTAATTAGAGTATATCGATAATTAATTATCGACAAATAATTATTAGGAGTTAGGAGTTTAGGACCCTATCCCATTTGATTTATGATTTTTTTGACCTTGAGTAGACCAATCAGCGTTTAGTACCCCGCGCCCGCTTACTTGAGTCATTTGACTGAATTGTTTGCATTACGAAAGCATAGTAATTAGGCGTCTATTGGTTGTGTGGTCGATGCCTCTACCACTCTTCGTAGCGCAGCGGAATCATCCAAATAGAAACTATAAAATTCTACATCAATGACTAAAATCCTACGTGCTAGTATTATGGTTAGTGCTGATATTATAAATGCGAAAGTGTGTCTGTCTATCTCTCCGTCTGTCTGCTACGCTTTAACGGCCCATCTTTTCAACCGATTTCAATGAAATTTAGTGTAGAGATAGGTTGCCTCCAGAGGAAGAACGTACTTTTTATTCCGGAAAATTAGGGAGTTACCCCGGGAATTAAAAAAACTTAATCGTAATTAGCGGACGAAGTCGCTAAGTTACGATTATAATATTCTACAAATTCCAGGCTTCTATTGCCTTAAGTGTCGATTTAGATTTTTGTTCAGGTCTGGTTATATTAGATATAAATAATAAATAAATAAATTGTTTATTGCTCCAAAGATACATAAGTACAATTACAAAAACATTTACTGCATTTTACAAGGCAAAACTTAATAATTCTAAAATGTAAATTGTAGTTACAAAAACAAAATACGTAGACAATAGACATACAGAAAACCAACTGTCCAATAGGTATAGAATAGACCTGGTTTTAGGCGACAGCGCTCTCCTTATATAAATGGTTCATATAAACAAATACATAGATGAAACTTGCAGGTAAGTATGATCAAATTTTTGTTTTTGTTAATATACCTACTTAATTGTTATTTATTGAAAAGTAGTATTGTGAATTGCTTCATACGGATCGCCAAGCGATTTAACATTGAGTTAATTCAGATATCTACTAGGATAAAATGGTAGATATTGAATGGATTTAGGAAGAACATCATAATTTTGGCCAGCCTATAATCGTCAATTTCTAAATACACAAGTACTCAGGCAATAAAGATACTAGTTTGATATTTGTTTCAAGACTAAAATAACTGTAACGATAATTTTACTCTTTGTTTTTAAAAAAAATATTTTATTACTATTAAAACAATGTTTTGGAGGCAATGGATTAAAGCCTATTAAAGCTATAATAAACTACTTAACCCTATCTTAATTATTGTAAACCTGTTTAGTTCTGACTATACACTGCATGCTATACTATATTTTAAAAGATAAAGAACTTTAAAATTTAAACGCTTTAATTGTGGGATGACCATTCGAAAGGAATAAATGGGCTACGTCAGAAAACTTACTGGCGTATTCGCGTTATATAAAAGCACTCTAGGATTGCGTGGAGTCGGGCTGCCTAGATTTGATTTCCTAACTGCCATGCCCCTAACAGGTTAGCCCGCTACCATCTTAGACTGCATCATCACTTACCATCAGGTGAGATCGAAAACAAGGGCTAACTTGTAGTGGATAAAAAAGATTTCATTCTGATCCTGATTTTGGAGTTTGCGATATGCTATGTTGACGTTTGGTGGCGCGCTCTCGAAAAGGCCTATGTCCAGCAGTGGATGCATACAGGCTGATGGATGGATGATGATGGATGTGTTGACGTAAATACTATAGGTTCCTTTTACGCCGTGTTACGAAACGGCGGACCATGAGTAGCCCAATACAATACGGATAGGCATTGAAGGACGCGAAGCGTTGATTCACATACAATCTGGCTGACGGTCAAGTCGAAACGCCGTATTGCAAAACGTCGCTGTTTTGTAATACGGCTAGCCGTATCGTAACACGGCGGATTCTACGATTCGGCTACAACATAAAGCACTACGTTCTTACTGGTATGATAAATCGCTTGGCGAACAACAGGGTGCTACCAGCCTCGGCGGAAGCCTCTTACCCTGATCAAATAGTTAATTTAGATGAGTAGGTAGGGACAGTGGGGGTACAGTGTAACACGGGGTGCAATGTAACGTTCCTCTTAAAAATTGAATTTCCAAAGTTTTCGCGCTCTTTTTTTTCGACCAATACCGGCATTGTAACAGTTCATCGTGAAGTTAGTCTAAGATCCCAGTCTGTCATGGTGGTCGTTTTATCGCAACAAAATAGTTTTGGGAAGTAAAAAGTTTAAATTTCTCCGTGAAAATCTTTTGTGTTTAGTGAAACAGTATAAATAATAGGTGAGTTATGTTTTCTATATAAAATATTAGCATTCTTGACGACAATTATCACTTCTTATTTACTTTCTAACCTTAAAACGATTTCGGGTAGGTGGGTTTGAATTTTTTGATACCGGTTGGGGCACAATGAAACGGGGTACAATGTAACAGCGTTTCATTGTACCCCATCTCATTATGCACATGTATTTTGTTTCAGATTGCTTAAGGGTTTGAAGATGGTGAGAAACAGAGTAAGAAAGACTCAGAAAGGGCTTCACACGGAAGAGAATAAGAGAGAAGCCATAAGCCTTGTCGAGAACGGTATGAGTTTACGAACCGCAGCTGATTTAAAACACGTGAACTACATCACGTTATTTCGATATGTTCATAAAAAAAAAGCCAAAGAGATGGTGAACAACAAATACGTTTGACTCCAAATTATGAAGTAAGACTTGATGATTGTTTAAGTTTACCTGTCTGTGGGCAATAGCTCATATATTTTGATTTCAAAGCTTTGATGTGCCTTGTGTTTCATTGTGGCCCAGATGGTGTTTCATCCTACCCCAGACCTGGGGCACAATGAAACACGGGAAGGGTTTTAAAAAAGTAGAATTAGTTTAGGTTAAGCGTAAATTTTTGAACTCCCTTTTGAATACAAGTTGTAAGTCAAAGACTGATCTAATGTTCCTATAAAAAAAATAGTTGATTTATTAAACCATTAAAAAAAAATATATATCTTTTTCGTTTCATTGTACCCCCACTGTCCCTACTCATAAATTAATATATACTTATATACTATAGCGCTAATAACTGGGTCACCGAGATCGTTAAAAACAACTCATGATTTATATCAAATAAAATAATGTACCTACGCGATATCAAATATCGCATAGCTTGCAATGCAGTCGGTATACCTAGGACCCTGAATACCTAAAATACTTCTACTAGGTAGGTAGTTATACCTGTATACCTAATATCTTGAAGTTGATCGTCACGCGCCATCATTTATGAACCGGTCTCGATTCGACGCGCGTGTTTTGTTATTGGTATAATACTTATTATCTAGATTTTAGTGTGAGGAAGTTTTAAGGACTGTTCGTACCTACCTAGTGATACAATTCATACTCAGGTTTAAGCGGGATGACTGGATCAGTAGGTATGTCTTTTTCACATTGTCATTCTCATCACGTCAACCCGTGTTGCTGGCTTTCTACTTAGCATGAGTCTCTCCTCTTTATGAGAAGGGTTTGGCCATACTCCAAAAAACTTCATGATGCAGGATATTATTATGGTGATTTTGACGACCTCCGTGGCGCAGTGTTGAGCGCTGTCGCCTTAACGTGCGGAGGTCCCGGGTTCGATCCCCGGCAGGCTTTGGAAATTTATAATTTCTGAATTTCCCTGGTTTGGCCTGGTGGGAGGCTTCGGCCGTGGCTAGTTACCACCCTACCGGCAAAGACGTGCCGCCAAGCAATTTAGCGTTCCGGTACGATGCCGTGTAGAAACCGAATAGGGGTATGGGTTTAATATAACTGCCATGCCCATAACTGGTTAGCCCGCTACCATCTTAGACTGTCGTAGACATCATCACTTACTATCAGGTGAGATAGCAGTCAAGGGCTAACTTGTAGTGGATCAAAAAAAAGAATTAAAAATAGTAAAAGGGTGACATTATGACAATATAATTTTCAATACAGTTGCTCGAAAAATGCACTTACAAGTTACAGAGGCAGTAAACAGGGCTTGTTAGTTAAACTTACTGCCCTCGTGTTATTTTTTTTTGCAGATTTTTTTAAAATTTTTTTAGTCCAATTATTTACTTCTAAATAAAAAGTTTTCTTGCAAGACGGTTCTTAGAAAACTTAATAGTAGTTTGTGATATAAGGGCGGTAAATAGGTTTTTACATACGAGTTGACTAATGTCAGCCCGATGACGCCAGTCGAGGGCTGACCATCGTCACGAGTTTGTTAAAACCTTAACGCCCGTGTATCACACGATATTTTTCAATACATTTGTGAGAAAACTTGAAATTAAAAGTCGAGTAGGTAGGAACTAGGTACTCACTAGAAAATGGCTTCTCACGCCCATACTTAGTCGAGATTTTCGGCGGCTATTACAAGCGCGACTTTTTTCTCACAGCTAAAATACCTTATTGTTGATTTAATTTTATTATTACACATCACTTATACCACTCATCTTATTATTTAATAATTTATAAGAAAAACTCAATGAAACTTTTAAAAATAGCGCGCAGAGATTCAAGATTTTAGTAGTACCTATCTATAGCGCGTTGTTGTAATTGCGTTTTTTTTAATTGGCTTCATGGCTCTAGGTTCTAGCTCTTAACTATCAGCCTGGACTATTCAGCCTTTACTTTTTTGATTTATAAAACTTAAAACAATTTTAATTAACTAAATTAAATACAATTTTTAATTTCATGAATTAATTTCATCAATCCACATCTAAATGTTATTATTTTTTAAGTTTTCTACATACAAAGTCAATATCATTATGAACCTTCTTTCAAGAAATTTTTTTATTTAGAAGTAAAGTGGCCTTACAAAAATTAAAAAAAAACTGCAAAAAAATAGCACGAGGGCAGTAAATTCTGCAAAAAAAAGCACGAGGGCAGTAAATTTAACTTACAAGCTCTGTTTACTGCCTCTGTAAGTGCATTTTGCGAGCAAGTGTATTGAAAAAAATAATAACATTTAGATGTGCATTGATGAAATTAAAAATTGTATTTAGTAGTTAGGCTCAATTAAAAAAAAAAATTATAAGTAAATCAAAAAAGTAAAGGCTGAATATGAATAGTCCAGGCTGGAAGTCAAGAACTAGAGCCTAGAAACATAGAGCAAATTAAAAAAAAAATTACAAAAACGCGCCATTTTCTTTAAGTTTTTCTTAAATATAATTAATTAATTTATTAGAGTGATAAGTGATGTGGAATAAAAAAATAAATCAACTATTACTTGGGTATTTTAAATGTGAAAAATAAAATTGAATTAACTATTAGCTATTTAAAAAATAATCGCGCAATTAATAGCCGCCAAAAATCTCGAAACAAGTATTGGCGTGGGGAACTTACTTTCTAGTGAGTACCTAGCCTGCATATTCACTCGAATTGTATTTTAATGTTTTCTCACAAATGTATTGAAAGACGTCGTGACTCGTGATATATACGCGGGCTAAGGTTTTTATAGTCCGCGCACGAGCTCCGAGGAATCCTATGGAATGTTAAAGTAATGACCTAGAGTTGTTTAAAGTACAAAACAATACTGATAACGCAAAATTACACGCGTCAGGCTCGACACTAGTGCTGGGAGCGAGCTGGATATGGAGCGACGATCGGGGGTGGTCATTGACTTACCAATACCTTAGACGCACCATCGAAACGCAAAAAACGGCACGGTCAAATTGTGCACAAATAGATATTGTGAACAATTTTCGCCTCAGTCGCGCATGAGTTCACTAGGCGACAAAATGTCGTATGTGTCGAATTGTTATTACAAAATTGAACCCTAAAATAAAGCTATATGGTTGGTTTTTGTGAACCGTTTGGTGTCTCAGTCTATATTTTCTATAGCTGTGTTTGTATTAGCGATTGTGGACGCTTTTTGAGTATTAATTTGTAGGTAATGTTGTATCCTTAGTTGGTAAATCGATGGGGGTGGTGTACAGCCATCGCTTCTTCAGACCCCGATTCCTCGTGACGATACTCGTGACGATGGCCAGCCCTCGCCTGGCGGCATCAAGCTGACATGAGTCAACTCGTATTTAACCTACTTTCCGCTCATAAATCACGAATTAATACCTATTTTAAATGTCCCAAAACCGAATCAGCTCAACCAGACTCCGCGTAGTCTTGTTAGCCTACCCCTAGAGTGGGTTTTAAAGTGCGAAACCAGAAGCCCTCCTTCCCAGAGTATTCTGGGCGTAGCTCATCAATTTCACTTCTTCATTTGTATGGACCACCACCTCTACAACCCATTGACGTCCCACTGCTGGGCAAAGGCCTCCACTCTCATTGGAGAGAGGGAATTAGAGCTTAGACCACGCTGCTCCAATGCGGGTTGGCGGGCTTAAATAATGACTATTATTATGTTAGTGATAATAACCGGGACCGACGGCTTAACGTGCTTTCCGAGGCACGGGGGTGGAACACCGCCAACTTCCTAACTCCGGGTTAGAACTGAGAATTTCTAGTTAGAAAAACATAATACTTAATTACCTACTTATGGCCCGACCCGGGAATCGAATCCGGGACCTCGTCGACCGTAGTCCAACATGCTAACCACGAGGCTGTTTTTATATGGACATGATGTGGTCTGTCGTGACTCGTGTTGTGGTTGCATTACAAAAACGCCCATGACGCTTTATGGCAATCACAGAAAGACCAGCGAAATTCGGATTCAATTAAAACATTTTTTTTAGACAATTGGGCCTCTAAGTCATAAGTCATAAGTCATAAATATTTATTCAATTTAGGTAGATGCACTACACTTATTGACGTCCAGTTACATAAAAATATGATGGTGATAATCTGTTACGGTATCTTAAAACTAAAGCTACGAGGGTTCCAAGCGCCCGCTGGTCTGAGAAGAGCCCACAACAAACTCAGCCGGGTGTTTTATTATTTTTTATTATCACCATCTCACAATTACCGGAAATTAGTTAATTCGATTTATAAATATAACAGTTACATAATCAGCCGCTGGATTATAATCTTAATATATATAAATCTCGTGTCACAATGTTTGTCCTCAATGGACTTCTAAACCACTTAACCGATTATAATAAAATTCGCACACCATGTGCAGTTCGATCTAACTTGAGAGATAGGATAGTTTTTATTAGTGCTACCCGTGCGAAGCCGGGGCGGATCGCTAGTATAATTATAATATTAACACAGTTTTACTCTTAAATTTCGATTTATAAGTTAAATTTCGATTTCTTTACACCTCAGGTTGTCCCCCAAAACGCAAATGGCGTGACATTGGAAGAAAGATGTGCAACGTGGAGTCATGGAGGCGACGGTTGCCCATTACCATCTGGTTGCCGCAGTACAGCGCAGATTCTCTGGTGCGAGATATGATTGCAGGTAAACTATCATCATTACCATCATTATATTTTAAAACAAGCTGATGCCCGCGACTTAGTGTACGGGCACGAAATGAGCGGTAGCGGGGCGACGGCGGCAGCGGGGCGATGCGATTAGTCGGAGAGCTGGCGACGAATTTCGGGAACAATTTGAAAGAGGTCTGGTAATACCTTATTAACCGACAAAAACGACTGGGATTTATTTTTTCGAATTTTATAAGTATAAAATTTAAAGATAAAAAAATCAAGTAGCCAAAAAAATGATTTTTCGGATTTTTTTTGCAAATGTTATATGCTGCGCAGTAGAGAAATAACCGCAAACACTCTACCAGACTGGCAGAACTGTATTCGCCAATGAACGAAATTATATTTTTCCACAATTTCAGATTGCCTAAAAAAAACCTTCACGCTATTCGTCGCCAGCTCTCGAATTCCATCGCCCCGCTGTCGCCGTCGCCCCGCTACCGCTCATTTCGTGCCCGTACACTTAGTCCGCTTGGATCGAGGTTTTTTGGATCTGACTACCACGAAAAAGTCTTATCATCTTTTTGTCATGTGACTTAAATATGAAAGTTAGACATATGCTGTCTCTGACTTTTTGTAGGCATTATGAAGCTCTACAACTTTTCTCTAGAACTCAATCATATATCTCTCATCGTTAAGGCAGCTTTCGTAAGAAACGTTTTCGTTCGACCGTTTTTTCTCTGACTTACTTTGCAAATGCGACTACCACGAAAAAGTCTTTTCTCACTTCCGGGCGGAAAGCGTCAATTTTCCTCCCGCTGCGCTAAACGAAAATGCCGCTTTCCGCCTCCGTCGAGGAGAAAAATAGTATACACACCACGGGCAGTAAATAAGAAAGCCTCAGATCACATGTTTATTGACCTCGGCTTCGCCTCGGACAACAATTACATGTGATCTGAGACATTTCTTATTTTACTGCCCTAGATGTGTAATATACTATTTCTCACCTCCGGGCGGAAAGCGTCAATTTTCCTCCCGCTGCGCTAAACGAAAATGCCGCTTTCCGCCTCCGTCGAGGAGAAAAATAGTATACACACCACGGGCAGTAAATAAGAAAGCCTCAGATCACATGTTTATTGACCTCGGCTTCGCCTCGGACAACAATTACATGTGATCTGAGACATTTCTTATTTTACTGCCCTAGATGTGTAATATACTATTTCATTTTTCGGGTTAATATATAAGCCTATGACTCCACATTACTTGTGAGCCCACTCACAAGTAATGTGGCTTTCTATTGGTACCAGAATTTTCAAAATCGGTTCAGTAGATCAAGAGATTACCCCCTACAACGTCACAAACTCACAAACTTTACCTCTTTATAATATTAGTATACCTAGATGAGTTGGTGTCATCATATTGTCATGCCATGGCTATTGGTTGCTATCGCCGAAATCCAGTGCATTTTTTTTGTGACATTTTTGATCCATTGACGGTTTTCTATCATCATCATTAACTAATTTTTATGCCTATTTAGTTTCTATTTTTAACCCACTTCCAAAAAAGGAGGAGGTTCTCAATTTGGCGCGTATTTTTTTTTTTTTATTACCTACTAGCTGATGCCCGCGACTTCGTCCGCGTGGATTGAGGTTTTTCGGTTCCCGCGGGAACTCTTTAATTTTCCGGGATAAAAAGTAGCCTATGTGCTATTCCAGACTATAATCTATCTCTGTGCCAAATTTCATCCAGATCCGTTCAGCCGTTGGAGCGTGATTGAGTAACAAACATCCATACATCCATACATCCACACATCCATACATCCATCCAAACTTTCGCATTTATAATATTTACTTATTTGATTATAAATGCGAAAGTGTGTTTATCTGTCTGCTACGCTTTGACGGCTCATGTGTTCAACCGATTTTGATGAAATTTGGTACAGGTGTAGGTTGTATCCCGGGGAAGGACATAGGCTACTTTTTTATATCTTTTTATTTTTAAATTGGAATCAAAAAATCTTAATCTCATCTAGTTTTTAATATTTACTAGCGACTGTCACTGGGTCAGATAAGTTTGTGGGACTTTAGATAGCACATCGATTTTATCTTAGCTCTATATAAGTTCGTAAGATAAAGATTAAGAGGATAGTCTAGTTGTAAAGGACATCATCCACGATTCATACATTTTTGGTCCAAAAGTGAAAGTGCCGGCCAAAAAATTTTTTTGCTGTATTTCGTTAGAACTTGTCCACCTAAACATTTTTTATTATTATATTATAATTTTACTTTTTTGGGGTTTATGTTTTTTGTAAAACAAAATAAAAAAACTCCAAAAAAAAAAAAAATAGCTTAGAAACATTTTTCACATAATCGAAAAAATATAGATTTTAACTTAAATAAAACCAAGGGCAATCCTTCTACAGCTTCGGTGTAATAATAAAAAATGTTTGGACATGTTCTAGCGAAATACAGTAAAATTTTTTTTTGGCGGCACTTTTTACTTTTGGACCAAAATGGATGATGTCCTTTTCATACAAAAAGTGATAGGTAACGTTTTTCTTCCCGTAATTACACCCGTAAGTAGTTATACGTAATTTACGTATTCCCGTTTAACATTTAAATGTTGTCCAATTTTCATAATTTTTAGAAATGTTGCAGATACTGAAGATCTATGCTCGTACGTTTTAATTTTACAGAAATATTGCTTATGTTAAAAGTTATTAGCGTCTAAATATCCATACTTTTGACCTAAAAACTTCATCGAGTATTTTAATTTTTTTTAAAAAACTAAACTAAAATACAAAATAAAACGTACGAGCCTAGATTAAGGTGTACTGAATCTAATGAGACCAAAATTGTCTAATTTCGTAAACGTTTGGGGGGGGTAAAAACGTTATCACCCGAAACAATATTTCAAGAATAAAATGTAGGCTATGCCTACTGGACTTGCAACTCTCTCTATCGCACGATACGGAGAAGGCAGCGAAGCGTTGTGAAACAGGTAGCATTATTGAAGATACCTACTCGCGTCGCGTTTCGTCACTAGACGATCCTCTTAATACAAAGAGATTTATCTACATAATCTATTTTCTTTTCTTAAATATGTCTCAAGGCTTTGAAAAGAAAGATTAGAAAGATTTGAAGGAATCTACGCCTTTGTTTGATACGTTTGCACGTACTACATATTTATCTAAACAACTTAAAGCTGATAAGTTAAACAAAAAGTGATAATTGTGAAAATGAAAATGATGATCTAAAAATTATACTTCCGCGCTACTCTCCCGGATATTTTCTTTGTTTCTTAACTGTTTCTGTGTTTACTAAGTACCAAAATAAAGATAAAAAAAAAACGTGTGGTGTCGTGGGACACCAGATAGGAACGAAGTTCCTTATTACATAAATGTTAATTTCAAGTTTTAGTCGAGGTAAAAAGAAAATAATTATTCAGGTATAAATTTTTTGTTATGATTTCTTTATCGATAAAAATCAAAAACTACTTTACAAAATTATCTTAACACTTTTATTTTATTCACAATGATTCATAACAATATATAATAATTATAGCAAACTGAAATAATAATAATACCAGTCATCACGTAGAGTGTAGACTATACATTAGACACTGTATAGCGAACATACATAAACTATACATAAAAATCTTACTCCACGCATTTTCGTTACGGACGTTTTTTGCCGGCTAGTGTACCCCTCCACATCGTCCCTAAGGAACTTCGTTCCAAAGGATAAAGATAAATTTATTTCATAATCACACAGTATGGGAAATATTAGTATGCGCGTTTCGGTGCGAGGTCGCCATTCCAGAATTTTGAGACCTATTTGAACTCCGTAATGGAATGGAAAAATGGAAAATTAAAGAGTTCCCGCGGGAACCGAAAAACCTCAATCCACGCGGAAGTCGCGTTCATTAGCTTGTACGTAGATATAGATGATTACTTATAATATTTAAATACGTTTTGATTACAGGTATAACAGTGGGCCTCACGTCCATACCACAAGGGATAGCATATGCGATGCTGGCGGGTCTACCTCCGCAAGTAAGCTTTTCCATTTTCACTGTTCGCCGCTAGACGCCGCCCCTCGCTACTGGCGCGTTTCGACATTGCGCTGAAGAGACTCGCGCGCGAGTAATCACACCCCGCGCCTTGGGTCTAAAAAACTATTTTCTTGTTAAGGGGACACCGTGTTCATGAATGCGGTTTCCCCAGAGCGAGGCCCTACCATTGCACTGTGGCTGGGCTGAACTCTGAGCTTGTGGGCTGCGTGTTACGGTTGATCTTGATGTCCATAATGTGAATAACTCGGACGCACAATTTTTGGAAATGGGGAATGCGAACGCGCCGTCCCCCCCTTAATTAATATTTCCCCAATCTGTATCTAAAATCTAAATATTATATCGAAAACAATTAATTATATATTTAAGGAGGTGGTTAATATAACACGTAGCGCAATATCATAGCGCGCTATTTTTCCATACTCCATAGCGCGGATAACGTGCTATGCGAGGAGCCGCCATGACGCTACGGCGCGGCGTTATGATCATTGAACATCACGCGATCGCGCGCGGCGCCTCGTAGCACTTGTCGCGGCACCCGCCTGCCGGTAGCGCGCTGCCGCTGGCCGATGTAGTCTTGCGGTGTTATATTATTGCGGTCTTGCGTAACGCGCTGTTGTGAGTGAACGTCATCTTTGCGTGTTACGAAATTTAGCGCGCTACGAAATCTATGATAAAAAGCGGCCTATATCACTCTCCGTCCTCAACTATACCCATGCAAATAATCACGTTGATCCGTTGCGTGATTGAAAGACAAACCAAAAAACAAACACACTTTTGCATTTATAATATTAGTATGATTTTTTTCTCTATATGTTTAGGAGCTTTTATAGTGCAATGCTTTTTATCCCAGAAAATTAAGGAGTTCCCGCAGGAATAAAAAAAACTTAAACCACGCGGATGAAAACGCGGGCATCAGCTAGTATATTATAATTATAAAGCATGGTGAATAAACGCGATAAGACTTAATTTGCTTCCAGGTGGGTCTCTATTCCAGTATATTCCCGGGCATAGTGTACGCCTTTTTCGGCAGTTGCAAGGACGTGACAGTCGGCCCGACGGCCATATTGGCCGCTCTGTTGGCCAAATACGTAGCCAAGTCCGCGGATTTCGCCTACCTCGCCGCCTTCCTGTCTGGCTGTGTTATTTTGCTACTTGGAGTATTGCAATTAGGTACCTACATTTGAATTTTTTTAACTGGCTTCAAAAAAAGGAGATTCTCAATTCGACACATATATGTATGTAATATTATTGGAACTGAAAATATTCACATATTATGATAATCTTTATGGGCTTCCAAACAAATATACAAAATTTTATAGGTGTATGTAGGTATGTTTGTCCACGCATTTCTCCGAAACTATTCATCGGATTGTGACCATTATTTTTTATTGGCTTACATTTACTTCAACTTAGGGAACAGTGCAAGTATCATCAACATCGGTTCAGCAGTTTTCAAGATATGGACTGTTAAGTGTGGTGAAGTGAAGTGTGGTGGGGGAACTCCTTAATTTTCCGGGATAAAAAACAGCTTATTTCACTCTCCGTCCTCAACTATGCCCGTGTCAAAAATCACGTCGATCCGTTGCTGTTGCAGCGTGATTGAAGGACAAATCAACAAACAAACACACTTTCGCACTTATAATATTAGCATAAACTTATCAAATTCACCTTTACTCAAATTATATAGTAGTAGAGGGGATGGGGCGGGGCTATAGTTTGAGTCATGCTAAAATAGGTATAAAAGACAGATTTTGCGACAAAATCGTCACTTCACAATCGTGCATTGTAGAGTCAACATCTCCTGAGGATGCTCCGGTGTCGGAGTGAAACGTACGTTGAGGATATTTTGGAAGATTTATGTGGCGTGGAGAATATCGCGGGCCGCAAGTTCAAGATACACACTGTACCACATAGATTTACCTTCTGTGGCGGATTATAGCGAATTAAACTTCTAGTTTTATCAATGTCATGGACTTCCGCAAAGTAACGCCTGCTTCTATCCAATACTTTAAAGTTATATTCTCTATTATTTGTAAATTTAATCGTAAGATATAAAAGGCTTTTTATTTTATTTTTATTATTATTTATTATATTTGTCAGGTTTCCTGTTGGACTTCATATCGAAGCCAGTGATCAGCGGTTTCACCACGGCGGCTGCGCTGCAGATCTCTGCTTCACAATTCAAGTCTCTCTTCAGGGTTACAGGTAGCTGAATGTTAATAGGGATGATGCTTATATCTCTATATCTCTATCTCTATATATCTATATAGACGCAAGGCATCGACAAGATCTGCACCCTTACGCAGTCGAAATTCCGCGGGCTCGTACGAAGCGATTTGCATCCTCGTTTCTAATTCGAACCGCTAGGATATGGAATGCCCTTCCGGCTTCCGTTTTCCCCTCCTCTTTTAATATAGGTTCCTTCAAATCAAGAGTGAATAGGCATCTTCTAGGCAAGCGCGCTCCACCTTAGGCTGCATCACCACTTGCAACCAAGTCTGATTGCAGCCAAGCGCTGGCCTATACATTTAAAAAAAAAAATATATATATATAAAAAACCGGCCAAGTGCGAGTCGGACTCGCGCACCGAGGGTTCCGTACAAACCTGTAGTAAGTTTTACAATTTATGACGTATTAAAAATAAAAATTACGTTTGTTGTATGGGAGCCCCCCTTTAATATTTACTTTATTGATATTTAATTATTTATTTTGAAAGGTAATATACAAGTTAATATTCTGTGAAAATTTGAACCGTCTACCTGTTACCGTTTTTAATATTGAGCAAAAAAATACGAAAAAAACACGTTTATTGTATGGGGACCCCCCTTAATATATATATTTTTTTAATTTTTAGTATTTGTTGTTATAGCGGCAACGGAAATACATCATTTGTGAAAATTTCAGCTTTCTAGCTATCACGGTTTATGAGATACAGCCTGGAGACAGACAGACAGACAGACAGACAGACAGACAGACAGACAGACAGACAGACAGACAGACAGACAGCGGAGTCTTAGTAATAGGGTCCCGTTTTTACCCTTTGGGTACGGAACCCTAAAAATCAATTGCTGTTCGTTTGTCTCGCTAAAACTCGAGAACGGCTGGGCCGATTTAGATGGGATTTTTTGAGTGTGTTTGTGTGGGTCCCGGGATGGTTTATATTCACAATTGGACCCGATAGGGGGCGCTGCAATCGGGGTCTAGCTTCAAGGCAGGACAACGTCTGCCGGGCCCACTAGTCAAAAATAAATTATTTCTAACTGATTATTAAATAGAGGGTCTTCCAAAAGACCTAAAATTCGCATCCTCGGTTAGTTTTAAGTTTGATAACCATTTAAAAATATAGATTAAAGAAAAAAGTGCGTTGAAATTTGATGACGTCACAACTGTGAATTTCATAAAACTTCCATACTAGAAGTGCGTTTTAAAGTTTGATAAAGAGTTGCTGATTTAATTGAGTTGTCATCATCCCTATTGCGAAAGTTTGGATGGATGGATGTTTGTTACTCAATCACGCCACGAACGGCTTAACGAATTGGGATGAAATTTAACACAGAGATAGATTATAGTCTGGAATAACACATACGCTACTTTTTATTCCGGAAAATTAAAGAGTTCCCCCGGGAATTAAAAAACTTAAACCACGCGGAAGAAGTCGCGGGCATCAACTAGTTTATAATATTTATATATTGTTACAAACATAAATAGTTTGAATGTTTGTTACTCCTTCAAGTCGTGAAAGCGTATCTTAAAACAGACTGACAGAAGCTGCCTGCCTTTTACCTGGTGGGAGGCTTCGGCCGTGGCTAGTTACCACCCTACCGGCAAAGACGTGCCGCCAAGCGATTTAGCGTTCCGGTACGATGCCGTGTAGAAACCGAATAGGGGTATGGGTTTAATATAACTGCCATGCCCCTAACAGGTTAGCCCGCTACCATCTTAGACTGCATCATCACTTACCATCAGGTGAGATCGCAGTCAAGGGCTAACCTGTAGTGGATTAAAAAAAAGCTGACAGACAAGCGGCCAGACCGACAAACACACTTTCGTATTTATAATATTAGTATGGATTATTTTTGACTTTATTCATTGGACATTTCAGGCACCTCCGGCGGCACTTTCATACAGGCGCTAACAAACTTCTTCGAGAACATAAAGACAATTCATCTCTGGGATACCGTGCTTGGAATATGCACCATTATATCGCTGCTCATCCTCAAAGTACGTACGTATTTCTTTTAAAAAAGAAATAGTTATTTGTGTTACATGGGGCCAAAGAAAATTTTTGTTCCCCGAGGGTGCTATTTTGAGTTCAGAGCGAAGTGAAGGATTCTATAGTAGAATCCCGAGCGTAGCGAGGGGTTCTAAAGTAGAATCCTGAACGTAGGAATTCAATAGACGCCGCCCGAGAACAAAAAATTTGGCCCCGAGTGACACACACTATTATTCATCATTACGTATGAGAAAAAGCTAGGAGTATCAACCGACTATGTATGGACATTACCTATACGTTTAAGCACCAATCAGAAGATACTCCTATCAACCTTCTATGTAATTGTATAGACATTATTTAGACGTATATTTAAAGTTTAAATAAAATGTAAAGACGTATATCCGATCAACAAATTGATCACGTGACTTCGGACCAATCAGAACAGAGAAATGCAAAGTCGTATATTCGATCAACAAATTGATGACGTGACTTCGGACCAATCAGAAGAGAGAAATGAAAAGTCCCATGGGCCTACAAGTTACACTTTGCTCCCGCTATCCTCTGAAGGCAATATGCGTTTTTCGAATAGGTATGATGAAAATGTTATTAATTGGTCCAAGATCCCAGAGCCGCCAGACCTTACTTATTTTCTGAGAAACAAAATGTGTGTAATATAGTAGCTTTGGTACGTAGATTTAACGTACGCATACAGCATACTCGCTAATTTGGGGGTCGCGTCGCCTCAAATTAGCGAGTCATGCGTATAGGTACGTTAAATGTACGTACCAAAGCTACTATGTTACACACATTTCGTTTCTCAGAAAATGAGTAAGGTCTTCCCTCTCTCCTATGAGAGTGGAGGCCTGTGCCCAGCAGTGGGACGTTGATGGGCTGTAGTGGTGGTGGTGGTGGGTGGTATGGATCAAGTTTGCTGTTCACACATTCCAGCGTACGACCATCAAGCCGTCTCCGCTGCACAGCCGGCGCCGCGCAATGTTCGCGGCGGGCTGGCTGCACATGGTCCGCGCCAGAAACGCGCTAGTGGTGTTCGTGGCCTGCATACTGTCCTATGTGCTGTTTTTGAAGGACATCGTACCCTTTGCTTTGACAGGTAAGAAGTTATTTCAAATATTTTGAGTATATCAGGCACTAGACGACGGTTCAAACATCTCTGCTAAACTCTTTTATTTTCCGGGATAAAAAGTAGCCTGTCATGCCTATGTGCTGTTTTTGAAGGACATCGTACCCTTTGCTTTGACAGGTACGTAGTTATTTTAATTCTTTTGATATCAGGTTAGTTATCAAAGTAATAAAAGTAAGTTACGTTATATCAGGTATTACAGTCCGCGCGCGAGGTCCGAGGAATCTTAAGAAATGTTGACGTAATGAGATAAAGTCGATATTACGTTATCGATACTAACACATCTTTATAGAAGATCAATTCAATAGATGTGGAAACTAATTGAAAAGTCATAATATAGTGTAAAGGATTATTTGAATGATAGGCAACCATGGGTATGAATTATTGTTCCAGCGGCTAATTATGTTATATTAAAAATATAATTTAGTAATTTACTATATTTGTGAGATGGTGATAATAAAAAAAAACCCCGGCTGAGTTTGTTGTGGGCTCTTCTCAGATCAGGGCGCGTTTGGAACCCTCGTAGCTTTAGTCTTAAGATACCGTTGTTAATTATCACCATCAATTCTTATTCTTTATAAACATGACGTTCAGAAGGTGTACTTTGTAGGTACCAATTTTGAATAAAGATGATTTGATTTGATTTTTGATTTAGTATATTTACGTGTGCATTGACTTAGTTATGAAATAAAAATTCTATAAGGATAGTTAGTACAATAAGGAATAAAAATCAAATTGTGTCACACAATTTAATTATAATGAACTGTACAAAATGAACGTAAAGTCGCAATCAGAATAATCAGTACTTTAAGTAATTTAAAAATTAAACTGCTATTTTGACTTTGCACAGACAAAGAAACTTTTAAGTTCAGTACTATTTATAGTACAATATAACCCTGCTATCGCAAAATTAAAAACAGGACTCGATAAACCGTAGTCTCGCGTCAAGGCGGCACTAGTATGGGAGTGTGCGCGGTATGAAGCGACGGTCGGGCGCGGGGCGCACCCGCTCGCTACCTCAGCCCCCGATTCCTCGGAGCTGGCGCGCGGACTATAGAATAGATGATGCCTGCGACATCATTTGCGTGGTTAGGTTGAAACATCCCAGCTAAACTCTTATTTTCCGGGATAAGATCACCCTACCGGCAAAGACGTGCCGCCCAGCGATTTAGCGTTCCGGTACGATGCCGTGTAGAAACCGAATAGGGGTATGGGTTTAATATAACTGCCATGCCCCTAACAGGTTAGCCCACTACCATCTTAGACTGCATCATCACTTAACATCAGGTGAGATCGCAGTCAAGGGCTAACTTGTAGTGATTAAAAAAAAAAAGAAAAAAGTAGCCTGTCACTCTACAGGTCAAAAGCTATACCTAGTCATGCAAAAAATCACGTCGGTCCTTCACTCCGTGGCGGCGCGATTGAAAGTATTGAAAGAAAAAAGTCAAAATTACAATCCAGCAAACAAACACACTTTTTAAATACCTATTCTCCCTAAAAACAACTATAGGTAATGGTAACCTACTTCAGACTTGGAAACTTAGATTAGGTTTAAAGTTACATAAGTATTAACAAACAATTCACTAATCTCCTTTCTATAACATCGCAGCACGTTTTATCATTTATCATACACTCTAAGTGAAGTATTTTGACATAATTACAATTTTGTGTAAACAAACAAATTTCTATTAGCCTTTATAAAATTGGCATAATACGATAACAATTAATTTTCCATTGGATAAAACTAGGGTGTAAACTTTTGAATACGAGGCAGCCGGAAGGTTTCTTATGTCTTGTAAATTCCAACAGTTTCAACAACTTACCTGGCCAAGTGGCCAATTTTTTTTTTTTTTTTTAATATTATAAAGCACAAACAACAGTTAATACCCTATTAAAGTTACGATCTAGCGGCTAGATCGTTAGCTTTATTTACTCATAGGCTAGAATCTAGCCTATAAGTAAATAAAACTATAACATTATTATATACGTAAGCTTATATAAGTATATAAGTAACATTATTTTAACCTAAACTTATACTATAAAATTATATCTAAGAATTGGTCCATTGACTTATCTTAGTTTACGCTAAATTTTATAATGAGACTATGGGGCCGATTCTGTATAACACAATCTCTAAACTAAACTAAAATGGCAGCTTTAAATCTAGTTCTGTCCCTTTCCGTAGGGAGTATTATGAAAGGGTTAGCAATATTTGTAATGCTCTAATTTTAGTTTAGTTTAGAGATTGTGCACTACAGAATCAGCCCCACTGTGTTCTTGTGTTCTTTGTGGTGGCCAAATAAAACAAATATTTTCTGATATGAATCAGAATCAGAAATTATTTATTGCATGAAACACATAATATTGAAAGCTGGTACAAAAGATAAAAAGACAAGTGTATTACCATTGTCATGGCGTGCAATACTTAAAAATAATCGATTTAACAAATCAAACAATAATTATGAAAATTCTTAAAATATCGACAATACCAACATATTTTCATAATAAACAACTGAACCAATAAAAGATATAAATTAAAAAATACTATCCAGGAATTTATTGCAAAATACATAGTAAGTCTGTCAAGTCTTTAAAAAAAAAAATTGAGATAAAAACATTTAGATTATTATCGATAAATTATTAATATTAAGCATTTGCTATGAGCCAAAAAAAAAACTTTTACGGAAAATATTACAACTTATTAGAGGCAAATGGAGCATCTTTTTGTCTACTAGGTGATATTTCTGTAAGAATACTGATTTTTAGGAGAATTAGGTTTTAATAAACGTCAGCTTACTGCATCTAATTAATCCTATAATGTGATTTCCAGGCAAGATCGAAGGGGGTTTGCCCCACTTCGGCCCGCCCCCCTTCACTACAACCGTCAACAATGAGACCCTGTACTTCGAGGGCATGCTTCAAGTGTTCGGCGCGGAGGGGCTAGTCATGCCGCTGGTCGCTATATTGGAGACAATCGCTATTGCTAAGGCTTTTGGTAAGGGACTTTTTGAAGTAAAACTTCTTTAGAATCGTTGTGATTTGGAAATTGGATGAAACGAAAAAGCGACACCAAAAAGAGACAAACATAGGAATAGCCTGCGAGAGAATGAGATAGAATACAAGTTATATTTATCTCATTCTCTCGTAGGCTACTTTTCTGAAGTTTCACATCTGCCGTGTGTGAATTGCATACACATACTTTTTTTTTAATCAGTTAATTGAACGGATATGGATTCCCAAATTCGTCATATCTGTCGCCAACGTCCATACCATGTTGAATACACCGGTTCTCGTCTGATCACCGAAGTTAAGCAACATCGGGCGCGGTCAGTACTTGGATGGGTGACCGCCTGGGAACACCGCGTGATGTTGGCTTTTTGATTTTTTTGGACCAATTCCTTTTGTTATGTTTTTGAAATTAACCAAACTTTTTCATTGTAAATAACATCATTCTTGAAACTAGATGATTCCCGCGACTCCATCCGCGTGTATTGGGATTGAAAGTTCCGGGTCACCGATGTCATGTCGATCCGTTGCTGTTTTGTCTTGATTCGTGAATCGTGAGTCGTGACTGAAGGACAAATAAAAAAAATTGGCAGTCATAGGATCTAATTGCTGATAGAAGTCGAAAAAAAAATTTAATATTCAATTAAAAAATAAATATATAAACCTTAAACTAAGATATTAAAGTTTAATTACGAATGTAGTATATTTATATTTAAGACCTTTCGTCTTCGTAACAACGCGAGCATGTCGGTGACAGGGACGCGACAGACGAAACTGGCAGAATTTTCAATACAAAATTCTGTTCCTGCGGTAGCCAGGTTTTTCATACTTTGTATCGACGTCGACCCACTGTATGAATATTATATACCTACGCTGTGATATTAGTTTGATTTTTCTGAATAAGTACCTAGCTTTTTAGGTATTTTTGAGGTACTTGTTTTAGAATATAAATTTATTTGAAAATTATTTTATGTGAAAAATGTAATTTTAAAATATCGTAAATCACTCTCAATATTTGCACGCCGAAACGGCAGAGTATGTTGGAAACAATAATTATTATAGAAATCTCTACTTAATAATATTATAAATCCGAATGTTTGGATGGATGAATGGATGTTTGTTTGTTACTCAATCACGCCTCTACGACTAAACGGATCTAGATGAAATTTGGCACATAGGTAGATTATAGTCTGGAATAGCACATAGACTTTTTATCCCGGAAAATTTAAGAATTCCCGCGGGAATGAAATAACCTCAATCCACGCGGTGAAGTCGCGGGCATCAGCTATTTAATTAATAATTACTTGAATTAATAAAAATTTGAATTTATAATTGTTGGAATTAATAATTATTGTATCTTTTTATGTACCAAACACCACTACAGCCCATTAACGTCCCACTGCAGGGCACAGGCCTCCACAGTCATAGGAGAGAGGGAATTAGAGCTTAAACCCACCACGCTGCTCCAATGTGGGTTAGCGAGCTTTAACGACTATTATCATGTTATTGATAGCAACCGGGACCGACGGCTTAACGTGCTCTCCGAGGCACGGGGGTGCCACACCGTCAACTTTTTAACTCCGGGCTAGTACTGAGAGTTTCTAGTGAGAAAAACCCAATACTCAATTATGGCCCGACCCGGGACTCGAACCCGGGACCTCGTCGGCCGCAGTCGAGCATGCTAACCACTAGTGACTAGACCAACGAGGCAGTCTGTACCCATATTTGAGCAAATAAAACTTTTATCTTTATCATTGCAGCGGGTTCAAAGACAGTGGACGTAACGCAAGAGATGGTGGCGATAGGCGCCTGCAATATCCTCTCGTCGTTCGCTCAGGCAATGCCAGCCACCGGCTCCTTCACTAGGACCGCGCTCAACCACGCGAGCGGTGTTGTCACTCCCGCTGGCTGCTTGTTCAAAGGTAATCAAATAAATCTTATAAATGCGAAAGTTTGGATGGATGGATGCATGGATGTATGGATGTGTGGATGTTTGTTACTCAATCACGCCCCAGCGGCTGAACGGATCTGGATGAAATTTGGCACAGAGATAGATTATAGTCTGGAATAACACATAGGCTACTTTTTATCCTGGAAAATTAAGGAGTTCCAACGGGAACCGAAAAACCTCGATCCACGCGGACGAAGTCGCGGACATCAGCTAGTCTTGTATATTCTTAAAAAAAACTACCTCTGCGTCAACTGTGTCTGGGCATGCTCAAACTACAGTTTTCTCTAGCTTTAGCATGCCCAGCATCGATTTACCAACTAAGGATACAACATTACCTACAAATTAATACTCAAAAAGCGTCCACAATCACTTATACAAACAGCTATAGATAATATAGTATGAGACAACAAACGGTTCACAAAAACCAACCATATAACTTTATATTTAGGGTTCAATTTTGTAATAATAATTCGACACATACGACATTTTGTCGCCTAGTGTACTCATGCGCGACTCAGGCGAAAATTGTTCACAATGTTTATTTGTGCACAATTTGACCGTGCCGTTTTTTGCGTTTCGATGGTGCGTCTAATGTATTGGTAAGTCAATGATGCCCAGACACTAACTAATAATTATTAATTCATTACCTTTGAATTTCAGCACATAATTCTGTTTTTTCATCCACTACAAGTAAGCCCTTGACTGCGATCTCACCTGATGGTAAGTGATGATGCAGTCTAAGATGGTAGCGGGCTAACCTGTAAGGGACTTGTTGGGGGGCTTGTAAACCCTTTCGGTTTCTACTTTCTACACGCAGCATCATGCCGGAATGCTAAATCACTTGGCGGTACGTCTTTGCCGGTAGGGTGGTAATTAGCCCCAACCGAAGCCTCCCACCAGGCCAGACCAGGGAAAATTCAGAAATTATAAATTTCCAAATTGACCCTGCCGGGAATCGAACCCGGGACCTCCGCAAGTTAAGACAACAGCGCTCAACGCTGCGCCAGGAGGTCGTAAATTTTTCTTTGATCAGTAGAATCAGTCATTTGACTTGAGCCAACCGACTGAGTTAAATCTCTCGCTCTCTTCTCTTCTCTCTCTCTTATCAACCCATTACCGGCTCACTACTGAGGACAAGTCTCCTCTCGGAGTGAGAAGGGTTTGGCCATAGTCCAACACGCCGGCCAAATGCGAAGAAGTGCATTTCCTCACGAGGCTTTCCTTCACCGTTTGAAGCAAGTGATATTTAATTTTTAACGTTTAAACTATCGTGAGTGATATTCATTATAACTATACAAAATATCCGGATAAACTCACGTGTTCTGTCGGAAAAATGCCCGACAAGTTTTGAACCCGTTTCGAACCGCGCGAAACAGGCGCAAGAATAAGGGCCCCGAACGGGTTCGAAACTAGTCGGGCATTTTTCCGACAGAACACGTGAGTGTATCCGGATATTATGTATAGATAGATAAATAGATAAACTCTTTATTGCACACTTTATTGAACAAGGACAATAAACAGAAAGATTAAAAGATACAACAGAAGGGTGAAAAGGTATAGTTATAATGATATTTAATTTCTTAAAACGCACTTTAACTTCGTAAAGTTGGAGGTTACTTTAGCAATAATAGGGAATATGCATGTATTTTTTTAATATTTTTAATAAATTAAAAAACGCCGTTACGTCTCGATTCCGTCGAACCGATCGTTTGTCGTTTTAAATTTCTCGCTCATTTTGTTCACTTTTTATTTATTAAAAGGCGCTAGCGGAGAGTGAATTGCTCATACAAACGTAATACCAAAATAATTTGTAATTCGGATCATATTTCCTCCTTATTATGCGATTATTAAGATTGAACTTGTATTTATCTAGGTCTTTGTATAATTATTTTTTCAAAATACTTTCCCAAAATTAAATGTAAGCACATTGCGTTTTGCATGTTTTTACGACATAAACGACATGTTTTCTCCTTATTTGTTTCATATTAAAACCAACGATATCTCACGTACTAATTGATCAGGAACAACACGAAGTTAAAAACACAACAAATTTTCATTTATCATTTTTGGTATTCACGGAACAAGACTAAATGTATAACAAATTCTGTACGCTCATATTGCTATCGCGCTTGCCCGCGATCATATGTCATCAGCCAAATAAGGATAGCAATATACCGGCAAATTTATATTTGCGGTTCGAGTAGAAGTTGGGAGCGGCGTTCGCCGGCCTCTTAGTGAATAAGCTTTCAAATAAAACAAATAGTAGTATATTCCCTATTGTGATGTTTTCACAGCAAGTCTGGTGCTGCTATCGGTGACTCTTCTCAGTAGAGCGTTCTACTTCATCCCGAAAGCGACGCTGGCGGGCATCATTATAGTCGCCATGATGTCCATAGTGGACTTCACCATCGTGAACAAATTGTGGATTAGCAGCAGTGAGTTTTTAAATCAATCAATATTTATTTATTTAATTTATGTACACTGTACAGCTTTTTGACGTCCAAAACTTATAAAACACTAGCTGATGCCCGCGACTTCGTCCGCGTGGTTTAAGTTTTTTTTGATTCCCGCCGGGAACTACTTAATTTTCTGGGATAAAAAGTAGCCTATGTCACTCTCCTCACTGTCACTATACTCATGCCAAAAATCACATCGATCTGTTGCTCCGTTGCGGCGTGATTGTAGGACAAACTAACAAACCAATAAACCAACAAACAAACACACTTTCGCATTTATAATATTAGTATGATAATGGTGGTGATAATAAATGACGTATCTTAAAACTAAAGCTACGAGGGTTTCTACCCTATTTGAAGCCCAACTTTAAATTTCAGCACTCAAATATTGTTCAATATTCTATATATCAATGGCCAAGTGCGGATTAGCAGACTTTTGCTTTGAATCGTCGAGTGAATCTACCACTGGTTCGGAATGATGTTCCTACAAATTTAATTTGCTAATTTGCTATTAATTTGATAATTTTAAGTATTTTGCACGCCATTGCATGGCTGATTGTAACTTGCTCACCATATTATATTATTAACACCTTACTTTACTTACAATCATGCAAATAAAAAATATTCTATTCTATTCTATTCTATTCTACAGAGAACAACCAGCAAGAAATTCGGTGGTTGCTCTTTTGAAACAAATTTGGCCAGTCGCCGTTGCGTGTAATATTGTTGCATCAGTATTTTTGTGCTAAATAATAAATCATGTTACGTAGTCGTAAGTCATCGATACCGACCCGCTGTATAAATTCGTCACTTCTGTCGCCAACGTCCATACCATGTTGAATACACCGGTTCTCGTCCGATCACCGAAGTTAAGCAACATCGGGCGCGGTCAGTACTTGGATGGGTGACCGCCTGGGAACACCGCGTGATGTTGGCTTTTTTGCTTTTTTCTGTACATTTTTACATAATTATACTAGACACTTAGGCATTTTTTTTATGTTAAAATTTAAAATATAATTTTCATTTGACCAGTCGCCATCGTGTAGTATCGAATAAGAATAATATTATTGTTGCATCGCTAAATTATGTCATCATTGTTAGTCGTGATAAGTCATCGATACCGACCCGCTGTATAAATTCGTCACTTCTGTCGCCAACGTCCATACCATGTTGAATACACCGGTTCTCGTCCGATCACCGAAGTTAAGCAACATCGGGCGCGGTCAGTACTTGGATGGGTGACCGCCTGGGAACACCGCGTGATGTTGGCTGTTTTGATTTTTATGTTTTTAGGAAATATTTAAAAAAAAAATCGCGGCAATTTTATTTAAAAAACAAATGCATTTATTTATTTTGCTACGATTCTAATTTCTAAAGCATAAAATTAGTCACTAACTAATATTCCTAATGAAATATTTTTGGCATCATTCTCCTAAAAATCGATGTTCTTACAGAAATATCAGAAAATATTCATAGGGGTAAAAGACGTGTCACTGTAACCTTTTAATATACGTTTCTTTGTATATGGTTTCGGTTTATATATAGAGTTGGCGATGGATTGAAATGACGAATGTATCGTGCGTATTTACTTGACACTCAAAAGTCATTAAACTACGAGTAGCTCGTGGCATTAAATTCTATAATGAGTTATACTAATCTCAATAATTTGTATTGTTCACAGGTAGGTTTATTTTCTAATTTGTTTAATTTTAAGCTGATTAATAATTAAGATTGTACAAGATTGTTTTATTATTATTATTATTTTTTCTCTTATTTTTTGATTGTCTTACTAATTCTTATTATTTTTAAGATCTTTTTTTTTTTTGTTCTTTTGTATAACTGTATATTGCAGTCACTAACACCCGAACTTCCCTCGTTTTTAACCGACTTCAAAAAAAGGAGGAGGTTCTCAATTCGTCGGAATCTTTTTTTTTTAGTCCTAACAGAATATCAGCGTTGTGGTTACATTTTGTACCCACAACATTTTAGCTGAGTTAGGACCCTTTTGTTGGCACGACAC
Source organism: Erebia ligea (assembly GCA_917051295.2). NCBI lineage: Eukaryota > Metazoa > Arthropoda > Insecta > Lepidoptera > Nymphalidae > Erebia > Erebia ligea. Next base: position 17,613,986 of record OU785229.1, on the reverse strand, counting down.
ATTATAGACTATAATTATGTTAAGTTAGATTTTTAGTAGGTAATTTCTGTATTTTGTGTTTACTATGTGTTGGTTCAACAAATAAAACATATTCTATTCTATTCTATTCTATTCTAATGATGGATTGAATATAATGTGGTACCCGTGTTGCAGAGTCGGAGCTGGTGATCTGGCTGGTGACGCTGTCGGTGGGCGTGACCCTGGGGCTGGAGTACGGCATCGCGGCGGGCGCGGCGGCCGACGCCTTGCGCGCACTCACCGCCGCCGCGCGCCCCGACCTGCACAAACTGCACTTCAAGGTATCACATCTTCTTCTTCTTCTTCTTTGTATCCTGGAATTGTTTTCCGCACTTAGACGCAGGTGTCCGCAGGTGCCAGGCGGAGAGCCACGAGAGAGCGGCGGGGATCTGTACTGTTTATGTATCGTCAAGCCCCCAAGTGTATAAAGGGACAAGGAGTAGATAAAAAATAATATGTTAGGAGTCTAGAATGCGCCCCGGGAACACGCCAAGAGCAAGTTCCGAATGGGCGCTATGCCGCGATTCGGCCCATAGAACCGCGAGGTTGGTGGGGCCATGGGAGGTTGGAGGGTAATCCATACTTCCATACTAATATTATTTCATAATAAATCATGGAACCAGTTCGTCTGCTGGGTACTTAAACGAGTGCATTGTAACCGAGCTCTAATTTCTTGCTGGTTTTTCTCGGTATGAATGTCATTCCGAGCCAGTGGTAGATTCACTTGACGATTCAAAAGTACTTGTAAAAGTTTATTTGAATAAAAAACATTTGAATGGAATTGAATTGCATTAATGACAACCCGCGTCGTGCAGAGAAAGGTGGCATTTTTCTTAAGGAGTTCTCAAGGTTCCCGGGAAAAGAGCACCAGGAAGACAGAGGAGGAAGTGGATGTAAAGGAGTGGATCCGTCATGATTACGCAGAATTAAAGAAGATTGCTCAAGATCGGAAGGCATTTCACCTGCTGACCGCCAAACTTCAATTTGAAGATGGCACCCGATGATGATTTTAACTAGCTGATGCCCGCGATTTTATCCGCGTGGTGATTTCCCGAAATTAAAAGTGGCCTATGTGTTATTCCAGACTGTAATCTATCTCTGGGCCAAATTTCATCCTGATCCGTTCAGCCGTTCTGGCGTGATTGAGTACCTAACAAACATCCACCCATCCATCCATACTTTCGCATTTATAATATTTAGTAATTAGTATTAAATTTATTTATTTAGTGTCAAGTTATATATAGACGGAAATTACAAACGAGGTGTCCAACACCTATCTCTTGGCCATCGGAAGATTTTTTTTAATATAATGAGCAAACGAGCAGGCGGGTCACCTGATGTTAAGTGATTACCGCCGCCAATGAACATTTGCAGCACCAGAGGAACCGCCAATGCGTTGCCGGCTTTTGAGATATTTGTGTATGAGCCCTAGATCACAAGCAAGAGTAAATCAAATTGTATTTTCAGATCGGCAACCAAGAGTGCATCTCGCTAACTCTAGTGGGCACGCTGGGCTACGCGTGCGCTGAGCACGTGCCCCGTAGGATACGTGCGCTCGTGCCCTGCGACGCGCAAGTCGTTATACTGGACGCTAGGCATTTGCGGCGAATGGACATCGGTGTTATTGAGGTGAGACGAACACATGTTGGTAATATCCATACTAATCCATACTTCCATACTAATATTATAAATGCGAAAGTGTGTCTGTCTGTCTGTCTGCTACGCTTTCCCGGTCCATCTTTTCAACCGATTTTGATGAAATTTGGTACGGAGGTAGAGTGCATCCCGGGGAAGGACATAGGCTACTTTTTAGGGTTCCGTAGCCAAATTTGGCAAAAACGGAACCCTTATAGATTCGTCATGTCTGTCTGTCTGTCTGTGTGTCCGTCCGTATGTCACAGCCACTTTTTTCCGAAACTATAAGAACTATACTGTTGAAACTTGGTAAGTAGATGTATTCTGTGAACCGCATTAAGATTTTCACACAAAACTAGAAAAAAAACAATAAATTTTGGGGGTCCCCATACTTAGAACTGAAACTCAAAAATTTTTTTTTCATCAAACCCATACGTGTGGGGTATCTATGGATAGGTCTTCAAAAATGATATTGAGGTTTCTTATATCATTTTTTTCTAAACTGAATAGTTTGCACGAGAGACACTTCCAAAGTGGTAAAATGTGTGTCCCCCCCCACTGTAACTTCTAAAATAAGAGAATGATAAAACTAAAAAAAAATATATGATGTACATTATCATACAAACTTCCACCGAAAATTGGTTTGAACGAGATCTAGTAAGTAGTTTTTTTTTAATAATTTAAAACTTACTACAGGTTTGTACGGAACCCTCGGTGCGCGAGTCCGACTCGCACTTGGCCGGTTTTTTATCCCTGGAAAATTAAAGAATTCCCGCGGGAATCAAAAAACTTAATCCACGCGGACGAAGTCGCGGGCATCATCTAGTCGATATATATGTAGGTACTAGATGGGCCCTTTTCATAGAAAAAAGTTAGGCGTCCGGCATGTAGGGCATGCCCCTCACCTGTATAAGCCTGTCCTTTTCCCCGCCATAGCGCTGTCCCGCTTTTCAGACTAGATGGCGTTATCCAAATTCAAATTTCTTCAATTTATGATGTATTTACTCATTAGCATTATAGTTATCTAGTTATTGGTATTATATTTATATATCAGGTAGAGGTAAAGTTTGTGAGTTTGTATGGTTGTAATCCCTGGATCTACTGAACCGATTTTGAAAATTCTGGTACCAATAGAAAGCCACATTATTTATGAGTGTCATAGGCTATAATATATTAACCGGAAAAATTAGAGAGTTCCCGTGGTAATTTAAAAAACTTATTTCACGCGGACGAAGTCGCGGGCATCTGCTACTCATTTATCATTTAAATGTACTAGAATTAGTCTTAGGTCTTAACACATGGTGTTGATTCCAGAACGTGATATCAGCGATATTAGAGCTGGAGCAGAAGGATCATCGCTTCCTGCTGTGGAACTTCGACGCGGGGCACCAGAGTGTGTTCGAGGCCTTACACCCCGGCATGGCGACGAGATTCGTGACTGGACCCAGCATAGACCAGTTTGTTTTGGGTAAAGTTATCGTCATATCAAAAATTAAACTACTTACATACTTATTTCTTAAAAAAAAAGATGCATGTATTTTAAACTAGCTGATGCGTGCGACTTCGCCCGTGAAGATAACGTTTGTTTTTATTCCCGGGGGAACTCCATAATTTTCCGGAAAAAAAGAAAGATAAGATAACCCGTGATGTATGTAACCTACCTCCATACCAAATTTCACCAAAATCGGTTGAAAAGATGGACCGTTAAAGCGTAGTATACGGACAGACAGATAGACAGGCAGACACACTTTCGCAATTATACTTCGTGAATAAAACTTAAAAGTGTAATCGTAGCCTTACAATGAGATAGACTTACGCCACAGTCCCCCACGCTGGCCAAGCGCGTATTGGCAGTCTTCACCCACCTATGAGAACATTATAAAGAAGAAAAGTTACCCAGGGATCAAACCCCCGACCATCCAAATAGGAGGCAGAAATCTTATCCACTATGCTATCACCGCATTTAGTAAATTCTTAAAAATGTACCATTTTGAAATGAAGCATTTTTTTTCAGGTTTGGATGTCGATACAAGATTTTCATCTCTAAGCACATTGGCATAACCTTATGAGGGTTGAATTAATTATTAATGTTTTTGTTATATTTTTATATCTAGTTTTTTGATCCTAGTAAAATTTTATACATAGACCTATAATATATAGTCATAGCATTATTCTGATTCGAATCCTACAAAATGTAGTAATTTATGTTGTGTAACAATTTTTTTTATATTTTTTTTTTTTTCAAAGATTTTATTCAAAATAGGTACTAGTAGTACATTTTGCCTACTTATTTTACTTATTATCAAATAATAACAATCTGGATGGTCTGGTGGTTGGTGGATGGATAAATTCGACACGTCTGTCGCCAACGTCCATACCATGTTGAATACACCGGTTCTCGTCCGATCACCGAAGTTAAGCAACATCGGGCGCGGTCAGTACTTGGATGGGTGACCGCCTGGGAACACCGCGTGATGTTGGCTTTTTTTGCTTTTTTCTGTACATTTTTACATAGTTAGTTATACTTGACACTTATGCATTTTTTTCATGTTAAAATTTAAAATATAATTTTCATTTGACCAGTCGCCATCGTGTAGTATCGAATAAGAATAATATTATTGTTGCATCGCCGCGCTGTTTCTAGTGCGAAATTATGTCATCATTGTATTAGTACATAGTCGTGATAAGTCATCGATACCGACCCGCTGTATAAATTCGTCACTTCTGTCGCCAACGTCCATACCATGTTGAATACACCGGTTCTCGTCCGATCACCGAAGTTAAGCAACATCGGGCGCGGTCAGTACTTGGATGGGTGACCGCCTGGGAACACCGCGTGATGTTGGCTTTTTGATTTTTTTTACCACTATTTTCGACAAATATTTTCTCCCCCCTATTCTGTAACTCAGTGGCTATTTAAAAATGGAAGCCACTGATATATATTTTCTATCCATTGATGATTTGCTAAGAAAATGTTATTTTTATTTCACAGCGAACCTTCAATGGATAAAAAATACATGTCAGTGGCTTTCATTTTTTGATAGCCACAGGGCTGCTGGTCATAATTTTTAAGAGATTTTTTTTTTTAATATTTCCGAGTATTTTAGTGCGCCGCGATAGCTTGGTGCTAATTCGGTTTTCTCAATCACAACTTTTTTAATGAAAGTCTTTTACTAAATTTTACAATTTTACATAGTTTTGACATTGTAAGTTCACAAGCTTTAGTCAGGGTTTAATTAACAATTGTATAATTTTGGTTTCGCCTTATAAAATATGCGTAAGAACTTCAGTGGATCTTAATGTCGTATTTTTGTCAGGATTACTCAAAATGACAGTTTGTTGTATGCACCTTGGCGTTCCTAAAATAAGGATTATAATTATTGTAAGACACGAAAGTCCGCAATAATGAAAGACGTTGGCAGTATGGACTTAGATAGGCCAAGAAATTCTTATGAGAACTAGTACAATTGGGTATTTGATTACTAGTCAAATAAATAAATTTAATTAAATAATTAATTAAGAAAATATTTTTTTTTTTAGTGATTATTAAATAGAGGATCACCCAAAAATCTTAATATTCCACGTCCCCTGTTATTTTTATGTTGAATAACCATTTTAAACTGTCGATTACAGTAAAAACCGGCCAAGTGCGAGTCGGACTCGCGCACCGAGGGTTCCGTACAAACCTGTAGTAAGTTTTAAATTATTAAAAAAAAATTGCTTAAAAATTACGTTTGTTGTATGGGAGCCCCCCTTTAATATTTACTTTATTGATATTTAATTATTTATTTTGAAAGGTAATATACAAGTTAATATTCTGTGAAAATTTGAACCGTCTACCTGTTACCGTTTTTAATATTGAGCAAAAAAATACGAAAAAAACACGTTTATTGTATGGGGACCCCCCTTAATATATATATTTTTTTAATTTTTAGTATTTGTTGTTATAGCGGCAACGGAAATACATCATTTGTGAAAATTTCAGCTTTCTAGCTATCACGGTTTATGAGATACAGCCTGGAGACAGACAGACAGCGGAGTCTTAGTAATAGGGTCCCGTTTTTACCCTTTGGGTACGGAACCCTAAAAAGTGCGTCGAACTTTGATGATGTCGATTCAGTATTTCATACAAAATCCCATACTATGCACGCGTGTTAGAAGAAAAAGTTGCTGATTTGACTAGTCAAATAACCAATTCTTATGATGTGTACTACATGATTTTTATGGATAAAAATAATTTGACTGTAGACCTTGCGTAGACCTAATTTAACATTCTTATTTTGTATTTAAGTACCTACCAAAGTTTATTACGTAAGCCTGTAAGGACTTCTCATGTTTTTAAATTGTCTGTACCATATTTTTTTTCCAAATAAATATTCAAGTAAGTAATAATTTCACTTTAGTTTTAAGAAAATATTTTGTTTTATGTGTTACTTATGTTTATACTTTCCTATAGGCAAGATGTTTTATACAAGATAAATGATGTTTTTCGTAGTCACATAAAAAGTACGAGCTACTTACTCATTGCTATGTACTTATTGTATACTTTTTACTTACTTTACTAAACTGTACTGGTTCACGTATCCATACTTAATAATATTATAAATGCGAAAGTGTGTGTCTGTCTGCCTGTTCAACCGATTTTGATGAAATTTGGTATAGGGATAGTTTGTATCCCGGGGAAGGACATATGCTACTTTTTATCCCGGAAAATTGAATAGTTCCCGCGGGAATCAAAAAAACTTAATCCACGCGGACGAAGTCGCGGGCATCGTCTAGTTTTCTATACTTAATCATACTTAAACAAGAAAATACATTCCAAAAAATTTTGATGTTACCATTTTAAGGTTATGTAGATATTCTAGCGTAATTTTCTTTACTTTAATTTAATCTTAGGTAATGTGGCCGATTCTGTATAACACAATCTCTAAACTAAACTAAAATGGAAGCTTTAAATCTAGTTCTGTCCCTTTCCGTAGGAAGTATTATGAAAGGGTTAGCAATATTTGTTATGCTCTAATTTTAGTTTAGTTTAGAGATTGTGCACTACAGAATCAGCCCCAATGGCATATACAATAATTGTACAGTGATAGATTTATAATTATTCGAAAAGAAATAAAATTAATAATTGTATAAAAAATATTTTGTTTTATTTTTATCATCCAAAAGTGTCCATACATTTATTGACCGAGCGAAGCGAAGGTCTCTGAGTCTACTTGGGTGAATTGGCACTTGTCCGTCCGTCCGTCCGTCCGTCCGTCTGTCAGAGCCTTATAACTTCTGAATTACTGAACGTAATTACTTCAAATTTAAATATACTATGTAAACCGATGGCCTCCCGCCGAATATGGCTTAAAAAGTTATAAAAATCTTTATTTCAGGGGGGCTCTCATAGAAGCGAATGCGAAGTAAAATATTTTTTATAGCATTACATAGGGTTGCGGTATATCATTTTAAAGATAATGAGGAACGGAGTCCAAAAATATATTTTTTTTAATTTTTCCCCTAAAATTGACGAAATGGGGGGCTTTCAAAGTGGTGATTTTCTGACGTCCAAAGATGACCTCAGAACTCCCAACTTTCTGAAAGGCTGAGCCTGAAACTTGATTAATTATTTGAATTATATCCTGTACTTGAACAACAAATACTAAAATTAGATAAATATTATAAGGAAACGAAATTATTTAATTTTTAATGAGCATACGTATTTTTAACAAACTTCACAATGTTGTCAATAGATGGCGCTCTGTACAAATTTATTCGTTTGTGCTTAAAAAGAAAAGGCTGAGCCTGAAACTTGATCACTTATTTGAATTAAATCCTGTACTTGAACAACAAATACTAAAATTATATAAATATTCTAAGGAAACGAAATTATTTAATTTTAGCTTCACTATTTTTAACAGAACTTCACATAGATGGCGCTCTGTAAGTTTATGGATACCGCGAGGTCTCAGTTCGCGGCGAACCACTAGTTTACTATAAGTTAACCCTTGACTGCAATCTTACCTAATAAGTGATGATGCACTCTTAAGATGGTAGCGGGCTAACCTGTTAGGGGCAAGGCAGTTATATTAGTCTAATAATAATAGTCTACCCTACGATTGCACATTCTATATGCTCTATACTTTAAGTCCAGTATAAAATTTTATTATTATCTTCATTTTGCAACATTTAATGAAAAATCATTTTTCAAAAAATAATTAAAAATATTCTGTCCAGGATTTCTGTTGTCTACCCATTTTTAATTTATTTTCTAATATATGAAATTTATTATAAAATAAATTTGATTCTCTTATCAAACCGGTACGTCTCGATTTAGATTCGGATCTTAGACCATATTAAACCCATACGCCTATTCGGTTTCTACACGGCATTGTACCGGAACGCTAAATCGCTTGGTGGCACGTCTAAGCCGATAGGGTGGTAACTAGCCACGGCCGAAGCCTCCCACCAGGCCATACCAGGGAAAATTCAGAAATTATAAATTTCCAAATTGACCCTGCCAGGGATCGAACCCGGGACCTCCGCACGTTAAGGCAACAGCGCTCAACACTGCGCCACGGAGGTCGTTTTTGATCCAAAGGTGTGTGAAGTCGGCCAAGCACTGGGCCAGCGTGGTGGACTATGGGAAAACCCTTTTCATTCTAAGAGGAGACTCGTGCTCAGTACGCTCAGTCTTAGTTGTAACATTTAATATTCGATTGATCGCCATTTTTTTGCGGAGTTGTAACGGAGGTTTATTTACATTGTCTTACAATGCGAGAGGTACAAATCGAAGCAGGTGACGTCAGTTGTCCATTACAAAAATCAAAAAGGAAACTGTCCTTAGAAGAATCCTAAAAAAAATAATAATGTAGGACTCATCGCATTCTAAAGCACAGAAAATGGACGATGTGATCGGAGAAGTCCACCTCCGCCTCCCGTTACCCTTCCACCTCCGCATCCGCTTCTGCTTCCGCTAAAAACGCTTCCGTTACAACTTCAAAGGGCGGATTTCTCAAAAGCCGGCAACGCTGTTGGATATTTCTGGCTTTAAAACGAAATCAGTAGGTACCAAGAAATCATAAGATGTATTATGTAGGGATATAATGGTCAGCCCTTCCAGCAGGGCTAGCATGGGCCGGAGATAAAAAATTTATCCCCCGATTTTATCCACTGACAAGAGATAAAATTAACTTATCCACTTTTCAGAGCACGGCAACAAGGGAGAGGAAAAGTTTATCCCCGTTTGACATTTCACGGGGACTCGGGGGACTATTTATCCACCGTTATTTAGCGTTTTTATTTATTTATTTAGGAATAAAATTTTTATCCTTTCCTCGGGGAGAAAATTGTCTCGGCCCATGCTAGGGGGGCAGGCTCGGTTTTTCCGACTTTAAGGAAATCAGTAGGTACCAGGAGATCATAAGACGTACTAAGTAGGGATATAATGGTGCAGTCAGCCCTTCCAGGCTCGGCGTTAAACGGCTCGATGTGGCCTTGGCTGTCGCAATCCCCACATTTATTTTAAATCGCAAATACGCCGGGATAACGTCTTCGTGCTGCCTTTGAAACTACTTCTTAACTTGACTAGAGTTGATTTTGTTTGGCGCTAATTTTCTTTGTTAGTCTAAGGGAAAAAGTTGACAAGATGTCTAAAATCTAAACCCTTGAGAATAATTGAAATACAATTTTTTTCTTTGACGATTGGGAAATTGGTATGACATTTTCTAAACTCAGTACTAGGTCCTTACTGGTCCTTACTAAGAATCAAATTCGTCCAGCTTAGTTCTCCGGCGGATTGTATTGTTTATTTATTTATTTACCATTAACTCGACCAGTTCAAACAGTCCTCGTCACAAAATCCCGGTTAAAATTCAACGAGTTAAGCTCCACTGAGTAATGGAGGACGCGGCCGGGGGTGGGCCGGGGCGACATCCATAATGTTTCGTAAATAAACTAATAAATACACGATAATTTATAGCTCCACAGCCGTTGTTGTACAAGTCTTTACTCTTTAACAATCTTTGCGGCTTGATAGAAGATTTATTCGTGGGCTTTAACGAAAACTTCAAAGTAGTATTCAAAAACCGAGAATAGTTAACTTATACCAAAATGTTCTCGGTTTTTGAATAAGTACTACTTAATTTATCTAAGCTTAGGTTATTTCAATAAATAAAATCTTTATTAGCAAAAATCAAAAGGTTCAAATATTACCGCGACTTCGTCCGTGTGGGTTTAAGTTAGTACGCATTTTTTATCATCTACGAGTATATACTAATATTATAAAGAGGTAAAGTTTGTGAGTTTGTGAGGTTGTAGGGGGTAATCTCTGGATCTACTGAATCGATTTTGAAAATTCTGGTACCAATAGAAAGCCACATTATTTGTGAGTATCATTGGCTATATATTATATTAACCCGGAAAATTAGGGAGTTCCCGAGGGAATTTAAAAAACTTATTTCACGCGGACGAAGTCGCGGGCATCTGCTAGTACTTTATAAAGTTCAAATTCAAAATTCAAAAGGTATTTTATTAAAATATACTTTTTACAAGTGCTTATGAATAGTCGTATGAATCTACCATCAATGAATCAATAGGTAAATGTTAAATGATTTATTTATTTCAGGTACGACCACTTGTGTCACTTAAGAGATGTCTAACTCTACGACCGTTTTGGAAAGATTTTTTTTATTTTTTTTTATTATCAAAATAAAAATCGATACAGCTTTGGTGGGTAGCACTGCGAAAAACCACGTAGGTTTAAATTGCGTGCTCTTCCGTCAACATATCAGAATAAAACTATTTACTTATAGCTATTAAAATTTAAACTACATATGTATTTAAGTTACTAAACATACATGAAGAAAACTAAAACTAAACTACCTACAATTCACAGCTACAATTTGCTTAAAAAATACGATTTTAACTTATATTTTAAATTATTGTTAGTTAATTCCATTTTAAAATTAGTATCGAGACTATTTAATAAGCGAGGGATCATGTATGCGCTATTGCGCTCACCGTATTTGTTCTTAGCTGACACGGTTATTAACTTTTGTTGAGATACTTTACGAGTATGAATTTTGTGAGAAACTATATTTTGTATGTCTAAGTTAAAGAATTGTTCTTTTAGAAGCTGATATTTGACCTTATCATGAATATTGATTACCTTGCAGTGTTTAAATAGAAAATTTTAATTTATTTTGGCTTGAATTTTAATATTTAGTGGTACAATGGCTTTTAAAATCCTAAGTTGTAGTTGATATATGTACTGTAAGTGCGTTTTATCTGTTCGACCGTAACTGCTTAGTCCATAAGTTATAATAGAATCGGCAAGAGCATTATAAAGATAGATGATTGGCGATGATGCAGTCTTAAGACTCCTCAGCCTGTTAAGGTCTAGCCCCACTACACAGACGCGGCGCGGTGCGACGCGGCACGGACCGGCAAATATTTTTTGTATGAGTTTGTAATTGTATGGGGCTGGGCCCACTTAAGCGACGCGGCACGGAGATGCACTGCGACATAATTATTCAAAGAATACTTGCCGCTACGTGCCACGCCTCTGTAGTGGGCTTAGACCTTTAGAGGTATGGCCGATGGCTCCAACAGAAAACCTCAAACTTGAATAGCTGAACCACCTTTTCTCAGTATTGAAAAGTTACACGGACTAAGAGCAATAAAAAAGAAAATTGCGATTTATACCAGTTTCATCCCGCATATGCTTATCAGAACCCTTTTCACGAGTGTTTTAATCCCCGCGAGTATTTACGCGGCGTGCGCGAAATAAAAACGCGCGTAAAGTAAGTATGCGCGATATGAGAGTTGTCAGTCCGGCCACGTCGCGGCAATATACGAGCACAACCACCCGGGAGCACGTAGAGAGGAAACTGCGCGAAAAACGAGAGCGGAATTCCGCATGTTGAGATTTTACACACTGTACAGTACGCTTACTCCCAGTTTTAACATTGCAGATACGATTGAGTGACGTGAGCGTTCGATCGCATTTGCGTCAAACTAAAATGAACCTTAATTGCATTGATTTAGAGCCACAAATTCAGTGCAACCGATTTAAATTTCGAAACGTACCGTTTGGAGCGCTCACTGTGAATGCATACACGAAACTGAGCTCTAAATCAATGTCATTATGGTTCATTTTAGTTTGACGCAAATGCGATCGAACGCTCACGTCACTCAATCGTATCTGCAATGTTAAAACTGGGAGTAAGCGTACAGAGAGAACATTGTATTGTACAAAAAGCAGTGCAACAAACAGGTAAGCCACTCAGCTCGTGTTGGGACTCCGGGCCTTTCAGACACGAAACCACTATGATGGCGCACATCTGAGGTACCAGGTGCACCAACGCTGACTTTCAGTGGCCGCCTTTTTGCGAACGTCACTGGCATAGTAGAATATAAAAAAACGTGTGGTGTCGCCAGATAGGAACAAAGTTCCTTATTACATAAATATTAATTTCAAGTTCTAGTAGAGGTAAAAAGAAAATTATTATAAATTATCTTATTATGTTTTTTTTTCGATAAAAATCAAAAACTACACTTACTAAATTTTTTTTAGTTTTTTTTTAAAATAATTTTTTTAAATTAAAATACCACTAACAACACTAAAGGATTATATAACACTGAGGGATTAAAGTTTAATTTGTAGTATATATTTATATTTAAGACTTTTCGTAACAACGCGAACAACGTTTTCACTCCAAAATCTTACGCATTTTCGTTACGGACGTTTTTTGCCGGCTAGGGTACCCCTCCGCATCGTCCCATAAGGAACTTTCGTTCCAATATAATAAGGTAGAACATGAAGCTAGTAGATATTGTAAAAATAATTATTTTTTATAATATAAAAAATATTTTTGATTACTGATTCCTATTTAAAAGTGGTAGGCATAGATTATTAAATGCATTTAGATGAACGATCCATAAAAAGCAAGTCAAACAGTATAGGTACATAAAACGCGCGTTAAAACCGCGCGATAAGAGAGTTGGGAGTCCGTCCACGTCGCGGGGCAATTTACGAGCACAACCAACGCGGCACATATTATTATAGAGGAAACTGCGCGAAAACTGCGCGAAATTCTCGTCGCGAATCACTGCTTGAAGGTTACAATCATACTAATATTATAAATTTCGACGACCTCCGTGGCGCAGTGTTGAGCGTTTTTGTTTTAACGTGCGGAGGTCTCAGGTTCGATCCTCGGCAGGGTCAATTTGGGAATTTTTCCCTGGTCTGCCTGGTGGGAGGCTTCAGCCGTGGCTAGCTACCACCCTACTGGCAAAGACGTGCCGCCAAGCGATTTAACGTTCCGGTACGACGCCGTGTATAAACCAAATAGGGGTAACAGGCTAGCCCGCTACTATCTTAGACTGCATCATCACTTACCATCAGGCGAGATCGCAGTCAAGGGCTAACTTGTAGTGGATAAAAAAAAAACTTTTATCCTGCAAAATTACAAAGTCCCTGCGGGAACCGAAAAACCTCGATTCACGCGGACGAAGTCGCAGGCATCAGCTAGTTACACATAAAATGTATACATAGGTTATCAATAGGTAACCCTTTTCTGCAGGATTGATGTTAAGTGTTACTTTACTCAGAGTTTCCCATTTCGGGAGAGCTTCCTCTCCCAGACATGTTTACCGGTCAGCGCCGGCTTATAGCAGTTTTATTACTTTCCACGGTATAACCTGCCCCCGATTTTATGTAAGAAAATCGTAACAGTTTTTTGGAAATTGTGGAACCAGCTTCCATCTTCTGTGTTCCCTAATGATTATACTTAATATGGGGCTCTTCAAAGGGCGGATAAACCAATTTCTTAAAAGCCAACAACGCATTGGCGGTTCCTCTGGTGCTGCAAATGTTCATGGGCGGCGGTAATCACTTGCCATCAGGTGACCCGCCTGCTCGTTTGCTCGCTATATATATTTAAAAAAAAACGGATAATTCGACCTGTTTAAGGAGTTCATAGATGCCTGCACGTCAAAACGCATGTATGTACTCCTTAAACAGTTCGAGTTATACGTTTGAAGCTGTCAAATGATTAAGATTGGCTTAGACAATTAGGCCTCTGATTTTAACATCGCAGAACTGGGGTCATATACCTACTACTATCGCTTGAAGCAGTTTTGTTTATATGTTGATAACGCTCTTGTTTCAGAAATATAACATAAAAAATATATACTAACTTAAATAGAAATCTAAATATATAAAAGGAAAAGGTATTATAAAGATTGATTGATTGACTGACTGACTGATCTATCAACGCACAGCTCAAATCACTCGACGAATCGACGGGGCAAATTATTTTGGGGACGTCAAGTGGTCAAGGTACGTCATAATTATGGCAAAGCTGTGTTTTGACGAATTAGGTACTTCGTTTTGGATATTCCTCAAAGATATAATGTATCGTACTGTATAATTTATTTAATTATTATAGTAGCTAATAATAATAATACGCAAATCTACCCTGTTTTAAAAGAAATCCTTGGCCGAGTAAATCAATTTGGAATTCAATATTTGGACCCCACGATACAGGTCACCTAGTGTGGGGTTCACAGGTAACAAAAGGGAAAGATAATAAAAGGGACAAATAAGTTAAAATTATTTGTAACTAATAATTAAAGTAAGTAACACATATTAATTTTATATTTACAAAAAAAAATAAAAGAAAAGAAAGATATTCAGCTCCATAGCACGCTGAGTGACTTGAAGTATGTGGACTATTATTATATTTCTTAGTAATTATTGTTATATTATTCGCAAAAATTACTATTAAACTGCTAGAATTCTTAATCTCAGCAGGATTGTCCGCAAGCATGTCGGGCAGCGGTGAAACAAGAATACAGAATATGTACAGCGTCATTTCGCACAGCGCCGGCGATTTCCGCCATGTCAAGGAGAATTATAGCGTGTTCTATTTATTATAGAGAATTCTATTTATTATAGAGAATTATAGCGAATTCTCCAGCGTGGAGAAATCGCGGCGCGGGATGAATGCGGGATGCTGCGGTATTCAAATATACGCTGAGAGTTGTGAATCTTTTGACCTCTGAGAGTGTGGACTTAGCGATAATAATAATGTGTGTGTGTATGTACTTTATTGTACACCACAAATATGCAAAGAAACATGTTACAAACAAGATAAAAACAGTAAGTAGGCACAATAAGGCGGTCTTATCGCTAAATAGCGATCTCTTCCAGACAACCTTAACGCTAGGGAGAAAATGAAGAAGATGGTGGCCTGCTAAAGGGAGGTGGTGTAAAAATAATAATGTCATTCTATAAACAGTCTTTCAATCAGTCAGTCGATCTCTATAGATACCTGTTAGTCTTACAAGCGGGACGACCCGAGTTCGATACCCGGCAGGGTCAATTTGGGAATTTATAATTTCTGAATTTTCTCTGTTCTGGTCCGGTTCGGTCGTGCCTAGTTACCACCCTAACAGCAAAGACGTGCCCCCAAGCGATTTAGCGTTCCAGCAACCAGTGGCGTAGCGTGGGTTTTCGACGCCCGGGGCCGACCGGAAATTCGCCGCCCCCCAATCCCATTAAAGTCCAATCAATTTAAAGTTTACTTAAATATTTTATTCAACGGACCTAACTTAACTTTATTATCTTAACACTAGGTACATAGTACAAACCAAGAAATAATAATAATAATAAGTATTCAAGTCTTTATTTGCCAATTGAGTGTGCAATAGGATCTTAAATAATATACACAGTGCTCATCACTCATCACTTAGCAATCTTTACAGAGATTGGAAAAAATTGTCTCATCTGAGAGCTTCCGAGGCGTGCGCTGCGTACCTAAATGGTAAAAGTTGCACGAAAACAATGTATGGTGGAAGTGTTCCTCTCAAAAGTTCTAAAAAAAAGTCCGCGACAGCATACAGCTCTATCTTTTTAAGGTCGTCTCACAATAACCGTCATTATGATTTTCAAATTTGGTCTAAAACAATGCTTTACTCGCGAAGGTGTTTTTACCAACATAGTTAATCCTTATCAAAATAAAATGGTTGTTCATCTCAAGTATTTAATATAAGTAGATCAAATTTGCCCTTACACCATTTAATTCAGAGGAATATCTTAGAAGATATCATAGTTAGTAATAATATATAGGTAGCTACTAATATTACTAGTGGTTCGCCACGAACTGAGACCTCGCGGTATCACAGAGCGCATTGACAACATTGTGAAGTTCTGTTAAAAATATCATCATCATTAAAAATTAAATAATTTCGTTTCCATAAAATATTTATCTAATTTTAGTATTTGTTGTTCAAGTACAGGATATAATTCAAATAATTGATCAAGTTTCAGGCTTGAGCGTTCAGAAAATTGAGAGTCAACTTTGGACGTTAGAAAATCGCCACTTTGAAAGCCCCCTATTTCGTCAATTTTAGAGGAAAAATTTAAAAAAAAATATTTTTGGACTCTATTCCTAATTATCTTTAGAATGATTGATTGACTGACTGACTGATCTATCAACGCACAGCTCAAATCACTCGACGAATCGACGGGGCAAATTATTTTGGGGACGTCAAGTGGTCAAGGTACGTCATAATTATGGCAAAGCTGTGTTTTGACGAATTAGGTACTTCGTTTTGGATATTCCTCAAAGATATAATGTATCGTACTGTATAATTTATTTAATTATTATAGTAGCTAATAATAATAATACGCAAATCTACCCTGTTTTAAAAGAAATCCTTGGCCGAGTAAATCAATTTGGAATTCAATATTTGGACCCCACGATACAGGTCACCTAGTGTGGGGTTCACAGGTAACAAAAGGGAAAGATAATAAAAGGGACAAATAAGTTAAAATTATTTGTAACTAATAATTAAAGTAAGTAACACATATTAATTTTATATTTACAAAAAAAAATAAAAGAAAAGAAAGATATTCAGCTCCATAGCACGCTGAGTGACTTGAAGTATGTGGACTATTATTATATTTCTTAGTAATTATTGTTATATTATTCGCAAAAATTACTATTAAACTGCTAGAATTCTTAATCTCAGCAGGATTGTCCGCAAGCATGTCGGGCAGCGGTGAAACAAGAATACAGAATATGTACAGCGTCATTTCGCACAGCGCCGGCGATTTCCGCCATGTCAAGGAGAATTATAGCGTGTTCTATTTATTATAGAGAATTCTATTTATTATAGAGAATTATAGCGAATTCTCCAGCGTGGAGAAATCGCGGCGCGGGATGAATGCGGGATGCTGCGGTATTCAAATATACGCTGAGAGTTGTGAATCTTTTGACCTCTGAGAGTGTGGACTTAGCGATAATAATAATGTGTGTGTGTATGTACTTTATTGTACACCACAAATATGCAAAGAAACATGTTACAAACAAGATAAAAACAGTAAGTAGGCACAATAAGGCGGTCTTATCGCTAAATAGCGATCTCTTCCAGACAACCTTAACGCTAGGGAGAAAATGAAGAAGATGGTGGCCTGCTAAAGGGAGGTGGTGTAAAAATAATAATGTCATTCTATAAACAGTCTTTCAATCAGTCAGTCGATCTCTATAGATACCTGTTAGTCTTACAAGCGGGACGACCCGAGTTCGATACCCGGCAGGGTCAATTTGGGAATTTATAATTTCTGAATTTTCTCTGTTCTGGTCCGGTTCGGTCGTGCCTAGTTACCACCCTAACAGCAAAGACGTGCCCCCAAGCGATTTAGCGTTCCAGCAACCAGTGGCGTAGCGTGGGTTTTCGACGCCCGGGGCCGACCGGAAATTCGCCGCCCCCCAATCCCATTAAAGTCCAATCAATTTAAAGTTTACTTAAATATTTTATTCAACGGACCTAACTTAACTTTATTATCTTAACACTAGGTACATAGTACAAACCAAGAAATAATAATAATAATAAGTATTCAAGTCTTTATTTGCCAATTGAGTGTGCAATAGGATCTTAAATAATATACACAGTGCTCATCACTCATCACTTAGCAATCTTTACAGAGATTGGAAAAAATTGTCTCATCTGAGAGCTTCCGAGGCGTGCGCTGCGTACCTAAATGGTAAAAGTTGCACGAAAACAATGTATGGTGGAAGTGTTCCTCTCAAAAGTTCTAAAAAAAAGTCCGCGACAGCATACAGCTCTATCTTTTTAAGGTCGTCTCACAATAACCGTCATTATGATTTTCAAATTTGGTCTAAAACAATGCTTTACTCGCGAAGGTGTTTTTACCAACATAGTTAATCCTTATCAAAATAAAATGGTTGTTCATCTCAAGTATTTAATATAAGTAGATCAAATTTGCCCTTACACCATTTAATTCAGAGGAATATCTTAGAAGATATCATAGTTAGTAATAATATATAGGTAGCTACTAATATTACTAGTGGTTCGCCACGAACTGAGACCTCGCGGTATCACAGAGCGCATTGACAACATTGTGAAGTTCTGTTAAAAATATCATCATCATTAAAAATTAAATAATTTCGTTTCCATAAAATATTTATCTAATTTTAGTATTTGTTGTTCAAGTACAGGATATAATTCAAATAATTGATCAAGTTTCAGGCTTGAGCGTTCAGAAAATTGAGAGTCAACTTTGGACGTTAGAAAATCGCCACTTTGAAAGCCCCCTATTTCGTCAATTTTAGAGGAAAAATTTAAAAAAAAATATTTTTGGACTCTATTCCTAATTATCTTTAAAATGATATACCGCAAGCCTATGTAACGCTATAAAAAATATTTTACTTCGCATTCGCTTCTATGATAGCCCCCCTGAAATAAAGATTTTTGTAACTTTTTAAGCCATATTCGGCGGGAGGCCATCGGTTTACATATTATATTTAAATTTGGAGTAATTACGTTCAGCAATTCAGAAGTTATAAGGCTCTGACAGACGGACGGACGGACGGACAAGTGCCAATTCACCCAAGTAGACTCAGAGACCTTCGCTTCGCTCGGTCAATAAAGAGGTAAAGTTTGTGAGGTTGTAGGGGGTAATCTACTGACCCGATTTTGAAAATTCTGGTACCAATAGAAATCCACATTATTTGTGAGTGGTGTGTGGGTACGAGAACCGAGATTAACCCGAAAAATTAGGGAGGTCCCGTGGGAATTTAAAAAACTTATTTCACGCGGACGAAGTCGCGGGAATCTGTTAGTGTAAAATAAATAAAAATAGTATTCTTTATTCTAGTAAGTAGAAGTTAGTCCTTGACTGCAATGTCACCAGCTGGGCTAGCATGGGCCGGAGATAAAAAATTTATCCCCCGATTTTATCCACTGACAAGAGATAAAATTAACTTATTAACTTCTCAGAGCACGGCAACAGGGGAGAGGAGAAGTTTATCCCCGTTTGACATTTCACGGGGACTCGGGGGACTATTTATCCACCGTTATTTAGCGTTTTTATTTATTTATTTAGGAATAAAAATTTTATCCTTTCCTCGGGGAGAAAATTGTCTCGGCCCATGCTAGGGGAGCAGGTGGTGGGTGATGATGTAAGTACCTACTCTAAGATGGCGGGCAAACCTGTAAGGGATATATGTTATATTAAACCTATACCCCTAATCAGTGATAATATGAGGTAAATGTTTTTTAATGAGAAAATACCTAACCATCAGCTAGCGCAAACCCAAGATTGACTACCAGGAATCGCCACTGCTGTTTGCAAATACTTGTGAGTATCATTAACTTCACGCAGTACCGGATGCCAGAAGCCTAAGTATAAAGTAACATAAAAATGATGCAGACTAACGCTGAGTTGCAGGAAACAATTTTATAAAAAGTTTTGATTACTTAAATTTTTGAATTTGTTTCGTGCAACTCAGCGTAAGTTTCTTTATAATGATGTTTAATGGAATTTACACTTAATTTTTTTTTGAATTTCCAATTGAAAATATCGTGGCGCTTGCCGCCGCCCCCTTTCGTATGCCGCCCGGGGCCATGGCCCCCCCGGCACCCCCCACGCTACGCCACTGCCAGCAAATATTAGTAATTATTCTGTGGTTCCGGTATGACGTCGTGAAGATACCGATTAAAGGTATTACTGGTTTAATAAAACTACCATACTCCTGACAGTTTAGCCCACTACCACCTTAGACTGCATCATCAATTACCACCAGGTGACATGAAAGGCTAACTTGTATTGGACTAAAAAAAAGGATCTCAAGTCGCAAGTATTGGCGTTGGCAGTATAAGTTGGTGCTCGTACGTCATACAGAACGAGTACTTAATCTCAATTTATTGCCACACACTCATCACATGAAGTAATAGTATAATTACTGTTACTGTACTAATTACTGTACCTTGATTATCATCAACAACTTTACGATAGGTCGTCGTCGTCGTCGTCGTCTCAACCTATAGACGTCCACTGCTGGACGAAGGTCTACTGCATGGATCGCCACAGAGCATGGTCTTGTGCCGCTTGTTTCCAGCGGTTCCCAGCTGCACGCGTGAGATCGTCCGTCCACCTAGTGCGGGGTCGTCCAACGCTGCGCTTCCCGGTGCGAGGCCGCTATTCGAGCACTTTGGGACCCCAACGCCTATCGGTTCTACGAACTATGTGCCCCGCACATTGCCACTTGAGCTTGGCGACTCTTCGAGCTATGTCGGTTACTCTGGTTCGCCTACGGATCTCCTCATTTCGGATTTGATTACGATACGTCTGTTTTCTATGGCGTCACATCGCATCGCATCATTCGTGTCGCGTAGTGCTTCTCCGTGCCGCGTTGCTTAAGTGGGCCCACCGCCATACAACCTCATACATGAGCAGTGTACGGGAGCAGGTGATATGGCTCGACCGTAACAATAGGATGATCATCCTCCGAGCGGGTGTTGTGCTCGGGGACCACTGGTCCGACAGTTCATTTTTGGAGGTTGTATATATAGCGTAATTCTGAGAAAACTTCGTAAGCGTGAGTTGGGCTCTTCGTGTTCGCGTCCATCGTACTAGTAGTGCCATCTATTGGATTATGTGCGGACTGCGAAGACCGCTACAAGCAGTACAACATACAGAGGCGGATGCGGAGGTGAAGGGGCTTTGCCTCCGCGGATGTAGAGGTTAACGGATGCGGAGGCGGAGGTGGATTTCTCCGATTACATAGTCCATTTTCTGTGCTTTAGGATGCGATGAATCCCACATTGGATTTTTTTATTATTATTATTATACTCTTTATTTGCACCAAAAAAACAAAAAATAGAAAGAAATAAAAACACTCAGACACGATACAAAAGGCGGCCTTATCGCTTTTTTTTGAGGATTATTCGAAGGACAGTTGCCTTTTTTGCTTATTGTAATGGTGTAACTGACGTCACCTGCTTTCGTCACCTCTCGCATTGTAAGTCAACGTAAATAAACCTCCGTTACAACTCCGCAAAAAAACGGCGGAGGCGGATGCGGACTTTCTATTGACATGTAAATTACCTACTATAAAAATTGTATTGGAATGCAAAATAAATAAATAAATATGAAGCGGAAGTACGATTTGTTGCGAAAGTTCCGCACTTACGGAGGCGGAGGCGAGGTTCCGTTACAACCCTTATACAAAGAATACTTGCACGCCGCGCCGTGCCTCTATAGTGGAACTAAACCTTTAGTAATCCGAGAAAAATATTTTTGGCACGCGCCCCTACCAGGGTATCATAGTGCACAGAATGTTTACTTTCAAGTCACGATCTTCCCCCTCGCAGATAGGTAGGTTAAACCATAATTAACGAGCGCGCCATCAATCAATCCTTCCACTCGATTTACCAACTTAATCAGATGACGCAGCTATATGGCGCTAGGTCGTGTTCCAACTTCACTATCATTTGTTCGCGGTGAAAAATGATTTTCGCGTTACTCGGTTCATGTATTTTTTGAAACCGATGTAGGGTATCATTTTCTTGTATGGCAATACTTTCTTAGTGACGACCTCCGTGGCGCAGCGTTGAGCGCTGTTGTCTTAACGTGCGGAGGTCCCGGGTTCGATCCCCGGCAGGGTCAATTTGGGAATTTATAATTTCTGAATTTTCCCTGGTCAGGCCTGGTGGGAGACTTCGGCCGTGGCTAGTTACCACTCGACCGGCAAAGACGTGCCGCCAAGCGATTTAGCGTTCCGGTACGATGCCGTGTAGAAACCGAAGGGGGTTGGGTTTAATCTAACTGCCATGCCCGTAACAGGTTAGCCCGCTACCATCTTAGACTGCATCATCAATAACCATCAGGTGAGATCGCAGTCAAGGGCGAACTTGTAGTGGATAAAAAAAAAGTTAAGGCAAAGCGTAAGTATTATCCTTATAGTGGATCGACGCTATCTCCAGAGAGATTAGCCATCTGCGCGGGAGATATTATAGTGCACAAGTGTGTGCGCATGCACTGGTGGACTCTCTGTTCCTTTACTCTCATAGCCCGATGGGACGGAAAATCCGACACGACCCAAAAGAGATCAGGCGCAGGACCGACGGCTTTACGTGCTCTCCGCGGCACGGGGGTGGAACATTATCTTATGGCCCGGCCCGGGCCATAACAAGAGTGGTTGGTCTAACCACTAGACCAACGAGGCAGTCGATCTATATTCTATACTAATATTACCTATAAAATATGCGAAAGTTTGGATGGAAGGATGTTTGTTACTCAATCACGCAGATAGATTATAGTCTGGAATAACACATAGGCTACTTTTATTCCGGAAAATTAAAGAGTTCCCGAGGGAACCAAAAAACCAAAATTCATGCGGATGAAGTCGCGGGCATCAGCTAGTAAAATGTAATTGTGTCAGCCATCCATTTCCATACACTTGTGTTTTACGGCCGCCATTAGGGCATATCTGTCACATTTTTATGGTGCCACACAATTGGGAGGGTGTCCAAGTGGCTAAGACGCGGTGTGCCAACATATTAAATGCAAATTGGGCACGAATTAACATACAAAACCAGTTTTGTTATGTTATTGCTTATTAATGTTGGGAGAAGACGCGGTTGTTATTAAAAGCTAAATTGTAACTCGTGCCAATAAGCATACGAATCAAAATCATATCATACTAATATTATAAATGCGAAAGTGTGTTTGTTTGTTGGTTTGTTGGTTTGTTGGTTTGTCCTTCAATCACGCCGCAACGGAGCTATGGATCGACGTGATTTTTAGCATGGGTATAGCTAAGGACCTGGAGAGTGACATAGGCTACTTTTTATCCCGGAAAATTAAGGAGTTCCCGCGGGAATCAAAAAAACTTAAACCACGCGGACGAAGTCGCGGGCATCAGCTAGTAGAGCTATATAGCTCATTTTTGTTTTCCTCTTATAGGATCACTTCGTTGTCCGTCTGTCTGTCTGTCAACTACCTTTTTCTCGGGAACGCGTGGAGGTATCAAGTTGAAATTGATATCAAATACTTAGTTCTACGGTCCCTTGGAGCTGTAAAAAAATCAAGCTTCTCAGAATATGCATATTTTGACACTCGGCAATAAATCAAAACCTACATGGTAATTCCCGTTGACCTAGAATCATGAAAGGCAAGAAGCAAGGTCTCATAGCACAAGTAGGTATAGGAAAAATGTAATGATTTTTTTTTAATATTCTTACAATTTTTTTTCAAACAGCCGCGCTGGACAGCCAGGCTGATCCTTTGCGCAAAAAGTGAGCCAGCGCTTCTGTCACCAGATGAGGCAATCAACCGCGGTGAAATATCTCGCAAAAAATGTTGGCACTAAGACTCCACGGCCCCAGGGTCTCCACGGCAAACGGAACAAATATGTAAGTCTCTATGAGAGAGGCATACTTCCGCCGTTTGCCGGTTTCAGCCTTTTCTGCTGCGGCTCCCGGAATGAATGAATGAATGAATTTGATTGTTTAAAAGTACTCGTAGTAATAAAACTGAAAGATTAGTGCTTCCATCGTTTCAGTTTAATAATAAATTATTATTGTCAAAGGTACCTAAATTCTTAGATTTATTCTTAAATTCTTAAAATATTTTTGCAGACCAAGCTTGGCTTTATATATGTCTAGATAATTAATTAATAGTTTTTAATTTAAATACCTATGTAATTATATGTTCCATGTACCCTTTTCTTACAAAATAAAAATGATTATGATTATAATTATGAATAGTGGTCGCAGTACACCGCCAAGAATCTTTTCGTACTTTTAAATAAGTAGACACCAGTTAATAAAATCACCAAAATAATTAAAAGTGTATAAGCATCTTTCCAACGGCCGTACAGCGCCCGGGGCCCGGGGGCCGGTGGGCTTAGAATATGAGGTTATGAATATTTCCTATTAGGCAAAAAGCCCGGCTATGAAATAAAGACTTACTAACGAAGTTAAATGGTTTAGTAAAAGTTTTATGTTGTCGAGCGGCCATTAAAGTCGCGAGAGATAACTCACGCGGATGGGAGTTTACAACTACGAAAGAGACGCTGTCATAAAAGTTATGTTTAAAAGAGCTCAGGGAAAACTGGATGACGCCCGCGACTGCATCCGTGGGTTTAGGTATTTTACAATATCCCTCCAAACTCTTTGAATTTCCGGGATACAACGGTCTATGTCCGTTTTCCGGGATACAACGGGATTTTCGGATTTTTTCCTACGTTTGTGCTTCTTGCCAAATTTCCTGATTCTAGGTTAACAGGAAGTACCCCATAGGTTTTGATCTATTGGCGACGGTCAAAATGTACGGCATATAAAACGGCCGTATCTTTTGCTTGCGTTGACTTAGAAGCTTGATTTTTTTATAGCTCCATGGGACCATAGACCTTAGTATTTGATATTAATTTTAACTTGATACCTCTACGCGATCCCGAGGAAAATATTGGTTTATTGACAGACAGACAGACAGTCAGACAGCCAGACAGACAGACGGACAACGAAGTAATTCTATAAGGGTTCCTTTTTTCCTCTGGAGGCACAGAACCCTAAAAAAACTTCACAATTGACCTAAAGGTCCTTGATTTGAATTTGAAAATTATCTACCACCGCTATAATATACAAGTCGTGTGTATTTAAGTCCTCCATGTACCTACAAAAAACAAAAAACAGCCAATTGTAAAAGCGCCCTCCTCCTGGCCCGATTTGGGCTAATACAGCGCGGTTCAGCCGGATAACGTGATTACTAGTTTATGAGATGAGCGTGACGCACGGACGGACAGCGCTACACGCCTAATACACTTACCAGCTTATTGTATGAAGGTCTATAGCTTTTAACTCATTTCTCCCTGGTACCTAACTGAATAATATGATAATCTGTCGTAAAAAATATAGGCATTTTTTGCATGGATTTATTTCCTCATTTCTGAGAGTTTTGGGTCTACTAATTACTATCAATCATATAATGGTAGGGATTTTATTGAGTTATAATAATGCAATGAGCTCCTAGCTTGGCCAGCACTTACTCCTAGCAAAGTTAGTGAGGAGATGGACGTTGCAGATTCCGATGAAGAAAACGCGACGCGACGATTATAGACGAAAATGAGAATTTCATAAGCATTTTTAAGGTTCTGTACCCAGAAAATGTCAACGGTACCCTATTACTAAGCCTCCGCTGTCCGTCTGTCCATCCGTCTGTCTGTCAGCGGCTTTATCTCATGAATCGTAATAGGTAGGAGATTTGAAATTTTCAGAGTGTGTATTGCCGCTAAAACAACAAAATAAAATAAAAATACTGAAAAAACAGAAAAACTCAATAATTGTTAAGGCCTGACTTGGGACTCGAACCCGGGACCTCGTCGACCGCAGTCGAACAAGCTACAAGACCAACGAGGCAGTCAAAAATATAATGTAAGTGTTACACCAACGTACTACATTAAAATGGTCCAACGAATTTCGGGAAGGTCCTTTTGGCAAGCTGAAATTGTGAAAAATTTTAATTTCGTCAATTGGCGAATCCAGTCCTGCCAGTCTGCTAGAGCGTTTGCGGTTATTTCGTATGTCGTACTCATTTGAAAACTTTATTTACGTCTAGGAATTGTTTAAAACCGCAAAATTTGTCTGGCGATTTGCAGGTATTATTGAAATTACTCAATAAATACGTGATTAAAATTTCAGATTTCCAAAAGTATATTTTTTGGGAATTTTAATAAAATATTTTTGAAGAGGTCTGGTAATTCTTTATAACCGACAAAAAGTCTGGGATTTTTCTTTCGAATTCCATAAGTAGGTAAGTTATAAGATAAAAAAAAACAAGTTGCCAAAAAAATCTTTTTTTAATTATTTTTTTGCAAATGCTGCGCAGTAGCGAAATAACCGCAAACGCTCTACCAGACTGGCAGGACTGGATTCGCCAATTGACGAAGTTATATTTTCCGCAATTTCAGCTTGCCAAAAGGACCTTCCCGAAATTCGCTGCCAGTTCTCCGTATAAAAGTAAATTAGGATCGCTACACAAACTACATTGTACATGTCTTTTTGAGGTGTCAATCGATTCGGTATTATGGTCCGGGTGACGTAGGCTCATTAAAATTCTACATCAATGCGTAGACTACATAATATTTTATACGTATAATATTATACACGAACAAAATCGATATGATCGATGTTACATTCAAAACAGTTTGGATCATCTGAAAATTCGGTTTTTTAATTAATCTTACGGTTTTTTAGCCCGACGAAGTGTTTGATTCGTCTCCAAGACGAATACGTATAGAGAAGTACGTCTATTTCTCTTAGTATTAGTTTAAATATTTAGGGTAATTTCTTTTCCATGCATTTATGGAGTGAGATGGTATTGCTCGCCGGATCATTAAAGTAAGGTAAATACTGTGTCAAATAAATGAGACGTAGAATAGCAATAATACGCTCAAAGGACCCAAGTTCACCCTCCAAGACACAACACAGCGTAATTCCACCAACTTCTTACACCCTGGTACTGACACCATGAAGTTTGCAATTATTAGGACCACAGGAGTTCCATGTTTTCCAAAATTCAATGACCGCCGGAGCTGTAGGAGTCGCTAGAAATATTAACGTCAGCAGGATCAAGCGCGCTGTAAAAATGTTTTGGAACAAAGTTCCTTATGGGACGATGCAGAGGGGTACCCTAGCCGGCAAAAAACGTCTGAGTAACGAAAATGCGTGGAGTAAGATTTTTTTTTGCGTTTGAGCAGAGGTCACGTCACACGTGGTATCATCAGCATTTGACAGCGATACACAAGCGGAAATGAGAGCTTCTGAATGCGATACCAATTAAGTGATCAGTCAATAGTTGTCATCGGCAAACGTGCACAACACTACTTAGTATACATTTGCCGCATGCGGTCGGCTTTGAAATATCAAAGGATCTTAGCGCAGTTACAGAATAGTAACTATTGCGCAGTTTGCAAGCAGCATTTAAACATTGGCTGGCACTGGTCAATAACATTTGGCCATTGTGTTTTCTTGCTAGTTTGATGACCAAGTCTTAGGCCAAGTCGCACGAGCCCGTTAAACCTATGTAATTTATTTTTCTCACCTCCGGGCGGAAAGCGTCAATTTTCCTCCCGCTGCGCTAAACGAAAATGCCGCTTTCCGCCTCCGTCGAGGAGAAAAATAGTATACACACCACGGGCAGTAAATAAGAAAGCCTCAGATCACATGTTTATTGACCTCGGCTTCGCCTCGGACAACAATTAAATGTGATCTGAGACATTTCTTATTTTACTGCCCTAGATGTGTAATGTACTATTTTTACAGTTGTCCTTTTCATGTCAACCCCGAAATAAACTTATCAAATAGCAACAGCACCACATTTTTTTCTTTTTTTTATTCACTACAAGTTAGCCCTTGACTGCGATCTCACCTGATGGTAAGTGATGATGCAGTCTAAGATGGCAGCGGGCTAAGCTGTTAGGAACATTTAAACTAAACCAATATGTAGGTAAGCAGAGTTGTGCAAGATTTCTTTCACAAAATTTAAACTAAATCAGTATAAAAGCAAAGTTGTGCAAGATTTCTTTAAACTAATAATAAGCAAATCTTAATACTTAAATGATTTATAGATTTCTTTGTCCCAGTTTATAACACACAACCATGGTGACTTCAAACAAAGTTTAGGAAATATGAAGAGAATTCGCAATAAAAACAATCGTAAAAAGTCAGAACGGTGTTGTTGTCAAATATTGCGAATATATGTAGCGGCAGGCTTTTTTTTAAAAGCTCCGGCTTGCGAGGATTTATGGCGCTCATTCAATATCGGGCCACTTGGAAACTTCAATATTAGGCGACGAAGAACATTTTTTTGAAGTGAAAACTTCATGAGCACATTTTGGCATTTAGGTTCGCGTCACCGACATGCTGTGACGTATTGTACAACATTAGTGCTGTGTATATCTTTACTTAAGTAAAATTGAATGGATTTAGTAAAAAGTTTAATGTGTATCATACTAATATTATAAATGCGAAAGTGTGTTTGTTTGTTGGTTTGTCCTTCAATCACGCCGCAACGGAGCAACGGATCGACGTGATTTTTGGCATGGGTATAATTGAGGACACAGAGAGTGACATATTCTACTTTTTATCCCGGAAAATTAAGGAGTTCCCGCGGGAATAAAAAAAAACTTAAAACACGCGGACGAAGTCGCGGGCATCAGCTAGTAATAAATAAATCTTAATACTTTAATGATTTGTAAGTACCTTATAGGTTTTAGTTTATTGGCGAGTGTAAAAATATGCAAAATGTGCGGCATAAACGCCCGAATCTCTTAATTGCGTTGACTTAGAAGCTTGATTTTTTTACAGCTCCAAGGGGCCGTAGACCTTAGTATTTTATAATATTAATTATAGGTATCAAACCTCCACGCGTTCTCGAGAAAAAGGGCGTTGACAGACAGACAGATGAACAACAAAGTGAGAGGATCACTTCACTTCTGGATTCCTGTTTTTATTTATTTATTTTTATTTTATCCACTACAAGTTAGCCCTTGACTGCGATCTCACCTGATGGTAAGTGATGATGCAGTCTCAGATGGTAGCGGGCTAACCTGTTAGGGGCATGGCAGTTAGATTAAACCCAAACCCCTTCGGTCCTACACGGCATCGTACCGGAACGCTAAATCGCTTGGCGGTACGTCTTTGCCGGTAGAGTGGTAACTAGCCACGGCCGAAGCCTCCCACCAGGCCAGACCAGGGAAGATTCAGATATTATAAATTTCCAAATTGACCCTGCCGGGGATCGAACCCGCGACCTCCGCACGTTAGGAAAGGTCGTTTTCCTTATAAGGAAAGGAACCCTAAAAAGATAGCGCAACCTCCTCCTTTGTTGGAAGTCGGTTAAAAAAAGGAAAAATAGCCAAACACCCTTGAGACATACGCAGTTGTCGCTAAAAAGTAAACCAATTAGCGCTCTTTATAAATTCAACACGCTCCAAGAACCAAGGCTCTCTTTTAAAATGCGGCAAGAGTATGAAATTTTCGGATATGGCAAGGCTTTTCTTATTATAACACGAGTGCCAAAATAGGAGTGTAATGTTTACAGGTTTCATGTATGTGTGTATGGATATAAATAAATAAATAAACGTTTATTGACCACCTTTAACACAATAATTACATAACGTACCTATGTACATACTTTATGTATAATGAACATTGAGTTTCTTTATTCCACTGCCACTATAACTTCTAAAATATGCCTGAACAGATTTCAATGTATGGGGTATAGTTAATGGTCATCATCCCGAATGAAACTGGTTAACTATAAATTTTTTGAAAAAAAAAAAAAAACTTTTTGGCAGGGCAGTCGAGTCTTTTTATTTTTTAAATTAAGCAATTATAGCTTGTTTTAACACGTGTTTATTAGCTTTTAATATAATTATTATAAAGCCTTTATTTGCTAAGAAATACACATAGGTAATAAAATTAAAAAAAAATATGTATAATATTAGCTTTACCTGTAGGCTGTAACTAATTATGTATGTAAACAAATCTTGGACGTCGTATTTAACCACGTACTTCCTTATTTTAAACTTTTATTTCGGAACGTCGGTCGTGCCTAGTTATCTCCTGACAAAGACGTACCGCCAAGCGATTTAGCGTTCCGGTACGATTCCACGTAGAAACCGATTAGGGGTATGCTGCTGACTTATCATAATTGTCATACCCCTAACAAAGAACCTATCTAAGACTGCATCATCAATTCATGACTCACTACCAGCCCCCCAATCATGTAAGGATGACCGATGAAATCGTTAAAAATCTGCGGCAAAGTAAATAAACCATAACAGCATTAAATTAGAGCTCAATTTCGTGTACCCATTCTTATACGTCTAGGTATGTACGATACTCAAACGTATAAGAATGGATACGCGAAATTGAGCTCTAATTCAATGCAGTTATGGTTTGTTTTACTTTTACGAAAATCTTAAACGTTTGATCGGACATGCTTACATGATTGGGGCCCAGGTATGATTGCAGTCAAGGGCTAACTTGTGTGGAACAAAACATAAACTTCTAATTGTCTCTCCTTAGTCAAAATGTCAGTAAAATATTGTCATATCCAAAAAAAAGAAATTATGAACTCTTTAACAACGGCATTTAAAATTGTGCTGATCTTGTTTCAGTATGCGGCGGCATGGCCCCCGTCTAACATTCAATACCTAACAAGTATCGATTCCCGCTAATTGGAAAATTCCCTGCACTATTCCTTGCACCCTACACTATTTTTGATAGTGGGGATTTAGGCCACTTTATGCTGTTATACTGCTTAAATCGAAATGCACTTTTTATCCACTACATTAGCCTTTGACCTCTAACTCAACTCATTATTATTATTATTATTATAA
Source organism: Erebia ligea (assembly GCA_917051295.2). Classification (NCBI taxonomy): domain Eukaryota; kingdom Metazoa; phylum Arthropoda; class Insecta; order Lepidoptera; family Nymphalidae; genus Erebia; species Erebia ligea. Next base: position 17,583,627 of record OU785229.1, on the reverse strand, counting down.
AGCCTTTATTTGCTAATATATATACATAATTAAAAAAGATATTATATGAAAATAAGTTGACAGCACTTTTAGCGCCCCGAGAGGGTATAGGCCTCCTCCAAGCTCTCCCAAAGCTTTCGGTCTAATGCCTTCTTGGCCCACTGTGGACCCGCTGTCGCCACGATGTCGTCAGCCCAGCGTTTGAGCGGTCGGCCTGTCGTGCGTTGCCCGAAGTGCGGTCCTCTCCACATAGTAGCGATCTTGCTCCACCGTTCGTCTGTCATGCGCATACAATCTCAATACCTCAACTCATTAACAAAACTTAATCTAGCAAATACAAATGGACTTAAAACAAATGCAACACCTGCCACCTGAGAGAGGCCTGAGATAAATAAGATCTATACAAATGCGAATGTTTGGATGGATGGATGGATGTCTGTTACTCAATCACGCCAGAACGGCTGGACAGATCTGGATAAAAATTTGGCACAGAGATTATAGTCTAGAATAACACATAGGCAACTTTTCATCCCGGAAAATTAATGAGTTCCCACGGGAACCAAAACACCTCAATGCACGCGGACGAAGTCGCGGGCATCAGCTTGTTAAAGATATAGAAGTGTTATTTCAACAAACGAGGCTGTAATGGGTATTTGACAACTAGTCAAATAAATTCTTTCTATTGATTAATTATGAAATAGAGGATCTCCCAAAAGACGTTGTATCCACGTACCCTATTAGTTTTGTGTTGAATAACCATTTTAAACTGTCGGTGAAAGTATAAAAGTCCTTCAAACTTTGATGACGTCACAATTCCATATTTCATACAAAATCCCATACTAATCGCGCGTTTTGACGTTTGAAAAAAGTTACTGATTTGACAAATAGAGTTAGATATATTATAATAAAAGATAAATGATTTATTTATTTCATGTAGGACAACTTGTGCTACTTATGATACGTTAAGACTCTACCACCGGTTCGGAAAGATGTTCTACTGAGAAGAGCCGGCAAGAAACTTAGCAGTTGCTCTTTTCTTAAAAAAAAAAGGTTACACAGTAAACAATACAGCACATACGTTACGTTACAAGTATTACACTGACTTGTGGGTCACTGGATGCGAGGCCGGTTGCTTCCATGCAACTTTGTCATTCAGAAAATCATCGATAGTCAAACCTCGACATAACAAATGCTGTTTAACACAGTCTTTAAATTTATGTAATGGCGAATCTAGAAACTCTTTGGGAACCATGTTATAAAAGCGTACACTCGACCCCACAAAGGATTTCTGCACCTTGCGCACACGATATGATGATAATAATGATGTTAACTGATATGAATAAGTATTATGAGTTGTCAAATACCTGATTATCGTGAAGACTTCAGATATACCTACTTGTACCCTATTGAACTTAATATATTGTTTGGTGTTCTTTGGTGCATGTTCTTTGATCCCACATTAGGTAGGTACATAGTTGGAGCAACTGTCACCGTTTATCACCCAGCAATACTACCCGGGTCGCGTCGCAGTCAAGCTCACTAACTCGTTCACGCCATATTGGAAATTTCACACGTGGAAGCGTGCCCGTAATGCGTTTCATCAACTGTGACTGCTCATTGACTCATTTTACATCGACATGTAGCGCGAATCTGCTTCATCTAATTCTATACTAATAATATACTCATCTGTTCTAATATTATGAATGTGAAAGTTTGGATGAATGGATGGATGGATGTTTGTAAGTCAATCACGCCTGCAGAACGGCTGAACGGATCTGGGTGAAATTTGGCAGAGAGCTAGATTATAGTCTGGAATAGCTACTTTTTATCCCGAAAAATTAAAGAATTCCCTCGGGAACCAAAAAACTTCAAGCCAAGCGGACTAAGTCGCGGGCATCAGCTAGTAAGATTATATATATTGATTGGTATTATTAAATAAGGGGAGAGATTTTCAAGAAATGCCAATCTATGGTCTTGTCTAAAAAGATAAAAAAACAAAAGATGGCCCAAATCGTACCCAGGCCCGGCTCAAATGAAAAGTATCTCATAATTCTTTACAGTAAAATTAATAGTAAGAAAGAAAAAAGAAGAAAGCAGCACTTTTGAAGTGAAAACTTCTTTAGCCGCGTTGAGCACTTTTTGGTAGGGGGTAAACTTGTGGATTCGCGTCACCGACATGCTCCGCATCGACATGCTCACGTTGATACGAAGACAAAATGTCTTAAATATAAATATACTACATTCGTAATTAAACTATAATGCCTTAGTTTTTATATCTTCTTCGGCAGTCCCTATGACTGCAAATTTTTTTTATTGACAGCATTGTGCCACACAGACTAATAAATTAAGGTTAATGTTACCATGGCGCTTCTAGTACCTGAGCATTAGACTCATCAAGTCATAGAAGCACCATGATAACGCTTGTCGTGTGTGGCACAACCTGAAAAAAGGCATCAGCTCAGCATAATGCTGAATGCCTTGCAATGAATTACAAGGGCATTCAGCGCTGATTTTCAGCTGGCTAGAAGGTAATCTTTACTTTCGTCGATTTTGGTGACCAACATTATTTTTTAACCCGGAGAAATTTTGAAGCTTCTTTCGCGTAAGACACTTTCACATTTATAATATTAGTATGGATTCATTGACTGTACATATTTCAAACGTCCATTGAAAGCTTAACGTTGAAATTTTCGAAACAAAAATGTATGAACACAATTTCATTTCGCCGCAAAAGCTTACATCCACTGTCGGCAGTCGGGACAGACGGACGGACGTTTGGTGCAAGCGAGCGGATTCAGTTTGTCAGCTGTCAATACCATCAGTTGCTATACTTGCTTGCAGGCTATCGTCATCCGTGGGTCGGTATAGTAGGAACTTTTTGGAGTTTACCTCCTTTAGAATCGATTTTCATATATAAGCCCGGGGTATAAAAATTTATGGGGAGCAAAATCAAATTTCTCCGTTACGTTATTGACTTTATGTTTCCAGTTAACACTTCTTTCCATGGTAACACTTGTTTATGTTTCCATGACTGTAATGTATTTTGATGAATATAAATTATATAATTAATATAAATAAATGTACCAAGCATGCTTCCAGTAGGTAATATAAAAAAAAAAAAATTATTGCGTGATAGGCTTGCGCTTGACGACAATCATGCTTAATACAAAGCAATGATGAGATCTAGGTTGGAACGCGCTTGCCTATTCACTCTTACCTTGAAGGTACTTAAGTTATATGTGGCAGGAAACACGTGCGCTGGGAAGGTGTTCCTCACCTTAGCGTTCATTTACCCTCATTTAGTAATCTATATTTTTTATAATCGTTCGTAAAGAGTGTCCAGTCCAGTCGTGCGTCGGAGCTGACTTTTTTCCCCGATCATAGAGTTGGTATCAACGAAGGGATGATTGTGCGATATCCATTCTATAGTATTTTGCCTCGTTGGTCTAATTGGTGGTATGTTCGACTACGGCCGACGAGGTCTCGGGTTCGAGTCCCGGGTCGGGCCATAACAAGTATTGGGTTTTACTCACAAGAAATTCTCAGTACTAGCCCGGAGTTAGGAAGTTGGCGGTGTTTCACCCGCGTGCCTCGGTGAGCACGTAAAGCCGTCGGTCCTACGCCTGATCTCTCTATCAGATGGGCTATGAGAGTTAAAGGAACAGAAAGTGCACCTGTGTATGCGCACACATTTGAGATGTCCCGCGCAGATGGCTAATCTCTAGCTGGAGAAGGCCGCCGCGGCCGAAATTCGATCGGGAGGACATTAAATGCTGCCTAAATGTCATATCCTAGTCTTTACTCTTACTAATATTTTGGCTGTATGTAAGTTTAGTAATAAGCAGATAGATTTTTCCGTGATTGTAAGGTAATATAATTTTGTAAGTTTGAATGTTTGTTACGCCTACACGCCACAACGACTAAACCGATTCGGCTGTGGAATGGAGATAGCTCATACCCTGCATTAATTTTATCCCGGAAAATTAGAGTTCCCGCGGGAATTTAAAAATCCTTAATCCAAGCGGACAAAGTTGCTGGCATCATCTAGAAAACAATAAAGAACCCTACAAAAAAGCGATAGAACCAACATCATAGCACAAATACATCACAAAAAATATTCCTCGCCAGCTTTTCATAGCTATTTATTCCCTCCACGACGATACAAAATCTGCTTTAACCGTAAAATACGGCGGCGCTTCCCCAACGCATAATAAAATGTGAAAATCCTACAAAAAAACACCTTTTCACATTTTTTTAGCGCGCAAGAAAATGTATAGAAAATGCTCAACATTGTTTAAACTTACTTTGATGTTATGTTGTCCATAAGGACTAAAGGTCCAAAGTTATATAGGTAATTATCTAGAAATGTAGATTTGCAGAAAATCTGTCCACCTGCCTATTATAAATGCGAAAGGATATTTTTTGTTGGTTTGCGCCCCATGGAAAATTTTATAAACTCCCTCTCTATCTTTTTATCTCTTTATGCTATATATCAGCAGTCATTTCTGTAGTCAATCATGTATACACGTCGTAAATATTTATCGAATCAAATAATATTAAAACATTTGAAGCGTTTGATTCATTCAACCCTGACGAGAAGTGCTGGCAAACACCCTCGAATCTATTCTAATATTATAAATGCGAAAGTTTGGATTGATGGATGTTTGTTACTCAATCATGCCATAACGGCTTAACGGATCTGGATAAAAGGCACAGATATAGGTCTGGAATAACAACTTATTATCCCGGAAATTCAAAGAGTTCCCGTGGGAACCAAAAAACCTCAATCCACGCGAATGAAGTCGCGGGCATTAGCTAGTGAGAAATATATTTAATATTTTGTGTAAAAATAGTTATTTGTGTTACATGGGGCCAAAGAAAATTTTTGTTCCCCGAGGGCGCTATTTTGAATTCAGAGCGAACTGAAGGATTTTATAGTAGAATCCCGAGCGTAGCGAGGGGTTCTAAAGTAGAATCCTGAACGTAGCGAGGAATTCAATATACGCCGCCCGAGAACAAAAAATTTGGCCCCGAGTGACACACACTATTTTTCATCATTACGTATGAGAAAAAGCTAGGAGTATCAACCTACTATGTATGGACATTACCTATACGTTTAAGCACCAATCAGAAGATACTCCTATCAACCTTCTATGTAATTGTATAGACATTATTTAGACGTATATTTAAAGTTTAAATAAAATGTAAAGACGTATCTATATCCGATCAACAAATTGATGACGTGACTTCGGACCAATCAGAAGAGAGAAATGAAAAGTCCTATGGGCCAACAAGTTACACTTTGCTCCCGCTATCCTCTGAAGGCAATATGCGTTTTTCGAATAGGTATGATGAAAAATAAAATTCAACGCATCATTACGTCGCCAAAGATTCGGGGCGAATTATTATATTGACGCCCATAGATTTAGGATTGATCATCCGCTGCGTAGAGAGACCATCTTATATCTATGTTAACGCCTTGAGAGTTTGGGAAAATAATATTATTACTTATGCATTATTTAAGTAGGCATGTGTAAACTAGGCTTTATTAGAACTATAAAATGTTCTTTTTTTGGGCAAACGCCGACAATAGAAGAATTCGTGAACTGTAATAAAATTGGTTGAAAACATTTTTAACGTAGTTTTATAAAAATGTACATGAAATATTTTGATCAATGGCATCAATTTACTTAAATTCTATATACATATAAGCCAAATTTACAGCATTGTTTAATATTATCATACCTTCTTCACTTTATTACCTACTACCTAAATATGTTTCTTCTTTCCCCAATTTTTCTCTCTAAATTATTATACGCACTGTTTTCAACCCAGTCCCCACTACCAAAGGTTAACTGGAAGAGAATACCTCTAGGTATTAAGTTCGCCTTTGTGCATTTCAATAATATGTGCAATAAAGTATTTAAAACAAACAAACAAACAAGGCTTCCTCGTAAAACCGAGCAAAAAATTGTATAGCTCTCTGATCACATAACGTACTCTTTTGAAAGGCAAATGAGACAAACTAAAATAATATAAATAAAGAGTCCGGAAACTCCAAACTAACGGGAAAAATACGAAAAACATTCGCTATTTTCGTCTAACGAATCCCGGGGCTTGTAATTTGCAACGTCAATAGCCTGTAAACGTGGCGGCAATTGCAAAGCTGCCTAGGAGCGCTAAAAATCCTAGCTGCTAATTATGGCTTAGTATCCGCACAAAACGAACGCCTTTATCCTAGTTTTTTGACGCTTTTAGCTAGAAAGACTTTGCGCTTAAAATAATCAAAACAAGCTGTTGGTGTCAGATAAAAAGAACTCTCTGCAGAACGACAAACTTTTTTTTTTTTTTTTAGTCTAATTTTTCTTTGTCACTCTGACTCTGATCTGTCGCGTCATAGGTTGTTCTTCAATCAACTTTTCGCTTCGCGGAATTTTGACCGTTCCTACATAGAATTCATTAGAGACTTTTTCTACCTGAAATTACTTATGCAGTAAGGAATTATAACAGCATCAGGATATTAAGGGAATTTTTACATCATGATTATGATAGGCTGTAAATTATTGTAATAACCTGCAGTGAGAAAGCTCAAACTTCAAAGACTGGCTTTTTGATTTCTACGGGAACTCTATAATTTTACAAATTTTGAAAAAACCGGTTGCCAAAAAATAAAATCCTTGAAAGCGTAGCAGACACTTTCGCATTTATAATATAAGTATGTATAATATGGATATTTAAGTACACGGTAGTGCCACAGAATAGCTGTACTATTACGTTAGTAGTGCCCCCGTCAAGACGAGCCAAAGGAACGGGGCACTACCTTTTCAGGAAGCGTACCAAAACACACAGGGAGCGGGCGCGGGTCGGGCGCGGGCCGGGTCGGGTGCGCGGCGGTTTGAATTCCTTGTGTTTACATGGACGACATCACACAGAATGCGGGCGTGGGTCGGGCGCGTGGCGGGTGACGCTGTGTGATGTCGTCACGTCGTCCATATAAATACAAGGAATTCAACCCGCCGCGCAACGGCCCGGCCCGCGCCCGACCCGCGCCCGCTCCCTGTGTGTTTTGGCCTTAATAGTAGGACATTAACTTGTAATTAGTAGTAGATAGAATTAGTAGATTTCAAATAGATTTTTCTCCTATCCACATAAAAAAGTAACCTGATGAATCAATATAAACGATTCCGCGCGCTCATTGGGTCGTAAAGGCATTTGCATAGCAATGAGGCGGTATTAGAGCGGTTGGCAATACCCACCTCAGGACGCTGGCTCTTTACCCACCTCAGGGGGGTTACTACCATCGCTGTATTATATTATTAGCTGTATTATTTCAAAATGACAGATTTAAGTCAAGCACCTTAACGTCTCTAAAATAAGGATTATAATTCATAAACACGAACGTCAACAATATTAAAACAATACTGATTTAATCGATGGTAGCATGCCCCCAGGACGCTGGCTCTTTACACCCCGATATTACAATTCCGGTGGCATTTCAGAGGCGTGAAACCGTTAAATCGTACTTTTGAATCCATCCACACCGAATATCGACGTCATTTAACTTTATATTGCGGGCCGTTGTTAAAACCTAGTTCTTAGTCCTTGACTTTATGTGTATTTACCACCACCACCACTACAGCCCATTAACGTCCCACTGCTGGGCACAGGCCTCCACTCTCATAGGAGAGAGGGTATGTGTATTTACGCCAATGGAAATCCTTGCATTGATTTTACATCCTTCTTCAACAACTTATTTTCAACTTTCAGATTTTACGTAAATCTTCTCCCACGCAATCCATCCATCTTTAGTTTATCAGATTTTTTCAGTCAAGCAGCCGCCTGATGGGAGGCTTCGGCTGTGGCTAGTTACCACCCTACCGGCATAGACGTGCCGCCAAGAAATTTAGCGTTCCGGTACGATGCAGTGTAGAAACTGAATAGGGGTATGGGTTTAATATAACTGCCATGCCCCTAACAGGTTAGCCTGCTACCATCTTAGACTGCATCATCACTTACCATCAGGCGAGATCGCAGTCAACGGCTTGTACTTAAACTTGTAGTGGGTAAAAAAAAAAGCCGCGCACCTCTAGATTTTCCTTAGTGGTATGTGCAATTAGAATATTAGTGATATTCGTATAGATTGATGCAGGTTTCACATAAAAAGGCTCCAGCAGATCTCGTGTCGTCAAGCATGAAAATAAAATGGCGCTGTTAGTTTATTTCACTCAATTTCCTCGCTTGGCAACCTCACATATCCTTTTTGGAAACCTTATAAGCTACAGGAAAAAGATATCAACAAAAACTAGTAAATAACAAAATCAGCTGCCGATCATGTCACTAGCTCGTATATAGATGATTAATGTTATATCCCCCGCCCTTCCCGAGCCACCCCTGGAGATAGGGTTGGAAAAAATTGTTTTCTGGAGGAGATAAATATGTCTCGCGTCGACTGGAGCGGAGACATCGATCATAATATGATTACAAGTCATCCGTGGTGGGGTGACAACGAGGCTCGACATTTGCGGACACTCCACCACTACAGCCCATTACCGTCCCACTGCTGGGCACAGGCCTCCACTCTCATAGGAGAGTGGGAATTAGCGCTTAGACCCATCACGCTGCTCCAATGCGGGTTGGCGGGCTTTAACGACTAAGTATTATCATGTTAGTGCCGGGACCGGACCGACGGCTTAACGTGCTCTCCGAGGCACGGGGGTGAAACACCACCAACTTCCTAACTCCGGGCTAGTACTGGGAATTTCTAGTCAGAAAAACCCAACACTCAGTTATGGCCCGACCCGGGACTCGAACCCGGGACCTCGTCGGCCGCGGTCGAACAGGCCAACCACTAGACCAACGAGGCAGTCAAAGTACAGTCAAAGTTGCGAACACTCAAAGTACATTAATTATTCAATTAAGGTACGCTGTATACTTATTGACGTCCAAATACTTATAAACATGATGGTGTTAATCAGTTACCGTCTTATATCTTAAAACTAATGCTACGACGGTTCCAAACGCGCCCTGTTTTGAGAAGAGCCCATAATAAACTCAGCCGGGTAACTCACTCTTCAAAATACCTGTTATATTCTCTGAAATTACAGCCAAAACCTTTGGAAAAGAAACTGTGGTTTGGTCGCTGGATCCTGGCCTCGCGCTTCAGCGTGGAAGTCTCTGGAGACTTCCCTGGCGCAGTGGTGAGCGCTGTGGTCTCATAAGTAGGAGGTCCCAGGTTGTAGGGAATTTGTAACTTCTGAATTTTCTCTGGTCTGGTCTGACGGGATGCTTCGGCCCCGGCTGCCATACCGTCAAAAATTTTACATCTAGCTATCCTGTTAAAGCAAATGATACTAAAATAATAATTGTTAACCTTGTTAACCCAAAAATAGTAAATGACTACCAAAATAACCACATTTTAACTTAAGTTGGCATATTCCAATATAACCTAAGTGCACATGAATATTTATGAATTACTAGCTGATGCCCGCGACTGTCCGTGTGCATTAAGTTTTTTTAAATTCCCACGGGAACTTTTCAATTTTCCGGGATAAGAAGTAGCCTATGTCACTCTCCAGGTCCTCAACTATACCCATGTAAAAAATCACGTCGATCCGTTAGTTTGCTGCAGCGTGATTGAAGGACAAACCAACAAATAAACACACTTTAGCATTTATAATATTAGTATAAAGTTTAACTTTGGCAAATATAGTACCAATAAAACTAGATTTGGTAAATATTTACTACATTTCTCTTCTTCAAATATATTATTTTGGTAAGAAAGCTTCGGGTCTCAAAGTATTTTGGTGGTCGTTATAATATATAATCCCTTTAAAACTTTCCTACAAATACTACGACAGCAGGACCAATGCCCAATCCAGACCTATGCACATTGCACAGGCAGTGTCCAGTGTCTGTTTATCGGTTGTCGACCATGATGGTTACCTTACTCATCACAAAATCTGTCTTCGACGAGGGGAAAATGTAGGGTAAGTCAATGTTGATAAGGAAAACCATTGCGAGTCAGTGTGACGGCGATACGAGCTGTTTACGCGATCAGATACGAGGCCGTTATTGATGGTTGCCTTATTGCTGCGTTTTGCTTGTTAAATACTGATTTGTCATACTATGTTTCCCTTTAAGGCGACGTGAAAGCATGTGCACAACGAGATATCTCGCAACGAGAGAGAGAGATGTCGATGCCGGCTAATTTCTCGTTCACCGTAACATGCACAAAATCCGGTTATACAGGCTGGCCCAAATAGTGACGTCCAAACAAAAATTTAGATTTCTCGTACCTAGGTGTGGAAAATTTATACTTTATTGACAGAAGGATAATAAGATAAAGCGATTTTAGTACTTACCTGGTGCAATTCGGTTTTTTTGGCCTACTGACTGTAAAAAACTAAAAAAATCCAAATAACTTTTAAGTAACCTTGAAGTCACTTTATCGAAAAATATCGATTATTTTTGTAGAAAATACTTAAATTCAAAAATTTCCTCCTTCAATTAGCCATAAAATTGTCGCCCGTTTGTCGAATTGTCCGCGACTTCATCCGCGTGGTTTAAGTTTTTTTGATTCCCACGGGAGCTCCTTAATTTTCCGGGATAAAAAGTAGCCTATGTCACTCTCCAGGTCCTCAACTATACCCATGCCAAAAATCACGTCGATCCGTTGCTCCGTTACAGCGTGCTTGAAGGACAATCCAACAAACCAACAAACCCACAAACAAACACACCTTCGCATTTATAATATTAGTATGATGTTAAATGTATTTTAATTTTGGACGTAAAGGCGCCATTAAGGATGTGCCATGGGTTTAAGCAATTGCATGGTGTTTTAATAATGTAAGTACTAGACTAGCACTTTTTAATCTCTTTTTAGGGTTCCGTAGCCAAATTTGGCAAAAACGGAACCCTTATAGATTCGTCATGTCTGTCTGTGTGTCCGTCCGTATGTCACAGCCACTTTTTTCCGAAACTATAAGAACTATACTGTTGAAACTTGGTAAGTAGATGTATTCTGTGAACCGCATTAAGATTTTCACACAAAACTAGAAAAAAAACAATAAATTTTGGGGGTCCCCATACTTAGAACTGAAACTCAAAAATTTTTTTTTCATCAAACCCATACGTGTGGGGTATCTATGGATAGGTCTTCAAAAATGATATTGAGGTTTCTAATATCATTTTTTTCTAAACTGAATAGTTTGTGCGAGAGACACTTCCAAAGTGGTAAAATGTGTGTCCCCCCCCCCCCTGTTACTTCTAAAATAAGAGAATGATAAAACTAAAAAAAATATATGATGTACATTACCATGCAAACTTCCACCGAAAATTTGTTTGAACGTGATCTAGTAAGTAGTTTTTTTTTTATAATTTAAAACTTACTACAGGTTTGTACGAAACCCTCGGTGCGCGAGTCCGACTCGCACTTGGCCGGTTTTTTTATGCTAAAATGACTGGACTACAAGTGCAACAATGGCGAGGAAATGTGTTGAGTCTAGAAAACTGGGAATGGAAAAAAAACAACTTTTTTCGCCCATACACACTACAAAGTCACCAGCTCCAGCATCGAGCTGATCTGATGATGGAACCAGGAGGTGGATAGGGGAACTCTTCAATGATTATCAGTAAGCCCCTCGAGTATGGGCTCAATTGGTTTGTTTTAAAGATTCCAAGCGTGTTTTTGAACTAATTTAAGGCTTATTTTACTGAGCTGCGAATTTTAGTCAACTTTAACGCACCATAGCTTGTAAACTATAACTCCTATCATAATAAATGTTATGAACTTGTTTGTAGGTAATTTATTAAGGAACAATACTCTCTTTGACAGTTTTGTCCTAGCTTGTATAGTTTTCTTGAAAATCTAGGAAATCTGCAAAATGGCACACTTTTCAAGGCGGGGAAGCCACCACCGGAGGGGGGGGGAGAGTTGTGTTTTTTAATGTACTCACTCATAGGTATAAAATAACAGTAGTTTCAATTAATTATTAATTTTGCCGTTTTCCCCATACATTGAAATCTAGAATGAATGGACTAATCAAGCATTTCAATGCTTACGAGTAACGACCATTGTTTTTTCAGTAGCTACTGAAATTTTAGGCTCTTGCGGCAATGTGCGATCAATTTTATAGCATTTTGCTTGTTAAACAGAGATTTGTCAATGATACTACATGATATTCTGTTCCCAATATTTCCAATGTAATTCCACCAGTCTAATATTTGATATGTCAAATTAACAAGATATTATATTCCGAAATAAGTAAGTTCGAGTATGTTTTTGTCATGTTGGTATTACTGGGGCGGTTTATTCTATTATGTTTGGGTTTTTTCCACTGATAAGAAGACTAACTTGAAGAAGACCAAGTTAGCCCTTGACTGCGATCTCACCTGATGGTAAGTGATAATGCAGCCTAAGATGTTAGTGGGTTAACCTGTTAGAGGCATGGCACTTTTTTTTTTCAACTACAAGTTAGCCCTTGACTGCGATCTCACCTGATGGTAAGTGATGATGCAGTCTAAGATGGTAGCGGGCTAACCTGTTAGGGGCATGGCAGTCATATTAAACCCATACCACTATTCGGTTTCTACACGGCATCGTACCGGAACGCTAAATCGCTCGGCGGCACGTCTTTGCGGGTAGGGTAACTAATAACTATCAACTGCCGAAGCCTCCCACCAGGCCAGACAAGAGAAAATTCAGAAATTATAAATTCCTAAATTGACCCTGCCGGGGATCGAACCTGGGACCTCCGCATGTTAAGACACCAGCGCTAAACACTGCGCCACGGAGGTCGTCAACACGTGTCAAAGCAGACTTTAACGTATTAACAATTTAAGAGGACGCTCGATTACTCAGTAAATTTACATTGGTAATATAGCTTCTTCAATTGAATAAAAGATGATTGGTGGCCTCATACATAAGCGTTAAGCGATAATATATACAGACATTAAATACAAAACATTAGTCAGATCTCTGCGCCTTCCAAAAGTTAGTAAAATACGTCCAAATCTTTAAAGAATTTAAATGCGAAATACGCAACGGTCCATTTTAATATTATATCACTTTACGATCTATTACTTGCATTATGTGACATTAAGAATCCTTAGAGAGACCTCGTGCAAAGACTTATTGACGCTAATAATATTATCATATATCACACAAATATTATAAATGCGAAAGTGTGTTTTTTTTTTGTTGGTTTGTCCTTCAATCAAGCCACTACAGGACAGCAGATCACTGTGATTTTTTTGCATGGGTATAGTCGAGGACCTAGAGATTGATATAGGCTACTTTTTATCCCGAAAAATTAAGGAGTTTTTGGAATTGTAAAAACTTATTCCACGCGCCTCAGCTAGTATTTAATACATGCATTGAGTAACTAACGACTGCCCGCTACTGCTTCCGTGAGAATTTTGAAAAAAAAAAAACGGTTAGGTACTTCTGTATTTAAAATATCATGGTTTGGGCGTTGATGAGCCAGTCAATGGATGAGCGAGTTAATCTAAAAGTCTAAGTTAAAAAAATATATACCAGATATCAATATTTTTTACGAGAATACAATCTACAGTTCGCGCGCGAGTTGAATGCAGAGTAAAATATGTATGTCACCCTTTGAGGTGTCACCATACATTTGCTCTGCATTCAACTGATTGATTTTTGATTTTATAAATTCTTTATTAAAATAAATATGTATAACACATTCAACATTGTATACATAATACAGTGTGAAGAAACAAAGTTACAATCACTTAAAGGCTAAACAGGCACCTATTAAAATTTTCTACATAAAAATATTTGTTATACCTATAAATAACAAAATTGGGACTTAGACACTTTAGACTTACGCCCTTCAATTTTTTCTGTATTCTATGATAGTCATAATACTCTTGTTGTTGTAGATAATCTTCTTGTTAAATAAACGTGATAATATAGTGGTAATACAAGTTGTCAGACATTAGAAGAAATTGAAATCATAAGGTCTTAGGTATCTTTTGCACGCTTATCGCTTGTAACTTGCATACCTCGTCCCCTACTGCGTAGTTACGTATCTAATATCTATACTAAAACATATCCCGTGCCCAGTACAAACGATATGAATGTAGAACAACTGTTAGTACTCGAAGCTAGGTGGTAGCTTCCATACTATCAGTACAATAGTGGCATCCAAACAAAATGATCGTAGAAATCATAGTCTTCGTAATAACAGCTTTACTCGCGTACTTTTTGTACCTATACAAATGGGTACATCACTATTTCGACAAGAGAGGAGTGAGATACTTGCCCGGGGTACCGATTTTTGGAAATATTATGAAATCAACGTTCATGCAACATCATTTGATTAACGATTTGGATACGGTGTATCGAGCTTTCCCGGATGAAAAGTAAGTTTTTCTATCCTTTTTTGATTGAGTAGTCAAACTTCGGATTTCAAAAAAAACGGTCAAGTGCGAGTCAGACTCGCGAACAAAGGGTTCCGTACCACCACACAATATAAATTATTTCAGTAAATAACAAGATAAATGTCATAAAAACATGTAATCAGCTGTGAAATAACTGGCTTACCTCCATGCGTTCTCGAAAATAGAGGTTGACGGACACACAAACAGAAAGACAGACACACAAACAGAAAGACAGACCGACAGACAGACAGGCGGACAACGAAGTGATCCTATAAGGGTTCCTTTTTGACCACATCAGGTACGGAAAACTAAAAAACCATTCAGTCAGAAGCTCTGAGTAACAATCTAACGCGAGAAATTAGAATTTGGCTTTTTCGTTTCCTCCGTGCCGACCGGGGTTATTATCACCAACATCTGATAATAATTGTTAATATAAAACTAAATAAACCTAAGAGTTGAAATAGTACTCTTAGTCGAGTAATACGAGTAGGTATATGCGGAAGGACCTGGAAACCCACCACATTATGATCCCAAGAAAACCCCTGCCATTATGTGATTAATGCTATGGGGTTCACGGCCCTCAGCAATGAGGAATACGACGCAGAGACAAATCTATACTAATATTATAAATGCGAAAGTTTGGATGGATGGATGGACGTTTGTTACTCAATCACGCAAGAACGGCTGAACGGATCTGGATGAAATTTGGCACAGAGATAGATTATAATCTGGAATAGCATATAGGCTTTACACACATAGGCTTTGCACACAGGCATACTTTTTTTCCCGGAAAATTAAAGAGTTCCTGCGGGAACCAAAAAAACCTCAATCCACGCGGATGAAGTCGCGGGCATCAGCTAGTGTTTTATATTTATCATTTTTTACTCAGGTATGTGGGCTTCATGGAGAGCACAGTGCCCATCATCTTGATCCGAGACCGCGAGCTGATGAAGTCCATCACGATCAAGGACTTTGATCACTTTGTGGACCACAAGGAGTTCTTCTCGGAAGAGATTGAACCATTGTTTGGAGGGAGCTTGTTTATGATGAAAGGTACTTAGAGGTTACTAACTAATGACATTTTTTTTTTTTTTTTCCTACCATAAAGTCCCATTACAATATTATAATGGCAACTTTATTGTGTACTACCATCTAGCCTATGGGCTAATAAGTAATATTAATTTAGCTTAAACTTCTACTTATAATTAATTTCTACATCTAATTTACAGTCCAATAACTGTCCTTAGTTTATTCTAATGTACTTAGTGTTCACTACGTTTTTGTGACCTACTTAGGTTAAGTAGCACAAGCACTAATTCACTACACAGCACTTATGCACTTTTTACACTAGTTCGAACGGTTTCGTTCTTTTAAGTCTCCTTTTTATGTCCGTGTTGTCTAAAAGCTTTACAGCCTCCAGATTGACATGATGACGAAGTCGATTTTGGTGAGCTTCTGCGTATTTTTGGATGATTCTAGTTACGAACTCCATCTCTAGGTCCCTGTGGAGATCGTGATTTCTTACGTACCAGGGTGCATTGGCTATTTCCCTGAGTACTTTGATCTGGAATCTCTGTATCACTTGGATATTGCTTGGTTTAGTACACCCCCAGAGTTGTATACCATACGTCCATACAGGCATCAGAACTTGCTTGTATAGCATTAGTTTATTATGTATTGAAAGTGTTGAATGCCGTCCAAGCAGCCAATACATTTTTTTGTGGCGTAATTCTAACTCCTCACGTTTCTTTTTAACGTGAGCTTTCCATCTAAGCTTTGTGTCTAGCGTCATACCCAAGTACTTCGCTGTATTTACGTAAGGAATAAGTTTCCCATTTAAGTAAATCGGATGATATTGTTGTAGCTTATTGGAAAAATCTATATGCATCGACTTCGACTCGTTGAGCTTTATTCGCCATTTTATAGTCCATTGATTAACTTTGTTTATTGCTACTTGAACTTTTTCCACTGCTTCTTCGTGACTTTTTCCGATTCCTAATATGGCGGTGTCATCAGCGAATGTTGCAATGGTATTGTTTTCTAATACTGGGATATCACAGGTGTATAATAAGTACAGGACCGGACCTAAAACACTTCCTTGTGGTACCCCAGCTTTGATTTTCTTAAGTTCAGAGTATGCTTCATCTTGACGAACTCTAAACCATCTGCTCGAAATATATGATTCTAGAATGTCTGCGTATGACCTCGGGAGCATAGTTCTGAGTTTATGAATCAGCCCTTCGTGGCCACACTTTATCGAAAGCTTGCGCTCGCTACATCTAGAAATACCGTAGAACATACTTTCTTATCTTCTAATGATTTCTCTATTATATCAGTTATTCTGTGAACTTGGTCGATTGTGGAGTGTTTTTCTCGGAATCCAAATTGGTGATTTGGTATTAGTTTTCTTTCTTCTAGTAAAGGTTTAAGTCTCTTAAGTAACAGTTTTTAAAATAATTTAGAAATAACTGGTAATAAAGATATCGGTCTATATGATGTTGCGTCGTGGGGTGGCTTCCCTGGTTTTGCAATCATGATGATGATGATGAACTTCTGCAACTTTCCATAGTTCAGGTACATATCTCAGTCTAAATGACGCATTTATTAGATTGGTAAGTTTTACTATAGCTTTCCGAGGCAAATTGGATAAGATTTCTCCGGTAATAAGATCGTATCCCGGAGATTTCTTTTTGCTTAAGTTGAATTTTATTTCATCGGTCACCTCTCTTGGTGTTGTAAGTTTGATGTTTTGATGCCCGCGACTTCGTCCGCGTGGATTTAGTTTTTTCGGTTCCCGCGGGAACTCTTTTATTTTCCGGGATAAAAAGTAGCCTATGTGCTATTCCAGACTATAATCTATCTCTGTGCCAAATTTCATCCAGATCCGTTCAGCCGTTGGAGCGTGATTGAGTAACAAACATCCATACATCCACACATCCATACATCCATACATCCATACATCCATACATCCATCCAAACTTTCGCATTTATAATATTTATTTGATTTAAAAGTTACAACTATACGCTATACCTACTAATATTATAAATGCGAATGTTAGGATGGATGGATGGATGGATGAATGGATGTGTGTTACTCAATCACGCCACTCGCCAGAACGGCTGAAAGGAATAACACGTTTAATAGGCTATTTTTTATCCCGGAAAATTCAATAATTCCCGCGGTATGGGTAATACATAGTTTGGATATCACCCGCTCTCACAATATTGCTGTATTTTTTGTATACTGTGTGCATGTGTGGTATTTGTTATCCCAACTTTCGTGCTATCCCCATTTATTCATCTCGCACGCAATCTCGGGTAACCGCTAGTGTATGGAAATAAAGCAATTTCTTCACGATTAAATCAATTTAAAAACTTCATACTTGAATATTTTGTACACGTACCTAAATAAAATAATTCCACAGCGATAAAATCAATTTAATCACAATAATAAAATACGCATTTCACTCACTTGTTCCTAACTATTTTCAAACATGTACCTACCTAAGTATAAATAGAGGGTTAGAATTGAATTTTGACATTATCTAAAAGTAACTTACTCATAGAATACAAAGCCAATATGTACAAGCTATTCACCTTTGTGCTACTCCTGGTTGCTGCACTAGCAGGCGTGGTCTCTGGGTCTGGTCATGGACATCACCATTCTCGGCGTCAGGACTGTCCAGAAGGGCAGATAGTATGGAAGGACGGCAAATGCGTCGATGAGGAAGAAATTAAAGCAATCTTGATGACGTAAAACGTTTTTTTTTTCCACTACAAGTTAGTACAGTCTTCCAAAAGACCTAAAATTCACACTCTCGGTTAAGTTTGATAACCATTTTAAAATACAGATTTGATGACGTCACAACAGCTGTGAATTTCATACAATTTCCATACTAGAAGTGCGTTTTTAAGTTTGATAAAGAGTTGCTGATTTGATTGAGTTGTCATCATCCCTATTATACATATTAATAAGACTAGCTGATGCCCGCGACTTTATCTGCGTGGTTTAAGTTTTTTTAATTCCCGCGGGAACTCCTTGATTTTCCGGGATAAAAAGTAGTCTATGTCACTCTCCAGGTCCTCAACTATATCCATGCCAAAAACCACGTCAATCCGTTGCTCCGTTACGGCGTGATTGAAGGACAAACCAACAAAGCAACAAACAAACGCACTTTCGCATTTATAATATTAGTATGATAAAATGCCTTCATCAAATGAATGAATCAGGGTTCAGGCTGAAAATCAGCGTTGTATGGTTAGTGCTTGCACTGAACATACAGCATTATGCTGAGCCTGGGCCATTTTTGGGGCTGTGCCATGCGTGACACGGTTTCTCCGCAGCGCCTCAACGTTGCTGTTTAGATTTTAGATCTTGTTCAGATCGTTGAGGAGCAGGGCTGATTTACCTCTGTAGGTAGGTATACTTGTAATGTATGGCACAATTTGAAAATAAATGCTTTTTCTTTTTTTCTTTCTTTTCTTTCCTTGTAGGTGACAGATGGCACGACATGCGCACGACCCTGAGCCCCGCCTTCACCGGCTCCAAGATGAGGAGGATGCTGCCCTTCATGACGGAGATCAGCGCCAACATCGTCAACCATTTGAAAGGTAGGAACTTTGACACGATCCTCACTTGTCAATAATGAAACTAAAACCAGTTTTCTTGTAGTACGGAGAACTTTTTCTGCACGGCCTACGAATTCAAACTTCGCCTTTGAATCTGTAATCAAATAAATATTATAAATGCGAAAGTTTGGATGGATGGATGTATGTATGGATGTATGTTTGTTACTCAATCACGCTCCAACGGATGAACGGATCTGGATGAAATTTGGCACAGAGATAGATTATAGTCTGGAATAGCACATAGGCTACTTTTTATCCCGGAAAATTAAAGAGTTCCCGCGGGAACCGAAAAACCTCAATCCACGCGGACGAAGTCGCGGGCATCAGCTAGTAATAATATGTATTATAATTAATGTGAAAGTTTGAATGGATGGATGGATGGATGTTTGTTACTCAATCACGCTACAACGACTGAACGGATCTGGATGAAATTTGGCACGTAGATAGATTATAGTCTGGAATAACACATAGGCTACTTTTTATCCCGCAAAATTAAGGGGTTCCGGCGGGAACCAAAAAACCTCAATTTACGCAGACGAAGTCGCGGGCATCAGCTAGTCAAATAAATATTATAAATGCGAAAGTTTGGATGGATGGATGTATGGATGTATGTTTGTTACTCAATCACGCTCCAACGGATGAACGGATCTGGATGAAATTTGGCACGTAGATAGATTATAGTCTGGAATAGCACATTGGCTACTTGTTATCCTGGAAAATGAAAGAATTCCCGTGGGAAACAAATAACCTTTTAATTCACGCGGATAAAGTCGCGTGACTGGCTAGTAGGTAAGTCAATGATAGGGATGATGCCTTTAATATATCAAAAATAAATTATTTCTAACTGATTATCTAGAGGGTTTTCCAAAAAGACCTAAAATTCACATCTTCGATTAGTTTTAAGTTAGATAACCATTTTAAAATATAGATTAAAGGAAAAAAGTGCGTTGAAATTTTGTGACGCCACAACTGTGAATTTCATACAACTTCCTTAGAAGTGCGTTTTTAAGTTTGATAAAGAGTTGCTGATTTGATCGAGTTGTCATCATCTCTATTGTGCATCTTTGAGTCAAAATCCCCTGAGGATACTCCAGTATCGGAGTGAAACGTACGTTGAGAGCAGGGAAGTTATAGATATTCGGATCTGAATATGGAATTAGCTACGGATATTTGAATAATATTATATTACATCGGATACGGTTAGGGATACGAAATTATTTCTGATTATCCGATAGTTTCGGATGGTTTCAGTCACGGATATAAATTTTTGATTCATAATTGGCGGAATGATCGCGTAACATACATACAAAAAAAAACATACAGTCGAATTGAGAACCTCCTCCTTTTTAGGGTTCCGTAGCCAAATGCCAAAATACGGAACCCTTATGGATTCGTCATGTCTGTCTGTCTGTCCATCCGTATGTCACAGCCACTTTTTTCCGAAACAATAAGAACTATACTGTTGAAACTTGGTATGTAGATGTATTCTGTGAACTGTTTAAGATTTTCACACAAAAATAGAAAAAAAAACAATAAATTTTGGGGGGAAAACTCAAAAATAGAAAAAAAGCAATAAATTTTGGGGGGGAAACTCAAAAAATTTTTTTCATCAAATCCATACGTGTAGGGTATCTATGGATAGGTCTTCAAAAATGATATTGAGGTTTCTAATATAATTTTTTTCTAAACTGAATAGTTTGCGCGAGAGACACTTACAAAGTTTGACGACCTCCGTGGCGCAGTGTGTAGCGCTGTTGTCTTAACGTGCGGAGGTCCCGGGTTCGATCCCCGGTAGGGTCAATTTGGGAATTTATAATTTCTGAATTTTCTCTGGTCTGGCCTGGTGGGAGGCTTCGGCCGTGGCTAGTTACCACCCTACCGGCAAAGACGTGCCGCCAAGCGATTTAGTGTTCCGGTACGATGCCGTGTAGAAACCGAATAGGGGTATGGGTTTAATATAACTGCCATGCCCCTAACAGGTTAGCCCGCTACCATCTTAGACTGCATCATCACTTACCATCAGGTGAGATCGCAGTCAAGGGCTAACTTGTAGTGGATAAAAAAAAAAAAAAAGTGGTAAAAAGTGTCCCCCCCCCCCCCCCCTGAATGATACAACTAAAAAAAATATATAATGTACATTACCACCGAAAATTAGTTTGAACGAGATCTAGTAAGTAGTTTTTTTAAATAATTTAAAACTTACTACAGGTTTGTACGGAACCCTCGGTGCGCGAGTCCGACTCGCACTTGGCCGGTTTTTTGAAGTCTGTTGAAAATCCCAAAAAGCGCATCGACTATCAATTGAGTACAATAACATAACAAACGATCATGTTACTCAATTGACATGATACCACAGCTGTTATCACTTATCACTATTAAAATAATTTAAAAGTAGAGCAATTTAAAGGCGACAGCTTGATTTTTAACCAACTTCCAAAGGAGGAGGTTCTTAATTCTGGGCGTATCTTTTTTGAAGTGAAAACTTCTTTAGCCGCGTTGAACAGTGTTTGGTAGGGGGTAAACTTGTGGATTCGCGTCATCGACATGCATGTCACCGACATGCTCGCGTTGTTACGAAGACAAAGGGTCTTAAATAAAAATATACTACATTCGTAATTAAACTTTAATGACTTAGTTTTAAGGTTTATATTTTTTTTTTACGATTTCACTTCTGTCGGCAGTCCCAATGACCGCCATTTTTTTTTTAATGTATGTACACCGATTTCTCCAAGGTTACTGAACAGATTTGGAAAAAAAAATTCATTTCTTCGAAGAAGCTCGCGAGATGGTCCCATAATTTTTTTTTGACTCCAACTCCTCAATCCTGATGCCGCTGGTACTGCACTCCTAAGCCGTGGGGATTTTGGAACTGTAGGCAGATCATGAACTTCCCAACCTAACAAGTACACTAAAAAGTTAAAAATATTTTTTTAAGAACAAAAAGTATTTTTGTGTAGAAATCAAAATTATTTTTTACTTTACAGTGGCTTTGGAAGTCGGTTTTTTTTTTAGATTTTTTATAAGAACGTAAGTTCTAGTAAGTACCTATAAAACACAGGGCCCTGAAAGTGGAAACTGCCGTCGGTGTTATAATTGCGTAACCTCGTCAGCCTAAATCACACGCGTCCACTCTTGATAAACGTTTACACTTAAAGTTTAATTGGATTTTAGCGCTATTAAAAGTTCTGTGCGGATAAATTAATACCTATTAGGCAAAGGGTTAAGGGAAAGAAGTGAGTAATGATTTTAGTCATTGAATATAATTATGATTATAGAAGCTCACGTTAAAACTTCTTTTCTAAAATCTATACTTATATTATAAATGAGTAAATTCTGTCTGTCTATTCGACCCAGCTTTCAACCGATTTTCGCGAAATGTGGTATTGAAATAGGTTGTATCCCAAGTAAGGACATCGCTTTTTATCGCGGAAAAGTGAATAGTTCCCACCGGAATCAAAATACCTACCATAATACGCGCGGACGAAGTCACAGGCATCATCTAGTGGCAAAATAAAAAAAATGAACTTTATTGATGTGAAACATCTACTATCATCGACGGTAACCCTGATTGCTGGCGTGGCCGTGGCGACGCATCGCCACGCTATATGATGGAATATATTATGTAGGTACTATACGTAGTCTTTATGTAGTATCATTTTTCATCACTGTTTTGTATTTTTTCATCATGCCATATTTAGTTCCTGTCTAATCTGTACTTTTATGCCTATTACTTGTACAAAATAATTTCGATGTTTCAAATCTTCCAGCCGTTGACGGCTCGCATTTTTTTCCAAGACACCTTTCCAGGTTTCGCGAGATACGGTCTCTTGGGAGAGATAATCATCGGATTATATGTGGGTTTCCGTCACTCATAAGCCCCATTTTGTGTCCTTGATCCCCCTTCTATGTCTCTCTTACGCGACACCCACTGGACTCCTGATCTGAGGCCCTAAGAATCTAAGAAAATCGTAATGATTTGACAGCTTAAAACGTATTACTCGAACTGTTTAAGGAGTTCTTACATGCTTTGTGACGTGCAGGCATCTATGAACTCCTTAAACACGTCGAATTATCCGTTTGACAAACGATCTCGATTACGATTACCTCATACAATCGAGGGGGCTGTTAGGCTCTACATATTATCGTAATAGTAGTAGTACTAGTAGCACAGATAAAGTAACAGTTACTTTACAAGTACCTGTAGAGTCCTACAAACTTATCTGACCCGTTGACAGTGTCGCTAGTATCTCGTCGTCGTCGTCTCAACCTATAGACGTCCACTGCTGGACGAAGGTCTCCTGCATGGATCGCCACAGAGCACGGTCTTGTGCCGCTTGTTTCCAGCGGCTCCCAGCTACATGCTTGAGATCGTCCGTCCACCTAGTGGGGGGTCGTCCGACGCTGCGCTTCCCGGTGCGAGGCTGCCATTCGAGCACTTTGGGACCACAACGCCTATTCTACGAACTATGTGCCCCGCCCATTGCCAATTTAGCTTGGCGACTCTTCGAGCTATGTCGGCTAAAAATTATAAGTAGTATCTATTAAAAATCAAATAATAAATCAAAAACTTCAGCAGTGTGGGTCTTCTCCGTTTGGCCCGTGAGGGCCAAGCTGGGGTACGGGCCTGGAGGCTGAGCCGCCTTACCCGGGCGGGGCGCGGGGCAACTCCGTGCCCCGGTGAGTAGCATTAAGCCGTATTTAACGACTTGGGCCTGCCTAACTTAGCAGGCATAAAAATTAGTTCCAATTTCGGCCACCGGGTCAGATAAGTTTGACGGACTATACCTGTTATCCATAGGTCGTATCGGCGAAGTCATCGACGTCGAGGACCTCACCCGTCGCTACACGAATGACGTCATCGCGTCCACCGCCTTCGGCCTGCAGGTCGACTCGGTGAAGGACAGAGACAACAAGTTCTACAAGGCTGGCCAGAATCTGTTTAAGTTAGGCACCTGGCAGCGATTCATGTTCTTCTTTATCGCTGTCTTCCCGAAACTATCAAAGGTGAGTCCCATTATGTTCGTACCTATTGCTGTCTTTTCCCAATTCTATACACAAATGATCCACCCTATACGGTATACAGAATTCATTGAATTTGAAGACTTTTTAATTTGTACCGGGGGCTCATTCGTGAAAACCTCAGATGAAAGCACCACCTGCGAGTACTAAGCAAACATGATACGGTAAGGAATGGAATGGATTTAGTGCCGGTAGATTGACCGTGCGAACGAGTGACTTTATCGGAGACGTCCTCCCTTCACATTATGCTTCTCTTATAATGGCTTCGTCCACAAGTTATATTAGGCAAACAGGGCCCCAATCATGTAAGAATGGCCGATCAAACGTTAAAGATTTTCGTCAAAGTAAAATAAACCATAACGGCATTGAATTAGAGATCAATTTCGTCTACCCATTCTTATACGTTTAGGTATGTACGATACCCTAAACGTATAAGAATTTGCAGACGAAATTGAGTCCTAATTCAACGCTGTCATGGTTTATTTTACTTTGACGAAAATCTTTAACGTTTGATCTTCTTCAATTCTTACGTAATCGGGGGGCATAATATCGACCTTGAAAAAGGCCGATCAATCTGTACTTACTACATACATATTATTACTGTATATCACAGAATATTAACTGTGAACGATCTTGGCTTCCTACAAGAATCAAAACTCATGACACGACACGAAATTCATAGAAAAATATCTTATTCCATAAAAAATATTCTAATTCAATTTCGCAAATCAGAAAATAAAATATTTTGTAAGCTTTCACGAGTAAATAACCAAAAAAATTACACGCTCGCTACGCTTTACAGTTCAATGCTTACTTTTAGCTCAATTTTCACATCATTCTGCAAGAATTCACATACACAGTTTGCTATTTACTCCTAAAGTTAGACCTTGTTTGTTCACGTGCTCTAAATTACACTTTGCTGTGAGATTAGAAATAAACGTGACTTATCCGGTGCTAAACCAATTTAGTGACTGCGTACCTATTGTGATTTGTGACCAAATTGATTTAATGACGAGGGGAGGGGTCTAAGTTATTGACCGAGCGAAGCGAAGGTCTCTGAGTCTACTTGAGTGAATTGGCACTTGTCCGTCCGTCCGTCCGTCCGTCTGTCAGAGCCTTATAACTTCTGAATTACTGAACGTAATTACTTCAAATTTAAATATAATATGTAAACCTATGGCTTCCAGACGAATATGGCTTAAAAAGTTATAAAAATCTTTATTTCAGGGGGGCTCTCATAGAAGCGAATGCGAAGTAAAATATTTTTTATAGCGTTACATAGGGTTGCGGTACATCATTTTAAAGATAATTAGGAATAGAGTCCAAAAATATTTTTTTTAAAATTTTTCCCCTAAAATTGACGAAATAGGGGGCTTTCAAAGTAGAGATTTTCTAACGTCCAAAGTTGACCTCAGAACTCAATTTTCTGAAAGGCTGAGCCTGAAACTTGGTCAATTATTTGAATTATATATACTTGAACAACAAATACTAAAATTAGATAAATATTATAAGGAAACGAAATTATTTAATTTTTAATGATGATGATATTTTTAACAGAACTTCACAATGATGTCAATAGATGACGCTCTGTGATACTGCGAGGTCTCAGTTCGGGGCGAACCACTAGTTATATTAAGTTTATCATTTCAACCCATTGCCGGCTCACTACTGAGGAAATCTCCTCTGAGAATGAAAAGGGTTTGATACTATCCACCACGCTGGCTAAGTGTAGATTGGCAAGTCTGCCAGCGTGGTGGATAGTAAGAAGTCTCTTAAACCCTTGACAACATTATGAAGAACTCTCAGGCATGCAGGTTTCCTCGGTGTTTTCCTTCACGGTTAAAGCCATCGATATATATATGTAGGTTTTTTTTTTATCCACTACAAGTTAGCCCTTGACTGCGATCTCACCTGATGGTAAGTCATGATGCAGCCTAAGATGATAACGGGCTAACCTGTTAGGGGCATGGCAGTTACATTAAACCCATACCCCTATTCAGTTTCTACACGGCATCGTACCGGAACGCTAAATCGCTTGGCGGCACGTCTTTTGCCGGTAGGGTGGTAACTAGCCACGGCCGAAGCCTCCCACCAGGCCAGACCAGGGAAAGGTATTAGGTGGGCCCTTTTATAGAAAAAAAAAATTGGCAGTCATAGGGACTGCTAGGGAATATTTAATTTTTTTTTTAAAATAAAATCTTTTTTATGTACTTAATTAAAATATAAATCTTAAAATTAAGGTATTAAAGTTTAATTACGAATGTAGTATAATATTTAGATTTAGGACCTTTTGTCTTCGTAACAACGCGAGCAAGTCGGTGTTCGCGAGCATGTCGGAGCGAGAATGTCGGTGACGGTGACGCGAATCCACAAGTTTATCCCCTACCAAAAAGTGCTCAACGCGGTTAAGGAAGTTTTTACTTCAAAATTGGGCGTCCGACCTGTGGAGCGCGCTCCACACCTGTATAAGCCTGTCCTTGTCCCCGCCATAGCGCTGTCCCACTTTTCAGACTAGATTTCGTGATTAAAATAAGCCTACATTCTTTGTTTGATAGGGCCCGTCTATGTAAATTGAGGTCGTTGGTTAAAGCAAATGTATAAGCAAGGAATAAAAAAGATGCTCCTGCCTTAGAAGAAGCCAACAACAAACTAAGGTTTTTTTTGTTTTTTAGAAACTTGGCGCAAGGGTCTTCCCAGCTGAAACAATGGATTTCTTAGACCACCTGGTGACGAGTACGATGGAGCACAGAGAGAAGAACAACATAGAGAGACCTGACATGATCCAGTTGCTGATGGAGGCTTCCAAAGGTATACATAGGTTTTTTATTAAAATAGTGGCACTTCAATGCTAAAATTCAAACTCAAATCTTAATATATTGAAAACGCGATTTTAAAATAGGTTGGTTTGAAGTCATCTTATTTCGAGGCGAATTAAAGAGCAAATTTAATGTGCATAAAAGAAAACATCCAAGCAACAAAAATTACATACTTACAAAGTACGTATAAACTCGCAAACATCCAAACTCTCACGAAGAAGTTCAAGAAGAAGAAAATATTATGAAGATAGTGGCATAGTTTTTCTTATGATATGTTCACCCTTAAAAAGCAAGTGATAATAACCCCAACAATTTAAGAATCCGTATCCCCGTGAACCGATTTTTTATGAACTTTTGATGAGCTTTGTGCATGAGATATTGGAAGGACAAGGAAATGTTACTGTGCGCTACAGATTCCAAAATAGGCCGAGCGCGCGGTTGAGCGGGCGGGAATACGGACTATTAAAAATGCGTGGCAGAGGCAGAGATTATCAAATATTGATCTGTTTTCTAATAATTACAGGCGCATTAAAAGCTGAGAATGATGCAAGCGACAGTTTGTCGCCCACGGATGATACTTTCAAACCGAAATCAGTACAAAGGCGTAAGTTGAATGTCTCTTGTTCATATTGCAATAGTATATCACTGATTGCAGTCCCACAAACTTAGCTGACCCGGTGGCCAAAATTGGAACTATTTTTTATGCCTGTTTAGTTTTTAGGGTTCCGTACCCAAAGGGTAAAAACGGGACCCTATTACTAAGACTCCGCTGTCTGTCTGTCTGTCTGTCTGTCTGTCTGTCTGTCTGTCTGTCTGTCTGTCTGTCTGTCTGTCTGTCTGTCTGTCTCCAGGCTGTATCTCATAAACCGTGATAGCTAGAAAGCTGAAATTTTCACAAATGATGTATTTCCGTTGCAAACAACAAATACTAAAAATTTAAAAAATATATATTTTAAGGGGGGTCCCCATACAATAAACGTGTTTTTTTCGTATTTTTTTGCTCAATATTAAAAACGGTAACAGGTAGACGGTTCAAATTTTCACAGAATATTAACTTGTATATTACCTTTCAAAATAAATAATTAAATATCAATAAAGTAAGTATTAAAGGGGGGCTCCCATACAACAAACGTAATTTTTAAGCAATTTTTTTTAATAATTTAAAACTTACTACAGGTTTGTACGGAACCCTCGGTGCGCGAGTCCGACTCGCACTTGGCCGGTTTTTTTTGTTTTTATTTTATTCTTCTTATCCGGGTCAGATATGTTTGATGGACTATACAAGTATCTACATGGTCTGAACAGAACTAATGGGCCTATTACACTACGCGGTATTAAGACAGTCTTACTAAGATTTAGCATAGTGTAATAAGAGTTAGCAAGTTAGTCTGTCTAATTAGACCGACCGAGTGGATTCGGCCGCTCTAACTTGCTTGCTTGCTGAATATCGCATGGTGTAATAACGTTTAGCAAGACAACCGTTCAGTGATCAGTCAGCGCGCAGCAGCCGCAGCGTGAAGACGTCCGTGTTTTATGCTGTGCCTGTGCCCCGTGGCTGTGCCGTGCACAATGGCTTGTTCAAAAGAAAAGGAAGTTCTTTTGTAGATAGCCCGGCATGTTTCTGGTATAATTGACGATAAAAGAGGTTAAGATATCAAAGAGCTAAACCTAAGGTATTGGTAGGAGTTTCCCGTTGCCAGGAATCTTAACGTAACTACCAATCTTTTTTTTGCACTGACACTTTGTCTAAGAAGCGTATCTTGCTTTTGAATTTATGGAGTAACTAATTTCAACAGATGTCCAAAGTCAGCAACTCCTACTCTAAGGTAGTTTCTTAAGTCAGATGGTTCCAAAACACTCAGTATTTGCATATTTGATAATTTTTCCCGTAGAAGTAAATACTCCTCCTCCTAGAAAAGAAGAATATGGGTATATTCTTCTTTTCTTTTTTTCAAATGTATTCAAACTAATACTCGCGGTAAGAGCTACGGCGATTTTCTGGTGCTTTGATAGTTTTCCCATGACTCTCACGACAACCGTCACCGACAACGTACGCCTTGCAAATGAGTTAGCATGCGATATTCAGCACAATGTAATAGCGAGCTTGTCTAATTAGACTTTAAGACAGTCTTAGTAAGACTGTCTTAATACCGCGTAGTGTAATAGGCCTTTAAGTAAGTATAGTTAGAGCTGAGTTTATCCACATGATGACTTACTCGGTTTAAGAGTTTCATCGGATGCTGATCTCTGCATGCTGATTCATAACTCTTAGTTTTACCACAGAATAGGTAATAGTACGTTATTTTACCGCTAACTTGTTGTCCTAGCGACGAAAGCGGTACACAACGCAAAGCGACACGACTCCGAAGAAAATGACAAACTTATCTACGCGACAACATACTCGTAGGCCTCGTGGAGGGCTACCGTTTCTTCCTGTCGCGTCGCTTTGCGTCGCATTACCGCGTTTGTAGTTCACCTACAACAACGGGTAACTTTAGTCTCATGCAGCAATATACTATACCAACTTTTTTTAGAGTGGACTCAAACTGAGCTAGCCGGCCAGGTTTTCATATTTTTCGTAGCCGGTTATGAGAGTTCTGCTACAGCCCTAGTAATGGCCGTGCACGAGCTCGCCATCAACCCCGATGTCCAGGAGAAATTGTACCAGGAGGTCAGAAGCTTAAAAGAGAGACACGGTGAATTGAGTTATGATAACCTTACTGAGTTGAAATACTTGGATTGTGTGATAAGCGGTAAGTATAATATCCTTCTAGATACTCGATTTTAACTACTTTAAATAGTCTTATAGTCTTTTGACGACCTCCGTGGCGCAGTGTTGAGCACTGTTGCCTTAACGTGCGGAGGTCCCGGGTTCGATCCCCGGCAGAGTCAATTTGGGAATTTATAATTTCTGAATTTTCTCTGGTCTGGTCTGGTGGGAGGCTTCGGCCGTGGCTAGTTACCACTCTATCGGCAAAGACGTACCGCCAAGCGATTTAGCGTTCCGGTACGATGCCGTGTAGAAACCGAATAGGGGTATGGGTTTAATATAACTGCCATGCCCCTAACAGGTTAGCCCGCTACCATCTTAGACTGCATCATCACTTACCATCAGGTGAGATCGCAGTCAAGGGCTAACTTGTAGTGGATAAAAAAAAAAAAAGTCTCATCAATTGATTTGTCTCATGCAGGCCTAGTGGAAGATTTTTTTATTTGATTCTAATTTGGATCTTATGGAATACTAGACGATGTCCGCGATTTCGTCTACGTGGACTGAGGCTTTTTAAAATCCCTATAAACTCTTTGATTTTTCGCAATAAAAAGTTGGTAGGTAGTAACCTAGGGATGCAACCTATATCTTTATGTACCGAATTTCATCAAAATCAGTTGCACAAATAGGCCATGTAATCGTAAGTGATGGATAGACACACTTTGTCATCCAGATCCAATACTTAATGTTATAAATCCGAAAGTGTATCGTGTACTTATTTTGATAAAATTTGGTATATAGGTAGGGAACATCCCGGGGAAGGGCATAGAATATTTATCCCGGCAAATGTAGGTGTTGCCCGAGGAATAAAAAAAACTTAATCCACGCGGACATCATCATACTAATATTATCATACTAATATTATAAATGCGAAAGTGTGTTTGTTTGTTGGTTTATTGGTTTGTTATTTGTCCTTCAATCACGCCGCAACGAAGCAACGGTTCGACGTGATTTTTGGCATGGGTATAGTTGAGGACCTGGAGAATGACATAGGCTACTTTTTATCCCGGAAAATTAAGGAGTGGAAATCAAAAAAACTTAAACAACGCGGACGAAGTCGCGGGCATCATCTAGTATATAATATTAGCATGGATGTTGTTTTGTGACTTCCAGAAACGCAAAGGAAGTGGGCAGCCGCTCTCATAATGGACAGGGTCTGCACTAAGCCGTATGAGCTGCCCCCGCCGAGGGAAGGTGGCAAGCCAGTGCAAGTAAGCAACCCTAAAGTTAAACCCACTGTAACAGCACCCCATAGACCTCGAAGCAACAGCATCTCGAAAATTCAGAGACGAGTGGGTTGTAGTGTTACAACTAGGTACATATAGTCCGCGCGCCAGCTCCGAGGAATCGGGGGCTGAGGTAGCGGGCGGGTGCGCCCCGCGCCCGACCGTCGCTTCATACCCCGCACATTCCCATATTAGTGCCGCCCTTGACGCGAGAGTACCTTTTATCGAGTCCTGCCCCCCGATTAATATGTAAGAATGGCCGATCAAATCGTCAAAGTAAAATAAACCATAACAGCATAGGGTATCGTACATACCTAAACGTATGAGAATGGGTACACGAAATTGAGCTCTAATTCAATGCTGTTATGGTTTATTTTACTTTGACGCCGAACTTTTACTATTTGGTCGACAATTCTTACATAATCGGGGGGCTGTTTGTTTTTAATTCTGCGATAGCAGTGTTTATGTTGTACTTAAAATAGTACTGAACTTAAAAGTTTATTTGCTTGTGCAAATAGCTGTTTAATTTTTAAATTCCTTAAAGTACTGATTATTCTGATTGATACAGTAATTATTTCGATTTTACGTATTTTTTGTACAGTTCATTATAATTAAATTATAGGATACAAATTGTTTTTTCTTCCTTATTACAGATAATTACTATCCTCATAGAATTATTATTTCATAATAATTAATTCAACGCATGCCCACATATTATACTAAAGATGTGTTAGTATCGATAGTGTAATATCGACTAAATCACAACTCTATCTCATTACGTCAACATTCCTTAGGGTTCCTCGGACCTCGCGCGCGAACTGTAACTACTGTAGTACTGTTTGATAGTGTCGCGGAGTCGCGTTGTCGCTCAAAGCTTGGACAACCGATTACGAATGCCAAAAAAAAAATTAAAAAATTTAGGATTACAAAAAAACAATTGAAAAGTTTGTATTAAAGGCTCGAAAAACAAACCGACTAGCTATATAAAATTTACATAAGTTTTCTCTCAGTGGATTGGTCGACCCTATTATGCTAATGTGTATTGTGTACCAAGCTGATAGCAGCGTACATTCTTCAGACTTTATCTTTTTTTAAACCTATTTCCAGTTGAATAAAGGCGACATAGTCTACAACCTAGTCAACTCCATCCACATGGACCCTCAATACCACCCCAATCCGAACAAGTTCGACCCAGACAGGTTTTCTGATGAGAACAAACACAACATCAAACCTTTCACATACATGCCGTTCGGAATGGGGCCTAGGAACTGCATCGGTAAGAAAAAAAACATTTATTCACACCGCACCGCATTCGCTATGCGTAGTAGGTGAAATCCGTAGACGCAAAATAAATCGCGAGAATAAAGATCGCGCGAATATTTTTTGTAGTGAAAAAATTTTCAGTTGTTGATAAATTCATTTATTTTCAGGGTCCAGATTCGCCCTAATGGAGCTGAAAGTGTTGATATACGACCTCGTGCTCAACTTCAAGATAGTGAAGTGCGCAAAGACCACCGACCCTATAGAGCTGAAACCGCACCTTTTTAACATTCAACCCAAGGGCGGTTGCTTTGTCAAATTGGAACTTAGGCCATAGGACTTAGGTGCTAAAATTCTCTAGATGCGTTTTCTTAACGCGTTCCAACACGACAGAATAGTGTTGCAGTTTTAGGGCCAAAACACATTACGGACAAGACACCCCTGGCGTAGCGTGAGCTTCCGTTGGAAGGTTCCGGGGTTCGATCCCCGGCAGGGTCAATATGGGAATTTATAATTTCTGAACTTTCCCAGGTCTGGCCTGGTGGGAGCCTTCGGTCATCATCATTTACCATCAGGTGAGATCGCAGTCAAAGGCACTTGTAGTAGTAAACCTCCGCACGTTAAGACAACAGCTCTCAACACTGCGTCAAAATGATAACTATGAGGGGATTGATAAGTGAAAAAATAATTCCACCAAAAATATTCCATGTAAAGTTGGTGTCCAAAACTCACAAGTTAAAAGCATTAGCTTTCACTGTTCAAAAGTTATGAATCTCTAGTAAAGCCAAGCCCCAAGTTGAGCTCCGATTTATGCTGTGCAGCATAAGCCCATGGGGCCAGTCCCAAGTCCAAAGTGTATAGCTTTAAGTACTCTTGACTGTATTCTGTACCACATTTATATATCAATAAATAATTCTACCTTTAAATTTAAATTTATTTTATAGTTAGTTATTTCGATTTTAGTATTTAAATGTATAATATATTATTTTGTTTATTTTAGTTACATATGTATGACTTAATTTATTCATTAAAACTTCTACTGAACCTTTACACCTTGTCTCTAGATCTTGGTAAAAGGTATACTACTCTGTCAAGAAAGTATCGGGAAAAGGTGTATAATACACAAAATGTTAATTATTATTCCAAATTTATTGTATCTCCTTCAAAGTAGGCCCCTTCGGAAATAATACACTTAAGCCAACGAATAATCCAATTTTCAAAGCATTTTTTAAAGGCATTTTTCGGAATCGAGTTCAGTTCTTGCCGCGAATTCTCTTTTATGTCTTCTATCGATTGAAAACGGGTGCCACAAAGTGGTAATTTGAGTTTTGGAAAGAGAAAAAAGTCGTCCGGAGCCATATCCGGTGAAAACGGTGGTTGTTCGATGGTATTTGTTGAGTTTTTGGTCAAAACTTCATTCACAATGATGGCCTTGTGCGATGGCGCATTGTCGTGGTGCATCCAAGAATTTTCTTTCCACAAATCTGGCCTTCATCGTCGTTTAAAATGATACGAATCGATTCTTGAGACACAGAAAGTTCAGCAGCTATCTCTCTCAAACTTGAATGAGGATTTTCAGTCACCATTTCTTTCACTTTAGCGATGTTAACTTTAGTTGAAGACGTTGATGGCCGACCAGAGCGAGGCAAATCTTCCACCACATCTCGACCACTTTTGAATGCATGGTATGCACGTGGTTTTGATAAAGTGATTCCCCGTAAGCTTTCTGCAACATTTCCAGCGACTCTGAACACGAAATTCCATTTGCGATGCAAAATTTGAGACAAACTCTTTGTTCGATATTTTTATTCATTGTAAAAATCGCAAAACACTAGAACTGACAAAATGGCGCACTGTAAACAAAGTAAATAACAATTGACGCTCAAACTTCGCGGCAATATAGACGACAGTTGTGCCAACTTAGCGACAAAAAAGAATTTTTGAATTGAATTTGGAATTAGAAACAAATGATGAATTCCTGGTACTTTTTTGACAGAATGTATATCAATAATTTGATTGGTCAGGTAGACACATCTCTACCCAACTCCGCTCTGGGATACCGGGCCAAAAACTATATAAAAATATGCACAACATGGTGGACGGGTGTGGGGAAATTGAGGGAAATTCTGTCATAATCCAATTCTACCCGCGAATTTCAGTCCCAAGGGACTGACAAGGGAGTGACATTGCTATAAAATACCGAGATATTTCGTTCTGTTTGCCTTGAAGACACGGCCCACTTGCACGACAAGGGTCAGTGAAAAAAAATCTACGAAGACAAACCTGGCGAATTGAAAACTAATCAAATCAGCAACTTTATCAAACGTCAAAATTGACGCACTTTTTTAATTTAATAATTTTTAAAAAAAATGGTAATCATGGTAAATGGTATGGAATTTATTAATGAAATGATTTGGATGAAGGTTTTAAAAACCGTTTGGGAACTCTTTTATTTTTTTGTCAATGCCAAATTTCGTCGAACTCAGTTGGGTAGGTGAGCCGTGTAAAGGTAACGGATAGACAGACATGCTTTTGCATTCGTACTTAATATTATTAATATGAAATTTTAGGTGTTGTATAGGACAAACTTACCACTAGACAGCGTCGCTAGTATTCTATAATATATCAATATTAATATTATAAAGTTTGTGAGGTTGTAGGGGTATTCTCTGGATCCACTGAACCGATTCTGTTACCAATAGAAAGCCACATTTGTGAGTGTGATAGGCTATATTATATTAACCCGAAAAATGAAAAGACTTTTTCGTGGTAGTCGGATTTGCAAAATAAGTCGGAGAAAAAATGTAATAAAACTAGACGGGCATAAAAATTTGTTCCAATTTTGGCTACCGGGGCGGATAAGATTGTAGGAGTATATCAGTGGTAATTATGGTGATTCACACAGCGCTGCCAACTCTTATATTCACCGCAGAATGTTAATGTGTTCTCATTTGTCATTTTACATTCGGAATGGGTTAATTTGGATTTTTATTGGCGTTTCCTTGCCATATTAGTTTTATGTACTCAAAAAGTAATCTATATGTATTAATATTACGAGTGGTTCGCCCCGAACTGAGACCTCACTATTATTTGTAAGCACAAACGAATAAACTTTTACAGAGCGCCATCTATTGACATCATTGTGAAGTTCTGTTAAAAATACTGAAGCTCATTAAAAATTTAATACGAGTAATTTCGTTTCCTTATAATATTTATCTAATTTTAGTATTTGTTGTTCAAGTACAGGATATAATTCAAATAAATAATCAAGTTTCAGGCTCAGCCTTTCAGAAAATTGAGAGTTCTGAGGTCAACTTTGGACGTTAGAACATCTCCACTTTGAAAGCCCCCCATTTCGTCAATTTTAGGAAAAAAAAAATGTTTTTTTGGACTTTATTCCTAATTATCCTTAAAATGATATACCGCAACCCTATGTAACGCTATAAAAATATTTTACTTCGCATTCGCTTCTATGAGAGCCCCCCTGAAATAAAGATTTGTATAACTTTTTAAGCCATATTCGGCTGGAGGCCATCGGTTTACATATTATATTTAAATTTGAAGTAATTACGTTCAGTAATTCAGAAGTTATAAGGCTCTGACAGACGGACGGACGGACGGACAAGTGCAAATTCACTCAAGTAGACTCAGAGATCTTCGGTTCGCTCGATCAATAAAGTTTGGATGGATGGATGTAATGTATGGATGGATGTGATGTTTGTTACTCAATCACCAAAAAACCTCAATCCACGCGGACGAAGTCGCGGCCATCAGCTAGTCAGCGTCAGCAGCTAGAAAAGTTGGAGATGTGTGCCCGGAGACCGAACCTACGACCCTCAAAGGAGGTCGTTGTCTTATCCACTAGAACAAGTTTCAATTTAGGTCGAAGACAAACTAGGGACCGGATATTACAAAACGTCCGCGTCAGCGCGTAACTTCCGTTGGAGGGAAATAACGTTCTGACCTGTCGCGCCAGTCAGCGCAGCTCCATAGAAAAGTGCCGAAGCGGGCGTTTTATTACGGTCCAAAGTGTGTTTCGGGCCTTAAGTAAAACGATCCCATTTCACACGGCGCTGACGATAAATGGCGTCAATTTTAAACTGAGATTTAAATTAGGTCTTCCTTAGTTTACTGACTTCCTGGTACCGTGGTATGAGAGCTGAACTTTTATGAGAACTGATGAAATTCACCTTGGTTTATCAATGCTAGCCTCGTTGGTCTAGCTAGTGGTTGTTAGCATGGTCGACTGCGGCTGACATGGTCCCGGGTTCGAGTCTGGGTCGGGTCATAATTAAGTATTTGTTTTGCTGACAAGAAATTCTTCTCAGTACTAGCCCGGAGTTAGGAAGTTGCCCGTGTTTCATCCCCGTGCCTCGAAGAGCCTGTAAAGCCGTCGGATTTTCCGTCCCATCGGGCTATGAGATTAAAAGAACAGAGAGTCCATCTGTGTTTGCGCACACACTTCTGTACTATAATATTATCTCTCGCGCAGCAGGCTAATCTCTTGAGATTGGCCGCCATGGCCGAAATTCGGTTAACTTCATTTTGTTCGCTTTCGCAATTAGTTACAAGTCCTCTTTTTCGTTTGGTTTTTAGTTTCTCCGCCATTGCATAGTTTTATTAGCTAATAAGGGCTTAAAGCTAATAAGGGCTAAGGCCTTCGCTTATATGAGCTTATAAGCACGTCAACTCTCGTAAGAGTAAAGCGCAAAACACACAGGGAACGGGCGCGGGTCGGGCGCGGGCCGGGTCAGGTGCGCGGCGGGTGTAATTCCTTGTATCTATATGGACGACATCACACAGCATCACCCGCCATACGTCCGACCCGCGACCGCGTTCTGTATGATGTCGTCCTATAGATAGGTACAAGGAATTACACCCGCCGCGCACCCGGCTTGCGCCCGACCCGCGCCCGTTCCCTGTGTGTTTTGCCCGTAAGTAGCAAAGCGCGCGCCTATACGCGCCTATCCACACTTCCAAAATCGAGCTTATACGCGCCGATAAAACGCCAATCTGTAACCACCCTTAAACATTTGGCGGCATGTTTTTGCCAGCCGCGGCAGGGAGATAACTATGACACGGTCGAAACAGACTAAAGACAATTAAAAAAAATCAATTGCCTCTGCCGGGAATCGAACCCGGGTCCTCCCACGTTAAGACAACAGAGCTCAACACTGCGCCAGGGAGGTCGTCGAAACGGTCGTTTACGATGTACTCGTACAAGCCCGGAAGCGGCAGTAAATGCTTTCCACGAAGCCATTAAAGAGGTCTCTATTTAAGACAGGATCCATTGCTTCCCACAATGGTTCCAACGAATGCAAAAATGCATAAATAGTGAGGGCATATACTCTGAAAAACAATAAATGTATCATAAATATAATATAATATCTGGTCTTATTTATCAGAATCCAGAAACTTTCAGTATGACCTAAGTACAATATTATATTCGGCGACGAGGTTGTTGGCGAAACGCATTTATCAACTGCGGATGTGACGTTGCGGCGTTGAAACCGCAAAACTATTTAGAGTTTCGCCGTTTTTCGTTTTTAGGGTTCCGTAGTCAAATTTAAACGATAGGACACTTAAGGAAATAACCCGTAACTGAGTACCGCTATTCGCAAATCACACTATTAAATCACACTATTATCATAAAGGCGAAAGTTCGTATGTGTGTATGTTTGTTACTCCTTCACGTAAAAACTACTGGACGGATTTTGCTGAAATTTGGATTGGAGATAGATCTAACCCTGGATTAACACAAAGGCTACTTTCTACTATTCTGGGAAATTAAAGATAACCCGCGGGATCCAAAAAACCGTCTTACCACGCGGACGAAGTCGCGGGCATCGTCTCTCCAAGTTCTCAACTAGAACCATGTAGAAAATCATGTTGATCCGATGCTCTGTTGCGGCGTGATTGAAGGGCAAAACAACAAACAAACACACTTTCGCATTTATAATATAAAAAAATGATACTTAGTTTTTGATAGAGAATAATAAACAATATTTGTACAATAATAAATAACTATCATTTAACACTACGATGGTGTTTCTACGGAACACTGATAGAGCAAGATCAACTTCAGCTTGGCCGTTTTTTTAACGCCAGTTCGCACTTCGCGCGACCGACGACGCCATCCTGGTAAAGTTTAATTGGACTATGGCGGAAATTTATCGCGTGTTGAAGTCTATTTAATAGTACGTAGTTGGAATATTGTTGCGGTTTATGCAAATTTTATGTTTTCAATATGAGTGTTGGAAGCTTTAGTTGGGGATGTATGGCTTGGTAACCGAATTAGGATATTATAACGCGTGAATTAAGGTGAATAGTACATATGGATTTGCTTCCTCGAACCGCAAGTATATGCCCTTCCGGCTTGCGTTTTCCTATCCACTTTTAATATAGGTACCTTCAAATCCCGAGTGAATAGGCATCTTCTAGGCAAGCGCGTTCCACCCTAGGCTACATCACCACTTGGAATGCTGTTCTAATTGCGGTCAAGCGCCTAGCCTAATATTAAAAAAAAGATACTGAAATTACCTCCTAACCTAAGTACCTATGTAGTTTCCTATGAAAGACCTGACCTTCTCACACCAGTGTGCTTAGCATGCGCAAAACGAGGTTATCTCGCGACGAGAGAGAGAGATGTTGTCGTTGCCGGCAAATTTTTCATTTACCCTAACATGCACAATATGCGGTATATTACAAGAAAAAAATTGTCGACATGTAAAGGTTCGTAGAGAAAAGTACCACAGATAAGAAATATTACTTTTATCTCTACTTTTGACGTAACGAGACAAATAAACATATTAGCTTCTGTAGACAGATAGAGATAACGGGTAGACATACCTAATTTTACTCGTAGTGCGCATGCTAGGCATACAGGGCGCGTTTGGAACCCTCATGTAGCTTTACTTGTAAGATACCGTAACTGATTATTACGATCATCATGTTTTATAAGTAATTGGACGTCAATAAGTGTACAGTGTAAATAATTTGAACAAATAAATATTGATTGATTGAAATAACTTTCACGGTCAAACTATATAACCGATTTTGATGAAACTTACAGAGAGAAGTTGTTTCTCGGGGACGGACACGAGTTTCTATTATATCCTAAACCAAATTCACTTGAAGTCGCGGGCGTCATCTTAGTTGTCTATAAGTTAAAATAGCTTTATCTCTAGTTGTGCTTTAAAATTTCCCGGCGCATAATCAGGAAGTATAAATCGAGTTAGAAACTGACAATACTGAAAAGTACCGCATAAAGGTATCTTATAGCTTGTTTGAAAGGGAAGTTGTGTGCGTTTCTTCATCGTAGTAATACACCTATCACGCTGCCAGTACTTGGCAGGCGGAAATAGGCTTTTCACGCGCATAAATAGAGCCTATTTATGTCACAATCCGGATGATGCACACGCTCTATGGAGACGTTTAGCTACTTAAGCTCGAACTACGGTTATCCAGTAAAACCACAGGTAAAATCTAAGAATTGACAATTCTTAACGATAAAAGTTTATATACATATTATATACTAGCTGATGCCCGCGACTTCGTCCGCGTGGACTAAGTTTTTTCGATTCCCGCGGGTACTTACTCATTAATTTTCCGGGATAAAAAGTAGCCTATGTATGTATGTATGTATGTATATTCTTTATAGCTGATGCCCGCGACTTCGTCCGCGTGGAATAAGTTTTTCTGTTAATTTTCCAGGATAAAAAGTAGCCTATATTAGGTACTATCCCACGGTATAATCCCCCTAATAATGGTGAAACACGTAATTCTTCATATTTTAACGAAAGGCCAAATGCTGTTTCATGGTTAAGTATAACTTGAGAAATTAAGGACTTTCATACAAACTCTCAACCCCTATTTCACCCCTTCGGGGGTGGAATTTTGAAAAACTGTGAAACACATATGTTTTCATTTTCAACCCGCAGCTCATTTATCAAGTTTCATGGCTATAACTTGAGAAATTAAGGATTTTCATACAAACTCTCAACCCCTATTTCACTTCTTCGGTGGTGGAATTTTGAAAAACTGTGAAACACATATGTTTTCATTTTCAACCCGCAGCTCATATATCAAGTTTCATGGCTATAACTTGAGAAATTAAGGACTTTCATACAAACTTTCAACCCCTATTTCACCCCTTCGGGGGTAGAATTTCGGGATAAAAAGTATCCTATGTCCTACCTCGTAGTATGGGCTCAAATCGTGCCAAGTTTCGTTTGAATTCATTCAGTACTTTCGGCGTGATGCGCGGCCAAGATACAGACAGACAGACAGACAGACAGACAGACAGACAGACAGACAGACAGACAAAAATGAAAAAAATTACAGATTTGGCTTCAGTATCGAATAATGAGTGCCCTCCAAAAAAAATTTTTAAAATATCTTCAATGTACAGAATTGGACATGTTACTAGATTTACTCTTATCAAACTAAACTTACGCTTAACTACATCATAATTAAATATACTCACATTATCTTACCTTTTTAACACTATTATTTCGTATTTCATAATGCAAACTGATCTCACCTAGTTAGTCCTCGGTTAAGTCTAACTTAGGTAATCATAACATGGTCTCCGCGATACAGGTGGAGACCACAGATAAGAAAAAAATTACTGTAAACGTTTTTGTCAGTAAATATATATTTTTATTTATTTTATACTTTTCTGTGATAATCGTAAATTCCGGATTTATACTCGGTTAATCCATATTAATATTTTAAATGCGAAAGTGTGTCTTTATGTCTATCAGCTACGCTATCCCGGCCCATCTATTCAACCGATTTTGATGAAATTTGGTATAAATTTAGTACTGAGATGTTGGCATTCCGGGGAAGGACATAGGTTACTTTTATTCCGAAAAATCTAAGAGATTCAACGCGATTTGCCACAAAATCTTTTATGCACTTGAAACAACTAAGTGCACAAAATTATCATGTTTCATACTAATATTATAAATGCGAAAGTGTGTTTGTTTGTTAGTTTGTCCTTCAATCACGCCGCAACAGAGCAACGGATCGACGCGTTTTTTTGTAAGCATGGGTATAGTTATGCTATCAGCTAGTAATCAATAAAAGTGGCTATACCTATAGTTATTTAAAACTCTAAATTCAACACCGAAAATTAAAGTCCTTCGTTAACGTTTGTCTGCAACATAATATTATACACGTGCAAGTCTATTATTTACGTTGTAATTAACAATATACGTTTGTGACAGCACGTGAGGATTTCCCGCCAAATTTATACTCGCCAAACAGATCCGCCATGATGGATGGCGCCATTTTGAATGTTACTTTTGTAAATAGTACGGACGTTTGCCTGACACTTTTTATCCTCTATGGGTCAAGCTTTATGTGGATTTATTGCAACGGCAAAAAGGTTTTATTCACACCGCCATATTTCCTACTTAGATTATTGCATGTATTTTTTGGGAAATAAATCGTGGACGTATATTTTAATTATAATTTGCTTGCTGGGTTGATGGTTTGTACTTCTTCTTTTGGTTTAATGTAGGATTGATAAAGTCAAAAGTCAAAACTCAGAGTCAAATATTTTATTCAAAACTAACTATGGCCGCGACTTCGTCCGCGTAGAATCCCCTGCTCTATTGCGGCGTGATTAGTATGATTAAGTATGTTGTACTTTTGAACTTATGAACAGAATTGTACTTTTGGAACGTCAAAAATGGTCAAAAATTAACATTATAATGGACTCTGATGCCAACAAGCAGATTATGTTCCGTGAATGCCCACGACTTCTTTCGTGTAGATTTTGGATTTAGGAATTACTAATAAGGTTTTTTGTAATAAAAATTGATAGATTAATTGAAAAAATTGATCCAGCTAATTTGAGGTCAAATGAGAATTCTAGCTGCCGTGTTGTAACTTTTCAATCAATATGGCTGCGTAGATAACTACCATAGACTCAGTTTTGTTACTTGCCCGTTAGAATATAAATACTAGCGTAAGATCACCAGAACTGTGACAGTCCCAAATTGATGGGCATAATAATAGTGTAACATTCCCAAAAATGCTGACAGAAAAAATATTATGAATCACATGTAAAAGCCGCGCACATTTGTTAGCGAAGTGGGTCGCGCATTCCGATAGATGGCTCCCCCATCGCAATCTGTCACGCGCTGACACACGAGCAGAAAGTTATTATGCTGCCAACGCGGCATGGTAAATGTCTCAGCGATTCATGTTGTCCTGGTACATAGATATCTTAATGTATTAACAGCATAGTTACTGGGGTTGGTCCCTTTTTATACGACTGCCTGAAAAAAGGAGTATATTGTTTTCAGGGTTCATGTATATGTATGTATGTATGTGAGTTTGTATATTCCACCATAACTTCTATATACGCCTGAACGGATTTTGATGAATGAGGTATCGTTAGAATCCTTAGCTTATTCCAGGTGACACAGACTAGTAAAATTTTTAAAAAAATGGATAGGGTGACCATGGTTCCGCATCAAAAACTAAAGTTGAATTTTTTTTTTCCAAAATGAGATTAAATATTATATTGTCATCATCAAGAAAATGATGAGTAGATTCCAAAAATATATAAGACTATATTTCAATATCCAGTGATTCACAAAAAAATATCATTTAACTATCAAATAAACTCATTATTCATTTTTTAATTCTTTGAGTTATATTCACTTGTACTGGTTTCTTTCTCTCTCTGCGTCGTATTCCTCATTACCGTGGGTCGTGACCCCTTTTCGTGAATAATATAGGAGTTTTCTTGGGATAATAATGCGGTGGGTTTCCACGTCCTTCCGCATATGACTCGACTAAGAAAGAAGGGAAAGGAAGAAGAAACTCTTAGGTTTTTAACGATTATTATCAGATGTGTGTGCCGCGCCGCTCCGTGCATCTCAAGTGAGGGTACACCTTAGGCGCGGGACATAATATAGAAATGTCGACGGGCGTGTCGAGAAGCGAGCGGGCGCCGCCGCTTCTATGTATTTCATCCAAAATGTATGCAAGCGGCGAGACGCCGAGCATACTGAAGAGGCGCGGCGCGGCTATGGCGGGGGCGACGCATACTCGCCATACGGCGCGCAACTCGCCCTCGCCACTTCTGTTTGTCCCGCCGCTTAAGGCTTCAGATCAAAGTAGCCAAAGTACAGATCATCAATATATAAAAGGCGTTCGTAAGGTATTGGCTCCTTATAAAAATGAACAACGCGGATTGCGGACTCTTTATTTGATACACTAATTCGTTTTCCCGTAGTGTGCTTTAACACTTAAAATTGCCATGGTTGCCTAATCTCGTGTTTTAGGTGGACCGTGGAAGCATCAACGCACAAATCATACCAATATTAGGCGCAACACGTGAATAGCCAGGTGGGGTCACAAATTACCCCAACGCCGCGCCGGGCTGGTATGTGTAATTCCCTCGCTCACGTCTTTTTCTCCCCTTTTTTCGCAGTGACTAATGTTTGTGACACCGCGTGTGATTTCCCGTTGTTGCGACCGATGATTTTGAGCTAGGGCTGGCAAAATGATTTTCTCAAAATTTAATTTAAAAACGTGATAATGATAGCTTAGTAATGCTGATGTATGATAGAAAATAGGTATCTGCTACTAAACAGCTGGATTTTATAAAATCAATATCGTTTCTTCCGTTACTTTTCACTATCTGTGTACATAAATCCATGTAATTTTTGCTTGCCTATTCTTAAGGCAAAAGATTGAATTCTAACTTTTTTTTATAAGATAAATTGAATTGAATTGAATACTTTCTACAGGTGCCTATGCCACTCCATGTAAGTTTAATCTAGGACTACACTAAGTGTCACACAAGTATTATGTAATGTTCTTATTGAACAGCATTTTATTCTATGTAAATGTAATATTTTACTACATAAATAGATAATAAATTTATACATAGCTTCAAAAATTTATACGCGTTGGGATTCCAAGGTCCACTGGGTTGATGGTCGATCGATCTCAGGAGTCGGTCGGTCGGCAGGAAATCGTCCAGCTGTGCACGTTTATCGGTTGCGACGACGATAACGAATAATTATCCAGCAATGCTCAGGACTGCGGTTACTTTCATACATCTTTACATTAATTTAATTCTAAATATATTTTATTTTATTTTTTTAAAAAAAAGAGTAACCACCGAGTTTCTTGCTGGTTCTTCTCGGTAGGAACCTGTGGTAGGAACGGTATTCCGAACCAGTGGTAGATTCATTCGACTATTCATAAGCACTTGTAAAAAGTCTATTGGAATAAAAAAAAATTGAATTTGAATTTATCGAGTTTTAGTTCGAGCGACAACCCTAGTCCCCA
Source organism: Erebia ligea (assembly GCA_917051295.2). Classification (NCBI taxonomy): domain Eukaryota; kingdom Metazoa; phylum Arthropoda; class Insecta; order Lepidoptera; family Nymphalidae; genus Erebia; species Erebia ligea. The sequence continues at coordinate 17,539,207 of OU785229.1, read as the reverse complement.
TAGGTGACTAGCGGCGATGGCAAACACAATTTTCACACCAATAATTTTTCCCGTAACGTGTTTGTTATAGTTGACTTTGATAACTTGGATATCGAACTGTTATTAAATTCTTCCGTCTCTATCTAAGGCTACGACTACACTTGTAAGTTTTACTCAGGTAAGTAACTAATAGTAATAATAATGTCCTCCCGACCGAATTTCGGCCACGGCGGCCTATCTGCTTGCAATTTAGTATACTAGCTGATGCCCGCGACTTCGTCCGCGTGAATTGAGGTGTTTTGGTTCCCGCGGGAACTTTTTAATTTTCCGGGATAAAAAGTAGCTGTGTTATTCCAGACTATAATATATCTCTGTGCCAAATCCTACTAAGATCCGCTCAGCCGTTGGGGTGTGATTGAGTAACAAACATCCATCCATCCATCCAGCCAAACTTTCGCATTTATAATATTAGTATAGAAGTATAGATATAGATTGCTTAAGTATTGCTTTAAGCGCGTTGGCAGTATGGCCCCAACACGACCCGTCTACGCCAAACAACGGCACCGTATTGGTAGCACGTTTCGTCCTATATCAGGCTAATCTGCGTTTTTGACGCCCTCCGTGGCGCAGTGTTGAGCGCTGTTGTCTTAACGCGCGGAGGTCCCGGGTTCGATCCCCGGCAGGGTCAATTTGGGAATTTATAATATTTGAATTTTCCCTGGTCTGGCCGTGGCTAGTTACCAGTTACCACCCTACCGGCAAAGACCCGCCAAGCGATTTAGCGTTCCGGTACGATGCCGTGTTGAAACCGAATAGGGGTATGGGTTTAATATAACTATCATGCCCCTAACAGGTTAGCCCGCTACCATCTTAGACTGCATCATCACTTAACACCAGGTGAGATCGCAGTCAAGGGCTAACTTGTAGCGGATAAAAAAAAAACTCCATAAAAAAATGCACCAACAGATTTTGTCAGCCAGACAAATTGTCCGTTGTACCCTTTCGCCCTTATAGGATATTGTTTCTTAGTCCTTAGTGCTTAGCATGCGCACAACGAGATTATCTCGCGACGAGAGAGAGCTATATGTCGTCGTTGCCGGCAAATTTTTCACAAAATGCGGTATATTACAAGAAAAAAATAGTCGACATGTAGAGGTTCGTAGAGAAAAATACCACAGGTAAGAAATTTTACTTTTATCTCTATTTTTGACGTAACGAGACAAGTAACCATGTTGGCTTCGGTAGACAGAGAGAGATAACGGGTAGACATAATTTTACTCGTAGTGCGCATGCTAGCCATACTGGACATAATATTTTATGATCAAAATAACTTATAAGCATTACGCCGCAAGACACGGGCGCTGGTGGCGCGGTAATCAAAACAAATGACACGCGTGTAGGTGGCGCGGGTGACGCGGCTTCAGATTACACCGCGGGGACGAAAATGTGCGAGCTCATGAATCAAATAATCAAATACATATTATAAATGCGAAAGTTTGGATGGATGTATGGATGTATGGATGTATGGATGTATGGATGTATGGATATTTGTTACTCAATCACGCCCGAATGGCTGAACGAATCTGGATGAAATGTGGCACAGAGATAGATTATTGTCTGGAATAACACATAGGCTACTTTTTATCCCGGAAAACGAAGGAGCTCCCGCGGGAACCAAAAAACCTCAATCCACGCGGACGAAGTCGCGGGCATCAGCTAGTAATTAATATATGATTTACTTACAAAAGATTATGATATTATATTAGGACAAAAAATAATATTATGATGAAGCCAGTCACACATTAGCAATGCACGAAAATTTTGACGACCTCCGTGGTGCAGTGCGTTGCATCGTTGTCTTAACGCGCGGAGGCCCGGGTTCGATTCCCGGGCAGGGTCAATTTGGGAATTTATAATTTCTGAATTTTCCCTGGTCGGGAGGCTTCGGCCGTGGCTGGTTACCACCCGCACCCGCACAAATACGTGCCGCTTCAATATAACTGCCATGCCCCTAACAGGTTAGCCCGCTACCATCTTAGACTGCATCATCACTTACCATCAAGTGAGATCGCAGTCAAGGGCTAACTTGTAGTGAAAAAAAAAAAAACAAAACATTGAGTGGCGGACCGGTATTAGAACCCATGATCATAGGTTTCAGTCAGGGCTCTCACCAACTACGCCACGACAATGTGTACTGCAGTAAGTGAAAAAGGTGGTTATAATCCGCGCGGGTTTTATTTGTGCTACGATATGCCGTGTAATAGAAGTCGAGACATCATCAGGTGGAGCATGAGAATTACCGCCCGTTTGTTTTACGACAACCTTCTGACACAGATGTGTGCATGTAATTATGAACCTTAAGCTCATAAGTACATAAGCTTAAGTACATGTTATACTAATGTATCATAGTACTAGCGATCCGCCCCGGCTTCGCACGGGTAGCACTAATAATCCTAATCTATATAATATTAAACTATCCTATCTCTCAAGTTAGATCGAACTGCACATGGTGCGAATTTTATTATAATCGGTTAAGTGGTTTAGAAGTCCATTGAGGACAAACATTGTGACACGAGATTTATATATATTAAGATTATTAGTTAAAGTGGGTACATTTTTTGTGCACGCAGTGTACCATGTGGAGCGGCCGTTTATTTGGTTTCTGGCCTGATTATGAGCAATGCCGAAGTTTATTGCATTGCTTAGGATAATGTGGCCGATTATCTTTCTTTGTAATATATTTACCTACATTTATAAATGTTCTTACATTACAGTAGCTTATGAAGAGAAGGTATTAGGTAAAGGAAAAAAGTAAAAAAATATACCAGTGATCTGGTTATTGTTTTGAAGTGAAAACTTCTTTAGCCGCGTTGACCACTTTTTGGTAGGGGGTAAACTTGTGGATTCGCGTCACCGACATGCTCGCGAACAGAGACATGCTCGTGAACACTGAACACCGACATGCTCGCGTTGTTACGAAGACAAAAGTCTTAAATATAAATATACTACATTCGTTATTAAACTTTAATGGCTTAGTTTTGAGGTTTACATTTTTTTTTAAGTGTTCGTTTTCAGTCATTGATGTAGAACTTTAGTACCTATTTTTCACTTCTACCAGCAGTCCGTATGACTACCAATTTTTTTTTTATGAATAGACTAGCGCTTGCCTGCAATTAAATTAGCTAGAAGTAGTGATGCAGCATGGTTGAGCGCGCTTGCCTAGAAGCTGCCTATTTTTATTGTAAGACAGAACCTAATAATTAATACCTTAGTTAGTTTCAGTTGCATTCACTGAAAAGCCACATTTTAATTTATCTGTCAAAAGAGACGGGAAGTATCCCCTCATGTAAGAATATTTCCCGGGATAAGCCACCGCGCGACGACGGCCCGGGCTTTGCGGTAATCCCGGCCCAATCCCGGGCGGCCCGGGGAATTTTAGCGGGATAAGACCTCGCACCTTGGGCGGTAATTTATATTATACGGCCCCTATGTGCTGAATACCTAATTGGTATCTTAAGGACTATGTGTGATGGTTGGGAGGTCAAAGTAACTTTACATTGGCGCCCCAATAACTTTGGCATTTTGTCAGTTGAGTTACATTTTCAAAATTGCCAGCTACGCCTAAGTCAGACTTTTTGTAGGTCCGATAATCGGGTCAACTTTATCAGCGACTTTGCGACCGACTATCTTACATTTTCCACTGACAATCGAATTGGCCGATTTTGTTGTTAAGCGACTTTTTGTAGGACGTGTGTGTTTCGATATTGCAATCTGTTTGCAATATTGAACACGTTCTACAAAAAGTCGGTCAAAAACAAAGTCGGTGCATCCCAGCCGAAACGTATTAGATATTATATGATATTAGTAGGAAATAAAACGGCCGGAAATGTATGGGCTAAAACATTCTAATCACCGACAGTCGGTGAATGCATGACGTGCAAGCGCACGTCATGAATTCACGAGATAGCCACCGATAAAGTTTCGGACAAGTTTCGACGGACGTCTACAGACTACACACGGCATCGATCACAAAACCTAGACGGCTTCACGGTAAGGGCCCCGAACGGGTTCGAAACAAGTCGGGCATTTTTCCGACAGAACACGTGAGTTTTTCCGGATATTATGTATAGTAATAATAAATATCACTCACGATACTAACGTTAAAATACACACGGCTTGTTATTTTTTAAAGTACCTACGGTGTCTTTTGAATCTTGTCACATAACTTTTTTACTATTTAGAGATTTTATCTATCTTGCTACCAGGAAAACATAATCATTAAGAAATGTATCCCTCCATTTCTCCACGATAAGTTGACAAGTCTGTGTGGGTATCAACTATCATGGTATTGCGACAATTTTTAAGGCTTCCCCCGTTATTCCCGACACGCGCCTCTCGCGACGGAGACTTAGTATTCATTTGCCGTTGCGACAGCAGCAGCGCCATAAATTCAGATTACTGACGCTATTATGTACGGGGCGGTATCCAACTGACGTACTTGCTTTGACACTACTAGATTATTACACTTTAGGCAACTTTGAGGTAGACTTTGCGGTACCCGACGTCGACACTTTCGCACTGCATCCATAGGTACAGTTCGCGCGCGAGTTGAATGCAGAGTAAATGTATGTGTCACCATACATTTGCTCTGCATTCACGAACTATAGGTACGTGTACAATTTTTTTTTTTTTTCTTTTTGGTAGGTACCTAAAACTTGATATACTTAATGACGTATTTCCGCAAATCCGTTAAAATATATTAGAACTGTCGGTACATTTTGTGACTAAGTCGAACAAAATAAAATGGAACTAAAAATTACTACACATAGATTGATCCTTTATCTCCAATTTTTGGAGATGACATTGTTAAAAATCTTTATTTGAACCTACTATAAAAATGATTTTCCGACACCTCTTCGCACAAAACATCGCGACTTTCGGTACATTTTTTGCTGTATGTATACCGATTTTTTGTCTTTAAAAAATACCATCTGTTAAGAGATATGTTCACCTCAAAATTTTGGAAAGAAAAATATTAAAAATACTTCAAGACTTTGTGGAGTGACTTGAAGGTATACTTCGACGTCTACTGCTGGAACTCCTAGACGCGTAGAGCTAGGTATATTCGATACAACAAAATTTTAATGCAAACATTGCACCGTTTATTCGATGCTGGCCACATCAGGTGAAACCGTAAATTTTTTAGGGTCCTAAAATAACAATAAAACAATCACATACCTATTATAGGTAATTTCAATTCATATACGTAATACTGGAAAGATTGATTACCGTTTCCGATAAACTAAAAAACAAGATTTTGGAGCAGTCTTCGCAAATATTTGTATCAGGAAAATTTTATCCAATTTCTGTTACGTAAGAAAATTAGATTTAAAACCTAAAAACTAACGTCTTGAAATATCACAGGTTTTTCATTCACATATAGTTTTGAAATAAAAAGCTTTTAAATAATTCGCATGTTTTTCTCCTATGGGCCGATAAATCCTAGTCTGTAAAGCACTGCTTAGTGCTTATCACACTAATGTAATCCTTCTCCAACAACTATCACCTAAGATATTAAGATTAAAGACCTTAAAATCACGTGTTGAAACATCAAACATTTTTGAAGTGAAAACTTCTTTAGCCGCGTTGAGCACTTTTTGGTAGGGGTAAACTTGTGGATTCGCGTCACCGTCACCGACATGCTCGCGTTATTACGAAGACTAAAGGTCTTAAATATAAATATCCTACATTCTTAATTAAACTTTGATCCCTTAGTTTTAAGGTTTATATTTTTTTTTTTTGGTTTTTTATTTTATCATAAAAAAAAAAATCGTTTTCACTTCTATCAGCAGTCCCTACGACTGCCAATTTTTTCATTTCATCATACACATCAAAAATTTTTATTTTCAATTTTCAAATATGAAAAGCTTTAAAAATTGGATTTTTTTCCAATGGGCTGATAAAACCTAGTCTGTAAAGCAGTGCTTATCAAACTAATGCCTGAAGTGTAATCCGCCTCTTACAACTGTCCGCTTTTACCCCGGCCGGTCGGTTAGTCACTAACGATTCGGTTAAACTTATCACCTACCGACTTAATTTATCAGCTGCCTGGAATTTTAACCCCTACCCCGGTGACGGTGACGGTGCACGGTGGCGCGAATCCACAAGAAATGAATTTGATACGTTTATTTGTTATTTTATTATTATTATTTATTTAAATTATATACTAAATTCGTAATTAAACTTTAATGCCTTAGTTTTAAGGTTTATATTTTAATTTTTTTTTGTTTTTTATTAAATAAAAAAATAAATAAAAAAATTAAAGGAAATTCTTTTTTTTAAATAATTTAAAAAAATAAATAAATATTCGTTTTCACTTCTATCGGCAGTCCCTACGATTTTTCCAATTTTTTTTATTTTCAATTTTTTATTTAAATTATGTAAAGATCTAATAAATTTAGCACGTGTTGAAACATCAAAAATTTTTATTTTCAATTTTCAAATGAAAAGCTTTATACATTGCACTGTTCCCTAATGGGCTGATAAATCCTAGTCTGTAAAGCAGTGCTTATCAAACTAATGCCTGAAGTATAATCCACCTCTAACAACTGTCCGCTCTTACCCCGGCCGCCGGTCCGTTAGTCACTAACGATTCGGTTAAACTTATCACCTAGCGACTTAATTTATCAGCTGCCTGGAATTTTAACCCCTACCCCGTTTGTTTTAGAGCGGAAAGTTCCCTGAGAGGAGTGCACGCTTCGAATTTCTAGTAGCTGAGCCAGGGAAATTGCGTTTTTATTCCTTACATATACTTAGATAATGTCCATTATAATATGTACATATTTATTTACTTATAAGTCGATGCGCCGCGCCGTCGCGCTTTCGTATTTAATATGATATTTTAAAGAAGCACTTGGCCACAGATTAAACAATAGCAACTTCGTCTAAGCTATTACTTACCTAGATAGTAGGTACTTTCTAAATATATTTATACTAATATTATAAATGCGAAAGTGTGTTTGTTTCTTGGTTTCTTGGTTTGACCTTCAATCACGCCGCAACGGAGCAATGGGTATAGTTGAGGACCTGGAGAGTGACATAGGCTACTTTTTATCCCGGAAAATTAAGGAGTTCCTGCGAGAATAAAAAAACTTCAACCACGCGGACGGAGTCGCGGGCATCAGCTAGTATTAAATAAAAGCAACTTCGTCTATAAGGCTATTTCCTATTATAGGCTATTTCCTAGATAGTATGTACTTTCTAAATATAAAATTTTATAAAGTTCACGCCGTTCAGGCGTATAGAAGTTATGGTGGAATATACAAACTCACATACATACATACATACAATACATTCATGGACCCTGAAAACAATATACTCCTTTTTTCAGGCAGTCGTATAAAAAAAGTACGTTATCAGCAGAATCCCGCCAAATGCATGGCCCCAGATGGGGCTCAAAACTGAAACTTGCGGCCAATTAAAAGTTTTTAACAATTAACCGATGCAATGGTAGTGACCATCGAGTAGTGACGCTTTGTTCGAGCCCACCGGCCGCTCGCTCTGTTTCCCACTTTGCGATGCACTTTTCAATGAAACGAACTGTAACAAACTCGTGTTACCCTGGTATCCATACTAATGTTATAAAGTCTGTTTGTCTGCTACGCTTTAACGGCCCATCTTTTTAGCCAATTTTGATGAAATTTGTTTTGAAATAGGTATCCCGGGGAAGGTCATAGGCATACTTTTTATCCCGGAAAATTAACTGTTCCCCTGGGAATAAAAAAAACTCAATAGGAGACGGGAGGGTGGTTTCCCCATACAATCGTATTAGTCTGTTTTCTCCGTGCATAATTACAATATAGAAAATATTTTTGCACCATAAAATCTATAATTATGTGTCCGTGCCATGCCCCTATGTTTTGCTTTTTTCGGTAAATCAATAATTTTAAGAATAAGGAACCTTCAAAAATTACAAAAAATGGCCCAGTTTTCGCGTCATCATCAGACATCCCGCAAATTTTGACGAATGTAATAAAAAAAAAAAGAAAAACATACCGACATGAGTCGTCCTTAAATTATTCTTTAAAAAAAAATTAAAATCGGTTCGGTTTTGGAGGAGGAAACAGAAAAATACGAGAGTAAGAATTCGACTGTTTTTCATAGGTATTATCGGTCCAAGCTGCATTTGTCCATATCGGGTATTATGGAATTCTACTCGAGGAGCAGCGCGATGGCAATACCTATTCTCAAAGTTTCCCGTTCATGCCATATTATCCTCTTAATCCATGCGGACGAAGTTGCGGCCATCATCTAGTTACCTATATTTTATTGAAAAAAAAAACTAGTTGCCCGCAGTCTGGCCAATTATAGGCAAAATTTCAGTTGGCCGGCCAGTGGCCAATTAGGTAGAGTTCAGTGATTTTTTAATTAAACAGTGCGAATTCATTCTGGCTTGCCCAGAAAGTGATAAAACAAGTTAACTATAATAAATCTATTTCTATGAGTTTAACTGATGGTTTTTGAACGGGAAATCAGCCAGATATTATAATAAACATGCGTCTACCACTAATTGTTGAAGTTTTTCTTGGTAAGGCCGTCGGAGACTATAATGTTACTAACGCTAAGTTGATATCTATCCTTGGCTAGCGTGGTGGACTATGGCTAAACCCTTTTAATTCCGAGAGAAGATACGTGCCTAGTCTCTCTCTCTCTGCGTCGCATTCCTCATTACTGGGGGTCGTGCCCCCTTCCATTAATCAAATAATGGTAGGAGTTTTCTTGGGATAATAATGCTATTAAAGAAGGAAGAAGTGTCTAGGAGTACTTAGCAATAGATTATTTTTAGATTATTTGGGAAGGGAATTCAAATATGGGAACCGGGCGCAAAGTACCATATATAACCTAATCAATTATATCGTACGTATAATTTAACGAATATAACTTACAAAAGACAAAGATAGCTTCGCCAATTCGTTTCCCTTATCTAAATCGCAGGCCCTTTGAGAGAATGCCGACAAATGTAGGCGACAATTTTTATCGCCCCCCTTCATCTTGCTCCCGACGCGCCATTTATGAGGGGAAGTCAGTAATTTGTGTTTCTACATCGTACTCTTCATTGGTGAGGGTCCTGACCTAACCAGTTACCAGTAACTAGAACTACCTCCCTCCCTCCCTGGCGCAGTGCTGAACGCTGTTGCCTTACCTTGGGCGGTCCTGGGTTCGATTCCCGGCAGGGACAATTTGGGAATTTATAATTTCTGAATTTTCTCTGGTCTGGTCTGGTGGGAGGCTTCGGCCGTGGCTAGTTACCACCCTACCGGCAAAGACGTACCGCCAAGCTATGTAGCGTTCCAGTACGACTGCATCATCACTTACCATCAGGTGAGATCACAGTCAAGGGCTAACTTTTAGTGAATAAAAAAAAAAATTACGCCACAGAAATTAAGTAGATACATAATAATATATTTAGTAATAGCAAAGGATGATGTAAGTACCGAATGACAAACTTATTGGAGTTACCATTTAGTTTTAGTCTGCAACGTGCTGGATTTAGCATTTAAATTAAACCATTAGCCTTTATTGAAGCTTCTTATTTCGAGTTTAAACTATATAATAGAACAACAAAATTGGCACTTATTGGCTTCTAGTGCAAGCGTCGAATTTGACTCCAATTTGGCAATGCAGGGCGAATCGCACGCCTATCCATTAAGCTTAATTGCCATTCTGTGACTGAATTCTCTATTTTCATTGGGAAAGGCAAATATTTATTGTTTTCGCCCGAGTACGGAAGGGACGTGTTTACAACTCTGTTATCCATACCAATATTATAAATGCGAAAGTGTGTCTGTCTGTCTGCTACGCTTTCACGGCCCAACTAAACAACTGATTTTGATGAAATTTGGTACAGAGACAGGTAACACCCCGGGGAACGACATAGGCTACTTTTTATCCCGGAAAATGGAAGCGCGTCACGATATTATCGCGTCGCGGTGGCGCGTTTGTCGGTTCACGTAGGACAATGTCTTTAGCTTTGTTGTAGCTGATCCTTTTTTTTACCCGACTGCGGAACGCACAGGGTTATGTGTTCATCAGTCTATATATGTATATTTCCTTTGTGTCGCACTACAGATAAAACGGCTGAACCGATTTTGATGATACTTGCACCACTAGATTTGTCTTAATTTTCCGAGTGTCATAACGGAAGCCGAATTTAAGAAAAAACAAAATGGCGCCCACTAGAAGCCATATTGTAACAAATTTAAAAATGAAAGTCAATAAACTATGGCAAGTGGGGTATCGATGAATAGGTCTTGTAAAATCAGAGTTAGGTTCCCTAGACCATTTTTTCATTTTAACGATCATTTAGGATTTACGAGGTTTCAAAGGTTCATTTTTAGTGTATTCCTTTGTGTCGCACTACAGACAAAACGGCTGAACCGATTTTGATGATACTTGCACCACAAGATTTGTCTTAATTTTCCGAGTGTCATAACGGAAGCCGAATTTGAGAAAAAACAAAATGGCGCCCACTAGAAGCCATATTGTAACAAATTTAAAAATGAAAGTCAATAAACTATGGCAAGTGGGGTATCGATGAATAGGTCTTGTAAAATCAGAGTTAGGTTTCTTTGAACATTTTTTCATTTTAATGATCATTCAGGATTTACGAGGTTTCAAAGGTTGTAATCCTTTGTGTCGCACTACAGAAAAAACGGCTGAACCGATTTTGATAGTACTTGCACCACTAGATTTGTTTTAATCTTCCGAGTGTCACTATGGAGGCCGAATTTGAGAAAAACAAAATGGCGTCCACTAGAAGCCAATTAATAAATGAAAGTCGATAGGCTATAGGCAAGTGGGGTATCGTTAGATAGGTCTTTTAAAATCACACCTAGGTTCCTTAAACCATTTTTCCGTTTAAATGATAATTTAGGATTTACGAGGTTTCAAAGGAAATGTTTAAAGTTCCTACATAAATCATCTATCTATCAAACTAGGTATGATACCTATTATAAAGGGAAAAGATTTGGATTATCTCAAAAACTACTCAACCGATTTTAAAAATTATATCACTTATAGAAAGCTACATTATTTTATACTCCTTCAATCGATGAGTCAAAAAATCAATAAATTCATCAATGCCACATGCAGCGCATATTCGACTTACATAACTTACGACTAAAATTTTTAATGTCTATTAAAATATTGGTTCCGACTTTGCTACGTACTAAATACGTACAAATTGTGTTTTTGAAAATACTTTTTTTGCATTGTTCACGGGCATTTTCGTAAGTGGCCGACGTTCATGGGCTTACGAAAGCGATTGGACGCGGTAAATGCCGAGGTCTCGTGACGTCGCGTCGCTGCGATAGGACTCTCGAAAATTAATTCACTCTCTCTGTCGAAAAAATAGCAGATTCACGAATTTTACCAAACCAAATTTATATTAGCATTATAACATATTATGCAAATTTGATGATGGTTATGGTGATCACCATGGTAGTCATTACGAATAAATCAATCCGCTGCTTATTCACATGCTCTAAAATGCTACCACAAAATCTATAATAGTACCTTTGGTACAACTTCGGGCAGAAAAAAAGGCCGCCTGTTTACAATAAATACTGAACTAAAAAGTTTAAAATAAAAAAGTAATTTAATAAAACAAAAAACCCGACTGCTTGGATACCAAAAAGTATAAAACAAGACATGAATTGAAGTATTTCATTATTATCAATTTACATCGTATAATAATATTAATAAAATTTATCAAGGCGCAGTCGCACGTCCAATAGCTAACATTTACCTTAACGTGCGACTGCGCCTTGATAGATTTTATTAATATTATTATACGATGTAAATTGATAATAATGAAATACTTCAATTCATGTCTTGTTTTATACTTTTTGGTATCCAAGCAGTCGGGTTTTTTGTTTTATTAAATTACTTTTTTATTGAGGGATGTAAAGGTATACCTACGTCATATTAAACTGCAATTTTAATAAAATTAAAAAAAAAAAAATTTAACGCTGTTGAGTTTTATTTTATTTATACAAATAATTAAATAAAATACTGCTTTAAACAATGCTAGTAAACCCACAGGTCTCTAGACCAAGCGGTATAAGATATAGGTACGTTTATGATGAGAAGTGATAAAGAAAAAATATTCAATTTTCCATGAAACTTGGTTGTTGTGTTTTAGTTTCGAACTTCCTCCTTTTTTCCACATTTTTTCACACACAAAAAAAAGAGAATTCCGAAACTTGCTCGTTTCGAAATCAAAATAGCGGCATCCAAATTAACTTTCCACTCTGGGCAGGATTGCAATTTCCTGTTTTCTGTTCGGCCGTTGGAAAAAGCGTGGAATGGAAGGAATCCGGGGCCGCGTCAAGAATCCACTGGCAGTTTAAGCCCATGGTACCTATTTGGTGTTGCTACTTTGGTACAAGTCAAGAGAGAATAGAACGCGTTTTCTTCGTGGAAATCCTGCAGGTTTAGCATGCGCACAACGAGATATCTCGCGACGTGAGAGCGAGAAACATCTCTCAACAACAGTCGATGCCGGCTAATTTCTCGTTTACCCTAACATGCACAAAATCCGGTATATTTCGAGAAAAAAATAGTCGGCATGTAAGGGTACGTAGAAAAAAATACCACAGATAAGAAATATTACTTTTATCTGTACTTTTGACGCAACGAGATAAGTAACCATGTTAGTTTCGGTAGACTTATAGACATAACGGGTAGACATAATTTTACTCGTTCTGCGCATGCTAGCCTTACTCGAGTGGACTACTTTGTCTTTTCGGCACGCAGCTACTACAGACTCGGCTCGGCGAGCCTAGTGGACGCCAGTCTAAGTGTTTACATTGCAAATTCGATTGATCGTATTAAGCGTTCAATCGCGACAAAGTAAAATGAACTTAAGTGCATTGACTTAGAGCTCAATTTCGTGTATGCGTTCACAGATAGCGCACCAAACGATACGTTTGGAAATTAAAATCTGTTGTACTGAATTTGTGACCTTAAATCAAGAGGTTTTGGGTCCATTCTACTTTGACGCCAATGTGATAGAATGCTCGATACGAACAATCGAATTTGCAATGTAATATAAAAAAAATTGCAAAGTTAGTAATCCGAAAACTTACACTAAGCATACAGAGTTATACTAAAGTTATAAATGTAAAAGTATGTCTGTCCGTTTGTTACCTTTTCAAGATTCATCCGTCGTTACCAAAAATTGGTTGACGTCCTTTGTTCATGCATTTTTACAGGGCGCCCGATGCTACTGAAATCCAGTGGTGTGTCCCAATATTCCTTCCGTTTGTGCGCTCTAGCTACCAGGGAATCATAAGAAATAAGCAGCAATCTACTGTAACGGCCCGAACTCTCATTGAACTTGGCGGCAGTAAAAATCTGATGGGGTCTAATGACAGAGATTTTGCCGCGTTTTTTACGATTTCCAAGTGCCGGCGCATCGGAATTTGCGAGAAGCAATAAAATTAGACGTCTCAAGTCCTTTTTGCTTTGTAAAAAGGAGAGTTTTATACTTTATTTTATTTTCGAGTCAATTCGTTTTTCAATGACAGTTTTTCCTTGATTACGGTATCAAGTCACGGTAGGTACGATAAAAACTTGGATAAAGAAGCATAGCCCTAAATAACTAAAAGTAGAAGGATAAACTGTTAGGTCCTAAATATTAACAACTACTTAGATGACGCCCGCGACATCGCCCGCGTAGATTAAGGTTTTTTGATTTCCGTGGGAACTCTAATTTTTCGAGATAAAATGTGTTAATTCAGGGTGTAAGCTATCTCCATTCCAAATGTCAGCAAAATCGGTTCAGCCCTTGAGGCGTGACGGAGTAACAAACATCTAAACATACAAATCAACCATACTTACAAACTTGAAACAGAAGATGTAAATAGCGAACCAATCAGATTATTATAAAATGGCATGTTAATTTATCATGTCACCTATCTGATTAGTCCACTTTATCACTATTCCGCCAAACTTATCTAACCCGGTGACAGCTATATGAAAAATGAAATAAAAACGAAAACTAAACAGGCATAAAAATTAGTTCCAATTTTGGCCACTGAGTCAGAATGTTTGTGGGACAATTTGAAGGATTTATACGAAGTGAAAGCGCATAATACGCGCTTAAGAGCTTAATATACAGAAGCTTAATTTCGTAGTTCCAGCAGTAGGGGGTGTAACTCAGTGGTAGAGTGTCTGCTTCGCATGCTGAAAGTCCTGGGTTCAAATCCCAGCACCTCCAAATGAAATATTGTTTTGTTTTCCTAAAGATGTAAGCGTATGGTAATATTAATTTGCGCATTAGTGCGTTAATATTATAATGACCGCAATATTGACGCATTGTGTGAGTGCCGCCATTTTTGTCGAGGTATTTTACAGTAGATACTAGGTTGTTCCAACTACCAAGTGCATTGTTCTGGTGTGGCACTAAAAAAAACATAAAACAAAATAAGAAGAAGAAGTTACTTAATTGGTGCTGTGCGCCTTAGTACTTAGTTTGCTAAGCATGGAAAACTGCATTTTTTCTAATTTTACTGTTCAGTTGTATTGTAAATTTGTTTAGAAAATATGTATTGTAAAACATTGAGAAAATTAATCTGTGTGTAATTTTTATGATCATCTATCTACATCTCAAGTTCCAGCAGTGATTCTTTTAAAAAAACAATTGTAAAATGTTGGTAATAAAAAAGGGTACAATTTATTTATTCGGTTCAATTAGCAACGAGAGCCTTTCATTGAAATAATACCAGGGTCCCATAAACTCGGATGACGAGTGACAATCGTCCGTCCTCTATCCGCGATATGGAATTAAATCATCCGACGGTACTCCGCACCTGCCCAAAAACCGATTAAAATGATGGAACGGTGCGCGGATTTTTTGACACGGATTTACTAAAACCTAGAAACGTCTCAGATTGTAAAATGTAATGAAATTCGTTTTGTAGGTGATTTTGGATTTTTAAATCTCACCCGGTGACAGCGTCGCTTACATCTATGAAAAATAAAATAAAAACAAAAACTACTGCTGTGTGGGTCTTCTCCGGTTGGCCCATGAGGGCCAAGCGTGGGTACGGGCTTCGAGGCTGAGCCTCCTTACCCGGGAGGGGCCCGGGGCAACATTGTTCCCCGGTGCCTTGTAGGCTACGGGCCCCTAGGTCGGGTTAAACAGGCATAACAATTAGTTCATAATTTGGGCCACCGGGTCAGATAAGTTTGTGGGACAGGGCCGGTTTCTGAATTAAGCATTCAAGCAAAAATCAGCTAAGTTTTGCTCAAATATTTGATTAACACTTAAGATTTTTGTGTTTCACACGATAAAATTAGAAGTTCTCAAATTGTAATTAGCTATACGTGTCGTTCGCAATGGACGCGCCAAGGAAATAAAGATGAAGTTTAATATCCATTTAGGCACCAGTATTTTTTTTTATTTCACTACAAGTTAGCCCTTGACTGCGATTTCACCTGATGGTAAGTGATGATGCAGTCTAAGATGGTTGCGGGCCATCTTGTTAGGGGTACGGCAGTTATATAACCCATATCCCTATCGGTTTCTACACGGCATCGTACCGGAACGCTAAATCGCTTGGCGGTACGTCTTATCCGGTAGCGTGGTAACTAGCCACGGCCGAAGCCTCCTACCAGGAAGTTACACTACTGATCTATACCAAGGCATCATAAAATAGAGCAGGTAAGAGGTATATCTAGTAACTTTTATGCCCGTTTGCACTAAACTTAGGAATCGCCTAATTTCCTGCCCAACTTGTTTAGGCTTATCCTAGCGTTTAAAAAGCTTGCACTAACCTTAGGCCATTCCTAAATCCACTTAGGAGATGCCTAACTTTATGAGCCCGATTAGTAAGCGCCCAAGCGTTAGGCGATACTTAAGTTGAATTTTTTGTAGTCTGTGGACCATTTTGATTGGTCTCACGGTTGATATGTACCTACTCTGTGGTTGATAGGTATCACAACCACAGAGTACCTACATTGTTATTGTGATTGTTATTTAGGTAGAACACTACACTGATCACAAGCAAAATGGCACAAGATTTATTAGATTCTTTCTCCTTCTTCATTATGTCACCACTGGAATTGTGAATTTGGGTGATTTTTGCCCAAGCCTGTTCTTTCTCTTTATTTGATGCAGTATCGTGTGCTGTTACTTTGGAAATAATGCACTGCCCCTCTTCGCACAACAACCGTACAAACCGCAACTTCTCCTCTGCCGTAAAATTGGCAGTTCTTTTTCGTTTATTTATTTGTCTTTCCATTTTAATTGCTGATTTATAAAATCCCGTAAAATAAATAACCTTCAACTCCACGTACATAATGTCACCTGTGCAATATATAAACCAATAAAATAAAATACACCAATGTTTTAGCTTTTGTCTCTATTCAACTCATGCCTGAGGTTATGACAAGATAAGGTAAAAAAATATTCTAGTGTTTACATTACTTTGCAAGATATATTTTTTTTTAAAAACCATAAACAATCATTCATTCCATTCGTTCCTAGAGATGCCTAACTAGGCAATGCTTAAGTTACGACACAGCAAGGACAAGACTGTCAGTGCAAACGAATTTTTTTGCTAGGCCGTTCTTAAGCCTAGGTGTATCTTAACTAGGACAAGCCTAACTTGAGTTTAGTGCAAACGGGCATTAGAGTCGTTGGTCTTGATTTAATCTTTCATTCTCGCCGTATTGCCGGCTGAAATTTTTCAAACGTCACGCCGGGTTTGACAAATGCTCCGGGGACCTCCCCGCAAATTACAATCCGGCAATTTCTCGCGCGCTTTTTTTTTTAATTGGAGCAGCTGATGTAGGCTGAGGTGTTTTGGGAACTTCGCCTCGTTTTGCGAGCATTTTCCATAATGTTCGCATGGCTAATGCGTGAGTCGATAACCTTTCTACATACTGTATTGTACCTTTTATACCTAGTACATAATATATCAAACTAAACCATACATCATAGGTACTACGCTTTCACGGCCCATCTGTTCAACCGATTTTGATGAAATTTGGTACAGGGGTACCCGAGGAAGGACATAGACATACTTTTTATCCCGGAAAATTAAAGAGTTCTCGCGGGAATCAAAAAAATCTTAAACCACGCGAATGAAGTCGCGGGCATCATATAGTGATATAATAAACTAGATGATGCGTGCAATTCCGTACAATCTACCCCTGTACCAAATTTCATCAAAATCGGTTGAACAAATGAGCCGTGAAGCGTAGCAGACAGTCATACAGACAGACAGACACACTTTCACATTTATAATATTAGTATGGATTAGTACGGATTTTTAATGGTTGTCACACACAGATGGACAGTCTCAGTCACTAATAAGGATTTCTCGGAATAATACGGCACATCGAAACAACGTCATTAATCAAAAAATAATAATGGCACGGAAAAGATAAAAAAGACTCCTCAGCCCCACTACAATTAGTGTCAGCAAATAATATTTTATTTGGAGCCCGATGGCGCCCCAAGGGCCAAGGGTCGTGCTCTGTCCTCGGCTTGTTTGTTTGTCATTACGCCCATCTTTTAATTGATAAGGGGTACACTTGTTGTTTTCGCGTCATCCAACATTAATGGACATACAATTGAAATGTACGTTGGTAATTGGTATGTACTGTTTATTTTTAAACTAGCGTGTGCCCGCGACTTCGTCTGCGTGGTTTAAGTTTTTTTTATTCCTGCGGGAACTCCTAAATTTTCCGGGATAAAAAGTAGCCTATGTCACTCTCCAGGTCCTCAACTATACCTATGTCAAAAATCACGACGATCCGTTGCTCCGTTGCGGCGTGATTGAAGGACAAACCAACAAACCAACATCCCAACAAAGCAATAAACCAACAAATAAACACACTTTCGCATTTATAACATTTTTGGTTCCTACGGGAAACCTTTAATTTTGCGCGGATAAAAAGTATCCTATGTGTTATTCCAGAATATAATAATCCAGATTTAATAATAATTTAATAATTTCCCAATGCAAACTTGTGTAATTATGTACGACTTTTCTTATTTGCATGATTTGACTACCTGTAAATTGAATTGCGTGTTTAGCTAGATAGCTTTCTAACATTTTGTATACCTTTTACATGTAATTCTGTTGGTACCTAGTTCTAATAAATAAAAATAAAATAAATAAATAATCTATCTCTGTGCTAGATTTCACAGATCCGTTCAGCCGTTCTGGTTTGATTGAGGAACAAACATCCATCCATACAAACTTTCGCATTTATAATATAATATTAGTATACGAGTAGATTGTTCTTTTTTTAAATCATTAAAGCTGGGGGTGGAGCGATTATGTGGCCTAAGATGGGACGTGCTTGCCTAGAAAATAGCCCGCTACCATATTAGACTGCATCATACATCATCAATAACAATCAGGTGAGATTGCAGTGAAGGGCTAACAGTGGCGTAAAAAGTTTGTAATTGGTAGGAAACACAGATTTAGGATTTTAAAGGGTTATCAGCGCCCCACATGATAGTACTTACACTAGGTACTTACTGTATTTAATTTAGGTATATACCTATGTATTGTAATATCTTCTTATCAAAAAAAGAGCAACTGTTGAGTTTCTTGCCGGTTCTTCTTAGCAGAATTTATTTTCCGAACCGATGGTAGAGGCAAAACATGACGTAACTTATGAGACACCTGTATGTCCTACATATTTTTTTTTTTTATAAATTGAGTTAGAGGTTTTATCCATATTCTATTTCTCTGTGCCGTGATTCCCATTGCTGAGGGTCGTGAGCCCATTCTATTATGGTTACATAATGGTAGGGCTTGGTACTCTTTAAAAATTAACTTATTTTAATATCATACTAATATTATAAATGCAAAAGTATGTTTATTTGTTGGTTTATTGGTTTGTCCTTCAATCAAGGCGTAACGGAGCAACGGATCGACGTTATTTTTGGCATGGATATAGTTGAAGACTTGGAGAGTGACATAGGCTTAGACTTTTTATCCCGGAAAATTATTATGGAGTTCCCGCTGGAGTAAAAAAAAAACCTAAAACACGCGGACGAAGTCGCGGGCATCAGCTAGTAGTAGTACCTAGTTTATAAATAAACTTGCTACTAAAATAATCTGCTAACAGACTTCATACTTTGTTCTGTGGAAAATAACTTTTTAATTATTGGAGTCTGGTCTCAGCACAGAATCCCCCAAAGGTATTCGACTTATATGTTTATCATTATTCCCATATCTCGATAAGAAGTGCACTCATTATTTTCGCGTCATCCAACAGTAATTGGCAACTAAAGGAACGAAACAGAAAAAAAAGCGCTGGTGCTTTATTATACGATTGCCCAAAAAAGGACTAATAAGTTTTACCTTTTCAGAGTTCATGATGTACTCGTATATGAGTTTCTTTATTCCACCATTAAATCATAAATCATAACCATAAATCATTTATTTTACAAAATCGTGGGTAACAGCTTTATAATACAAGTAGAATCTTCCCGTACACAATCTACTGTCAGAGACCTAGTGTGGAAAAAATATATAACACTAAAATTTATATATCATGTAGAATTTTAATTCAAAATATGTCTGGTATAAAAAAAAATTAAATTAAATTTTCTTTCGATTTTATAAAGTTATTAATTAAAATTACTATAATGTCAAACAATTTAAATATTCGTCAATATTGGCATTAGATTATTTTATTAATATTTTATAGTTTACAACTCGTTCTTCATATAACACTATCCACGTTTGACCTCCAGTATGATACACGAGTAACCTGATGAGAATTAGGTTAGTGAAATAACATTTAGTGACTTAGGTTCTGGAAATAGAAAATACTTTGTCAGATTCCGTGACGGTATTGTGTATTGAGCACTAGGTTGTGCTGCAAATTGTGAGCTGTAGCGATTTTGTATTTTGTTTTAATCGTGCATCGTGCTTTACAATCGTGCATTGTCGAGTCAACATCTCCTGAAGATGCTCCGGTGTCGAAGTGAAACGTACGTTGAGAATAATTTGGAAGATTTATGTGGTGTGGTGAATATTGCAAGCTGCAAGTGCAAGATACACTGTACCACATATATTTGCCTACTGTTGCGGATTATAATAATAATTTCGTTTCCTTCATAATTCCTTCATAATTTTGTTTTAATGTTATTTAAACAGAGCTTATAAATTACAAGAGTGGTGATAGCCTAGTCAAAGATGGGAGAGATTTAACTTGAAAGGGGCAATTTTTAATTTACACCCATACCCCTACTGCCAGCTTGAAGCTAACTTTTTTGAGCTATATAAGTTTTAAGCAATTAAATGTATCTCAACGGTAAAGAAAAACCTGCATGCCCGAGAGTTCTTTATGAGGTTCTAAACCGTGTTTGAAGTCTGCCAATTCGCTCTTGGCCGGCCTGGTGAACTAAGCTAAGCGCTTTTCATTCAAAAGGAGACTTGTGCTCATTATTGAGCTGTCGATAGTTTGAAATGATGATGATGATAGCGATACTGATTACAGTACCGAGCTACTGCCGGAGTGGAGTTACCCTGATATAAAAGGCTCCCCGCTTAAGCTTACAATTTGTCCCGCTTTAGTCTGTGACTTGGAGCAGTCAAACAGTCGAGGCACGTGCGAACACGGCGGCTCTGTCTCGCGATGTCATCGATACTAATTTCAGTTTCGAGTTACTGCCGGAGTGGAGTTACCCTGATATAAAAGATTCCCCGCTAAAGCTTATGATTGGTACCGCTTATGTCAGAGTGGAGTTACCGAAAGGATTTTCCGCTAAAGCTTATGATTCGTACCGCTTTAGTCCGTGACTTGGAGCAGTCTTAAAAGACAGTATAAACAGTCGAGGCACGTGCGAACACGGCGGCTCTGTCACGCGGTGTCAACGATACTGATTTCAGTTTCGAGCTACTGCCGGAGTGGAGTTACCCTGATATAAAAGATTCCTCGCTAAAGCTTATGATTTGTCCCGCTTAAGCCTGTGACTTGGGTCAGTCTTAAGACGGTATAAACAATCGAGGCACGTGCGAACACGGACGCTCGGTCTCGCAATGTCAACGATACCTAACTGATTTCGCGTTACTGCTAGAGCGGAGTTACCCTGATATAAAAGATTCCCCGCTAAAGCTTGTGAATTGGAGCAGTCTTAAGACAGCATAAGCAGTCGAAGTACATGCGAACACGGAGGCTCTGTCTCGCAGTGTTAAGGATACCTATCTGATTTCGCGTTACTGCTAGAGTGGAGTTACCCTGATATAAAAGATTCGCCGCTAAAGCCTGTGACTTAGAGCAGTCTTAAGACAGTATAAACAGTCAAAGCACGTGCGAACACGGCGGCTCTGTCACGCGGTGTCAACGATACTGATTTCAGTTTCGAGCTACTGCCGGAGTGGAGTTACCCTGATATAAAGGATTTCCTCGCGGTAATGTTTATATAACCGCCATAACAACTGTATGTGACGAGAAATCGAGATTTTCCGCGAGAGTGGCAAGCGTGTAACTAAATTTCTATAAAATAAACTTATACATCAGCAACTTTATTTTACACTTTAGGCAAACCATAATAAATATTATGCAAGACGGACGCGTTTGGAACCCTCGTACCTTTAGTTTTAAGATACCGTGGTTAATTATCTCCATCACGTCTTATACTTTGTAAACGTGACGTTCAGAAGGTGTACTGCGTAGGAAGTAGGTACATAACATACTAATATTATAAATGCGAAAGTGTGTTTGTTTGTTGGTTTGTCCTTCAATCACGCCGCAACGGAGCAACGGATCGAAATACAGAATTGAATATCCCGGAAAATTAAGGAGTTCCCGTGGAATTATAAAAAACTTATTCCACGCGTACGAAGTCGCGGGCATCAGCTAGTAGTATTATAAATGCGAAAGTGTGTTTGTTGGTTTGTTGGTTTGTTCTTCAATCACGCCGCAACGGAGCAACGGATCGACGTGATTTTTGGCATGGGTATAGTTGAGGACCTGGAGAGTGACATAGGCTACTTTTTATCCCGGAAAATTAAGGAATTCCCACGGGAGTCAAAAAAACTTAAACCACGCGGACGAAGTCGCGGGCATCAGCTAGTTTTGAATAAATATACTTTGAGTTTGAGTTTAAAATTTTTGCCAATTTCTTTAGGGTTTTAACGACTGCGTTGGGATTTATAAGTGAAGGATGATAAACATTTCGTACTGCTTTGTATTGTAGGAAAGGTGCGGGAATCAAAAAGTTTTATCCACGCGGACGAAGTCACGGGTATCATCTAGTGACTCATAAAAGCTTACAGCACTTTCGTTGTAAATTCGAGGATTCGATATTTGAATTTACCCTGACGGGGCTTTCTTCACGGTAATGTTTATATAACCGCCATAACAATTGTATGTGACGAGAAATTGAGATTCCTCGAGATACAAGGAAATAGGAAGTCGAGCGAGTAACTTTTATTTTGAATGAATTTATTACATTTACGAGTAGGTACATTATGGAAAGTAGAAATATATATCAACTACGATCCACAATGGATTGACGTGGTTTTTTGCATAGATATACCTATATATACTACTAGATGATGCCCCCGACTTCGTCCGTGTGGATTAAGGTTTTTTATTCCCTCGGGAACTCCTTAATTTCCCGGGATAAAAAGTACCTCTATACCAAATTTCAGCAAAATCGGTTGAAAAGATGGGCCGGGAAAGCGTAGCAGACAGACAGACAGACAGATAGACAGACAGACAGACAGACAGACAGACAGACAGACAGACAGACAGACAGACAGACCGACAGACAGACAGACACACTTTCGCATTTATAATATTAGTATGGAAGTATGGATATGGATATAGTTAAAAACCTGAAAAGTCACGTATACCCAGGCTTTTTCCCCGATAATGTAAGCTTTCCACAGAATTTTCGAAAACCTAATCTAAGCGGATGAGGTCGTGGGCATCGTCAGCAAATACAGAGAGAAAGTGATTCATTGGCATATTGGGTATAATGAGATTTTGCAAGAAGCCTCAAAAATCTAACCCAAGAGCGTATAATAGCCGCGGCGTAAGTTGAACTATGCGCAGAAACACATTTCGGGTGTCAAACGAAGTGCGGTATGAGGTGCGTTCATACCACTTGCTCCCCGCGCATGCTCCGTTGGGCCCTGTAGTAAGTATGCCTATGCCTGCGCGGACGACCGCCATTTTTGGTCAACTTACGGGACGCGATTTATACTATTACCTATTCTGTGCCAAGAGGACGAAGTCATGGGCATCAATCATACTACCTACCTAATATTATAAATGCGAAAGTGTGTTTGTTTGTTGGTTTGTCCTTCAATCACGCTGCAATGGATCGACGTGATTTTTTTGCACAGGTATAGAAGAGGACCTGGAGAGTGTCATAGGCTACTTTTTATCCCGGAAAATTAAGGAGTTCCCGCGGGAATCAAAAAAACTTATTCCACGCAGACGAAGTCGCGGGCATCAGCTAGTATCAATATAACTTCAACCCATTGCCGGCGCACGAGCACGAGTTTCCCCTTAGAATGGTCTGGCTGTAGTCCACCACGCTACCCAAGTGCGGATTGGCAGACTCCAAACACCTTTGAGAACGTTCTCAGGCATGCAGGCTTCCTCACGATGTTTTCCTTGAACGTTAACGCAAGTAATATAATATTTTAACTAGCTGATGCCCGCGACTTCGTCCGCGTGGATTTTAGGTCTTATGGAGTCCCGTGGGAACTGGTTTTTTTCTCAGTATAAATGTATATAATATGAAACTGAATAAATGACCGTCAGTCTGACAATATTATATTTGAAGATCTCTCTACTGTCTTGTCTCATTTACTTTTTGTATATGGAGTTTTTTTAACCCATTTTTTTTACTTTTCCGTACAATTTTTCAAACATTTTCTTTCATAAGAACCTTCTCCTTACAATAACAAACACAACAAAAAAAGAATTAGCGAAATTGGTCCAGCCGTTCACGCGTGATGCCGTGACCTAAGGAAATAGGGATTCATTTTTAGGGTTCCGTAGCCAAATTTGGCAAAAACGGAACCCTTATAGATTCGTCATGTCTGTCTGTCTGTCTGTCTGTCTGTCTGTCTGTCCGTCCGTATGTCACAGCCACTTTTTTCCGAAACTATAAGAACTATACTGTTGAAACTTGGTAAGTAGATGTATTCTGTGAACCGCATTAAGATTTTTACACAAAAATAGAAAAAAAAAACAATAAATTTTGGGGGTCCCCATACTTAGAACTGAAACTCAAAAATTTTTTTTTCATCAAACCCATACGTGTGGGGTATCTATGGATAGGTCTTCAAAAATGATATTGAGGTTTGTAATATCATTTTTTTCTAAACTGAATAGTTTGCGCGAGAGACACTTCCAAAGTGGTAAAATGTTGGTCCCCCCCCCCGTAACTTCTAAAATAAGAGAATAATAAAACTAAAAAAAATATATGATGTACATTACCATGCAAACTTCCACCGAAAATTGGTTTGAACGAGATCTAGTAAGTAGTTTTTTTTTAATAATTTAAAACTTACTACAGGTTTGTACGGAACCCTCGGTGCGCGAGTCCGACTCGCACTTGGCCGGTTTTTTATATATAGAGAAGATTGTGCATTTGACAACAAGTGAAATCTTTATTTCAAACGTCAAAACACGCGCTTAGTTTAAGATGTTGTTTAAAATACTGAACAGTGACGTCATCAAAATTAGACGCACTTTTTTACTCCAATCGATAGTTTAAAATGGTTTTCGAACATAAATCTAATAGGAGACGTGGGTAGCATATTACGACTATTGGGAGATCCTATATTTAATAATCACAAAAAAATAGTTTCTTTGTGTAATAATAGTAGTCAAATACCCAGTTGAGTTGATAAAACGCACTAAACTCTGTTACGAAAGTTAGAAGTACGTGTTCGCAGTTCGAGTGTCGAACCCCCTGCTTCCACCACCCACCACCCACCGCTACACCCCATTAACGTGCCACTGCTGGGCACAGGCCTCCACTCTCATAGGAGAGAGGGAATTAGAGCTTAGACCCACAACGCTGCTCCAATGCGGGTTGGCGGGCTTTAACGACTATTATCATGTTAGTGATAATAACCGGGACCGACGGCTTAACGTGCTCTCCGAGGCACGGGGGTGAAACACCGCCAACTTCCTAACTCCGGGCTAGTACTGAGAATTTCTAATCAGAAAAACCCAACACTCATTATGGCCCGACCCGGGACTCGAACCCGGGACCTCGTCAGTCGCAGTCGAACATGATAACCACTAGACCAACGAGGCAGTAACCCCCTGCTTAAAAGCTGTCATATTATTAGTTCACGAAGTTCGCATTTACTTAGTTGGCGTCTTAACGAACTCATTAATGTTTAACTGAACAACAACTAAAATCAAGTGTCATAACTCAATTATTTACCTAACATGGCGAAATGCGCTCCGTACTTAGGAAGAGAATGGGTAGAATTCTATAGAGCTTTCTGACTAAAACTACCTAATTCAACGAACGAAGCTAGAAACATGTAAAATTTAAAAATTTATAACTAAAGCTTTATTTGAGGCTTGCGTGGTTCTGGAAATCTCATTTTATACATAATTTTTTTTAAAAATTTTACTTCAAACATTGGCGATTTCGCGGGCTTTGAAAGTCTAATATAAATGCGAAAGTTTGGATGGATGGTTGGATGTTTGTTACTTAATCACGCCTTAACGGCTGTAATTTGTATGACATTTGGATCTGGATGAAAGGAGGATGGCGAGAATGCATGTATTTTGGGACCCACTGAAAGGGATAGCGTGCATCATGGAAACTTATTAATAATTGTAGAACATAACAAAACTAAGAAAAAAGCAAATAGTAAGTAAGTCTAAAAGGAGAAAAAAGATATGACCTACTTACCTAAAAGTAAATATAACCTAAAAATTATTAATCAAAAACGATCTACCTACGTAAGGGCTATTGTTACTCGTGTTACTATCAAAAGCCGTTAATAACGTGAATACCACTCATTTAGTCATTTGAGTAGGTATCGATGTGGTATCGATCATTCGACGGTGTCGGACATAGAAATAGGAAGCAGTCGTAATTCCTAATTCTATGGTGTCGGAACATCCATGGAATTAGGAATTACGACTATAGTCTTCCTATTTCTATGGGAAAATCCCTATAAAAATAATGACAAGTGCTGTCATGTCAACAAAATGTCTATGGTGGTTTATGTCAACTGCGCATAACGTTCCGTTAGTACAAGATGATTTATTTTTTTAATAATTATAATAATTTCTTTCTTTTGACTCCTATGTCTGAGAGCCTTAATATTTTTTATATAAACATCGTATGAACTTGTAATTATAATTAATATAAACTTGTACTTGAACGATGCTTCCATAATTTTTAAATTATGTGGGTCCAATTTCACCGTTCTCCTTTGGCACAGAAATACATTTTAGTCTGGAATAACACATATAGGCTATTTTTTATCTTTTAAATAGTTTCCGCGGGAACTATTAAATTTTCCGGGAAATACCACAAAATCTCAATTCACAGTGATATTATAAATGCGAAAGTTTGGAGGGATGGATGAATGGATGGATAGATGTTTGTTACTCAATCACGCCTGAACGGCAGAACGGATCTGGATGAAATATGGCACAGAGATAGATTATAGTCTGGAATAACTCATATGCTACTTTTTATCCCGGAAAATTAAAGAGTTCCCATGGGAACTAAACAATCTCAATTCACGCGGACGAAGTCGCGGGCATTAGCTAGGTAGTCACACTATATGTTTTGTCTCAGATATCGTAAAAGACCTGAATAAAAAAGCATTGGTTAAAAATACTCTCTTCCCATTACATCCTGTCACATACATTCATGTACTCTGTCCGATTAGTTTTTTAATGTGTTCGAAGTTGGCATAATAAAACACCTAAATATAAAAGCTCTATTTAATATTACTCTGTGCAGAAACAGTGAACTAAGCTCTGTCGCACGCACTCATTTACTCTGTCCTTTTGGCTTATTGATGAGGTCTAAAGCTGAGTAGATAGTGCGTATTTTGACTTGGCTCAGACTTTACTTAGAGTTAAAACGAGATGGATTTATGTGAGTAACATAGATCTGTCTCGTTTTAACCATGTCTTAAGTCTAAGCAAAGTCAAAGTTCGCTCTATACATCTCAGTATAAGATTACCCCCTAATATATTGTTGCCTTCAATATAATAATTAATCAAGGCTTAGAAAACAAAGTTAGCCACAAAGTAAAAGAGTAAAAAAAGTAAAGTTAGTGCAAAGTATATTGCAGTAGTATTGCTCTTGTAAAACTAGATGAAAGTTGTTTTCCTAAGATACAATACAATTAAAAGAAGAGGATAGAATAGGATAAAACATCATCGGAATCATTGTTTTCTGTGTATTTTAAAATAAATATTTGAAAATTTTAATAGTATCACCATAATTAAAAAAAAACCGGCAAAGTGCGAGTCGGACTCGCGCACCGAGGGTTCCGTACAAACCTGTAGCAAGTTTTACGATTAATGAATTTAATGAACCGCAAAACTAACTTTGTTTGTAGAGGTTTTCTGTTAATATCAAAAAAACTATGCTAGTTAGAGCATTGGCTATAGTTTTCCTGTAAAATATACATAAATTCCTATTGACCATAATTATTTCAGATTTTTCGATTGGTAAACTCCGGAGATAAGGGGGGGGGAACGGTATTTTTTTTGACTTTTTCCCCGATAAATCAAAAACTATCATGACTAAAAATAATAATTAAAAATCTGTTTTAGAATGTACTACAAAGTAAACCCTTTCATATGATACCCCACACAGTACAGTTATCTCACTTTTAAATTTCAACCCTCCGATTTTCCCCCCTTTTTAAATAAGAACAAAAATAATTTCCAATTTTTTTAATTCCAGTGTCTTTGGGCCACTAATATACACAACTATTCCAAATTTCATGTCGATAGCTTCGGTAGTTACTGAAATAATCGAGTGTGACGGACGGACAGACAGACAGACAGACAGACAGACAGACGGAGAAAGTCGCACCATAAGGGTTCCATTTTTACCATTTTGGTACGGAACCCTAAAAATAATAATAATTAATCTTGCATAGTAGGGGCCAGTCTGTCAGTCAAATTACAAGATTGAAGATGAAAAAGATACGAAAATTCTGAACAAAATAATATGCTTGGGGTTTCACAATAAATAATTCTCGTCTCTTTTTCAGATGAAATCAAAATCAATTCAGTCAGTTTCGAAGATTCAAAAACAGATTGAAATGAATTTGAGATCGCGCGTTACAGAGTTATGGTGTCTTAGAGCAGTCGATGTATTTTTTTGACCGACGAATACATTTGAAATTTTGTTCAAAATTCCTATAGGTTACAACTTCTGTAAAAATATCAGGATTATTACTCAACTAGCTGATGCCCGCGACTTCGTCTGCGTGGAATGAGTTTTTTGATTTTCACGGGAACTCCTTAATTTTCCGGGAAGACAAGTAGCCTATATCACTCTCGTCCGCAATTATATCTACCCATACAAAAAATCACGTCCGTTGCTCCGTTGCAGCGTGATTGACGGACAAACCAACATACGAACACACTTGCGCATATTTTATAATATTATGAAGTATGATAAGTACCTTACCTTACATTTCACTAAACCTAGCTTAGACATAATATATATTACTTCCATTTATGAGAAAGCGGAATAGTCTGGTACCTCTCTTAGACAGTAACAGGTACCAGGACAGCACAGCGCAAAAGAGGTCGTATTTATATTTTATACCAATGTATTTCCAGGAGTATCTATTGAATAAACCAACAGGGTTAAATGTAGACACATCTGCAGGAATATGGCGATGTGTTTTGATAGAACAAGAAATCATATCGCACGAGATGGCTATTGGTTTTGGACGAGATTTTCCTTCTTCATTGCGATTGCTGGGAGCTGTGGCAAAACACTAATACTGAAATTGGTTATACTATATTATTTATACACTAGCTGATGCCCGCGACTTCGTCCGCGTGGTTTAAGTTTTTTGTTATTCCCGCGGGAACTTCTTAATTTTCCGGGGTAAAAAGTAGCCTATGTCACTCTCCAGGTTCTAAACTATACCCATGCCAAAAATCACGTCGATCTGTTGCTCCGTGGCGGCGTGATTAAAGGACAAACCAACAAACCAACAAACAAACACACTTTTGCATTTATAATATTAAGTATGATACATTACATAAGCCCGCGAATTAAGTTTTTGTTATTCCCGCGGGAAGTCCTTAATTTTTCGGAATGATCCTTCCCCGTCTACGGCTAACTAGTATAGTGGAATAAAAAAAATGTATGTTTTCCTTAACGAGACTTTTAAAAAAACGCGATACGTATTAAAGTAACACGTCCAAGTTGAAGCTAAATATCCCGGAGCGTCCTCATGAATATATGCATGCGTTCGCTCCTACAATTGTTGGTTTATGGTTTAAAATATACATTCGTGTACGCGCCAGTGTAAACTGTTACGAGGGACCTTTGTGTGTGTGTGTGGACAGAGTGCCGTAAATCAACAGACATCGTTTTACTGTTTGCTTATTGGCCTAACTATACTTTTTTTTATGTGTAGGAGGAAAATCCTCATGGATGCCAGGATCTGGCATGCCGACTTCACTCCAGGTAGATTTTAGTGACCTACGGACTAAAAACCTCCTCCGTTCTTCATCTACTTCTTCCCGGTACTGCACTAAGCATTTCGTCAGAAAGGTAGCCGTTTTTATGCTGTGGTTTTCTGCCTATCCCATTCATCATCTTCTCGTGTTTTCATGATATACCTAATTAGTTTTGCATATTTATCCCAATCTGCTTCGTTCTTCAGCATTCTTGTTATTAAGTTTTTTGGGCTTAGTTTATCTTCACTTCCAATGGCCATGTTTCTCCGTTGTTCAAACATGCGGCACTCGAATATTGCATGTTCGAGGGGTGTCATCCTCGCCACAGTATGTACATTCCTCCATTCTGGCCTAACTATGCTAAAATGAGGCTTATTTCATTTATTTTTAGGGTTCCGTACCCAAAGGGATCCTATTACAAAGTGTCCGCTGTCCGTCCGTCCGTCCGTCTGTCAGCGCGCTTTATCTCATGAACCGTAATAACTGGACTGTTGAAATTTTCACAGACTATGTACTTCTGGTGTCGCTATAACAACAAATACTTAATAAAATAAAAAATAGTTTGCAAAGATGCTATTTTTGCTTTTTGATCAAATGCCTAGTACCTACATACATCCCCCCAATCATGTAAGAATAGCCGATGAAATCGTTAAAGTACTGCGGCAAAGTAAATAAACCATAACAGCATTAAGTTAGAGCTCAATTTCGTGTACCCATTCTTATACGTTTAGGTATGTACGATACTCTAACGTTTAAGAATGGATACACGAAATTGAGCTCTAATTCTATGCAGTTATGGTTTATATTAATTTGACGCTGAACCTTTACCATTTGATGGATTTGATGGACAATTATTACATAATCGGGGGGCTGGTTCGAAAATCGCATTCTGATCAATATACTTCCTTACTTGCTACCCTGGTACTGACCTGATGATCATTGGTCATTTTTTTTGGATAAATTGTATTTGGAACATGACACCTGGAACAAGAATATTCAAAACCATCAAGTGAATTAGTTCAGTAGAAAAAACACTTTGGTTTAGAGAGACCGTATTTCCAGTGAACCAGATTTTTGTAATACGTAGAAAACTCCCTTACTCTCCATTATTATAGAACCTCTTGACTCTACAAGTTTTCGCTCGCCATCAAATAAATTACCGAAGTGCGGTAAGAGAGCGATAGATCTTGTCACAATAGCCAGAGGCAATTCAGAATTATTGCCGTCGCATTCGAGTGGCTCAGTTTCGGAAACCGTTCCGCTATCATGTTAGCCTAGTACTCGAGCCTGCATCGGCTAACACAGAAACTCCTTTTAGGGTTCCGCGCTCCAACTAGAAAAACAAACTAATAAGCACGGTTTATAATACTGGATATTTGACAAGTAATAAAAATATGTAGCAACTTGAGATTTTGTATGAAATTTTGAATTGTGACGTCATCAAAGTTCGACGCACTTTTTTTACTTTAATCGATAATTTAAAATGCAAAACTAAGAGGTGATGTGGATATTATTTAATGTCTTTTGGGAGATCTTCTATATAATAATCACTAAAAATAATTTATTTGACTAGTACTTAGTCAAATACCCAATTGAAGGTGTGCACAGAGATGCCAGGATGAGGACAGGACAGATAGCTTCCGACCGAGTATTGCGTACCTAACGATAAAGTTATTGCTAGGCATGAGTTTAATTTAATACCATCTTGTTATAGAATAAAAACAAAACAAGACATGAAATTTAAAAAAAAACAGGAGAAACTGCAGCGCCCCCTCGTGGGCTATGGCTGTAAAACAATATCTGAGATCCTTCTCAGAAGCTTTACTTAACTAAGACAAAAAACCGCATCTATATCGGTCCAGTAGTTTTTCAGCAATATAAAAAATAAAAATCACGATTCAATTCAATTCAAATGTTTTTTATTCAAATAAGCTTTTACAAGCGCTTTTGAATCGTTATAATATGATTGCAGCATGGAATGACTGATAAACATATCTAAGAACCTTCTCAGATGCCATACATATCAAATGCAAAAATCGCATTATAATCGGTCCAGTAGTTTGTCAGGATAATTGTGACAAAAAGGTGCACAAACAACCAACCTTATAGAGCAAACACATACTATATACCGTCTCACATTCGTCTGTGAACTCCGTCGAGGGTAAAATATTTCAAAAATGCATTGTTATGACATCATCCATAAATCTTTGGAATTAGAATTTTGAATTCAGAATGTATGAAAAATTCACCACTAACACTTTCGTCATGATAGTCTGTCCGACTACATTTCACAGCCATTAGTTTTGGCGCGTTGATTCCTCGTACAAACTACAAAATACTTAAGTACTTCGAAGTTAAACTTCCTTTCAAACAATTCTTTTACAGTTAAAGTGGGTATTTACTTTGACCGTTCTACACTGCTAAGTGTTTAGTCCCGATTAAGATGCATCTTCCGTGTCGGGATAAAAATACTAGAAAACTAAGGCGTTTCAGCGGAAAATGTCTAAGAAAACAATAACGAGAAGTCTTATTTTAAGTAAAAAAGGTCAAGTGCGAGTCATACTCGCGTACAAAGGGTTCCGTACCTCCACACAATATAATATTACAATCTCTCAGTAAATAACAAGAAAATAATTGATATAAAAAACCGGCCAAGTGCGAGCCGGACTCGCGCACCGAGGGTTCCGTACAAACCTGTAGTAAGTTTAACGATTTATGACGTATTAAAAAAAAGACGAAATGAACCGCAAAACTAACTTTGTTTGTAGAGGTTTATTGTTAATATCAAAAAATTACGTTTGTTGTATGGGAGCCCCCCTTTAATATTTACTTTATTGATATTTAATTATTTATTTTGAAAGGTACAATATACAAGTTAATATTCTGTGAAAATTTGAACCGTCTACCTGTTACCGTTTTTAATATTGAGCAAAAAAATACGAAAAAAACACGTTTATTGTATGGGGACCCCCCTTAATATATATATTTTTTTAATTTTTAGTATTTGTTGTTATAGCGGCAACGGAAATACATCATTTGTGAAAATTTCAGCTTTCTAGCTATCACGGTTTATGAGATACAGCCTGGAGACAGACAGACAGACAGACAGACAGACAGACAGACAGACAGACAGACAGCGGAGTCTTAGTAATAGGGTCCCGTTTTTACCCTTTGGGTACGGAACCCTAAAAATATGGCGCTAAACAAGTAGCGTCTGACAAACTATTTAATTCGACAACCTATGAGTAACGAACCCTAATTAACAAATTATTGTTTTTTCTATACTTGTGCTGTGAGATCTTGCTTCTTGTCAAATTTCATGGTGATTTATTGGTGAGTGTCAAAATATGTTATATGCGGCATAAACGGCCGTACCCGTAGCTTCTAAGTCAACACAATCGTCGACTTGGAAGCTTGACCCTCGTCCCTCACAAGGTGGACGGACGATCTCAAGCGTGTAGCTGGGAGCCGCTGGAAGCAAGCAGCACAAGACCGTATACGGTGGAGATCCTACAGGAAACCTTCGTTCAACAATGGACATCTATCAGTTGATCGGTTACACAGTTATCAGTCCACGGGTTATAGTAATGTACGTGACTTCCATTCCGGATCCTTTTGCATACTTTCGTAAGTGGAAATAACATCTTTTATTAAGTTTATTAAAAGTTTCCATCTCAGTCTGCAACTTCTGTGCCCTTACCCTGAGTTGTAATTTGATAGGTCGTATTAAAGTATTCGATGACATTAGCGCCAAAGAAAAATTAATTGCATTGATTTAAAGTCACAAATTCAGTACAACCGATTTTAATTTGGAAAAGTAGCGTATACGTAAACGTATGTGAATGTACAAATTGAGCTCTAAATCAATACTTTAATGGTTCATTTTACTTTTAACCGTCAGCGTTGGCATCCTTATGTGGTTGACGTCCAGTCTGCTCGAACGAAACGGTTCTGCTCTACATTTCTGATACGAACCGCCAGGATGTCGAATGCCCTTCCAGCGCGTGTATTCCCTGCCACGTATAACTAAAGGTCAAGACAAGAGTGAATAGCCATCATTTAGACAAGCGCGCTCCAACCTACACCTTATTTTCGCTTTGTATTAAGGATGATTGTCGTCAAGCGCAAGCCTATTCTATGATTAAAAAAAACGCTAATGTCATCGAATTCTTATACGATCAACCGAATCAAAACTTAGGGTAAGGGCACTGCGAGTGTGACTTCTTCACCGCCAATAAACTCGGCAAGTCTTAAACTTAATTCAACGCGGAGTTCAAATCTCAGTTTAATATGAGACGCCATTTATAGCCAGTGTCGTGTGAAATTGGATTGCCTTACTTTAATTGAAATATTCACTCGAATGAAACTGAATTTCGCTAATTCACTAATTTTATTTATCGAAAATTCGAACGCCACTTCGGGATGTTGACCTAAAGGCGAAAACAGACTATTGAGGCCATACTGCCAAGGTTTAAAGCAATACTTAAGCAATATTACTCAAAGTGACAGTATGATGTCACGTACCTTGACGCTCCTAAAATAAGGATTATAATTCTGAAACACGAAAGTCAACAATAATGAAACAATATGGCTTTAAGCGTTGGCAGTAAGACAAAAAGTCGGCCGGAAACATCCGCTTTCGAGGGTCATGATGTTTTATCCTGTCGTTTAATGTGCGCGCTCCATATCATAGTGAATGACACGGACTTACCGCGTGGGCTTTTTCCTTTCGATAGTATCGTTGTGGTACCTATATTTGCCCTAAAGGTAGCCTTTGCGCGACGCGACTCTGACTCGTCTTGCGATAATAGGTATACAAGCAGTGGGGCTGATTCTGTAGTGCACAATCTCTAAACTAAACTAAAATTAGAGCATTACACATATTGCTAACCCTTTCATAATACTCCCTACGGAAAGGGACAGAACTAGATTTAAAGCTGCCATTTTAGTTTAGTTTAGAGATTGTGTTATACAGAATTGGCCACATTACCTACGTTATTTCAAATCGAATCTTGAAAACTGATTATTAAATAGAGGGTCGTCCAAAAGACCTAAAATTCACATAATCGGTTAGTTTTAAGTTTGATAACCATTTTAAAATATAGATTAAAGAAAAAAGTGTGTTGAAATTTTATGACGTCACACCTGTGAATTTCATACAACTTCCATACTAGAAGTGCGTTTTTAAGTTTGATAAAGAGTTGCTGAGTTGTCATCATCCCTATTGATTATAAAACCTCCAAAAACGTAGCATAGCGTGATTATTTAACGATTTTATCTATCAAAATAAAAGCATAGAAAAATGTAAATAAAAAAAAAAACGATGAACGGAGTTTTTCCCGCGCGGCTCGCAGCAAACGTTTTTAGTTTTTATAGAAAATCCCGCCGTATCGTTTGAGCGCGAACCTGTGAATTTCGGAAAATGCATAACAATATCGCGCCTTTGTTCAGGACTTCGGTAAAAAGTTTTTTTAAAAATCCATACTAATATTATAAATGCGGAAGTGTGTCTGTCTGCTACGCTTAACGGCCTATCTTTTCAACCGATTTCGATGAAGTTTGGTGTAGTGTTAGGTTGCGTCCTGGGGTATGGGGTTAGGCTACTCTTGATCTCGAAAAATCAAGGAATCGCTCGAAAAAAAAAAAATTGGCAGTCATAGGGACTGCCGATTGAAGTGAAAACGAATATTAAAAATAAGAAATATAAACCTTAAAACTAAGGCATTAAACTTTAATTACGAATGTAATTTAACGAATTATTTATATTTAAGACCTTTTGTCTTCGTAACAACGCGAGCGTGTCGGTGTTCGCGAGCATGTCGCTGTTCGCGAGCATGTTGAATCCATAAGTTTACCCCCTATCAAAAAGTGCTCAACGCGGCTAAAGAAGTTTTCACTTCAAAAAAACGAAATTCACGCGGGCATCATCTAGTATTTTTATATGTAAATATACGAATATTTAGGAATTATATGCTCGGCTTTATAGTCTAAGAGCTCAGACAGACGGTCCCGCGGGAACAATTGGTAACAGTAGCTTTTAAGTTGCCTCTAACGTCTCGACTTCTATTTTAAGTGTCCGAAAGTGCAATCTTTTTGGTGTGTTCCCTTTAGTACTCTATTTACGATTTTATATTTCTCTGGGCTTACTACCATCATTTTTATTTTGAATTTGACGTTATAAATAACGTACCTTGACGTCCCTAAAATAAGAGCTATAACTGCTATACTTATGTTTCAATCTCTTGTTAAGTGAACAGTTTTTCTTTTATGAGAAATTAATTATGTTTATACCGAATTGTTAGATAAAAATCCACAATATAATAATATAATATAAAATATAAACATAAGTTCATAATTGGGAATAAATTAAGGCAATAATTAAACTTATTCCTATTTGAATAGAATAGAATAGAATAGAAAAATCTTTATTGGCAGCAATAAACACAGATGCACAAAATTTCAAAAAATAAAATAAACTGAGTTACATACATATTATTATAAGATGTAAATTTGTACAGCAGTGCAACGCTACCAACAGGTGAGTCACTCAGCTTGTGTTGGGGCTCCTGGCCTCTCAGACTTAAAACTGGTGATGCCGCCAGGACTCGCGTCTGAGGTGCCAGGTGTCCCAACGCTGATTTTCAGTGACCGCCTTTCGATGCGAACGTCAATGGCCTTTATATTTTTGGCAGATCATGATAATAACTTATGTTGGTATAAAAGGAAAATCTTTAGAGGGAACTGAATCATAGATAGGTTTTGTAGATACAAGTAAAATGTGAATAATAAATTAAACTTATGACTTAATGATGTAAGAGTATAACTAAACTAGAATAAAATATTAATCATGATTATGTACACAGCTTAAAGAATCCTTAAAATAATTTATTTAAAATCATATTAACAATAAAATAGTACGCTCTCACTGGTTAAAGTATAAAATCTAAATAATAATGAAATAAAATAAAGTACTTTATAAGTAAAATAAAAATAAAAAGGTATTTATTGATTTTGAATATTTAAAAGAAACTTTTTATATTTGTGCTTAAAACTGCTGATCGTTCTAAGATTTCTGTAGGGCGGTGGGAGATTATTCCAACATTTTGTCGCGTTGTATTTAAAGCTTCCTAAGAAAGCAGCAGTCGTATGACGAGGCATGAGTATTAAATATGAGGCTGCCCTGGTTTGGTGAGTGGTATGCACATCACTCGCCCACTGGAGTTTATGGAAAAGATACTGAGGAACTTTAAACTTAATGACTCCAAATAACAAAGTTGCAAAATGTAATTGTCGTCTGTACTCCATCTTCATTATTCCAGCGTTGTTCAAAAATGGAGTTACGTGGGTACGCGGTGGAATATCAAAACAGTAGCGAGCACAAGCATTTTGAACTCTTTGTATAAGGTTCTTAGTGCGAGCCAAAAGTCTTGGGCCAATAACAATGTCAGCATAATTAAGTTTGGATAAGACTAAGGATTCGCAGACCCGAATGCGGACTTCAGTTTTTATAAAAGGTCTGATACGGTACAAAACCTTGAGGCGATAAAAGCAGTTTCGAACTGTATATAAAATATGCTTTTCAAACCGAAGGTTTTCATCCATCACCACACCAAGATTTCGTGCTTCTGTTACACGTTCAATATTTTCGCCTTGGACTCTAACTATTGGTTTTTTGTTAGATATCTTTTGTATTTGACTTTTAGTGCCCAAAATCATATATTTAGTTTTACTAGGATTAAGAACTAGACAATTTGAATCTGACCAAATGGCTATCTTGTTAAGGTCTTCATTAAGCTTTTCTACAGCTTCATGAGCCTCATTTGGGGGGAAAGATATATAAATTTGAATGTCATCCGCATACATATGACAATGACAATGACTGATTGTATTAATAACACCTGTACAATATAAAATAAATAAAAGTGGACCTAATATGGAGCCCTGAGGAACACCTCTGTCAACAGGTCTATATTTAGATTTAGTAGTAGATCCATCATCTTGTTTTAATTCAACTAATTGAGTTCTGTTAGTTAAATAGCTGGCGAACCAATTAACGGCTTCAGTATTTAGTCCATAGTATTTTAATTTAGCTAATAGAAGTGGTACATTTATTGTATCAAAAGCACGCGAGTAGTCTAGTAGAACAAGTATTGTGCCATTTCCGGCATCCTGTGCGCTTAAAATCTCATCAACAACATCAAGTAAGGCAGTAGTGGTACCACGATTTTTCCTAAAACCTGACTGCATATTAGGTAGTATGTTGTTGCTTTCAAGAAAATCAGAAAGTTGGTTACAAATTATTTTTTCCAGTATTTTAGAGAGGCAAGGCAATATACTTATAGGGCGTAGATCTTTTAATTCTAAAGGATTGTCTTTTTTAGGAATGGGTCTGACTAAAGCTTTCTGCCAAGCAGCGGGAAATACACTGGTTAAAATAGATTTATTGATTATGTTTGTTATAACTTCGGCTGTATAAGGAAATATAGTCAGTAACATGTCAAGAGAAATCCCATCTGTCCCTACAGCATTTGATTTGAGGTTTCTTAATATTTTTGAAACTTCTGCACAGTCAACTGTTTTAAATGAAAAAGTATGTGTTCCGAATCGATTAGAAGAGTAGAAATCAATATCTGAGGAAGAAGCTTGACACCTACCAGGAGTATTAAGGAAGTGGTTATTTATTCTCTCAGGATAATTGAAGGTCACCGGTAGTGGATTATTGTTTTATTTGCGTGGGCAAATTTGTGTTCTGACATATTAACATCACCGATGATCTCAAGTATGACGTTATTCACTTATCGAAATCTGCTGCAGGCTATACGATTACGAATAATCGCCAAGAAGTCAGCCCCCCGATTACGTAAGAATTGTCGATCAAACGTTAAAGATTTTCGTCAAAGTAAAATAAACCATGACATCATTGAATTAGAGCTCAATTTCGTCTGCCCATTCTTATACGTTTAGGGTATCGTACATACCTAAATGTATAAGAATGGGCAGACGAAATTAAATACGTTTGATCAGACATTCTTACATGATTGGGGCCCTGGGACCCCCGCCTCGGCGAACATACCATACACGCTGCATATCTCGGCAGTCTCATTAGATTAAAATAATACTGGTTTAAAATTGTTTTAGTATTGTTGACGTCTGTGTTTTAGAATATAATCCTTATTTTAGAGACGTCATACTGATATAGTACTGTCATTTTAATATTATACTGCTTTATGTAATGGTAGCATAGACTTAATATATTTACTTCCGTATGGTATTAACCCCGCTGGTATGTGATATTTTCTTAATAAACCGAAGACTAGGGTCGTCACCGGATGTCCGGCAACCGTAACTCAAATAAATTTACAAGATAAAAACAAGTTTGCGGCAGTCCCTGAATTCTTTATGAAAGAAATCATAAAGTATTCATTCGCTCGGCCGTCGACGTCCCAAATCCTGAATATTCAGTGAGCGGTGTATTGAAGTTCTATTTGTCTTACACGGATATTGGTTAGCTTATCATTTATGCTGTTACGTGTATGTTTTACTAGCTGATGCCCGCGACTTCGTCCGCGTGGTTTAAGTTTTTGTATTCCCGCGGGAACTCCTTATTTTTCCGGGATAAAAAGTAGCCTATGTAACTCTCCAGGTCCTTAACTATACCCATACTAAAAATCACGTCGATCCGTTGCTCCGTTGCGGCGTGATTGAAGGACAAACCAACTAACAAACATGATTATGAAGTTCGTCAAACATAGGGTCTTTTATCTGAGTATGCTTATTATTTTACCTATATTTGTCAAGGTTCTTCAAAAACCCGTAGGAACCCGGCAAAATTAAAGAGATTTTTCCGGGTTACTTCTCATTCTTTTTTTAATCTACTACAAGTTAGCCCTTGACTGCGATCTCACCTGACGGTAAGTGCTGATGCAGTCTAAGATGGTAACGGGCGAACCTGTTAGGGGCATGGCAGTTAAATAAAACCCATACCCCTAATCGGTTTCTACACGGCATCGTACCGGGACGTTAAATCGCTTGGCAGCACGTCTTTGCCGATATTCTCCAGGTTACCTTTAGATTAGATTAGATTTTTACCTGTATTCATGTAAAAATCAAGTCAATCCGCTATACCATTGTGGCGCGATTGAAGGACAAACCAGCCAAAGAACAAACATACGAGTATGCTTTTATAATATAGGTAGTTGCTATATTTCCCTAGTATGAAAGACTAGGGAAATATGAACTTATTAGTTCTTGAAACAAAAATAATAATGTGTCCTTTATTAATCAGTAATGTCTTGTGTTTGGGAATAAATTGGCCAATTTATTTATTTATGAAAAATTAAAAACCGTCACAGGATGTCCAGCAAGTGAAACTCAACGCCGCGCGCCATGATGAATTGAATATACATATATAAAATAAATATACCATATAAATATACATAATATATACTCACATATAATAATAATATTTATACTCACATATTATAAATAATATTATTAATATAAATATACTTATTTGAGTAACGTCTAGGTGCAGTGTGGAATACACCTAAAGTGATTCCACCGATATTCCTCTGTTCGGAACACTTTGCAGCCGCTCGGGCACAATTACAAAATGGGACCTTTCTTTTACTTATTTAAAATAGTCCCGAAGAAAAGCTTCCTCAGCTCTGAGGGAAAATTGAGATTGAAAGATCTCTCCGATGTCTACAATAAGAACACTTCTTCTGAGTGTCTGTAGTTAGGAAAAAAACACAAATGGATTTCCTAGCGAGTTTAAAGGAAAAGCATTTATTTTTTATTTCTGTACTAAACGATACGCCCGTGACTTCTTCCACGTGGATTGAGGTTTTTTGGTTCCCGCGGAAACTCTTTAGTTTTCCGGGATAAAAAGCCTATGTGTTATTCCAGACTATAATCGATCTCTGTGCCAAACTTCATCCAGATTCGTTAAGCCGTTCTGGCGTGGTTGAGTAACAAACATTCATCCATCCATCCATACATCCAAACTTTCGCATTTATAAAATTAGTATAGATACTAGTTGATTCCCGTGACTTCGTTGCACAGATTCCTGCGGCAACTGTTTAATTTTCCGGGATAAAGTAACCTATGTTTTAATTCAAGTTATGAGCTATTTCCATTTTAAAATTCAGCCGCCGATTGTATTTTATCCTTTGATGATATTATGTACCTACTTCAATTATTTAAATTAATAAATAAACATTAAAAAATAAGAAATAATACCATAAATTCTTAGTACGTATACAATTGAAAGTTCCGGCATCTAATCGATCTCAGTCAGCGATGCAATTGCAGCATTATTTTCTTCATTACAACACAACAGTAGCGCGGAGTGGCAGACAATAGTCGCAGATAATAGTAGCATTTTACTGCCATTGTTGAGCGTTCATCTGTGCCTTTACTACAAGTTTTAGATAACGCGACGATGAACGGATTCGAGCGTCGAGTAAGTTTGGTGTGTAATTAAAATGAACCCTAATAGTTTTGTTTAGGAGCTCAAGCTTCGCCATACAGCCGCAGTAACGAAGGGTTCCGTACCATCGTAGATACAATAATTTAACACTAAGGCGTCAGGCACGAAACTAGCGACGGCCGAGTGACGGCGACAGCGGGGCGATGTGGTCCGAGAGCTGGCGACGTATTTAGGGAAGGTCCTTTATGCAAACTTAGAGGCTTAATAATAGGGTCCCGTTGGCACCCTTTGGGAACGGAACCTTAAAAAAAAGTGTTTGAGTCCATTTTACTCTGTCACTAAACTGTTCTGATGCTCAAATAGGCTGAACGTATGTGTGGTATAGAAACTTGTGGTAAGGGCACTGGTTGTTATCGCGAGTGTCCGCATTGTTGTTGTTGAGAACCACTTTGCTGGATAAGGAGGGATAAAGAGGGTGGAGTACGCGTGAGGACTTTTATTTTGAACTCGGAAGTGGTTCATTGTATTTTGTCGGACACTTGCATTGTGTGATTCAAATAAATAAATCCATACTAATATTATAAATGCGAAAGTGTGTCTGTCTGTCTATCTGTCTACTACTTACGAAAATTTTGAAATTAGGTTGCAAATTTTGAGACTCGCGTGCATTTTGCGCATGTGCGCAAAAACAGGTGCATTCCTTTACTATCATAGTACAATTTGTTACAACCGGAAAGATATCAGCTTTAGCGTGCTTTCCGAGGCACGGGGATGCAATTACTAACTCTGGACTAGTATTGAGAATTTCTTAAACATATTATAAGCTAATGCCTAATTAATAATTGCTCTGACCATGGATTTGAACCTAGAACTTTGTCAACCGATCATTAGAACAAGGATGAATAAAAATAAAATTCCATTGATTCCCTAATATGCTTGCATGCAGGACGTATTGCGTTTTACATTTTTCAGCTCTGTTTATTCTCGCCAGGTCGGGCTCGGTGCACGCGCCCTGGATAGATTACCGTAGTAAATCTACAAGGTAACACTATCTGGAATACCTAAGTGCATCGTGTAAAAGGTGCCGGCAATTTTCTTTTATCTACGAAAATTTTAAATCCATGTTTTTAAAGTCTTTGGAATATGAAATTTACAGTTGCTGCAGAATTGGGGGCACTGGACTTCATCAAAAATTTCCACTTAAAAACTTAATATCTCACCGATGGATCCCTGAATCGAAAGATGGTTGGGAAATGGCTTTGGTTGGTTGAATTCTGTGGTAGGTAAGAAGAGTCGCACCTTCGACTTTGCTCTTCGTTTCGCTACGGATGTCGCCGGCTCACTTCGCTCTAAACCTCCCCCTTCGCTATACTCAGCCTCATAGAGTCGCTTTTTTACATTGGAAACAATCACACTCCTTGCTAAGCACGCAATAAAAGGTGCAGCCAATTAAAGCGCGGGGGATATGAGGAAGGGAACAATGGCTTGAAGTTTAAACGCGGCACGTGTTAATTGCTGTTGTGAGCAATGCAAATGAGAAAGACGTGTGAGAGGGTGGGCTTACACCGGGCGAGTTTAAAAGGCTCTTTTAATACTTTTTTTTCGGATTATGTAAACTCCTTAGACTCGAATTCAGGGACTGTGGCCTAGTCCTCTAGTAGTAGTTGTAGTAGTAGAAGTAGTAGTTGTCTAGCCTAGCGACAATGAATATCAGTCGATTGCCATTGTTAAGCAACGTTGACCCAAGTCGGTAACTGGATGGGTGCCCGAATTTGTTAGTCCGAAAGTTTTTTTTTTTTTTTTAATTTATCCACTACAAGTTAGCCCTTGACTGCGATCTCACCTGATGGTAAGTGATGATGCACGGTAACAGAAATATAATTAAGTAAGTAGATAAAGTAGACTGCCTCGTTGGTCTATTGGTTAGCATGTTTGACTGCGGCTGGCGACGTCCTGGGTTCGAGTCCCGGGTCGGGCCATAATTAAGTGTTGGGTTTTTCTGACCAGAAATTCTCAGTACTAGCTCGGAGTTAGGAAGTTGGCGGTGTTCCACCCCCGTGCCTCGGAGAGCACGTTAAGCCGTCGGTTCCGGCTATTATCACTAACATGATACATATAATAGTCGTTGAAGCCCGCCAACCAAATTGGTGGTGGGTCTGAGCTCTAATTCTCTCTCTCCTATGACAGTGGAGGCCTGTGCCCAGCAGTGGGACGATAATGGGCTGTAGTGGAAGTAGATAAATAGAATAATTTATTCAACTGAATATCTGTTATTGTAGGCACACAAAATGTAGATGTATTGAATGGAAGCAGGCGTTACTTTGCGGAAGTCCATGATAATGAATGAACTAGCAGTTTAATTCGCTATAATCCGCCACAGTAGACAAATCTATGTGGTACAGTGCTTGTCCTTCACCAATAGCATGCGAACACCCACCACCCAGCAATTCGCACCGGTACAGCACCACACCACACAAATCCTCCAAATCTCCTGAAGATGCTCCGGTTTCGGAGTGAAACATACGTAGAGAGTGATTTGTAGGATTTGTGTGGTGTGGTGCTGTGCCGGTGCGAATTGCTGGGTGGTGGATGTTCGCATGCTATTGGTGAAAGACACGCACTGTACCACATAGATTTGTCTGCTGTGGCGGATTATGCGAATAAAACTGCTACTTCATTCAAATGTAGATGTAACCAAATAAAGCTAAGACAAAGGGAAACAATGGTTTGCTAAGTTTTAAAGCCGGTACGTGTTGATTGTGATTATGAGGGATGCAAATGAGACAGCGTCGTGGGGATATGAATATTCCACGCGAATTGAAACGCTAGTGTGAGGCGCTGCTTTGATAACTGATTAACTTATGAATACAGACAGTGGCGACTACTTACTCGCGTTGTGTGAAACTGCCTTTATATTATAGAAGATAGCTGCACTTTTGGTAACTATCGCCAGGAAGGCTGATTCAGTGTTAGGTGGGCGTAGGGTTCTCCACTGATGACGAAAGTGAAAGTCTGCCCGCAAGCGGATGGGCCTTTCACTATGGCCACTCAGAGACGCGGCAGACTAATTTGTAGTGGATTAAAAAAAAATTATAGGAAGTTTAATTTTTAGGGTTCAATACCTAAAGAGGAAAAACGGAACCCTTATAGGATCACTTCGTTGTTTATTTATTAACTAGCTGATGTCCGCGACTTCGTCCGCGTGGTTTAAGTTTTTTGATTCCGAACTCCTAAATTTTCCGGGATAAAAAGTAGCCTATATCACTCTCCAGGTCCTCAGCTATACCCATGCCAAAAATCACGTCGATCCGTTGCTCAGTTGCAGCGTGATTGAAGGACAAACCGACAAACCAATAAACAAACACACCTTCGCATTTATAATATTAGTATGAAGTATGATTTCACGTAGGACAACTTGTGCCACTAATAAAATGTC
Organism: Erebia ligea; assembly: GCA_917051295.2. NCBI lineage: Eukaryota > Metazoa > Arthropoda > Insecta > Lepidoptera > Nymphalidae > Erebia > Erebia ligea. The sequence goes on along the minus strand of OU785229.1, from coordinate 17,494,651 downwards.
GTGAATCTACCACCGGTTCGGAAACCAGGTTCAGATTATTCCGATTTCAATCGATTTTGATGAAATTGGACATAGGGGTAGGTTAAAGCCTAGAATATAATATAGGCTATTTATCCCTGAAAGCTATGGAGTATTCGCGGGGAAAAACTTAATCCGACAATTCGAAAAACGAAGTGGCTGCGCCAAAAATCAATTCTGGGACCTCTACTTGTGTATGCGGAAGGTCCTGGGAACCCAATGAATTATTATCCCAAGAAAACCCCTGCCATTACGTGATTAATGGAAAGGGGTCACGACCCTCAGCAATGAGGAATACGACGCAAAGAGATACTTGTATGACGACAGCCAGCGCTTACCACATTACCAGAGTGGTCGTTAAAAATATAAATGTCAATGTTTAATGTTATTTTCCTCTCTGTAAATGCTCTATACAGCATAAGCTAAAAGGTGTTCATTTTCAATACGTGATACTGTATTCCACAATTTTCTCAGTCCAGCCTCGTATTTATACAGATATATTAACTAGTTTATTAGTGACAGATAGGATAAAGCGCCAGAAATATTTATAATTAAAAAAAGCAGTCAAATTGCTGTTTTTTTTATTATATACTGTAATGAAAAAATCCAGGGTGAAATTCATCAAAATAAGTTAAAAATTAAACTCATTAGATGGACGGTTTAGGAAAGTAACTGAAAGTCGTTGGTTTGCATATATGATTGAACTGTAAATTGTCTTATAGCTATTTCTAGGTCGAAATCCGTTACAGAATGCGGATTACGAGATCTCGGCTTCAAGTCCCAGGTCAGGCCGAAACTTACGGGACAATTAATACTATGCAGGACTAGTCCTTGTCGAGAACTGAACTGCCGTGGCCGAAATTCGGCCGTTGCCAAATTTCGGCTACGGCAGTTCGAAAGAACATTATTTTATATTTAATACCACTAGCTTTACGCATAATAGCAGAGTATAAGCCAAATGCAAAAAATACGTGAAAATGTTACCAATAGCCGCTCTATGCTATTTATAAATTAATCTCTACGTATTTATACCTAACTGCAGATCTTTGCAATGGGCCCGTACGTGCCGAACGACTGTGGTGAATGGACACGTTCTACCCCCTATACATACTATAACATATCAATCAAACAAAAATACACTTTATCACAACACGATAAAGTTGAAACTCTAATGGTAGTACGAACAATTTACGATGTAAATCTTTAGTTTGCGGATATCAAATTTACAATTTAAGTACCAATGTATTTTAGACTTATGTTCCTTAATATAAAGTTCAATTTCTAGTGATTGTGGTTTGCATTTAAGGCTTTATTTTATGTGTTTGAGTAGGAAACGCGGTTGCATCTGTCACCAACGTGCATGCAATAATAAACGGTATCGCATTCCCAATAGTGGCGATAATTGTGTATATTATATTTTATTTAATGTTGAAGATATTAATTAAATATAAATATTATTCTTTTTTTTAATGGGGTTAATTGAAAAATTATGTAGCAAAAGCTCTAAAGGATTTACAATTTGTCTTTCATTCTGAAATAATAAAAAAATATAATTTTAGAGCTGTAATTTTAGTTTAGTTTAGACTTTAGAGATTGTGCTAAACAGAATTGGCCCCAATATTATGGCTTTAAGCGTTGGCAGTATGTCCTCATGAACATAAAATAATGATGGAGGTTAACACATTAAAGGCATAAAAAGTAGCCAATGTGTTATTCCAGACTATAATCTATCTCTATGCCAAATTTCATTCAGATCCGATAAGCCGTTCTGGCGTGTTTGAGTAACAAACATCCGTCTATCCATCCATCCATTCATCCAATCATTCACATTTATAATATTAGTATAGATTAGTATAGAAACCAGGAACATAAAATTTAGAAGGAGGTAAAAACATTAAAGGCATTTTCTCATTCCTAAAATAGATTGCGTACTAAACTTTAGGGGCTCAGGCAAACTTATTCGTTACTAGCTAGTTCGTGCCCGCGACTTCGTGCGCGTGGATTTAGGTTTTTGGTTACTCTGTTAGGTCTAAAAAGTAGCTATAATCTATCTTTGTGCCAAATTTCATCCAGATCCGTTAAGCCGTTCTGGGCTCTGGCGTGTTTGAGTAACAAACATCCGTCTGTCTATCCATCCATCATCCATCCATTCGAACAATCGTATTTATAATATTAGTATAGCTACCAGGAACATAAAATTTAGAAGGAGGTTATTTCTCATTTCTAAAATAGATTGCGTAATAAATTAGGGCTGAGGCAAACTTATTCGTTGTGTAAACGTCGCCTAATGCGCGGGCGGAGATTTGTCCGGACCGCGCAGGAAATGAGCGCGGCCGAGACAATCTCTTGTTTATGTCCACCATCCGGTTTGTACCTTATCTCATTGATTGGGACGACCTCCTTGGCGCAGTGGTGAGCTGTAGCCTGTAATCTTATGAGTCCCGGGTCTTATATTATATCACCATCTCACAAAACATTCTTTATTTCAGGGGGGCTCTCATAGAAGCGAATGCGAAGTAAAATATTTTTATAGCGTTACATAGGGTTGCGGTATATCATTTTAAAGATAATTAGGAATAGAGTTCAAAAATATATTTTTTTAATTTTCCCCCTAAAATTGACGAAATGGGGGGCTTTCAACTTTGAAAGATTTTGGAGATTTACTAACGTCCAAAGTTGACCTCAGAACTCTAAATTTTCTGAAAGGCTGAGCCTGAAACTTGAACAATTATTTGAATTATATCATGTACTTAAACAAAAAATACTAAAATTAGATAAATATTAGAAGGAAACGAAATTATTTAATTTTTAATGAGCTTCAGTATTTTTAACAGAACTGGTGGGGATTCTTCCGGCCGAAATATAATTAACGTGGGGTTGTAAGGCCCACGTCAGGTCACTGGTGTAGGAAGTAAAGCGGACTGTATTTGAGGGGGGTTTTGTGTTTCGATATTCCCTATTCCGAGCAAACCGACATCACCAATTAGCAGGCAATAAGAATCTACCACCCACCTTTCGATGTCGCCGATCTGCTTTGCCGGATCGATGAAGTTGGCTGTTATCCCGTAAGACACCGCACTTCGCTGCTAGGTGAACTGTCCACACTTTGCACACACACAAAAAAGTTAATAGGCAGCTGCCAATAAAAGAATGTTAATTGTTTGAATACACTTGTGCTACATTGATTACATCACAGGAAAAAGTCTATTCCTCGGCGGACACGTTGCGTTTCTTTTTGGGCGAACGAACGGGAGCACGATCCACGACACGTTCACGCAGGTTGGCGCGGAACTCGACTCTCAAGTGACGCGGCGCTAGTGTCCGGCGCCCGCGTCAATCGGCGAAGAAAATAATCGAAGAAGTGGGTAGTTTAAAAACTCATCACCCACGAATTGTCAACGTCTAACGTTTGCTCAGATAAAATAGGAATATCGAACACAGACTAAAAATAAGTGAATGATAGTCCAATATTTATGAACACCGCCCACCGTTAAAATGTAATTTTAACCAGGCTCGAAATTGAATAACGAATAACGAATTAAGAAAATTCAAAATTGCAATTTAGTTTAAGTAATTGAGAAACTAGAGAAATAATAAAATTAATGAGAAAAAATAATAATAATGTATTGGACTAATAACGAATCTTAGTACTAAGGAGATTATTCAATCGAATTAATTATCATTAATAGGTAACGGAGACGACCGATGAACAGGTCGTTTCAGACAACCCTGTTGAATTTTAAGAGTGACCAAATGAATGACACCATCTTTGGAAGGATTTACTTCGAAAACTCGACCCAATTTCCAATATAAAGGAGGCAAGTTAGAATCATTGACGAAAACTAATGTACCGAATTGAATGTTTTCAATAGATTTCGTATATTTACTTCGTTGCTGCGGCGTATGCAAAGACGAAATACGCAAAAATACGCGAATGTATAAGTTTTTAAATTTAAATTTACGAATGATATCAGACTTCGTTGTAACTGATCCTACGTCGTCTGCTAATACTTTTCGATATGGTCTGACTTGCTGTCCGCGAGCCGAAGGCAAGTCAGCTATGTTACGTGCCGAAAATATTATGTGATAACAGTAATATATTAATATGTAATATCGTATATACCGAATAACTGCGTTATCACAATACTTGTGCAGTTCGATATGACAATCGAATGAGAAAGAACGATAAATATGGATAGTGCACGATTTTGGACATTTTGAAATATTTCGAAACCACAATATCTTCTTTCGAATGTCACTTCGAACCTCAGCATTCCGGTCAACGTCAGCTGCTAACAAAAGTTCTTGGGGCAGAACTTGAGTAGCAATAATTACTAAGCTCAACAGAACGACACGACTAAAACTCGAAATAATTTTCGACAAAATTACACGATTCGTTACACTGTCGTGCAAAGGTTCGACGTGAAATGGAAATCGATTCTTATGTGGCTGCGAAGTCGAACTTAGGGTTTTGGCCGAACTATCTTCAACTGAGGAACTAGTTGAAGTCTCAACGTCTGTCAATTTATTTAGAAAACGCTGTAATAATTTTAGAATATTCGAGTAACGCTTGGGAGGATCGAATACACCTCTTTCAAGCGGAACGTAAACTTGATTTTGAAGACGACTAGTGGATTCAACCGAATCAGAACCGCGTAGAACGTCATCCATATAGGAAGATCGACGAATAATTTCAGCTGCTTCAGGATCCTCCGAGTGAGGATTCGAAGCTAACTGTTGACGAATACGAATGGCTAACAACGGTGACGACGAACAACCGCTAGTAGCTTTCTTCAATCTGAAGAATTGAGGATTACGAATGGCACATGACGAAAGTGCTGCATGGCCAGATTCGAAATAATCTGCCATGCGATCGAAAAAGGAATTACGAAATTGCTCATCATGAGCACGACGATGCTTTATCGAAAGAAAGCATTTGAGCGCTACCGAACGCGACTCATCGAATGATGGCTCGGCTTCCCGAAATGGAAGTGAGACATCAAATTTGCTAAACGTCAACTGTTTGTGTGTTCGACCGAATATCTCTGCACACTGTTGATCGTTAACAGACGAAACTGGTTTATCTGCGATCGAATCTATTTCCCAGAGTTTACGAATAATGTTCTCACGACTACTCTCTTGATATGAGGCGACGAAAGATGAAACATTGTTTGTTTTCGAATCAGAATTACGAACGAAGTTTAGATCGACTTTTCCGATGAGAAGCCAACCTAACGAGCTAGAGATAGCCATTGGAGTACCCATAGGCCCACGAATAGTTTCTCCAACGAAAATGTCATCATAGATATCTCCTCCTAGAAGAATATCTACCGATGACGGGAAATTGAAATTAGGATCTGCAAGATGCAGATGTTTGATGTGAGACCACGATTTTGTCTCAATAAAATTCGAAGGTTTATTCGAAGTGATGTTTTTCAAAATCAACGCGCGAAGAGCTAATTCGGATCCCGAACCGATGTGTGGTTTTATATCTGTTGTTACAAATCCCTTCGAACTGGTAGTTAGATCACCGATGCCTTGAATAGGCGTATCTAATTTACGATGAATTAACCCAAGACGTGTTACTAAATCCTCGGTGACGAAGGAAGCTTCTGAGCCTGGGTCGACGAGAGCTCGAGCGCGAACAAATTTACCAGAAGAATCACGAATTAAAACGATAGCTGTCGAAAGTACAACCGTATGTTGATTAGAAGTAGTATCTGTCGAATATAACGAAACAATATTAGTCGATTCAGTTGGAGGTTGATCTTCTTCTTCCGACTGAGCTTCTGACGATTCTTTAGAAGTACTTACGAAATGTAACATCGTACAGTGATGAGAAGCATCACACACGGAGCACCGGATTTTCGCACATGTTTCATTTGGATCATGCATGGATTTTAGGCATCGGAGACATATCCCATTTTGCTTTACGAACACGAATCTATCATACGGTTTTTTATTCTTAAATGCCTTACATGAATATAGTGAATGAGATCCTCGATGGCATAATACACACGCGCTTGATTTAGCCGAATCATTTGAATTCGATTCAGTTGATTTTTTGCATTCAGGAGAAGTAATGAATGATGAGGTAGCACGAGATCTATCTTTTTGCACAGAAGAACGAGATGAATCAAAACGTGAAGTTGGGCGCGAACTTTCCCAAGCAACAATCTCACGATTTAAAAATTCTTGAAGTTCACAAAATCTAGGAACTGAGTTAGTCGGAATTGATTTATCGAACTCACGACGCGTGTCTTGATCTAATTTTCGATATAACATGTGGTATAAGACGAAATCCCACTCATCGATCGGAAAACCCATCGAATCTAACGCGCCGATATTTTCTAAAAATCCACTAAGAATGGTGCGTAGTCCGGAAGCAGACGGTGAATTTAAATTTGGTAGCTTATATAAAGCGTCCATATGTTGCATCGCTATTAGGCGTTCATTTTTATAATTATATTCTAAAATGTTCCATGCCTTCTTATAATTACTACCGGTAATGGGCATCCCTCTCAATAATTTGCTTGCATCACCACGAACATATGATAGCAAATATTGAAATTTAGCCACGTCTGAAAGGTCTTTATTTTCGTCGATCAACGAGATGAACAGATCACTAAACGAGTTCCACTGCTTGTAATCGCCCGAAAATGTAGGAACTGCTAACGGTGGTAATTTAACTGGCTTCTTATCCGATTTTAAATTTTGAAGAACTTCCGGTTTCGAAGTTGATTTATCAAAACCGAATTTTATACTCATTATTTCTCGAATTAAATCATTAAAACTTGAACGAGTTTTGCTATGTTCTGGACTCAAAACCTTTGTACTTTCAAGTTCTAATGTCTCGATAGCTGAGTGAATTTCCTCAAATTGGTCTTGTATACGGGCGAGTCCCATACACGAAACCATAAATTTGCGATAACAATCTGTATTCGAATTTGCTTCCATTCCTAGTTGAATTATTGTATCTAATTCTTGTTCTATACAACTTCTCCTATGCATCAAACGAGTATATTCAATTGATTCAGTCATGATTTAAACGAATAAAAGAAAATATTAAAACGAAAATAAAATTAAAAAAACAAAAAAAATAAAAATTAAATTTGCAAAACTTGGCTCAAAGCACTGCCGTGCGCCTCATAGTACGATTTACTAAGCTAAAACGCAAAATTAAACGAAAACGAAAAAAAAATATTTTTAAACTAAAGTCGTAAGTCGTGTCGTGGTCGTAAGGTATAAATGCTAAAAGTGCCGCTCGATGTATGTCGTACCTACTTTTTGTTTCTGGTTGAAAATGTTTGATCTTATTTTGATAACCAATAATTATTATAATATTAGACAGACAATGTACAAACATAAAAAACGACGAAACCTTTATGTTTGTTCATTTGACGAATAATGTACGAAATTATACGAATACAAAATTGCAAAGTTATCGATCTACGAAAACTGTCGCAATGTTTTAATCGAAGTGAATAGTTATTTGAAACGAATAACGAATCGAATAAAATTTAAATAACTATTCAGTAATTACGAATAATGATTAATTGGTTATTCAATTCTGTAAAGTTTTACAAACTAAGTATTTTCACCGTTAAAACGAAATTGATAATTACGAATATTTTTTAATTTACGACACGTACGCAGCACGAAATATAATTTGCAGCATTTTACCGAAAGAAATAAGCGAAGTCGAATGACCTAATTAACTTTTGAGTAGGTAACGAAATAGATACGAAGTGTGGACAAGATGGCGTCATTCAAAAATCCTCTTGTAATACTTTTGTGAATTCAAAAATAACGTAAATAGGTAGGTAGGTATCTAGCGAGATGTTACGAATTAAATTTGGAATAGGAAATTAATTATTCGGTGCGAAGGGCCAAAAAATGGTGGGGATTCTTCCGGCCGAAATATAATTAACGTGGGGTTGTAAGGCCCACGTCAGGTCACTGGTGTAGGAAGTAAAGCGGACTGTATTTGAGGGGGGTTTTGTGTTTCGATATTCCCTATTCCGAGCAAACCGACATCACCAATTAGCAGGCAATAAGAATCTACCACCCACCTTTCGATGTGGCCGATCTGCTTTGCCGGATCGATGTTGTTGGCTGTTATCCCGTAAGACACCGCACTTCGCTGCTAGGTGAACTGTCCACACTTTGCACACACACAAAAAAGTTAATAGGCAGCTGCCAATAAAAGAATGTTAATTGTTTGAATACACTTGTGCTACATTGATTACATCACAGGAAAAAGTCTATTCCTCGGCGGACACGTTGCGTTTCTTTTTGGGCGAACGAACGGGAGCACGATCCACGACACGTTCACGCAGGTTGGCGCGGAACTCGACTCTCAAGTGACGCGGCGCTAGTGTCCGGCGCCCGCGTCAATCGGCGAAGAAAATAATCGAAGAAGTGGGTAGTTTAAAAACTCATCACCCACGAATTGTCAACGTCTAACGTTTGCTCAGATAAAATAGGAATATCGAACACAGACTAAAAATAAGTGAATGATAGTCCAATATTTATGAACAAGAACTTTACAATGATGTCAATAGATGGCGCTCTGTACAAGTTTATAGATACCGCAAGGTCTCAGTTCGGGGCGAACCACTCTAGTATATTTTTGGCTGTATTTACCGCAACGTAGCACTAAAGTTACGTAGTAACAGAGTGAGGTGCTGCGGACCGAGGCGCTACGAAGTGCTACTGAGAAAATCGTACTGAAGCTTTTGAGCGATAACACACTACATACTAAAAAAAATTTCTGGTGTTAGTGTGTTTTCGGCCTTAGGAATCTGACAAGACAAACATCCGCGTCGGAGGGGGTCGACGTTTTGTTCTGTCGCACTATTATGCGCGCTCTATGTAAAAGTAAGCAGGACTTAAGGGACCGGCGACCGCCGCTCGCAACTTCTACTCGAACCGCAAATATAAATTTGCCGGTATATTGCTATCCCTATTTGGCTGAAGACACATGATCGCGTGCAAGCGCGATAGCAATATGAGCGTACAGAATTTGTTATACATTTAGTCTTGTTCCGTGAATACCAAAAATGATGAATGAAAAATTGTTGTGTTTTTAACTTCGTGTTGTTATTCTGTAACTTGACAATATAGGCTATGTTCCTGATCAATTAGTACGTGAGATATCGTTGGTTTTAATATGAAACAAATAAGGAGAAAACATGTCGTTTATGTCGTAAAAACATGCAAAACGCAATGTGCTTACATTTAATTTTGGGATAGTATTTTGGAAAAATAATTATCCAGGGACCTAGATAAATACAAGTTCAATCTTAATAATCGCATAATATGGAGGAAATATGCTCGAATTACTAATTATTTTGGTATTACGTTTGTATGAGCAATTCACCCTCCGCTGGCGTTAATATTCCGTGCATAACTTAGACTACACGGAAAGTCGCGGGCATCAGCTAGTTATGTCATAAACACGTGATACGATTATTATTTAATATTCAATACAGAATGAAACAATTTAACAGTTGTACTTTACCTATTTTAAAGCCATTTTAAAACTCTTTCCGCTTATTAATCTGATACATGCATTGGAGCCAATTAATTACACGGCCAAATTGAAAATCCGCCGTGATTGGTTAAAATGCGGTTTTATTTAAATGCTTATTATAATAATCGATAGTATTATATTCCTTCCGCCAATTATTTCCGGATTCGAACTCAAATATTAGTGTTAAGGCCTATTTGAGTTCGAGTTTAAACTCGAATGAGCATTAATATTTGAGATTGTGTGTTATTAGGTATTACTAGCTGATGCCCGCGACTTCGTCCGCGTGGCTTATTAGGGTTCCGTACTCAAAGGGTAAAAACGGGACCCTATTACTAAGACTCCGCTGTCTGTCTGTCTGTCTGTCTGTCTGTCTGTCTGTCTGTCTCCAGGCTGTATCTCATAAACCGTGATAGCTAGAAAGCTGAAATTTTCACAAATGATGTATTTCCGTTGCCGCTATAACAACAAATACTAAAAATTAAAAAAATATATATATTAAGGGGGGTCCCCATACAATAAACGTGTTTTTTTCGTATTTTTTTGCTCAATATTAAAAACGGTAACAGGTAGACGGTTCAAATTTTCAACAGAATATTAAGGCGCCAGCGGAGGGCTAATTGCTCATACAAACGTAATACCAAAATAATTAGTAATTCGAGCATATTTCCTCCATATTATGCGATTATTAAGATTGAACTTGTATTTATCTAGGTCCCTGGATAATTATTTTTCCAAAATACTTTCCCAAAATTAAATGTAAGCACATTGCGTTTTGCATGTTTTTGCGACATAAACGACATGTTTTCTCCTTATTTGTTTCATATTAAAACCAACGATATCTCACGTACTAATTGATCAGGAACATAGCCTATATTGTCAAGTTACAGAATAACAACACGAAGTTAAAAACACAATAATTTTTCATTCATCATTTTTGGTATTCACGGAACAAGACTAAATGTATAACAAATTCTGTACGCTCATATTGCTATCGCGCTTGCACGCGATCATGTGTCTTCAGCCAAATAGGGATAGCAATATACCGGCAAATTTATATTTGCGGTTCGAGTAGAAGTTGCGAGCGGCGGTCGCCGGTCTCTTAACTTGTAAATTACCTTTCAAAATAAATAATTAAATATCAATAAAGTAAATATTAAAGGGGGGCTCCCATACAACAAACGTAATTTTTAAGCAATTTTTTTTAATAATTTAAAACTTACTACAGGTTTGTACGGAACCCTCGGTGCGCGAGTCCGACTCGCACTTGGCCGGTTTTTTTTGATTCCCGCGGCAACTCCTTAATTTTCCGGGATAAAAAGTAGCCTATGTCACTCTCAGGTCCTCAACTATATCCATGCCAAAAATCACGTCGACCCGTTGCTCCGTTGCGGCGTGATTGAAGGACAAACCAACAAACAAACACTATAGTATAGTATATAGTATGAAGTATGATTTTAGTATGATGACAAGCATGATCCCTCTATAGCTTTAACAAATCACATCAAATTTTGACGACCTCCCTGGCGCAGTGCTAAGTGCTGTTGACTTAACGTGCGGAGGTCCCGGGTTCGATCCCCGGTAGGGTCAATTTGGAAATTTATAATTTCTGAATTATCCCTGATCTGTCCTGTTGGAAGTGGTATGTCGGTAAGAGATAAAAGAAATACCCGAATAGCTTCGTAGCTAGTTTAATACTGGCAAATGACAGAAGGCACCGCGAGTGCATAGGTAATAAGTATACATATACACCAGGAAGGCTGCGGCCGTGGCTAGTTACCACCAGCAAAGAAGTGCCGTCAAGCGATTTAGCGTTCCGGTACGATGTCGTATAGAAATCTATTAGGGGTATGGGTTAATTATAACTGCCATGCCCCTAACAGGTTAGCCCGCTACCATCTTAGACTGCATCATCACTTAACATCAGGTGAGATCACAGTCAAGGGCTGGATGAAATCTGGCACAGTACGCTTACTCCCAGTTTTAACATTGCAGATACGATTGATCGACGTGAGCGTTCGATCACATTTGCGTCAAACTAAAATGAACCTTAATTGCATTGATTTAGAGCCACAAATTCAGTGCAACCGATTTAAATTTCGAAACGTATCGTTTGGAGCGCTGGCTGTGAATGCATACACGAAATTGAGCTCTAAATCAATGCAGTTAAGGTTCATTTTAGTTTGACGCAAATGCGATCGAACGCTCACGTCGATCAATCGTATTTGCAATGTTAAAACTGGGAGTAAGCGTACTGAGATGGATTATAGTCTGGAAACACAGTCTGAATTAACACATAAGTTACATTTTTCCCGGAAAATTAAAGAGTTCCTGCGGGAACCAAGAAACCTGAACCCACGCGGACGAAGTCGCGGGCATCAGCTAGTATTTAATATGGGCGTCAACCCACTGTATGAATATATAAACTAGAACATGGTAATAGTTACTGAATGGTAATTTCCGGTGGACGCAGGGACATTGTTTATGGACTAGAATTATAAGCAGATCCTGGAAATATACCGGGACTATTGAAGTTTAAAGGAGATATCATACTATTATTAGATGCGAAATGTGTTTGTCTATTTGATACATTGTCGGTTCCACTATCAGTTAAGACCTTGTACCTATAGAGAGAATGTATCCCGCAGACGGACATAGGCAACTTTTTATCTCCGAAAATCGAATAGTTGGGAAGTAATAATAATGTCCTCCCGACCGAATTTCGGCCACGGCGGCCAATCTCCAGAGAGATTAGCCATCTGCGCGGGAGATATTATAGTGCTCAAGTGTGTGCGCATACACAGGTGCACTCTCTGTTCCTTTACTGAAGCATACTTTTAATGGACTTTTTAAAATTGTGTAAAGGAAAGCTTAAAATAGGATGTGGAATTTTGTTATAGAATAGAATGCTCATTCCCACGAACGACCTTCGGACTTTCTTGAGGCGGAGCGATGGAGTCACGAGCCTATGGCGGTTTCTAGTTGGCCTATCGTGCAGATCGCTTATTCTTTTGTAATTCTGAACGTGCTGTTTTATAATTATAATAGAAGTTTAAGGAAGTTTAAAACTTAAAGAACAACACTATTCACCTGTTTTCTGTTCACAATTTTTGTGTACCGCAACCTATAAATCAGTGATATTAACAAAAGCCGTCGCGACGGGACAAAAGCTCGCGACTGCGACACGACAGCGCGACGGGGACAGATGGTGTGACGTCACCAAGTGCGCCCGACGACCGATCAATCACTTTCCGAATTAGGGCCAGACGTCCGCTGAAATTGGACGGTTTATTAGATTATGCCGCCGTAAAGATCGGCTTTGTCGGACATTTGATCCGATATAACATATTATTGGAACTGTTGAATCGGAAATATTGGTACAAATATAGAGAGTTTCCTTTCACGCGATTGTTGTTATGAAATAATCGAGGCATATATTTAATTGGCTGTACAAATCACTTTTGAGCAGCCTATAAGGTATGACATTAATTGCCTTCCAATCTTGTACTAAGTTATTTGCTGACAGATAGTATTCAAATTCAAATTCAATTTTTTTTTTTCTTGTTTAATTTCAATATCCACCACAACCACTACATCCCATTAACGTCCCACTGCTGGGCACAGGCCTCCACTCTCATAGGAGAGAGGGAATTAGAGCTAAAACCCACCATGCTGCTCCAATGCGGGTTGGCGGGCTTTAACGACTATTATCATGTTAGTGATAATAACCGGGACCGACGGCTTAACTTGCTCTCCGAGGCACGGGGGTGAAACACCGCCAACTTCCTAACTCCGGGCTAGAACTGAGAATTTCTAGTCGGAAAACCCCAATACTTAATTATGGCCCGACCCGGGACTCGAACCCGGGACCTCGTCGGCCGCAGTCAAACATGCTAACCACTAGACCAACGAGGCAGTTATTTATAATATACCTCCATTGAAATAGAATACATAATTTCAATATACCTCCATTGAAATAGAAAGTTATAAGTACATCAACGGATTACCCATTTATCTTTAGATGACTAAAGTTAGTGTTGAATAATAATCAGTTTTGCGGCGTAGACATTCGCCGGTGTTCTCAGCAAATGACAAAGGATAGACCTTGTACTCGTTCATTATCTAGACGGCGGCGGCGACCAAAATGTTTTATGTCTCGGTACGGACTGAAAAATAACGACTTAATGGCTTTGCACTGAAATATACAAGAAATAATGTAGCAAGAGGAATGCGGAGAAGTTTTGAGAAAACGAAACTGTATTACACGACAGAATTTGCAATTTGTTTTGCTTGCTTTAGGCTACGTTCGCACTGCGAAATACATACGCGCGATTTTTTTTCTGCAATTCCGTAACACTAGAAATCATAAATGGAGGCGTACTTGCGAATAAAATAGCTGGTTTGATATAATTTCACATGGTGCGGTAAGAATTATATTTGCGCGAATATTTCGTGCTATACGGAGTTGTATCAGAATTGTTGAAAAGGTAATAGTATGGTTGTATGACGTTCACCTCATTCGCAGTGCGTACGAAAATACGTACGCGAAATATAAATCGCGAGAATAAAATTCGCGCGATTGTTTTTCGCAGTGCGACCGTACCCTTTGATCGTGTTTTGTTTTAATCTGTACACTGTAGGAAAGAACGCGGAAGGTACACTAGTAACATTTCCCCTCCGCTTTTAATACAGATTTTTTAAGAGTAAGTGTACCTACTACTACCTATAGAGGCGCGGCCATCGCGCTCCAGTACGCTTACTCCCAGTTTTAACATTGCAAATACGATTGATCGACGTGAGCGTTCGATCGCATTTGCGTCAAACTAAAATGAACCTTAATGACATTGATTTAGAGCTCAATTTCGTGTATGCATTCACAGGATACGTTTCGAAATTTAAATCGGTTGCACTGAATTTGTGGCTCTAAATCAATGCAATTAAGGTTCATTTTAGTTTGACGCAAATGTGATCGAACGCTCACGTCGATCAATCGTATCTGCAATGTTAAAACTGGGAGTAAGCGTACAGTTTGGGATGCATCATTACTTGCTGAAGAAAGAAAGAAAACTTAGACTGGTATAACAAGTATGATTATGCAGGTTTCCTTACGATGGTTTCCATTACCGCTAAATAAAGCAAGTGATATTTTATTTTCATCATACCTATTCGAAAAACGCATATTGCCTTCAGAGGATAGCGGGAGCAAAGTGTAACTTGTAGGCCCATGGGACTTTTCATTTCTCTCTTCTGATTGGTCCGAAGTCACGTCATCAATTTGTTGATCGAATATACGACTTTGCATTTCTCTGTTCTGATTGGTCCGAAGTCACGTGATCAATTTGTTGATCGGATATACGTCTTTACATTTTATTTAAACTTTAAATATACGTCTAAATAATGTCTATACAATTACATAGAAGGTTGATAGGAGTATCTTCTGATTGGTGCTTAAACGTATAGGTAATGTCCATACATAGTAGGTTGACTCGGGGCCAAATTTTTTGTTCTCGGGCGGCGTATATTGAATTCCTCGCTACGTTCAGGATTCTACTTTAGAATCCTTCACTTCGCTCTGAATTCAAAATAGCGCCCTCGGGGAACAAAAATTTTCTTTGGCCCCATGTAACACAAATAACTATTCTTAAACGCACATCAATCAATCAATCAATTAATCAATCGTTTATTTGCTTGAAACATTGTACAATTATGATGACAGTCCAAAAGTAGTCCACACATGTTTCGTCAATGCTGACGTGCAAATTTTAGAATTTGGTAAGTACTTAATTGATACTACAATATTTAAATCCTAAAATTCATAATCATAGCTCCGAAAATTTTGAGTTTAGTAAAAGTTAGCCCGGGAATCGAATCCTTGACCACCCGAAGAGGCAGCCGGGCGTCTAAACCACTAGAATATCGCCGCTTTTTAAGGATATTAACTAGTAAATAAAAAATCTTTCTAAAAAACCGACTTCCAAAGCCACTGTAAAGTAAAAAATAATTTTGATTTCTACACACTACGTTGAAGTCGGGCGAGCCTGACGCGTCAACTTTGCCTATCTTTGTTATACTCGCCCAACTTCAACATAGTGTGTAGAAATCAAAATTATTATTTACTTTACAGTGGCTTTGGAAGTCGGTTTTTTGGAAAGAATTTTTATTTTTAACTTTTTAGTGCACTCTAAATCCGCACGGCTTAGGAGTGCAGTACCCTGCAGCATCAGAGTTGAGGAGTTGGGACTTGGGTTTAAGTATGAAGTCGTTGCTTGACACCTACAATATGAATTCAGCATAAAAAATCCTAAATCGCTATTCAGGAGTTCTGTACACATACAGCATCAGGATTGAGGATTTGGAGTCGAAATTTTTTATGGGACCACCTCGGGAACTTCCAATGAAAAAAAAATTTTTCAAATCGGTTAAGAAACCACGGAGATATGCACCGACATACATTAAAAAAAAAATTAAAAAAAAATCATACGCGCCGAATTGAGAACCTCCTCCTTTTTTGGAAGTCGGTTAATAACTAGATGATGGCCGCGACTTCGTCCGCTTGGATTAAGGTTTTTGATTCCCGCGGGAACACCTTAATTTTCCGGAATAAAAGTAGTCTATGTCCTTCCCCAGGATCTAAACCAAACATCAAAATCGTTAGAAAAGATGGACCGGTAAAGCAGAAGACAGACAGACAGATAGACACACATACTTTCGCATTTATAATATTAGTATGGATTTAACCATTTATCCATGGATCGCCTGGTGGGAGGCTTCGGCCGTGGCTAGTTACCACTCTACCGGCAAAGACGTGCCGCCAAGCGATTTAGCGTTCCGGTACGATGCCGTGTAGAAACCGAATAGGGGTATGGGTTTAATATAACTGCCATGCCCCTACACAGGTTAGCCCGCTACCATCTTAGATCATCACTTACCATCAGGTGAGATCGAAGTCAAGGGCTAACTTGCAGTGCACTAAAAAAAAAAATTATTAGCTAGTTCGTTGAACCGCCCGCACCAGACAGTTGGTGAACGCGAATCCCACTGAAACTCCGCGCCGGTGGAACACCGATTCATTGAAGTTGCATTTAAACAAATAAACGATTCGCGAAATGAACATCGGTTCGTACCCTTAGTACCGCTTTTCACATCTCGAAAACGTCGGTAGAACCACGTGGGTCGATATCCGTACGAATTCCCTTTCCTCCTTCCATTTATCTCGGTCCATAGATGTTTGGGAATTCGACACCTATTTAAATAAATTATTTTTTAGTGATTATTAAATAGAGGATCTCCCCTTAAGTCGTAATATCCACGTCTCCTGTTAATTATAGGTTTGATTACCATTTTAAATTATCCATTAAAGTGCGTTGATTTTTGACGTAACAATTCAGTATTTCAAACAAAATCCAATACTAAGCGCGCGTTTTCAACTGTGAAAAAAAGTACTTGACTAGTTCAATTACCCAATTCAAATAAAGGAGGTATTGGCCCATTTTGCTTCGACATTAGTCTTTTTGATAATATCGACGTTTCAATAGATGTTTTCGAGATCTGCAAACTTATACTAAGCCAAGCGTACAGTCGAATGGTCAATTCCGTTAAACAGGTTTGCCGGGAGCGGGCGTTTTGCACAAATAATCGCAATAAGCATTTTATACAGTTTCATTGGTATTGAATGCACTCGACTGTACAAATTGCAATACCTATCTTGATATAAAGAAACTCAAAGTATCTGCGATAAAAGTAAAGGTTTTTTATTTTTATTTTTCTATAGCTGGTAGACTAGGCGCCCAGTCCGGTTGCGCTTGGATGGAATTTCAATGCACTTAGTTGCTTCTAGTATTTTTAAATAGATTTTGCTACAATATTATGTCAAGACTGGTAGGTACATTACAAGAAAATATCTAAGTTCCTACTTATAACTTTTCGAAATTGAGATTGTTATATTTTACTGCCTATATCAATTATCTTTGATGATCTCCTAAAAGACGCAATCCCTTGATTTTTTTTAAATTTTATATTTGATAGTCATTTTAAATATGTAGTTCGATAAATCTATAATAGTAAAAACGTGCGTCCAATTTTGATGACGTCACGCGCAAGTGTTTTATACAACGTCCCATACTAAGGGCACGTTTTGACATTTGAAAAAAAGTTGCTGATTTGACTAGTAGGCAAATACCTAATCATGTGCATTTGAAACTCAGATTTTATTTTTGTTTTCAAAGGTGTGTGAAGTATGCCAATCCGCACCTCTGGCCAGTAAGGTGGACTATACCTAAATATTTTAATGCTAACATTACATGACCCGTGCTCACTAACCAAGATGATGATATTATTATAATAATGAAGATGTAATGACTTCCTTATATAACATACTAGCTGATGCCCGCGACTTCGTCCGCGTGTATTGAGGTTTTTCGGTTCCCGCGGGAACTCTTTAATTTTCCGGGATAAAAAGTAGCCTATGTGCTATTCCAGGCTATAATCTATCTCTGTGCCAAATTTCATCCAGATCCGTTCAGCCATTGGAGCGTGATTAACAAACATCCATACATCCACACATCCATACATCCATACATTCATACATCCATCCAAACTTTCGCATTTATAATATTTATTATTTGATTGATTTACTGTACCTACTGTTGTTTTAAACCTTGGAATGTTTGTAAAACACAAATTTCAATTCGCTCGACATTTTCATTCCCAGTTTAACGAAAAAAGAACGTAAAAAGTCAAAAGGGGAGCTATTCTGTAAATAAATGACACGGAAAAAGCGTATTAGGAAAAGGGGTTTAAACTTTTATGCGCTGACTGATAGTAGGGGCTTTTGTAATGACCGGAATTTACATGGTTTAGAGTTAAATAAAGGCTTACTTTTTTGTCTCTTTTTTTTATTGCGAGATATGCTTGACGACAATCATGCTTCCACCACCACCATTACAGTCCATTAACGTCCCACTGCTGGGCGCAGGCCTCCAGTCTCATAGAATTAGAGCTTAGACCCACCACGCTGCTCCAATGCGCGTTGGCGGGCTTGAACGACTATTACCATGATCATGATAATAACCCGGACCGACGGCTTAACGTGCTCTCCGAGGCACGGGGGTGAAACACCGCCAACTTACTAACTCCGGGCTAGTACTGAGAATTTCTAGTCAGAAAAACCCAATACTTATTATGGCCCGACTCGGGACTCGAACCAGGGACCTCGTCGGCCGCAGTCGAACATGCCAGCCACTAGACCAACGAGGCAGTTAAGCAATGATGAGGTCTAGGTTGGAGCGCGCTTGCCTAGAAGAGGCCTACTCACTCTTGCTTTGAAGGTACTTAAGTTATAAGTGGCAGGGAATACAAACATACAGGGCATTGGACATCCTGGCGGTTCAAATCAGGAATCGGAGTAATTCGTAAAAAAACTCCGAAAAATTCACAAAATAATAATTATTCAAAATATTTATTTAATACAGCATATTAGTTTGTTTATGTCCCGGCTGAGTTTGTTGTAGGCTCTACTCAGACCAGGGGTCATACTGTCAACGCTTAAAGACATAATGGGGCTGATTCTGTAGTGCACAATCTCTAAACTAAACTAAAATTAGAGCATTACAAATATTGCTAACCCTTTCATAATACTCCCTACGGAAAGGGACAGAACTACATTTAAAGCTGCCATTTTAGTTTAGTTTAGAGATTGTGTTATAAAGAATCAGCCCAATTGTTTCATTATTGTTGACTTTCGTGAATTATAATCCTTAGTTTAGGAACGTGAAAGTACATGACATCAAAGTATCATTTTGAGTTATATTGCTTTAAGCGTTGGCAGTATGGCCCCGTTCACCTCAACTCAAAATACAGTTATCAGACAGTAAATCAATATTATAGGATGATCGTGAATATTAAATTCGTCTCGTAGCTGAGCTCTGACTGGGATCCTAGAGTACACTGGCCCTATCTCTACAACTGCAGTCGTATCTTGGAAACGATTATTTGCGATTGAATTTGCTGTACTGTTGAATAGCTCAATTGGGTATTTGACAAGTCAAATCAGCAACTTTTTTAACCGACTTCCAAAAAAGGAGGAGGTTCTCAATTCGGCGCGTATCCTTTTAGAATGGGATGTTGATCATAGTGTGCATGTATAAAAGAGTGTGTGTGTGTGTGATCAACACACACGGCAGAAGTGAAACTTCAGAAAAGTAGCCTACGAGAGAATGAGATAAATATAACTTGTGTTCTATCTCATTCTCTCGCAGGCTAAATCCTATTTATGATGTTTGTGTCTTTTTGGTGTCGCTTTTTCGTTTCGTTTCAGCAAATTTTCAAATCACAACGACTCTAAAGAAGTTTTACTTCAAAAATGACAGTTGAAGTCTTTCCAGAAATTATATTACGCACCTTAATATATCCACATTTACGTATAGTCACTACTTTCCTAGTTCAAAATGCAAATAACTAGTCCATTATGTGTAGAGCAGTCACATATATAGTCTAGTCCCGTAGGTCCAAAGTAGAAATTAGTAGGGCACTAAACAATCTAGGTTTAAACGCAATTCGGGGCCGTCATTGCGAGCGTGACATTCCCATAGTCCCGTAGGTCCAAAGTAGAAATTAGTAGGGCACTAAACAATCTAGGTTTAAACGCAATTCGGAGCCGTCATTGCGAGCGTGACATTCCCATTGTAGCCAGAGATACTTTTATTCCGAACAATCAAAAAGTATCGATTAGATATTTTAAAAATATTAGACATAGCAAACGTGTCTGTTTATCTGTCTATCTATCAGTCTGTCTGCGTCACCACAGTTTACACGCAATAATAAAAAGACGATTGATGTCTTTCCAACAAATACTCCACTATTTATATCTACACTAATAACACGTCACTTCTATCCTAGTTCAAAATGCAAATGACTAGTCCATTAAGTGTGGAACAGTCACATATACAGTCTAGTCCCATAGGTCCAAAGTAGAAATTAGTAGGGCACTAAACAATCTAGGTTTAAACGCAATTCGGAGCCGTCATTGCGAGCGTGACATTCCCATTGTAGCCAGAGATACTTTTATTCCGAACAATCAAAAAGTATCGATTAGATATTTTAAAAATATTAGACATAGCAAACGTGTCTGTTTATCTGTCTATCTATCAGTCTGTCTGCGTCACCACAGTTTACACGCAATAATAAAAAGACGATTGATGTCTTTCCAACAAATACTCCACTATTTATATCTACACTAATAACACGTCACTTCTATCCTAGTTCAAAATGCAAATGACTAGTCCATTAAGTGTGGAACAGTCACATATACAGTCTAGTCCCATAGGTCCAAAGTAGAAATTAGTAGGGCACTAAACAATCTAGGTTTAAACGCAATTCGGGGCAGTCATTGCGAGCGTGACATTCCCATTGCAGCCGTAGCCAGAGATAGCGGTGTACCGACTACCGTATATTGTACGCAGTTGTACGGTCATTGCCCTTTATGTACTATCTCATAGTAGTATTATATAGTTCTCAGTATATAGTCGCAGATTTGCAAATCTACTACTACATCGACTACATAAATCTACTACTTTATTTAAACTACTAGCTGATGCCCGCGACTTCGTTCGCGTGGTTTAAGACTTTTTGATTCCCGCGGGAACTCCTTAATTTTCCGGAATAAAAAGTAGCTTATGTTACTCTCCAGGTCCTCAACTATACCCATGGCAAAAATTACGTCGATCCGTTGCTCCATTGCGGCGTGATTGAAGGACAAACCAACAAACCATTAAACCAACAAACAAACACACTTTCGCATTTATAATATTAGTAAGTATGACTAGCTAATGCCTGCGACTTCATCCGCGTAGGTTGAAGTTTCTTGATTCTCGAGAACACTTTAATTTTCCGGGATAAAAAGTAGCATATGACGTGTTATTCCAGAATATAATCTATATCTGTGCCAAATTTCATCCAGATCCGTTAAGCCGGTCTGGCGTGATTGAGTTACAAACATCCATCCATCCATTCATACATCCAAACTTTCGCATTTATAATATGAGTAGGTAAGTAGGTAAAGATGACGGGCTAGCGAAGTTGTTCTCAGATTGAATCTAAACTTTATCCATATCATTTTTATGGTTAAGAGACCTTATTGTTCTGGATGGAGTTTTCACGACCTCCCTGGTGCAGTGGTTAGCGCTGTTGTCTTATAAGCGGAGGTCCCAGGTTTAATACTCATCCAGGTCAATTTTGGAATTAATGATTTCTGAAATTTCTATGGTCTGGTCTCGTTTCGGCTTTGGCTGTTCACAGTCCAACCGGAAAAACCTGCCGCCAAGTGATTTAGCGTTCCGGTACGATGCTGTGTTGAAACCAATTTATAGGGTACTAGCGATCCGCCCCGGCTTCTCACGGGTAGCACTAATAATCCTAATAGTCACCCAATATAGCTATAAATATTGTTAGTGTGAGTCAATCTTAAAAGATAGATGTATGCTATCAAAGACTTTTTTCTAAAACTTTTTGAGAGGAACAATTCCACTTACATTGTTTTTGTGTAACTTTAACTATTTACGCAGCGCACGCCACGTAAGCTCTCAGAAGAGAGCATTTTTTACGACTTAGTTCACATAATTGCAATTTTCGTAAGGATCTCTAATTTTTTTAAAATAAAATATAGCCTATGTTACTCGCTGATAATGTAGCTTTCTATAGGTGAATTTTTTTTTAAAAATCGGTTAAGTAGTTTTTGAGTTTATCCATTACAAACAAACAAACAAACAAATCTTTCCTCTTTATAATATTAGTTTAGATGGGTTTAATATACTCGTAACTGCACTGACCCATAACAAGTTAGCCCGCTACCATATTAGACTTAAACTGTATCATCACTTAGGTACCACCACGTCAGATTGCAGTCAATGGCTTTTAGTAGAAAATGAAAAAAAAAATGAAAATAAAATGATTTATTTCACGTAGGACAACTTGTTCCACTTAAGATAAGTCGTAAGAATCTACCACCGGTTCGGAAAACTGATTCTACTGAGAAGAACCGGCAAGAAACTCTGCAGTTGCTCTTTTCATAAACAGAAAAACGTTACACTTTGTATATAATATACAAGGCATTATGCATACGTATTAATCTAAGTATACCAATATTATAAAGAGGTAAAGTTTGTGAGTTTGTGAGGTTATAGGGGGTAATCTCTGGATCTACTGAACCGATTTTGAAAACTCTGATATCAATAGAGAGCCACATTATTTGTGAGTATCATAGGCTATATATTAACCCGAAAAATTAAGGAGTTCCCGTGGGAATTTAAAAAACTTATTTCAAGCGGACGAAGTCGCGGGCATAAAAGACTACGGGGCTAGTAAAAGATATAGGGAGAGATCCTAAGTCAATAAACATATAGTGTTTGTGTATCGAGCAGTAGCGTCTTCATTTCCGTCTGTCTGTCCGCGCGCTGACAGCCCGGTATTAATATTATCTTATGAGATTTTGTTTCCTCCACGCCATATCCATGACAGGCTAGCGAAGCTGTTCTAATATTGAAGCATAAACTTTATTCATATCATTTTTATAGTCGACTTCTTGTTTTATATTTTACTAGCTGATGCCCGCGACCCCGTCTGCGTGGTTTAAGGTTTTTGATTCCCGCAGGAACTCCTTAATTTTCCGGGATAAAAAGTAGCCTATGTCACTCTCCAGTTCAACTATACCCGTGCTAAAAATCACGTCGATCCCTCCGTTCAGTTGGTTTGTCCTTCAATCACTCCGTTCCGGCGTGATTGAAGGACAACCAACCAAACCAATAAACCAGCAAACAAACACACTTTCGCATTTATAATATTAGTATGATTGGCAACTTTTTTCATTTTATTTATATCCAGCTTTTCCTTGCGACTTCATTGCGGTTTTTTTTATTTGGAGGATTTGAAGCTCAGCGTTTTGCCTTG
This sequence comes from Erebia ligea, assembly GCA_917051295.2. Taxonomy (NCBI): domain Eukaryota; kingdom Metazoa; phylum Arthropoda; class Insecta; order Lepidoptera; family Nymphalidae; genus Erebia; species Erebia ligea. Next base: position 17,471,160 of record OU785229.1, on the reverse strand, counting down.
CGTCATATGCTAAAAATGCATACAAATCAAGGCGCTGATTTTCCATATATACCATAATATTATCATTATTAATATCAAGGTTATATGATACCATAATATATTATTATTGCACTGTTATCAATGCCAGATAAATATTATAGAAGTATTATTCAGAAGTTAATAATAGAAGTTCATTATAGAAGTTCAGCCCCCCGATTATGTAAGAATTGTCGATCAAACGTAATGGTTCAGCGTCAAAGTAATATAAACCTTATCTGCATTGAATTAGAGCTCAATTTCATGTATCCATTCTTTATACGTTAGACTTTATAGAGTATCGTTTATACCTAAACGTATAAGAATGGGTATACGAAATTGAGCTCTAATTTAATGCTGTTATGGTTTATTTACTTCGCCGCAGAATTTTAACGATTTCATCGGCCATTCTTACATGATTGGGGGCAGGTCTAAAATCAGTTGCAAGATTTGAACTGCGCATGCAAACATGCATCTCTCGCTCTTATCAACCTATTGCCGGCTCGCTATTTATCACGAGTCTACTCTCGGAATGAGGTGGTTTTGGCCATAGTCCAGTGTGGATTGGCAGACTTCACACACCTTCGAGAACATTATAAAGAACTCTCGGGCAGGTTTCCTCACGATGTTTCCCTTGACTGTTTGAAGCAAGTGATATTTAATTTCTTAACACGCACATAACTTCGCCAAGTTGAAGGTTAGAAGGATTGAACCTCCGATCCCTTACAGGAGGTTAAGTAAAGGCTTGTAAAAACGCTGTGTAAGACTTTTTTACAAGTTAGCCCTTGACTGCGATCACACCTGTTGGTAAGTGATAGTGCAGTCTAAGATGGTAGCGGGCTAACCTGCTAGAGGTATGGCAGTTATATTAAACCCATACCCCTAATCAGTTTCTACACGGCATCGTACCGGAACGTTAAATTGCTTGGCGGCACGTCTTTGCCGGCAGGGCACGGCCTACTAGCCACGGCCGAAGCCTCCCACCAGGCCAGACCAGAGAAAATTTATGAAGGCTTGTAAAGTTGCGGTGTAAATAGGGAAATATCCTTCTCTGCCACCTTAATCTGCGCCTAAGGTGTCAAGGAAGAATATTTCCCTATTTCCCAGAAAGTATTTTCATTTATCTGATTCATGATATAATAAATTATCACGTAACTAAATCACAGAACACTGCCTCAACAAGGAGACGTCAGTTTTCATAAATATATAATCCAATTTATTGCCGCCTTAAGTGGTTTTTTATGATAATCCCCATTGCTGCGCGGGATAATTTCTCATTCATGGTACAAATCGAGATTTAGCCGAAAAAATACATTGATATAATACACCAACGATACCCGAACACTTACAAATGAAACAAATGAAATGACAACGACAAACATAAACGATACTTAGTTAAATTTAACTAGCTTTTACCCGCAGCGCTCACGTTAAGTCCGATTTTCATACAAATTTCAAACCCCTATTTTACCGTTTTAGGGGGTTGTATTTTCGAAAACCCTTTAGCTATCTCTGTGCCAAATTTAAGCCCGATACGTCCAATGGTTCGAGCTGTGCGTTGATAGATCAGTCAGTCAGTCACCTTTTCCTTTTATAAACTTAGATTTCCAAATGACGTAGGCAGACGTGATCTGGAGTGGAAAACGCGTACCGGTAAGCAGTGTAGGACGACCTCCAGCTTGCTGGACCGATGACCAAATTAGGGTTACAGGAAGTGGACGAAGGCAGGGGACCGTGTTTGGTGGCACGCTCTTGAAAAGGCCTATGTCCAGCAGTGGACGTATTCAGGCTGATGGATTGGATTGGATTGGATTGGAGTCCAAATCCAACGTTGTCGATGCGAGCTTAAATTTTGACGCGCAGTTGCCTTATCTAGGATTCGAAGGTATATCAATGGGAAAAACCAATAAATCTGTGCATTATATCTCTTTACTTTATGTTGTTCTTCTGGCCCTTTGGATTCAGTATAAAAGTATGATTAATTTTTTATGCCTATTGTCATAGACTGTGACAATCATAAAGTGTGACAAAGTCATCAAAGCTGAGTTAATCGCAAATAGGGAATCCCAGTATTAGGTTTCCGGTCGATTCAAAACTGTACTAATAAAAAATATTTAATTTCTATACATTGTTGCTTATTCCCACCAACCCGCATTGGAGCAGAGTGGTGGGTCTAAGCTCTAATTCCCTCTCTCCTATGAGAGTGGAGGCCTGTGCCCAGCAGTGGGACGTAAATAGGCTGTAGTGGTGGTCGTAGTGGTGGTTTTTTATTAATCATATAATATGAATTGTTAGTTTCTTGCTCAGGTATAAATTTTCTTATTCAATACAAAGGCCTTTCCATTTTTAGGGTTCCGTACCAAAATGGTAAAAATGGAACCCTTATGGTGCGACTTTCTCCGTCTGTCTGTCTGTCTGTCTGTCCGTCCGTCACACTCGATTATTTCAGTAACTACCGAAGCTATCGACATGAAATTTGGAATAGTTGTGTATATTAGTGGCCCAAAGACACTGGAATTAAAAAAAATTGGAAATTATTTTTGTTCTTATTTAAAAAGGGGGGAAAATCGGAGGGTTGAAATTTAAAAGTGAGATAACTGTACTGTGTGGGGTATCATATGAAAGGGTTTACTTTGTACATTCTAAAACAGATTTTTAATAATTATTTTTAGTCATGATAGTTTTTGATTTATCGGGGAAAAAGTCAAAAAAAATACCGTTCCCCCCCCCCCCTTATCTCCGGAGTTTACCAATCGAAAAATCTGAAATAATTATGGTCAATAGGAATTTATGTATATTTTACAGGAAAACTATAGTCAATGCTCTAACTAGCATAGTTTTTTTGATATTAACAGAAAACCTCTAAAAACAAAGTTAGTTTTGCGGTTCATTAAATTCATTGATCGTAAAACTTGCTACAGGTTTGTACGGAACCCTTGGTGCGCGAGTCCGACTCGCACTTTGCCGGTTTTATTTTACCACTGTTGTAATCATAAATTTATTATTTATTTACTGTTGTAATTAAATAGGCTATTTTATTTTCTAATTGTACATAATATAATACAGAACACGTCATCAAAAATGTGTCTATAATTTTTAAATTGCAAAATCAACGTGAAATTGCACCAAAAATATCAATTTTACACAGAAATCTCTTTTGATTTACGACCCACTGTATTATTTGGGGGCAGAATATAACCTAGTTTCGTTCATTGTCCCATAAAACGGAGAATTGTGTCGGAATTTTGACTAAAATAGCCATAATTCGAGGCATGGAATTCATAATTGAATTCTATCCCAATATCGGAGCGAACTGTGTACGATAGTAAATATGACGCTTTTAAAAATAATCTACGTAACACCCTTTTGAAATTTATGTTATCCTAGTATAGGTACATGGAATGCATTTATCAATAACATGAGCTTCGATCACGTTGAATTCGATTTTAATTTCAAACCCCTATTTCATTCTGGGATTGATTTTTTTTCATTGTTAATGACGACAGAACGGCTGAACGAATCTGGCACAGAGATAGATTATAGTCTGGAATAGCACTTAGGTTACTTTTTATCCCGGAAAATTAAAGATTTCCCGCGGGAACCCAAAAAACCTCAATCCACGCAGACGAAGTCGCGGGCATCAGCTAGTAATATACGTCAAATATTGCAGATATGAAATTTCACACAAAGGAGACATTCCTTCATTTAAAAAAAAAAAGTGTAGTGTCGTGGGACACCAGATAGTAACGAAGTTCCATAATACATAGATATTAATTTCAAGTTATAGCCGAGGTAAAAAGAAAAACAACGCGAGCATGTCGCCGACATTCTCTCGTTGTATTTCGTACGCATTGTACTGTTTTAGGGAGATATCTCTGTATCGCACAACAATAAATGGTTATAACCCTTGTGGGATTTTTTATTTTATTTTTTATTCCACTACAAGTCAGCCCTTGACTGCGATCTCACCTGATGGTAAGTGACGATGCAGTCTAAGATGGTAGCGGGCTAACCTGTTAGGGGAATCGAACCGGAACTGTGCCGGAACGCTTTATCGTTTGGCGGTACGTCTTTGTACATGTGCAAATTGGCAAATAAGGTAAATGTTTTTGGAAAATATATATTTGAAGTCTGAATATATATTGAATATCTAATCTGATATTTTTGTAATAAATAAACCGTTTTTAGGGTTCCGTACCAAAATGGTAAAAATGGAACCCTTATGGTGCGACTTTCTCCGTCTGTCTGTCTGTCTGTCTGTCTGTCCGTCCGTCACACTCGATTATTTCAGTAACTACCGAAGCTATCGACATGAAATTTGGAATAGTTGTGTATATTAGTGGCCCAAAGACACTGGAATTAAAAAAAATTGGAAATTATTTTTGTTCTTATTTAAAAAGGGGGGAAAATCGGAGGGTTGAAATTTAAAAGTGAGATAACTGTACTGTGTGGGGTATCATATGAAAGGGTTTACTTTGTACATTCTAAAACAGATTTTTAATAATTATTTTTAGTCATGATAGTTTTTGATTTATCTGGGAAAAAGTAAAAAAAAATACCGTTCCCCCCCCCTTATCTCCGGAGTTTACCAATCGAAAAATCTGAAATAATTATGGTCAATAGGAATTTATGTATATTTTACAGGAAAACTATAGCCAATGCTCTAACTAGCATAGTTTTTTTTGATATTAACAGAAAACCTCTACAAACAAAGTTAGTTTTGCGGTTCATTAAATTCATTAATCGTAAAACTTGCTACAGGTTTGTACGGAACCCTCGGTGCGCGAGTCCGACTCGCACTTTGCCGGTTTTTTTATTGGGAGAAGCCTTGTTATCGATACAGAGCCATTAAACAAAACAAACATTTTTTTAACATTTCCAGGGTGAAGGTCGCGTTAGGCCGCAAGTATACTCGTAAATCATGACATGATATACGAGATTTACCAGTAAAATAATATATTCAGCGCAAGTTGTGCTTTGATTTGTTGCTTATGTGAATTGACCCTTATACCAAGAGTTTACGCAACAAAAAGTAACCGACCAAGTAACATGTAGAACATTGGGCGTACTTTAATTGCGTGGTATCGAGCCTTCTGAGGGCGTACTACCATCGCTGAAAGCAATATTATTTTAATATTGTTGACGGTCTTGTATCAGAATTATAATCCGTATTTTAGGGACGTCAAGGTATGTAATATAAAACGGTCATTTAAAACTGATACTGCTTTAAGAGATGGTAGTATGCCTGTATAATGAACGGCGTCAGATAGCAGGAGCTGGCGTGAAATTTGAAATATGGCGATTTCACGTGCATGTGCGAAGGCCCAACAATGAGGCAACTAGATATTTATGGTTAAACTAGATGATGCCCCGACTTCGTCCGCGTGGGTTTAGGTTTTTTGATTCCCGCGGGAACTCCTTAATTTTCCGGGATAAAAAGAGATAAGATGTCCTATGTCCTTCCCCGGGATATAACCTACCTCTATACCAAATTTCAGCCAAATCGGTTGAAAAGGTGGGCCCGGAAAGCGTAGCAGACAGACAGACGGACAGACAGACAGACACACTTTTGCATTAATAATATTACCAGCTAGCGTTGGTTATTGGGACCGCAAGGTTTTATTTTTTACAAATTAAATTTTGTCAGCGACAAACGAGACAATGCGACGCGACTACATCAAACAGTAGCCATACAGCCAACGCTAAAAGCAATACTCAAGCAATATTACTCAAAATGACAATTTGATGTCACGTACATTGACGTACTTAAAATAAGGATTATAATTTTAAAACACGAAAGTAAACAATAATGAAACAATATAATAAATAAATAAATAAATAAAATGTTTATTTATCAAAGAAATATACAAACAAACAAAATATCCTCTGCATTTAACCATCTTACATAATATTCTTAAATATAGTACTAACATAATATAATAGGTACATACAGAAAAACCAACTGTCCCTATATGGATTTAAGCGTTGGCAATATGGCTCCTGATCCTTCACGGGGCTTACGTTGTCGCGTAGATAACTTTGTCATTTTCTATGGAGTCGTATCACGTCGCACTGCGTCGCGTCGCTTTCATCGCTCACCTAGGACAATGGGTAAACTACTCGCTATTAAACGTAAAATGTAATATGTAACGAGGGAAAAGTGGCCTAGCCACCAACGCTTATCAGTCGATTGCGATTGTTAAGCAACGTTGATCCACGTCGGTAACTAGATGGGTGACCGAATTTGGAGGTTCTCGTTTCCTCCGTGCCTCGGGAGCATGTTTAGCTGTCGGTATTATCACTAATATCTGATAATAATCGTTACAAAAACCTAAGAGTTTAATACTCTTAGTCGAGTCGTATGCGGAAGGACGTGGGAACCCACCTCATTATTATCCCAAGAAAACTCCTACCATTATGTAATTAATGGAAAGAGGTCACGAGTGTGGAACACCCTCCCAGCGCACGTGTTTCCTGCCACGTATAACTTAGGTACCTTCAAGGCAAGAGTGAATAGGCATCTTATAGGCAAGCGCGCTCCAACCTAGACCTCATCATTGCTTTGCACTAAGCATGATTGTCGTCAAGCGCAAGCCTATCTCACAATAAAAATAAAAAAAACGACCCTCAGTAATGAGGAATACGACGCAAAGAGTATGAAAAGAAGCCACATCCAATTTTTCCACCTCCATCATGCCAGGCTCGCATGAACACAATGGTGGTGGGCATTCGATACAGTTATCATTTTTGGCATCCTATTTGGTTTGAGCTTTTTTTTCACCGAAAATGAAACAAAATATGACGTACGTACAGTTGTGTTGTTTTAAAATATCATTGGCTCAGCTTCCAGGTATAATATCCGAATTTATTGTTGCAAATACAATTTCAACGAATCAGTTGATCTGCACTAAAGCTTTTTGTTTATCGTAAAAGAGAATAATTTTCAATTGTGTTTAGTGAGATAACCGGATTTAAAAACAAAAAGATTTGTTTATATTCCAAAAATGTTAAAAATGACAATAACTAGTCAAGTCTGGTAAAACATGCTTATGCAGGTTGGGTTTCGTAAACATGCTTGATTTAGACTTTTTATTTTATTATATTTAGCTTTGTTAAACGTAATCTTTAAATTAGTAAAACGCGCTAACACACTACTGAAAGGATGTTTATGTGACAAAACGTAGTACGAGGTAGAAAAATAGAACTGCCTCTACGACGTAGCATTCGACGTAGCACATCAAATTGTGATTTTAATTTCACGCGAATGTCGCTGAAAATAAAACAATGGAGAAGTTGCCTTATTTTATTTTATAATTAAGGTAAAACATAATAAAAAAATGAAAGTACCATTAAAATATCTCAACAAATGAAAGAGTTATGGAACTTTAAAGTGGCGCTTGCAAGAATAATTTAGTTACGGTGGTATGACGTCATTCTACCTTAACGGCGACTTTAAACAACCGAATAAAATGGTGAAACTTGTAAAGTAATAATGAGGCGCGACTTAACCATACTATTAATATTATAAATGCGATAGTGTGTTTCTTTGTTAGTTTGTCCTTCAATCACGCCGCAACGGAGCAACGGATCGACGTGATTTTTTACACAGGCATAGTTGAGGACTTGGAGAGTGACTAGGCTAATTATTAGCTGAAAAATTAAGGAGTTTCCGCGGGAAACAAAAAAAAACTTAAACCACGCGGACTTAGTCGCGGGCATCAGCGCTAGTTTGACCTAAAAGCACATTAATGTGTGTGAATATCATTTTTATGTATCTAAGTATTAGAATTGGGTCGCTAGTACTTTATATCTCGGCAGGTTAAACTCGAGTAGGTATGAGACCGGAACCGTTGTGCGTTAAAATAGTTAAAACTTAAATAATTAATTTCTCAGCCATTCATTGATGGATTTAAAAAAAACACTGATTTATTAGTTTTGATCTATATTTTTATTCCATTGCGTTAAAATGATACCAACATCACAAAACTTCTCCATTACAAAACGAAAACAAACACTCGATTAGAAACGTCGAAAAACACAGCATCCTGAAAATAAGGGATAATCTCGCAAGCCTGCCAGTTCCGCAGATATTTTTTCATTCCGGAGTAGGTACCTAACACGCACTCGGGGGGTCTATTATGGCTACATGGGACAGATAAACAGTCACAAATGACTCTACCACGGTCTGTTACGAACGAAAACTCTGTGGAAAAGCAAAAAACACAGACAACAGCAATGACATTTATCTAATTACGGGATCGTGATAAGGGGTGGAAAGAGGAAAGGGGAAAGGGGAAAGGGAGGGGGTAAAGATGCTGTCCCGCAGTCGAATGGGAGCATCTGCGCGGGATAGACGTCCGTCTACCATCGGGCTGGATCGCGCTAAAACAATTTTTTCGAAACTTCGTAAAGGATTCCCTTTGAAGTAGTGTTACGAATGGAGTTTTTTTTTTTGGTGAATTGAACGAGTGATCGGTGGCGCTCTATGAATTTATGATGTGAGATGATAAGTGAACGTTGAAGTGAATTGAGATAATTAAGTTCTTTCCAAGATGACTGTTCTTCTCGTATTCGGACTTTTTGTCGGTGAGTGGTTTCTTTGTGCACTGATGATGCAAAAAAAAAATTATGCTTAAAACTGTACTTTTTTACTACAGTTTGTTTAAGATTTGTGTCTAAAATTAAGAATACCGAGTTTCTTGCTGGTTCTTCTTGGTAGGAATGGCATACCGAACCAGTGGTAGATTCACTCGACGATTCAAAAGCACTTGTCTTGAACTATATTGAAAGTTTTTTTCATATCTAAGTATATTTTAACTCTATAACAATTTAACATAACTGACTATTACTGAACAATATGTTGAGTAATAGTCACTGTAGAGTTACTGCAAAGGCTGTACACCACGTTTTAAAAAAAACCGGCCAAGTGCGAGTCGGACTCGCGCACCGAGGGTTCCGTACAAACCTGTAGTAAAGTTTTACGATTTATGACGTATTAAAAATAAAAATTACGTTTGTTGTATGGGAGCGCCCCTTTAATATTTACTTTATTGATATTTAATTATTTATTTTGAAAGGTAATATACAAGTTAATATTCTGTGAAAATTTGAACCGTCTACCTGTTACCGTTTTTAATATTGAGCAAAAAAATACGAAAAAAACACGTTTATTGTATGGGGACCCCCCTTAATATATATATATTTTTTAATTTTTAGTATTTGTTGTTATAGCAGCAACGGAAATACATCATTTGTGAAAATTTCAGCTTTCTAGCTATCACGGTTTATGAGATACAGCCTGGAGACAGACAGACAGACAGACAGACAGCGGAGTCTTAGTAATAGGGTCCCGTTTTTACCCTTTGGGTACGGACCCCTAAAAATTACTATTCCTTGCGACATCCTCATTGCGTGGTCAAGCCAATTTTCTTTAGTCAGTAAATGGATGGATACTATAGGGATGATGTCAACTCGATCAAGTCAGCAACTCTTTTTCAAACGTCAAAATACATTTTAAGCATGGAAGTTTGTAAGTAATACATACTTGTGTACAAATCGATAGTTTAAAATGGTTATCAAAATTAAAACTAACAAAGGACTAATGTTAGGTCTTTTTAGGCTCTAAAATAATATTAGGTCTTCAAGACCTCCTATTTAATAATCAGTAAGAAATAATTGATTTCTGCACAAGAGTGAAACACCCTCAACTCCGGGCTAGTACTGAGAATTCTTGCCAGAAAAACCCAATACTTGTTTAGGTCCGACCCGGGACTCGAACCCGGGACCTCGTCGGCCGCAGTCGAACATACTAACCACACCAACGAGGCAGTCAAACAAAGAGTAACTGACGTTAAACTCTTCCCTTGTATGGGATAAACTCGTTTAACATCTGTTAAAATCGCACTAAAACTTTTGTGATAAGGCCAATTTCTTTTAAACGAAATGAAACCCACGACTTCGTCCGTGTGGAATAAGATTTTCCGACTGTCGCGAGATTTTTTTAATTTATCGGGTTAAATGTGGCCTATGTTTATGTTATAAGCTATCTCCATTTCAAATTTCAGCCAAATCGGTTCAGTCATTGGAGCGTGAAGGAGTAGTTTGACAACCTCCCTAGCGCAGTGTTGAGTGCTCGGTGCAGGGTTCGATTCCCGGCAGGGTCAATTTAGGAATTTATAATTTCTGAATTTTCCCTGGTCTGGCCTGGTGGGAGGCTTCGGCCGTGGCTAGTTATCATCCTACCGGCAAAGACGTGACGCCAAGCGATTTAGCGTTCCGGTACGATGACGTGTAGAAACGGATTAGGGGTATGGGTTTAATATAACTGCCATGCCCCTAACAGGTTAGCCCGCTACCATCTTAGACTGCATCATCAGTTACCATCAGGTGAGATCGCATTCAAGGGCTATTTTGTAATGGATAAAAAAAAAGAGTAACAAAGGAGAAGGTTCACCTTCGGTGTACTCTTTGTACACTCTACCATGAATAGAGGAAAATACATAGATTGTATTAAAAATATAATAATTTAGAAAATTAAAGTAAATAACGAGAAATAAAATAAAATGTATTTCAAGTTTTCGATACGTTTCCAAGATGGCAACCTTTAGCCATAGAGATGGCAGTAGGCGCGAAATGTATCAAATGTCATTTCTGACAGTCACTGTCAAAATAACGTGTTTTTCCCTACGGTTTTTCCGGTGTTGTGTTGACACTTGACGACTTGAGAAAACGTCAAAAATTATGAATCCGCCATTGTTACCCGCTCGTGTTTAGTGTAGCTTATCGTGGAAAGATTAAATAATTACACCACTGAAATTACGATGAATTCGTAGATTTGAACGATCAAAACTGGTTTAGTATTTTTTTTTTCATTTCTCTACTTATAAAAGTACCGGACCGACGCTCCATACAAATCTGGACCGTCTCCTTTGCAATTTTACAAACATCCATACTTTCACATTAATCATAATATTATCTAGTATCTACGATAATTGCCGCAATTTCGCTCAGATATCAAAACATTACTTTGATTTAAGACCATAATTAAGTTAAGTTCAAAAAGTAATGGCCGCGCTTGCGTTTCGTATTAATTACAAATCCTTTGTTTGTAATACAAAGGAAGTGCAATATTAAAACTCTAAGAGCAAAAGTTTTTTTAGAATTTTCTTTAAGAAATTGTGGATTCCTGCCATACAACAATCGAAAGTTCAGAAGTAAAAGAGGGCGATTAAATTGGACGAAGATTCGAACTTTGTACGTTGGGCTATACGTATTCGAACCTAACTTTTAGTTTCACGCTTAGTTTAAGAGGAAAAGGGTGTACTTAATAGTTGTTTAAAAAAGATTCTTTTAACTTTTGTAGATTATCTCTTTATTGAAAACTAGCAAACCCTCACGGCTATATTCTCGTGGGAATCATACTAATATTATAAATACGAAAGTGTGTTTGTTTGTTGGTCTGCCCTTCAATCACGCCGCAACAGAGCAACGGATCGACGTGATTTTTTGCATGGTCATAGTTGAGGACCTGAAAAGTGACATAAGCTACTTTTATCCCGGAAAATTAAAGAGTTCCCGCGGAAATTAAAAAAAACTTAAACCACGCGGACGAATAATCAGCTAGTAATACATACCTATATAAGAGATGCTAGTACTTATATAAAATTAATATAGAATTTCTGATTAAAACGCACAGGGAAATTTCTCGCGATGTATTCGTGACGCGATGAACGAGCGATGAATTGTAAACATTAATAATTATTAACCCGTTTTATAACTAACTAGCTGATGCCCGCGACTTCGACGCGTGGTTTAAGTTTTTTTTGATTCCCGCGGGAACTCCTTTATTTTCCGGGATAAAAGTATCCTATGTCCGTCTCCTGGTTCTAAGCTACTTCCCCACAAATTTTCAACCAAATCCGTTCAGCTGTTCTTGAGTTATAAATAGTGTAACTAACACGACTTTCTTTTATATATATATAGACTAGCGATTCGCCCCGGCTTCGCACGGGTAGCACTAATAATCGTAATAGTCTATACCCAATATAGCTATAAAAATGGTTATTGTGAGTCAACCTTGAAAGATAGATTTATGCTATCACGGACTTTTTTTTAGAACTTTTTGACAGGAACAATTCCACCATACATTGTTATCGTGTAACTTTAACTATTTACGCAGCGCACGCCACGTAAGCTCTCAGAAGAGAGGATTTTTTCCGACTTAGTTCACATAATTGCAATTTTCGTAAGGATCTCTAATTTTTTTTAAATAAAATATAGCCTATGTTACTCGCTGATAATGTAGCTTTCTATAGGTGAAAGAATTTTTAAAATCGGTTCAGTAGTTTATGAGTTTATCCAATACAAACAAACAAACAAACAAATCTTTCCTCTTTATAATATTAGTTTAGATTAATACTTATCACGCAGAAATCTGCTTTAGTCTTTTTTTATCTACAACAAGTTAGCTCTTTTAACATTTAAACTATCGTGAGTGATATTCATTATAACTATACAAAATATCCGGATAAACTCACGTGTTCTGTCGGAAAAATGCCCGACTAGTTTCGAACCCGTTCGGGGCCCTTATTCATGAGCCTGTTCGCGCGACGTTTGAGTCGAGTTTGAGTCGAGTAGCGGCCGCGTCGCGCGAACAGGCTCATGAATAAGGGCCCCGAACGGGTTCGAAACTAGTCGGGCATTTTTCCGACAGAACACGTGAGTTTATCCGGATATTTTGTATAGTTATAAGTTAGCTCTTGACTGCGATCTCGCCTGGTGGTTAGTATGATGCAGTCTAAGATACTAATACTAAGCACATAACCCTAATCGGTTTCTACAGGTACTGGAACGCTAAATCGCTTGGAGGTACGATACATCTTTGCCAGTAGGGTGGGTAGGGTAACTAGCCACAGCCGAAGCCTCCTACCAGACCAGATCAGAGAAAAATAAGAAATTCGATCGGACCTTCCATTTATAGGACACCTGGCGCAGTCAGGAGTTTCAACTTTTTATACATACTTACATATATAGATTTAGAAAACATTTCAAGGGGTATCAAAATGATCAGGAAAAAATTACAAACAAAAATATGTTTTTTTCAGTAACTGAGTTAATTAAAATCGAAGTGCACTTTATCGCTCGAAGTTTTTATCTGATCATTTTGTTATGGAGGTGACAGAATACTGCAACAGGACAAAATGAGTTTCCTATGTATGGGATATTTTCTATATAATATATCGACCTATCCTTTCCGTAGTGTGTTTTCGCCTCTAACGCTCTATGTACGCAAACAACCAACCAATAAAGTAAAAAATTCAAGTGAAGTTTTCTGAAAAAGTTTCAGTGTTCCCGCAAAAAAGCCTGTGCTTATCGGTAAGCGACCGACCAATTCTCTGTGTTTTATGCTTTTTCCAAACCAGACTCTCTTATCTAAAGTACCTACGAAGGCTAAAATTTGGAAGGTCTAGGCGGAAATTTCGTATAACTTGAAAAAGAAGCATTATAATAATTTTTAGGTGTAGTTTTTCGAAATTATGTGCGTTTTAAGAAATCAAATATCACTTGCTTCAAACGTTGAAGGAAAACCTGAATGCCCGAGAGTTCTTTCTCGAAGGTGTGTGAAGTCTGTATATCCGCACTTGGCTAGCGTGGTGGACTATGGCCAAACCCTTTTTGACTACAAGAGGAGACTCGTGCTCAGTAGTGAGCCGGCAATGGGTTGAGAAGGGAGAGAGAGCGCATGTGATAGCACAGTGGTTTCTAGACTTCAATCTTCTGTTAAAGTGGTCGAGGGTTCGATCCTTGGGAAAACACTTCTAACTTTTCGGAGTTATGTACTATTTAAGCGTGTTGGATTATGATCAAAACTCTTCTCATTCTAAGTGTGAGATCTCGTAGCGAAAAAATTCTATGTCTATGTATAGAACGAACTTTGACTTTGCTTAGACTTAAGACATGGTTGAAACGAGACAGATTTATGTTATTCACATAAGTCCATCTCATTTTAACTCTAAGTAAAGTCTAAGCCAAGTCAAAGTACGCTCTATATATCTCAGCTTAAGAGGTAACCCGTGCATTATGCCTGCGATCAGTGGTAAAGCACTGCTTACCCAAATGGAAATACGTCAATGCTCATTTAACAGTCAATTCATTGTAACAGTCCGTAAATAGGCTTTCTGACTAGCTAATGCCTACCCTAGCTTCAAGCCCTGTGCACGCCACTGCCTGTGATGGGTTAAAACAATGATGATATTGAAATGAAATATGTTTTACTAGCTGATGCCCGCGACTTCGTCCGCGTGGATCGAGGTTTTTCGTTTCCCGCGGGAACTCCTTAATTTTCCGGGATAAAAAGTAGCCTATGTGTTATTCCAGACTATAATCTATCTCTGTGCCAAATTTCATCCAGATCCGTTCAGCCGTTGGGGCGTGATTGAGTAACAAACATCCATCCATACATCCATCCAAACTTTCGCATTTATAATATTTTTTTGATTAATATTACAATGCCGTACCCTTATCATCTTAGATTGCATTATCACTTACTACTCTGAGATCGTTGTCAAAAGCTAACTTTTAATGGAGTAACAATTTATGGCGTTTATAATTTTCTATAATACATTAAACTACTCGTAACTATAAAATAAATTTTGAATAAATTCTTATATACCTACTAAAAAAACTAAGCAACAAGTGAATATAACTCAAAGAATTAAAAAATACGACTGCCATAGTTAAATGTTATTTTTTTGTGAATCACTGGATATTGAAACATCCATATAAATATTATAAATGCGAAAGTTTGGATGGATGGATGTATGTATGGATGTATGTTTGTTACTCAATCACGCTCCAACGGATGAACGGATCTGGATGAAATTTGGCACAGAGATAGATTATAGTCTGGAATAGCACATAGGCTACTTTTTATCCCGGAAAATTAAGAAGTTCCCGCGGGAATCAGAAAAACCTCAACCACGCGGACGAAGTCGCGGGCATCAGCTAGTAGTCTTATATATTTTTGGAATCTACTCATCATTTTCTTGATGATGACAATATAGTTAATCTCATTTTGGAAAAATAAAATTCAACTTTGGTCTTTGATGCGGGACCATGGTCACCCTATCAATTTTTTTTAAAATTTTACTAGCCTATGTCACCCGTAATAAGCTAAGGATTCTAACGATACCTCATTCATCAAAATCCGTTCAGGCGTATAGAAGTTATGGTGGAATATACAAACTCACATACATACATACATACATGAACCCTGAAAACAATATACTCCTTTTTTCAGGCAGTCGTATAAAAAGACCAACCCTGGTTACCCCTGGGCCAAAGGCGCCCATCAAGCTTCCAGCATTGCCACGCTGAATGGCGATGGATAACCTTTGGACCAGGCAGGAACCAGAGCGTGGGTCACAGCCTCTATCCCTTCCCTCTTATTGTAAAAAGTAAATTGAGGAAATTTTGAGGTTTTAATGAAAAAAATAGAAGTTTAATTCGCTTTAATCCACCACAGAAGGTAAATCTATGTGGTACAGTGCGTATCTTGAACTTGCAGCCCGCGATATTCTCCACACCACATAAATCTTCCAAAATGCCCCCAACGTACGTTATATTATTTTATTAAATTTTATTTTGGAAGATATTTTGTGTTGTGGACCTTCTGTGGCGGATTATAGCGAATTAAACTTCTGGTTTTTTCACTGTCATGGACTTCCGCAAAGTAACACCTGCTTCTATACAATATTTAAAAATTGGTTTATTTTATGTGGGTCTGTATTTACGAAATATTTGAGAACGATGCAAAAAAGTCGAAAATTCCAGCGGATCCGAGCGGGATTCCAGTAACAATTGGAGCGCTCAGTCGGAAATCAATCGTCAACGTCAAAGTGGAGCCTTTGTTCCAGGAAACTGTTGGAACTTCTGTCTTTGTGGAAGTTTTTGCGTCTGGGAGTTTTGCTGACGGTATTGTCTGAACGCCGGAAGGGCTAATTGCTTTTTTTTGTTGACGGTGAAATTTGCGACCGCTTTGCTTTGATAGGCTTAAACAACTTATAGGGAGCAACTTGGTGAGCTTGATACGGAAAGTAAATACCTACTAAAATTTTCAACTTTTCAAGTTGCTGCAAAATGTCCGAAGGAGACCGACGTTTTTTCTATCGCGCTATTGGTGCGGCTCTAGTCAAACTTCTCTTGCCCGGGGTATGAAAATGTATGGGGGAAAATCAAAACCGTTACGTTATTGTCATTTTTGTTGTGATCATCTAATTATCTCTTACTAGATGATGCCCGCGACTTCGTCCGCGTGGATTATTGATTCCCGCGGGAACTCCATATTTTTCCGGGATAAAAAGTAGCCTATGTCCTTCCAGGGGATATATCCTACTTCTATACCAAATTTCAGCAAAATCTGTTGAATAGATGGGCCGGGAAAGCGTAGCAGACAGACAGACAGACAGATAGACAGACAGACACACTTTCGCATTTATTATATTAGTATGGATATGGATTCCTGCTGTGAAATTAGATTTTGCTAAATAGCACAAAAGTGTTCTTTAATTTCTCTAATTAAAAGTATTTTAAATAAAATTATATATGTAATGAAATTGTATTTACCTATCTTTAAAAAAGTTTTATTTTAGTTATTATGTAAAACAAAAACTAATAAGTTTATTGTAATATGGCCCCTGAATCCTACTAATATTATAAATGCGAAAGTCTGTCTGTCTGTCTGCTACACGTTCACGGCCCATCTGTTCAACCGATTTTGATGAATTTGGTACAGGGATAGGTTGTCTCCCGGGGAAGGACATATGCTATAGGATTTATATCCCGGAAAATTAAAAAGTTCGCGTGGGAATCAAAAAAACTTAATCCATGCGGATGAAGTCGCGGGCATCATCTAGTCTATTATCTTAAGTCTTATTTTGACAGTACCGCTAAGAGGTTACATAAACTTTTCTATTATTTTAAAACCAAATTACAGCTCCCAATATACTGCAAATTGCAATACGCTACTTCACTTGACCCAAATATTGTTTATTGCGGTGTCAATATTCTCGGTAAAATTAGAAACGGCAACCTGCTCACGTCCGTACCGCAGGTAGCGGTAAATTATGGCGTGTGTGCTATACCGCCATTACACGTACGCGAGATAATATATCCTTGGCTTTAGATTGAGCTACTGGCATTTTCGTACTACGGCAGTAGGTACATACACTTGCCGAAATGTATCTTCATTTCTTGGGAATCTAATTATTATTGCTTCTTTTTATTTGGATCTGTGGTCCTAGTTCGGGCGATCAACTAACACAATTCTTGCGTTAAAAAATTCCTTCATCCACGTGGTTTACTGTTTCTTTAAAATATCGTGGTAACTCATTGATTTTCCAGGTAAAATTGAAAGGTTAGAAATAGGTTAAAAATAGAATGTCCATGATTGTGATGCAAGCTATGTCAGCACCAATTTTTGTAAAAAATGGTTAAGTGGATGGACCGTGATGTGGTTACAGTCATACAGACACACTTTCGTATTAATAGTATAAACTATTGATCATTCAATATTGATAAATGAATTGCCTTAAGTGCAGTTATCAAGCCATAAACATCAAAATATGCTCCCTATAATGTTTATTTCGGTGTCAATATTGCCGATAAAATTAGAAATGGCGCATCACGTCCGTACCGCGGGTAGCGGTGAATTATGGCGTGTGTGCCATACCGCCATTACACGTACGCGAGATAATATATCCTTGGCTATAGATTGAGCTACCGGCAGTCTCGTACTACGGGAATATAAAAACTTGCCGAAATGTATCTTAATTTCTTGGGAAGCGAATAATTACTTATTGCTTCTTTTTATTTGGTCTGGACCTGTGGTCTTAGTTTGGGCAATCAATACCGATTAATAACACAATTCTTGCATTAAAAATTATTTCGTCGTTAGAAACCCCGTGGACACTCTTTCATTTTCTAGGTTAAAAATAAAATATCCATCTTTGGGACGCAAGCTATGTCAGTAGCAATTTTTGTTAAAATTGGTCGTGTGGATAGACTGTGAAAAGGTTACAGTCTTACAGACACTTTACGAATTTATACTATGAAGTATAATTTCCACCATATAAGTTTAATTTTAACCAATTTCCTTAAGTGCAGTTATCAAACCCTAAACATGAAAATATGCCACTTTTCCCTATGATATTTATTCTGGTGTCAATATTCTTGGTAAAATTGGAAACGGTAACCTTCTCACGTCCGTACCGCAGGTTCCGGTGAATTATGGCGTGTGTGCTATACCGCCATTACACGTACGAGTTATAATATATCCTTGGCTTTAGATTGAGCTACCGGCAGTCTCGTACTACGGGAATACATAAACTCGCCGCAATGTATCTCCATCGCTTGATGGGCTTTCCTCAAATTACACTTACAGTTATTGTCCAACACACTCTACTCGTCTTAAAATAAGCAGTTTGTTTTTGTAGAGTACCTACAAGCGGTTGCACGCGTACAATTTCCGATTTCGTATATGAGATTATGAAATAAGCCCGAGAAAAGTTATCTAAATGCCGATTGTTAGGTCTCTAACTTCAAAAACATAGGATTTCCATGTAACCTTTCATAAAACAAAAAATATTAACCCAGAGTATTAGCTATAAGAAAGTCCCAAATAAATAAAGATTAAAAAAAAAAAAAAAAAAAAGTAGATACCTACGCAAAGTTGCATTCAAATCAGTATAGTAGTTTCAGTGTGATGCGATAACAGATAGACCGACCTACATGCATCCAGAGGAAGGATATAGGTTGCTATCCCAGAAAACTTTTAAAAACCTATATTTTGTGTTGGTACACATGTTTTGGGTTTTAAATTAGAACAAGCTTAGGACCGGCCCTATAATTTTATACTTAAGTTCCTGAAATGTAATTGTTATCACTTGTTTGGTGTACCATTTATACAATAACTAGCTGATGCCCGCGACTTCGTCCGCGTGGATTGAGGTTTTTCGGTTCCCGCGGGAGCTCTTTAATTTTCCGGGATAAAAA
Source organism: Erebia ligea (assembly GCA_917051295.2). NCBI lineage: Eukaryota > Metazoa > Arthropoda > Insecta > Lepidoptera > Nymphalidae > Erebia > Erebia ligea. Next base: position 17,452,095 of record OU785229.1, on the reverse strand, counting down.
GTAGCCTATGTGCTATCCGAGACTATAATCTATCTCTACACCAAATTTCATCCAGATCCGTTCAGCCGTTGGAGCGTGATTGAGTAACAAACATCCATACATCCATACATCCATCCAAACTTTCGCATTTATAATATTTATATTTGATATTTGATATCAGCGCACGTGTTTCCTGCCACGTATAACTTAGATACCTTCAAGGCAAGAGTGAATAGGCATCTTCTAGGCAAGCGCGTTACAACCTACACTTCATCATTGCTTTGCACTAAGCATGATTGTCGTCAAGCGCAAGCCTATCTCGAAATAAAAAAAGACAAGAATTAATAAATCCACGCCGAGAAGTCGCGTGAATCATCTAGTAGAATCTAATCAAGAATATCATGAATATAGTAGTAGTCGATGAAGTAATCAGACCGATACGTGCCCAGCCCATTTTGTGCCAAGCTCATATTATTATCTAAGCCATACCAATTTCCAAGATGGCTTCACCGCTGGCGCCGATTCAAGGAAATTTTCTTACATAATTTATTTAACAAGAAAATGATTAAATGGCGTATTCCGATCGAGATATCAAATATCAACGGAATACTACAGTTTTATTAAAGTTTTCTCTTGGCTATGTTCGGGATATTGTGATGTATATCCCGACTATGGTAGAGCACTAAAATATATAGGATTGTGACCTTCTATAAATACAAAAAACCCGGTCAAGTGCGACTCACACTCGCTCACAAGGGTTCCGTACCACCACACAATTTAAAATATTTTTGTAAATAACAAGTAAGAAATACGTATTTAGCTGTGAAATAGCAGGATTAGGAGAAAAAGGTGGTTGACAGACAGACCTATAAGGCTTATAGGATCACTTCGTTGTCCGTCTGTCCTACGTACTAAAAGGAACCATTATTATCTGGTACGGAATCTCAAAAATGAGCTGTCATCAACGACTTATTACAAAGCTGTCATGGCTTTATTAAACCACTGCTACAATTTTGTTCTATATGGTAACAACACGATATTATTACAATTTAGTGAGATGAGTTACGTGATTACGTAAGTTATCTTAATAATATTATATGCGAAAGTGTGTTTGTTTGTTGGTTTGTCAAACGTCTTCAATCACGCTGCAACAGAACAACGGATCGACGTGATTTTTTGCATGGGTATAGTTGAAGATCGAGAGTGACATAGGCTACTTTTAATCCCGGAAAACTAAGGAGTTCGCCAGGGAACAAAAAAATAACTTAAACCAAGTCGCGGGCATCAGCTAGTAATATAATATTTCGGAGAGTGTGCCCAAGAACTTTTAGATCTGATTCCTTCGTTACCTTTTTCTTTCATACTACAAGACATCGCTCCCCGATTTCTTGTGTCATCCGGATATAAGTTATGTTCTGGGACATATTGATGATAATCGGGATAAATCACTCATTTTTGTATTTTTTAAAGATTTACCAACATTATTGTAATTAATTAATTCTAAAATATTCTATTAAAAATAACATAAATTCGCGAATTTCGCGAACCTGCGATTCGAAAGGGATTGAAAACGATTATACCGATTGAGCTATAGTGAACCTCAGTGGAACTGTTCAAAATGTACTCTGTCTCTCTCCATCTGTACTAGATGGAGCGAGATAGAGTATTCTTCAAAAAATAACTAAAACTACTTACAGCTATTAGTAAGTAAAGTAAGTAAAAACAGTATACAGTATACAGATTACAGACAGATAACAGAACAAAGGTAACACAAATCTTGATAAAATTTACAAACTTGTTTTGGTGTAAAGGCGGCCTTATAAAGCCTATATGAAAGGAGATAGGTTGCATGATGACTGGGTGGTGTACACGTGTAAATTTATAATAGAGTATAAGTACTAACTATTACAATACTATCTGATGTCCGCGACTTGGTCCGGGTGGATTGATGTTTTTTAATTCCCGCGGGAACTCTTCAATTGTCCGGCATAAAAAGTATGTAAAGCCTATGTCCTTCCCCAGGGTGTAAACTATCTCTGTACCAAATTTCATCAAAATCGGTTGAGTAGTTGGGCCGTGAAAGCGCAGCAGACAGACAGACACACTTTCGCATTTATAATATTATATAAGTATAATAAGTAAAATAAGTAAATAATAAGTATGGAAGTATGGATATTAGTATGGATATATTAACTTAAATAACAATACATACTAGTACAACTATTCTATAAATAGGAAAGGTAAAAGTACCCAATTTACTCAGTATTGAGCAACGAAATTTCACAATACAAAGTGGTATTGCTCTATAAGCGTTCAGTCGGAATGCATCTCTAATGCTGTGCGGTTGAATTCGGCAAAAGCTTGGAACCTGGCCAGGCGCTATCCCCATAGACTCCTTTACAACTTACTAGCTGATGCCCGCGACTTAGTCCGCGTGGTTTAATTTTTCTTGATTCCCGCGGGAAATCCCGCGGAAAAGTAGCCTATGTCACTCTCCAGGTTCTCAACTATACCCATACCAAAAATCACGTCGATCCGTTGCTCCGTTGCGGCGTTATTGAAGGACTAACCAACAAACCAACAAACCAATAAACAAACAAACAAACACACTTTCGCATTTATAAAATTAGTATGTATGGGTATTTGACACCTAGTCGAATCAGCGACTTTTTTCGAACTTCAAAACGCGCGCTTTTGTATGAAATACTGAATTGTGACGTCATCAAACTTCGACGCTCTTTTTTACTTTAATCATTAGTTTGAAATGGTTATCATACTTTGTCCTTCAATCACGCCGCAACGGAGCAAGTGATCGGCGTGATTTTTGGCATGGCTATAGTTTAGGACCTGCATAGTGACATTGGCTACTTTTTCTCCCCGAAAATTAAGGAGTTCCTGTGGGAATCAAAACACATTCTACGCGGGCGAAGTCGCGGGCATCAACTAGTTCAACATAAAACTAACAGGGGGCGTAGATACCTATTTCGATTTTTTGGGATATCCTCTATTTAATAATAAATTCCTATCAATATCATATTCATCAGCCTATTTGCGTCCACGTATGGACATATTATGCTTTTTCTCGTTCCGCCATTTTCCAGATCTCTTACTATTCTGAAAACAACTTTATTTTTCGCCACATTTACAGCGAAAAAAACAAATTAACAAACTTGCCTGGAGCGCTCTGTTCCATTAAAACGTCGTGCAGCAAAACTTAATTCCAAACGTCTTAAAACAGTATCAAGCGTGTCTTATTACTTAAAGTTGCAGGTATATTTGTTATGCAAAGCCAGCTTAAGCGCGGGGCGTGCTCTCAGAATACATCTGGAGTAAGCCGGGATTAGCGGCGACCGTTTGATTAACGCTCAGCGAGTCAAGTAACGGCGGTTTGTTTGTAACGATTGTGGAGCTCTTTGAGAATAATGTACCAGTTCATTTGTTATGATGTCCTGATACTTGGAAATAATTAAGTGATGAAAACACGTAGTCGTATGGTGGCAATGGCATTGTCCGGGCACGGACAGACGTTGGGGTTCTATAGTGCTGGTATGGCGACCTCGCATCGGAAATCACAGCGTTGGCAGACCCCCCACTAGAATATGAAACGGCGAACAATGAGCGAGTTGCAGGGAGCCGCTAGATCCAGGCGGCACAAGGCCCCGTTCTATACAAGACATATACGACGTATAGGCTGGAATAGATCTTTTGTTGATTTATTCCAGCAGAGAATACCGACAGACATTCCGACAGAGAATAAACAGACCCGGCTAACGTTGTACCACGTAGAAGTACGTTACTCTCACCTGTGGTTGAGAGAGGTAGGAAAATACTAATTTGACATTAGAGTAACTTCTATTAAAAGTCATCCCGCAGCGTCGTTCTGTCTAGACGCCTCCGTCGAACGACTACGAAAGAACGTGTCTCCTTAGAAGTGCCTGTACCTATCGGTTGACGAATAGCCTATTGTTCCTAGCAGCTATAAATCGCTGCTTTTGTTCTATGAACCATTATAGGCACCGTGGAACTATTTCTATACGCAATACCTCTACTGCGTAATCCCAGACCTACGAAGTGCCAGTGGTAGTAGACAGTACTCGTAGTTATGTTGTCCTGGTATTTTAGAACTACATTGAACCAAATTGAATGTCCAACCGTTTTTGAAAACTATAAGTAAGGTAGGTCTAAAGGGCACATTATGATTAGCGTAAATTCAAAGAAAACCGTTTAGGAAATTCGCTTTGAAGATGGCGAATTAATTTGGCGTTTTGTGTTCGCTATAGCTAAAATTTGTTTCCTTTTATTTTTCTCGGACTTCAAAACTTTAGCTTTCATCTTCCGAATGCCAAGCGTTTTCCAGGAATATGATTTATATTTTTCTTGGAAATGTGTACTCTCATAATTAAAACGTCATATTATAATGAAATGGTAATATTATTAAGTAAAATATAATTTCGTTATATAATATTTATTATACAAAATAGTTGTATTTTGCCAAATATTTCAATGTGTGCGATAATTAAGTACTTATAATATTTGAGTAAAATCATTATGTAACTTATTAGTTAACTAAAATTAATTATGTTACATCGAACTTATTATACGGGTAAATTTCAACAAAGGCGTTTTTTTGTTTCATTTCGGTGAACTTTCGTATTATCAAGTTTTCTCAAATTTAAACAGTAGTTTATTGTACTTCTTGATATTCTTCAAGCTCTTATTTAATGCTATCAAAATATGTCGTAATAAAGTAATGAAAAATCGTGTTTAAATTTGTGATGCCACTGAAATGAAAAATTCGTTCACCGATATGAGATAACTAGCCACCGAAATGAAAAAACCTATACACCGAAATTAAAATCCACCGAAAACGAATATAAGCATTCTTTCTTTTCTTCTCTGCTCACATAATCTTCTTCTTTCCTTTCTTTCATCTGCAGTCTATGCTAGCCTCGGCATTCTAAAAAAATATGTCAATTATAGTTGGTAGATCGCGTTTCAACTTTGCATTCACCTGGTACTTTAAAATAAATAAATCGGATTATATTTAATCAAATCTCGTTATAGTCGGTTGAAATCATATGCGAAAGTGTGTTTGTTAGTTGGTTTATTGGTTTGTTAGTTTGTTGGTTTGTCCAACAAAAGAACAAGCAGGATTCAGATGCAATTACTCCACAACTGATCATATACATTGAAAAATGCAATGAATATAACAAAGAATACTACCTAGGCTTTGTCGACTATAACAAAGCCTTTGACTCAATAAAACACTACCACCTATGGCAGGCACTCGAAGAACAGGGAGTACCACCTAAGTTCATTAGATTAATAAAAGAGATAAATAGAAAATGTTCAGCACGAGTCAGACTAGAGAAAGAAGGAGAAGATTTACAAATAAAAAAGGGAGTCAGACAGGGAGACCCTCTATCCCCTAAACTGTTCTCAGACATTTTAGAGAAGGTTTTTTAAAATCTAGATTGGGATAACTATGGACTTAATAATATAAATGGGAAAAAATTAAACCATCTCAGGTTTGCAGATGACCTTATTCTAATATCCAACAATCCTAACACACTAGAAATAATGTTACAACAACTGGAAAAAGAGAGTGCTGTGGTAGGTCTAACTATGAATACAGAGAAAACTAAACTGATGACAAATGTAGACCAAATTACTATAAAAGTTAATAACAAACCAATAGAATATGTTGAAGATTATGTGTATCTGGGACAAGTTATCTCTCCACACAATCAGATGACTAAAGAAGTTAACCAAAGAATAATTAACGCATGGAAACGATACTGGTCTTTAAAGGAAATTATGAAAGTAAAGAACTTCCAGTAAAGGCAAAGCAAAAAGTATTTGATACTTGCATAATACCGTGTATAACTTACGGATGCCAAACTTGGTCACTTACGAAAGCGAACACACAAAAACTAGAAACTTGTCAACATAATATGGAGAGAAGTATGATAAACATAAAAAAGAAAGACAGAATAAACCTAAAAACTATTAGAAAACGCAGCAAAGTGAAAGATGTAACAGAGCATATAAGAAGGCTAAAGTGGCGTTGGACTGGACACATTTTTTTTATTTTTTATTGCAAGATAGGCTTGACGACAATCACGCTTAATACAAAGCAATGATGAGGTCTAGGTTGAAGCGCGCCCGCCTAGAAGATGCCTATTCACTCTTGCCTTGAAGGTACTTAAGTTATACGTGGCAGGGAATACATGTGCTGGAAGGGCATTCCACATCCTAGCGGTTCGAATTAGAAACGTAGAACAGAACCGTTTCGTTCGAGCTGACTGGACGTCAACCACATAAGGATGCCAACGCAAACGGTTTCTTGCTGTTCTGTGGTAGAACGGTGAGGGGGGAACAAAAAGTGAAAAGTTCCTGAGCACACTCTCCAAAGTATATCCGATAAAAGACCGATAAGCAAACGACATTGCGTCGGTGCTGTAAGCAATGCAGTTTCGCCTGCGTGAGTGATTGATCGCCAATGATTCTTCGGGCCCGGCGATCAATCAAGTCTAATGCATCGAGTTGGTACTTGGCGGATCCATCCCAAAGGTGGCAGCAGTACTCCATGCCAGAACGAACTTGGGCCTGATAAAGAGCGAGGCGTTATTCCGGTGTGAAGTACCGCCTCACCTTGTTCAAGATGCCAAGTTTTTTGGCATCTGTTTTGGCCTTTAACTCGATGCATTTCCCGAAATTGAGATTGGATGAGATTTCAATACCCAAGAGCTCAATATGATCACTGATCGGGACGGATATACTTTGGAAATTTGGAGCCAAGGTAAAGAGGCTCTTTTTCGCGGTGAATAAACACGCCTGTGTTTTGGTGGCATTAAACTTGACTAAATTGGTGTCACCCCAATCGGACACCTCCTCAAGAGTCAAGCTAACGCGATTCACCAACGCCTCCCTTTGCTCAAGTATCTCAGTAGCACTGGCTCTAGAACTGGACATGTATCTCTCCGTAACAGTGCTGTCATCAGCGTACCCAAAGATACCGGGTTTGAGGAGATCGTTGATGTGCAGCAGGACACCGGCATTAATAGCCATTAGGTCAGATGAGCTGCCGTCAACGACAACCCGAAATGACCTTTCCCTCAGAAAGTCAGATATCCAGTTGCAGAAACCAGTAGGTATCCCGTACGCTGGGAGCTTACTGAGAAGACTGCCGTGCCAGACCCGGTCAAATGCCTTAGATATGTCCAGAGATACGGCGAGTGCCTCGCCGTGTTTCTCAATGGCTTCACCCCAAGTGTGCGTGGCATACACCAGAAGATCTCCTGTAGACCGATTTTTCCGAAAAACGTACTGCCGGTCCGACAGAAGAAGATGATGAGAGACAGTGGTGGAAAATGGACTGAGGAAGTGACCGAGTGGTATCCGAGGGATGGGAAAAGGTGTAAAGGAAGGCAAAGGAAAAGATGGGAAGATGATTTAAGAGTGGTGGCTGGTGCTACATGGCGCCGAACAACACAGGAGAGGAAGATCTGGAAGGCTCTGGAGGAGGCCTATGTCGCAGGACAAGCTGATGTTCAGAAATAATTTTTTTAATAAATAAAACAACATAACATTGTAAAATATTTATTCAGCAATAAAGGCTATGATTATGGTTTGGCCTTCAATCACGCTGCAACGGAGAAACGGATCGACAATAAATCGCACAAAAGTACAGGTCTTGGAAACACATTAGCAAAATGTATTCAAAGATTGTGAAATATTCACTTGGATTTTCACCGAAATGAAATAATAATCAACCGAAATGATAAAAACATTCACCGAAATGAAACAATTATACACCGAAATGATAAAAACTCACCGAAATGAGAATTTTTATCATTTCGGTGAGTATTTTGTCATTTCGGTGGTCAGTTTAGGCCACCGAATCAACCGAAATGAAAACACCGAAATTAAAATCAAGGAAAAGAATTAACATAACGATAAAACTATTTATTATAGGATGTAAGGAATACTACACAAATAAACGTAGTACCATTAGCCCATTCATGAATACTTAAATAAATTTACTAGCTTATTGCAAGACAATACCTATACACGGAAATGAAAAGAAATGTGTTCCATGTCACCGATATGACATACTTATGTGTTTGGCGGGAACACGCAGGCAAGCGGCGCACGTCCTCCCACGATCAACATATAGAGGCCACAGTTGCGAAAGTTTTAAGCGCACGCGGGGGGAGCTAGAGTTGTTTTAAGCAAAAATATACCTGATAAACTTTTTGTCACCGAAATTAAAGATTTTTCAGTGACATATTCATTTTTACTTTCCTGCTATTAAACTGGGTAGATATTATTAAAAAAATACTTTGGGATTATACTATCACTATTCATGATTAAAATAAAGGTAGCCATAAACCTCAGTAACCAATATTTTTTGTTTTATGAGGAAAATTACACAGAAACATGTTGCAGTGACAGCCACTGAAATGAAAAATTCGGAGCTTTACCATTTTTTTTTTTTAAACTGTAATCCTAATCCAGAAATATTTACAGCCTCGTACATAGGTAACTACCTCTTCTACCTAGAAAAAAATATTAGAACTGTATAGTAACGTTCTGCACTACCGATTTCATCCATGCCGCATAAATTTTGCTGTTGGGAAATTCACCCATACAGGAAATTAGTTTTCAAACGCTAACGTGGCCATCTTTTGTACTTTATATTAACCGTAGAGCTTGGACACTAAGGCCCACTTGCACAAGGACTCTTAAATTGATTTAGTAAAATATTTTAATGCTGTCCCTTTTTGGCAAATGCATATTGTCGTTACCAAAAAGGGATAGCATTACAAAATTTAACTAAATCAGTTTAAATGGCCTTGTGCAAGTGGCCCTAAGATCTTCTTCTCATGCCTCTCAACTATTGTAGGTTGGTCGTCATCTCGTCATACTCGTATAATTTCCTATCCATCGCGTTCAATCAAAAGTTGTCCTTCGTTGGTTATCCTGGTCCACTCCCGAAGGTTTCTAAGCCACGACTTTCTTCTTCTACCACTGCTGTCATTCATTAATCATCATCATTAATTCATCTCATCGCCGGCTCATTACTGAGTACGAGTCTCCTCATAATGAAAGGGGACATTGTCCTTTTTTTTTATTCCACTACAAGTTAGCCCTTGACTGCAATCTCACCTGATGGTAAGTAATGATGCAGTCTAAGATGGTAGCGGGCTAACCTGTTATAACCCTAGTCGGTTTCTTACACGGCATATTACCGGAACGCTAAATCGCTTCGCGGTACGTCTTTTGCCGGTAGGGTGGTAACTAGCCACGGCCGCAGCCTTTCACCAGGCCACACCCGGGAAAATTCAGAAATTTGACCCTGCTTGGGATCGAACCCCGGACGTCCGCACGTTAAGACAACAGAGCTCAACGCTGCGCCAGGGAGATCATCAAAAAATCGTCGTCACATAACTCAAAGTTATCAGTGAGTGCCCGAGGATTGAATAAATTAATTCATCATCATTAGTTAAATAAGACCCGATATTTCAGTAACCATAATAATATCAATCAAAATTTGACCTCAATTTGGATATATTCAAAAATTGGCCCCAAAATGGGAAAGGTGGAAAATCGCTTTAATGTGACGCCATAGAAAAATGTTCGTTCAGGAATTCGATACGAGCGACCTTTGCAGCAATTGGCTTTTTGCTGCGATCGTGATCGGAATATTGAGGCTATCGGCTTCTAATGACAATTGTTCTTACTTATGGAAGATTTCAGTTTTGCCCTTGTTGTATTCTTTCTAATAGTACCGTCTGATTTGATGTCTTTCTGCGTCTTATTCCTCAATTTCTATACTAGGGGCATACCACCATCATCATGCGTATCATACTAATATTATAAATGCGAAAGTGTGTTTGTTTGTTTCAATCACGCCGCAGCAACCGCGGATCGACGTGCTTTTTTTCATAGACCGTATAGTTGAGGACTTAGAGAATGACATACGAGTATATGCTACCTTTTATCGGGAATTAAAACTTTTAACTTTTTCCACGCGGACGAAGTCGCGGGCATGAGCTAGTTTATAGAATAAAGCGTTACTAGGAATATGCTGAGTGAAGACCATTCTTGGAATCAAATCTTATTGTTTAAACAATTTTTTTTTAAAGTTCTCACTATTATTTTTTCATATTGTGTTTGGATCCCGTACGCCCAAATAAAGGTTTATTTCTTTCTCTTTGTATAGTTTTCAGTATTTCCATCTACCCTCGTTACCGCGGCGCGAACCGAACGAACCGTAACAAATTCGCTGTCAGGCAAAAAGAGCCAAAAAACCCCGCTGCAGTACATTTCAAACGGGCTCAAGAATAGTATTCAATTTTTATTTCGCAGTAAATATTGACTTATGCTTTGTCCACACTATGGTGTACCAGGAAAATTGTAAGCCCAGCGACGTCAAGGCATTATAATACTTCTAAATATATAAGAGGCAAAGGTGACTGACTGACTGACTGACTGACTGACTGACTGATCTATCAACGCGTGTTAGAATGGGACGACATTTTGTCCTGTCACCTAGTGTGTGCGCTCCATATACTTTGAAGCGAATGATGCGGACTTTTTGTAGGCCAGACTTTTTTGCCGTTAGTACGTGTTTGTCCTTTTCGACAAAGTTTCAGTGACGACACACGGTGTTTTTATTTTTAATTCAACTACAAGTTAGCCCTTGACTGCGATCACACCTGATGGTAAGTGACGATAAGTAAGATGGTAAGATGGTAGCGCTAGCGGGCTAACCTGAGGGTTATGGCAGTTATATAAAACTCATACCCCTAGTCGGTTTCTACATGGCATCGTACCGGAACGCTAAATCGCTTGGCGGTACGTCTTTGCCGGTAGGGTGGTAACTAGCCACGGCTGAAGCCTCTCACCAGACCAATAAAATAAATAATAAATAAAATATATTTATTGACAATAATGCTTACAGTCATTTTTTATTAACTTTGGTTTCCGCACTAGGGAGCCTGTATCGCGGAGACCATGTTATGATTGCCTAAGTTTAGACTTAACCGAGGACTAACTAGGTGAGATCAGTTTGAATTATGAATTCTACAAGTATACATATATATACAAAATAATAGTGTTAAGATAAAATAATGCAAGTATATTTAATTATGATGTAGTTAAGCGTAAGTTTATTAGTATGACAAGAGTAAAATAATATTATAATATAATAGAATGTTAACCGTATACACATATAATATTTAAAGATCTTCTGTTTATGTCTTAAAGCTTGTTAGTATGTTTTCAGTGTCTTTGTATGTTAATGCTTTTAACCAGTCTGTGATGACTATTTTGGCCTTCTTGTTACATTATCTTCATTTTTATTGAAACAACGCCTCATGAATATTCTTGATCATGAATATATTTCTCTTTAATTATCGTGCCAATGAATGGGCCTAATTTCGGTGAAAGTTGCAACAATAAGGCCATTTTGTCAACTTTTTCCGGGAAAGTTGAGAGATCTCGGGCTAATATTACAGCTGATATAAGGACGCATTTATTAAAACCATCTTATGTTCTTAGTAAAGACGTTCACACATCCTGTAGTTAAGACAGACAAAAGTAATCCATAATCCATATCCATACTAATATTATAAATGCGAAAGTGTGTCTGTCTGTCTGTCTGTCTGTCTGTCAGTCTGCTACGCTTTCCCAGCCCATCTTTTCAGCCGATTTTGATGAAATTTGGTATAGAGGTAGATAGATAGATAGATAAATACTTTATTGCCACACAAAACATTAAAAAGAAACAAAAAAGAGAACAAACAAAAACAAATAAGTGCGCAAAGGCGGTCTTATCACTAAAAGTGATCTCCTCCAGACAACCTTTAAATAAAGAAACAAACGCAATGAAGCGGGATAGTGCAACAACACTAGTACATATAATATACTACATAAACTATACATTCTAAAAATACATAAACAAAAAAAAACAAATATATACATAAAAAAACAAATTATATATATATATATATATATATAATTATATTAATATATATAATTTAGACCTACATAACAAAAAGTAAACAAATACATAAATAATTTATAGCATATTAGTAAGATAAAAATCCTTCAAACGATCCTTAAAAATACTCAAAGATTTTGACTGTCTAATGTCACTTGGCAGTGGCTTGGTAGGTTATATCCCGGGGAAGTTTTACTTACTACTTACGTTAATACTTTTTATCCCGGAAAATTAAGGAGTTCCCGCGGGAAACAAAAAACCCGACGAAGTTGCGGGCATCATCTAGTATTATTATAAATGCGAAGCTTGGAACATCGGCGCAAAGTTGCCTACCCCACCACCACTACAGCCCATTAACGTCCCACTGCTGGGCAAAGGCCTCCACTCTCATCGGAGAAAGGGAATTAGAGCTTAGACCCACCACGCTACTCCAATGCGGGTTGGCGGGCTTTAACGACTATTATCATGTTAGTGATAATAACCGGGACCGACGGCTTAACGTGCTCTCCGAGGCACGCGGATGAAACACCGCCAACTTCCTAACTCCGAGCTAGTACCTACTGAGAATTTCTAATCAGAAAAACCCAACACTTAATTATGGCCCGACCCGGAACTCGAACCCGGGACCTCGTCAGCCGCAGTCGAACATGATAACCACTAGACCAACGAGGCAAAGTTGCCTGTCCGTCGGTAAAACCTTGCAGCCCAAATGAATAGTCAGCACGTAAAGTCAACACTCGACGTGGGAACTTCTTGATACGGCAAAAGAGCTTCGAAAGCCTTTTTTAAATGGCGGTCACGAATCCGTTCCAACTGAGTATGACTCAGCCCTTTTAAGGGCTTAACAATGCTTGATTTTACGCTCTTTAGGTAATTTGTTATTGTTTTTAGGTAAAGAGTGAGAGTGGAGGCCTGTGCCCAGCAGTGGGACGTTAATGGGCTGTAGTGGTGGGTGGTGGTGGTTTAGGTAAAGTTTAATCAATACGTTAGTTGTGACGTCACCCGGGTCACAGCTGAAAATCAGCGCCCTGCATTATAGTGCAAATGCAAGTTTGATAAAGGGCAAAAGGCTGAGCTGCACCCATTCTGGGTGGTGTCACAGACAAGCATAATATTAAGCAAGAGAGATACCACTCCATCGCCACTTCAGTTTTGCAAAACATTGAGCTACCTATGTCAGTAACCCTAGTTCTAGCTTATCTCCTTATTTCTTCATGAGAAATTCGGAGCATTTAGATTTCCTCTGCCTGCTGAATGAGTGTATGACCACTTGACAGGAAGACATCATGGTCATAAGTACGTAATAATTCGAGTAGATAAACGTGTACCAGTACTTACTTTACATAAAAAAGGAGCTATCTCTAGAAAAACGCTATGCTAGCCGTATTTTTACAGAATATGTAATCATTCTTTTTTTCGAATTCAAAATTCGAGCGGAGTTTAAACAGTTTTGGCAAACTACGTGTGAGAGTCGATGAAAGTTTTCGAAAAATTTTAAACTTCTGCTGAAAAAAAGTGCTGCAGGCTAAATTGAATTTTCGAATGTATACGACAAGTTTTTAATTCGTTTGTTTGGTGTTCTGTAATAGGCAGTGAATTTAATTGTTATACTAGACGATGCGCGCGACTTCGTCCGCGTGGATTAAGATTTTTTGATTCCCGCGGGAACTCTTTAGTTTTCTCTGATAAATTATAATCTTTGGTAATTTAAGTTATAAGCTATCTTCATTCCTATCAGCTAGTTATTGTAGCGTGAAAGAGTAGCGAACATTGGACAACAACAAACAATTGGAATTGGAACAACGTCTGATTTTGGTGAAATTTCGTATAGAGATAGATTGCATCTCGTGGAAGGATAAAGGCTTTTTATCCCGGATAATGAATTGGTTCGTGTGGGATTACAAAAACCTTAAAGCACACGGACGAAGTCGCGGGCATCATTTAGTATTTTTAGTCACGTTAAAAATACTAGCTGATGCCCGCGACTTCGTCCACGTGGATTGAGGTTTTTTGGTTCAAGCGGGAACTCTTTAATTTTTCGGGATAAAAAGTAGCTTAAGTATGTGTTTTTCCAGACTATAGACAGATAATCTATCTCTGTGCCTTTCATCCAGATCCGTTCAGCCGTTCTGGTATGATTGAGTAACAAACATCCATCCATCCATTCATTCTTCCATCCAAACTTTCGCATCTATACTTATAATAAAACTGTAACAGGTCCAATTCTGTACATTGAAGATATTTTGAAAATTTTTTTTGGAGGGCACTCATTATTCGATACTGAAGCCAAATCTGTAATTTTTTTCATTTTTGTCTGTCTGTCTGTCTGTCTGTCTGTCTGTCTGTCTGTCTGTCTGTCTGTATCTTGGCCGCGCATCACGCCGAAACTACTGAATGAATTCAAACGAAACTTGGCACGATTTGAGCCTATACTACGATGTAGGACATAGGATACTTTTTATCCCGAAATTCTACCCCCGAAGGGGTGAAATAGGGGTTGAAAGTTTGTATGAAAGTCCTTAATTTCTCAAGTTATAGCCATGAAACTTGATATATGATCTGCAGGTTGAAAATGGAGACATACATGTTTCACAGTTTTTGAAAATTCGACCCCCAAAAGGGTGAAATAGGGGATGAAAGTTGGTATGAAAGTCCTTCGTTTCTCAAGATGTTTTACAAGTTATATTAACAAAACTTTTTATTTTGGCTAACGGTAAAAATAAAGAAGTACGTGTGTCACAGTTTTTCAAAATTCCACCCCTAAAGGGGTGAAATAGGGGGTGAAAGTTTGTATGAAAGTCCGTCATTTCTCAAGTTATATCGATTAAACTTGGTATACAAGCTACCGGTTGAAAATAAAGAAATAAGTGTTTTACAGTTTTTGTAAATTTTACCCCCGAAGGGGTGAAATAGGGGTTGAAAGTTTGTATGAAAGTCCTTCATTTCTCAAGTTATAGCCATGAAACTTGGTATATAAGCTGCGGGTTAAAAATGAAGACATACGTGTTTCACAGTTTTTCAAAATTTCAACCTCAAAGGGGTGAAATAGGGGTTGAAAGTTTGTATGAAAGTCCTTCATTTCTCAAGTTATATCGATGAAACTTGGTATACAACCTACCGGTTAAAAATGAAGAAATACGTGTTTCACAGTTTTCGTAAATTTTACCCCCGAAGGGGTGAAATAGGGGTTGAAAGTTTGTATGAAAGTCCTTCATTTCTCAAGATAGATCCATGAAACTTGGTATATGAGCAGCGGGTTAGAAATGAAAACATACGTGTTTAACAATTTTTCAAAATTCCACCCCCAAAGGGGTGAAATAGAGGTTGAAAGTTTGTATAAAAGTCAGTCATTTCTCAAGTTATTTCGATGAAACTTGGTATATCCACGCGGACGAAGTCGCGGGCATCAGCTAGTTTATAATATAAGTATAGAAGTACTTTTTATTTTGAAAGTAAAAAGTAGCCTATGTGTTATTCCAGACTATCTATCTATCTAATCTATCTCTGTGCCAAATTTCATCCAGATCCGTTCAGCCGTTGGGGCGTGAAAAACATACATCCATCCATACATAAATCTATCCAAACTTTATAATATTAGTTATAGATACTAAAAAAATTAAGTATACTACGTGAATGTTAATTAGGAATGCAGGATACGTAGGAGTAAAACATCAAATACGGAAATAGCATGGCGGAATAACCCCGGACAAAACACGATATGAGAGAGCAAAATCGTTTTGCATTTTTCCCCGTTTTTCACGGACTCTCACGAATTTGAATAAAGTAGGGAGATAATATAATAATGTTATATAATATAAAACATTAGTCTTATGTTTTATTATTTTATCTTTATTTGCAATCGTTGACTGGTGGGAGGCTTCGGCCGTGGCTTATTAGTTATTACTACCCCACCGGCAAAGACGTGCCGCCAAGCGTGTACAACAGAATATCACATTTTTTAGAGCTTACGTACTTTTATATGCAAATAATTTTATAAAAAATTATTGGCAGTCATAGGGACTGCCGATAGAAGTAAAAACGAATAAGTATTTATTTAAAAAAAAAATTAAAATAATTAAAATATAAACTTTACAAGTAAGAATTACGAATGTAGTATAATAATATTTATATTTAAGACCTTTTGTCTTCGTAACAGCAGGGTGTTCGCGAGCATGTTGGTGACGCGAATCCGGTAACGCGAATCCACAAGTTTACCCCTTACCAAAAAGTGCTCAACGCGGCTTAATGTTTCACTTCAAAAATTTCCTGCTATACGCATTTTTTTAGGTTAAATGGAATATTTAGTAGGCAAATTTACCCGGCGTATTAACCTACGCCGGCTTTTAACTTTTTGTGCGTAAAGAATTCATAAAGCATCCATAGGCAGCCTCGTTACTTTAATAAATAAAACTGTTCACTCGCGAAATTGGAATATTTTGGATGATCTAAATTTGTTGGCTAGGTAACATAGTGAAAAAGAATTTTCTTAAAATAAGGTAAAAAGTCTTATTTAAGGGGAGGGATCGAAACAAATTTGTTGGCGTGAAATAGTGAAAAACAAATTTGTTTAAATAAGGTAAAAAGTCTTATTTAAGGGGATATACACGATTTAAGGGATCCTAATTTGTTGGCTAGGTAAAATAAAGTAAAATAAAAAGTCTTATTTAAGGGGACACTCACGTTTCACGGGATCTGTTACTAAAACGAGGAACCTATAAAAATAAAAGTAAACAAAAGCGCTCCTACAGTACACCTACAGTACTTTTTTCTGCAGACAATTTTTTATCCGACTACGGCAAAGCGAAGAGGAAATCCTTCCTTACACTATTATATACTTGAATATACTTGTATGTACTCGTATGTATGAATGTTTGTATTTACGAGTATGTATGTTCCACCGTGGCGCCTAAACTATTGAACCGGTTTAAATGGAAGGAGCGTCAATTGATTCGTTATTATTGTCCGGGTAAGATAGTCTACATTTTACACGTAAAAAATCGAATTATGACGTGTGTAACATTCAAGAAAGTGGGGGTCTCCGAAATTCCGGACTCCGGAGGCATTCAGAGTATTATCCGGACCGGATAGATAATAATATGGATAGGCTTTAATTTGGAGTGAATTATTATAATTCAGTTCCCAATTTACTTTGAACATGTATTTTCTGGCCCAGTGATTTGGATTTGCGATATATTTCAATATAAATATTAATATAATTTATAATCTAAATCTAATTTTCATAAATAGCTGTGGTATTCATTAAACGTTCAATTTATTAATAAATTAAGCTTCGGGTAGATATTTTGCCTATTGCCTAGGTACGTGATAATAGATATCAGTGTGCCAAATTTCAGCTAGAACCGTCCAGTGGTTTAATCTGTGCCTTGATACTCGTAGATCAGTCAGTCAGTCAGTCAACTTTTCTTTTTAACCGACTTCCAAAAAAGGAGGAGGTGCTCAATTCTATATATATTTAGATTAAAATGAAATGCTGTTCTTTTGTATATAAGCACAATGCTTTTACTGGAATAATATAAAGCCTTAAAAATAAACGATTGTATTTATATACATATTTATATTATTATTTACATGTTACAAGATTATACAAGTACATTTATATTAAGAAAATGAAACATCCGAGGACTAATCCTCATGTATCAAATATTAAATATTATAAATGCGAAAGTTTGGATGGATGGATGTATGGATGTATGTTTGTTACTCAATCACGCTCCAACGGACGAACGGATCTGGATGAAATTTGGCACAGAGATAGATTATAGTCTGGAATAGCACATAGGCTACTTTTTATCCCGGAAAATTAAAGAGTTCCCGCGGGAACCGAAAAACCTCAATCCACGCGGACGAAGTCGCGGGCATCAGCTAGTAAGAATATAAATTTCATTACTAGAATAACGTAAAAAGCTGTCATCCAAATGTTCAAAGTAGAATTGTAATTAGCGAGATTCACAGAATGTTGAAAAATGAAAATAAAGAAAAAAATATTTTTCAAGCATGCCTTGCTTTAATAAAATCATACTTCATACTAATATTATTATTGTGAAAGTGTGTTTGTTTGTTGATTTATTGCTTTGTCCATCAATCACGTCACAACAGAGCAAAGGATTGATGTGATTTTTTGTATGGGCATAGTTGAGGATCTGGAGAGTGACATAGGCTACTTTTTAGTGCTTTTTATCTCGGAAAATTAAGGAGTTTCCGTGGGAATTAAAAAACTAATTCCACTTGCTGAACACAAAAGTAATGCACGTCCTTTATACGGCAGTTGAAATAGTGTAAAATATCAAGTTGCTTGGTATAAAAAAGCAAGATGAAGGACATTGATATTGAAACCAAAGATATAGTCATTCATCAACAACCTATCGCACGCCCACTACTGAGCAGAGGTTTCGTGTCATAATGTCAAGGATTAAGCCACGGTCTACCACGCTGGCCAAGTACGGATTAGACTTTACACAGCTTTGAGATCATACCTAGTGAACCTCTCTCGCATGCAGGTTTTGTCACGATATGTTGCTACACAGTTATTTGACACATTTGCATTGACAGAAGCGATTTTGCTGAAATTTAGAGAGCGATAGCTTAAACTTAACTTAACACATAGGTTACATCTTCCGAAACATATCATCAATATTTGATCATGCAAAATTTGATGTCAATATCTCGAAACTTAAAAAGTTTCACTTAGATCACTTGTATTCCAAGGTATCCTTTTCTTGAGTTCGTATATCAGTGACTTACAACGACAAAATCCGATATGAGAAAATGAAACCATTCTGAGTTTCTCGTTTCAGTTTTTGCGAACTTTCCTCGTGGATGTAAAGTGGGTACGGGGACATTTCAAGGGCTTTGTTATGCTAATTCGTGAATAGGTATTCAATTTTATATGCAGATAAAAGTTTATTTTTTGTTTCCTTCTTAACTTTTGTAACTCACGGTAAAACGGAGTGTCTGACGGCTGAGTTTTCATCCAATGTTTCATTCCCTACAAAACCTCCGTGGCGCAGTGTATAGCGCTGTTGTCTTAACGCGCGGAGGTCCCGGGTTCGATCCCCGGCAGGGTCAATTTGGGAATTTATAAATTTTGAATTTTCCCTGGTCCGGCCTGGTGGGAGGCTTCGGCCGTGGCTAGATACCACCGTACCGGCAAAGACGTGCCGCCAAGCGATTTACCGTTCCGGTACGATGCCGTGTAGAAACTGAATAGGGGTATGGGTTTAATATAACTGCCATGCCCCTAACAGGTTGGCCCGCTACCATCTTAGACTACATCATCACTTATCCACACTAACTTGTAGTAGTAAAAAAAAAAGTTATCGTAAATGCATTAGATTTCTCGACCCAACAAGAGTGTGCCTTGTTTAATAGACAACAATATTAATTTCGGAGTTTGTCCATCTCCATCGAACATTTTTATCACCGCGGTGAACTATACAGAAATTTGTGAGTGCTGTGTTATGTGCATTCGTGACTAGCTATATCATCCCGCCACGTGCCACGCTGCGAGTGCAACATCATCGCTTGAAATACGCCTGGAACTTGTCAACACTAAACTTGTCTTTTCCCTAGCGTCTGAAAACGACTGCTGGAGCAGTTAGCTTTATATGCTAAAGTTCCAACCATTCACTGTTACAAGATTTTTTTAATTTTTTTAATTTTTTTATCCACTACAAGATGCCCGTATATAGCTGCCCTTACGCTTATAAAATGTTATTTCATTTCTCGCCTAAGCCGATATCACAAGAGCGTCTATGATGGTCACTGATATAGAGTTCCAAGACATATACTAAAGTCACGTTTTTTTTTTTTTTTTAAATGTATAGGCCAGCGCTTGGCTGCAATCAGACTTGCTTGCAAGTAGTGATGCAGCCTAAGGTGGAGCGCGCTTGCCTAGAAGATGCCTATTCACTCTTGATTTGAAGGTACCTATATTAAAAGAGGAGGGGAAAACGGAAGCCGGAAGGGCACGTGTAAACTCATTGACGATTATTGGATAGAAGCAGGCGTTACTTTGCGGAAGTCCATGACAGTGAAAAAACTAGAATTTTAATTCGCTATACGGCGAATATTCGTTTCTGTGACGGATTATAGCGAATTAAACGTCTAGTTTTTTTCACATTGACGATTTTATTTTTGCCACGAGTAACTTAAATTTAAAGAACCACTCACAGTGTGATTTTGCTGGGCGTGGTTTGGATAGAAAAAATACTTTGTTTAAACATAAAAGTTTTAGTTCTATTTTATTTATCCCAAAGTTCTGGATCTGGATCTGGGGTTCTGGATTTTATGGTTCCGTCGGAAACTCTTTAATTTTCCGGCATAAAAAGTAGCCTATGTGTTATACTAGACTGTAATCTATCTCTGTGCCAAATTTTATCCAGATCCGTTCAGCCGTTCTGTCGTGAATGAGTAACAAACATCTATCCATCCACTCATTGATCCAAACTTCCGCATTTATAATATTAGTATAGTAGTATTTTTTGTAATATAAATAACGTCGTTTCTAAAGAGTATATCTTGGGTTTGTATATCGACGGAGGTGCTCTATGAATTCTTTATGTACAAATGAGCGTTAAAAGCCTCTGCCCGGAGAAATAGCCCGCGGCCTCCTGAATATTACATCAACTCAAACATAAGGGCTTTTTCAAGGAAATTTCTCAAGAAACAGGTTAACTTTAGGGATTGTTTAAGCAGAATTTGAAAATTTATGAAAATTTTATCAAACGAGTGAAATAGAAAATAAAAAACTAAATTAATGTGCAGGCGTCTATTTGATTTTGTTCTTTTAAATGCTTATGCTGAGATCTATTATAGATCTCAGCATAAGCATTTAAAAGAACAAAATCATCAATCATCAATCTCTATAATAGAGATTTGACTTTGCTCAGGCTTTACTTAGAGTTAAAACGAGATGGACTTATGTGAGTAACATAAATCTGTCCCATTTTAACCACGTCTTAAGTCTGAGCAAAGTCAAAAATCGCTTTAAAGATCTCACACTGAGAGTTCTTAGTTTAATATTATCGTTTATCTTTTGCCTGGTGGGAGGCTTCTGCCGTGGCTAGTTACCACCCTACCAGCAAAGACGTGCCGCCAAGCAATTTAACGTTCCGGTACGATGCCGTGTTGAAACCGATCAGGGGTATGGGTTTAATATAACTACCATACCTCCTACAGGTTAGCCCGCTACCATATTCATATTCATATTCATTTAATTCGCATGCCAATTTTACAATTATTATTTTAAGTAACTAGATGATGCACGCGACTTCGTTCGCGTGGTTTAAGTTTTTTTGATTCCCGCGGGAACTCCTTAATTTTGCGGGATAAAAAGTCTAATCATATGTCACTCTCCAGGTCCTCAACTATATCCATGCCAAAAATCACGTCAATCCGTTGCTTCGTTGCGGCGTGATTGGATGACAAACCAACAAACAAACACACTTTCGCATTTATAATATTAGTTAGATATGATTACATAATATCAATAAACATAGTTCGTATTGCTATATTAGAACCCCAGTGGGGCACGGCAAATCATTGATGTGCATAGTAGAGAGGCTGCCTTATCCTCAAAATAGGCTTTTATTTTGTAATAGGCTTTATAATATCTATTAGATTTTTTTTTTGTGAGCTAACCAACGCTATAATACTCTCCAAGGATTTTATATTATGGTTTGGATTTTTTTTTTACACATTCATGGGTTATGACCATCGATGTAGGTACCTACTAGATGGGCCCTTTCAAAGAAAAAAATTGGGCGTCCGACCTGTAGAGCGCGCTCCACACCTGAGTGACCTGTTATAAGCCTGTCCCGCTTTTCAGGCTAGATGGCGTTAGTAAAATAGGTCCACATTCTTGTTTGACAGGGCCCGTCTATGTAAATTGAGGTCGTTGGTTAGGACCGGTACTTTGGATACTTAGGTATGGATACCATCTTAACTGCGTGACTAGCCACCAGGTGAGAATGCAGTACCCTAAAAGTGGCACTGTTGGTGAAAACAGGCATAAGAGTCCATGTATGGTATCATCAATGTGCAACCCCATAAACATAAACTTTCACCCACATAATATCGCATCGTTTCGTATTTCAACAATTTTCTTATCTGGGTTAAGCCCCGGCTTACGCTTTTAATTACTTTCGCATGCAACCGGGCGCAACTTGAAACTCCTTCCTTGTACGTACCACCACAGCCCATTAACGTCCCACTGCTGGGCACAGGCCTCCACTCTCATAGGAGAGAGGGAATTAGAGCTTAGACCCACTACCCTGCTCCAATGCAGGTTGGCGGGCTTTAACGACTGTCATCATATTGTTAGTGATAATAACCGGGACCGACGGCTTAACGTGCTCTCCGAGGCACGGGGGTGAAACACCGCCAACTTCCTAACTCCGGGCTAGTTTTGAGAATTTCTAGTCAGAAAAACCCAATACTTAATTATGACCCGACCCGGGACTCGAACCAGGGACCTCGTCGGCCGCAGTCGAACATGCCAACCACTAGACCAACGAGGCAGTTAAGACATCAATGTGCAACCCCATAAACATAAACTTTCATCCACATAATATCGCATCATTTTGTATTTCAACAAATTTCTTATCTGGGTTAAGCCCCAGCTTACGCTGGTAATTACTTTCGCATGCAACCGCGCGGAACTTGAAACTCCTTCTGTACACGGCTTAATTTCTCGGCTTTTGAATCTGTGTACATTGAGCCAAGTTGATAATAATTTATACTACAAATTACTACAATATTATAAAGAGGTAAAATTTGTGAGTTTGTGAGGTTGTAGGGGGTAATCCCTGGATCTACTGAACCGATTTTGAAAATTCTGGTACCAATAGAAAGCCACATTATTTGTGAGTGTCATAGGCTATATTATATTAACCCGAAAAATTAGGAAGTTCCCGTGGGAGTTTAAAAAACTTATTTCGCAGTCTTAAGTCTAATTTATGTCGCAGGCATCTGCTAGTTTATTATAATATGTATGTTGTTGTAAACATTTATATTCTAAATGTCTGAACATATTATATGGATGTACGGGGTATCCTAAGATCCTCCTGAGTGAAATTTTTGAAAATAAATCAATAAGGCTTGTTTTTCTTCTAATTCTGTTGTGCATCTACTAGGTAGGTAGGCAATGCAAATTATAAACGATTTGCCAATAAGTAAAAATAAAAATTACCTATAAGCATTTATTATAAGCCCTAAGAAGAAGGCCGTAATATTGAAAACAATGGACGCATCCAGATAGAGTAAAAGCCTGAAAGGTACTGTGGTAATAGGTTGAAAGGTACGCACCTCCCGACCGAATTTCGGCCACGGCGGCCTTTCTCCAGAGAGATAGCCATTTGTGCGGGAGATTTAGAAGTGTAGTCTCACAACCCGATGGGAAAGAAAATCTGACACGACCGGCGAGAGATCAGGCGCAGGGCCGACGGTTTTATGTGCTCTCCGAGGCACGAGGATGAAACACCACCACCTTCTTAATATTTTTCAAGTGAAAACTTCTTTAGCCGCGTTGAGCACTTTTTGGTAGGGGGTAAACTTGTGGATTCGCGTCACCGATATGCTCGCGAACACCGACATGCTCGCGTTATTACGAAGACAAAAGGTCTTAAATATAAATATACTACATTCGTAATTAAACTTTAATGCCTTAGTTTTAAGGTTTATATTTTAATTATTTATATGGATTTTAATTTAAATTTAATTTAAAGTTTAATGTGGTACCTTGTATAGTATTATTTTGTTAAATTAATTTGTTCCAATGAATATAAATATTGTTAGTAAGTAAAATGTTATTTTAAAGATATTTTTTTTAAATTAAAAAAAAAAAAAAAAATTCGTTTTCACTTCTGTCATATTTAAGATTTACATATTCAAACAAGAATGAACTAAGTAAGTAGGTTCCTACACAACTAAAATTAGGCGGAGAGTAATAGGGAGTAATATAGGGTACATAAACACAAATCGTAATTGATGTCTTCAAAGGGAAAGTGTAAAAACCGGCCAAGTGCGAGTCGGACTCGCGCACCGAGGGTTCCGTACAAACCTGTAGTAAGTTTTACGATTTATGACGTATTAAAAATAAAAATTACGTTTGTTGTATGGGAGCCCCCCTTTAATATTTACTTTATTGATATTTAATTATTTATTTTGAAAGGTAATATACAAGTTAATATTCTGTGAAAATTTGAACCGTCTACCTGTTACCGTTTTTAATATTGAGCAAAAAAATACGAAAAAAACACGTTTATTGTATGGGGACCCCCCTTAATATATATATTTTTTTAATTTTTAGTATTTGTTGTTATAGCGGCAACAGAAATACATCATTTGTGAAAATTTCAGCTTTCTAGCTATCACGGTTTATGAGATACAGCCTGGAGACAGACAGACAGACAGACAGACAGACAGACAGACAGACAGACAGACAGACAGACAGACAGACAGACAGACAGACAGACAGCGGAGTCTTAGTAATAGGGTCCCGTTTTTACCCTTTGGGTACGGAACCCTAAAAAGCAAAAAATAAAATATGCATCAAAACATCATAAAAAGCTTGGAAAATTAAATACACGGGCTTCAGTATATTAATGTGTTCAACTCCGATGTTTTGCTTGTTAGGTTCACAGTTCGCATGTTGGTCAAACAAGTTATAACTTGTTTCGAAACAAATTTCATTAATGATTCAGTTCTCAACAAAAACGCTACTGGCTGAAAATACTGATGTAAGTATAGTTATATTATGTTCGGCCTCACTGCCTCGGTGGTCTAGTGGTTAGCATGTTCGGCTGCGGCCGACGAGGTCCCGAGTACGAGTCCCGCGTTGGGGCATAACAAGTATTGGGTTTTTCTGACAAGAAATTCTCAGAACTAACCCGTAGTTGGCGGTGTTTCACCTCCGTGCCTCGGAGAGCACGTAAAGCCGTCGGTCCTGCGCCTGATCTCTCTCCGGTCGTGTCGGATTTTCCGTCCCACCGGGCTATGAGAGCAAAGGAACAGAAAGTGCAACTGTGTATGCGTACATATTACTTCAATGGTATGCGCACACACTTATGCACTATAATGTCTCCCGCGCAGATGGCTAATCTATCTGGAGATAGGCCGCCGTGGCCGAAATTCGGTCGGGAGGTGCGTACCTTTCAACCTATTACCACAGTACCTTTCAGGCTTTTACTCTATCTGGATGCGTCCATTGTTTTCAATATTACGGCCTTCTTCTTAGGGCTAATAAATGCTTATATTAGGTAATTTTTATTTTTACTTATTGGCAAATCGTTTATTTGCATTGCCTACCTACCTAGTAGATGCACAACAGAATTAGAAGAAAAACACGCCTTATTGATTTATTTTCAAAAATTTCACTCAGGAGGATGTTAGGATACCCCGTACATCCATATAATATGTTCAGACATTTAGAAGTTATGGTTGAATAAAGAAACTCACAAACATACATTCATAAACCCTGAAAACATTACATTCCTTTATTTGGACTGTCGCGGTCGTGTAAACATACACAGAGACTTCTGTTGATTTTTCATACTACCGAAATTATTTTTTAAACCTATTTTTTTCTTTGTCCAGTGATTGTGACAGCACACAACATCACTTACTTGGAGGTGCCGCAGTACGGTGACCCGCGACGTGACGCCAACCTCGTCTGCCACTACGTCAGCGAGAAGGGCGACCCGGCACTGCACTCCGTCAAGTGGTATCGCGACAACAATGAGATATTCCGGTTCACGCCTGAGCAACAGGTGAGTTTTGATTAGAGTAAAGACGTGACATTGTTGTGACGTGACGCCACGCTGCAGCTGATTCAATACTTGAACTATGCAAGAAACATGGAGCATCATGTCCTCGCTACTACGTGCCGAGTCGGGGCCCCAGTGTGGCTTTATTTTACGGTGACATCTTCTGGGAAAATGTAGGATGTAGGTACTAGGATAACATCACTTACTTGGAGGCACAGCAGTACGAACTGCGACGTGACGGTGATCTCATCTGTCACTACGTCAGTGAGAAGGGCGACCCGCCACTGCACTCCGTCAAGTGGTATCGCGACAAGAATGAGATATTCCGATTCACACCTGAACCAGGTAATGATTAAAGTGAAGACGTGACGTGACGCCACGCTGCAGACTATGAAAGAGACATGCAGCATCAGGTCCTTTAATCACGTCCAACGCGGCTATAATTTATGGTGACAGCTTCTGGTAAAGTGTAGGATGTAAGTACTAGGATAACATCACTTACTTGGAGGTGCCGCAGAACGACAATCCACAACGTGACGGTGACCGCGTCTACCACTACGTCACTGAGAAGGCCGACCCGCCACTCCACTCCGAGATATTCCGATTAGGGCAACAGGGCATACCAACAAAAATATGGCGCGTAAGTGGTGCACGTAGGTAAATGTGTCACAGTTTCAACAGACATTCATTCTCGCCAAGTTTTCCAATATAGTGATAGGGTAAAGAATAGGTCTACTAGGATATCATCACGTACTAATAGATTTCGCAGTAACTACGGTGGCTCGTGCCGTGACGGCGACTACGTAGTACGTGCGAGAAGTATGGAAGAGTTAAGTGTGGGTCTTGTTGGAGCGGTTGTCACCTGCGCTCGTAGCGGTTGCGGGACAGAAATAACTTCTCTTTCACGACATTAATGTCGTTCAAACGCAACGGATGTAACATTCACATTTGCCATTTTCCCTGAAATCATTAATTAAACCACAGATGCTTCACCTCAAAATTCATATCCAAACATACATTTACGGCGCTCCCTATCGATACAATTTATTATATTATTTGTGGGGCACACGCAATAAATCAAAATGTCGAATAAATTAATTGTTATTCATGTATTCTTAACAAATCGCCCACCTGTTGTACCGGGGCGCGTGAAAAGGCAGAAGCGTTATGTTTAACGTGTATTTTACCTAACGAAGCTATGGGAAAAATATTTTTTTTATGCGACTGCCTCGCTTTGTTTATTCTACTACAAGTAAGTGACTTGGCTCCCTTGTCCACCCTTGACTTTGATCTCACTTGGTGGTAGGCGATGATGCAGTCTGAGATGGTAGCCGGCTAATCTGGTAGGGGTATGACAGTTATATTAAACCCCTGTTTCTACACGGCATCGTACCGGAACGATATTAAACGAACGATCTTCAACGAAATTGGAACGATATTTTTATGTAATTTCCATAGAATACGTCCGAGTAACTAGTACAAACATCTCTATAATGTAAAGTAAACTCTGCCTGAGGTAAAAAAATATAAAAACTGGGTGTAAGTACATAAAGCATAAAATATATACGAGGGGAAAGAAAATAAGTGGAAATATTCTACAGAAACATATTCTCGAGTGAATGTGCGGGGAAAAGCCTTTGGTAATTTTTAATTTTAAAATTTGCTTCTCTCTCAATTTACAAAAATTGGAGTGATGGTGGGAAAGTTTTAATAGGTGCTTGATAAAATTTAACAGTTTTAAAATGTGATAGTTTTGCTTCGTTACCTAAATAATAATATTTTTTTACATATATTTAAACATATTAATTTCAAAAAGTCATTACAATTAACATATTATTATGTTTATTGTAATGACTTTTGATATGACAAAGTACTTTTGGCTAATTTGTAAAGAACGACTTCTATGAATTTTAGGCTAATTAGTAAAGTATTGATAATACTGCAGTATTTGTTTAACATATTCTATTAGATTAGCGGTTCTGCTTACGTTAAATTGGATTTTCATACATTTGGATTTGGCAATTTGATATATTAAAACTATAAAGTATAAAATAATCTATCTTGCAAAAATATAAAAGGACAAGGTGACTGACTGACTAATTTGTCAACGCACAGCTCAAAATACTGGACGGATCGAGCCGAAATTCGGCTTACATACAGCTATTATGACGTAGGCATCCAGTAAGAAAGGTTATTTTAAATTAATGCTCAAGGCGTAAAATAGGTAAATAACATTTACCTACCAACCAAAATAAAAATAAACAGCTGCGACATTTTTTTTAAATTTATACACCAAGCGCTTGGCTGTAATCAGAACTGCAGGTCTACGATAGAGCGCGCTTGCTTAGAACATGCCTTTTCACTCTTGATTTGAAGATACCAATATTATAAGCGGACTTTAAGTGAAGCGGAGCGACGGAGCAGGTTTGAACTATAATCTTGTAACAAGCACTCTCTCAAAACTTCCCACAGTCTCTTAGTCATTAGCAATTTGCACTCAGGCGGTATTTTCCGATGTTTTCAGAGAACTGTGTTCACTCACTGGCCGACTGAAAGCGATAATTAATTGAAAGACTTTACTTGATTAATTGTATCGATCTTAACCAAGGGAAATGTTTGATTTTACTCAAATAATGCGGCTTTTACAAATATTTTCCGTGGAGAAAATGGAATGAATCTACTCACTATGTAGAATATCTATTAGTGTGCGGTGGAAGGACTTACGGGTCACTGGTTGCTTTCTTGAGAGGAGTCAGTTCGAAGCGGTCGCGGTAGTTCAATTTGTTTTAGCGTCACACACCAACGGCCGGCCGGCACTTTTCACTTGTTTGGGTTTAGGCGTAATTAATTTAACACTCGCGATTTGCTGTTTAATTGTAATTAGAGTTATTTGCGATATTGTTTTAGAGCGTTGCGCTTGCGACCATTTTCAAAAGCGTAGAGGATGACACACTTGACGTTTGCGGTAATGACAGGAACATAGAGTAGGGATCAAGGAGGTAGGAAGTGTCAAATGTCATAGACAGAGTAAGTGTAGTATAATACATAATCTATATATTATATAAATAAGAGAAGCGCGTATACAACTCCCCCCGCCTAGAGGGTATCCTCTAAACAAAAGCATATTGAGGTTAAATTAAATTAAAGTTATGTATTAAGTTAAGCGTTAAAAATAAACTTTATTGTGTTGGTAAAGGACATATCCGGACCACAGGCCTTATGTAGCTCCCAGAACGTGTTCTGACTTTAACTGTTCTAACTACATTGTCCTTTCCTGGATAGACTTGGTCTACAATTCCAAGAGGCCAACAAAGCGGGTGCGTGTTTGAGTCTTTTATAACTACAAGAGTTCCAATAGTTATAGGATTAGAGGGAGTGTTCCATTTTTGTCTCTGTTGCAATGAGGTTAAATATTCTTGGCTTTATCGTTGCCAGAATGAGCAAGTAATTTTTGAGAGTAATTGATAACGAGATAAGCGGCTGTCAGGTATGTCAGTTAAATCTTCAATAGGTAAATATTTTGAGGGTGTGATATTGAGAAAATGATTTGGTGTAAGCGCGGAAATGTCTGAAGGATCAGAACTTAAGACACATAATGGTCTGCTATTTAATAAATTTTCAATTTGAATTATAATTGTATTTAATTCTTCATAAGTGAGGATTTGAGTACCTATAACTCTATATAAGTGCGTTTTTACACATCGTACATTAATTTCGCTGAGCCCGTTAAAATGCGGTCCGTATGGAGGGCTGTGCTTAAACTGAATACGGTGCTCTGCGAGGCGATTTTCAATAAAATTTTTGTGAGCGTTGGACTGTATATGAGTATAGAGTTCATCTAATTTGCGTTTAGAGCCTAAGAAATTAGTGCCTCCATCGCTGTAAATTAGGCTTACAGGGCCTTTGCGTGAGTTTAATCTTAAAAAAGCAGCAAGAAATAAATCTGAGCTGAGATCAGATACCAACTCTAGATGCACTGCTTTGGTAATTAAGCAAGTGAATATACATACATAAGCTTTATGACTTCTTATGCCTCGACGGCGAATGTGAGTTACAAAGAAAGGTCCCATGTAATCCACAGCGGTGTGGACAAATGCTTTAACCTGTGTTACTCTAAAGTCGGGTAAATCTCCCATCTGCGGAAAAGTGGCTTTTGGATTCACGCGAAAACAAATATTACATTTGTGTACACGCTGACGAACTAAGTTTCTGGCAGCAATGATCCAGAACTTCTGTCTGAGCAATGCGAGTAACAATGCGGGTCCAGTGTGCAAATTAGTGATATGATAATAATCAACTATTAATTGAGTGATGCGTTCTTTTGAGGGTAATACTATTGGATGTTTTTGGCCAAAGTTCAATTGTGAGTTACTCAAACGACCACCAACTCTAATGATGTCGTCGTCTAGAAATGGATTGAGTTTCAAAATTGATTTAGAACAAGGTTTGTTATTTTTAACACGTTTGCTGCGACAGTAACTTTTCAATACTTTCCATTCCTTCGGTACAAGGCCTATACACCTGGTAATAAAACTTCCATTGTGGCGGCACAAGGCTTATAGACCCTGTAAAATTTAAGAAACTTAAATCCTTTTTTGGACTTAATGTAAATATATATATGTTTTTTTTTAATTATAATTAATTATAATGAATTAATTGACATACACCTGAAGGCGTTCGTTAACAACTTGTTTAGTTTAAAAATTATAGCTATATTCAAAATACAGGGCTTAATCACCCTGTGCCGCACTGAATAAGGGAAGTCAGGTGCGTATTTTAAGGATGTGAAATAAAAATATCGATAGCTGTAATTAAGTTTTAATATAATGGAAAAAAAACAAACATGAATTAATGTTTTTCAATAAAACATGGGTAGCAAAAGATTTTTGCACTGAACACATTTAGTTAAGATTTTTTTTTACTTTTTTGTCAGCTTGGCGACTGGTTAAAAAGGTTCGGAGTTTTGCGTAACATCCGACACAATTCCTCTTCTTATCACCTTTTACCAAAGTGTGTTTGTCAAGTTTTCGTGCGGGTTCTGAAAAGATTAATTTATTAATTTATTATTATTTATTTGTATGTGTATGTGTGTGCGCATGTGAGCGTGGATTGGATGTGGATATGTATGTGTATGTGTGTAACCCACGATGCGCGTGTCCGACTCGCACTTGACCACTTTTGTAAACTTAAATACGCACTAAACGGGAAACGTAATTAGGTAAG
Source organism: Erebia ligea (assembly GCA_917051295.2). Taxonomy (NCBI): domain Eukaryota; kingdom Metazoa; phylum Arthropoda; class Insecta; order Lepidoptera; family Nymphalidae; genus Erebia; species Erebia ligea. The sequence continues at coordinate 17,421,099 of OU785229.1, read as the reverse complement.
TAAAATAAATAGTAATAATGACTCACCAGCTGTCTCTGATAAATCAATCTATAATTAGATTTAACTTTCACTGCATCACTGTCCTCGATAACATCATAATATTATAATATATTTTTTCGGCACCGTTTTGTTGATCTTGACGCCATGTCGACACGTGCGTTTCTCACGATTGCAAGCCAACACTAGTCGCGCGAAGCCAACGCGGGGTGCGGTACCAGGTGAGCGGGGTACAAGGTGCTTCGATCTGGTTTCGCATTATGATGAAATTTTATTTCTTCCGTGCGGTACCAGGTGTAAAAACCTGGTATTAAGGTAGGTACACCATTGGATCCTATTTTAATAATACATCTTAGATATATATTCATCTCTTTCCTACACCGAACCAAGTTAAAGTTAGGCCTTCCGCGCGACAAGGAAGTCTATACTTTTCTTAGCCGCACTGTAAGCGTAGACGCATACAAGGTGTTTAAACCTGGTTTCGCACTCAACGTGTTAAGAGAGTGAATATCATGAGAGAAATGTTTGCACTGAATGTAGCGAATTATATAATGTTCTGCGAAATCCAAATCTGCAACGGTAATACAACCGCGTGAGTTTAAGCGTTTAGAAAATCTGAGTATGTATACCATGGTTCTAAGTAGTTTAGACCAACTAGAAGAGCGTTCGGCTAAGAGCTCAATTGGATGTTGAGTTTCTGAAATAGAAGTTTCAATTTTCAAAACTGTAGCTTTGGATTCCTCAAGATTTTCATTATGAGTGTTTACTTGGAAAGTTTTTATAGGCCATTGAGATGTAGGCTGAGTTAACCATGGAGGGGCGTGGAACCAAAGTTTACGTTCTAATAAATCGTTTGGAGTGATTGGACGAGAAATTATATCTGCGGGATTCTCACTACCATTGATGTGAAACCAATGTTGAGAAGGTAATTTTGAATTTATTTCCGTGATTCTGTTAGCGACAAACGTGTGAAATTTATATGCGGGTGAATGAATCCAAGTAAGAGTTACCGTTGAGTCAGAAAAAGCATAAATTTTGTGTATTTTACAGCGTTTATTGAAAGTTTCGCGAACAGAATCAATTAAATTAGTTAAAAGAAGAGAGGCACAGAGCTCGAGGCGAGCGAGTGATGTTTTCTTAAGAGGTGCAACTCTGGATTTTGAAGTGAGTAAATGAACCGATCCCGATGAATTCTCATCTGGGCTCACTCGTATATACACGGCGGCTCCGTAGCATTTTTCGCTAGCATCAGAGAAACCTATTAGCGTGACATGTGACTTAGCAGTCATGCCTACGTGACGCGGAATTTTAATTTGTTCTAAACATGAGAGTTCTTTACAAAATTGATCAAATTGTCGAGCGATCGAGCTGGGTACTGGTGTATCCCAGTCGAGGTTTAACTTCCAACATTCTTGGACGAGGAGTTTCATGAAAGCGGTTACAGGGCCTATAAGACCTATAGGGTCAAATAGACGTGCAGTAATAGAGAGAATTAAGCGTTTTGTGTATTCACGAGAATTATTATCGTTTGCGTTGATTTTGAATGTAAAAGTGTCGGATTTAGGATGCCATTGCATACCTACAATCTTAGTAACATCGTGAGGATCAGTATCGAAATTAATTGCGTTTGCGGTTTTATGAGAGCATGGAATTTCATCTAAGAGTTTATCATCATTGGAGATCCATTTGGTTAAATTGAAACCACCTGAATTAAACATAATAACCATTTCATGGTAAGTAGCATGGGCTTTGTCAAAACCATCGATTGAATTAACATAGTCATCCATGTACATGTGATTGGTAGCTTCATTAGCTGCGAGCGGATAGCTGTCATTGTTATCTTCAGCTAGTTGCCGCACTACTCTCATGGCGAGATAAGGCGAACTTGAGACTCCGAATGAGACTACACTGAAATTATATGTGTCTATTGGTTTGTCAGAGTCAAATCTAAAGAGAATGCGTTGAAAAGCGTGATGTTCTGGAGTGAGTTTCAATTGAAAATAATGTTTTTCAATATCTGCGGTTAGTGCGACTGAGAATAAGCGTAGATTAATTATGAGTTCAAAAATGTTGTTTTGTAGGTTAGGACCTATGTATAATAAATCGTTCAGCGATTTTCCTGATGTACTTTTACTAGAAGCATTTAGTACAATGCGCGTTTTTGATGTCTGCTTATCAGGGCGATAAACAGCTCGGTGAGGTATATAATAATGATCTATGTCACGTGAGGGGTTCTCTACTTTTGTAAGATAACCTTTGTCTATGTAAGACTGAATTGTTGCGTTATAATCTTCACGAAGTGCGGGAGTGGAATCTAATTTCTTTTCTAATTGAAGTAAGCGGCGTGTGGCGATCGAGTACGAGTCACCGAGTTGTGCGGGGTCATCTTTAAAAGGTAAATGTACTATGAAACGACCTGTTTCATCGCGGGTGTAAGTATCTAAAAAGATGCGTTCACATGCCTCATCATCTGGGCTTTTGTGAATTTTATGAGGTACATTTTCTAATGACCAAAAACGTTCAGTTAATTCTTCGAGAGAGGGTGAGTCTGTATTACATAAAAATATTTTATCAGCGGCGTGAGAATTATAAGAGTGTCGAGCGTGAGAGTTGAGAGTGTTGCGAGTGTAAGAGTTGTGAGTGTAGCGGATGTCACAATCAGCTTTACCCATGAGGATATAACCTAGAGTGGTTTGAATTGCTACCACAGAGGATTTCGGTGACATTACTTTATCAGAACCGATTAAAAATGGGAACAATTCATTTCCAATTAAGCAGTCAATTGGACCTGGAGTTTGATAATTATCATCAGCTAAAGGTAGCGTACCTAAATGTTGAAGTTGAGAAACATCAATGCAAGCGTTAGGTAAATGGTCGGTAATTGAGTCTATTACCCTAGCGTTAATAGTGTATGAACAGCGAGGATCAAAGCGAGAGTGAATTTTAAAAGTAACAAAACCTAGAGATGTACTTTCCGTTTGCCCAATACCCTTGACAACGGAAGGTGCGAATTTAATTTTTAAATTTAAGCGTTGGCAACATTCTTTACTTACAAAGTTAGCCATTGAACCAGTGTCTAAGAATAAGCGAATACAATGTTGAGCATTATTATTGTAAACATGTACAGATGCGGTAGGTAACAGTACTGTTGTGTCCCTAGTATGATTGTGCGAGGTTGTTGTAACAGAAAGAGCTAAGTCTTTTGAGTTCTGAGTGCAGGGCTGAGCAACAGGGGTAGTATTCTGTGATACATGCTCGCTCTGTGAGTTAGCAGACTGTGGCTGATGCGATGAAACATTTTTAGAGTTTTTACTCCAATGGTTTGGTGAGTGAGAGGTGGAATATGACCCTGAGGTACCGGGTTCAGTCCTAGATTTAGTAGAAGAACTACATATAGCTGTATGATGTAGCTGGGTACAGTTTGAGCACCGTCTATGACTGCGGCACTGAGAGGTCCTGTGGAAGCCGAGGCAATTTCTGCAGTTACCATTTTTATTTACTATTTCAAGTCTAGTTTTAGGATCTTGATTCATAAAATATTCACATTTGTATAAAGGATGAGAGTTCTGAACCTTACAAACAGGACACATGCGCTGATTATAACTTTGAGAATTCAAAGAGTAATTATTATTGTCTGCGGTGGTGGTAAAAGAATGAGTTTGAGTTTTAGATTTAAAAGAACTAGGTTTCTTACTAGAATTTTGAGTAATACTTTGTGAAGTAGTGGATGGAGTGCGCAAAGTAACAATCTTCAGTTGTTCCTTTAAGAATTTATTCAAGTCTGCAAAAGTTGGGATTTCTAAGTGTTTGTGAGTCTGTTCAAACAATGACACTGTTTCTTTATTAAGTTTAGAAAGAGCAATATGAGTTATCATGAAGTCGGACAAATCTTAAATTTTTAAGCGTTTCAAAGCGGCTTCTGCAGAACAAAATTGGTCGATGAAAGATTCCAGAGATTGATTTTGTTTACAATGCAACAGTATATCTATGTATTGAGCTGCTTGTACTCTGGTATCTTGATATTTTTCTAATAATGAGTTCCAAATAATTGTATAGTTATCAGCGGTAGGCGGTAGGCCTGAACAAACCAATAGGGCTTTGCCAGTGAGACAACCGATCAAATACTGGACTTTTTGTATGTCAGAGAGTCTAATGTTATTGTGTATTAAGCTTTGGAAGTTTTCGAAAAAGACTGGCCAGGCAGAAGGTGATCCGTCAAACTTCTGTAGCTGTATTGGCGGTAGCTTTTTATTTAACAAATTGTATTGCTCATTGCACTGTTCAGTTGGTGATTTCTCCTTTATTGTATTTAATGTGTGTTGTATTTGACAATACATTGTATCAAACGCATTAAGAGGTGCATAATTTGGCCTAGTGTTTGGATCGTGATCCAGATATGCAGATACCAAATTGTCCAAGTTATTTACAAAATCTTGGCGTATTTTGTCAATAGATTGAACGCGGATTAAGAATTGAGTTTTGTTTATAGGATTACTAACCTGTAGGCTTAAATCATAAACTTGTTGAGCTATTTCAAACAAGCTATCTTTGCGGGCTTCCAATCTCAAAATAGTGGGGTTTATAGGAGTTTCAGAAACAATATTGCGCTCTTTAGGCATTCTGGGATATGAAAATAAGCTATAAACCTAATATATTAAGCGGTTATTGATTAACAATGAAAATATTGTTCACAGCGGTTGAAAATTGTAAAATGATAATTTTCAGTGAAGTTATTTTTTGTTAAAGTGCGAATAAATATGAAATAAACATAAATAATAATAAAATAATGCGTGAATACTGATATAAATGCGTTTGGTTATGCGTTTTGAGTGTATATATGCGGATGAGATGAGATTTCAGTGAAAATTGTACCCTGGCACGTGCGTAGGAAAATGGCTTGTATGAGATTTTCTATGAAAATTATGCGGAAATATGTGTTTTGAGTATGTTGTGTGTGTAAATTTGAGGGAAATACGGATCGATAGGACCAGACTTGTGCGGTGGAAGGACTTACGGGTCACTGGTTGCTTTCTTGAGAGGAGTCAGTTCGAAGCGGTCGCGGTAGTTCAATTTGTTTTAGCGTCACACACCAACGGCCGGCCGGCACTTTTCACTTGTTTGGGTTTAGGCGTAATTAATTTAACACTCGCGATTTGCTGTTTAATTGTAATTAGAGTTATTTGCGATATTGTTTTAGAGCGTTGCGCTTGCGACCATTTTCAAAAGCGTAGAGGATGACACACTTGACGTTTGCGGTAATGACAGGAACATAGAGTAGGGATCAAGGAGGTAGGAAGTGTCAAATGTCATAGACAGAGTAAGTGTAGTATAATACATAATCTATATATTATATAAATAAGAGAAGCGCGTATACAATTAGTATAAGAAATTATTTGGCTATTGTTCACGATTTCTTAACTAAACTTAATTCACAGGACTTCTAGTGCCGTCTTTTTCTGCAGGCTGTATTATGAAAGGGATAGCAATAAAAACAGAATATAAGCCACAATCCTAACTAATAATATAAATGCGGATGTGAGTTTGTTACGCTTTCACGATCCATCTTTTCAACCGATTTGGATGAAATTTGGTACAGAAATAGTTTGAATCTCGTGTGAGGAAATAAGCTTGCTATAAAACCTTCATTTTCCGGGATAAAAAGTAGACTATGCCACTCTCCAGGTCTTCGACTATAGGCATGCAAAAAATCACGTCAATCCGTTGTCTGTTGCGGCGTGATTGAAGGACAAACCAACCAACTAGCAACCCAACAAACAAACACACTTTCGCATTTATAATTTTATTAAAATTAGTCACATTACCTTTAATAATACTGTCTAATTGAAAGTCAAAGAAGGGTATTGAGACTTGAGAGGTACAAACTACAAACCTAAAAACCGCTTAACCCAAAAGGTCGTTAAATAAAAAAAAATGGTTTGAAACCTGAATTTCTATTAATTTAAAAAGTAGGTAAGTATGAGCCAGAAATTACATCGTAATTTATAGTAAAAACAAAACGGGGCAAACTTCGTAAAAATTAAGATAATTACTTTACATAAGTAACGAAGTTACTCGAGGTCCTGTCCCTTCATAAATTATTACTGTTTAGCAATTTGGATAATGTCACGACGGGTATTTCATAAACTACGGAGAGTATTTTGTAGAAGATGAATAATTAAAGCACCCTTATCCTGCCTTATCCAATCTATCTGAACTGTGAGGCAAAGACTTTTAAGGTCCAGCCCCACTACAGAGCCGCGGCGCGGCGCGGCCCAAAGCGGCAAGTATGAGGTTGTATGGAGCTGGGCTCGCGCGATGCGGCCCAGTATAAACTCATACAAATTCATTCGGTCGATCATTTTGGCAGACTTTTGGGCTGCAAATTACAAACGCCAGCCTGTGTTTTACCCTAGTGCTTTAATCTACAAAATTGTGGTGTAATTTTGTTATTTTTTTTCAATAAAAAATAAAAAAAATCTCTCCGCTACTAGTTTTAACTAAAAACTAGTTTTAAACTAGTTTTTAGTAAAAGAAGTAGACCTTCAGACAACCTCCCTGGCGCAGTGGTGAGCAATTGAGTGGGAAGTTCTTTTTTATTATTCCACAACAGAATATATAAACCTCACCTAATGGTTTTTTTTTTTTTTTTTTTTTTATTTTTTTTTTTATTTTTTTTTATTAGTCCACAAAACCGACTGCAATTATAAAATCAACCTTAAAAATGTAACAAATTTCACTGAGGTATTAATAATTGCGTCTACTCGATGTGGACATGGCATGCATACAATTAATTAGGGTACTAATTAAAAATTAAAAACTTAATAACTACAGCGTAACTTACGTCAAAGAAGAAAAACAACAAAGATTAATTATTAATAAAACAATACATTATGCATTAAGGATCTTTTTGATGCTTTTGATGCTATCACAGAAGATATCTATGGTATTCCGATAACAATTTGCGAGGGATAACATTCTATACAACGGTCCGTGGTGACCAAGATTGCTTTTCACTTGAGGCAATCTAAAAGTCTTGCGATTATGTAGGCGGCTGCTGTCACGAGGCACTACGAATTTTAATCGTTCGAGCAGTTCAGGCGCATCAATGAGACCTTTTATTATCTTGGACAGAAATATAACATCCGCAACCTTTCTGCGCTCCTTAAGTGGTTTCATATTGTAGTAAGCGAGACGAGAGTCATACGTAAACAATTGATTACATTTGAAATCCGTATACGATATGGTTAGTGATGATGCAGTCTAAGTTTGTAATAGGTACGTTAATTAAGTAATTAATTTGTACAAGTTTGAGCTTGTGTTGGTAAATAAACATTTACCTATTTCTTTACGACCAGATGATGTCCGCGACTTCGTCCGCGTGGATTAAGGTTTTTTGATTCCCGCGGGAACTCCTTAATTTTTAGCCTATGTCCTTCCCCGGGATATAACCAACCCCTATACCAAATTTCAGCAAAATCGGTTGAAAAGATGGACTGGGAAAGCGTAGCACACAGACAAACAGACACACTTTCGCATTTATAATATTAGTATGGATATGGATTTCTACGAAGATGTCTTCCAGCAGCTCTATAACTCTAGCACCACCCAACTCACTAAAGTCTGAGATTTGTTTTCTTTATCCAGCCCCCAACAAGAACCTTCAACAGTACAGCGGGGGGCGTCTCCCGCGGCGCCTGCAACCTGCACAGCTGTTCCATCAGCGTGGCTCTGCCCAAGAAGTCCAACACCAGGATCTCGTTCACGTGCGAGGTCTCCACCGAAGGGCCCAGGTTCGCTGTCGTCAACCAGACCAAGTATCTGACAGTTGCTGGTAAGTTGACTTGATTTAAATAAATAAAATAAATAAATAAATAAAATTTTGTTGACCAACACTACAATACAATTACACTTAGTTTACACAAATTAAACTTATACTACGTGTGGTCAATGGACCACCTCCTCAGCCCGTGCCACAGCATGAGAGATAGGTACCTACTACCTACCTAACATACTGCAACGCTGATTTTCAGGAGGGGCCCAAGGGTCAAGACGTCACGGACCATCACATAAATACACCTAATAAAATTTAAAACTAAAACAAAAATAAAAAAAAATTATCGTAGCACATCTCTAGTAGCATGGTACCCTAATCCTTCATATTCATATTCATTTATTGATTTGTGAACACAGTACAAAAAGGTGATAACAATATAGAAAGCTTATTTTATCCTACCACAGTGTGGCGTACAAATTATAAGTTTACTAGCTAATGCCCTCGACTTCGTCCGCGTGAATTCAAGTTTTTTTATTCCCACGGGAACTCCTTAATTTCCCGGGACAAAAAGTAGCCTATGTCACTCTCCAGGTCCCCAACTATACCCATGCCAAACATTACGTCGATCCGTTGCTCCGTTGCGGCGTGATTGAAGTACAAACCAATAATATTTATAATATCAAGTATGATATTATTATGTATTAAATAACCACCACATAACACAAACCACGAAATAAGTCTCAAATCATAAAGTATGATGGTTTTATTATCTGCAAATGACCAAAATAATATTAATAAGTATAACGGTAGGATGGATGCGGGCAATTTCTATTTTACACTATATGATGCCCGCGTCTTCATCCGTTCGTCGTGGAAGGCTATTGTTTCCCGCGGGAACTTTTTAATTGTCCGGAATAAAAAGTACCCAATGTATCATTCCAGACTATAGACAATGTCTGTGCCAAATTTCATCTAGATCCGTTCAGCCGTTCTATAGCGTGATTGAGTAACAAACGTCCATCCGTCAAAGCTTTCGCATTTATAATATTAGTAAGGATCAATTCCGTTGCATACAGTAACGCTGAAAGAAGACCCGGTGATAAGGGGAGCGTCAGGCACGGTGCAGCTGGGCGAGGACGTGCTGCTCAACTGCTCGACCAAGCCTGCCATGCCGCCGGCTAACATCGTGTGGTACGTCGACGGGAAACCAGAGAGGGTACTACATACACATTTTACTGAAATCATATTATACCTATCGAGTTGACCATTTGATCAGTGCTTGGTGGACGGTCGACACCAAATGCGCGCAGATTCTTATCCACCAGACAAAATTTTTTTGCAAGTAGGTAGCTAATTTTCCCCCGAAGCTATGTTGTGATAAACCTTTTTACCATTGAAAATGGTTATCAGATGCAAATTGCCTGAGACGTATTTTTGGCTATAGATCCGAGGATTTTGGGAGGATCGAGATGGAAATAGTACAAAGAGTTGAGGAATTTATCGAGACACGTGTGAGCGTTTGAATTTTGAAAATCATACGGTAACTTTTTTTTTGGAAATTTGAAAAATGTAAAATAGTCGGGTTTTTTGGGGGGTGTTTGTTTACTAAATATTTCAGAAAAAAATCCGACTTAAGAAAAAATGAAAAAAAAGGTCCTAGGGTAGGGTAGTTTAGCTACAAAATGGAGTTTTTTTTAAAAAATCGGTTAATAATTAAGAAATGTAGGTGGGGGAAATGTAGGTGCCCTTTAGATTTAGAATTGTAGAAAAACGGGTATAAAAAAAGTTATGTAGCTTCTATGATTATTATTGACCGATCGTCATGGTAATGGTCTTAAAAGATGCGGATACAGACGAGAAGTGCATTCGAGTTGGAATTTTGAAAATCGGTTACTAAATTTTTTTTTAATTTTGAAGAGATTTTTATTTCAAAAATTTTTTATCGTAAATTTTTGTATTCATTTTCAATGCTCCCATTCTTGCGGGGACTGCGAAATCTGTGGTTTTTAGGGTTCCGTACCCAAAGGGTAAAAACGGGACCCTATTACTAAGACTCCGCTGTCTGTCTGTCTGTCTGTCTGTCTGTCTGTCTGTCTGTCTGTCTGTCTGTCTGTCTGTCTGTCTGTCTGTCTGTCTGTCTGTCTGTCTGTCTCCAGGCTGTATCTCATAAACCGTGATAGCTAGAAAGCTGAAATTTTCACAAATGATGTATTTCCGTTGCCGCTATAACAACAAATACTAAAAATTAAAAAAATATATATATTTAGGGGGGTCCTCATACAATAAACGTGTTTTTTTCGTATTTTTTTGCTCAATATTAAAAACGGTAACAGGTAGACGGTTCAAATTTTCACAGAATATTAACTTGTATATTACCTTTCAAAATAAATAATTAAATATCAATAAAGTAAATATTAAAGGGGGGCTCCCATACAACAAACGTAATTTTTTTTTTAATACGTCATTAATCGTAAAACTTACTACAGGTTTGTGCGGAACCCTCGGTGCGCGAGTCCGACTCGCATTTGGCCGGTTTTTAATAATTAATAAAACTTTTCGAGACACAGGCTGTACTCAAGAAAGTTTAATTTCCAACATTCCTTTAGAAAGATTAAGAGATTTATGTTTATTACAGACGGAACCCTGGATGAACGACAACACAGAAGTATCATCAGCAGACGAATACGGCCTCCGATCGAGTTGGCGCCCGCTGCGAGTCAGAGTGGCTACCGGCAGAGGGTTCATGGCCATCCGCTGTGAGGCCACTCAGCCCAGCAGGCCACCTTACACCAGGTCTACAAACGCCAGCCTCGTGGTTGCCCGGTCACCTCACTTGTCTATGTACACTGCCTCTGGTATGTACCACTCTCCCTCAATAATTTAACTAATATTTCCCTTCGGATAGAGTAGCTACTAGAAGGTTCATAGCCACCCGCTGTGAGGCCACTCAACCCAGCAGGCCACCTTGCACTGGGTCAAAAAGAGTTGCCGGGTCACCTTCACTTGTCTATACTGGGTGACGTTTTTGGGCGTCTGGAACTTATATCATATTAGGTAACTGGAATATGAGGTATATACGGTATTATTTATTTAATATCTTTGGTTTTACTATAGTCTATAATATCCATAAAACTACATAAACGCACGACATTACTTAATAACGCCGCGATTAATGTACGCAACAGCTGAGCGTTCTGGTCAACAAACTCGCGCGTGCGAACTCTGACAAAGTCGTGTAGTATTTGTTGATACAATAAAAATATTATTAAAAAGTAAAAAAAAAGTTACGATGCCATGGGCTTCTATTCCATTAACCTTTCACCCCCTATTTTTTTCGAGACGACAACAAATCACCCAGTATACATTACTACATATCACACTATACAAATCTTGGAAGATTTGGTTTTGTAGGAGTACCTGCCTGACCTACTTTTATTTCACCATCTACTCGTTGTCCACAGGTTCATGTTCCACCAAAGTGGCGGTGGTGCTAGCGACGTGTATTGCAGTACATATATTTTCTAAATACAGTGCCTTGAGTAAACTCTAAGCGTGATCGGCTAGGGGTTTGATAATTGTATAAACGATAGTACGTACGAGGTAGGTAGATAAATTCTCCACCCACTCTTCTCAAGTGACGAAATTTTTTTAAGACTATTAGACCTTTACAGTGTATCGATGTACGAAGGGTCACGTACCTTGCTTAAAATAAGGACTATAATTGTACGAAACAAACGTCAACAATATTGAAATAATACGGCTATTAGCGATAGCAGTATGCCCCCAGTACCGTTTTAATACTTATTGTCAGTCTGCATATTGGTTACTATCAGTTCGGATGTCTGAAGCTCAAAAGTGACCAGCTTTATTATTTATTATTTAATGCCATTTAATCCTATTTTTAGAAAAAAATACCGTTTAGCTGAATAATAATATCCTTCCTCATTTTGTGCAAAATATCATGGTGGTAATTCGGTTCTACGCATAAACTAAATTAGTAGGTCAAAAGGCTCTTCCAAACAGCATATTGTGAAAACTATATTAGATAATTATGTCACTATTTTTAGACTTTAAATTTTAGTAATTTCATACGGTTTAGTTTAAACCGAATAAGCAACGTTAATATCTGCTTTCAAATAAATATATAAATACAAGTATACAATCCTTAAATAATATTTTATTTTAACTAGTGATTTCCTTAAAAGCGTTCTAAAAAAAAATAAAAACTTCTTTTAGCAGAAACGTCTGCTTATTCAAATCGTAATTAAATGGCAGTCTTGGATTCCCTCTTTCTTATTATTTTCTTACTTTTATTAACTTGAAAGGCTTTCCCGGAAGCCTACTGTAGTTAAAGACAAAGAAATTTGGTATTAACTCGTTCCAAATTATATACTCTAAGGAAGCCATCCTTAGTTAGATACTTCTCAAATATAACAGAGATTACCAAACCAACCAAATTACAATGACTGGCTGACTCAGCCCGGCTTCGCTTGGTCAGAATTTCTGAAGATATTTTCTTATACTTTTTGTAAGAAATAGTTATTTTATTGCTATCCAAAACTCTATACTGTAATAGAAATAGATCTCGTCATTTAAAAAGAAATTTAATAACATTTCTGAGTTCTCGAAAACGTACATTACTTTGCATTGACATTTTTTAAATTTCTTTAATGCTGAAAGTTGTATATAAATGTATTCCAAGCTGACCGTACGACTTTAAATTGTATGAGGACACGTTTTTGAAGGCATTGGACTGTATCGCGTCCAGTGGAATTACGATCGTCCCGTAAAGCGGTATTTATATTATGTACCTTGACGTTCCTGATATAAGGATTATAATTGTGTAAACAAGTGTGTCAACAATATTAAAATAATACTGCTTTGAGCGCTCGCAGTAATCCCCTGCGCATTTGCTGGACGCGATACAAGCACTAATGCCCAATGCTTGAACTTTGCAATTTAGTTTAAAATATTGATTGTATAACCGCATTTACTAGTACTTCTTACTACTGAACTCAGACTTTTCACAATAAAGTCAGCATAAAATTGGCCCCAGTTTCTCACCCTCTTAAATCGGTTGTTGTCGGATAGGAATTGGCCGTAGTCTATTCTTGTATTTTTTTATCTCTTATTTGGTTTGCGTATTTTTTTTGTAAATAAAACTAATTTTTCTTTTCCAAAATAATTAATTTCATACAAATTTCATTGATATAATTATTCCCGGTTTAGTTCTATAGAATTGACAAGTGTGGGTGGAAACATAAAGAGTGGTATGAAATATTATAATTTATGATAATATAATGTAATTGTAATTGAGAAAATAAATTCTATAAAATATAGCCAGCACTGAATTTCGATGTTTTCTTACACGTAAAATTTGTAATTATATTTACATGTGTTGTGAGGGGAGCCAGAGTTGACAAAATTAAATATCTGTAAAATAAATTACTCTTAAATATGAATGTTGTTTAACACAATTTAATAATATGTTAATGTGTATTGTCACTCTAAGTTAAGTGGTACTCATAATAATGTTATTAAAAAAAAACAATGGGCTATATACACGTACAATTTTCGTCGGTGTATGTCAGACGAACCACTGGACCAACGAGGCATGTTTGACCCGGGTTCGAGTCCCGGGTCGGTCATAATTAAGTACTGGGTTTTCCTAACTAGAAATTCTCAGTACTTGCCCGGAATTAGAACGTTGGTGGTGTTTCACCCACGTGCCGGGGGTAGGTCCCGGTTATTATCACTAACATGATAATAGTTTCATGATAATCCGATTGCAAGCTTTCGAAATGTGGATATATAGAGGAAAATGCTGAAGATCACCTGGAACAGCTTTACACCTAACACTAAGGTACTGGAACAAAAACAAAAACAGAGAACTCATGTCCACCATCATGCAGAGAAAACTGGCTTTCTTCGGACATCTACAAAGAGGAGCCCAATTCTCACTTCCAAGACTAGTTTTGGAAGGAAGGATTGCAGGCAAGAGAGCTCCAGGTCGCCAAAGGCGCAAGTGGTTGGACGATATAAGGGGGTGGACAAGGCTTAGCTATCCAAAGCTCAAAGATGCGGCGCAAAATAGAGAAGTTTTTCGGATGATGACCGCCAAACTTCATTTTGAAGAAGGCACGCGATGATGATGATGATGATGATAATAGACGCCAACCGGCATTGGAGCAGCGTGGTGGGTCAAAGATCTAATTCCCTCTCTCCTGTGTGAGTGGAGGCCTGTGCCCAGCAGTGTGACGTTAATGGTCTGTATTGGTATGTCAGACTAGTTTATGACCCGTAAGGGCTTCTTAGTTATTTTTTACAGCATTTCGAGTCCTCTGCCGCAGTTTGTATCGTATGTATTGTGTTGTGTTGTATTGTCTACTTATTGTAACCTTTTATTTTATAAGAAAACAGCAACTGCTGAGTTTTTTGCCGGCTCTTCTCAGTAGAAACAGCTTTCCGAACCGGTGGTAGAGTCTTAACGTTTCATAAGTGACACAAGTTGTCCTACGTAAATTAAATAACTCATTTATCATTTATCAGTCTGCATCACACCGGTCGGGTTTGGAATAAGTCTGACGTACACCAACCATAAGAAGAAGTGAGTATAGCCGATTCCTTATTTAAGATCACATAACAAAAGTGTAACAAATCTAAGATATACTTGTGACAATTCACCTTATTCCTTTAATTAAAATTTTCTTTGCAACGAGAACTTTGTATCGATGTTCATGGCCTCTATATTTACGTGTTGGTACTAAAATAATATATTTCATAGCTTCAATAAACACGTCTCTTAATTATTGATCTTAAATGTAATATTCATGGGTTTATGTACAGAAGGTAAATTATTTACCCATTCATAGCTATTATTCTTTATTAAATGAGTGTAAATCAATAGCTTAAAGCTTCGACGCTCCGTGGTTTAACTAGTCAAACAGTGAAATGAGTAAATAAATCAAAAATTTTCTATTTTAGCGTTTAAACTATCGTGAGTGATATTCATTATAACTATACATAATATCCGGATAAACTCACGTGTTCTGTCAGAAAAATGCCCGACTAGTTTCGAACCCGTTCGGGGCCCTTATTCATGAGCCTGTTCGCGCGACGCGGCCGCTGCTCGACTGCGGTTCGCATGTCGTGCATTTCTGTGCGATGGTTGAGGTGGAGGGGGGAGGTGGTAATTAGTCTTCTCCCAACGACTCTGATCGTCTTCACTGGGTTTGAAACTAGTCGGGCATTTTTCCGACAGAACACGTGATTTTATCCGGATATTATATTGTATAGTTACAAGAATTTTCTTTTGGCTCTCGCTGTTAATCATTCAATTTTTTTTCAAAATTGAGTACAGTCCTACAAACTTATCTGACGCGGTGACAGCGTTGCTAGTAGATAAGAAAAAAAAATTAAAAAAAAATTAACAGGCATAAAAATTAATTCAAATTTTGGCCACCGGGTCAGACAACTTTGACGGACTGTAATGTCTCTGTTTAGTGATGATGCGTTTCTACCATAGCTTATATCAATATTATTTTAAAATATCAGTTGTATATGACGTACCTTGACATCCCTAAAATAAGGATTATAATTCTGAAAATAGAGCGTCAACAATATTAAAGTAATACTGTTTTAAGCGATGGTAGTAAGCCATCTGACCTAAGAGTTGATTTTTAAAATGGCTGTGATATAGAAACAGATTTTAAGTAAGGTTGCTAAGTTATATAAATAAAAAAAAAAAGATATGCGCCGAATTGAGAACCTCCTCCTTTTTTGGAAGTCGGTTAAAAAACGTTAAGCTTACTTGATGCGTTTTCTAGTTAAACCTTGGATCGAACAATTTTGATTGTAAGCTAATTTTAGTCTTAGCCAAAAAAACATCTCTGTATATTATTTCGCATAAGTACTGACAATTATTTGAAGTGTCGTATAATTATTATCATAACAGCTATTTTATTATTCTCAACCTATAAAATCTTCATCTTAGAATTAACATCGGTAGGCTCGGTCCATGTTTTACGTCTCTGGAACATTTTTATGTATAAAGTACTTTTTATTATTCACACATTAATCTCGATTTTTCCGTCCGCAACTTTTTTTTTTGCACGGTGAATGGATTTTTTATGGCAAAAGTTTGAGTTTGATTTTTTTGAGTTTGAAACAGTAACCTTGTTTGATAAATGTGGTGTTGATGTAGCTTTATGATGCCGAAAATGCTGAACTTGAAATAAAGCTCCTTTTTATTAAAAAATCATACTAATATAAATATATATTATAAATGCGAAAGTTTGGATGGATGTATGGATGTATGGATGTGTGGATGTATGGATGTATGGATGTTTGTTACTCAATCACGCTCCAACGGCTGAACGGATCTGGATGAAATTTGGCACAGAGTTAGATTATAGTCTGGAATAGCACATAGGCTACTTTTTATCCAGGAAAATTAAAGAGTTCCCGCGGGAACCGAAAAACCTAAATCCACGCGGACGAAGTCGCGGGCATCAGCTAGTACATAAATATAAATGCGAAAGTGTTTTTGTTTGTTGGTTTCTTTCAATCACGCCGCAACGGATCAACGGATCGACATCATTTTTGGCATGGGTATACTTCAGGACCTTGAGAGTTTTAATTCTGGAAAATTAACGAGTTCCCGCGGGAATAAAAAAACGTATACCACGCGGACGAAGTCGCGAGCATCAGCTAGTCTATACTAATATAATAAATGCGAAAGTTTGGATGGATGGATGGACGGATGGATGTTTGTTACTCAATCACGCCCCAACGGCTAAACGGATCTGGATGAAATTTGGCACAGAGATAGATTATAGTCTGGAATAACACATACGCTACTTTAATGCGGAAATTAAAGAGTTCCCGCGGGAACCGAAAAAGCTCAATCCACGCGGACGAAGTCGCGGACAACAGCAAGTAAAATATATATCTGAGTGTAAACTTCGCGCATTTTTTACATAAAACTTGTTTAATGTGGCAGATATGATTAAACAAGATAGCGCCCGCTACTTCGTCCGCATGGATAAACGCTTTTAATTTTCCGCAGTAACTTTTTTCTGGATGTAAAGCAGTCTTTGTACGCATAAATTATCCCTGTAGTACCTAACGCTTACTCGCTTGTCGCCTCGTCTTCGCCAGTAATTTGGTGATTAGGCACGGCCGAAGCCTCCCTCCAAATAAAACTATCGTTCTTGGACCTATTTACTTACTGAATCCATAATACCAAGACTAATTTACGATTTCTTTAAAACAATTTAACTGTACTAGCGAAAGGTTTTCCAGTATCATTTTATTTGTTACAATCTTCTTTACGGTATAACGATTTTCAACCAAGTCAATTATGTTCGGGTCGTGAGTTTGTACGTTTGTTATTTTGTAGTCGGTACTTGGAAGCGAATTCTGTGTGACATTTCTGACAGCAAAATAACTAGGACCAGTGTTCGTATACGGTTTATTCAAAGCGCCACTGTATTTGAAGTCCATCCTGGAGAATAAAATAATCCTCCCGACCGAATTTCGGCCACGGCGGCCTCTCTCCAGAGATATTAGCCATCTGCGCGGGAGATATTATATCCGTTCAGCCGTTCTGGCGTGATTGAGCAATAAACATCCATCCATTCATCCATCCATCCCATTCAAACTTTCGCATTTATAAAAGTTATAATATTAGTAAAGATATTTGACAACAGCTATTCAAATAAATTATTTTTTAGGGATTATTATATACAGAATCTCCCAAAAGTCGAAATATCCACGTCCCCAGTTAGTTTTATGTTGATTAACTATTTTAAACTATCGATTAAAGTAAAAAGTGCTTCGAACTTTGATGACGTCACTTGACGTCACTATGCAATATTTCCTAGAAAACCCCATACTAAGCACGCGTTTCGACGTTTGAAAAAAATATGCTGATTTCACTAGATGTCAAATACCCAATTGTCCGAAAAATAAAGAAAGAGTTGGTGTTCTTACTCAAAACCGTACCAAGTAATTGCTTACTCAGAAGAAAAGTCGCTGTACGTTACAGCGCGGCGTACAATACATTTTGAATTGTACAACAATATGTTCTAGATATTGTCAGCGGGTGGGTAAATGCTTTTTTATATGACTGCCTGAAAAAAAGTGTATATTGTTTTCAGGGTTCATGTATGTATGTATGTATGTATGTGAGTTTGTATATTCCACCATAACTTCTATACGCCTGAACGGATTTTGATGAATGAGGTATCGTTATAATCCTTAGCTTATTCCGGGTGACATAGGCTAGTAAAATTTAAAAAAAAATTGTTAGGGTGACCATGGTCCCGCATCAAAGACTAAAGTTGATTTTTTTTTACCAAAATGAGATTAACTATATTATCATCATCAAGAAAATGATGAGTAGATTCCAAAAATATATAAGACTATATTTCAATGTCCAGTGATTCACAAAAAAATATCATTTCACTATGGCAGTCGTATTTTTTAATTCTTTGAGTTATATTCACTTGTTGATGTTTTTAGTTTTAAATGCGCCTTTACGGACATACGAGCAGTTTGTCCAGTGGCGTGCACAGGGTTTGAAGCTAGGGTAGGCTAGTTATTAAGAAGTAGTTTCGA
Source organism: Erebia ligea (assembly GCA_917051295.2). Classification (NCBI taxonomy): domain Eukaryota; kingdom Metazoa; phylum Arthropoda; class Insecta; order Lepidoptera; family Nymphalidae; genus Erebia; species Erebia ligea. Next base: position 17,402,708 of record OU785229.1, on the reverse strand, counting down.
TACTGTAATATATCGCTACTGGATGGCATAAACAGTCGCGTAAAAAGACTGGATTATAAGATGCATATCTCAAATTTCGTCACTGGCAGGTAAGTGAACCGTGGCCGAGTGGTCAAGGCCCTCATGCGCGATTCCCAGAGAGACGCAGGTTCAAATCACGCCGGTTCCAAAAAAAATTTTGATATGTATTTAAGTAAGTTTATTTAGAATACATACTGACTGTCACAATATGAGCATGGACGTATTTCCACTTGGGTAAGCGGTGCTTTTATGCCTTCTATGAACTGCACGCCACTTGGTCTGTTATGGGTTGTAATAAATTAGTACGAAGACAGGGATGATTCACATTATCATATCATACTAATATTATAAATGCGAAAGTGTGTTTGTTTGTTGGTTTGTCCTTCAATCACGCCGCAACAGAGCAACGGATCAACGTGTTTTTTTTTGCAGTGGTGCCAACAAATAAACACACTTTCGCATTTATAATAATACTAGTATGATTATAAAATTAAAATAAAAGTATTTAATAAATCTGTATTGAACGCGACATGCTTTGATAATAATAAATTGTTTTTTTAAATGCATGACAACGCGACATGCGTTGATAATAATAAACTGTTTCTTTATAATATAAGTAAATTAATTTTGTTCATATAATATTTGTAGATCATGGACCGAGCTACTCAGTAAATTGTGCCAAAAATCTATAAATAAAAAAAAAGTTACGCTAATATAATTTATCTAAAGTGTAAATAATTTAATAAATGTAAACTTAATAAAAAAATACCTAGATAATAAAATGTCTAAACTAATTTTTAAGGATAAAGTCTATTGTCTGTTTGTTTAATTTAGTTTTAGGCAAAATGGAGATAAATTACTAAAATTTCAATTTGATATTGAGTTAGTTTGGCTGTTTAGTTAGCAACTGAAATATAATATTCAATTTTACGTCTAAAAGTTTTCAAATGAAGTTGTTATATTATTTTGGAGTAATATAAACATTGAAGTTATGAACTGACGAACCAATTTAACGAATTGATTTATTATAAGTCTGGCCACGCTACGTCTGCAGGAGTAAGAAATTGGTAGAATATGAAAATCAGTTGTTGGAAACACAGTCTGTACTGCGAAAAAACGAATTTGATACTTGGGTTGTTAATAGCATTTTGTTCTCAATCTATTTTTCCAAGGCAGTGTGGTCATTGGTCATTTATACTATACTGGATTATAATATTAACACAGTTTTTCAACCAAGTTAATTCATGACATAGAAGATTTAAACGGGTACTCAAGCCAAACCATGGAAATAGAATTACGATAATTATACATCAATGAGTCAAACACTAAAATAGCTGTGTCGTAGTAATTTGAAATTCGAAACACTACATATGGCGCGTTTACATTAGGTCGATTAGGCCTTATTCGACTGCAGCCGTTTTCAACCACCGACTAATGTAAACTGTAATTCGATTGGCCGTATTCAATCGTACCCCGTTTGCGTTGGCGAACCTACTGTAACGTTTACACTAGGTCGTCAAGACAAACGGGCTGCCGTATTCGGTCATAACCGATTTATGGAAACTTGCTGGCCGAAAACCGAATACGACTGACGCATTAGGTCACCGATCTAAAGTAAATGCGCCATGATTTTCTCGGTATTCCTAAGACAATATTTCTGCAGTCCTATAACATTTGGCAATATTTGATATTGGTAAGAATTTACGGAATATGTCGTGATAATATTGACAGTTTACTGTGAGGTTGTTTTAGGGCTTGACCCGCAAGGGTAAATGTTTGCGCGAGTACACAAACATTTGTTGTGGCCTTGTGGGCCTTGGGCGACATTGCGTTGTTATCCTATCGCAAATCTTAGGATGGAATGACATTCTAAAGTTATTTATGAAGAAACTAGCTGATGGCCGCGACTTCGTCCGCGTGGAATAAGTTTTTTAATTCCCATGGGAACTCCTCAATTTTCCGGGATAAAAAGTAGCCTATGTCACTCTTCAGGTCCCCAACTAAGTATACAAAACAAACCAACAAACCAACAAACAAACACACTTTCACATTTGTAATATAGTATATGATATATGATTTAGGTACAGATCGTCGGATCTTAGAATGAACATGCCTCACTAAACGTTTGCTATCATTATACACTATAGTTGGCCAACAGATCCGCAAATAGAATTCATGGCTACAAGCGGGATTATTGACTAGTAACTAGTTACCACACTACTGGCAACGACGTACCACCAAGCGATTTAGCGTTCCGGTACGATGCCGTGTAGGGGTATGGGTTGAATATATCTGCCGTACCCTTAACAAGTTAGCCCACTACCCTTTTAGACTGCATCATCGCTAACCATCAGGTTAAATGTATGTAATTTAGTTGAGCACGAATCACTCATAATTTAAAACTCTATTTTTTTTTTTTTTTTTTAAATGTATAGGCCAGCGCTTGGCTGCAATCAGACTTGCTTGCAAGTGGTGATGCAGCCTAATTTTCAACAAAATAAAGACAAACTCTTCTTTTACCGACTAATTTTAACCAGGTAACATGATAAGCATTGAATCTCGGAAATAGATTCCAATAGGTATGGTCTGATGATAGTATAAATTATAGTAATTTATCTCCATTGTAAGTGTGTTTGTAAGTTTATTTTTGTGTACCGTCTCTTTAATTTTTTCAAAATATTGTGATCGTCCACCTTCTGAAGCGTATGGTCAATTTCTAGCACTATCAAATTGTTCTGTGATACATGTGTTTATTAGTTTGTATATTATTATTATGTGCGTTTAACAGACGAACCAACTTAGTCGTCACCAATGCCTATATTTTCAGTCAGATTATTAAGGTTGATTGATGAAAAGTCGACTGCATCCTAATCCAGATATTATATTAAGCATAGTGTAACGTAATTGGAATTAAAGTAGGGAATCCTTGCACAAAATATTACAAAAATATTGTACTTCTGCGTTTCTATGTTGCAAGTTTGCACTACGTTTATACGTAACAAGGAACCTTTGCCTATCGAGTGACTTATTGGTACTGACTAAGTTGGTCCGTCTGTTAAATGCGTGAACGATTATGTATTATAATATTATAACATTGTCATTGGGTGTTACGTTCTTAATGGCGGCAAATAAACGTAAATATGAATGACGTTGTTTAATTTCAAACCCTTCGACGTATTAAAAAATAATAATTTAAATTTTTTATCTATCATTCATGAAATCGTCGTGTACATAATAATTTATAATCATATTATGTGATTTTGATTAGGAAAATCGTGGCATATAATCAAATTTTATGGCTATAATAATATCAAGTAGACGAATTATAATTTATAAAGCTATGTCATTTATAAAAAGTTCCATTAATCTACTCTTACATGGAGATTTGTCATCGTGTAAAAATCATCAAAAGAAACCAAAACATCAACAAGTACATTTTTTTATGGTTCGCCCACATTCACATACTGTTTTCTCTTTTGTACGTTTCTGTAGGAATAAACTTAATTAACTCCCATGAAATTTAATATTTCTAAAAAAATTTGCATAAAATTGCTTCTGAACAGTTAATTATTTTATCAACTAAGAGCGGCCACACACGGACCACTCAAGCAATCATTGTCCATCGCTCGGTCGAACATCTCGTTCCTTACGAACTGTAACAAGTCTAGCTGTCACCGTAAAATTTTAAATACCGTTAGATTATAATAACTAGTGGTTCGCCCCAAACTGAGACCTGACGGTATCCATAAACTTGTACAGAGCGCCATCTATTGACATCATTGTGAAGTTCTGTTAAAAATACGGCAGCTCATTAAAAATTAAATAATTTCGTTTCCTTATAATATTTATCTAATTTTAGTATTTGTTGTTTAAGTACAGGATATAATTCAAATAATTGATCAAGTTTCAGGCTCAGCCTTTCAGAAAATTGAGAGTTCTGAGGTCAACTTTGGACGTTAGAAAATCTCCACTTTGAAAGCCCCCCATTTCGTCAATTTTAGGGGAAATTTAAAAAAAAAAATATTTTTGGACTCTATTCCTAATTATCTTTAAAATTATATACCGCAACCCTATGTAACGCTATAAAAAATATTTTACTTCGCATTCGCTTCTATGAGAGCCCCCCTGAAATAAAGATTTTTAAAACTTTTTAAGCCATATTATGCGGGAAGCCATCGGTTTACATATTATATTTAAATTTGAAGTAATTACGTTCAGTAATTCAGAATTTATATGGCTCTGACAGACGGGCGGACGGACGGACGGACAAGTGCCAATTCACTCAAGTAGACTCAGAAACCTGCGCTTCGCTCGGTCAAATAGATATAATAGATCTATCTCGCGAGATTGTGAACTGTCGAAAGATTGTGAACTTAATCTAACGGTATTTTCAATTTTACGGTGACATAGCAATAAAGAGAAGATTCTAGTTCGCTACTTATAACGTCGCTGCTTAAAGCGGCTCGTGTAAGAGGTACTCTAATTAATTTTAATATTATGATATATAAATTTTAATCTTATTTTCATCATTTTTAAACTACATTTATGTATATTGGCAATAAGAAAAAGTTGTGAATTTTTAATATATGAAATGTTGGCCATTCTTTTGGCATTTTCTCTATTAGGGCTTTACGATACGCAATACATCGACAATGTGGAGGATTATTATGGATACGACCCTACTACTGTTTATGAGAAACCTTTTTCGGTATGTACATTTTGCAATATTGACTTGTTTCTTATCATAATAATCCAAACCTCCTTTGACCTTTGACGACTTCTGTGGCGCAGTGTGTAGCACATTCTTTGTTTGACAGGGACCGTCTATTTGGTTGCACGTGACATGGTCTTGCACCGCCTAAAATAATAATCCAGTGGACCCCTGAGATTCGTTTGTCATTGTAACGTTTGTTTCAAAACATTGATTTCAGACCAAGAAAGCGTATACAACGGGTTATCGCAGAAGTGTTGAAGATGAAGCGCCAGAGAAACAGTGCCCCTTTGGGTTTATATGGGATGAATTAACTCAAACATGTGGCGTCATAGTGACTTAACAATATGGTGCAGAAAAACGAAATTAATAAAACTAGCTAATTTAGACTAAAACATTTAAGTTGAAATGCATTTATTATTCTTTAAATAGTCTCACCCTTACAATATTCCACCAATAATGGAATAAAGATGCCTATCCACCAGAGATGTGTTTCGTTGATAAGCTACGGATGTGTGTCAAACTCACCAATAGGAGCACTTGATCTAAAATCTAACTATCTTCGTTATGAAAATCAAGCACTCGTATTTTTTTTTTTATCCACTACAAGTTAGTCCTTGACTGCGAGTTAGGCTTGGGCTAACCAGCCCCCCGATTATGTAAGAATTATAATAATCTATAATTCAGTCTATAATTTATCTCTGTGACAAATTTCATCCAGATCCGTTCAGCCGTTGGGACGTGATTGAGTAACAAACATCCATCCATCCATCCATACATCCATCCAAACTTTCGCATTTATAATATTAGTAAGTAAGTATTTTATTTCATTTTATTTAATAGGAAGCCAACGGTAATACAATGATCTTTTGTCTTATTCTATTACAACTTAGTTATTTAATCTTATAACTACCATTGATTACACACTTACAGGCCAACTCAACATGCAAAAAAAGTTAAAAGTACTTACCTACTTAGATAAATTATTACAAAAACACAAATAAAAATTACTTTAAACAGAAAAAATAAACAGGCGTCGTCCCGTAGACAATTAGAAGGTAAAATGGAATGCGCTCCGGGATATAGATGGGACGAGGTGGTCAGCATCTGTGTACCTTTTTAGTACTACCTCGTTGGTCTAGTGGTTAGCATGGTCGACTGCGGCCGACGAGGTCCCGGGTTCGATTCCCGGGTCGGGCCATAGCAAGTATTGGGTTTTTCTGACAAGAAATTCTCAGTACTAGCCCGGAGTAAGGAAGTAGCATAAAAAATCGGGCCATAAAATTTTATATAAAAAAAATGGCTGTATCAAGCCGGAAAATAATATATAAATACAAGCATTTTCATCTTCTTCATTTCTTTATTTAATCTATAGCAGTGATGGGTCCTGAATAATTCTATAGCATCCCTCGCTACGCTCGGGAGGCTAAACGTCTCGTATGAAATGGCTCGTTATAGATCCTTGATGATCTCTACTATTTCCTTAGGGCAGTCATTTTGTATTTAACAGATCACGGGGTTCACATGTGCCATAATGCCAGATGACTTGTGCTTCTTTCTGAACTTCCATGGGACTCCCCAAATCATTAACGCTTTTTGGCAGCCAAGTCGACGTTGATGCGATAAAACGACACATTAGTGCACGTAACTTTTTATGTTTATCTATTCTTTGATATCTATATCTAATCTATCTAAAAATATATATTAAATTACTAGATGATGCTCGGAACTTTGCCGCTCGGATGAAAGTTCTTTGATTCTATATAATTAGACAGAGATTGCCTTATTAAATAGGGATCATCAAAGGAAAGGGGCAGCAATAGTGTACAATTGAAACTGCGTGAATTTAGGTTTTAAATTCCCGTGGGAACTCTTTGAATTTCCGGGATGAAAGCATCCCGGAAATTCAAATTATATTGATATGTCTATATGTAGGTCTCTGATACATTATTAATATACGGTTAAGCTCTAGTAATTGCAATAAAATCAACAACCATGAAATTGTAATATATAAAAAACGGGAGCATAAAATTTAATTTAATGCCATTTTTTAAATTTAATATCAAGCAAGCAATATAATATATAAATACAGGCACGACCATCTTCTCCATTTCTAAATAAACTTTATTACAGTGAGATTTCCAAAAAGGTCCGAATAACTCGCTATTATGTTTGTGAAACCATTGGTAATAATTACCCTATTAGGGTTATGTGGTCAAGCCACTAGTAAGTTTCATACGTGCTGTTTATGGAAGGGAATTAATTTTTATTGTGAATTAAATGGGTTTGATTCAAACTCTTGTCCGAAAGTAGTTATTCCAGATTCTACCGCCAATTATACTTCTAAGGTATTTAATTTCATACTAGGTATATCTTAGTTAGATTATTTAAAAAGAGGATACATCCGAAAGAAGTTTTTTTGCTAATTTTGAAAAAAATACAAGGCAATATCACTCTTCATGGGATACTGAATGGGCCATTTTTTTCGTTTGGCTCCTGTTTCTCCGTTAATAGCGATAAGCGAGGGACGAGTGGTCTAGTTGTCACAACGCATATCAGTCGATTGCGATTGTTAAGCAACGTTAACCCAAGTCAGTAACTGGATGGGAGACCGATTTTGGAAGTCCTAATTTGGCCTTTTCGTTTCTTCCTTGGCTCGGAGAGCACGTTAAGCTGTCGGCCCCGATTATTATCACCAACGTCTGATAATAATCGTTAGAAACCTAAGAGTTGAAATAGTACTCTTAGTCGAGCGTGAAATTTAATTTTATGTTAATTTATTTATTAAATTTATGAATCGAATAGGTACGGGCACTTCCGTGTACTCTATATTTTCTAAATTTAATTTATAGCAGGGAGGTGTCATAAACAGGTCTATTTAAATAGTGGTCTGATAATGCTTAGAAATCGGTTGATAGTTGCCCTATGTAGGGGTTGTCAAGTACTGCAAGCCCAAACTGGTTGGAACGTGGATCCTAGTTGCCAAATAGTACTACCTATTCAATTCTGCTGATGTAAGTGAAACTCCTTTTGAGGAATATTGTCCTGAAATATTTTGTGAGTAATATATGCATAATGCGGAAGGACGTGGGAACCCACCGCATGAAAACTCCTACCATTATGTGATTAATGAAAAGGGGCCACGACCCTCAGTAATGAGGAATATGACGCAAAGAGAGAGATACTCAAATTCACTAGAGTATCACGAGTCAATCAACAACCATAAAATTGTAATTGCACAACAATTTCGGAGCGTGAAATTTAATTTTATGCTCATATATTTTATCGAAGAAGCAAATAATATATAAGTACGGGCATTTTCATATGCTCAATATCTAAATTTGATCTATGTCAGTGAGGTTTCTTGAACAGTTCTATTTATAAAGAAGTTTGATAATGCTTAGGAAACTGTTGATAGTTGCCCTATTAGGGGTTCTCACTCAACTAGTCCAAGCCCAAGATCTATGCGATCCGAACCTTGGTTGTGAAATGGTACCCAGCAAACTTGGTGTTGTGAGTGAAAGTTCTGTTGATGAATAATTTAACATTATTATGAATTTCATCCGCATGGATTAAGTTTTTGTAATTCCCGGGGAACTCCCTAATTTTCCGGTATAAAAAGTAAACATGTCCTTCGCCGGACATGTAACCTACCTCTATACGAACCAAATTTCATCAAAATCGATTGGAAAGATGCACTGTTAAAGCGTAGCTTGGCTAATTGGTGATATAGAGTACCTAATAGTGTGATTAAAATAATGAATAAATCATAAAAAAGATAAAATTGAATAACTTTTGATTTAAGAAAAAGACTTTAACACACAAAAGTGTCATTTAAATTTCTTAATTTCATCAAATAGGCAAATATTAATATATGACTAGGTACGGGCACTTCCGTACCCACCCATATATTATTTACTAGTAGGAAACTGTTGATAGTTGCCCTATTAGGGGTTCTCACTCAACAAGTGCAAGCCCAAACAAATCTTTGCGACCAAGCGCTGGACCCTGGTTATGAATTACCCAACAAATTTGGTGATGTGAGCGAGAGTCCTGTTAATCCTGGTCATCATCTAGTCTATATGAACTAGATGATACCCGCGACGTCGTCCGCATGAATGAAGGTTGTTTATTTCCCCGGAAACTTTAATTTTCCAGGATAAAAAGTAACTTATGTCCTTCGACGGACATGTAACCTACCAAATTACCTCATAATCGGTTGAAAAGACGAGCCGAGGAAGTGTTTTTTATTGTTGGTTGTTGGTTTGTCCTTCGATCACGCCGCAATAGATCAACGGATCCACGTGATTTTTGGCATGGGTATAGTTGAGGACCTGGAGTTGAGGACATAGGCTACTTTATAACCCGGTAAATTAAGGAGTTCCTTAATCTTTCCTTAAAAAAATAATGTAAAAACTTATTCCACGCGGACGAAATTGCGGGCATCAGCTAGTAAGTTATAGATAAATACACATAAAATGTTTTTTTCAGGCACCCCCAGCGTCTCGCAGACAGGAATGCCCACCTGGACAGAAGTTTGACCAAGAAGTAGGATATTGTGTGCCGTTTTAATGCGCGTCCATCTTTGCCGTAAATACTGATTCGCTTCTAAAAATTTGAGACTACCCTGAAAATACATTAACGCCATGTTGGCACTTTGTTTAAAAACTCCACATAAAATTCTTAATTCTTCATAAAAGTCTTTAATTTTAACAGCATTTCAGTAACATATAAAAACAGCGGCGATCGAATGGCTAAGTATATGAAATTCACCTAAATTAATAAAAGATTCGCAATAATATTTAGTTTATTTTACCCTTTAATTGAATTCTCATTACAATATTAATTACATTATAAATTCTTCACCCAGCAACCACTGACTCGATTTTGATGAATGTAGGCATAGCTTGTTTCCCGCAAAAGGACAACAATAATGTATTATGTACTTGACGTCGAAAAATCAACTAGATCCAACTAGATCATCTAGATGAAATTTGGAACAGAGATAGAATAAAGTCTGAAATAACACATAGGCTATTTTGTATCCCGGAAAATTAAAGAGCTCTCGTGGGAACCAAAAACCTTAATTCACGCGGACGAACGTATCAGCTAGTTGGTTTGTAATGTCCACAACATTATGCGTAGATCTTATATATAAAGTCGTCTGAAAATGCTTACGAAACTGTAGATAGTTGCCCTATTAGTTAAGTTAGTTGACCGAGTTTCTTGCTGGTTCTTCTCGGTAGGAATGGCATTCTTAACCAGTGGTAGATTCCCTCGACGATTCAAAAGTACTTGTAAAAGTTTATTTGAATAAAAAACATTTGAATTTTTGAATTAGGGCTTTTTGATCAAGTAGTGAAAGGCGAATTTTATTGCCCACCAAAGTATCCAAATTTTCAGACACAAAATTCTACCGTTGTAAGTGAAACTTAATTGGCTTGGTCTCTAACTATGGGCCTCATAAGAAAGCTAGAAAGCTCAGGGTCACTCAGCGGGCGATGGAGAGAGCAATGCTTGGGGTTTCTTTGCGCGATCAAATCAGGAATGAGGAGATTCGCAGAAGAACGAAGTGCTGGAATGGCGACCTCGCACTGGGAAGCGCAGCGTTGGCAGACCCCCTACTCGCTGGACGGACGACATCAGACGAGTCGCAGGGAGTCGCTGGATCCAGGCGGCGCAAGACCGCGGCGTGTGGAGGTCTTTGCAAGAGACCTATGTCCAGCAGTGGACGTCTGTCGGTTGATGATGATGATGATGAAGTGAAACTCCTATTATTGAATAAGAAGTAGGTACACTTTAATCACTTAGCATAGAATTGATCAGGGGCCATACTGTGAACGCTTTAAGCAATACTTAAGCAATATTACTCAAAATGCCAGTTTAATATGCCACGTATCTTAACGTTTCTAAAATAAGGATTATAATTATTCTAAAACACGAAAGTCAACAATAATGAAACAATATGGCTTTAAGCGTTGACAGTATGGCCCCAGTGCTTCGTCATAATGAATTTTGTAGCTTCTGTGACTCTTTAACATACTATCCATCTCATATTCATCATCCATCCATATCATCCATACTAATATTATAAATGCGAAAGTGTGTCTGTCTGTCTGTCTGTCTGTCTGTCTGCTACGCTTTCCCGGCCCATCTTTTCAACTGATTTTGCTGAAATTTGGTATAGGGGTAGGTTATATCCCGGGGAAGGACATAGGCTACTTTTTATCCCGGAAAATTAAGGAGTTCCCGCGGGAATCAAAAAACCTTAATCCACGCGGACGAAGTCGCGGGCATCATCTAGTATTGTTATAAACTAGATGATGACAGCGGTTACTTATGTAATTACAAATTAATGAAATTGTAATTTTTTTTTTTCAAAAGAGCAACCGCCGATTTTCTTGCTGGTTCTTCTCGGTAGGAATGGCATTCCGCACCAGTGGTAGATACATTCGACTATTCATAATCACTTGTAAAAAGTCTATTTGATTAAAAAACTTTTGAATTTGAATTTGAATTTGAATTTGAATTGGATGCCCGCGTCTACGTCCGCGTGAATTGAGATTTTTTGATTCCCGCGGGAACTCTATAATTTTCCGGGATAAAAAGCCTAGCCTATGTCCTTCCCCGGGATACAAACTATCCCTGTTCCAAATTTCATCAAAATCGGTTGAACAGATGGGCCGTGAAAGCGTAACAGAAAGACAGACACACTTTCGCATTTACAATATTAGTATGGATGCGAAAGTGTCTCTCTGTCTGCTATGCTTTAACGGCCCATCTGTTCAACGGATTTTTGATGAAATTTGGTATAGAGACACATCTTTGGACCATATTGTCACCCTTATAGTAAGTAGGTATATAACACCATCGACACCTCCACTGACATATATGTATTTTCTCAACTCTAACGAAAGCTTGGCCGTTAGACTTCGTATTAACTAGGAAATTACAGCATTACTTAGGACCTAGGTAATGTGAGCAAGAAATCAAATATTCCGACTCTAACGGATTTGATGCGTTAATGTTGACATTACCGCGTCAATGTTGACATTACCGCGTCAATGTCGACATTAACGGTTATAGCAACTTTAAGGGTAACAGTGATACAAACAATTATGGCAGCGACGCGTTTTGGGTGAAAACTAACTGCGGATATTTTGTCTGGAGGACCAAAAGTCCGCGAAATTTACTCCTTTAAGCAGTGCGTACACTAGGCGACAACACCAAACGTGTGTCCCCTCCGAAGCTGATGTTTTTCCTTGTTCCTATTGTGTTTTCGCCCTAAGATTTTATTCAGTACTAGCTGATGCCCGCGACTTCGTCCGCGTGGTTTGGCTGGACCCTCGAACCCGATTGCAGCGCCCCCTACCGGGTCCAATTGTGAATATAAACCATCCCGGGGTCCAGACAAACCCAACAAAAAAAGAATTAGCGAAATTGGTCCAGACGTGTCCCGCTCTGAACCTCGAACCCCATTGCAGCGCCCCCTACCGGGTCCAATTGTGAATATAAACCATCCCGGGGTCCAGACAAACCCAACAAAAAAAGAATTAGCGAAATTGGTCCAGCCGTGTCCCGCTCTGAACCTCGAACCCCATTGCAGCGCCCCCTACCGGGTCCAATTGTGAATATAAACCATCCCGGGGTCCAGACAAACCCAACAAAAAAAGAATTAGCGAAATTGGTCCAGCCGTGTCCCGCCCTGAACCTCGAACCCCATTGCAGCGCCCCCTACCGGGTCCAATTGTGAATATAAACCATCCCGGCGTCCAGACAAACCCAACAAAAAAAGAATTAGCGAAATTGGTCCAGCCGTTCACGCGTGATGCCGTGACCAAGGGAAATAGGGATTCATTTTTATATTATACCCCTATTTCACCCCTTCGGGGGTGGAATTTTGAAAAACTGTGAGACACATATGTTTTCATTTTCTACCCGCAGCTCATATATCAAGTTTCATGGCTATAACTTGAGGAATTAAGGACTTTCATACAAACTTTCAACCCCTATTTCACCCATTTGGGGGTAGAATTTCGGGATAAGAAGTATCCCATGTCCTACCTCGTAGTATGGGCTCAAATCGTGCCAAGTTTCGTTTGAATTCATTCAGTAGTTTCGGCGTGATGCGCGGCCAAGATACAGACAGACAGACAGACAGACAGACAGACAGACAGACAGACAGACAGACAGACAAAAATAAAAAAAATTACAGATTTGGCTTCAGTATCGAATAATGATTGCCCTCCAAAAAAAATTTTCAAAATATCTTCAATGTACAGAATTGGACATGTTACAGTTTTATTATAACGATGGGTCCCTGGAACAAGACCGCAATATCCATTGCAGCAGTATTCCGATCAAGCCATTTTCGTAATCTACGGACCCCAATACACCTTGTGAATTTTTTTCAGAAATTTAAAATGAAACCTGGCCGATTTACCAAAATCACTATGGTTATTGCTTCGTTATTTCCCGTTCATCATTCGAATTTTGTTTACCGGAATAATCGTACTATGTCCAATGATACAAGTTTTTTTTCAACCTTCTACAAGTAACGGCCATTCTGGCTTTGTTCCCGGAAATAAACTTTGTATGTCGATTCATAATCAACATTGCTGTACAAATATATATATATTTTTTACACTTTCACTAATAAGATGGTGTATCTTCTTGAGAATGATCTCCTTACATTAAATACAATAATGTTGTTATTTATTTTTAATACATACTTCAACATTGTAATATTGTTTCTGGTTTAATTTACATGAGACTGATGATGAATTATTATAATATTAATAATTTACTATTATGATAATGATTTATTATCAAAGTCTCACGTAATTTAAAACAGAAACAATATTACAACCCTTAATAATAATGAAAAAAGTCCATAATAGTATTTTAACAGGTGGTAATAAGGTAAGTGCCTTTAATGGTTGGGTTATGCCTTTACTCACACACCTTTGGCATCCTAAAGTGGACCCAAACTGAACTGGATACCCTGGATCGAAAGGTTCGAAAACTGTTGACCACATACCGTATGCATCACCCGCGCTCATCTGTTATGAGATTGTACATCCCACGCAAGTATGGAGGACGTGGTTTTTTGAATATCAAGAACCTCCATAATCGTGAGATCTGCAAACTCAGAGATTATTTTCTCAAGGTGAACGTGGGTATACATAGGGATGTGGTTGCAGTTGATAAGGCTTTCACCCCGCTTTCTTTAGGCAAAGAGAACTGGCGCAAACCAATAGCTAGTACTTAATACTTCGGATCGCATGACGGTATGGGAGAGCAAGTAGTTGCATGGTAGATTCTACAAGGCCCTAGGGCGGATGTAGATCCAATAGCATCTATATTTTGGTTACAATTCGGTGACCTCTTTGGGAAAACCGAAGGTTTTGTGTGTGCAATTATGGATGAAGTTATCAAGACGAATAACTATCGGAGACACATACCTAATGAAAGATGGCACTGTTGACATAATATGTCGTGCGTGTCACCTTCCTGGGGAGTCCCTCAGACATATATTGTCTCCGGTTGTTCTCATCTTGCTAATGGAGAGTACTTGCACAGACATAATCAAGTAGCCAAAATAATCCATCAACAACTGGCTCTCCAGTACGGTCTTATTGATACTGAGGTACCATACTATAGATATAACCCTGTGTCAGTTCTCGAAAATAGTAGTGCCTTGCTCTACTGGGATCGGTCAGTTATCACTGATAGGTTTATTGTTGCCAATAGACCTGACATAGTGTTAGTCGACCGTTCAGCGCGCCGAGCAATAACAACTATTACCTATTCTGTGGCAATAACTAATCGTTGATGTTACTATTCCACATGATGATAACCTGGTGAAAGCAGAAAAGGGAAAAGTATCGAAATACTTGGACCTTGCTCACGAGATTACCGCCATGTGGAATGTTGACTCAACGATTATTGTACCGATGGTTGTATCAGTTAACGGTCAGTTTATTGCGAAAAGTTTCAATCAACACCTCCAGAAGCTTTCGCTTGGTTGTTGGATTAAGGGTCGGATACAGAAGGCAGTTATTCTTGAGACGGCGCGAATTGTGAGAAGTTCCTCTCTTTGGAGCCCTGACCACTGGCTGCTTGGGTCTTTAAGGCCCCGCAGTGGGTGGAAGTTTTATAGGATTATTTTTAAATGTGTTTGTGTAGTATTTTTATATATTTATGTAAAACGTGTTTAGAAATAATTTTATAAAAATCTGTAGAAATAAATGAGAGCGAAAAATGTAAAAGGGTCACCGTCGTACAAATTTTAGATCGTACAAACATTTTAATAACCAAAGACTAACTATATTATATATTATATTATACAGGACCAATAATATAATTTATTATGATTGTTAACAAATTAAATATAATTACACTACATTATTTACAGATATTTACGTAAATATTCAATAAAAATGTACTCATTCCAGTACAACAATATTCATACAATGTACACAGCAATCACGAGTACATTATCTAGTCGATCATCAAAATTCATGTAAGATCACTGCAAAACGCTATTACTGTATTCGCCATACATACTTCAGAACAGCGCACAACGTTGCAATAGACTATTGCTGTTTGATTGATTTCGCACTTTTTACCGGAATATAACCACAATGGACTCTTACGGAAACGTCTTTCAATATCTGTAGCGGCAATATCGTTTTTGTAGTTTTTTAGGTCTTTCCTAAGCACTATAATCTTGTGTACATTTATATGTTACTCCAAAAAAAATAACGCATCGTTTGGTATACAAACCGTTTTGATGCGCCTCGTAATTTAGTAATTATTCAAGATTTTCACTAAATCTTTTTTCCTGTAAAATTGTGTTTTGTCGATTGTGGCTTTGTTCCCGGCACCCATCGAATTAAGTATAGATACCGGGTGAATCCGCACGTTTTATACAACGTCTTATTCAATTTCCATGCATATTATAAAAGAAATGGTAGCGTACAAATTAATTTTACATAATAACGAATTATTCTGGTCGTGAAATGATAAAATATATTCTTTACCGTCATTTCCATTTCATTTCTAACTTAAATTTCTAACGTTGAGGTTCATACTTTTCTTAATTATTAAAACTCAATTATGTGTGTAGTAATTTCAATAGTCACTCTATTTGGGATTCTTAACATCTGGGGACCGGGCCAGAAAAGAACCGATCTTGAAATATGTAACGACTACAAGTACATCGTTCCTATTTATTGTGTTGACTTTTCTACGGATAAAAAACCAAATTCAGTTAATAAAGAATTACCTAAGGTATAGTATTTTAACGTTTAAACTATCGTGAGTGATATTCATTTTTACTATACATAAGCACCGGATAAACTCACGTGTTAAATTGGAAAATGCCCGACTAGTTTCGAACCCGTGCGGGGACCTCAGTTAAACTAGTCGGGGATTTTAAATATTGGATAGAAGCAGGCGTTACTTTGCGGAAGTCCATAATAATGAAGGAACTAGAAATTTAATTCGCTATAATCCGCAACAGTAGGCAAATCTATGTAGTACAGTGTATCTTGCACTTGCAGCTTGCGATATTCACCACACCACATAAATCTTCCAAATTATTCTCAACGTACGTTTCACTCCGACACCGGAGCATCTTCAGGAGATGTCGACTCGACAATGCACGATTGTAAAGATTCTAGGATCAGGAGATTGTAAGATTCTTTACAATCGTGATACACTAACCACTATTAGGATACACTGTACCACATAGATTTGCCTACTGTTGCGGATTTTAGCGAATTAAATTTCTAGTTCCTTCATTAGTCGGGGATTTTCCGACATAACACGTGAGTTTATCCGGCGGCTATGTATAGTTAAGGTATCATCATCATCGTCATCATCTCAGCCTGCGGACGCCCACTGCTGAACATAGGACTTTCCCAAAGAACGCCACCACACCCGGTCCTCAGCCTTCCTCATCCAGCCACTTCCCGCCACCCTCTTATGCTGAGATCCATAGAGTGAACTTTGACTTTGCTTAGACTTAAGACATGGTTAAAACGAGACAGATTTATGTTACTCACATATGTAACGTCGTCATCTCGTTTTGACTCTAAGTAAAGTCTGAGCCAAGTCAAAGTCCGCACTATAGATCTCAGCCTTAATTGGCTACAATCCACCACGCTGGCCAAGTGCGTATTGGCAGTTTTTACACACGGTCTGAGAACATGTCCACTCTCCCACAGTTTACGCCTCTCCCGTCTGAGTTTTGACCAATCTCCAAAGTGTTTAGCCATCTGCGCGACGAATATTAATGTGCGCATTTATGTGCACAAACATAGGTGCAATGCACCTAGTACCCTTACTCTTTTAGCCCGATGGGACCGGAAAGCCGAAACGATCGGAGAGAGATAAGGTGCAGGACCGACGGCTTTACGTGCTCTCCGAAACACTAACTCCGGTGAAACACTAACTTCGGGCTAGTACTGAGATTTTTTTATAAAACAAAGCTCAATACTTAATTATGGCCCGGCGCGGGAACCTAGCCCGGAGCCTCGATGCCGCTGTGAAACATGCTAACCACTGGACCAACGAGGCAGTCAGGGATAAGTATTTATTCGAGTCGAGGCACCTAAGAATACTTTTTTATTGTTTTCAGAAGACAGGGCAGGATATAATAACCCATCGCAGAAGTTTAGAAGATGGTAGTGCGGTAAAGAAAATATTATGTAAACATGGCTGGTATTGTAACCCAAAGATCACATTTCCAATAGGTATCCCATCACTAAAGAAAACAGAAGACTCCGGCACCAGCTCGTAGGTATCATGATTGCAAGTTGGGGGGTGCAAACATTGTATGGAGCGATAAAGAAAACAGATGTGTAAAATATAATAAAATTGCTATAATAAATGTACCTAATTTCTAAATATATAAAAGGCAAAGGTGACTGACTGACTGACTGACTGACTGACTGACTGACTGATCTATCAACGCACAGCTCTAACCACTGGTCGGATCGGGCTGAAAATTTGCACTCAGATAGCTTTTATAACGTAGGCATCCGCTAAGAAAGGATTTTTGAAAATTCGAACCCCAAAAGGGTTAAATGGGGGTTGAAAGTTTGTATAAAAGTTCGTGATACACGAGCGTCAACGAACGAATCGGGATGGACGTGATTTTTGGCATGGGTATAGTTGACGACCTGGAGAGTGACATAGGCTACTTTTTATCCCGGAAAATTAAGGAGTTCCCGCGGGAATCATTAAAACTTAAAGCACGCGGACGAAGTCGCGGGCATCAGCTAGTAAGTAATAATGTTAGGATTAAATATGACGATCTGCAAAAAATACTTTTTGAGACCCCCTAAGTTTACAAAAATAATATATTTGAAGACCAAAATGTAGTAAATGTTCATCTATATTTCTATATTAATATTATAAATGCGAAAGTTTGGATGGATGGATGTATATATGGATGGATGTTTGTTACTCAATCACGCCAGCACGGCTGAACGGATCTGGATGAAATTTGTCACACAAATATAGGTTATAGACTGGAATAACACATAGGCAACTTTTTATCCCGGAAAGTTGAAAAGAATCCGCGGGAGCCAAAAAACTTAATTCCACGCGGACGAAGTCGCGAGAATCAGCTAGTAAATACATATATTAAGAGGAATAATAATGCTGTTTCAGCTTAGTTCAAAAACACTTTAATAATTTCAGATCATTTTATTTCAAAAATTTTTTAGACAGGCAGTTTAGGCAGATAATTTTTTTTTTATTATATATACATTAATAAATAGTTAAATCAGTGTATTTAATATGGAGGGTGGTCGACACATTTCCCAGACGCCGGGTCGAGGTGCATAAGACCAAATTCGCAGTCATAACCCTCCACTGACGGTGTCTGAAA
Source organism: Erebia ligea (assembly GCA_917051295.2). Classification (NCBI taxonomy): domain Eukaryota; kingdom Metazoa; phylum Arthropoda; class Insecta; order Lepidoptera; family Nymphalidae; genus Erebia; species Erebia ligea. The sequence goes on along the minus strand of OU785229.1, from coordinate 17,384,073 downwards.
ACATAGTTTATTAGTTAACTGAGTTTCTTGCCGGCTTTTCGCAGTAGAAGCTGCTTTCCGAACCGGTGGTAGAGTTAATACATGACGTAGCATAAGAGGCACTTGTATGACAGATTCAGTATTGAGTACAGATGGTTTGACGACCTTCCTATAGCGCAGTGGTGAGCGCTGTTGTCTTATACCAGTTAACAGTTAACAGTTGGTCCAAGGTTCTATCCCCGGCAGGATCAATCCCAAATTAATTATTTGGGCATTCATAAATTCTGTTTGGACTGGCCTGGTGTGCTTCTGACACGGAAACTATAAACCATTAGATAGATAGAACTTTGGTGACGTCACAATTTAGTATTTCATACAAAATCCCACGAAGCACGCGTTTTGACGTTTGAAAAAAAGTTGCTGATTTGACTAGTTGTCAAATACCCAATTTGAGGAACTCCCTGGCACAGAGATGAGCGCTGTTGTCTTAATGTGGGAGGTCCTGGGTTCGATACCGGCAGCGTCAATTTGGGAATTTATAATCTTTGAATTTTCTCTGGTCTGGGCTGGTGGAAAGCTTCGGTCGTGCCTAGTTATCACCCTACCGGCAAAAATACGTACTACCAAGCGATTTCGCGTTTCCGTACGATGTCGTGTAGAAACCGATTTAGGATATGGGTTAAATAAAACTACCATACCCCTAACGGATTAGCCCGCTACCATCTTAGACGGCATCATCATAAACCACAAGGTGAGATCGCAATCAAGGGCTAACTTGTAGCAGATAAAAAAAATTAAAGTCGTGAAATATCATTAATTAAAACACCTTTAATGTGATTGTTGTTTTATTTTAAAAAATGTACACAGATAAATAATTTTAACTTTTCGAATATTAAGGCCCACTTGTACAAGGCTCTTAAATTGATTTAGTTAAATTTTTTAATGCTGTCCCTTTTTGGCAAATGCATATTGTAGTTGTCAAAAAGGGACAGCATTAAATTATTTAACTAAATCAATTTAAGAGTCTAAATTTACTTAAATACATATCAAAAATTAGCAAAATGTGTCATTCCACGTTCTAAGAGTTCCATCGAATGTAACTTTGAAAGTAGTTTCGATACTGTAATGTATCGCTACTGGATGGCATAAAAAGACTGGATTAAAGATGCTTAACTCAATTTTTCCGAAATTTTAGAAAGTTTAGAAACTGTCCTCGCACTGTAATAAAATTATAAAATAAAATAAATAAATAATTCATTTATTCCCGAAAAAAATTCAAAAGAATTACATATAAGATAAATACATATTATTCCTAAAATGTTTACAATCTTTGTAATGAACTTAGAATATTTGCTTAAATTAAAATTTAAAAGTCCTTGTGCAAGTGGGCCTATAACTATTCGAAAAATTATTTAGTCAGTGTCATTGTCACTGTCAATTTAATGGGATTATTTTCCACACATTTCCCTGTAGCTGGGTCGAGTGTCTGGCCTCCAAATTCACAGTCAAAATACTCTGGTGGTTCCTGAAAACTTTATTATATAGCTGTGCGCACATAACTCTCTCTCTATTTTTCTCTCCCTCCCTCTCTCTCTCTCTCTCTATCTATCTCTCTCTCCTCTCTACATAATATTATTCCTCATCGCTAAGAAGCACTGTTGTTTGACTGCCTCGTTGGTCTAGTGGTTGGTAGTGGTGGTAGCATAATGTTCGACTGCGGCTTACGAGGTCCCGGGTTCGAGTCCCGGGTCGGGCCATAATTAAGTGTTGGGTTTCTCTGATTAGAAATCCTCAGTACTAGCCCGGAGTTAGGAAGTTGGCGGCGTTTCACCCCGTGCCTCGGAGAGCACGTTAAGCCGTCGGTCTCGGTTATTATCACTAACATGATAATAGTCGTTAAAGCTCGCCAACCCGCATTGGAGCAGCGTGGTGGGTCTAAGCTCTAATTCCCTCTCTCCTATGAGAGTGGAGGCCTGTGCCCAGCAGTGGGACGTTAATTGGCTGTAGTGGTGGTGGTGGTGGCTAAGAAGCAGTGATAGACTAGTAGATAAGATACCCGACCTCCTGTACAGGGTTGCGAGTTTGATCCCGGGCACTTTTGGTCACGCGGACATTAATAATTAATTACTTACTTCACTAGTTATTTCCTGATTATCTTGCGGGTAAGCTCCACATGCTCCTAATATTGTAACCAACAACATCACAACAATCAACATACTTAATAATATAATAATTGTTATAAATATTAAATTATATTTCTTTAACTTCAACGTTAGAAATAAATTAAAATTATCGAAGTGCCTGTACTTATATGTATAGTATTTTTCACACACTTGAGGTGATAAATAGGTATAAAATTTAATTTTATGCTACATATTTTTCTTATCAGAGTTATAATATCATGAGAATTGACTAAGAAATAAGCAATATATTGTACACACACTATATCAACGCGCCCCGGATTTTCGTTACCTTTTTACCTTTCAGTCCCAGAAAACTTACAGTCCTAACAAAAAATAATGAAACAGGTATAGTTCACGCGCGAGTTAAATGCAGAGTAAATGTATGGTAACACATACATTTACTCTGCATTCAACTCGCGCGCGAACTGTACTTATCTGATGACGAGCATAACCAGGCGGTTAAAATTAAGTAAATATTACGGTTAGGTAATAGTTTAGGGAGGATTCTAGTAAGAAACTGTGCAGTAATAGTTATTTATATCATACTTGCTCAGTAACTAGGAATTACTATGGTGGAAAGTCTCCTTGTAAGTTGGTGTTTGCAATTCAAGGCAACATTACGTCGCACTATGCTTGAATTGTAATGTTCACATTACAGTTCAAGCTATGCAGAACTCCTTGGTAAACAATCTCTTTTCTTATAAAATGGTAAGAAAACTTTTTACTGAAAAAAAAACACTGAACATGGCGGCATTTAATTTCCATACATTTCAAACTATGCAAAACTCCTTGGAACTCAGAGCCGTAAAAAAAAATGGAAAACTATTTACGAAAAAAAAAATGGAAATGGCGGCATTTCATTTGATCTGAAAGTTTGTGAAGTTTGTTCGTAAAGTGATTTTGCATTACCAATGTTTTATTTACCTCGCAAGAATGATATAAAGTAGAATGCTTACCTCGGTTGCAAGTAGCTATTACACCCTCGAACTATATTCACCCTCGCTCGCTGCGCTCGCTCGTTTGACTAAATATCTTGGGTGCACGCGATCCATTAGCGCCCTATGCGCAGCTGCGCTCGCACTGGCGCCAAATTGGATCTTGTTCTGTAATAGCTTACTTACGTCCCTTGTGTAACAATCTACTATTATGCAACAGTTGTGTAATAAGGGGTATTAAAACACGAATGTGGGTTTATCTCACGGCGCGAAGCGGAGTGTGATAATAGTATCATATGAGTGTTTTAATACCTAATTATCAACAGTTGCATACAAGACTTAATCTACACTCATAATATGAATCCTCTATAACAGATTCTGAAATAGTTAGCTTACTGCTAACATTAAAACATCCAGTCCTAGTAACCTAATATCATCCATTACTGAGTATATACAAATAAACAATAAAAAGTGAAAGAATTATTTATTGTAGTAGTAATTAACATTTTTTATCTACTCCCATGCTATAAATCCTCTATAACAAAACAATAAAAAAAACGAAGAAAAATGGCGGGGGAAATTCTAATAACCTACTTTTTTTTACAGCGTGCGGCGTTCTGGTAGTGAAACGCGCGTGTATGACAATGTTCTTTTTTGAAATTCGTATAGATGTTCTTTTTTTGTAATTCATACAGATACCACGCATCGAGCAGATGTGGCTGTCTGTTGAGTAAACCCTTTGCGCAGAGGGGATCGAAAAAAAAAAACAAAGAAATATTCAAAGGAAATTTGAAAGGAAATTCAGTACAACATTACATCACCCGTTTGGATGATGTTATGGTAATTAGGACATTGGGTGTTTTAATGTTGGCAATATGCTGACTGTTTCAGAACCTGTTATAGAGGATTTTTAACATGGGAGTAGATAAAATCTATTATAGTATACAATAAAATTCCGAAAGCAATTAGAGAACTCACATTCAATCTATTTAAGTCAAGACTTAAAAGGTGGCTTACGGAAAGGTGCTTCTACACAATAGATGAATTCTTAAATTTAAAATAATAATTTAAACAATTAATATAATTTTGCATGCCTGATTATAAGGTGAAACATTTCTACTGGAAAAATAACATCTCATTGTAAAAAATGTTTCTGCAAATAAAGAATTTTTAATTTGAAATTTGAGCGTTTGGAACCCTCTCGTAGCTTTAGTTTCAAGATACCGTCGTTAATTATCACCATATACGTCTTTTACTTTGTATACTTGACGTTTATTAAGTGTACTTACACAGTACCAACTTTGAATAAAATATATATTTTGACTTGGACTTTGGCATTTTCATATTATTTTTGTTTGCCAGACAATTTTTTGTCTGTAGCGTAATTTATCCCTTATACATATTTGACGTCTTGACAGTTTTCGTATGGAAAATAAACACACGTCTGACTCATGTATACAACACATCTAAGTTGTTTATGGTAAGGCCGTTAAAGTTTGTGAAACGCCGCTCTATGCAGTTAAAAAATCTATTTATTAACAACTAGCTGATGCCCGCGACTTCGTCCGCGTGAATTGAGGTCTTTTGGTTCCCGCGGGAACTTTTAATTTTCCCGGATAAAAGTAGCCTATGTGTTAATCTATCTCTGTGCCAAATTTCATCCAGATCCGTTCAGCCGTTCAGGCGTGATTGAGTAACAAACATCCATCCATCCATACATCCAACCATCCATCCGTACATCCAAGTATAGAATTATAGATTGTTGGTGACCATAAGTCATGTCATACCAAGTTGTTTATGGTAAAGCCGTTAAAGTATGTGAAACGCCGCTCTATGCAGTTAAAGGATCTATTTATTAACAATTCAGCGATTTTAAATAGAATCGAAAACGTGCCAAGTCGACCGAAGAGGCCGCAACTTGCGAAGCGTCATATTATATTAATGCGACGGTGTTACTCTGGGTCCGATCCGCGATAGAGCAGGTTCACAATGTTTCAAGACGTGTTGAGCAGTTTTTGTTTTGTTATTTCGTCTACTAATATAGTTTGAAAACAATTATTGCTGATATTATTTGGACAAGATATCTTGCAGATATATTTTTGAAGCGAAAACTTCTTTAGCCGCGTTGAGCACTTTTTATGGATTCGCGTGACTGACATACTCGAGAACACCGACATGCTTGCGTTGTTACGAAGACAAAAGGTCTTAATTATAAATACACTACATTCGTAATTAAAACTTTATTGCCTTAGTGTTAACGTTTAAATTTTAATTATTTTAAATTTCTTTTTTTATTTATAAAAAAAAATACATATATTTAAATTTCTTTTTTTATTTATAATTTTAAAAAAATTAGAATATTCGTTTTCACTTCGTATCGGCAGTCCCTATGACTGCCATTTTTTCTTTAACACTGAGTGGGACGTTTTAGAAATGTTTTCTCTGTGTGTTCTCGAAGTTCTGTGAAGTCTGCATTTGGCTAGCTTTTGCCTAAATCCAGCTTATTACGAAAGAAGGCCCGAGCTCAAAAGTGGGCCGGCGATGAGATAAGGAATGATGATGATTTGGGAAAAATCTCAGATAATTCAAGAAAACCACTGCAGCTGCGGCTTACAATTAATGTTCTGAGGAAAATAATTCCTAAATCCTTTTAAATCACGACGAATATTTGAAGGATATAAAATATCCCTGGGACAGTAGGTAGTAGGAAGTATTATTTCAGGTGATATAAAACTGTTATACATAAAAAGGCTAAATAGGGCTAAATAAGGCTTAAATAGGGCTATAAGCATTAAGCTTATCAATTTATATCTTCCAAGAATGCTACATCGCTTAGGGCCGCCCCTTTATACACCTTTAATAAATTGGGCGATTATAACAAAGATAGGCAAAGTTGACGCGTCAGGCTCGCCCGGCTTCAACATAGTGTGTAGAAATCAAATTATTTTTTTTACTTTACAGTGGCTTTGGTAAGTCGGTTTTTTGGAAATATTTTTTTACTGTACATCCTGTACAACTTTTTAGTGTACAGGATTGAGAATTTTGTGTCAGAATTTTATATAACACCACCTCGCGAGCTTCCTCTAACCACTGAATAAAAAAAATTCCAATACGTTTTGGAAACCACGGAGATAATGTGCACCGACATACATTAAAAAAAAAAAGATACGTGGCGAATTGAGAACCTATTTATGTATAAAAAGTGAAAAATATTAACAGAGTATAACTCCTAACTTCCCACATTATGAAGGTACAAGACGTGTCTAGCAGTTAGACGTAAATTTAAAATTGCATGCAGTAACGTGCTAGATACTAGAATGGTTTTATTGCAGACAATCTTGAACGCTCGTTTGATAAAGTTTTTATGTTCCCACATATTATATAAGATTAGGTAACAAGTTGTTAAATTTCAAATGCGTAATCTGCCATAATCCGTAGGCTCTAGCGGAGCTTTTCAATAAAACTATTTTCAACATTTTGATTGAAAATGTTACAATAACACTTGTAATTTTGTCTTAATTTAATAAAAGTACAAAATATAATCTTGGACTTATAATCGATAAAGATTAAAAATTCACATTTTATCAGCATAATTATCTTATTATATGTATACATATAAGTTGATGCATGCGACTTCGCCCGCGTGGAATAAGTTGTTTTAATTCTTGTGGGAACTCCTTAATTTTCGGGGATAAAAAGTAGCCTATGCCACTCTCCAGGTCCTCAACTATACCCAAGCAAAAAATCACGTCGATCCGTTGCTCCGTTGCTGCGATTTAAACTAACAAACAGATATACTTTTACATTTGTAGTCTATCTAGTGTTTGTAGTATTTGTGCTATTAACCGATTTTAATGAAATTTGGTACGAAGATTGGTTGTATACCGGGGAAGGACATAAGGTACTTTTTATCCCGGAAAATTAATAATTTCCAGCAGAAAAACTAAATCCACGCAGACGAAGTCCTCATCATCTGGTTAACACCTAAAGACATGGCATGGCAGTCACATCACAAATTAACGCCTTTTCAGATCAAATCCAGTTCAGAATGAAAGCATCAAGTTAGTCTGGGAAATGACTATTGAAAGCAAAATCTCATTTAACGTGTTTCAATGAACGTTAATTATCGACTTATAGAAAACGTTATTAGCGTGGTCACTGTAAGTACATTAGGCGTGCGTATTTTGTATGGAAACACGTAATAGTTAAGAATTATTAATTATTAACTATTACGTGTACGTATTATTAGTAGACTTGGCCTTGCATTATTCACGAGTAGGTATACTGAATATTATTTTGTGCGATGCAAGCCTATAAATATCGTGCGACCGTGTCTTATGAAGTCCATTTTAATATACGGTTTATAAGTGGAATGCATATGTCAAGTTTTTTTAAATTCCAGTACAAGTTAGCCCTTGACTGCGATCTTACCTGATGGTAAGTGACGATGCAGTCTAAGATGGTAGCGGGCTAACCTGTTAGGGGTATGGCAGTTATATTAAACCCAAACCCTTTGTCGGATTTTACACGGCGTTCGTACTGCAACCACAGCTGCAACGCTAAATCGCTAGGCGGTACGTCTTTGCCGGTAGGGTGGTAACTAGCCACGGCCCACCAGACCAGACCAGTGAAAATTCAGAAATTATAAATTCCCAAATTGACCCTGCCGGGAATCGAACCCGAGCCCTCCCACGTTAAGACACACTGCGCCAGGGAGGTCGTCAAAATCACCGTCGCGCGTCGTAACGTAACGTAAGGGCGAAAGCACACTGCATGGACAAAGCTATTCGCGTGACACTTTAATATCGAACTGACGTTACTTATATTGTGCGCTATAATGTAAAAACACAAAACCACTTGAATCAATAAAAAATAAGGTACAGAAATATAATACCTGTATCTAAGTATGTTAATAGCTGATATTCTTATTATAAAGCTCACTTTTTTAACATTTACTTTCTTTCTGTATAATGTAATATTACTAGCTAATGCCCGCGACTTCGTCCGCGTGAATTGAGGTTTTTTGGTTCCCGCGTGATCTCTTTAACTTTCCGGGATAAAAAGTAGCTTAAGTGTTATTCCAGACTATAATCTATCTCTGTGCCAAATTTTATCTAGATCCGTTTAGCCGTTGGGGTGTGATTGAGTAACAAACTTCCATCCATACATCCATCCATTTATTCATCCTTCCATCCATCCATCCAAACTTTCGCATTTATAATATTAGTGTAGATGAGGAAAATACAGAAATTAAAGTACATGTTAAAAAAGCGAGCCGCAAGAAGTGCTTGATCTAATATCTAGCCATCTAAGCTATGAAAATCAAGCGCGCCAGAAACGTAGCACATTTCTGGTGGACACGCACCCTAAGGGCCGCTTGCACAAGGACATTTAAATTGATTTAGTTACATTTTGTAATGCTATCCCTTTTTGGAAAATGCATATTGAAGTTGCCAAAAAGGGACAGCATTAAAATATTTAACTAAATCAATTTTAGAGTCCTTGTGCAAGTGGGCCATAATGTAAAAAATTAAAATTAAAATTGCTCGCTTACTTTGATTGGGGTGTATTAAGTGACGGGGCAATCTCTAGTCCATCTACAATAATGCCTCCCCCGCTAGAGACGATCAGCATCGGTAATCTCTCGTTAATCCCCTTGCTAATTGAATCTACTGACATTACGTGACACAGTGTAAATGTATCAGCTAGATACGTGGATCACCTCCGTAAGCAATTAGGAGAGCCAAATATAATTATTATATATTATGTAGTTATACAATAAATCTAAATTAAAAACTAATCATTTAAAATGTCATCTAAGCTGCTGCAATGAAGCAATGTGTAGTATAGTAAGCAATATACCGCCTTTTCACCCTTTTGTTTTATCTTTTAACCTTTTGGTTTATTGTTTTTGTTTTAAGTGTGTGCAATAAAGAGTTTTAGCTATCTATCTATAACCTCATTTCTGGTTTGATCACGTCGTAGAGACTTCAAAAATATTTATCTTTTGCTGCACGATTCTGACCTTTATCAGGAGGCAATATAGTTAATTACAACATAATATTATGGAAGTCCCTGTAAGTCACATAAGTTCAGCAGTTGACGTCTATCAGTTGATAATGACGAAGATGAATAGGGTCAGTATAAAAAAAAAATCTACAGGATAAAAAGAGCATCGTTATTAAATTAAATTAATTATAATATATATCTATTAATTATGACCGTAAATAAGACAGAAGAAATTAAAAACAAATAAGTACGTACAAAGTAAAGAAATAGAAATGTATTGTCCAATATACTGGTCTTCTGTATACTATGGCTTTGGCAAAGCCGATTTCGTTAGATGTTTGTAAATGACAGTTCAATCAGAAACGATATGGCAGTGGCTATCAGATTTCTAATCCATTACGAAATAAGCAATAACATTTTCTTATTATTTAGACATATTATTAGAGCAAGATCCCGCGATGATCAGACCTACGTTATTTTATTAAAGCTGAAATTTTTTATATGTATGTCACTAATAGAGGTATAAACGATCCCCGACTATGAAGTTTGGATCGCGGTTGCTTTGGAAGGTATCAGGTAAAAAAGGTGCCACCTCAAATTCGGTTTTTTTATATTTTGCTTACCACTTAGAAACCACATTGTCCATTGTCAAACACCTAGTACGATTGCAACCCCCTGTCAGACACCCTGTTGTTTTATACCTCTATTACAGACATATACATACAAAACATTTCAGCTATAATAAAATAACGTAGGTCTGATCGTCGCGGGATCTTGGACCATATACTTGTAGATCTCACTGGAAAATTCCTTTGATAAAATATTATGTTTCGTGTAGAATTCATACAGTACATAGAGTACTAATTTTGTACTACGAACGAGGATTTTCTTAGATTAAGAAGGGTTCTAGCCATAGTCTAACAGGCTGATAAAGCGTGCATTGGCAGACTTCATATACCTTTCATTCAAAACTTGCAGGGATACAGGTTTGTTCATGATGATCTGCCTCCTTGGTCTAGTGGTTAGCATATTCGACTGCGGCTGACGAGCTCCCAGGTTCGAGTCCCTGGTCGGGCCATAATTAAGTGTTGGGGTTTTCTGACTAGAAATTCTCACTACTAGCCCGGAGTTACGAAGTTGGCTGTGTTTCACCCTCCTGCCTCGGAGAACACGATAAGCCGTCGATCCCGGTTATTATCAGTAACATGATAATAGCCGTTAAAGCCCGGCAACCCACATTGCAGCAGCATGGTGGGTCTAAGCTCTAATTCCCTCTCTCCTATGAGGGTGGAGGCCTGTGCCCAGCAGTGGGATGTTAATTGGCTGTAGTGGTGGCATGTAACTACGAAAAGTTCGAGGTGAGTTCGAACCCGGGACTCCCGAATAAAATGCTAAAGTCATAACCAGAATAGCGAATCGCCTGAGACATTAATATAGACAGTTTTAATTTACTCAATTTATTGTTTAAAATAAATTGAGTAAATTAAAACTTAAAATAAATTTAAACTAAAACTAGTTATGTGCAAATTAATAATTATGACTAATTATGTACTCATATATAAGTATTTGACTGCAAAGTTTTGAACTTAATAATATTATTGATAAAATTAATTACAACTAGTATACTGATATAACTAGACTATATCGCAGTCGGAGTAAGTTTGCTTTGAAGCTTTGAATGCCAGCCCATTCAGAATCGATGGGCTTCCTATCAATTATCTAGATGACTAGTCTAGACCAACGAACAGCAATTATCTTTGATTGTTGTAACCTATGTTCTAAGAACTTTTGAAATCCTATCAACAGATAGTTACGAAACTGTGTTGGTTTGTTCTTCAATCACGCCGCAACGGAGCTATAAATCGACGTGCTTTTTGCATGAATAAATTAAAGCGAATACCTTTAGAGCATCTTGGAAATTTAAAGTGTCGAGCCCAAAATTATTTACTAGTAATATTCATTCTAAATCTCTCGGAAACTATTTAATTTTCTGGGATGAAAAGTAACCTACCGCAGTCTCCAGGAAGCAAGATATCACTGTATGAAATTAAAATAAAAAATTCACAGGTAATATGAAACGATATCAGATAAATAGTCAGACATACTGATATTTGTGAATTTATAATAATTAGTAGAGATATAAATTTGTCAAGAAATATATCAAAAAGATAAAATAAACAGACAAACAAAACAATACTTTCCAACTGTGGCCTTTTCGTATAAAACAAATCATATACAATTTTTTATTCGCTTATACAGCGAAAATAAAAATATTCCCGAATGTCGCAAAATGTTATTTTAACCCAACCATGTTTCAATTGTTTGAATAAAGTTTTATTTTTCTTGGATTTTGCAAAAGCCCCAATTAAGCGTACGAAAATAGCCAACGGCTTAAGAACTAAGAACTCTTTTGAACTAAATATAAAGCGAAGAGATTAAAAAGGTTTAAAAGCTCTGTTATACAAGGAAAACATTACAATTATGGTAGTTTTGTTAAAACTTTTGTTAGAGAAGCTGCTAAGAAAGCCGCTTTTGAGAAATTTGTTTATCATAATCGTACCTGTGTTTCTGTATTTTTTTTTGCCATATCAAAAAGATGGAAACAATTTTCATATTTTTATAGCTTTACCAATTTTCCCCAGTGCCAATTAAAAACTATGAAAACGGTTACTCGTCGATTTAATGCCGCTTAATGAACCCTGGTAAAAGCGAAAACTTTCCGCCTCTATATTTTGCTGAGTGCTCATTTTTAAATCAGCTCTCGTATAGTACTATTTTAACCTAGGCATTATTATAACTATTTGGTGTTTTAAGTTATAAAACCTTTCCACCTTACTTAGGTGGTTAAACCACACCACATAAATCTTCCAAATTATTCTTAACGTACGTTTCATTTCGACACTTTCATTTCGATGTTGACTAGACAATACTTAGCCCCCAAAATTGTGACCTGCGATTCCTGAGATCTTAAATCCTATTGGATTACAGATTGTTATTCCTCCAACAGATAAACTTATGTTATACCTCAGTAGAATGACAACTGGTGTTTTCACGTAGGAACTCAGTTAATAAAGCTCTTTATAGTAGGAAAGTGAAGTTTGGCTTTTAAAATGACATGATACAGTTTTGTGTCTCCAAAGAGACAAATGAGTCATCTCTTTTGGGTCCTATAGTCCTGCCCAACACTATAATACAAGAGTCCAATCGGAATGTTTAGCGCAAAATAGGTCAACAAGTTTAGCCCGGTTGTTTTCAAGCCCGGACGGAACAGGACAATAATTGCAGTATTATTTAAGTTTAAAACGGGGAATGTACGCAGAGCAAGTTTACACACAACGCAGCTGGCTTGGAACTGTTAGCTACATGAAGGCTTAAGGCACCAGCGGAGGGTAAATTGCTCATACAAACGTAATACCAAAATAATTTGTAATTCGAGCATATTTCCTCCATATTATGCGATTATTAAGATTGAACTTGTATTTATCTAGGTCCCTGGATAATTATTTTTTCAAAATACTTTTCCAAAATTAAATGTAAGCAAATTGCGTTTTGCATGTTTTTACGACATAAACAACATGTTTTCTCCTTATTTGTTTCATATTAAAACCAACGATATCTCACGTACTAATTGATCAGGAACATAGGCTATATTGTCAAGTTACAGAATAACAACACGAAGTTAAAAACACAACAATTTTTCATTCATCATTTTTGGTATTCACGGAACAAGACTAAATGTATAACAAATTCTGTACGCTCATATTGCTATCGCGCTTGCACGCGATCATGTGTCATCAGCCAAATAGGGATAGCAATATACTGGCAAATTTATATTTGCGGTTCGAGTAGAAGTTGCGAGCGGTTTTCGCCGGCCTCTTAAGTTTTTGTATTCTGGCACATGCATGCCACTGCGTTCTATTCTTTTATACACTACTGTTTAATAATTAAAAAAAGATTTGCCATTCAAATACTACAAGTGTTTTTTAATCGACAAAGATACCAATTAAAAAATGTTGTTGATTAAAAGAAGGATGACATAAATGCAGCGTTACGTTCAATTTAGGACAAAAATCAATACTAACTAATATTAGAAATGCGAAAGTGTGTCTTTCTGTCGGTCCGTCTAACTTTCATTCAAATCAGGTAGTACCAGTGACCCCACTGACTTTCTATCTGCTCGCATCTGTTACACCGAGTTTGATGAAATTTGGTACAGAGATAGGTTGTATCGCATGAAAGGACTAGATGTAGGCTACTTTTTATCCCGGAAAATTGAGTTCCCGCAGAAATCTAAGAAACTTAATCCACGCGGAAGAAACTTAACCCACGCGGTTGAAGTCGCGTACCACACTAGTATCAGATAAATCAAGAATCAGAATCAGAATCAGAAATTATTTATTGCATTATACACATAATTTTTATAAAGGTGGTACAAAAGACAAAGATAAGTAAGTGTATTACCATTGTCATGGCGTGCAATACTTGAAAAATAGTCTAAGTTACAATTAATATCCAGGAATTTCTTGCAAAAATATATAAGTCAAGTGTTTGAATAAAATAATAATAACAATTTCAAGTCTTTGAATAAAATAACTAAAAAATTGTTTGAAATTGAAAATGTCATACATATAAATTAAGAGTCAAAGAAATATTCCATTAAAATAATTATTATTACAATCAGTATTGGCAATGTACCTATTTGCATAAACCCAGCATATAATTCAGCTAGCTGTCATTGAAAAAATCATCTAGGCTGTAGTAGGCTTTGTTTACTAACTAATTCTTTAACACTCTCTTGAATTTAGGTAGGGGAAGTTCTTTGATGTTATCTGGCAAATTATTATAAACTCGTATGGCCATAATGAATGCACTTTTACGGTAAATATTAGAATTTATTAGAGGCAAATGGAGTCCATCTTTTTGTCTACTTGGTCTGGTACGCAATTCTGATTTCTTTGTAAAAGACTGGTTATTGTTTTTCACCAGAAGGCACAGTTCGAGTACGTAAATTCCGGTAAGAGTGAGAAACCTTTTTCCTATAAATACTGGACGTACGGATTCCTCTCTTTTTTTATTAAATAAAATTCTCAGGCAACGTTTTTGTAGTATAAACGTACTTTCAAACAGAAATACGTCAAATTACCAATATCCCTGTATAATATCAGATACATTAATTACAATTCAACGTTTCCTAGAAACCACCCGACAAAGGCTTGTTTGCCCAAAGAGGCAATTTTGCTGTTCCATGACAAAAAATTACAAAGAGGACATATTTTATTTACATAAAGATGTTGCAAAAGATTTTTTTACTATCATACGCCCAAATGGGTCCAAATTACGAACATGGGGTTGACAGCATTGAAAAATTAGTTGTGTGCAGCAGACATTACCCTCCTTTTGCGCGCCCGTTGGTTAAGAGATCCGTTAGACTTGAGGCTTTTTGTTTCGCAACATTTTATCCTGTCGTCTACAGAATATGCTAATGATAGACACGCTACAAGTCTGTACTCTGTAGTTATATACAATTTTTTTTTAATCCACTACAAGTTAGCCCTTGACTGCGATCTCACCTGATGGTAACTGATGATGCGTTCTAAGATGGTAGCGGGCTAACCTGCTAGGGGCATGGCAGTTATATTAAACTCATACCCCTATACGGTTTCTACACGGCATCGTACCGGAATGCTAAATCGCTTGGCGGCACGTCTTTTCCGGTAAGGTGGTAACTAGCCATGGCCGAAGCCTCCCACCAGGCCAGACCCGGGAAAATTCAGAAATTATAAAGGGAGGTCTTCGAGTATATCTAACCAGTTAATCGAATATCAAGTCATACCCATAATAGGTTTCTAGCTAGCCACGATACGAAAGTTACCAATGAAAAGGCCAATGAAATGAGCCAATGAATCAGGACAGAGACAATTCAGAAAAATATAATATTACTAGATGATTGCCGCGACTTCGTACGCGCGGATCAAGCTTTTTTGATTCCCGCGGGAACTCTTTAATTTTCCGGGATAAAAAGTAGCCTATGTCCTTCCCCGGGATACAAACTACCCCTGTACCAAATTTCAGCCAATTCGGCTGAAAAGACGGGCCAGGAAAGCGTAGCAGACAGACATACAGACAGACAGACAGACACACTTTCGCATTTATAATATTAGTATGGATATGGATATGGATATGGAAGTATCGAAGTATGCACCAGCTTCCAAGTTGCCCCTGCCGTTCATTATCTTCGGAACCTTCCATTAATAAGACAATGCTAACCGCTATGCCTCGTAGCCCTATGCATTATTAACTACATTAATCATTGTTACAATCTCAATTGTTGTGATTAGCAGAATCAATGTCGTCGTCAATGGAATTTGGTCGAACGTTGAGGAGTAGTAACCAATCAAAAACTGTTGCATTAGTTACATTGTAGCAATAACTTTAAGGCCCCAGCCCCCCAATCATGTAAGAATGGCCGATCAAACGTTAAAAATTTAAAATTTTCGTCAAAGTAAAATAAACCATAACTGCATTGAATTAGAGCTCAATTTCATCTGCCCATTCTTATACGTTTAGGTATGTACGATACCCTAAACGTATAAGAATGGGCAGACGAAATTTAGCTCTAATTCAATGCTGTCATGGTTTATTTTACTTTGACGCCGAACCTTTACCATTTGATCGACGATTCTTACGTAATCGGGGGGCTGGTGCATGATATTATGCATCCAAATAAAATAGCAATCTTTTGTCGCAAGACAAGTCTGTAGTATGTGCTTTCCCTAAATAGGCTGCTCGCGAAGCTGGATGGGAATTTAAGAGTAATGTAAGAGAAAAGTTTCAAGTATGCGAGTTTAATATAATGTTTCAAGTTCCTTTGAACCGAACGCGTTGTTTCAGACTTGGAATGTAACAGTCGATTTATTTGCTAACTTTTAAATGGGATTTTATTTTCATACCTCCCTGGTTTTGTGGTGTCTACTAATGCCAAATTTTAAGTTTGATTCCCCGTTGAGAAAGAAAGGCATCTCAGATAAATTGAAGTTTTACTTGAGATTATATTATTACATGAGAGGGTATGCAGCTGCTGAAAATAAAATTTTATCTGGCAATCTGAGGATATACTGCAAAAAAATGTATTATTGTAGACAAAAGTAGTTTTTATTAATAACAAGCTGATGCCCGCGACGTCGTCCGCGTGGATTAAGGTTTTTTGGTTCCCACGGGAACACTTTGATTTTCCGGGATAAAAAGTAGCTTATGTCCTTTCCCGGGATACAACCTACCCCTGTACCGAATTTCATCAAAATCGGTTGAACAGATGAGCCGTGAAAGCGTACCAGACAGACAGATAGACAGGACTTTAGCATTCATAATATTAGTATGGATGCAATACTGACACTGAGACCAAATTTGATAATATGTTTATGCCCTGACGTGATTCATGACAAAGTTTTCTATCAAGTAGCAAAAAAAAGGATCAAATTGTGGTAATCTCGTAAAACAGTGTTATAGTCTAAAAAGGATATAGATCAAACGAACCAATTTCCCAGATACCGGAAGTAGTTCCGTATTGCGTTTAATACCACAGTCCACAGTACCAGATAGTTTTATGTTCCCGGCCACAAATCAATGTTGACTCTAATCTCGATGGGGAGTCGACATACGCTATGTGTTACAATTTGTCAAAACACTAGACCATAGGGTCTACTATAAACAGTGCTAGTTCTAGAACCACTAGTTTTTAGTTTCTGCAAAATAAATGGGATATGTGCAGGCTATTAATAGGTAAGCCTGCCCCCTGAAAGAGGTAATAATTTTCACATAATTTACTTCAGGGTTTCCGACAAAATTATCATACAACAAATTTTTATCAATAAATTTCATTTCATTGATTAACAAATCCGGCTGTTCAAGTCTACTCTACTTTTTCTCTTCATTTTTCTTTTTTTCTCTTCGAAAAAATACCACAGACAATTTTTTTTTGTAACGAACAAAAGATCCACGCAAATACTTTTATAATATGGAGTTGTACAGACTAAGACGACAGGATTAAACGAGTTTCTCCTTAGAATAGGAACTTGCCTGACGTATATTATGCACCTTAAAATATTTGACGTGCCCTGAAAATTTTGGACCGCATAGTCATAGTCATAGTTTTTTCGTCTATTTGTCTAACACGGCATGATCACTCCTACACGTGTAGCTCAATAGTTCCCAGCCACAAATCTTGTTATATCGCGAAAGCTATTTATGTCGATGTATTTGGATTGGAGCCAGTGGGATGAAGCCTGTATCTGAAAATGAATGTAACGAAACGATGAAGAAATTGCTAATCAAGATTCGTTTAGTTAAGCTATCTGAAAAAATACAAAAAAATGGGTTAAATGGAAAACAAATTAGTGGTAAAAAAATTATAGTTTTTGCAATCCCATTTGGCCTTATTTGTGATGACGAAGTCTAAGATGGTAGAGGGCTAACCTGTTAAGGGTATGGCAGTTATTTTTAACCCATACCCCTAGTCGGTTTCTACACGGCATCGTACCGGAACGCTAAATCGCTTGGCGGCACGTCTTTGCCGGTAGGGTAGAAACTAGCCCCGGCCAAACCCTCCCACCAGACTAGACCAGATCAGAGAAAATTCAGAAATAATATATTCCCAATAAATAAATAACCCTGTCGGAAATCGAACCCGGGATTAAACTCCCACGTTAAGACAACAGCGCTCAACACTGAGCCGGGGAGGTCGTCAAATTTAAACTGAATATAGATTCCCATTAAATAGCAATAACTCTTCCAGGTTTTCCAGAGTTTCTAAGTGATAATACAACCTTATCGATACGACCTTCATTTATTTATTAGCTTATTGAACCCTAAAAGCGAGGCAGGGATCAAGCCGTCCAATATGAGATTAGCGATTAGGGCAATTTGGCTTATGGAGCGTAATTTCTGCTGAAAATTTGGCTTTACTGTTTCCATCTCTATAATCTTTTAATAACTAGACTGTGCTCATATTATTGTGAGAAGGATTTATTACAGTAAATAACCCGTATATTTCATTAGCAAAAATATTCCTACAATACTAATAATACAATCTCGTTTTTTAAAATACTGAAAATATATTCAACCACACTCATTCACACACTCTCTCTCTCTCTCACACACACACACACAGACACACACACACACACACACACACACACACACACACACACACACACACACACACACACACACACACACACACACACACACACACACACACACACACCGCACACGTGCATTTAATAAATCTGTGTTCTTCAATGTAGATAAAATATTTAAAACAAAAATTTGATCATACTTACCTGCATGTTTCATCTATGTAGTTGTATAAATGAACCATTTATTTAAGGAGAGCGCGGCTGTCGCCTATAACACAGGTCTATACCTATCTTAGGGACAGTTGGTTTTCTGTATGTCTACGTATTTTGTTTTTGTAACTACAATTTAGAATATTATTAAGTTTTGCCTTGTGAAATGCAGAAATGTTTTTGTAATTGTACTTATGTATCTTTGGAGCAATAAACAATTATTTATTATTATATTAAAATAGCGGATACCCGGCGTGTGCTACTACGCTAAAAAAAGGAATTTTAATTTATAAATAATTATAGTGGTCTAAAACCATCTTCGCATTATTGGCTTTCTAATGAAACCGTTTTGGGGTAGGTACATCGGTTGGATGGTTTCAAAGGCTATAACGGACATCGGTAGTAACATTTTTTGTGTTTTATTTATTAGGATTTTGACAATAGTAGAGTCTTCACGACGGCCCTATTCTACGCGACAAATGCGACAAGGCGACGCGACTGATAGTATCGAATAGTAGCTGAGCCTTCTCGTGGCCTACGTTTTCGCGTAGATAAGTCTGTCATATTCTATGGAATATATCGCGTCACTTTGCGTCGCTCATCTTCATTAAGTATTGACTCTTCTATTGATTAAGTTTTTAGCCTTAGTCACTAGATCCGTGTTGATAAAAGCATTGTAATTACCATATAAAATTTGACATTTAAGTAGACCAAATTATGGTTCTATAACATTATTTCAAGATCAGATTATTTTAAAAACAGCTGCCAATTAACAGTTGCTCCTATCAAACGGCAGTCATTAAAACGCATACTGCTACGCTGTAGAACCAACTGTATCACCAATTCAATACTATTAGCAGATTAATGGGATTATCGAAAGCAATTCTCTTTAGTCTGCTGATATCCTAGTACTATAACTGCCTCGTTGGTTCAGTGGTTCATGTCCAATTGCGGATGACGAGGTTCGATTCCCGGGTCGGTCCATAATTAAGTATTAGGCTTCTATTAAGTGTGTCTCAGTGCTGGTTCGGAGTTAGAAAGTTAGCGGTATTTCAACCACGGCATATTTCAGCACGGTACTGCGCCTGATATCTTCTCCGGTCGTGTCGGATTTTCCGTCCCATCAGGCTATTAAAATATCTAACCACTAAAATATATCACGTGCAGATGGCTAATTTCAGTGAAGATTGGCCACCCTGGCCAAAATTCGGTCGGGAGGACATTATACTAGCACACAATTATTATACTGATTACCCTACTCTATGAAAGCTCTCAATAGTCCTTAATTAATGAGTCTTGTTAGATTTAATTTATCTTTCATAAATATTAAAGTATCTTTCTTAAGTATTATATTATGATAATATTATTATATTATTATATTATTATTATATTATTATATTATTATTATATTATTATAATTATTATTTAAGTATGCCTCACTCATAGAGAGTTACATATTCGTTCCGTTTGCCGTGGAGACCCTGGGGCCGTGGAGTCTTAGTGCCAAACATTTTTTGCGAGTTATTTCACCGCGGTTTCACCTCATCTGGTGATGAAGGGCTGTCTCACTTTTTGGGCTAAGGATCAGCCTGGCTGTCCAGCGCGGAGATGCAGACAGTATTCTTGCCACCAGACGAGGCAATTCCACGCGTGCAAGGTTTATATAGTAATTGGGTTAGGCTAGCTAGCTTTAAGTTCTATTGTATTGTTTTCAATAAAATATGTTAAAAAAAACTTTAATAAATAAATTGAATTATTAAATTTCTCAGGTAAATATTTCTTTAGTACAAGCCACGAGTTTTTATATTGTTCCGTACCACTAAACTACAGCTACTAAAGGCTACATAAAATAAGAAGGTAAATGTAATATGAGGTACTAAGGCCTTATAAAGTAGTTAGAGTCTTTGAGATTTGATATGCCTATAGGCTCCAGAAACACGCCACATTTGCTTTCAATTCGTTTTCCTGAATGACCGAGGCCTTTCAGCATTTTGATCAAGAGGAGTGCTGTAAGAAACCTTTTAATTTATAGCCAATAAAAATTAACAAGTTGATATCCATCAAGACTAGGAGTTGAATCGACTGACCCAACAAGAAATCAAACCGTAGACCTGTGGAATTCTACGAAGCACACCACTGCACCATACAGGATTTATGTAAAATCTATGAACCGACACTAAACATTACTACTAATGCTACTAGGGGTTTATGGAATAGTAAGAGTCTTGAAGGACGTGTTAATTCTACAAAATGTTAAAAAGTCAGAAGGGGGTCTACTCTCTTTCTCTAAAACGAAACTTCGCAAACAAACGAACGAAATTTCGTTAACTCCTCTCCTACATAATATTATCTCTATGCTCCTCTCTATTTTGTTTTCGTACACGCAGACGAAGTACGGATCCATAGAAAATTTTCGTGACCGATTGGATTGAACGATTTTGTGTGGGTCTATTAACCGACTAATTACGTTCGTTTGCGAAGTTTCGTTTGAGAGAAAGAGAGTAGACCCCCAGGTCTGTAGACCGCTTTATTGTTCCTAGCCGCTGCGATTGGCTCAACGCGCTTTAATTGGTACTTCCAATAACTGATTCATGGCAGAACTGAATTAATCAAATATAAATATTATAAATGCGAAAGTTTGGATGGATGTATCGATGTATGGATGTATGGATGTTTATTACTCAATCACGCCCGAACGGCTGAACGGATCTGGATGAAATTTGGCACAGAGATAGACTATAGTCTGGAATAACACATAGGCTACTTTTTATCCCGGAAAACTAAGAAGTTCCCGCGGGAACCAAAAAACCTCAATCCACGCGGACGAAGTCGCGGGCATCAGCTAGTAGATAATAAATCCACGGGTAGGATTTTTACTTCCGAACTTTTGATTTCATTTCACCAGTTTTATTTAACTGGAACTGCAGTTGAGGAAGGTCATCATCATCATCATTACAACTCATTGCCCTGTTCTGAGCACTGACAGGGGTCGGGCCATAGTCCACCCCGCTAGCTAAGTGCGGATTGGCAGTTTCACACCCCTTCGAGAACATTATGAAGAACTCTCGGGCATGTAGGTTTCCTTAATTTACACTTTACAGTTTAAAGTATCTAAGTAATATGTAACGCACACATCCGAAAAGTTAGAGGTGCGTCCCCTGGGATCGAACCTGTGACCCTGTGTCTAAACCACTAAAACTAAGACTGCTTCAGAGTTAGATTAATCAATTACAAAATTGGTGCTTTAGATAATAAGGTAAGCTCGGATTTTAGACCGACTCACATCCCTGAGTTACCAGGGCCTCATAAAACAGCGAGAGGTCTTTCGGTAACATACGTATTCTCGCAACACGCCACATTTGGTTTGAATGCGTTTTCCTGAATGGCCGGTCCCTTTCATCCGCCCTTTGATCAAAGGCGCCTGTTAGAGCGTTTCCTTTCACATCAACGTGTTAACGTAGTATTTCCTCGAAATTGAATTGGGTTGCCTCAAAACAATAATTATTCTATGCTGAATAATTAATATAGTTATTACCGTAAATACTCGTCCGTAATAACCCCGTTCGTAAGTAGTAATAACATTTAATTTTTTTATTACTTAAATAATTGTTTCGCTCTAAAGTACCTCGACTATTTTTATTTTTTGAAAGTTACTGGAGTAAATATATTTTATTGTAAACTAGCAGATGCCCACGACTTCGTCCGCGTGAAATAAGTTTCTTGAATTCCTACGGGAATTCCGTAATTTTTCGGGTTAATATATAGCCTATGACACTCACAAATAATGTGGCTTTCTATTGGTACCAGAATTTTCAAAATCGGTTCAGTAGATCCAGAGATTACCTCTTACAACCTCACAAACTCACAAACTTTACTTCTTTATATTTTTAGTAAAACCTAAATCCACGCGGGTAAATGGTAAATGGGCCTCGTCTTGTCTATACTAATTTAGTATAGACAAGACGAGGCCTACCTATGTTACCCGCGTGGATTTAGGTTTTTGAAAAATCCCGAGCGGACTCTATTTTCCGGGATAATAAGTAGCTTTCGTACCGGGGCAGCCCCCGGTATAAGTGTTGTATCTCTGTGCTAAAGGTCTACATCGGTGGCATTTATGGGCTCTGAAAAACAGCAGCAGACTTCATGCATTCGCATTTGTATTATGAGTATGGAAGTACGTTTTATTAAACTGTTTTTGTTGTTTTTTGTATTGAGTATTGTATGCTCGTGAAAAAAGCTTACTATACAATCGAAGATTACGTAAATGATAAAAAAAAGCGTGGATTTGATTCGCTCCAGCTATGCGTGGGACTGCAGTTACTTGTATCATTATGATGATTGTAAGTTTTGATGGAAAAGAGCAACCACCGAGTTTCTTGCTGGCTCTTCTCGGTAGGAATGGCATTCCGAACCAGCGGTAGATTCATATTATAACGATTCAAAAGCGCTTGTAAAAGCTTATTTGAATAAAAAACATTTGAATTTTGAATTTTTTGAATTTTGAGGAACCGATAGGCGTTGTGGTCCTAACGCTCTTGGAATGGCGGCCTCCCACAAGGTGGAGAGAAGATCTCAAGCGTGTAGCTGGGAGCCGCTGGAAACAAGCGACACAAGACCGTGTTCTGTGGAGATCCATGCAGGAGACCTTCGTCCAGCATATTATATACTCGAGTAAAAGAAACACATCTGACTTCTTAGGCATTTATTGCGAGAGGGGAAGATGACAGGTGACACTTATTAAATAGATTGAAATGATGACACAATATCTTAGCCTACCCGCACTTACATCCATATTATCATACACTAGATGATGCCCGCGACTTCGTCCGCGTTATTTATTTCACGCGAGAACTCCTTAATTTACGGGTTAAAAAGTAGCCTATGTCCTTCCCTGGGATACAAACTATCCCCATACCAAAATTCATCAAAATCGGTTGAATAGATGGACCGTGAAAGCGTAGCAGACAGACAGACAGACAGACAGACGGGCACACTTTCGCATTTATAATATTAGTATGGAAGTATGGATATGGATATGGATTACACAGCAGTGGACGTCTATTGGTTGAGACGATGACAATGACTTTTTTTTAACGTTGGAATCACATTCAGGCAAACAAGCACCAACAAAGGTTATAACAATTAAACAATTTTCACTTTTAGCTTTATAATATGATTAAATTTTGCAAACAAAAGGAAATAAAAGCCCGCAGCGCGCTTGTTGGAATATTTTATAAAGGGTTCCGTATAAAATGGAACCAAACTTCTGTATTTAATAACCTGGCTTTATTTTTTGCCAAACAACAATACCAAGTTATAAGCGTTAAATTAAGTTTAAATATAAATCGATATGCCTGTAAGGACCTCGCAGACTGCTAAAGACTCAAGTAACGACGACGTAGTTACAGCTGTGTAATATCGGAAGGACGAGGCGAAGCCGAGGACTTCCCAAGTGATTTTAAAATGATAATACGCTAGCCGAGGCCTTTTTAGGTAAACGAGTGTTTTAAATATCATAGGCCGTGACTCAAAAATAAAATAAATAAATAGACTAAAAATTCATAGACTAAATAAATAGACATAGACATAGACATTCATAGACATAGTTTAAATATCATAGACTATTTCAGCCGAGTCTTGTACAGTACTTTTCTCTAATGTATAAGGAAACAATAAAAATATATAATTTGTTAAGAAAGCTTTTCTTCATTGCCGATAGATGCCGTTGACTTGCCTTAAGCGAAGCGAAAAAATTCTATGTCTATGCTTAAGTCACGTTAAAACATTGTTTTGTACGGGATACATATTGAAATATGAGTTCCTATTTTAGTATTAGCAGCTAGAAAAGAGCCATTGTTATATGGTAATATTACAATGGCCATATATTGTAATACTAGCTGATGCCCGCGACTTCGTCCGCGTGGATTGAAGTTTTTCGGTTCCCGCGGGAACTCTTTAATTTTTCGGGATAAAAAGTAGCCTATGTGCTATTCCAGACTATAATCTATCTCTGTGCCAAATTTCATCCAGATCCGTTCAGCGGTTGGAGCGTGATTGAGTAACAAACATCCATCCATACATCCATCCAAACTTTCACATTTATAATATTTATTTGATTATAATGGTTATATTACCAATTATGGTATGGATAGACTACCGCTTTACTGATGTCGAACAATTTCCGATCAAGCTCTCGCTCTAGTGTATAGTCTATAGTGTGTAGTGACATATTTTCAGCTAGACAACTTTTTCTGTCCGTAGTGTGTTTACTTTTAGCAAGAGGTGATAATAGTCTCTTAGTTGAGTTGTTTATGGAAGGACCAGATAACCTACCGCTGCTATCTTAAGAACCCCTGTTACTTTGCGATGAATGGAAAAGATTACGACCCTCAGCAATGAGGGAAAGCCACGCAAAGAGAGAATGACCTAACTTTTTACTTGCCCTATACACGGAACCCTCAGTGTGTAATCAGTCTCACGCTTGACCTTTTATTTCGTACATGGCCCGTATTATGTACATGGGTTTGACAGCCTTGAGAAATTAGCAGTACGAAAAAGCTTTACTCTGTTTTGAGAGAAACATTCGGATAAATAAATTGGCAATATGCCAAGTTGTATGTCAACGCGCGCGAGTTTAATGCAGAGCTTATGTATGGTGACACATACATAAGCTCTGCATTCAACTCGCGCGCGTACTATACTTACTTAAGTGGTTGTAGGTATTATGACGTTTATTTTGCCATCACACCCAATATCCCAGGTTAGTTATTAGTTACCCAATATTACCCAATATCCCATGTAGTATTTTATTTTAATTTTTTAGTCCGATTTATATACATTTATTTTTAAATAATTTTGAATATATTTTTAAACAAAAATTTTTGTCTCACATTTAAAGTTACTGTTGTGTTTCATATCGACATTCTTTGTCATAATAATTCATTGACTTATATGTAGTATAGGTACATATAAGTCAATGTAATAATTGTTACTATGGGTTGTAATTATTGCCTGAAATTAATAAAAGTTATTAGTTATTTATTTATTTATTTTTTAGTGTGTCCACTGTGTGTGAGTTCTCTTTACAAGCTTTTATTTAATTTGCAAAGTTTTTTTACGTATTTGTTAAGGTCAAATCTAGCAACTGAAGGTTAAAACAGTTATTCGCAACCTATTGAGTTGAAGTTTTGCATGACACGATAAGTTTGTATAGCAATGCATGGTTAGCTGACGTCATTCTAAATCCAATATGGCGGACTCCCAAAGATGGCCGACTAGTTATTTGACGATACGGGAGGGCGGTTTCCCCCATACAATCGTATTAGTCTGTTTTCTCCGTGAATAATTACAATAGAGAAAATATTTGTGCACCATAAAATTTATACGAGTCCGTGCCATGTCCCTATGTTTTGCTTTTTTCAATAAATTAATAATTTTAAGAATTTGGAACCTTCAAAAATTGCAAAAAATGGCCCAGTTTTCGCGTCATCATCAGATATCCCGCATATAAATTTGACGAATATAATCAAAAAAAGAAAAACATACCGGCATAGCCTGAGTCCTTCTTAAATTGTTCTTGAAAAAAAAATTAAAATCGGTTGTGTTTTGGAGGAGGAAACAGAAAAATACGAGAGTAAGAATTCGACTGTTTTTCATAGGTATTATCGGTCCAAGTTGCAGTTGTCCCTATCGGGTGTTATGGAATTCTATTCGAGGAGCAGCGCGACGGCAATATAATTGTTCAATACCTATTCTCAAAGTTTCCCGTTCATCCCATATCCTCTTAAGGGTATCAATTAAAAAGGGGTTGCTAAGGATAATACGAAAAATTAAATGACACACTGACACAAATGAGGGACGAGTGGCCTAGTTGCGACAACGCATATCAGTCGATTGCGATTGTTAAGCAACGTTGCCCCAAGTCGGTCTCTGGATGGGTGACCGAATTTGGTAGTCTGAAATTGGCCTTTTTGTTTCCTTCGTGCCTCGGAAAGGACGTTAAGGTCGGTCCCGGTTATTATCACTAACATCTGATAATAAATAATCGTTAGAAACCTAGGAGTTGAAATAGTATCTACTCTTAGTCGAGTGACGAGTCGTATGCTTCGAGGCGAGGAAGGACCTGGAAACCCACCGCATTATTATCCCAAGAAAACCCCTGCCATTAAGTGATTAATGGAAAGGGCTCATTACCCCTCAGCAATGAGGAATACGACGCAGAGAGAGAACACAAAACAAACTTAAAAGGTAAATCATGAAAATTAAATCATAAAATAATCTATGGATAACAGATTCAATTAAAAACTAGCTAGTTGCACAAAACAGTTGCATGTTAACAAAGTTGCATAAAACAGTTGCATGTTAACAAAGTTGCATCTTGACAAAGTTGCAACTAGAGCCAGCTGCAACCGCGAGCTGTGTTTAAAACTTGAGCCCCGCGCAGTTTGAGCTATTTTGAGCTTAATTTATACGACCTATTGTCTTGTTGCATTCACGCTTAGAATCGGCGAGTTTAAACTTGTTGACTTTACTTGTTATGAACATTGCAATTTGATAGTTGGACGTTGGATTAGCTTGGATGATAGAGTCAGTAAACTATATATACTCGTATATATTTTTATTCCACTACAAACCCTTGACTGCGATCTCACCTGATGGTAAGTGATGATGCAGTCTAAGATGGTAGCTAAGATGCTAAGATGGTAGCGGGCTAACCTGTTAGGGGCATGGCACTTATATTAAACTCATACCCCTATTCGGTTTCTATACTGCATCGTAGGTACCGTAACGCTAAATCGCTTGGTGGCCGCTAGGGTGGTAACTAGCCACAGCCGAATCCTCCCACCAGGCCAGACCAGGGAAAATTCAGAAATTATAAATTCCCAAATTGACCCTGCCGGGGATCGAACCCGAGACCTCCGCACGTTAAGACAACAGCGCTACACACTGCGCCACGGAGGTCGTCAAAAAGTTGACCGCAAGACGTATCACAACTGCATATTTTCGGGCGTGTTATGGAACAGTATGGAACGGACTATACGGCAGATTGTGAGAGCTGCGCAGAGCACTCGCACTTCAGCTCAGAGACAACTATTTGATTGGCGCTAACCATTGACTTACCAATACATTAGACGCACCATCGAAACGCAAAAAACGGCACGGTCAAATTGTGCACAAATAGGTATTCTGAACAATTTTCGCCTCAGTCGCGCATGAGTACAATAGGCGACAAAATGTCGTATGTGTCGAATTGTTATTACAAAATTGAACCCTAAATATATGGTTGGTTTTTGTGAACCGTTTGGTGTCTCATTCTATATTATCTATAGCTGTGTTTGTATAAGCAATTGTGGTCGCTTTTTGAGTATTAATTTGTAGGTAATGTTGTATCCTTAGTTGGTTAATCGATGGCGTTAACTATACACAGCTCTGTAACTAGAAGTTAAAGTGCCAGTCCCGTTTATCACGGAATCCCACAAAGCGGTAAGTTGAGCGGGGAACTGAGCTCCGTATTAACTGCACTTACATTACATCGCGAACTTCTCTCCTACGAATTTTGAATGAATTGCGTTTGAATTGTGGAAGTCGTGATTGTTGTTTAGACAACCAGCCTCTTAATAAAGATCTAGCTCCACTTGAGATGAACGGAGCGGCGTGGCACGTAGCGGCAAATAGTATTTGTATAAGTTTGTAAGGGGCCGTGTCGTACAGTGAATATCCGTGCCACGTCGCTTAAGTGCGCCCAGCTCCATACAACCTTATATAACGTACTTGCCGCTACGTGACGTGCCTTGACCTTGAGATGGTCGCGTTCATCAAGAATCACACTGTACCTATAGTACGCCGTAGTGGTGCGACTGCAATCTACTTCTTTCTGGATCCTCCAAAAAACATGGCGTGATGAGTTGGGTATTTGACAACTAGTCAAATTAGCAACTCTTTTTCAAACATCAAAACGCGTGCTTAGTATGGGATTTTGTATGAAATATTGCTTACGTTATCAAAGTTCGACGAATTTTTTTACTTTAATCGATAGTTTAAAATAGTTATTCAATACAAATCTAACAGGGGACGTGGATATTACGACTTTTGGGAGATCCTCTATTTAATAATCACTAAAAAATTATTTATTTTAATAGTAGTCAAAATACCCAATGATATAAATTCACAGTTGAGTGGCCCATAGAGGCATCAAATAGGGAGATGAGGAGAAATCAGAAGGAGGCCTTTGCCCAGTCGTGGGACAGTGCAGGCTAAATTAGTGGACCATTTTCGTTGCACACGTCATCTTGGCCGCCGGCCTATTTGTACTTGTTTGGGCGACAGTCGCCGCAAAAGACGTAAAGCTTTTTGTCTGCTAACAGGGTATCATTTTTCAGGGCTGTCAACCCCACGTTTATAATTTGGGCCATATGAAAAAAATGTTTTTCAGACACACCCATTGTGTAAAAGATTCCTTTTGTTTGCAAATTTTGCGTCATCCAGTGTCTCTGTAGCGAAAAAATTGTCTCTTTGGGACCGTTGCCAGCCTTTGTACAGAGTTGCTTAAATATCGTTTTAAATATTACACTTTTAAATTGTACCAAAGGGAAGATTTATATATAAATCTTCCCTTTGGTAAAGTACAAGTAAAAGCTTATATATAAGCTTTTACTGGCAACTTCCAACCCGCTAAGATACCACCGAATTGAGAACATTTCCCTTTTTTTTTGGAAAATGCTTCGAAATTCATCGTCATTGGCATCTTATTGTGGGGCAGAGCTGCTGATATACAAACAATTTTTTTTGCAAAGGAGGGCGATTCGGTCAATTTATAAACTCGGATCACGTGAGTCTATATACGTATACATTATATTATATATACTACTAGCTGATGCCCGCGACTTCATCCGCGTGGATTGAGGTTTTTCGGTTCCCGCGGGAACTCTTTAATTTTCCGTGATAAAAAGTAGCCTATGTGTTATTCCAGACTATAATCTATCTCTGTGCCAAATTTCATCCAGATCCGTTCAGCCGTTGTGGCGTGATTGAGTAACAAACATCCATACATCCATACATCGATCCAAACTTCCGCATTTATAATATTTATTTGATAAAGTGGTAGATTCACTTGACGATTCAAAAGTACATAGTTGTAAAAGTTTATTTGAATAAAAAACATTTGAATTTTGAATACCTTTTTATTGTAACGTCTTGTTTTTCAAAAAAGAGCAACTGCCGAGTTTTGCCGGCTCTTCCCAGTGGAATCTTCTTTCCGAACCGGTGGTAGAGTCAAAACATGACGTAACATAAGAGACACCTGTATGTCCTACATTGTTTTAAATAAATTGAGTATTCTATATCATCAAATAGGAAACAGGAATCCTGCTGTTTCTAGGAATTGTACATTTCAAAGCAGCAAAAGTTTGACCAATTAAAACTAGCTAAAAATTATAGCTAGCTAACTAACGCAGAGTTAAGCTAATTAGCCGGTTTGAAATCTGGACAGAAATAATACATCCCAGCCGGGTAACTCCCTGGATGTTCGCTAACTTTGAGTATCTGTGGGAAATGTCGCTTTAATTTTTGATTCAACTTTTTAATTATGATGATGTCCTCCCGATCGAATTTCGACCACGGCGGCCAATCTCCACAGAGATTAGCCATCTGCGCGGGAGATATTATAGTGCACAAGTGTGTGCGCATACACAGATGCACTCTCTGTTCCTTTGCTCTCATAGCCCGATGGGACGGAAGATCCGACACGACCGGAGAGAGATCAGGCGCAGGACCGATGGCTTAAGGGACCGGCGACCGCCGCTCGCAACTTCTACTCGAACCGCAAATATAAATTTGCCGTTATATTGCTATCCCTATTTGGCTGAAGACACGTGATCGCGTGCAAGCGCGATAGCAATATGAGCGTACAGAATTTGTTATACATTTAGTCTTGTTCCGTGAATACCAAAAATGATGAATGAAAAATTATTGTGTTTTAACTTCGTGTTGTTATTCTGTAACTTGACAATATAGGCTATGTTCCTGATCAATTAGTACGTGAGATATCGTTGGTTTTAATATGAAACAAATAAAGAGAAAACATGTCGTTTATGTCGCAAAAACATGCAAAACGCAATGTGCTTACATTTAATTTTGGGAAAGTATTTTGGAAAAATAATTATCCAGGGACCTAGATAAATACAAGTTCAATCTTAATAATCGCATAATATGGAGGAAATATGCTCGAATTACTAATTATTTTGGTATTACGTTTGTATGAGCAATTAGCCCTCCGCTGGCGCCTTAACGTGCTCTCCGAGGCACGGGGGTGAAACACCGCCAACTTCCTAACTCCGGGCTAGTACTGAGAATTTCTTGTCAGAAAAACCCAATACTTGTTATGGCCCGACCTGGGACTCGAACCCGGGACCTCGTCGGCCGCAGTCGAACATGCTAACCACTAAACCAACGAGACAGAGGAGGCAGAGGCAGTTTTATATATACCATAACCAAGAAGCTTAATCATACTATAACATTATGAATGCGAAAATGTGTTTGTTTGTTGGTTTGCTGGTTTGCCCTTCAATCACGCCGCAACGGAGTAACGGATCGACGCGATTTCTTGAATGGGTAATGGGTATAGATAAGGACCTGGTAAATGAAGCTACTTCTTATCCCGGAAAATTAACGCATTGTGAGTTCACGAGATCAAAATATAGGCGCGCGGGGGTGAAATCGACCAACATGTCGCAAAGAATGGAAGAATTAATTTGTTAAAAACCGGCCAAGTGCGAGTCGGACTCGCGCACTGAGGGTTCCGTACAAACCTGTAGTAAGTTTTACGATTTATGACGTATTAAAAATAAAAATTATGTTTGTTGTATGGGAGCCCCCCTTTAATATTTACTTTATTGATATTTAATTATTTATTTTGAAAGGTAATATACAAGTTAATTTTCTGTGAAAATTTGAACCGTCTACCTGTTACCGTTTTTAATATTGAGCAAAAAAATACGAAAAAAACACGTTTATTGTATGGGGACCCCCCTTAATATATATATTTTTTTAATTTTTAGTATTTGTTGTTATAGCGGCAACGGAAATATATCATTTGTGAAAATTTCAGCTTTCTAGCTATCACGGTTTATGAGATACAGCCTGGAGACAGACAGACAGACAGACAGACAGACAGACAGCGGAGTCTTAGTAATAGGGTCCCGTTTTTACCCTTTGGGTACGGAACCCTAAAAAAATAAATATTTATCTACTGTTCAATACAAATTAATCCGATTAATTGTCTTTGATTTTGAAATATGAATTTTGTCTTATATTTCTAGAGAAAATTATAAGTGTCAATAAGGAGAAAAATTGCTATAAAAGGTAAACTAAGAGGTATGTTTAAATTAAATTTCAATGCAGAGATTTTATTTAAATTGTGTTTTGAGATGCGTCAATGGCTGCTTATAGGTCTTGAAAACAGCAAATTTACACTGCTTTAGACAAGTACGTTTTGCCGATTTTACACTATGACAGAGACTAATGGAGCTGCCGTGGTAATTAAAAAAAAACTTTTTCCACGCGTACGAAGTTCTGGGCATCAGTTAGTTAGCTATAATATTATAATCTACATTTTATTTGATGCAGCATTTGATGTGCACTGCCCAACCTGCCGTTCTACCTATATGATCCATTTGTGGCTCTACTGTTGATTCAACAATGCACACATATTGTAAATTTACTCGTATCGCTGAGTGCTTCCTGGGATTTGGATAGGTACAACACCCCAATCCATACTAATATTATAGAATGTCTGTCTGTCTGTCTGTCTGTCTGTCTGCTACGCGGCCTCGGCCTATCTTTTCAACCGATTTTGCTGAAATTTGGTATAGAGGTAGGTTATATCCCGGGGAAGGACATAGGGTACTTTTTATCCCGGAAAATGAAGGAGTTCCCGCGGGAATCAAAAAAGCTAAATCCACGCGGACGAAGTCGCGGGCATCATCTAGTACATAACAGGAAGCTGAAATTGTAATTACTAGTCTATCATGTATCACCGCTTTACTTCCAATAACAGTGTAAAGGATTAATTATTTAAGTGATAAAAAAGCATGGGAATGAATTGTTCCAGCGGCCAATTAATCTAATTATTAATTATAGTTCTATTAAATTTACGATGTTTGTGAGATGGTCATAATAAAAAAAACCGGCTGAGTTTGTTGTGGGCTCTTCTCAGACCAGGGCGAGTTTGGAACCCTTGTAGCTTTAGTTTTAAGATACTGTAATTATCACCATCATCTTTGTTTTTTATTTTTGTTTCGGACGTCATTTTACAGTGTACATAAATGGAATAAATAAATATTGAATTGAATATTGAAATACTACAGCTCTACTTTAATATCATCACAAAGCCAATACTCCTATTCATGTATCCTTATATAATTTTCATGACGCATCCCGTTCCAAATATAATTAATACCCGTCTTAACGTGTCCGCGAAAATTTTCATCCCGATTTAATAACGCAAGCTCACCTAACTAACGCTCGTCAGGCATATTTTAATTAATATCATACACCAGTTAGCTCAGCCACCAAAGAGATTAGAGATAATGGTAGAGCAGCTAATGGTACCGGCAAAGACATACCGCCAAGCGATTTAACGTTCCGGTACAATGCCGTGTAGAAACCGACGAGGAGTATGGGTTTAATACAACAGGTTAGCCCGCTACCATCATAAACTGCATCGCCACTTTTTTTTTTCGTGTAGGCGGAGAAAATCCTCATAGACATCCGACTCCGAATCGGATCGTCACTTACCATCAGATGAGATCGCAGTCAAGGGCTAACTTGTCGTTGAATAAAAAAAAAGCTAGGCTGCTAGGCCATAATGGTTAAGGTCTACTAATCTGGGGTACCTGAGTTTGGAATTCGAGTAAGCTCATGTATAACGGTGAAGGAAAACATCGTGAGAAAACCTGCATGCAAGAAAGTTCCACATGATGATCCTAAGTCAAGTGTAAGTTATGGTGTATGAAATCTGTCAATTTGCACTTGGCAGCGAGGTAAGGCCTAAGTTCTAATATTGGATAGAAGCAGGCGTTACTTTGCGGAAGTCCATGACATTGAAAAAACTAGAAGTTTAATTCGCTATAATCCGCCACAGAAGGTAAATCTATGTGGTACAGTGCGTATCTTGAACTTGCAGCCCGCGATATTCTCCACACCACATTAATCTTCCAAAATACCCTCAACGTACGTTTTACTCCGACACCGGAGCATCTTCAGGAGATGTTGACTCTACAATGCACGATTGTGAAGTCACACAGATTGTGAAGGCCTTGAAAAAACTTCTAGTTTTTTCAAGGCCTAAGTTCTATTTATTGTGAGAGCTTTTTTAATTTGGCTAGTAGGAGACTCCGGCCATGGCCGGTAGTTCCCACGTTACCTATCGGCAAAGATGTGCAGTCAAGCGATTTAACGTTCCAGTACGATGTCTTGAAAAAACCGCTTAGGGGTATGTGTTTAATATAACTACTGCCATACCCCATCTTAGACTGCATCATCCCGTTGACGATCATGCCGTCTCAGTGTCAGGAGATGAGTTTAGAAATTATTTTCCAGGCTATGGAAAGTGGGACTCATTCATTATTTTCATGAAACCAATTTTAAGTTTCAATACAATACTGATCTCTATTCTTTAAAATCGTTGTCTGGAAAAACGAGAAACACAACTAGATCGATAATCATCAAAATTACCTCTAATTTAATCTATTTATCCTATCTGTAGAAACTAGAAACGTGTTTTATATCTTTGCCACTGACATATTCGGTAACACAAAGACGGCATAAATAAGCGACATGAGCTAGATTTCCCAGATGGCTAAACGTGTGACCTGGAAGCCCGATAGATTAAACATGCGATTGATAGTGGCTGCACGCAGCAAAAACTAGAGACACCAGCCCCCCTAGCCATGGTACATTTATGTAGAACTAGCTGATGCCTGCGACTTCGTCTGCGTGGTTTAAGTTTTTTTGATTCCCGCGGGAACTATTTAATTTTCTGGTATAAAAGCCTATATCACTCTCCACGACCTCAACTGTATCTAGGGACCAAAATCACGTCGATCTGTTGCTCCGTTGCGGCGTAATTGAAGGACAAACCAACAAACCAATGAACCAACAAACAAACACACTTTCGCTTTTATATAATATAATATAGATTAGTATGATTTTAGTACCTATGTTACATATTACGTTTCGTGACTATTCTCTTTCCATAATCGTTAACGCTTTAGCGAAAGCGATTAAAAACACTAACCACAGATTTTTCGCTTATTTTTCTCTCTCCGCTACAGCATTAACGATTATAAGCAGTGATAGATTCACTCGACGTTTCAAAAGAACTTGTAAAATAAAACTTGTGAATAAAAAACATTTGAATTTGAATTTATAGAAAGAGAATAAACATAAAACGTTTGTAACTTGGCTAGGGCTGATGGTCGATAAAATAAAAAGTCGATAAAATTAATTAAATGCTAGTCGATAATAAAATAAGAACTGCGCGTTCCTGTAACTGCGGTGTCTATCATAGCTTTTCCCCACGAAAACAAGGGTTTTTCCCAGCGCATTGAGCCAACCTTGAACCTATACTATCATTGATGTAGAATTTTAGTTTTATTTCAATGTATACTAGAGAAAACTATGCTGCCAATATATTTGGCAAACTACAACGCGGAGATTTAACGAAGACACAATTTAACGTGAAAGACAAACCGGGAGTAAATTATAATATTAATTGTATAAGCTTTCGGCGTAGTTTGTGGGGCGTTACACTTAGTAGTGCGAATATTTAGCAAGAATAGCTGCGATAACGAATTTGCACAGACTCGCGAATAGTGAGTTACTTTATTTCTGCAAGTTACAAGCGACCAGCGTTTGGACTATAGATCATTGCGCGGACGCATCAGTAAAAATGCCTCGGGAGGTTAAGAAGTTAACCACACACACTTAATTTTACACCCGCTATCTCTTGTCACTTGCCCCAAAATCTGCGTGCACTTCTCGTCAACTCTGAGCACGGGCGAGAGCAAGCCTTGCAAATCGTGATCTCCAGTTGCATAAATATTTAGCTCATTGAGTAACTTACGTTTAGGCGAGTAAGCCAAAAATTAAGATCAGGAAAATCGCCGGTAAAAACAACTTGATTAAGCATCGTTTAGCATTACCTTGCAGCTTACAGACAGCACTCGCTAGTAAGAAGAAATAAGTGGCGTGATTTTTTGGCAAAAAATGGCAATGGCAAAAACTCTATTAGGCATCGGTTAATCAGCGCCTATAGTATTTTGCCACTATAGATATTTTTTTACCACTCTCGCTCCTCTTAAGAAACCTCTGGTCACTTGTATGGTTGTACCACATACCGCATGCGCTTGTGGCGCGACTGTTTAGCAAGTCTATAGCAACTACAAGCAAGCACTTTAGTGAGGTAGCGAGAGTTACCCGCTCTCGCTACCTCTCGTCACTTGTCCCACACACCGCGCCCGCTAGTGCCGCGACTGTTTAGCAAGTCTAGGGGAGTTCGTTACTCGATTAGGCGCCGGTTAATCAGCGCCTAGCAGCAAACAGTGTATTCCGAATGAATAATCCACTGTATTCGTCGTCAGCCCATTTGCATTTCCTTTTCCGCTCTTCTAATTATTGCAAGACACGTTTCTTGCGCAGTATTTATAAATTTAGTGCATTCGGCGCCATATTTAAACTACTCACATGTGAAAAGCCGGTTCCATACTATGTTAAGCTAGGCGTTAATTCACGTGGCAGTACGCGGCATAATTAAGCCGAAGTAACACACGTTACTTACGTACACATTGATATAATACTAGCTGATGCTCGCGACTTCGTCCGCGTGGATTTAGGTTTTTCGGTTCCCGCGGGAACTCTTTAATTTTCCGGGATAAAAAGTAGCCTATGTGCTATTCCAGACCATAATCTATCTCTTTGCCAAATTTCATCCAGATCCGTTCAGCCGTTGGAGCGTGATTGAGTAACAAACATACATCCATACATCCAAACTTTCGCATTTATAATATTTATTTGATTAATAATAGGGATGATGACAACTCAATCAAATCAGCAACTCTTTATAAAACTTAAAAACGCACTTCTAGTATGGAAGTTGTATGAAATTCACAGTTGTGACGTCATAAAATTTCAACGCACGTTTTTTCTTTAATCTATATTTTAAAATGGTTATCAAACTTAAAACTAACCGAGGATGTGAATTTTATGTCTGTTGGAAGACCCTCTATTTAATAATCAGTTAGAAATATTTTATTTTTGATTTAAGCATCATCCTTATTGTTACAAAAACACGAAAGACTCTAATAATGAAACAATATGGATTTAAGCGGCAGTATCGCCCCTGCTAGTTTTAAGCCAATAAAAACTTGAGACCAATAAATTGATTATGGATAAGATAGTATTAAAAATCTCCGATCATCCGTCAAAGTTGAACAGCATTAATTGTAACAAGCCCGATCCCGCGCAAATGTGACCAATTACAGAATTAACATAACAATACGGCAGTTAAGCGGAAACATACGGGGACAATTTATTACAATAATCGCTTTAA
The DNA here is from genome assembly GCA_917051295.2 of Erebia ligea. NCBI lineage: Eukaryota > Metazoa > Arthropoda > Insecta > Lepidoptera > Nymphalidae > Erebia > Erebia ligea. Next base: position 17,347,016 of record OU785229.1, on the reverse strand, counting down.
AAAAATTGTTTAGCATTTCGTGATAGGTTTTTATTTTATTATTTTACCATTTACCATTATTGTACGTTATCATACTAATATTATAAATGCGAAAGTGTGTTTGTTTGTTGGTTTGTTGTTTTGTTGGTTTATTGGTTTGATGGTTTGTTGGTTTGTTGGTTTGTCCTTCAATCACGCCGTAACGGAGCAACGGATCGACGTGATTTTTGGCATGGGTATCGATAAAGACCTGGAGACATAGGCTACTTTTTATCCCGGAAAATTGAGGAGTTCCCGCGGGAATCAAAAAAACTCAAACCACGCGGACGAAGTCGCGGGCATCAGCTAGCTAGCCATCATTGTTTTGGCAAGTGGCCTAGTTGTGAGTTGCTAATTTCATGTTTGATGGGTGACCGAATTTCATTTGGCCTTTTCGTTTCGTTGCGTCAAGTAATGCAACGGAGTAGCACGTATCGCCATTGGTCCCCAGTTTTATCACTCTCATCTAAGTAATAGTAATTTATCAAGCGCGCTCCAACCCATACCTCATCATTGCTTTTCATAAGCATGATTGTCGTCATGCGCAAGCCTATCTTGTTACAAAAAATAATTTGACAAACTTGTACCTACTCTTAGCAGAAGGACCTGAGAACTAATCGCATTATCATCCCAAGAAAATCCCTACCAACTGTGATTAAATAATGTAAAGGAGCACGACCGTCAGAACTTTTAAGAATATGATATATATGATGCATAAAAAGACGTGTTAAGTATTTTTTATTTGATAATAATATAGTGTTGATCATTGACTGCAATATTCAGTAGTATCACCCAGTGGTACAGAGGTAATGCCACTCAGTGGTGGGAGCTGTGACCTTATAAGTGAGAGGTAATATAGCTGTACCACAGACATATGAGGAGAACCAGACATGGCTGTACCTATTCTGTGTGTAATATGTCTGATTTCGGCTAATTTGTCATCAAATAAAAACTTATGTCAAAGATTAGTCGAATTGGAAATAACTTCAATGGTTCGTCGAAATCGAAACAGGAGTAATATAGTCGATCTCTGCTCCCGGGGAAATGCCACCGATAGCAGATTAACATAACAATGCGGCAGTTTAGTGGAAACACACAGTAGTCTATTGCAACAATAAACGATATTTAAGACGACCTCCATGGCGCAGTGTGTAGCACTGTTATCTTAACGTGCGGAGGTCCAGGGTTCGATCCCCGGCAGGGTTATTTGGGAATTTATTATTTCTGAATTTTCCCTGGTCTGGCCTGGTGGGAGGCTTCGGCCGTGGCTAGTTACCACCCTACCAGCAAAGACGTGCCGCCAAGCGATTTAGCGTTCCGGTACGATGCCGTGTAGAAACCGAATAGGGGTATGGGTTTAATATAACTGCCATGCCCCTAACAGGTTAGCCCGCTACCATCTTAGACTGCATCATCGCATAACATCAGGTGACATCGCAGTCAAGGGCTAACTTGTAGTGGATTAAAAAAACAATAGATTTAAATTATTACTTTTAATTCTGTATACTTCCTACCACTGTTGTTAATTCGCAAGTGTGTCTGTCTGTTACGTTTTTACGGCCCACCTATTTAACCGATTTTGACAAACTTTGATAAATAAGTTATGTCCTGGGGAAGGAAGCAGACTGTAATATTTATCCCAGAAAATCGAATAGTTCCTACGAGATTTTTACTGGTAGGTACAGTGATTTCTCGCATCCCGGAGACGGGCAGATGCTCTTATTTAGATGAATCAATCAGTTTATATGGGTATCTCAAAAACCTAAATTCACGTGGATATATTCGTGGAAGATACCAATTACTAATATCAAAAAAATTTAAAGAGATGTTGTAATGTATAACGGGCATTTGAGGCTCGTCTTTAATAAAATAACAATATTATTTTCATCCCACCATCTCGGAAAGAGTATTTTTACTCTTCGATATCTGAATGCAAAAGCCGTTATTATCCTCTTGAGGATAAAGTAAATTGAATTTAGAACATCGTGTGCACGTTAGTAAATATCACTCGTCTATGAAGTTTGTGAATTCAAAACATCATTAAAACCTATTTACTTCTACCTCTATGGTGCCGAATTTCCATACAACCGTTTATAATTTGTTAAAAACTCACACTCGTAACCTCATTTCCTCGCTGAGGTGGGATGAAAAGTTACGTGTTGCACTCGAGTGAAAAGATTTTTCACCTCGAGCTATTTTGATTCCCTCGCTGACGCTCAGGATTCTAATTTTTGAAATCACGAGCGCACTTGCTCGGTCACCAAAATTGAGCACGCGGTTAAAAAACAACTTTTCACTCTTGTATAACAAATAACTATTCTCATACGCCTTAGCGGATTAGGTAGAAATATTTACCCGTGTATTTCCATTTTTCCAAAGCAATATAAAGGCGAGTCGAGATTCAAGCATGTACAATGGGTTTTTAATCCCAACAAAAAAGTTTCCTCGTCGCAGCGTATTTTACTTAAACAGGCTTAGGCGGAAAGACGCATAAAATTGAATGAACCTATTTTGAAAACGCTAAATTACAAAAAGAATTACAGTCAAATTAATTGGAAATAAGGTTCAACAAGAAAAAAAAATACACTCTAAAGGTCTAAAAGTGTGACATTTTAGCCAAGCGAAGCGGGGACTAAAGTACTTTTTTTTTAATTTTAGTCTCTTTCGTTTAATAACAGCATACGAAAAAGAACGTTTCATAGAGGCCCTTCTAATTTCTGGTGCAGAAAGGCAAACAAAATCATTCAAAATCCTTATTTTCTCGCAATCTAAGGGAAAAGGAAGCAAACAAGCAAGCAATACGATTATACAATACATATACCTACGACATGTTTGTGTGGTGTGGTCATAGAGATAATATTATAGTGGGTGTGGTGTTGTAGGTATGCGTATTGCTTGCTTGGTTGTTTGCTTTTCCTGCATGTAAGAGGCGGGATTTTACTGTTTATTGTTGTCAGCGTAATATAGTGAATTAAGGTTCAATGTTCACGGGTTTGTATAGGTCAAATCTTGCAACTGAATTTTAAAACAGTTATCCCCAACCGATGACAATACATGGTTGACCAAGTGACGTCATTTTAAATCCAATATGGCGGACTCCCAAAGATGGTCGACTAGTAATTATTTTTTATGCACCCTCATGCTATGGGTATCAATTAAAACAGGTTTGCTGAGAAGAATACGAAAATGACGTCACACTAAATTAAATATGGCGGACGATAAAAGCTTGTTTTTATGTTTTTAACTAGCTAACCCGACAGACATTGTCCTGTCTTACTGTCAAACTGGCAGTTATGTCAAACGCCATAGCCCATAAGGTTACAAAAGGAGAAAAGGTTAAAAAAGGCTATATTAAGTTAATATAATATATGGTCGTTAAGTTTTCTTAAATTTTCTAACGTTACGTGCAACTTTCTTAGTTTTTTCTTTCATAAGAACCTTATCCTCACAATAACAAACAGAACAAAAAAAGAATTAGCGAAGCCGAAATTGGTCCAGCCGTTCACGCGTGATGCCGTGACCAAGGGAAATAGGGATTCATTTTTATACGAGTATATAGAAGAAGATGATGTAAGACTTATTCCTTGGTTATACTTATAGTACTAAGTTCCAGTGTTAGTCATTATTCTATGATTATATCAACACAGTTAATCCCCAATCGTAGCTGACTTCCGCCCAACCCAATAATACAACTTCTAGCCCCCGGGGAGCCTCGCGCGCCGTTCATTGCGGAAATTGACTCGCTTCAGTGCGCATAAGCTTCGCACCAAACTTCCCATTTTCATCATTTATGGTGATGCCCACGACTACGTCCGTGAGGATTGAGAATTTTGGTTCCCGAGGAAACTTAATTTTCCGGGATAAATAGTACCCTATGTATTATTCCAGACTATAATTTGTCTCTGTGCCAAATTTCATCTAGATCCGTACAGCCGTTCTGGCGTGATTGAGTAACAAAGATCCATCCAAACTTTCGCATTTATAATATTTATTTATGGATGATGGATGTATGGATGGATGTTTGTAACTCTGGCAACTCTGTAAAGGAGAACGGTGAAATTGGACCCTCATAGTTTAAAAATTATGGAAGCATCGTTCAAGTACAAGTTTATATTATTTATAATCACAAGTTCATACGATGTTTATATAAAAAATAATAAGGCTCTCAGACAGGAGTCAAAAGAAAGAAATTATTATAATTATTAAAAAAATAAATCATCTTGCATTATCGGAACGTTATGCGCAATTGACATATACCACCATAGACATTTTGTTGACATGACAGCACTTGTCATTATTTTAAAGGGATTTTCCCATAGAAATAGGAAGACTATAGTCGTAATTCCTAATTCCATGGATGTTCCGACACCATAGAATTAGGAATTACGACTGCTTCCTATTTCTATGTCCGACACCATCGAATGATCGATACCACATCGATACCTACTCAAATGACTAAATGAGTGGTATTCACGTTATTATCGGCTTTTGATAGTAACACGAGTAACAAAAGCCCTTACGTAGGTAGATCGTTTTTGATTAATAATTTTTAGGTTATATTTACTTTTAGGTAGGTCATATCTTTTTTCTCCCACTTTTTTAGACTTACTTACTATTTGCTTTTTTCTTAGTTTTGTTATGTTCTACAATTATTAATAAGTTTCCATGATGCACGCTATCCCTTCCAGTGGGTCCCAAAATACATGCATTCTCGCCATCCTCTTTTGGCACAGAGATAGATTATAGTCTGGAATAACATATGGGCTACTGTTTATCCCGGAAAACTAAGGAGTTCCCGCGGGAACCAAAAAACCTCAATCCACGCGGACCTAGTCGCGGGCATCAGCTAGTATTATAAATGCGAAAGTTTGGATGGATTGATGTTTGTTACTCAATCTGAAAGTGAAGTGAAGTGAAGATCTGGGTGACATTTGGCACAGAGATAGATTATAGTCTGGAATAACACATAGGCTACTTTTTATCGCGGAAAATTTGAGTTCCGGGAACCAATCCGAACGGGAACGTTCACGGGAACCGGAAACACGCGGACGAAGGCGCGGGTATCAGTTAATTGGACCTATAAAATTTATGAATTAGTAAGCTGAAGTGGCAGTGAGCAGGTCATGTCTGTCGCAGAACCGATGGCCGTTGGGGCAGACGCGTTCTGGAGTGGAGACCGCGTACCGGTAAACGCAGTGTGGGACGAACTCCAGCCCGCTGACCCGACGACCTTAAAAAGGTAGCGGGAGGTGGGTGGATGAGAAAAGCGGAGGACCATGTGTGGTCCACTCTCCAAAAGGCCTATGTCCAGCAGTGGACGAATGTAGGCTGATGGATGGATGGATAAAACTTATGAGACCCTTACATTGGACCTGTAAAATTTAAGTTGCCAGGTACTTTGTATTACAATGTGAGCGTAAGTATTATAGATTTCCTGATAAGTTTTCGACACTTGGACCGGAATTTACGACGCGATCGCTTCAACTGTCGAATAGTAATGACTATGTAGGGGGAAACGAACGTAAAATGTCGAATTTACTGATTTTTGATCTCATTTTATTTAAACTCTTCCGTTCACGTCTCCTTTACATTGTAGGTTATTCCAGTTTTAAGACAGTATCAATTTGTTTGTAGATGTCGTAATATTAAGTATAAGTAAGATATAATATTAATACGAAAAAAGATACGCGCCGAATTCGGCGTTCGGTTTTTTCGTTTTTAAGGAGTTCTCAATTGAGAACCTCCTCCTGTTTTGGAAGTCGGTTTAAAAAATAAAATTGTCTGGCTTAATATTTCTCATGGTCTATTCTGGTGGAAGGTTTCGGCTGTGGCTAGTTACCACCCTACTGACAAAGACGTGCCGCCAAGCGATTAAGCGTTCCGGTACGATACCGCGTAGAAACCGATTATTTATTTGCCGTACCGCTAAAAGGTTAGCTCGCTACCAAACAAGCCGAAAAAGAAAGAACGGCCTTTAATTAAAACGAAAATAGTAATGACGGTCCGCGGACTCATTAAGGGGTAATTACGCGGTGCTTTGACGCGCCCTAGTTATGCGCATCCCTTTACATAATTAGTTTTCGTGTTTATAATATCGTTTAAATGATTTATATCTATTTATTTATGGATAACTTGATTTTTATACAGAAATATAAATGGTTAATTCACAATAATTGGTTTCTCGGCTTTCCTGGAGCAATACCATTCCGCCCCTACGTATCTAAAGTAGGTATTTTGGAGTGAGAAAAGAAATACTAATAATAATATGACCAGTAGGGCTAGCATGCGCATAACGAGTAAAATTATGTCTACCCGTTATCTCCATTTGTCTACCGAAGTTAACAACGAAGTTACTTCTCTCGTTACGTCAAAAGTAGAGATAAAAGTAATATTTCTTATCACAGGGTTATTTATTTTAACTAGTAGCATCCTCCATCATTGATTGACTACGTACTTTCTTTTTGAAGAGTTAATTTATAGATTAAAAATGCCCAATTTAAATGCATTTTTACTCGTTTAACCCGGGCGTTAGGGTTAGTACTTAGTGTGATTACGGAAACAAGCCGAAAAAAATAGAACGGCCTTTAATTAAAATGAATATAGTAATGACGGTCCGTGGACTCATTAAGGGGTAATTACGCGGTGCTTTGCCGCGGCCTAGTTATGCGCAACCTTTATCATAAATAGTCTTCTTGTTTGTCTGTATTTTTTTGATAATTCATATCTTTTTACTTTTGATATATATAGCATATTTTTGCTATATGATTTTTGCTATATTTATTTGATATATGATTGCTTTTTATATATATAGCAGTACTAGCTGATGGAATGAGGTTTTTGGTTTCCCGCGGGAACTCTTTAATTTTCCGTGATAAAAATTATCTCTATGCCAAATTTCACCCAGATCCGTTAAGCCGTTCTGGCGTGATTCTGGCGTGACAAACATCCATCCAAACTTTCCCATTAATAATATCTGAAACCTTGATCATGTGCTGCTTGAGTCCTTTCCCCGCAAAACATGAGATCCATTTAGATTCATTATTTTTATGGTTTTTAGGGTTCCGTACCCAAAGGGTAAAAACGGGACCCTATTACTAAGACTCCGTTGTCTGTCTGTCTCCAGGCTGTATCTCATAAACCGTGATAGCTAGAAAGCTGAAATTTTCACAAATGATGTATTTCCGTTGCCGCTATAACAACAAATACTAAAAATTAAAAAAATATATATATTAAGGGGGGTCCCCATACAATAAACGTGTTTTTTTCGTATTTTTTTGCTCAATATTAAAAACGGTAACAGATAGACGGTTCAAATTTTCACAGAATATTAACTTGTATATTACCTTTCAAAATAAATAATTAAATATCAATAAAGTAAATATTAAAGGGGGGCTCCCATACAACAAACGTAATTTTTATTTTTAATACGTCATAAATCGTAAAACTTACTACAGGTTTGTACGGAACCCTCGGTGCGCGAGTCCGACTCGCACTTGGCCGGTTTTTTATTTGCTTTTTCTTATCAGAATTTCATATAAAAAATATTTTCTTCTTCTTTCTTACCTGATACATAAATAAATCATGCTATTCTGTCTGTTCGTTCATCCGATTGAATGGAAACTTTGTACAGTTGGTTTTGGGTCTTGCGGAAGGTAGGTATTTAAACACAAACGTACAATTTTAATAGGTGGGGTGAGAGGTGCAGTGTAACGCAGGTCAGGGTATAGCGTTTTTTTAATGAAAACTATACAAAAAATCCTTCAAGACCTGCTGGTATATGGGTATATACGCATTCACGCATCCACTCATCGACATGGTTGATGCTTCTATATTGCTTAACAAGCTTAATCAATCGGCATACTCTATCGTAACTAGGTAGAACCACCCTCAGTAATCGCCTTACAATATTACACCCCATGTGGATCCATCACAGAGTTGTCATAACACTAGAGCAGGAATCTCTATGGCGCAGTATTGAGCGCTGTAGTGTTAAAAGTGGAAGCACTCAAGTTCGATTCATCTGTGGCAAGTTACCACTACTGGCAATGAATGTTGTCCCGATACGATAGGCTATATCTCACTAGTCTCCTCGATAAGCACGCGCCAACCCAGACCTCATCGTTGCTTTGTAATAAGCATGATTGTCAACAAACACAAGCTATTCTGATATTTAAAAAAAAAACAATTATTCAACCGATGAACTAGTGGGATGGTTTTCCCAGTACTTCAACCGCAAATAAATTAGGTACTACAAGAGTTGAACGATGGGCATAGATGCCAAAAGAAATAACGTTTGTATTCGTTTAATAATTTTTTAATTTATTTTTAATTGAATTAATAAATAAGTACTTACTAGCTAATGCCCGCGACTTCGTCTGCGTTGATTAAAAATTTTTGTATTCCCGCAGGTACTCCTTAATTTTTCGTGATAAAAAGTAGCCTATGTCCTTACCCGAGATACAAAATATCCATATACTAAATTCAAACAATAAATAATAATAAAATATAAATAATAATAAATAATAATAATAAATAATAATATAAATACAAAATCGGTTGAACAGATGGGCCGTGAAAGCGTAGCAGATAGACAGACAGATACACTTTCGCATTTATATTATTAGTATGGATTAGTATGGATGCTACTTTTCCACAGGCAAATTTAATGCTTACATCGTTGTTATGGATATGGAAATTATGGATTCATGCTCTATGAGACATTTAACTCAATGGGCTCCATTATCAGTACAGAGGAGACATCGCGTAAACACCAATTAGCTGCGGCTGGCTTCACTACCTTCGCTAAGATGTCAATCGTTAAATTTTCATTGGATATCATCGTACAACGGTACTCGTGTTAATGATACATGAATATTGAGAAGGATTAAGATATAGGTATATAGTCAAATCTTACCTTCTGGAATGTCTTTTATTAGAAACAAATGTGCTTTAAATTAGTAGGTTGAGCCAATTTCTATAGTTTACGTCACTCTACGTGGATAAATAGTCCCCCGAGTCCCCGTGAAATGTCAAACGGGGATAAACTTCTCCTCTCCCCTGTTGCCGTGCTCTGAGAAGTGGTTAAGTTAATTTTATCTCTTGTCAGTGGATAAAATCGGGGGATAAATTTTTTATCTCCGGCCCATGCTAGCCCTGCAGGCCAGAGAAAATTCAGTAAGTAATTGTAAATTCCAAAACTGACCCTGCCGGGAAAGAAACCCGGCACCTCCCACTATAAAACCACAGCGCTCACAACTGCGCCAAGGAGGACGTTAAGATCGACATCTTAACGACCTCTTATCCCATAACGACTTATAGGGAAACTAGCTGATGCCCGCGACTTCGTCCGCGTGGATTGAGGTTTTTCGGTTCCCGCGGGAACTCTTTAATTTTCCGGGATAAAAAGTAGCCTATGTGCTATTCCAGACTATAATCTATCTCTGTGCCAAATTTCATCCATATCCGTTTATCCGTTGGAGCGTGATTGAGTAACAAACATACATCCATACATCCGAACTTTTGCATTTATAATATTTATTTGATTAGAAAGCCCTTTGACGCCGCTCCAGGCGACCTTTGCACACGAGTATGGAGTGTGGACCTTGTTAACGTATAAAAGCATCTCTATAGCCTTGATTTAAGAAGCTCATTTTACAATTGCGATATTTACTGATTTTTCTTTCTGATTTTTCTGATGTTAGGAAAACATTGGAAATACATAGAGGTTCAGGGTCTTACTGCTTCTATGGTTCTCGAGATTGTTAACAATAGTCTTAGCTCTGGGATGGAGAGTCAAATTTTCGCAACGCCATAAAATACCTTCCACGCAAACGGAGTCGCGTGCATGCTCTTGTCATTAATAAACGCGATCTGCATAACCAAAAGTAAGACTGCCTTTCCACCAGAGATGTGCTACGTTGCTAAGCTGCAAATGTGTGTCATCTATAGTCTTCTTTTTTTTCCACTATATGTTAGCCCTTGACTGCGATCTCACCTGATGGTAAGTGATGATGCAATCGATGGTAGCGGGCTAACCTGTTAGGGGCATGATAATTATATTAAACCCATACATACTCGTACCCCTATCCGGTTTCTACACGGCATCGTACCGGAACGCTAAATCGCTGCCGCCAGGCACGTCTTTGCCGGTAGGGTGGTAACTAGCCACGGCCGTAGCCTCCCACCAGGCCAGGCCAGGGAAAATTCAGAAATTATAAATTTACAAACCCTGCCGGGGACCGAACCCGGGACCTCCGCATGTTAAGGCAACAGCGCTCAACACTGCGCCACGGAGGTCGTCAAACTTAACTGAAAGAGTGACAGCCTGGCTAGACCCAGTGACAGCCTCGCTATCTATTTAAAAAAAAGTGTGTGCGTGCAATTCACACACGGCAGCAGTGAAACTTCAAAAAGTAGCCTACGAGATAATGAGATAAATATAACTTGTAATCTATCTTATTCTCTCGCAGGCTAAATCCTATTATGAATATGTTTGTCTCTTTTTGGTGTCGCTTTTTCGTTTCGTTTTTCGTTTTATCAACCAGAGGCGGATTGAAATCAAACATAAAAAGCAATTAACAAATCAGAGAGTACAAAACTACTACATTTAAAAAAGAAAGAAAGAATGAAATCTTTATTTAGGGGTACAACGTATAAGACAAAACGGACTTTTTATTGAGAATTAAAATTTAAACAATCAAAAAGAAAAACAAAAGTGGAACGCTTTCACGTTCGTCCAGTGGCGCCACCTGTACCGTGGCGACAACATCCGTTTCATCGAATTTTCAAATCGCAACGATTCTGTTTCACTTCAATTAAAACAAAAACTAAACTGGCATAAAAATTAGTTACAATTTTGGCCAGTGGGTCAGATTTGTTTGTGGGACCGTAAGCTAGAAAAATCAAGCTTCGACTTATTAGCTTTTTCTATCTTTTGAGCTGACATTTTGTGTAATGTTTAATGTAAAATCTAAACAAAAGAGTGTGTAGGCGTGTGTAATACCCAGCGGCACACGCAGCATGTAATACCGTATATTAATTAGCGGCAGTTCCACGTCGCCGACGCTTTCATGGCGGTTTAATAATGTCTGCGCTGACGTTTATTACGGCACGAGTGTTATAATGAAACCGGGTACACTGTAGATTACTTTCCGGGTTATGTTTAATTATTAGTTTTCAACCGCGACTCTGTACGCCGTTTATTTCATGTCGGTGAACTTGGCAGAGCAAGTGCTAGCAGATCAAAAATAAAACAGAGTTCTGTTCGCATGCAGATGAGTTCTATAGTTCCTGATAGATTTTAGAGATAGTTCTGGCGACTTAACCTAAAAAACGCCGGTTGAAAAAATGATCTGCTAACTTCCGGTAGCAGATCATTTTCCACAAAATCAAAAATTGAAGAGAGTTCTGTGCGCATGCGGCAGAGTTCTATAGTTCCAAATATGTTTCAGACATAGTTCTAGCACTTTTACCTAGAAAAAAGTCAATTGAAAATAATGATCTGCTACGGGAAGTTAGCAGAGCATCTGGCAGACCATAAAACAAAAATTCACAGAAAATAGAACTGTCGCTTCAGAGGCTAGAACTCCACAGTTTCTGATAGAAGAATAGCAGATCTATAATGTCCAGTACAAATCTCGCCTGCAACTCTCATAAAACTTCTAGCAGAGCATAGGAGGAGAATACAATATTTCATCGAAACGAGATAATCATTACGTTTTAAAAAATTCACTAAAACTAGAACTCTTGACCTAGAGGTTAAAACTCCGCGGTTTCTGATAGAAAAATAATAGATCTACAACATCCATTACAAATCTTGCCTGGAACTTTCATAAAACTTCTAGCAGAGCATACAAGAAGAATACAATTTTCATCGAAACGAGATAATCACTTATTTTTAAAAAAATCACTGAAACTAGAAATCTCACCCTAGAGGCTAGAACTCCGCGGTTTCTGATAGAAGAATAATAGATCTACAACATCCATTACAAATCTCGCCTGGAACTCTCATAAAACTTCTAGCAGAGCATACAAGAAGAATACAATTTTCATCGAAACGAGATAATCACTACTTTTTAAAAAAAACACTGAAACTAGAACTCTCACCCTAGAGGCTAGAACTCCGCGGTTTCTGATAGAAGAATAACAGATCTACAACATCCATTACTAATCTCGCCTGGAACTTTCATAAAACTTCTAGCAGAGCATAGGTGAAGAATACAATTTTCATTAAAACGAGGTAATCACTACGTTTTAAAAAAATCACCAAAACAAGAACTCTCGCTCTAGAGGCTAGAACTCCACGGTTTCAGATAAAAGAATAATAGATCTATAACATCCAATACAAATCTTGCCTAGAACTCTCATAAAACTTCTAGCAGAGCATACAAGAAGAATACAATTTTCATCGAAACGAGATAATCACTACTTTTTACAAAAATAACTGAAACTAGAACTCTCGCCCTAGAGGCTAGAACTCCGCGGTTTCTGATAGAAGAATAATAGATCTACAACATCCATTACAAATCTCGCCTGGAACTCTCATAAAACTTCTAGCAGAGCATACAAGAAGAATACAATTTTCATCGAAACGAGATAATCACTACTTTTTAAAAAAATCACTGAAACTAGAACTCTCACCCTAGAGGCTAGAACTCCGCGGTTTCTGATAGAGGAATAATAGATCTACAACATCCATTACAAATCTCGCCTAGAACTCTTATAAAACTTCTAGCAGAGCATAGGTGAAGAATACAATTTTCATTGAAACGAGGTAATCACTACGTTTTAAAAAATTCACCAAAACAAGAACTCTCGCTCTAGAGGCTAGAACTCCACGGTTTCTGATAGAAGAATAATAGATCTACAACATCCATTACAAATCTCGCCTAGAACTCTTATAAAACTTCTAGCAGAGCATAGGTGAAGAATACAATTTTCATTGAAACGAGGTAATCACTACGTTTTAAAAAATAACTGAAACTAGAACTCTCGCCCTAGAGGCTAGAACTCCGCGGTTTCTGATAGAAGAATAATAGATCTACAACATCCATTACAAATCTCGCCTGGAACTCTCATAAAACTTCTAGAAGAGCATACAAGAAGAATACAATTTTCATCGAAACGAGATAATCACTACTTTTAAAAAAAATCACTGAAACTAGAACTCTCACCCTAGAGGTTAGAACTCCGCGGTTTCTGATAGAAGAATAATAGATCTATAACATCCAGTACAAATCTCGCCTAGAACTCTCGTAAAACTGCTCGCAGAGCATAGGTGAAGAATACAATTTTCATTGAAACGAGGTAATCACTACGTTTTAAAAAAATCACCAAAACAAGAACTCTCGCCCTAGAGGCTAGAACTCCGCGGTTTCTGATAGAAGAATAATAGATCTACAACATCCAATACAAATCTTGCCTAGAACTCTCGTAAAACTTCTCGCAGAGCATACAAGAAGAATACAATTTTCATCGAAACGAACGAACGAATCGAATCACTACTTTTAAAAAAAACACTGAAACTAGAACTCTCACCCTAGAGGCTAGAACTCCGCGGTTTCTGATAGAAGAATAATAGATCTACAACATCCATTACAAATCTCGCCTGGAACTCTCATAAAACTTCTAGCAGAGCATAGGTGAAGAATACAATTTTCATTGAAACGAGGTAATCACTACGTTTTAAAAAATTCACTAAAACAAGAACTCTCGCTCTAGAGGCTAGAACTCCACGGTTTCTGATAAAAGAATAATAGATCTATAACATCCATTACAAAACTTGCCTGGAACTCTCATAAAACTTCTAGCAGAGCATACAAGAAGAATACAATTTTCATCGAAACGAGATAATCAATACTTTTTTAAAAAAATCACTGAAACTAGAACTCTCACCCTAGAGGCTAGAACTCCGCGGTTTCTGATAGAAGAATAATAGATCTATAACATCCAGTACAAATCTCGCCTAGAACTTTCGTAAAACTGCTCGCAGAGCATAGGTGAAGAATACAATTTTCATTGAAACGAGGTAATCACTACGTTTTAAAAAAATCACCAAAACAAGAACTCTCGCCATAGAGGCTAGAACTCCGCGGTTTCTGATAGAAGAATAATAGATCTACAACATCCATTACAAATCTTGCCTGCAACTCTCATAAAACTTCTAGCAGAGCATACAAGAAGAATACAATTTTCATCGAAACGAGATAATCACTACTTTTTACAAAAATAACTGAAACTAGAACTCTCGCCCTAGAGGCTAGAACTCCGCGGTTTCTGATAGAAGAATAATAGATCTACAACATCCATTACAAATTTCGCCTGGAACTCTCATAAAACTTCTAGCAGAGCATACAAGAATAATACAATTTTCATCGAAACGAGATAATCACTACTTTTTAAAAAAATCACTGAAACTAGAACTCTCACCCTAGAGGCTAGAACTCCGCGGTTTCTGATAGAAGAATAAAAGATCTACAACATCCATTACAAATCTTGCCTGGAACTCTCATAAATCTTCTAGCAGAGCATAGGTGAAGAATACAATTTTCATTAAAACGAGGTAATCACTACGTTTTAAAAAATTCACTAAAACTAGAACTCTCGACCTAGAGGCTAGAACTCCGCGGTTTCTGATAGAAGAATAATAGATCTACAACATCCATTACAAATCTCGCCTGGAACTCTCATAAAACTTCTAGCAGAGCATAGGTGAAGAATACAATTTTCATTGAAACGAGGTAATCACTAAGTTTTAAAAAATTCACCAAAACAAGAACTCTCGCTCTAGAGGCTAGAACTCCGCGGTTTCTGATAGAAGAATAATAGATCTACAACATCCATTACAAATCTTGCCTGGAACTCTCATAAAACTTCTAGAAGAGCATACAAGAAGAATACAATTTTCATCGAAACGAGATAATCACTACTTTTTAAAAAAAACACTGAAACTAGAACTCTCACCCTAGAGGCTAGAACTCCGCGGTTTCTGATAGAAGAATAATAGGCCCATAACATCCAGTACAAATCTCGCCTAGAACTCTCGTAAAACTTCTCGCAGAGCATAGGTGAAGAATACAATTTTCATTAAAACGAGGTAATCACTACGTTTTAAAAAATTCACCAAAACAAGAACTCTCGCTCTAGAGGCTAGAACTCCACGGTTTCAGATAAAAGAATAATAGATCTATAACATCCAATACAAATCTTGCCTAGAACTCTCATAAAACTTCTAGCAGAGCATACAAGAAGAATACAATTTTCATCGAAACGAGATAATCACTACTTTTTACAAAAATAACTGAAACTAGAACTCTCGCCCTAGAGGCTAGAACTCCGCGGTTTCTGATAGAAAAATAATAGATCTACAACATCCATTACAAATCTCGCCTGGAACTCTCATAAAACTTCTAGCAGAGCATACAAGAAGAATACAATTTTCATCGAAACGAGATAATCACTACTTTTTAAAAAAACCACTGAAACTAGAACTCTCACCCTAGAGGCTAGAACTCCGCGGTTTCTGATAGAGGAATAATAGATCTACAACATCCATTACAAATCTCGCCTAGAACTCTTATAAAACTTCTAGCAGAGCATAGGTGAAGAATACAATTTTCATTGAAACGAGGTAATCACTACGTTTTAAAAAATTCACCAAAACAAGAACTCTCGCTCTAGAGGCTAGAACTCCACGGTTTCTGATAGAAGAATAATAGATCTACAACATCCATTACAAATCTCGCCTGGAACTCTCATAAAACTTCTAGAAGAGCATACAAGAAGAATACAATTTTCATCGAAACGAGATAATCACTACTTTAAAAAAAAATCACTGAAACTAGAACTCTCACCCTAGAGGCTAGAACTCCGCGGTTTCTGATAGAAGAATAATAGATCTATAACATCCAGTACAAATCTCGCCTAGAACTCTCGTAAAACTGCTCGCAGAGCATAGGTGAAGAATACAATTTTCATTGAAACGAGGTAATCACTACGTTTTAAAAAAATCACCAAAACAAGAACTCTCGCTCTAGAGGCTAGAACTCCACGGTTTCTGATAGAAGAATAATAGATCTACAACATCCATTACAAATCTCGCCTAGAACTCTTATAAAACTTCTAGCAGAGCATAGGTGAAGAATACAATTTTCATTGAAACGAGGTAATCACTACGTTTTAAAAAATAACTGAAACTAGAACTCTCGCCCTAGAGGCTAGAACTCCGCGGTTTCTGATAGAAGAATAATAGATCTACAACATCCATTACAAATCTCGCCTGGAACTCTCATAAAACTTCTAGCAGAGCATAGGTGAAGAATACAATTTTCATTGAAACGAGGTAATCACTAAGTTTTAAAAAATTCACCAAAACAAGAACTCTCGCTCTAGAGGCTAGAACTCCGCGGTTTCTGATAGAAGAATAATAGATCTACAACATCCATTACAAATCTCGCCTGGAACTCTCATAAAACTTCTAGCAGAGCATAGGTGAAGAATACAATTTTCATTGAAACGAGGTAATCACTAAGTTTTAAAAAATTCACCAAAACAAGAACTCTCGCCCTAGAGGCTAGAACTCCGCGGTTTCTGATAGAAGAATAATAGATCTACAACATCCAATACAAATCTTGCCTAGAACTCTCGTAAAACTTCTCGCAGAGCATACAAGAAGAATACAATTTTCATCGAAACGAACGAACGAATCGAATCACTACTTTTAAAAAAAAACACTGAAACTAGAACTCTCACCCTAGAGGCTAGAACTCCGCGGTTTCTGATAGAAGAATAATAGATCTACAACATCCATTACAAATCTCGCCTGGAACTCTCATAAAACTTCTAGCAGAGCATAGGTGAAGAATACAATTTTCATTGAAACGAGGTAATCACTAAGTTTTAAAAAATTCACCAAAACAAGAACTCTCGCTCTAGAGGCTAGAACTCCGCGGTTTCTGATAGAAGAATAATAGATCTACAACATCCATTACAAATCTTGCCTGGAACTCTCATAAAACTTCTAGAAGAGCATACAAGAAGAATACAATTTTCATCGAAACGAGATAATCACTACTTTTTAAAAAAAACACTGAAACTAGAACTCTCACCCTAGAGGCTAGAACTCCGCGGTTTCTGATAGAAGAATAATAGGTCCATAACATCCAGTACAAATCTCGCCTAGAACTCTCGTAAAACTTCTCGCAGAGCATAGGTGAAGAATACAATTTTCATTAAAACGAGGTAATCACTACGTTTTAAAAAATTCACTAAAACTAGAACTCTCGACCTAGAGGCTAGAACTCCGCGGTTTCTCATAGAAGAATAATAGATCTATAACAACTAGTACAAATCTCGCGTAGAACTCTCGTAAAACTTCTCGCAGAGCATACAAGAAGAATACAATTTTCATTGAAACGAACGAACGAATCGAATCACTACTTTTTAAAAAAAACACTGAAACTAGAACTCTCACCCTAGAGGCTAGAACTCCGCGGTTTCTGATAGAAAAATAATAGATCTACAACATCCATTACAAATCTCGCCTGGAACTCTCATAAAACTTCTAGCAGAGCATAGGTGAAGAATACAATTTTCATTGAAACGAGGTAATCACTAAGTTTTAAAAAATTCACCAAAACAAGAACTCTCGCTCTAGAGGCTAGAACTCCACGGTTTCTGATAGAAGAATAATAGATCTACAACATCCATTACAAATCTCGCCTGGAACTCTCATAAAACTTCTAGAAGAGCATACAAGAAAAATACAATTTTCATCGAAACGAGATAATCACTACTTTTTACAAAAATAACTGAAACTAGAACTCTCGCCCTAGAGGCTAGAACTCCGCGGTTTCTGATAGAAGAATAATAGATCTACAACATCCGTTACAAATCTTGCCTGGAACTTTCATAAAACTTCTAGCAGAGCATACAAGAAGAATACAATTTTCATCGAAACGAGATAATCACTTATTTTTAAAAAAATCACTGAAACTAGAACTCTCATCCTAGAGGCTAGAACTCCGCGGTTTCTGATAGAAGAATAATAGATCTACAACATCCATTACAAATCTCGCCTAGAACTCTCGTAAAACTTCTCGCAGAGCATAGGTGAAAAATACAATTTTCATCGAAACGAGGTAATCACTACGTTTTAAAAAATTCACCAAAACAAGAACTCTCGCCCTAGAGGCTAGAACTCCGCGGTTTCTGATAGAAGAATAATAGATCTACAACATCCATTAGAAATCTTGCCTGGAACTTTCATAAAACTTCTAGCAGAGCATACAAGAAGAATACAATTTTCATCGAAACGAGATAATCACTTATTTTTAAAAAAATCACTGAAACTAGAAATCTCACCCTAGAGGCTAGAACTCCGCGGTTTCTGATAGAAGAATAATAGATCTACAACATCCATTACAAATTTCGCCTGGAACTCTCATAAAACTTCTAGCAGAGCATACAAGAAGAATACAATTTTCATCGAAACGAGATAATCACTTATTTTTAAAAAAATCACTGAAACTAGAACTCTCACCCTAGAGGCTAGAACTCCGCGGTTTCTGATAGAAGAATAATAGATCTACAACATCCATTACAAATCTCGCCTAGAACTCTCATAAAACTTCTAGCAGAGCATAGGTGAAGAATACAATTTTCATTGAAACGAGGTAATCACTACGTTTTAAAAAATTCACCAAAACAAGAACTCTCGCTCTAGAGGCTAGAACTCCACGGTTTCTGATAGAAGAATAATAGATCTACAACATCCATTACAAATCTCGCCTGGAACTCTCATAAAACTTCTAGAAGAGCATACAAGAAAAATACAATTTTCATCGAAACGAGATAATCACTACTTTTTACAAAAATAACTGAAACTAGAACTCTCGCCCTAGAGGCTAGAACTCCGCGGTTTCTGATAGAAGAATAATAGATCTACAACATCCATTACAAATCTCGCCTGGAACTCTCATAAAACTTCTAGCAGAGCATAGGTGAAGAATACAATTTTCATCGAAACGAGGTAATCACTACGTTTTAAAAAATTCACCAAAACAAGAACTCTCGCCCTAGAGGCTAGAACTCCGCGGTTTCTGATAGAAGAATAATAGATCTACAACATCCATTACAAATCTCGCCTAAACTCTCATAAAACTTCTAGCAGAGCATAGGTGAATAATACAATTTTCATTGAAACGAGGTAATCACTAAGTTTTAAAAAATTCACCAAAACAAGAACTCTCGCTCTAGAGGCTAGAACTCCACGGTTTCTGATAGAAGAATAATGAATCTACAACATCCATTACAAATCTTGCCTGGAACTCTCATAAAACTTCTAGAAGAGCATACAAGAAAAATACAATTTTCATCGAAACGAGATAATCACTACTTTTTAAAAAAAACACTGAAACTAGAACTCTCACCCTAGAGGCTAGAACTCCGCGGTTTCTGATAGAAGAATAATAGGTCCATAACATCCAGTACAAATTTCGCCTAGAACTCTCGTAAAACTTCTCGCAGAGCATAGGTGAAGAATACAATTTTCATTAAAACGAGGTAATCACTACGTTTTAAAAAATTCACTAAAACTAGAACTCTCGACCTAGAGGCTAGAACTCCGCGGTTTCTCATAGAAGAATAATAGATCTATAACAACTAGTACAAATCTCGCCTAGAACTCTCGTAAAACTTCTCGCAGAGCATACAAGAAGAATACAATTTTCATTGAAACGAACGAACGAATCGAATCACTACTTTTTAAAAAAAACACTGAAACTAGAACTCTCACCCTAGAGGCTAGAACTCCGCGGTTTCTGATAGAAGAATAATAGATCTACAACATCCATTACAAATCTCGCCTGGAACTCTCATAAAACTTCTAGAAGAGCATACAAGAAAAATACAATTTTCATCGAAACGAGATAATCACTACTTTTTACAAAAATAACTGAAACTAGAACTCTCGCCCTAGAGGCTAGAACTCCGCGGTTTCTGATAGAAGAATAATAGATCTACAACATCCATTACAAATCTTGCCTAGAACTCTCGTAAAACTTCTCGCAGAGCATAGGTGAAAAATACAATTTTCATCGAAACGAGGTAATCACTACGTTTTAAAAAATTCACCAAAACAAGAACTCTCGCTCTAGAGGCTAGAACTCCACGGTTTCTGATAGAAGAATAATAGATCTACAATATCCATTACAAATCTTGCCTAGAACTCCCGTAATACTTCTCGCAGAGCATAGGACAAAAATACAATTTTCATCAAACGAGGTAATCACTACGTTTTAAAAAATTCACTGAAACTAGAACTCTCGCCCTAAAGGCTAGAACTCCGCGGTTTCTGATAGAAAAATAATAGATCTATAACATCCAGTACAAATCTCGCCTGGAATTCTCGTAAAACTTCACGCAGAGCATACGATAACAATACAATATTTCATCGAAAATCGATATCGATCGATATCGATCGATTTCGTTCAAAATCGATATCTGAGGATCCCTAGGATCACAAAACACGAAACTGGTACCAAAATTTTAAAAAGTCAGCGCCATTTTTTAAATCTTTGTTATTGAACCGATTTCGTTCAAAATCTATATCTGACTGTCCCTATGATCACAAAACAGGAAACTGGTACCAAAATTTAAAAAAGTAAGCACCATTTTTAAATTCTTTGTTATTGACCGATTTCGTTCAAAATAATATCGAAACAGCAAACTGTGATTTTTTTTAATTTTAGTACCAGTTTCCTATTTTGTGATCCTAGGAATTCTTAGATATATCGATTTTGAACGAAATCGGTTCAATAAATCGGTTCGGAGCAAAATCGCCAACTTATTTTCAAACCACTTCAGAGTCAATCCCTAGCCGGCTCATGCTACTTGTATGCCTAATATGCTAATAGGAGAAGTAACGAGCAGCGTTTTTCTTACTGCCGATGACGTGGCTGCAGTGGTATATAATATGAAAAGGGGAAAATCTCCTGGATCTTATGGCTTGTGTTTAGAACATGTTTTGTATGCTGGTGATTTAATTTATGGGAAGTTAGCCTCCCTATATAATACATGCATTAACTTTGGCTACCTACCAGAGCAGCTTATGGAGACAGTGGTAGTTCCAATTCCAAAGAATAAAACAGGTGATGTTTCCAGTCTTCAAACTTACAGACCGATTTCGCTAGGCACTGTGTTAGGAAAAATACTGGAAAGGTTAATTCACCCAAGCTTAACTGGGAGTTTAAAATTGAGTGACGCACAGTTTGGTTTCCGTCCTGGTCTTTCAACGGATTCAGCGATTTTCAGCTTAAAAACAACCATCAACCATTATGTAAACAGAGGTGCATCGGTCTACGCGTGCTTCCTCGACTCGAGTCGTGCGTTCGATCTCGTAATAGTTATTTGTGTTACATGGGGCCAAAGAAAATTTTTGTTCCCCGAGGGCGCTATTTTGAATTAAGAGCGAAGTGAAGGATTCTATAGTAGAATCCCGAGCGTAGCGAGGGGTTCTAAAGTAGAATCCTGAGCGTAGCGAGGAATTCAATATACGCCGCCCGAGAACAAAAAATTTGGCCCCGAGTGACACACACTATTTTTCATCATTACGTATGAGAAAAAGCTAGGAGTACCAACCTACTATGTATTGACATTACCTATACGTTTAAGCACCAATCAGAAGATACTCCTATCAACCTTCTATGTAATTGTATAGACATTATTTAGACGTATATTTAAAGTTTAAATAAAATGTAAAGACGTAATATCCGATCAACAAATTGATCACGTGACTTCGGACCAATCAGAACAGAGAAATGCAAAGTCGTATATTCGACCAACAAATTGATGACGTGACTTCGGACCAATCAGAAGAGAGACATGAAAAGTCCTATGGGCCTACAAGTTACACTTTGCTCCCGCTATCCTCTGAAGCCAATATGCGTTTTTCGAATAGGTATGATGAAAATTATAATTTACTGTGGGAGAAATTGCACGCCTCTAATGTCCCTTCAAAACCGGTGAATCTGTTGAGATACTGGTACGGGAACCAGACTAATTGTGTAAGATGGGGCGACGCGACTTCTAGCGAATACAAGCTAGAATGCGGTGTTCGTCAAGGAGGTTTGACCTCTCCTGACCTCTTCAGCCTATACGTGGATGACCTGATTGAAGAGCTGAGAGGCACTAAGATTGGTTGCCATATAGGGTCTACTTGCATGAACAATTTTAGTTACGCAGATGATATGGTTTTTCTCAGCCCTTCAATCAGAGGCCTTCGTAAACTGGTTGCAATCTGCGAGCGTTATGCTGCAGAGCATGGTATAAAATATAATGTAAAAAAGACAGTTACGATGGTGTTCCGTTTGGGCAGAGGTCCGGATACGATCCCGGGGATTTTTCTTGATGGAAATCTTCTTGAGAGGGTTGAACGATTTAGGTACCTTGGCCATATACTTACTGAGGGTCTCGTTGACGATGAAGACATAGAGAGGGAACGTCGTGCTCTGTCTGTGAGATGCAACATGCTCGCACGTCGGTTCGCAAAGTGCAGTGACGAAGTAAAGCTGACATTGTTTAGAGCATATTGCTTATGTTTCTACACATGTCGCTTTGGGTCAAGTTGACCAGGCGTGCTGTCAACAACATCAGGGTGCTATACAATAACGAATATCGCCCTACACCACGGTACGGTACTGCAGCGCGTCGGGCATGTTCGCTAAGGCAAGAGTATCGGATTTCTTTGCGATCATAAGAACACGAATCGCTTCTTTTTGGAGTCGTTTGCGTTCTACCGACAACGAGATCCTCAGTACGTTGGCAGAGGATCTGAGTTGTTCCATCTTCAAGCACTGGCTGTCAGTGCAGGATGCGAATAAAAATAGAATAATAGTGTGTATGACTACGTATGGATTGTACGTAACTATGACGTTAATATCTTTTATATTTAAATTTATATTTTATTTTATTTTATTTTATTTTATATTTAGTTGTACGTCTTTTTGTAATAGAAATATATTTGTACTGGGTACAAATAATATTCTATAAATAAAGAATATTATTATTATAATTATTAATAACAAAGAATTTCAAAATGGCGCTGACTTTTTTAAATTTTGGTACCAGTTTCCTGTTTTGTGATCCTAGGGATAAACAGATATCGATTTTGAACGAAATCGGTTCAATAACAATGAATATCAAAAGGGCGCTGCCTTTTTAAAATTTTGGTACCAGTTTCCTGTTTTGTGATCCTAGGGATCCTCAGATACCGGTTCTGAACGAAATCGATCGATATCGATTGATATCGATTTTCGATGAAATATTGTATTATTCTCCTATGCTCTGCGAGAAGTTTTACGAGAGTTTCAGGCGAGATTTGTAATGGATGTTGTAGATCTATTATTCTTCTATCAGAAACCGCGGAGTTCTAGCCTCTAGGGTGAGAGTTCTAGTTTCAGTGTTTTTTTTTTTAAAAGTAGTGATTATCTCGTTTCGATAAAAATTGTATTCTTCTTGTATGCTCTGCTAGAAGTTTTATGAGAGTTCCAGGCGAGATTTGTAATGGATGTTGTAGATCTATTATTCTTCTATCAGAAACCGCGGAGTTCTAGCCTCTAGGGTGAGATTTCTAGTTTCAGTGATTTTTTTAAAAATAAGTGATTATCTCGTTTCGATGAAAATTGTATTCTTCTTGTATGCTCTGCTAGAAGTTTTATGAATGTTCCAGGCAAGATTTGTAATGGATGTTGTAGATCTATTATTCTTCTATCAGAAACCGCGGAGTTCTAGCCTCTAGGGCGAGAGTTCTAGTTTCAGTTATTTTTGTAAAAAGTAGTGATTATCTCGTTTCGATGAAAATTGTATTATTCTTGTATGCTCTGCTAGAAGTTTTATGAGAGTTCCAGGCAAGATTTGTAATGGATGTTGTAGATCTATTATTCTTCTATCAGAAACCGCGGAGTTCTAGCCTCTAGGGCGAGAGTTCTTGTTTTGGTGATTTTTTTAAATCGTAGTGATTGCCTCGATTCAATGAAAATTGTATTCTTCACCTATGCTCTGCGAGCAGTTTTACGAGAGTTCTAGGCGAGATTTGTGCTGGATGTTATAGATCTATTATTCTTCTATCAGAAACCGCGGAGTTCTAGCCTCTAGGTCGAGAGTTCTAGTTTTAGTGAATTTTTTAAAACGTAATGATTATCTTGTTTCGATGAAATATTGTATTCTCCTCCTATGTTCTGCTAGAAGTTTTATGAGAGTTTCAGGCGAGATTTGTACTGGACATTATAGATCTGCTATTCTTCTATCAGAAACTTTGGAGTTCTAGCCTCTAGGTTGAGAGTTCTAGTTTCAGTGATTTTTTTAAAAAGTAGTGATTATCTCGTTTCGATGAAAATTGTATTCTTCTTGTATGCTCTTCTAGAAGTTTTATGAGAGTTCCAGGCGAGATTTGTAATGGATGTTGTAGATCTATTATTCTTCTATCAGAAACCGCGGAGTTCTAGCCTCTAGGGCGAGAGTTCTTGTTTTGGTGAATTTTTTAAAACGTAGTGATTACCTCGTTTCGATGAAAATTGTATTCTTCACCTATGCTCTGCTAGAAGTTTTATGAGAGTTCCAGGCGAGATTTGTAATGGATGTTGTAGATCTATTATTCTTCTATCAGAAACCGCGGAGTTCTAGCCTCTAGGGCGAGAGTTCTAGTTTCAGTTATTTTTGTAAAAAGTAGTGATTATCTCGTTTCGATGAAAATTGTATTTTTCTTGTATGCTCTTCTAGAAGTTTTATGAGAGTTCCAGGCGAGATTTGTAATGGATGTTGTAGATCTATTATTCTTCTATCAGAAACCGTGGAGTTCTAGCCTCTAGAGCGAGAGTTCTTGTTTTGGTGAATTTTTTAAAACGTAGTGATTACCTCGTTTCAATGAAAATTGTATTCTTCACCTATGCTCTGCTAGAAGTTTTATGAGAGTTCTAGGCGAGATTTGTAATGGATGTTGTAGATCTATTATTCTTCTATCAGAAACCGCGGAGTTCTAGCCTCTAGGGTGAGAGTTCTAGTTTCAGTGATTTTTTTAAAAATAAGTGATTATCTCGTTTCGATGAAAATTGTATTCTTCTTGTATGCTCTGCTAGAAGTTTTATGAGAGTTCCAGGCGAAATTTGTAATGGATGTTGTAGATCTATTATTCTTCTATCAGAAACCGTGGAGTTCTAGCCTCTAGAGCGAGAGTTCTTGTTTTGGTGAATTTTTTAAAACGTAGTGATTACCTCGTTTCAATGAAAATTGTATTCTTCACCTATGCTCTGCTAGAAGTTTTATGAGAGTTCCAGGCGAGATTTGTAATTGATGTTGTAGATCTATTATTCTTCTATCAGAAACCGCGGAGTTCTAGCCTCTAGGGTGAGAGTTCTAGTTTCAGTGTTTTTTTTAAAAAGTAGTGATTCGATTCGTTCGTTCGTTTCAATGAAAATTGTATTCTTCTTGTATGCTCTGCGAGAAGTTTTACGAGAGTTCTAGGCGAGATTTGTACTAGTTGTTATAGATCTATTATTCTTCTATGAGAAACCGCGGAGTTCTAGCCTCTAGGTCGAGAGTTCTAGTTTTAGTGAATTTTTTAAAACGTAGTGATTACCTCGTTTTAATGAAAATTGTATTCTTCACCTATGCTCTGCGAGAAGCTTTACGAGAGTTCTAGGCGAGATTTGTACTGGATGTTATGGACCTTTTATTCTTCTATCAGAAACCGCGGAGTTCTAGCCTCTAGGGTGAGAGTTCTAGTTTCAGTGTTTTTTTTAAAAAGTAGTGATTATCTCGTTTCGATGAAAATTGTATTCTTCTTGTATGCTCTTCTAGAAGTTTTATGAGAGTTCCAGGCAAGATTTGTAATGGATGTTGTAGATTCATTATTCTTCTATCAGAAACCGTGGAGTTCTAGCCTCTAGAGCGAGAGTTCTTGTTTTGGTGAATTTTTTAAAACTTAGTGATTACCTCGTTTCGATGAAAATTGTATTCTTCTTGTATGCTCTGCTAGAAGTTTTATGAAAGTTCCAGGCAAGATTTGTAATGGATGTTGTAGATCTGTTATTCTTCTATCAGAAACCGCGGAGTTCTAGCCTCTAGGGCGAGAGTTCTAGTTTCAGTTATTTTTGTAAAAAGTAGTGATTATCTCGTTTCGATGAAAATTGTATTCTTCTTGTATGCTCTGCTAGAAGTTTTATGAGAGTTACAGGCAAGATTTGTAATGGATGTTGTAGATCTATTATTCTTCTATCAGAAACCGCGGAGTTCTAGCCTCTAGGGCGAGAGTTCTTGTTTTGGTGATTTTTTTAAAACGTAGTGATTACCTCGTTTCAATGAAAATTGTATTCTTCACCTATGCTCTGCGAGCAGTTTTACGAGAGTTCTAGGCGAGATTTGTACTGGATGTTATAGATCTATTATTCTTCTATCAGAAACCGCGGAGTTCTAGCCTCTAGGGTGAGAGTTCTAGTTTCAGTGTTTTTTTTAAAAAGTAGTGATTCGATCCGTTCGTTCGTTTCGATGAAAATTGTATTCTTCTTGTATGCTCTGCGAGAAGTTTTACGAGAGTTCTAGGCGAGATTTGTACTAGTTGTTATAGATCTATTATTCTTCTATGAGAAACCGCGGAGTTCTAGCCTCTAGGTCAAGAGTTCTAGTTTTAGTGAATTTTTTAAAACGTAATGATTATCTTGTTTCGATGAAATATTGTATTCTCCTCCTATGTTCTGCTAGAAGTTTTATGAGAGTTCCAGGCGAGATTTTTACTGGACATTATAGATCTGCTATTCTTCTATCAGAAACTGTGGAGTTCTAGCCTCTAGGTTGAGAGTTCTAGTTTCAGTGTTTTTTTTAAAAAGTATCTATTGATTATCTCGTTTCGATGAAAATTGTATTCTTCTTGTATGCTCTGCGAGAAGTTTTACGAGAGTTCCAGGCGAAATTTGTACTAGTTGTTATAGATCTATTATTCTTCTATCAGAAACCGCGGAGTTCTAGCCTCTAGGTCAAGAGTTCTAGTTTTAGTGAATTTTTTAAAACGTAATGATTATCTCGTTTCGATGAAATATTGTATTCTCCTCCTATGCTCTGCTAGAAGTTTTATGAGAGTTCCAGGCGAGATTTGTACTGGACATTATAGATCTGCTTTTCTTCTATCAGAAACTGTGGAGTTCTAGCCTCTGAAGCGACAGTTCTATTTTCTGTGAATTTTTGTTTTATGGTCTGCCAGATGCTCTGCTAACTTCCCGTAGCAGATCATTATTTTCAATTGACTTTTTTCTAGGTAAAAGTGCTAGAACTATGTCTGAAACATATTTGGAACTATAGAACTCTGCCGCATGCGCACAGAACTCTCTTCAATTTTTGATTTTGTGGAAAATGATCTGCTACCGGAAGTTAGCAGATCATTTTTTCAACCGGCGTTTTTTAGGTTAACTCGCCAGAACTATCTCTAAAATCTATCAGGAACTATAGAACTCATCTGCATGCGAACAGAACTCTCTTTTATTTTTGATCTGCTAGCACTTGCTCTGCTAAGTTCACGGACACGTTTATTTCTATAGTTTGAAGCAATGTTTTTATTAATCCATAATGTTTTATTCGATTACCTAGCCACAGTCGAAACTTTCTACCAGACACAATCAAATAAATATTATAAATGCGAAAGTTTGGATGGATGTATGGATG
Organism: Erebia ligea; assembly: GCA_917051295.2. Classification (NCBI taxonomy): domain Eukaryota; kingdom Metazoa; phylum Arthropoda; class Insecta; order Lepidoptera; family Nymphalidae; genus Erebia; species Erebia ligea. The sequence continues at coordinate 17,319,293 of OU785229.1, read as the reverse complement.
GATGTTTGTTACTCAATCACGCCCCAACGGCTGAACGGATCTGGATGAAATTTGGCACAGAGATAGATTATAGTCTGGAATAACACATAGGCTACTTTTTATCCCGGAAAATTAAGGAGTTCCCGCGGGAAACGAAAAACCTCGATCCACGCGGACGAAGTCGCGGGCATCAGCTAGTATAATAATTAAAAATTTCCAAAATTGCCCCTGCCGGAGATTAAACCTGGGACCTTTCAATTATACGACCACAGAGCTGGCTGGCGAAGTGCCAGGCTGGTAGTCAAATGTCTGTACATTATGACAATGTAACGTTTATGATATTCGAAAATAGTGCATAATTAAATTAAATATAAACTTGATACTATGTGGATCCATAGAGTATAGACTTAGAATATTTACAGTTCGAGCTTGGTATTTTAAAAAAAATGGCACTTAAGCACTAAGCAAAACATAATCCGCTTTTCTCTCCCGAATAAAAAATGCCTGAAATAGGTCCAAAAATAATCTTACGTGTGTTATTTGAACCTTGGACTTGCATTTTTTAGTTGCCTATTCAACCCAATGAACTAAACTAAATGTATTGCTATCCCTTTCACAAAGCTCCTGCGGAAAATCATAGCACTACAGAATCAGCCGCATTTTGGCTTAAAATATTCACGCGGTAACTTTTAGTACAAAATAATCGGAATATAACAGTGATAGCAGAATGTTGGCAACATTGTATATTAGCTTTAAATAAAGCTGTTAGACTAGGAATCGGGTTATTCATTTCAATCGCGTGCGAACAATATTGCTAGTTGCGAACTGATTTTAACAGAATCGAGCCATAATTGGACTCCAACCAACGAGCTACGAGGCTAAGAGATGACACAGTGTTTACGTTTAATACAAATACATAATTGCAAATTGACACACTCTGACTTGTTATAGACAATTTGCGTTTCGGACAAGACACGCAAATTGTCATTTTTGTGTCTACGTAGAATTAGGGATAAGGATCTAGGTAATTTGCTATGCCTACTCATTTCAAATTAGCGTATAATATCTTAATTTTACTGTATCAATATCAAGCATTAATAGAACCTTAGAATCTCGCTAGAATCGTTCGTTGACACTAACTTTAGAAAGAAATACAGAAAACTGAAGCATGTATAAATATATTTTCGTAGTTTTAATTTATTCTCTCTAGCGTGGGCTGCTCTTTGATTATTTATCACTAGTTACAAGCGGTTATTATTATATTCTTGTCTTAGTTCGCTGAAATAATAAACATGGCATTTTCGGACCCAGTGATCCAGCAATCAAGCAAAAGGAGGTTAGTTATTATTGCGTACTAGCTAACGCCCGCGACTTCGTCCGCGTGGAATAAGTTATTTTTTAATTCCCACGGGAACTCCTTAATCATCCGGGATAGAAAGTAGCCTATGTCACTCTCCAGGTTCTCAACGATACCCTTGCAAAAATCACGTCGATCCGTTCCTCCGTAGCAGCGTGATTGAAGGAAAACCAACAAACGAATAAACCAACAAACAAACACACTTCCCCATTTATAATATTTTTATAGTATTAGTATGATGAAGTATGAAGTATGATATCACCGAAGGAAGGGCACGCTCTTTTTCACTAGATATGAGCCGTTATTATCGGCCTTCTAACGATGCACGATTGCACGATGAACGATGCATTGATTGTTTGTGTCAACTTTTAGACCGATCGTGTAGACCGATTGGTCCAGTGCCCATCAAGGGCGGAATAATGCATAATATATCACCTCCTCATGGAAAGGGTGGGCTGCTTTTGGATGTCACCAGATACGAGCGGTTATTATCGGCCTGCTGACGATATCGCATTGATTTGATTGTTTGTGTCAGCGTAATGGGCCCGGGATGTACTCAGATAAATCAATGCGTATTGTTGCATTGCATTCATCTGTTGAAAATGGGATATAATTTTGACGACAGGTAATTTCATTTGACGACGTTTGCTTGCGATTTTCACGTATTTATACTATAACATATTAATATCGTCCCTTAGCTATCAACACCGCATAAGTCATTTTTCGCAACTTTACAGGAGACGAAAAAAACATTTTGAAACACCGCCTAAGTTAAAAAAAAAGTTAGGTAACACCGCTTAAGTAAATGACATCATTTTTCTTTATTATAACGCGTAAATCAATAAACATTATTTTATTATATAGCTTACCTCTTAATCTTCTATTAAAACTTCTTGCATAGACCTTTCAGCGATAAAACTCATATAAAAATATAATAATCACGGAGCGGGAAGTACTTTTATGAGAAAAGGACAGATTAACGACTTGTGCGGTGTTGAGAGGCCAACCGACCGCGAAATACGGCTTCTGATTGGCTGAAATCTATATCATGTGACCAATGGTTAGACGCGCAATGAGCAGCTCCATCTAAAGGCATTAAAATGTGAAAACCGCCAATTTTCGACTTGAGCGGTGTTGTAAGCTAAGGGACGTTATGGTTTATATTAATATACTAGCTGATGGCCGTGACTTCGTCAGCGTGGATTGAGAGCTTATGGTTCCCGCGGAAACTCTATAATTTTCCGGTATAGTATCTATGTGTTATTTCAGACTATAATCTATCTCTGTGCCAAATTTCATCTGGATCCGTTGAGCCGTTCTGGCGTGATTGAGTAACAAACATCCATCCATCCAAACTTTCGAATTTATAATATTAGTATGGATTTATACTTTAACGATTCGTATCAGAAACGTTGAGCGAATAACGCCCCGTGCAATTAGATTGAATATCAATAAAGATTACAACGCTTACAGTACTTCGCTGTTCTGTGGTAGAACGGCGAAGGAAAAACAAGGATGTGAAGTTCCTGAGCTTATACTCTGAGCTTGACACGTAAACAAATTAAAATTAATGTTAGGCATTGCGCCACATTTAACTCGATTCCAAACTTTAGCATCTCATTTAAGTCATACACTTAAACACACTCGCGAACTTCGATGTGTCATTTAACCCCCCCTCCCCACTGGGAGGGTAGCTAAACGAGGTTCGCCACTGTTTTAATTATGGAGAGCTATATAATCAGAATTTATAAGTCACTTGTGGTTCAGCGTTCCCGTTTTCATTGCGCGTTTCGCTATGTCGTAATAGCGTAGTCAGTGGGCCTATGTACTTACTACAATCTCGAGCACTAATTTTAAAACTGATGTTTTATTTGATGTACCTTGAGGTGCCTAAAATAAGGATTATATTTCTGAAACAAGAGCGTTTACAATAATACTGCTTTAAACGATGGTTGTAAGTAGTCGTATAATGGTAATAATTTGGCTGGGAGTAAAACTAAGAGTTAGTAAAACAGACCACAACAGTGCAAAACATCTGCGTGACGTGTTGCCTTCGGAAGAGAATACGTTATATCTGGTCGTGCTAGTATGTGCGGCTCGACTTATTGTTCGCCAGAACTTATTTTTATAGGTATATTATAAAACTAGGATTTTAGACTGTTCTTGGCTAAAAACTTCAGTTTAAGAAATAATGTGGCTGATTGTTGTATAAAATCTCTAAACTAAACCAAAATGAACAGAACTGTACTTGTAATGCTATCACTAGACAGCACTAGATTTAGTCCCGTCAATTTAGTCTAGAACTCATACAAAAGAATATGGATGATGCCTGTGTCAAAAAAATAAATCTCACTGATTATATTAATATATTATTTCTTAATAAATAAAATAAATAAATAAAGCCTTTATTCAGACGTTTTTTTTTGTTTTTACAATTTCTTGTTCTTAACTATTAATATGCTGCACTGCCTCGACAACCCCGTCCGTTTGCCTAATGGCAAAGGCCTCCTCCATCATCTTCCACGCCTCTCTGTCTCTTGCCGTTCGGGACCATATGCCACCTGCCACTGTTCTAATGTCGTCAACCCATCTTTGCATTGGTCTACCCCTATTCCTTTTGAAGTGACCCGTGTACCAATACATAAACTTTTTACTCCATTTGTCCTGTCCCCTGATTGTATGCCCCGCCCACTTCCACTTAAGGCTCTTGATTGTGACTGTAACATCCTTTGTGTTTGTACATTTTTTTATAGTTGTTGTTCTTATTCTATCTGACAATTTTTTCCCCATCATACTCCTGTTCATGGCGTTCTGACATGATTCCATTTTTTTCTTTTGTGCTTTAGTCAGGGACCATGTTTGACATCCGTAAGTGAGTACTGGTAAAATGCAGGTATTAAAAAGTTTTCTTTTAATGGCCATATTTATATCTCTATTTTTGAAAATTTCTTTGAGACTCCAGAATCTCTTCCATGCGTTTCCTATACGTCTTTCTATTTCCTTTGTTGCTTGGTCTTTTAGTGATATTGTCTGGCCTAAGTATATATATTCTTCAACATATTCAATTATGTTATTCACAAGGTATATAGGTACTTTAGTTCCATTTGTGATGGCCTTGGTTTTTTGTGTATTCATAACTAATCCAGCTTTCAGACTTTCTTCAGCTAGTTCATTTAGCATTCTCTCGAGACTATCATGTGTTGGAGAGAAAATGATGATGTCATCTGCAAATCTTAAATGAGACAGACTTTCCCCATTTATTCTTATACCACTATGCTCCCAGTTTATTTGACGGAAGATCTCCTCCAGAACTGCAATGAATAGCTTCGGTGACACTGGATCACCCTGGCGGACACCTCTTTCTATCCTTATTTCGTTTCCTTCTTTCTCTAGTTTTATCTTTGCTTTACTGTTTCTGTAGATGTTCTTCAATATTCTGACATACTTTTGTTCAACCCCCTGGTTCTTAAGTGCTCGCCAGATGATCTCATGTTCGAGTGAGTCGAATGCCTTAGTAAAGTCCACAAAGCAGCAGTAAAAGGTAATATTGTATTCCTTGCTCTTTTCGAAAAGTTGTTTGACTACATAGATGTGATCTAAGGTTGAGTAACCACTTCTGAATCCTGCCTGCTCCTTTGGTTGGTTTTCATCCAGTACCTTGCTTATCCGGCTGAGAACTATTTTAGCAAAGATTTTGTAGATATTGGAAATTAGACTAATAGGTCTATAATTGTTTATGTCATCTTTGCTGCCTTTCTTGTGCAATAGAACTATGGTTGAAGATGTCCACTGGCTTGGAATAGATTCACTCTTTATAACATCATTAAATATATATGTCAGGATGGGTGCTAAGGTATTTATATTTCTTAGAAGGAACTCGTTTGTTATGCAGTCTGAGCCAGGAGCTTTGTCCTTTTTTTGAGATTTTATTGCCTTTTCTACTTCTGTCAACATTATTTCTGGTACTGTACTCTCTCCTGTAAGATCTGTAGAAGTTAAAGTGTATTGGCTCGAATATAAGTTCTTGAAAAAGTTTGTGGCTAATGCTCTTATGTCTGGGCGTTGGGTCAAATTTTTGCCACATGTGGCTGTCATTTTAGGTATCCAATCTCGTTTATCGACCAATTGTCTGACTGCTTTTTTGGTACCACCCGTTTCCTGTATACATTGTTCTAGCTTTCCTAATCTGTATTCTTCTCTATCTTTTCGTATATTTATGTTTATTTCTTTGCTAATCTGAGTAATACACCTTCTTATAATTTTGGTTTTATTTGGTGTATTAATAAGTTTAATTCTGTCTTCTAAAAGAATTTTTGTTTTGTCGGATAACCATGGTAATCTTTTGTCTCCTCTCATGGCTATCTTCTTAGTATTTTTTGCGGTCAACATCTCTAGCAATGTATTATATTTTTCTTGAGTATTAAGGTCTTTGGTGTTTTCAAAGAAGTTTTCAGTTTTATCCTTTAGTTCTTTAGCGCCTACGAATGTGTGTTCACTCTTCGTTTTCACTTTAAACAGTCTACGTTTGTTTGTATTTAGTGCTAGTTTAGCCCTGAGTGCTCTATGGTTACTATTGAAGTTAAGGTTCTTTATTACTCTACAATCATTGAAAGCTTTACTTCTGTTAGAAAGAATATAATCAATCTCATTTTTATATCTACCATCTGGAGATTCCCATGTCCATCTGTTACTAGATCGATTTTTGTAATGGCTATTTAGTATTCTAAGATTATGTTCATACGCCAATTGTATAAGTTTGTCTCCGTTCCTTGTCCTTTTACCCGAGCTATAAGAGCCCAACACTATTTCTTCCCCATTTCTTCGACCACCAATTTGGGCGTTAAAATCTCCCATCACTATCAAGTTTTTACATGTGTGGTTTTTAATGGCTTCCGTAAGATTACAGTAGAAGGAGTCGATTTCTGTGCTAGTAGATTGCTCTGTTGGGGAATAGACTTGAACAATAGACCACATTTCTTCCAAAGGCGGCAGCATAATGTTAAGTATTGCAATACGCTCTGATATTCCTATGAATTCATTAATGTAGTCTTTAAGATTCTTCTGTATTAAAAAACCCACTCCATGCTTGCCTGGCGTTTCTCCTTTATGGTAGAGAATAAATTCTCCGTGGTCCTCTATGTTTTCTCCCAATCGTCTCACTTCGCTCAGTCCTATAATGGACCAATTTACGCTTTCTTTATTATTATTTCTTACTGATTATTAAATAGAGGGTCTTCCAAACCACCTAAAATTCACACCCTCGGTTAGTTTTAAGTTCGATAACCATTTCGAACAATAGATTTTAAAAAAGTGCCTTGAAATTTGATGACGTCACAGCTCTGTATTTCATACAAATTTCCATACTTGAAGCGCGTTTTTAAGTTTGATAAAGAGTTGCTGATTTGATAGAGTTCTCATATTAGCTACGTAATATCTGCGAAAGAGATATTAGAAGAGCCAAAAATATTTCTCACAAACCTCCATAACATTTTCCCCGTAATTCCAACTCCATGTTGACATTAAACAGTACTTAAATATTTTACCCCGTCGGAAGTTCAGCGTTATTATAACAGATTACACTCGTAATTACCAGCGCTTAATCTTTGAATATCAAATGATATTTTACTTCCGCTTTTATTTGAACTCTCAAATGACTGAAACTTTGTAACGAAATCCTACTAATATTATAAAGTTTGTTAGTTTATTGGTTTGTCCTTCAATCACGCCGTAACAAAATAACGGATCGACGTGATTTTTCGCATGGGTATAGTTGAGGATCTAGAGAATGACATAGGCTCCTTTTTATACCGGAAAATTAAGGGGTTCCCGTGGGAATAAAAAAACTTATTCCACGCGGACGAAGTCACGGGCATCACCTGGCAGCTAGCAGCTAATTTTCTTGCATTTTTAATAGCTGATCCCCTTTTGGGATTTGAGAACACCTTCCTAGGTACTGCATGAAAGCTAAGACAGGGTGATTTTCACTCGTAGGTATCTGGATACGTAACCACAAAATCATAATTCATATTATTATTATTATTCATACTATATTAGAAATGCGAAAGTGTGTTTGTTTGTTTATTTGTCCTTCAATCACGCCACAACAGAGCATCGCCGAATGCCGAAAGTAGCCTAGGTCGTTCTCCACGTCCTCAACTAACGTAAAATCACGTTGATAAGTTGCGACGTGATTGAAGAACAAACCAACAAACACACTTTTACATTTATAATACTAGTATGATTTATATATATCTAGTATATTTTTATGATCTTAAATGTATTACATAATTTCTCTTAACAATTTTTATAGTGGCAACAAACTATCAAAAATAGCACAGTGTGCTTAGCATGCGCACAACGAGATTATCTCGCGACGAGAGAGAGAGATGTTGTCGTTGCCGGCAAATTTTTCATTTACCCTAACATGAACAAAATGCGGTATATTACAAGAAAAAATAGTCGACATGTAAAGGTTCGTAGAGAAAAATACTACAGATAAGAAATGTTACTTTTATCTCTACTTTTGACGTAACGAGACAAGTAACCATGTTAGCTTCGGTAGACAGAGAGAGATAACGGGTAGACATAATTTTACTCGTAGTGCGCATGCTAACCATACGGGAATTTACGTTTAATCGACCTAAATAGATTGAGATAAAGTATATTTTACTCTAATTTCATTAGCGGAATGTACCCGTGACCTCGTCGGAACAAATTTGGCTGATGCAGAGCAAACACGGCGGATCCGTGTTAGATTCGTTGGGATCAGCTCTGCGAAAGCAAACGTTTGTTCACTCCGAACGGCAAACAGCCTAGCTGATATACAGGCTGCTATAGAATAGCCAACTAAGTATAATATGTAGAATCTCACTAATCCGGCACTTTTTATTTAATTGTATGGCGTTTAGTATATTTAAGCGTTTATATAATACTAGCTGATGCCCGCGACTTCGTCCGCGTGGATTGAGGTTTTTTGGTTCCCGCGGGAACTCTTTAGTTTTCCGGGATAAAAAGTAGCCTATGTGTTACTCTAGACTATAATCTATCTCTGTGCCAAATTTCATCCAGATCCGTTCAGCCGTTCGGGTGTGATTGAGTAACAAACATCCATACATCCATACATCCATACATCCATCCAAACTTTCGCATTTATAATATTTATTTGATTAACAAGCTAATTAAAAAGAACGCTTTTCGCCTGAAAGTTCGTCGCTCATTTAGCACCACCCAGGGGACACGTGCAGGGAGAAGCAGTAGCCGGTAGTTCCTGCGGACGTGAGCGACGGGGCATCCCCCAGACCGATACGTCCAATAATCCGGCACCCTCCGCCCAAGCCTCCCTCGCCCAAAAACAGACCTTAACCAAGGATTATTTTAAAACTATGTAATTATTTAGTTGTGAGATATTGTGGCCGATTCTGTATGTATAACATAATCTCTAAACTAAACTAAAATGGCAGCTTTAAATCTAGTTCTGTCCCTTTCCGTAGGGAGTATTAAGAAAGGGTTAGCAATATTTGTAATGCTCTAATTTTAGTTTAGTTTAGAGATTTTGCACTACAGAATCAGCTCTATTGTTTGGTTGGTCGATTTGTTTTAATAAAAACACTTTTTTACCACAATATTTTATATTTATGTAATGGATCCAGGTAATTTTAAGGTTTTTATGTCCCGTCACTAGTTATAATGAGGTCCTACAAAAGGGTTATCTCGATAGCAAAACTTTTAACTTAAAGTTTGTGTAAAACTTGCGCAAAAATATGAGTAGAATGTTTCTGAACAAGTTTATCTAAATTTCTACCAAGAATATAATATCCGTGAAAATAAATTTTGCTCAGAAATAAAGTTTAAAAACTTCACCCTGTACATTTCAGGTTCCGCCCACGTATAACGTGAGATGATATAGTTACTCCGGGTGCAGTCCAAGTACTCCTTTTGTACTACAGTCGGGGAAATTCAATAGCTGTTTCACGCCAACGAAATTTGTGCTTACCTATAATAAAGAATGGAAAAAAATTAAGGGACCGGCGACCACCGCTCGCAACTTCTACTCGAACCGCAAATATAAATTTGCCGGTATATTGCTATCCCTATTTGGCTGAAGACACATGATCGCGTGCAAGCGCGATAGCAATATGAGCGTACAGAATTTGTTATACATTTAGTCTTGTTCCGTGAATACCAAAAATGATGAATGAAAAATTGTTGTGTTTTTAACTTCGTGTTGTTATTCTGTAACTTGACAATATAGGCTATGTTCCTGATCAATTAGTAAGTGAGATATCGTTGGTTTTAATATGAAACAAATAAGGAGAAAACATGTCGTTTATGTCGCAAAAACATGCAAAACGCAATGTGCTTACATTTAATTTTGGGAAAGTATTTTGGAAAAATAATTATCCAGGGACCTAGATAAATACAAGTTCAATCTTAATAATCGCATAATATGGAGGAAATATGCTCGAATTACTAATTATTTTGGTATTACGTTTGTATGAGCAATTCACCCTCCGCTGGCGCCTTAACAGAACATGAATGGACAACAGAATTATTTTTTTCCACTATTAGTTATAGTTAGCCCTTGACTGCGATCTCATCTGAAATGAAATTAAAGTGAAATTTATAATATCAAATATTTAATGTACTTTCCCCTTGGACGAATTAACCACGGGATACGTGATATCGGCCAATTTGGCTTACCCCTCTAGTCGCGAACTGGGCAGTTTCGCCTTAATCATTAGGTTTCGCCATTACTTATCATATTGGTTGTGTGATCGACTTTTTCATGTACTAGTGTTAATAATTGGGCAGAAAAATGACAAGGCACTCTCTCCGCAAAAGTTAGTCGGACGTGATTTCATACATTTTTCTTACATTTCCTATCCCGTGTTTATTTCATCCAAGACAATTCCCTTCATGTCCCGTTCGTTTTAATATTACCATGAAAGCTCTAGGCTACCACTATGATAAGGCCCAGTGGATCAAACGCCCGGCCCCCTGTTTGTGCGGACGGGGGTTCGATCCTCAGGCATGCACTTCTAACTTTCAAGTTAGAAGTCCGTTAGTCCGATAGTGCTCGGTCCGTTCTCCAGAGGTGCGATTGTGTAAGAATTGCCGATCAAATCGTCAAAGTTCGGCGTCATAGTCAAATAAACCAATCGGGGGGGGCTGATTCTATACATGCAGGAATAGCAAGCAACCTAGAAAGCGATTCGCATCGCCACCATATCGTGCATATTGCATGCTGCACGTTGTATAATAAGTAGATTTGTCTTTGCGTATTATAGCAAACTAGCTTTTGCCCGCGGCTTCGCTCACGTTAGGTTCGATTTTCATTCAAATTTCATAACCCTATCGTAACACCTTAGGGGCTCAATTTTCAAAAAGTGACGAGCCACTACCGACCGGCGACCAATCATACTAATATTATAAATGCGAAAGTGTGTTTGTTTGTTGGTTTGTTGGTATGTCGGTTTATTGGTTTGTTAGTTTGTTGGTTTGTCCTTCAATCACGCCGCAACAGAGCAAGGGATCGGTCTGCTTTTTGGCATGGGTATAGTTGAGAACCTGGAGAGTGACATAGGCTACTTTTTATCCCGGAAAATTAAGGACTTTCCGAGGGAATCAATAAAACTTAAACCACACGGACGAAGTCGCGGGCATCAGCTAGTCAAATATAATCCTATTGGTTTTCGGCAGGATAGTTAAATATCAGTGAACTCCAATTAAAGTGTGAAAAAGTTGTTTAATTAAAATCTCAGTTAACAGGCGTGGTATGATGAACCGTTGGTATTTTTAATTAAAACCGAGCTTTCACAGATACTCTAAAATTCAATTAAAATAGTTAAGTGAGTGTCGCGCTCTTGGATAGACTTTATAGACAAGCTTGAAAAAATTGGTTAATTCCAAAACATACTTATTAGATTTAATGTGACCCATATATTATTATTATAAAAATGCGAATGTGTAGATATTTGTTTGTTGGTTTGTCCTTCAATCACGCCATAACAAAGCAATGGATGGACGTGATTTTTTGCATGGGTATAGTTGAGAACCTGGAATCATAAAGTAAGTAATATAAATACCTGTGATAAATTTAATCGATGAAAATTTATAGTAATTTTATTAATTACCTATGGTTTTTACAAATTGTACCCATTGAAAATTCATTGCAACAAATTGTCGAATATTATACGTGCTCATTATGAGGTAATCTATTTAAATATCCCCATTTATTTCGGCGGTGGAGGTTTATTGCCGAATACATCGATATTTCCTCGTATTATTACACAAAAGTATAATATTATGATGCCCATGACATGGACTACATAATAGTACCTACCTTCATCCACGTAGATTTAGGATTTTTTAAAACCTGTGTCAATATTTCAGTTCTTATTTTTCAGGAATGAAAAAAGGCTTCGGCCGTTTTCATATCTATACAAGTTATCTCTGTATCAACTATCAAGAGGTAATTTCGTCAAAATCAGTTTAACAAAATGGGCCGTGAAAAAATATCAGACATACCGACAGACTATTTATAATAATCAAATAAATATTATAAATGCGAAAGTTTGGATGGATGTATGGATGTATAGATGTGTGGATGTATGGATGTATGGATGTTTGTTACTCAATCACGCTCCAACGGCTGAACGGATCTGGATGAAATTTGGCACAGAGATAGATTATAGTCTGGAATAGCACATAGGCTACTTTTTATCCCGGAAAATTAAAGAGTTCCCGCGGGAACCGAAAAACCTCAATCCACGCGGACGAAGTCGCGGGCATCAGCTAGTTATTATTAAGTCTGGATAAGCATTCGCTAGCGCCTAGCCCGTGCTGTTAAACCTATCTGGTGGGAGACTTCGGCCGTGGCTAGTTATATCCCTACCGGCAAAGACATACCGCCAAGCGATTTAGAGTTCCGGTAGATGCCGTGTAGAAACCGATGGGTTTAATATAACTGCCATACCCCTAACAGGTTAGCCCGCTACCATCTTAAGCTGCATCATCATTTACAATCAGGTGAAATCGCAGTCAAGGGCTAACTTGTAGTAGAATAAAAAAAAACTTCGGCGGCAAATGTAATCCTTTCGGGTTTTTTTTTCTAAATGGTAGTGAAAATCGTTTTCAAATCTGTTAGGTAGTTTAGAACAAATCCAGCCCATACAACGTTAACTTACAATAAACTAGACTAAACAATGAAACGCCCGCGCCTTCGTCCGCGTCGATTAATCTATTTTACATCTCTCATATTCGGTAAGTAGGTCCTTATTACCCCCAAATGGAGCTTGTAGGTGACCAATTAGCGCTCTAGGGTAATAATGTAGCTAGAAAAGCCCTAGGGCGGTAAGTAATTAAAAAAAGTATGATGGTTAGATGTACACGAACTTTTTGAAAGAGTGAAGAGTTTTTTTTTAAATTACTTACCGCCCTAGGGCTTTTCCAGCTACATTATTACCCTGGAGCGCTAATTGGTCACCTTCAAGCTCCATTTGGGGGTAATAAGGACCTACTTACCTCACAATCGAGATGTAAAGCAGAGTAGTTAGCTCGGGTGTAAGCATCAATTGCACCCTCGAACTATAGGCGCCCTCGCTGTGCTCGTGCGCCTAAATATCTCGGGCTGCAATTGATGCCTTACAACCCTTGGCTACTAATCTACTATTGATGCCTGCGGGAACTCTTTAATTAATTTACCGGGACAAAAAGTAGCCAATGTAATTCCCCGATATACCTACAACCTATCCCTGTACCAAATTTATCAAAATCAGTTGAATAGATGCCGTGAAAGCGTAGTCTGCTACGCTTTTAGACAGACAGCCAGACAGACAGACAGACAGACAGACACACTTTCGCATTTATAATATTATTAGTATGGATATGGATGTTAATTTTTGGTAGGTAGCTCAACAACTACCTTAATTAAAACTTTGTCTTTGAAGTGTAGAATATAACTGGAGCGCGATATAATAATTAATATGTACCCCGTATGTTAATTGCATATTGTCGCAACGAGCACAAACAATGGCAGGTAAGAAGCTGAGATGGCTAATATAGGAACAACTATCCAATGCAGGAAATTCTAGTCCTTATGACTATGCAGCAGTTGGGTTTATTATCCTATATACTACAGTACGTTGTGTGGATTAAATTATATAATAATGGAATCTTACCCAGATTATATTTAAGCAGTTGCTTAGTGAGCTCAACTATGAATAAATATTAAAACTAAGTAAAATAGGTTTAATTTTAAATACTAATACATAATACCTAATTAACCTTAAGGGCAACTTCTCTACATACCTAATACGTGATAACACTCAAAAATTTTTGCACTACAACTTTTTTAAAACCAAAAAATTTTTTTTTTACTAAGTATTTAGCTGTAGGTATGCTCTAGAGTCTAGACACTCTGTAGCTCTGTGTTTTTCGTAGGCATTGGTCGATCGATGTCTTGTCCAATGACTGATTGTCGTATAGAGTTAAAAAGCATATTTTAAATATTATACCATTTTTTTTCACGTTGATATAACGTTTCGCGTGGGCTATTTAGTCCTATCCTGTCTATAGTGCGTTTTCGCCCAAACGATAAAGATTCAGAGATACTTTCACAAGAGTTTAAATTTTTTAATCTTGGAATTTATTTCAACTATAAATAGTTCAATTAATTGCCGGAACACGCAGCTTTATCTGCAATTTATAGGTACGCAGATACTAAGACGGGCCACAGCGGGTTGTAGCCGGTTGCATCTTCGAGAGTAGGTCGCTTTAAATATTTAATTCAAACTTAAAACTGCCGGCGTTGATAATATTTTTGGTTAATAAATGCATAGCTTTTCATCGTGCAATATAACTATAGGTAATCTGGTAAAAAACACGTCGTAAACGTCTATTTTGTGGTACACAGGCACGCAAGTCCGCTTGCTATCGCACTTTTTGAGGCTCAGCGGATCGGAATTGAGCAGGTAAATCATGAAATATGATGTGAAAAAATCATATCAACCATAAAAAACAGCTGATTGATCTTTTAAATCCGTCTCGCTACTCCTCTTTGGTATAGGACGCAATAATGCAACCCGTTCCACCCACGACTTTGCACTAAAAAACGGCGTAAATATCATGTACGCGGAGAAAGGGAAAGAACGAGAGTTACACTGTTGTTAACAGCAATGGCCGCAAATTTCGACAAGTGACGGCAAGTGCCTTCTTATATTACGTATTCTTATAGAACGTATCTAATGTTTTAAATATCATAGGTTCCATCCCGGGAAACTATGCGATAACTATTAACATAATTTGTATAAAAGCGTTTTGGACGGATACTAGCGATGTGGCCCGGCACGATGTGCAGGCCCGCGTTAATGGACGCTTACCTTATATCAACATTTGCGCCAGAACAAAATGGATTCCAGCTTACAAGAGAATCCTTTTAACTTCACCGTCATTTGGCAACTGAAATACATAAACAACGATTGGGACGGATACAATTTATTATGTTAATAAATTATTTTCGCTTCACGACTTATTCTCACTTAAATCCCGTTAGTTTATCTGAGTGACCGGCGACGAGCCAAAATGAGTAAAAATATTGCTGATAATCATAGGGATCTGAGTCATGGAGCTTATGCCCACTTGCATAAGCTCCATGACTCACTAACCCACTTGCAAAAGGTCGTTATAAGTTTCGCTAACGTCAAAAATTACACAGTCTCACAGCGACAAGTATTTTCGCAATAGGGAGCAATCTATTAATTAATTTCAAAATGTTTTCAGGTATTGTGGTAGATTTAGAGAGAATGTGGAGAGAATTAACTTGTTCAACGCTATTTTAGAAATACGAGTTTATTTTTTATGTAGGTAATTCTTTGGAAATTATCTTTTTTTATGAGAGAATTGCCTACAATCTGGTTTAAGTAAATAAGTTTTGAGTTAATGCAGTGCATAATAAAATATCAGGGGGCAAAGCAAAAAAGCTAAAAAATGACCTAAACCCTTGCAACTCAAATTCTTCAAAGTCTTTCGTGGCCTTGACATTGACGACCTCCCTGGTGCAGTGGTGAAGCCTGTGGTCTTATACTGGGAGGTCCCGGGTCCGATTCCCGGCAGGGTCAATTTGGGAATTTATAATTTTAGAATTTTCTCTGTTCTGGTCTGGTGGGAGGCTTTAGCCGTGGCTAGTGGCTAGTAGCCCTACCGGCAAAGACGTACCGCCAAGCGATTTAGCGTTCCAGTACGATGCTGTGTAGAAAAAAGTTGGGTATGGGTTCAATACAACAGGCTAGCTCGTTTCCATCTTAGACAGCGTCATCACTTAAGTACCATCAGATGAGATCGCATTCAAGGGCTAACGGCTTTTGCATTCAGATATCGAAGAGTAAAAATACTCTTTCCGAGATGGTGGGATGAAAAGAATATTTTTACACGTTTTAATCGTGTACATAGCGCAGCAACAGCGCTCTCCACTCTAGAGTGGAGTGGACTTGAATGAGCTTCACGCTGCCGGCTGCTCTACCGCCGCCTGCGAGGAAATTCACGCTTCAGAATACAGCAAGAGATCATCATAATAATAAACAGGTATATAAAATGTACGTAAAATTTAATATTTTTTTAATAAATATGAAATTAAATGAATTTATTTGTCTGTTTATGTGTAACAATAATGATTACAGTATGAAAAGCCGCAGCACATCCAGTCAAGCTACCCTGACCATATACACTGTAGTCTGTGACCCTGACGTAAATGATGCCGTAAGTACTTAGATAGAAAATTTTTATGTAGATTAAAATATTTTAGTCCTCTGTTTTACTTACTAAAGACCCAAAAAGCATATTATCATAATTATTGGGACTTGGCTGGTTTTTAAGAACAAACCTACGTTATTTAAGGAACTCTTTTAAAAATTTCATTCTTTTAAACCTGCCGGTATACGCTGAGCGTTTTTTGTCCGTCAATAATATAAAATTTATGAGCAAAATTGTCGATTTTGTTGTAAATTCTTCTCAGACCCAAGCACGTTTGGAACCCTAGAAGCTTTAGTTCTGAAATATCGTTATAAATTAATTATATTTACTAGCGAACGAAACGTTAACTAAAATAAAAACATAATACATCTATATCTTATTACTTTTTTGTCTGTTAGCATCAGTGAATGTGAGTGAATCGAAACTAGGAAACGAACATTTTGGTCAAACTGCGCGAGAAGTTCCGTAAACTTAATTTTGTCGCATGTTGCCTTGTTGACTCAGGTTGCTGAAAATCTCCTTTCTTGCTCCCACCTATCGCTAGGAAGATCCAAATTAGTAACGAAATACACAGACAATCCCAATCTATTCTTTTTATTAATCTGAGAGCTAGTGACTTGTGCATAGCCTATCTACATGTTCACACTAGATAGTCTAGGCAACGGGTTGTAGTATGGTATGAACCTAAAGTTATACAAAAATATCCTAAAAAAAATCCATGCAGAAGTTAGGTATTTATACCTAAAACTTAATATTATTTATGACTGAATATTTTCTCGATTTCTTTTTAAAATAATAGTATCTAAGTAGTATATGTATTTACGCTCAAAACCGAAATATCAAACGAAATAATCATGCAGGACATCGATGTTTAAACCGATTTTATTAATTATCAATTCACCTAAACGTTATCGCGATAACACACCTACCTACCTTCCTGCTTTAACAATTGGGTATAGCATAAAAAACCTTACTTCCTTTTTGATTTTTTATTGGATATTTGTAATATACGTTTAACTCATGATACTTTATCAAAGTTTCGTCGCCTGAGGAATTATTGTTGGGGTCCACTAGCATTATTGCCTCGACTAACTATGTTACTGTCACGCAGCAATTCTAGATAAAACATGACTTATACTATAGTCACCATGTTGCGCACTACACTTATACCTATACTGATACCGTCTAACGAAGCAGAGCTATCATAAAACGGATCATATCCCCTCGTTCTCCTGAATTATGCCGAGATTAACTGCAGCAAAGATCCCAGAATAGCATCCCGGGAGTTACTAAGCCAATTGTTATTATCGTAAGCCATACTGTAATAACTGTTATGATCCTAGCAAGGTGGAGTTTTAAGCGAGGCTTCCACCGCGAGCGGAGCGAGCTCCGTATGGGCTTGATTTAACTCGCAGAGAAAAACTGCATTCAAGTACTTTCATCAACAAAAGGACTGACGAAAAGGGCCCTTTTACCCTTTTGCAGTGGCACCCCGCTTAAGTTATGATTTCTAGAGACAGATTCGACTAGCTGTACAAACAACATACACACACACCCCTATACATCCTGCGCTCTTTCTAGTAGTGTTGAGTTCCCGTCCCACCGGAATATGAGAGTGGGGGAATAGAAAAGACATCTGCTTTTGCTCAATTTTGCATGATGAAACGGCTGAACAGATTATCTAAGAACACTCCTCATAAAAAATTACTATTTCAAAAGCAGTTAAACCGTTTGGGAGCTACGATGCCACAGACAGATACACACATTAAACTTGTAATTGGGTTAAAAATGCACGACTTTCAAAAACTATAATTTGCCCTATAACTACATCCCAGCTTTTAAGCGACAAATTTTGTTCGTAAAAAGACGTTCCTACGTAACTAAATTCTTCTTAAAGCTCTAATCTAACACCTTAAGGGCTCCCACACAAAACTGCGTTGGTTCAGGTGATCGCTCGACGGTAGTCTACCGTACTGGACGTGTTTTTAGAAGTAGTGACGTAGAAGTAGTAGTGGATCGAAAAAAGCGTGTTGCAGTGCTGTTATTGTTAAATAGATATAGAAAAAAAAGAAGATTTTGGGTTTGTCCACTTATTCCAATAATGAACGCTGATGGGAACTATTTTTAAATTCGAAAATACAATGGTTTGAGAACAGAGGAAGTTAAATTTTTTGATTATTTTAGAATGAGCATAGGTATCTTCATTTGTCCCAAAGGACGGGGCGCTCCTCAATTAACGTTATTAAAAAATCCACGTCAACGTTTGCCATTTTTCCACACAACGACGGCAGCGCCTTGCCCACACGCTGTCTCAGAGCGGACTAAAAATGGGGTCACCAAGTGTGACGTAAAATCGCAGGAATGTGCGATGCGAATCCAATCGGAAGTTTTTGCGATGCGTCCTGCGAGCTCGCAGATTTTTGCGATGCGATGCGAATTCGCAGTTTTGTGTGGGAGCCCTTAGGTCGTAACTTGTTTTTATAGGGTCTTAATAACCGCGTCAAGTCAAAATGAGCACAACTTTATGATGATTACCTACCAACGTTGTTCAAAATAATAATATGAGTTCACAACTTCAAGCTTACGTAAAGTTCTAGATGAAAGTCATCATTTCGCACTCACGCGCTTCTTAGATAAGTAAACTTACTCAACTAGAACTTTAGTAATAAGTGACTTTTTTAACTTAATACGGGTTTGGCCATATTCGGTTACACCTATCTACGTCTATAGTTAAACAAATAGGTAGTAGATATAGTGGTAGATAGGTGGTGGTAGGTAGATTGGTAACAATAATCATAATTTTTTATGCAATCGATCAATACTGTTTTTGTCCGCAGAACGAAAATATCACTTTACTAGCTGATGCCCGTGACTTCGTCCGCGTGGTTTAAGTTTTTTTTATTCCCGCGGGAACCTAACCCTTCTTTTGTATTCCTCTTAACTTTCCGGGATAAAAAGTAGCCTATGTCATTTTTCAGGTCCTCAACTATACCCATGCCAAAAATCACGTCGATCCGTTGCTCCGTTACGACGTGATTGAAGGACAAACCAACAAACAAACACACTTTCGCATTTATAATATTAGTACGATTTTGACGTGAATGATCCACAGATCTCGGTACTTTATTTTTAAAACTTACGAGTACGTGATTTCTATTGTAGAATTGAAAAGGCCGGTCGACAGGGCACGTTTCCTGCGGCCCACTCGGAGCGCTCGGGGCGGACAAACGTTTGCTTTGTGGCGCTGATCCGACCAAATCTCTCGCGCTAGCCTGTGTGCTCTACGTATCGGTTAAACTCGTTTCATTGTGCTCGGTTCAAGTGAAGGGAAATAAAGCGGAAAATCAAATTTTTACGTAACCTTCATGGGAATTTTCTAAAAAGATATCAGCTTTTAAATTTGACTTAATTGAAATTTGTACGCAAGTGAAGCCTAACAAGCTATTGCAAGCATACACAATACACCTACCTTTAAAATTACTTTTACCTTTCATAAATATTCGTCGACTGATATAATATTATTGTCTATAGTTAACAAATAGCAACCTAATAATCGTATTTTTTATGCAATCAATCAATTTTAATTAAATAGTAAAGTCATTAATAAATGTTAATGATCCAAAGATAATACGAGATACACGTTATTTTTTACTTACATTATTTCTATTGTAAAATTGAAAAGGCCGGTCGATAGGGCACGTTTCCTGCGGCCCACTGGAATCGCTCGGGGCGGACAAATGTTTGCTTTGTGGCGCTGATCCGACCAAATCTCTCACGCTATAGCCTGTGTGCTCTACGTATCGGTTAAACTCTTTTCATTGTGCTCGGTTCAAGTGCATTTAGGAAGGGAAATAAAGCGGATAATCAACCTTTTATGCACTTACGCCCCTTTATTGAAGTGAAAACTTCTTAAGCCGGGTAGAGTACTTTTTGGTAGGGGGTAAACTTGGGGATTCGTGTCACCGCCATGCGTCACCGACATGCTCCGCGTCACCGACATGCTCGCGTTGTGACGAAGACAAAAGGTCTTAAATACTTAGACTTAGATATTGGTGTAAAAAATATTTCTACAGCTACTTGTAGTTTTAGCACGCAAGCATGATTACTGCTCGTATCAGTATGTTACTACTATTATTATAAATGCGATAGTGTGTTTGTTTGTTTGACCTTTATTGAGCACTGCCGTGACAGCCCATTAATTATTAACGTCCCACAAATTAGAGCTAAGACCAACCACCCTGCTCAAATGCGGGTTGGCGGGCTTTAATGACTTTAACGGCTTTAACGGTCATATTAGTGATAATAACCGGGACGGCTTAACGTGCTCTCCGAGGCTCGGGGGTGATTTACCGCCAACTTCTTAACTCCGGGCTAGTACTGATAATTTCTAGTCAGACAAACCCAATACTTAATTACACTTCGTATTCGTCCTCCGAGATTAGCATGATATACTTGTAGTACCGTGTACGTACGGCCACTTTCACACGTTAGTTGAGGTAGCTGGAAATAAAAACAAACGCTCCCTCTTACCGGCCGATAGCAGGCCGCTATATATAGGCCCCACTCCTGCACAACTAGTCATTCGTTAGACTTGCAATGAGTCGTGGGCGAAAGCCCTCAGGCATTTCTCAAATTTGAAGTACGTTTCAATTTGGAGTACGTTTTCGCGTGCAATCACATGCCTACAAAGTAATAGACTTACAATGAGTCGTGGGCGAAAGCCCTCAGGCATTGCTCAATTTTGAAGTATATTTTCGCGTGCAATCTCATGCCTACAAAGTAATGGACTGGCAATGGGTCATGAGCGGGGGCTCTCAGGCGTTGTTCAATTTTGAAGTGTTTTTTTTTTCGTACACGATTATATATTATGAAATTATGCCTGTATTGCGTTGATTGTTTGAACTAACTATTGCAAAATCAACAGACCTGTTATGCGAGCATTTCGGCTAAGGACTTCTCATCACAGCCATCGTTGTCCGAGATTAGGAACACTGGTAATTTTTTTTAAAAAATTTGTCAAAATTTTTAAAAAAAGCAGTGGTCATCCATAACCGATGACCCTACAGTGGTTAGTTGTCTTTTCCTATAGTATTCCTATTTTAAGTGTTTCTTGTTTTGCCTCGAAATTCATTCAAAAGGCAGTCGATGGTCCCTTAGCTATAGGAGCTATATCACAAAGTGAACCTGCAGTACATTAATTTTTGACTGCAGTACTCTTTTTCCGAGTCATACGGCAAGAACATATTTACTTTAATATAAAACAATGAAAAACATTTCAATATTTTTTCTTTATTTGAAGAATTTAGAACAATAATTGTATTAGTGAGAACTGCTATATGACCACAACCAATCAAAAAGATGCTTAGTTTTCGGTCCTAATACATGCAGACCAGAAAGGCAACTAAATTAATTGCGCTTTTGTTTGAATATAGTTTTCCAAATATACGTTCCACAGTTATTTGGTTTATTTAAACCAAACTGTAATATTTTTTTCTAAAAATTTCCTCGAGGCTAAGAAATTAATGTTACTCCTTTTAATCATAATAATTCTTTAATAATCTTTACAGTTTGGCAACTTAACAGTTTTATTTTATAATTAATTTTAAAACAAGTAAATAACTTCCGTATAAGGAGTTCCGACACTACCTATAGTTATTGTTCAATGATGATTGATTCTCTTTTTAAAAAGAAATCACAAAACGAACGTCTATATAACATAATATTTCAATGAAAAGAAACAATAAGTTGCCACCGAGCTCCTGCAACTTTATTTTTTGGAATACGTAATTTATTCTTATATACATAATAATATTTTTTTTTTTGAACTTTGCTACATTAGTTGGCCTTATTACTTCATCGTGGCCGGCTAAAACAACCAAGTTTTAGAAGGTGTAAATGTTTTAAATTTAAAAAATGGTAATTAAGAAACAACGCATCTATATCCTGTTGTCCTTCAGATTTTGAGCGGCTTAATTCTGTAAACAAAATTGAAATGATGTAGAAATTGTCATAGGATTCTCAACTGCGGGGTTGGGGGCCGCTTGTGGTGAGGAAACTGCTAGCACCCAACGAAATGAGCCATTTCACATTAACCAGTTGGAAATTCTGCCAGCTTACTTCGGTTTCAAGTATTTGTTGAATACTTACACATTTTTTCAAAATCTTTTCAAGATCGCCAATACCATTGCAGTTGGTTTCATAACCTGCATGGCTGGTAGGTACTTCCCCTCTTGAGATGAGCCCACGAGATATATATTGAATAGATGCGATTACAAAGATGTTTGTATTACATATAAACGCTCTAGTCACGATACTAAAGCTATTAGAGAATCAAGACGAATCCGTTCAAAGGTATTTAGTGGGAACTGTCCAAATAATTCGAAAATTCTCCTTTTTGCGTCCCAATGTTATACCAATTATAAAAATTAATATATTTCGTGTAAGAATGACTCAGATGC
Organism: Erebia ligea; assembly: GCA_917051295.2. Lineage (NCBI taxonomy): Eukaryota > Metazoa > Arthropoda > Insecta > Lepidoptera > Nymphalidae > Erebia > Erebia ligea. Next base: position 17,296,751 of record OU785229.1, on the reverse strand, counting down.
GTACGCCATTAATGCGTTCATGGGTTTCAATCTCTTGGGTTTCCACTCTTCGGTATTATCAAGAAAACACAAGTAAAGTTCATAATTTTTTGTTCCTTTATAGCCTACCATCATATCGCATATTTAATGGTTTACTTGCTGTAATTTGTCTTCGGACCCACTGGTCCACTGGTCTTTGAACCATCTGACGTGGTTATATATATACATAAGTATATATATATTTTTATTTTTATTTTTATTTTTTTTCTTTCTCTCTCGTTCCTGCAGCCGCAAATTACACCTCACATACCCTTGTTGGAACTACTACTGGCTGCTCGCCGGTAGTCTTTATTGATAAGAGATTTCTCACTCTCATCTATAGAAATGATGAATACCTTTCAGTCAGTTTTATTTCTGTCCTTCTGTAAATTTATTTAAACAACACGATAGTTGATCAATTAAGTTGTTTCAATTCGGCAATCAATACTATACATCTCTTCCATGGATGTCTTAAGCAAGCATTAATTCAATTGAATTTGAGTTGTTGAAATTTATCACAACTTTACCAATAGTTGTAGATCTCGTAATATTAGAGATAAGTGATCTCTAAGTATAATATGCAGTTTCATTGAAAAAATTGAACATAGGTACTATAAATAGATTTTCTAAAATTTTTTTTTTCAAATTCATACTGACTTTCTATGCTAAAATGTAACATCACTTGAGATCCTTGAAATGCATTAATTTTTTTTTTTTTGTGTTTTGTTTTTCTCAATCAATGATCTGATGAAATTTCAACTATAAAAGAACTTTTGAAGCATTAAGTAATTTTATGAGCTTCAAGAACATTACATAGAATGCAAAAGTTTTTCAAAATTGTAATAATAATAATATACCTATAACATAGAACTTTCCTTCGAAATTTCTCGTCAATCAAAATTTTTAATTTTTAATTAAAACTTTCTGAACAGGTTTCTTCCGTATATAATACAATTTTTACATTATCGTAAGTGTAACCCTCAATAGTTATCTTGACAAAATTAAACACCTTCGACACAATTCCTCAATACAGCGCGGCCTCAAGAGCCCGCCATATCCACAAGAATATTTTAGTTGCAGTCACTTGGCATATCCACAGACTGGTCCTTGTTTTTGCCCAAAGTACACGACACTAAGTAGTTGCTCGAATACTTTTGAAATTATAATTTTCCTTATCAAAAATTCAGATTGTTGAGTTGACTCATTTCTTACAAATACTATGATCCTGTAATAATAAAATCGAGCATTATAAAAAACAAAGTTATACAGTACCTCGTAAATAGTACCGTGTACGTACGGCCACTTTCACACGTTAGTTGAGGTAGCTGGAAATAAAAACAAACGCTCCCTCTTACCGGCCGATAGCAGGCCGCTATATATAGGCCCCACTCCTGCACAACTAGTCATTTAGTTCGGAGCTTGACCTTTTTTTTTTTTTTTTACACTTTCATAAACACATATATATTACAAATTGAATTTGAAATTTGACCATTTCATGACACTGGGGTAACCCGTGGGAGGGTGGGATGCTAATCTCTTCGGACGAATACTCGTATAATTATGATCGAACTTCACTTACAGGTAAGTTCGTTTAATCATTAATTACACTTCGTATTCGTCCTCCGAGATTAGCATGATATACTTGTAGATATTGAGAGACTTGTCATGAAAACAGGTCTTACTCGTAGTTATTATGCGAAAAACGCACTTTAACCATCAGGTATATCATATTTAATACATAATAATGATTATGTTCTTATTTAATGAACAATTTTATTTATTTTGATAGATATTTACGAGGTACTGTATAACTTTGTTTTTTATAATGCTCGATTTTATTATTACAGGATCATAGTATTTGTAAGAAATGAGTCAACTCAACAATCTGAATTTTTGATAAGGAAAATTATAATTTCAAAAGTATTCGAGCAACTACTTAGTGTCGTGTACTTTGGGCAAAAACAAGGACCAGTCTGTGGATATGCCAAGTGACTGCAACTAAAATATTCTTGTGGATATGGCGGGCTCTTGAGGCCGCGCTGTATTGAGGAATTGTGTCGAAGGTGTTTAATTTTGTCAAGATAACTATTGAGGGTTACACTTACGATAATGTAAAAATTGTATTATATACGGAAGAAACCTGTTCAGAAAGTTTTAATTAAAAATTAAAAATTTTGATTGACGAGAAATTTCGAAGGAAAGTTCTATGTTATATATTATTATTATTACAATTTTGAAAAACTTTTGCATTCTATGTAATGTTCTTGAAGCTCATAAAATTACTTAATGCTTCAAAAGTTCTTTTATAGTTGAAATTTCATCAGATCATTGATTGAGAAAAACAAAACACAAAAAAAAAATTAATGCATTTCAAGGATCTCAAGTGATGTTACATTTTAGCATAGAAAGTCGGTATGAATTTGAAAAAAAAAAATTTAGAAAATCTATTTATAGTACCTATGTTCAATTTTTTCAATGAAACTGCATATTATACTTAGAGATCACTTATCTCTAATATTACGAGATCTACAACTATTGGTAAAGTTGTGATAAATTTCAACAACTCAAATTCAATTGAATTAATGCTTGCTGAAGACATCCATGGAAGAGATGTATAGTATTGATTGCCGAATTGAAACAACTTAATTGATCAACTATCGTGTTGTTTAAAGGAATTTACAGAAGGACAGAAATAAAACTGACTGAAAGGTATTCATCATTTCTATAGATGACAGTGGGAAATCTCTTATCAATAAAGACTACCGGCGAGCAGCCAGCAGTAGTTCCAACCAGGGTATGTGAGGTGTAATTTGCGGCTGCAGGAACGAGAGAGAAAGAAAAAAAAAAATAATAATAAAAAAAAAATATATATATACTTATGTATATATATAACCACGTCAGATGGTTCAAAGACCAGTGGACCAGTGGGTCCGAAGACAAATTACAGCAAGTAAACCATTAAATATGCGATATGATGGTAGGCTATAAAGGAACAAAAATTATGAACTTTACTTGTGTTTTCTTGATAATACCGAAGAGTGGAAACCCAAGAGATTGAAACCCATGAACGCATTAATGGCGTACGCATCTGAGTCATTCTTACACGAAATATATTAATTTTTATAATTGGTATAACATTGGGACGCAAAAAGGAGAATTTTCGAATTATTTGGACAGTTCCCACTAAATACCTTTGAACGGATTCGTCTTGATTCTCTAATAGCTTTAGTATCGTGACTAGAGCGTTTATATGTAATACAAACATCTTTGTAATCGCATCTATTCAATATATATCTCGTGGGCTCATCTCAAGAGGGGAAGTACCTACCAGCCATGCAGGTTATGAAACCAACTGCAATGGTATTGGCGATCTTGAAAAGATTTTGAAAAAATGTGTAAGTATTCAACAAATACTTGAAACCGAAGTAAGCTGGCAGAATTTCCAACTGGTTAATGTGAAATGCCTCATTTCGTTGGGTGCTAGCAGTTTCCTCACCACAAGCGGCCCCCAACCCCGCAGTTGAGAATCCTATGACAATTTCTACATCATTTCAATTTTGTTTACAGAATTAAGCCGCTCAAAATCTGAAGGACAACAGGATATAGATGCGTTGTTTCTTAATTACCATTTTTTAAATTTAAAACATTTACACCTTCTAAAACTTGGTTGTTTTAGCCGGCCACGATGAAGTAATAAGGCCAACTAATGTAGCAAAGTTCAAAAAAAAAAATATTATTATGTATATAAGAATAAATTACGTATTCCAAAAAATAAAGTTGCAGGAGCTCGGTGGCAACTTATTGTTTCTTTTCATTGAAATATTATGTTATATAGACGTTCGTTTTGTGATTTCTTTTTAAAAAGAGAATCAAACATCATCGAACAATAACTATAGGTAGTGTCGGAACTCCTTATACGGAAGTTATTTACTTGTTTTAAAATTAATTATAAAATAAAACTGTTAAGTTGCCAAACTGTAAAGATTATTAAAGAATTATTATGATTAAAAGGAGTAACATTAATTTCTTAGCCTCGAGGAAATTTTTAGAAAAAAATATTGCAGTTTGGTTTAAATAAACCAAATAACTGTGGAACGTATATTTGGAAAACTATATTCAAACAAAAGCGCAATTAATTTAGTTGCCTTTCTGGTCTGCATGTATTAGGACCGAAAACTAAGCATCTTTTTGATTGGTTGTGGTCATATAGCAGTTCTCACTAATACAATTATTGTTCTAAATTCTTCAAATAAAGAAAAAATATTGAAATGTTTTTCATTGTTTTATATTAAAGTAAATATGTTCTTGCCGTATGACTCGGAAAGAGAGTACTGCAGTCAAAAATTAATGTACTGCAGGTTCACTTTGTGATATAGCTCCTATAGCTAAGGGACCATCGACTGCCTTTTGAATGAATTTCGAGGCAAAACAAGAAACACTTAAAATAGGAATACTATAGGAAAAAACAATTAACCACTGTAGGGTCATCGGTTATGGATGACCACTGCTTTTTTAAAAATTTTGACAAATTTTTTTTAAAAAAAATTACCAGTGTTCCTAATCTCGGACAACGATGGCTGCGATGAGAAGTCCTTAGCCGAAATGCTCGCATAACAGGTCTGTTGATTTAAAACTTCCTTTGCGGTTTGGGCTTGAGGCTGTTTCGACTCTGCGCTCTATTTAATTATCGCCTTAGCATCTTTGTAAGTTTCTGAAAGATTCTTGCTAAATAATAAGAATTAGTTTTAATATGCAATAACTAATCCTGAGGACAATTAAACGTCTTGTTAAAGAATCGCTGTATGTCGTAATTAAAGCGTCGTGCGTCCATTAATAGATGCTGTATCCGACGATCCGTATCGTTTTATAAAGCTCTGCTGTAGTAGCTATGCTCAAAACATCATAACAAAAAAAACTCGAAGGCGTCTTGCTGTCGGGATTCGGGAGTGAAGGCGGGACTTGCGCCTGCGTCATCATGACTGACTGACATTATTCATTCATTATTGTTCATTAGAACGCAGTCCCAATAGTGAAGCATATTATGGCAACATGAATGCTTGGATAAGTTTTCGCACCTGATCGAAGATGCTTTGAGATTCAAGCACGTGCGCGCGCACTTTCGTCGTACGAAAAAAGGTGTGCCAATAAAGTGCGTAAAAGGACGCACTTCTCAAAAATAGATTTTGCAATAGTTAGTTCAAACAATCAACGCAATACAGGCATAATTTCATAATATATAATCGTGTACGAAAAAAAAAAAAACACTTCAAAATTGAACAACGCCTGAGAGCCCCCGCTCATGACCCATTGCCAGTCCATTACTTTGTAGGCATGAGATTGCACGCGAAAATATACTTCAAAATTGAGCAATGCCTGAGGGCTTTCGCCCACGACTCATTGTAAGTCTATTACTTTGTAGGCATGTGATTGCACGCGAAAACGTACTCCAAATTGAAACGTACTTCAAATTTGAGAAATGCCTGAGGGCTTTCGCCCACGACTCATTGCAAGTCTATTACTTTGAAGGCATGAGATTGCACGCGAAAACGTACTCCAAATTGAAACGTACTTCAAATTGAGCAATGCCTGAGGGCCCCCGCCTACGACTCATTGTAAGTCTATCATTTTGTAGGCATGAGTTTGCACGCGAAAACGTACTCCGACTTATTGTAAGTCTATTAGGCATGAGATTGCACGCGAAAACGTACTTCAAATTGAGCAATGCCTGAGGGCTTTCGCCCACGACTCATTGTAAGTCTATCATTTTGTAGGCATGAGATTGCACGCGAATACGTACTTCAAATTGAGCAATGCCTGAGGGCTTTCGCCCACGACTTATTGTAAGTCTATCATTTTGTAGGCATGAGATTGCACGCGAAAACGTACTTCAAATTGAGCAATGCCTGAATGCTTTCGCCCTCGACTTATTGTAAGTCTATTATTTTGTAGGCATTAAATTGCACGCGAAAACGTACTTCAAATTTGAGCAATGCCTGGGGGGCCTCGCCTACGACTTATTGTAAGTTTATTTTGTAGGCAAGAGATTGCATGCGAAAACACACTTCAATAGGTAGCCATAGGCAATCCGATTTGCTAAGATTTCATAATATCCACGTCTAGACAGGTAGATTTTAACAGACTTTCTTGCTGATTCTTTTCTGTAGGAATGTTATTCCGAACCAGTGAAAGATTCCACTCGACGACTCAAAAAGGACTTGTAAAAGTTTATTTGAGTAAGAAACATTAATTGAATTTCGGTTTGAGTTTAGGTATATATCTAAAAAAAAAAAAATCCTATGCGCAAACACACATTATTAGAAAGTTGGCTGACGAGCAATGTTGCGACTCGATGGTGGCAGTGTTGGCGATTGCAGTGACTCCAAAGAACTCGATGACAAGCAGTGTAGAAGACTTCAAAAACAAAAGCTCGATGGTGTAGAAGACTCCAAAAAACTCGATGACAAACTTATTCGGTGATAACGTTTACGTGATCGGTTTAATTTCAAATTTCCGAAATCACTTTTACGTTTTTATCACAAAAATAAATAATAAAAATATTAATTTTTAATTTAATAATTTAAAAATAAAATAAAAACTCACCGAATTTGCGGACGTGCGAAGTGGCTGAGCACGAAAACACGAATGACTAGTTGTGCAGGAGTGGGGCCTATATATAGCGGCCTGCTATCGGCCGGTAAGAGGGAGCGTTTGTTTTTATTTCCAGCTACCTCAACTAACGTGTGAAAGTGGCCGTACGTACACGGTACTACAAGTATATCATGCTAATCTCTTCGGACGAATACTCGTATAATTATGATCGAACTTCACTTACAGGTAAGTTCGTTTAATCATTAATTATGGCCCGACCCGGGACTCGAACCTGGGACCTCGTCGGCCGCATTCGAACATGCTAACCACTAGACCAACGAGGCAGTGGCACCTTTAATAACGCCATAACGGAATTGCCATTGAATTGTATTCAATTAAATTATAGATTGACTTAAAAATTAACGCTGTAACGAAAAATTGGAATAAATATCTGGGTGTTGTTTGCCGTTCATTTGGTTCATACAAAAGTTTGCTTTGTCGCGCGCTGATTCGATCCGACACGAGCTTGTTTGCTTTACATCGTGCACCGCTCTTTCCCTTGAGATTTTATTTGGAGCTACATTATTATATTTTCATTCGTTTATGCGGTTATTTTCGTTTTCAACTAATGTTTGATCAACTGGTGGTGGAAAGACAGGCTTATTTCTTTTTTTTTTTCATCTAGACCGATCAAAGGATCAGACTAGATGACGCCAGCGACGTCGTCCACGTTTATGAGGTTTCTTTTTATTCACACGGGAACTCCTTAATTTTCCGGTAAAAGGCTTCAGTCCCTGCGATGCAACTTATCTCTATGCCAACATCAAAATCGGATGAAAAGATGGCCCGTTAAACCGGACAGACACACTTTCGCATTAATTATAATATAAGTAGGTATCCATATTAATATTTTAAATTCGAAAGTGTGTCTATGCCACATTTATACTAATATTATAAACTAGCTGATGCCCGCGACTTCGTCCGCGTGGTTTAAGTTTTTTTTAATTCCTTCGGGAGCTCCTTAATTTTCCGGGATAAAAAGTACCCTATGTACTCCAGGTCCTCAACTATACCTGTGCCAAAAATCACGTCGATCCGTTGCTCCGTTGCGGCGTGATTTAAGGACAAACCATCAATCCAACAAACCAACAAACCAACAAACAAACACCCTTTCGCATTTATAATATTAGTATGATTCCTAATATAAAATGAGCGTCATTTTATAAATAGGTATCTTACAACTACTTTATAAGTACCTTTTAGGGTTAAACAACAGCTGTACTATTATAACCTATTCTGTGGTTAAACCATCGACCAAACTAACATGATACACAAACGAAAAAATGTTTAATTAAACGGCCTCGAAAGAGGTTAAGATTAAACATAATTCAAACGAGTTTTAATAACTTACCGCAAAGACGTTTAATAATCACATCCCTGGCCCCAAGAAAACGGGGCATTGTGATTCACACAAAGGATTTTCGAAATGCACTCCGAGCATTTTTCTTTCATCCCTGATAAATTGCAGGAAAGGCGCCCGAAGAAGGAAACAATACGCAAAAAAATCAAGATTTAAAACTTTAAGATTTATTCCGTGGAAGTCCTCGTTATTGGTGTTCCGTAGTCCAAAGTAGTAAACTCAGTGTTTGTCTTTCGATTTAAATTATTATAGACGCTAGATTTAGTCTTTAAATTAGCTATTCTAATTAGCTCATTCTTTAAAGCTATATTAATGCGAAAGTATGGATGGATGTTTGTTTTACTCAATCACGCTAGAACGGCATAACAGATCTGGAGGAAGTTTGTCACAGATATACATAGATTATAGTCTGGAATAACACATAGGCTACTTTTTATCCCGAAAAATGAAATAGTTCCCGCGGGAACCAAAAAACCTTGATCCATGCGGACAAAGTCGCGGGTATCAGCTAGATATTTTATAAATAATATGTGCTCCAATGCTGTTTTTGCTAATCGCACACCCCTCTAACCCTTATATTATTATAAATTCTAAAGTTTCTTATATTATTGAAATTATTAGAGCTACAATCGACCAAGATATTGACTAATGTCTTTATTTTATTTAAATAAATTAAAGGAAAAACTTGACAGAAAATAGGTAAAATAATAAGAAAAAGCTATTCACAGAAAATAGATAAAATAATGAGAACAGGAAAATAGTAAAGCTTATTACAAGTTTTTACATGTAGATTTCTAATATTGGATAATAATGTATAGGAAAGAATCAGCTTGAATGTTATTCGGAGTTGGAGAAATGCGTATTTTACTAACGCCATCTAGCCTGAAAAGCCGGACAGCGCTATGGCGGGGACAAGGACAGGCTTATACAGGTGTGGAGCGCGCTCTACAGGTCGGACGCCCAATTTTTTTCTATGAAAGGGCCCATCTAGTATACCTACTTATATGTATGTCGGTGACTACGACGTTTTGATTTGAGATAAAAAGTTTTTTCTTTCACGGAACACTGATAGTGCTCGATCAGAATATAATAGTTTTTATTTTTATTTTTAAATTTAGGAATCGATTCTATGCTGCTGGAATAACGACGGCTGGTTTTTTAAGACAATAGCTCTGCGCGAAAACGTTTTATGTTTTGCTTTTCGTTCTAGCCTCATGGTGATCTTATTCTTAGGTATTATATTTATAATATAATATATTATAATTAGGTATTCTCTCATGCTGCGTAGAAAAAAAATACAGTGTATTATAGCTATAGTTTTCGCCCGAAAATTCGGGGTTCGATTGCAGGCAGGAGAACTAAAAGTTTTGTTCTTTTCTAGTGTGAGGCTTCGGCCGTGGGTAGTTACCATCCTACTGGTAATCAGTCGAATTCGATTGTTAAGCAACGTTTACCCAAGTCGGTAACTGGATGGGTGACCGAATTTGGACGTTCAAATTTGGCCGTTTCGTTTCATCCATGCCTCGAAGAACACGTTAAGCCGTCGTTCCCGGCTATTATCACTAACATTAATTGATAATAATCGTTACAAAAACCTAAGAGTTTAAACTTATTAGAGTAGAGTATTTAACTCTTAGTCGAGTCGTATGCGGAAGGACGAGGGAACCCACCGCAATGTTATCCCAAGAAAACTCCTACAATTGTGTGATTTATGGAAAGGGTTCACGACCCTCAGTAATGAGGAATACTACGCAGAGAGAGAGAGAAGTCAAACAAACATTTTATAAAATACTTAGCCAGCACTTCACCGGAAAACAAATTCTGATTATGTGAGTAGGTAGAAAGCTAGTCTTTCATACATTTTTGCTTTAGAAGCAATCAAAACAAACAAAAGGAAACCTTGTAAATTAAAGTTATAATAAAAGCTCTCTGTAAATATTTACTTGTTCGGGTACTCTTCTATTAATAAACCTCTCTGGATAGAAATATTAAATGTATTTTGATCCTATTAAGTATATTAATTATATTGATGCCAATAACTTCGTCCACGTGGGTTGAGATTATATTTTATTTCTGCGAATACCGAGGGATGGAAATTCAATAAGTTGTAAAATACACACTTTTACATTTTACTAGAGGATGCTCGCGACTTCGTTCGCGTGGCATAAGTTTTTTTAATTCCCACAGGCATTCCTTAATTTTCCGGGATAAAAAGAAGCCTATGTCACTCTCCAAGTCCTTAACTAAGTATACCCATGCAAAAAATCACGTTGATCCGCTGCTCTATTTCGGCGTGATTAAAGGATAAACTCTCTATTTGACGTCCTTGGGGATAGAATTTTCAAAAACTTTGAATCACATATTTTTTCATTTCAGACCGAAATCCCAAACACCAAGTTTCATGGCTACAGCTTGAAAAATGACTGACTTTCCTACAAACTTTCAACCCCTGTTTCAGCCCTATGGGGGTAGAATTTTCAAAAATGGCGATACACGTATTTCTTCATTTTGAACCGATAGCTCAAATACCAAGTTTCATGAATATAACTTGAAAAATGACGGACTTTCATACAAACTTTCAACCCCTATTTTACCCCTTTGGGGGTGGAATTTCGAAAAATCCATTCTTAGTGGATACCTACTCTTCACAAAGAACATACCTTCCAAATTTCATGTCTCTAGGACCAGCGGTTTGGGCTGTGCGTTGATATATAAGTCAGTCAGTCAGGACTTTGAATTTTATATATATAGATAACAAATGCCCAATAATAGGTATCTACAAATTTTCATGCATATAGAAATTGAAAAATGACTTTCGTATAAACTACCAGCTGATGCCCGGTATTATACAGATTCTGTGCGTTATTCCAGACTATAATCACAGAATAGGTAATAGTAGCTATAATCTATATCTGTGCCAAATTTCATCCAGATCCGTTCAGCCGTTCTGGCGTGATTGCGTAACAAACATTCATCCATCCATCCAAACTTTTGCATTTATAATATCAGTAGTATAGAGTTTCTATGATGCCATCACTCCACCACTACAGCCCATTACTTAACGTCCCACTGCTGGGCACAGGCCTCCACTCTAATAGGAGAAGGGGAATTAGAGCTTAGACCCACCACGCTGCTCCAATGCGGGTTGCCGGGCTTTAACGACTATTATCATGATTGTGATAATAAACGGGACCGACGGCTTAACGTGTTCTCCGAGGCACGGGGGTGGAACACCACCAACTTCATAACTCCGGGCTAGTACTGAGAATTTCTAGTCAGAAAAACCTAACACTTAATTATGGCCCGCCCCGGGACTCGAACCCGGGACCTCGTCGTTTCTATGATGCACAAACAATAAATTAAAGAAACTCTTAGTAGGTACTTCTTGTATTTTTAAATTGTAATAAAGTTGTATTTTAAAAACAATCGTATCTATACTTACAGAGCGTTGGCAGCAAAACTTTTATAACTTCACTATCTCGTAGCTATCGGTCGGTCATTGGTTAAATACTCATGTCTTTTATTTTCCACAATCACTAAAATACTTTAGGTACTTAGTAGATTTACGGACCTGATAAAACTTGCTTTTCAAGTATCTCAATCATTCTTATCTGCTTTACAAGGTGAAGGAAAATATGGTGAGACAACCAGCATGCCCAAGAGTTCTTCATAATGTTCCCGAAGTTGTGTCAAGTCTGCCAATTCGCAGTTGACCAGCGTGATGGACTATGGCCAAATCCTTCTCCATGCCAACAGGAGACTCGTGCTAAGTTCTTTAGTGATCCGGCAATTTCAAGTGATGATTGAAGAACAAATCGATGGCAGCAAAGTAGATACGGACATCCACGTTTTTGCCAAAATGCTTTTTTACAAATAATGAACTTATTTCAACCCTATCTACAAATCTGTATTAAAATTATTTCAAAATAATGAATAAAATCTGGCACGTACTTAAATGAAGACATTTACACTCGATTTAAAAAAAAACATCGCAGTAGATTGATGTTAATCGGTCCATAACTCTAAATGGCAATAAATTTTTACTAAATGTGCACTCCTGTAAAATTGCGATTTTGTAGATGTCAAACTACTTTGCTGCCATCGAAATATGTAATTCGTTAATTAGATAACATCCTTTAACCTAATTCTTCGAAGACACAGTCCTTAAGTCAATGAATAGGTAGGTAGTAATTACTCCGTGAAAATAATATTGGTGTGGTTAATTTGGGCAAAAGTTTCGTTAATCCCGCCCAGTTATCTGTTGCGGCGATCGGTCCCTAGGATCGTTGTCTCGTTACTAAGGCCTCTTGTTCCGGTAAATGTCCATTACTGTCCTCGCTAACAAGGAAGCTGCCATTAAAAATTTAATAAGACACAACATGGTTAAAAATTCATAACAATAATACAATTAAAAATACTTGACAGATATAGATCTATAAAAATACCTATAAAAAATAACAAAAACAAAATCTCATTAAGCAAGCAACAAAATATTATTCATTATATAGATAACATCCGTAAACTCAATAGTCAATGAATATAATCCTATAATAATGAATCATACTAATCAAATAATAGTAGTTTATGCAACTGTCATATAATGAAGGGTATTAAAACACGAGTGTGAGTTTCATAATAGTAACGAGTGTTTTAATACCCGTGTTATATGCAGTTGCATACACTACTTTATCTTCACTAATGCAATTTATCAAACAATAAGAGTAAAAGCTGACAATAGTTTATGTACCTATATACGTGTATTGTCACAGTGAACTTGCCGCCATTAAAATGTAACCAATGAGAGCGCAGCTGCGCGCGCAGGGCCAATCAGAAGCGAGCGCGCGCTGTTCGTTTTTTATTTAATTGGCACAAGATCTTACCAAAGAGTTTTGTGTATGTAAGTTTAGTAGTTTCGACGAAGTTTTCACGTATAACCCAACTGTTTTCAAAAGCCAGCCTAATATCAAAATTTTATACAACTTGTATGAGGATTTTGACATAAGGCTCGCCAGGTTAATTGGTCGCGTTTTATTGATGTTAAAATGAGATTTTACGATATCGATGTGGATATTATACCATCATGTGAAATTGCTTAAATTGAGTGTTTTGTTATCTGCGCTATAACAGTAGTAATTATAAGTCAAGTATTGGAAACATACTTGTAGAATGTTATAACATTAGTGTAGATAAAATATATTATAAATGCGAAAGTTTGGATGGATGTATGGATGTTTGTTACTCAATCACGCTACAACGGCTGAACAGATCTGGATGAAATTTGGCACAGAGATAGATTATTGTCTGGAATGCACATAGGCTACTTTTTATCCCAGAAAACTAAAGAGTTCCCGCGGGAACCGAAAAACCTCAATCCACGCGGACGAAGTCGCGGGCATCAGCTAGTATTATAAATGCGAAAGTGTGTTTGTTTGTTGGTTTATTGGTTGGTTGGTTTGTCCTTCAATCATGCCGCAACGGAGCAACGTATCGACGTGATTTTTGGCATGAGTATAGTTGAGGATATAGGCTACTTTTTATCCCGGAAAATTAAAGAGTTCCCGAGGGACTAAAAAAAACTTAAACCACGCGGACGGAGTCGCGGGCATCAGCTAGTAATTAATAATTTTAATAATGAATAGTCCTTTAGTCAATGAATAAGTAGTAATTACTCCGTGAAAATAATATTGGTGTGGTTAATTTGGGCAAAAGTTTCGTTAATCTCGTTACCCAGTTATCTGTTGCGGCGATCGGTCCCTATAAAGGATCGTTGTCTCGTTACTAAGGCCTCTTGTTCCGGTAACTGCCCATTACTGACCTCGGTAACGACTAACGAGGTAGCTGCTATTTTATTTTAACCCAAGTACACTATCGCTTTTTGATGAACTTAATCTTTCTACCTACTATTATAAACTAGATGATACTCCCGACTCCGTGATTTAAGTTTTTAAATCCCCGAGGGAGCTCCTTAATTATCCGGGATAAAAAGTAACCTGTGTCCTTCCCGGGATAAAACCTACCTCTATACCAAATTTCATCAAAATCGGTTGAAAAGATGGGCCGTGAAAGCGGAGCAGACAGACACACACTTACGCATTTATAATATTAGTATAGATGCGAAAAGGTGTTTGTTTGTTGGTTTGTCCTTCAATCACGCCGCAACGTAGCATCTGGTCGAAATGATTTTTTGCATTGGTATTTTTGAGGACCTGTAGAGTGACGTAGGCTACTTTTTATACCGGAAAATTAAGGAGTTAAGTAAGGAGTAAGTAAGAGTCATTTGATGCATATTACGACAGATGGATTCAAAAGAAAAATTTATTTTAGTTTTTAGCATCGTATTCATCATTTTAACTACTTATTCTTTTAGACCTTTTACAAATACAAATACAAATTTCTTTAGATTACACTCGGGTGTTTTACATTAACACGTTATATTACATTTATTTATATTATGTATATTGTATACTTACAAATAACTTTAACGCTTATTGTCCCTTTTAATGATTGTCTGTGAACCCCACTCTAGGAGACCACATATGAAAGATGGGGTCCAAATATATTGCATTCCAAATAGATTTACTCGGCCTCGGATTTATTTTAAAACATGGTAGAATTGTCTATGTATTAGCTAGGTACTTTAATAATTTTATAGTAGATTTATACAATTTGCAAAAACCCTGCAAAGATCTGCGGGGCGTACGTATCTCAGTGCTATATTGGCTCTAAATTTCGCTCAAGGGCTTAAGGTAAGTCTCGTCTAAGTTATATTACATGAACGGTTTAACTTCAGATTTTATAGCTTTGGTTGTAAAAGTCTTTAGCTATAAATCTACTTTAATTATTTCTTAATTTAAACTATTACCAGTTCGACTTATTGTGCCGGGGTGGATTAAAAAAATAAATAAATTTAGAAAAAAAAGCGGGAAATTAAATTAAAATGCAAAAAGGGAAAACTGTAATAAACGTTTATTGCGGAGTAACTCTAAAATGGCACAGAGAACCGCGGCTATGCTCAACGAGTAGGCACACAAATTTGTAGGGTCGTGGTGTAACGTGATGTCTGCTTTGACCTCGGTGGTGGTTAGGCACTCCCCTGGGTGATTGGCCGCGATGGTAGTAGGCGGCCCGGAGGTGATGAGCGCAGCAGATGGTCGCGTTGGGATCACGAACGGTGCTGGTATGACGTGGCTGTCTGTTGTGCCACGATGCGAACCTTGCTCCCTAATGCGGGAGAAAGGTTGCACGGAATTTTACATATTGTATAGAGATTTTAAAAAACGCATTTTAAATGGCGTCGCGTCCCAACTAGAGCGCTGGAACGCGACAAAAAAACATCACGCCCGATGCTAGAAGCGCACCGGGCCTGACTCAGGTTAGAATAATTAACCAACTTCAAGCCGCGGGTTCCGTCCATTGCTAATATCAGACGCTAGCAAAGTCGCGTTCGGAAATTGGTATTGAATAAGTTAATTTATAAATAAGATAAGATAAAATATTAATAAAAACATGACTTTAAATAATGAATAATAACATGATAAATAAATAATACTTAAATATGTAACGCTTCGTTACATTATATGAATTTACCCTGCTTATTAAGGCAAGGATTTAGGTTTTTGTAATATCCCATGGGAATCCTTGATTCAACGGGATAAAAAGTAGCCTACGTCCTTCCCCGGGATTCAACCTATATGTTTTGCCCCCCGTCAAAATAAAAAAAAGTTGAATAAGCACTATAAACTACTTTTCCACAGGCAAATTTATTACTCGTTTCGGTTACTTTAGTGCTTTCAATCGACTAGCTAGTAATAAAATCAGTACCCTTTACCTACCTTATCTGAAATACTACGCGACTGAAAACCGTCCGTTCAACTCTCTTCTCAATCTCCAAGGTCATAAGACGCATATTTAAATGTGGGTTGTATTTATTTTTATTCGTTTCTAGGCTTGATCCTCTAAGGTGCAAGTTGCATTTGTATTCGTGGACCTCAAGAGATCCTCATTCCAGATTCTCTTTACTGGGAATTTTCTGGAATACTTTTACTGTAACTGTAGTGGAAACGTCGCTCTCACCAGGAACGTCAGGTTCAAAATGTAGGTCCCATAAGGGAATTTGGATAGAGGAAATATTTTACTTACTTCTAATTTTAAATTTCAACATGTCTGAATGTCCAACGTCTTGGGCTACGCTCGGTCACTTTCTTTAGATTTTATCTAGTTTAAGCTTTTTAGACTCCCTTTACCTGAAGGAATGTTACCTTTTTCGCATGTGTGAATATTCATTACTATGTATTAAGATAATGTATACTTACTAACAAAATAGTAAATTCTTTTACTACGTTTACGGTACTAACTTAAAAGTGCAGTGTAATTAAGTAACAGAGACGAATGTAGTAAAATTGCCATTTCTAAGAATTTATATTAAACTAGATAATGCCCGCGACTTCGTCTGCGTTGTTTTTTTTATTCCCGCGGGAGGTCCTTAATTTTCCGGGATAAAAACTTTCTCTATACCAAATTTCGTCAAAAGCAGTTGAAAAAATGGGCCGTGAAAGCGTAGCAGACAGACAGTCAGAAGCACTTTCGCATTTATGCTATTAGTATGGATATTGATGCAATAATAGAGATTAAATACGTGCCTTTATTTTTTCAACTGAAAGAGCGTAAATTCAAGCATTTTTAAGCCCTTAGGCCGAGTCATACTCATTTCCAACGGATTCGTGACCGCTACTTGAAAAATGTATTATTTAAATAGGCTTTCGAAGCTTTTTTGCCGTAACAAGAAGTTTCCACGTCGAGTGTTGACTCTACGTGCTTAAGTCGACGGTGAAAGTTTGGTGATTGCCCTTGTAAATACTGAATTCAGTTAATTATATAGCTGAGCTGTTGCAAAGGAATAAAAATAAGTTCCAAATTCAAATGTTTGTTTCATTATATTATAACTAGCCTTTGCCCGCAGCTTCGCTCGTGTTTAATTCGATTTTCATACAAATTTCAAACCCCTTTTTATTAAATTTTGAAAAATCCTTTCTTAACGGTTGCACCTACATCATTTTAGCTGTATGCTAAATGAGGAACTTTCCAGCCTACGTTTCTTAGAAACATCATAGGTGGCGCTCTCTAACATACTAAGGCTTTACTAAGGATCTATGAGTGCAACGAGGTGATACATTTGTACCATAGTCGTAATAGTGATGCTCTATGGCCTGATGCCTGAAAGTTTTTACGAATAAAACTAAGGCCTGTCACTCACTATTTCGTTTTGCGATACGGTTGCGTGATTTTGTTGAATTCATTAAATTTTTTCGTCTGCATTGAATTTGGACTCCGATGAATGAATTAATTATAACTTCGATATATTTTCCCTTGCGTTTCCAAATTGTCCGGCACGTGGCCGGTCGTTACTGCAGCGTCGTCACCCAGTCGATTCTACTAGCCGACTAGAGTCAGTTTAAACTTTAAAATGGGTATAGTACATTCAATATTAGCTGGCGTCTTTCCACTTGAACCTAAACAATAGGGGTAATAAACCAAACACTCATAGAGTCCATTCATTTTTAAAGAAGCCGTTTCGGCCTTATCTATTTTGTTGCAAACCAACCAGTGTTGATACTTTTGAATAATCATAGAATAATTTTAAAAAATTACGTACTTACAGGTATGTTAAATAAAATACAATTACAAAAATTATTTATTTATTCTAAAGTAATAAATCAAAACATGTGGTTTTTAAATTAGATATGACGACTCACTGATTTCTTCTGATTCCGAATTATTTTCCATGGTTTCAGTCTCCAATGAGTCGCTTCCAACATTTATTATATAGTAAGTGCATGGTGTTTTTAAAAATCCTTGTTCAATTTTCTTACAGTGATTGTAAGAATTCTTCCACAAAATCGGATCCGAAGTATTAATAATGAAAGGAAGTTAACATAGGGAAAGTATCAAAAACGTTTGAAACACCGTTTGAACGCCGCACGTGTTTTGCAATACAAAGAATTCACCCGCCACGACTTAATCCTATTGTTATTGCTAATGACGGTCTCAAGTGGAAATACGCCAGCTAATATTGAATTTCCTTAAAAGTTAATCATATGCCATCGCTTACTTTTATGTCGACCTGTAAAAGAGGAACAATTCCACGATACATTGTTTTGTTTTATCTCCAAGAATTAGAGATAAGGCAGCGTTTTCGATGAAAGCTTCCAATCGGCTTTATTTTTTTCCGACATCTTTAAAGATGAACAATTAATTGTTAACAATTATCCTCGTACTAGTTGATGCCCGCGACTTCGTCCGCGTGGTTTAACTTTTTTTGATTCTCGCGGGACCTCCTTAATTTTCCGGGATAAAAAGTATGTCACTCTCCAAGTCCTCAACTAATCCCATGCCAAAAACCACGTCGATCCGTTGCTCCGTGGCGGCGTGATTGAAGGACAAACCAACAAACAAACACACTTTCCCATTTATAATATTAGTATGAGTTCAACCAATTTACACAAATCATTAATGAATTATACATAAAAACCTTTCCTTTGAATAACTCCGTCGATTGGTAAAAACCGTATGAAAATCGGTTCGGTAGTTTT
This sequence comes from Erebia ligea, assembly GCA_917051295.2. Taxonomy (NCBI): domain Eukaryota; kingdom Metazoa; phylum Arthropoda; class Insecta; order Lepidoptera; family Nymphalidae; genus Erebia; species Erebia ligea. Next base: position 17,278,136 of record OU785229.1, on the reverse strand, counting down.
TGAGTTTATTGCGTTCAGACAGACAGACGCGGCAGGGGGAACTTTGTTTTATAATATCAATTTTACGATAATAATAATATGACAGTGTGTTGTGTAGTAGACCTACTTGCGTATGGTGATGGATAGGGTTTTTAAGATGAAAACTAACAATATATAATACACAGACTCGGTCATTAATTATTTAGGAAGAAACATAAGAACATATTATTAGATATAGGTTTAAATTAATTGCAATGTAACAATTTATCAACAACTAGCCACTAGCAACCAAGGTAAAGATAGGTCCACTTTCTTGACACTTGTTATTCAAGACAATGCAGAGCACCGAGAGATTAGAGACTCGGAAGGAGGAGAGGAGACAATGTAATAATAATATCACAGGTAAGCGAAATGAGTAGGTATATATACGCTAATGCCAAGGAGTGACAGAGCGAGGAAATGTTCTCTTGTCCTGGTCAGCGTATCCCTTTTTTTTTTCTTGTTTGACCTGTCCGACAGTTTAGGTCAGATAATCCTGTGTCGTTTTTTTTATAATTCGCCCATATCCGTACGAAATCGGAATTGGACAAAATGGTAACTGTGCTCGTAGCTTACGAAAAAAATGGTTTAACTTATAGACGATGGTGCATTGCTTCGTGTTAGGCTGCAAAAGCCGAATTGAACGTAAATACGAAAACATAACCTATCTAATACATAAGTTTGGCGTATCCAAATGTCGCATCCAGGTCTTCAATACGCAGGAGAATCGGTATCCAAATGTCGTAGGCAGGTCTTCATATACAGTGGTAATCAGAGTCCAGATTCGATGCAAAGACGAAAAAATTAAATGAATTCAACCAAATTACGCAACCGTATCGCAAAACGAAATAGTGAGTGACTGGCCTTAGTTTTTTTCGTAAAAACTTTTTCAGGCATCAGGCCATAGAGCATTACTATTACGACTAAGGTACAAGTATCACCTCATTGCACTCTTATAATATTATCCTTAGTGTGTTAGAGAGCGCCACCTATGATCTTTCTAAGGAACGTAGGCTGGAAAGTTCCTCATTTCATCCAGTTCCATAGAGTGGATTGATCGTTGATAGATCAGTCAGTCATTCTATCTCCTTTATAATGTTATGTTTACTAGCTTTAAGCGATCTTATTTAAATCCACTTAATATGTATATTGTGTCATAAGAATTCAAGTCATTTTAATTTATTAATGATTGTCGTCAAGCGCAAGCCTATCACGCAATAAAAAACAATGTAATTTGTTAATATTTGTTTCCTTAATAATTATTATTTTTCAATACAGTTGTCAAACATGGCGCACTTTCAGAGGCTGTAGTTATTATTCGAAAATTGAATCTTTCGCATAGGCATCTTACTTTTACACGGTCGTGACTTACTTTTACAAGCTCGACACTTACTTTTGCAGTTTATTTTTAAATTTTCCAAGTCAATTAAAAAAGTTTAGTAGCAAGGAGTTTTCATACATAGAATATAATCGGATAGGCTTTTTACGAGGAAAAATGAATGAATCCGTACGTTTTAGCATTGTATTTCCAAAATTCTTTTAAATGGTTGTTGATTATATTTAATTACCAGTTTTAATTTAATTATTTTCAACATTTGACAAAAATCGAATAGGCTGTATACGCGTAGGTACGAACCCGTAGCCTAGTTTCGTTGAAAAAAAAATATGTCCAGGTGTAAATACGCGCCATTTGCTGAAATTTTTTATTTTTATGTGATAAATTGATTATATTTTTGTTAATATGAGTTCTAGTACTTATGATGAAATGGAATTAACTCCACCAGATATTTTATCTGAGGCGAAAACTGCGCAAGATGGAATTTTGCCCCCAAAATCTCGAGAAAGATATATGACGGCTTACAATAATTTTATTTCATGGAAAAAACATAAAAAAACTAAGTAAGTCATTCTCAGAAAATGTTTTGTTAGCTTATTTTCATGAATTGAGTGGAAAATATAAACCATCTACATTGTGGTCAAGTTATTCCATGTTAAAAACTATCTCAATTTTCAGAATTAATTACTATGTACGTATGTATGTTGAAATAAACTTGTAATTCTTTGATTTGTTTATTACTATTTCCCACAACTGTATTGAAAAACGTCGTGTGATACACGGGTGTGAAGGTTATTGCAAACTCGTGACATTAAAAACCCTCACCTTCGGTTCGGGCTTATTAATGACAGCTCGTTTGCAATAACCTACTTTCCACCCTTGTATCACAATATACTATTCTTTTCTTTGTACCCGCATATTGTTCTGTTATTATAAATAAATTGATTATTTTTAATATTATTGTTAAGGAACAGCGGAGTCTTCTGCCACAGGGGTAATTTTACTCTTAAAAGAAGGCTCCAACCTTTTATGTGTTAAAAGAATCTTGTTGGAGAACTATTTTTTTTAATGTAGTTTTCTAAGGTGATAATGAAAAAAAATAAAAAACCCCAGCTGAGTTTGTTGTGGGCTCTTCTCAGACCTGGGCGCGTTTGGAACCCTCGTAGCTTTAGTTTGAAGATACCGTAACAGATTATCACCATCATATTTTTATTTTTATGTAACTGGACGTCAATAAGTGTAGTGTTACCTACCTACCTAAATTGAATAAATATTTATGACTTATGAATGATTGTTAAATCAGAGATAAATATATACATAAGGAACCAGATAATATTATGTACAGATAGTAACCAGAATTGATAATTTAACCTGCTCACATAAGGCATGAAGGGAACGATTATACGAAATGTACTTATTAAACAAATAGGCTTCCGAAGCTCTTTTGCATTACTAAGAGCTTTCGCTCTCGGAGTGTTGATTTTAGGTGCTTAAGGCGAGAAACTTTAGTAATTGCCCTTGTAATTACTGAAGTTACAGTTATACCCGTCTCTCTATGTCTGATTACTAATTGAAAGGAGTCTTGACCCGTCCCTTAATCCATACTAATATTATTAATGCGAAAGTGTATCTGTCTGTCTATCAATTTGTCTGTTTGTGTGTCTGTCTGCTACGCTTTAATGGCATATCTTTTGAATCGATTTTGATGAAATTAGGTATAGAGGTAGGTAAAATTCTGGAAAAGGACATAGGCTTTTTATCCCGAAAAATTAAGGAGTTCCAATGGGAATTAAAAAAAACTTAGTCCGCGCGGACGAAGTCGCGGGCATCATCTAGTCATCATGTTATCATCAGTCATGTTAATTTTAGAAAGTAGTTCTATTTGGCCAGGCCCTCACGACAAAATCAAATCAAATAAATATTATAAATGCGAAAGTTTGGATGTATGGATGTATGTTTGTTACTCAATCACGCTCCAACGGATGAACGGATCTGGATGAAATTTGGCACAGAGATAGATTATAGTCTGGAATAGCACATAGGCTACTTTTTATCCCGGAAAATTAAAGAGTTCCCGCGGGAACCGAAAAACCTCAATCCACGCGGACGAAGTCGCGGGCATCAGCTAGTAAATATTATAAATGCAAAAGTTTGGATGGATGTTTGGATGTTTGTTACTCAATCACGCCCCAACGGCAGAACGGATCTGTATGAAATTTGGCACAGAGATAGATTGTAGTCTGGAATAACACATAGGCTACTTTTTATCCTGGAAAATTAAGGAGTTCCCGCGGGAACCGAAAAACCTCGATCCACGCGGACGAAGTCGCGGGCATCAGCTAGTATAAAATATCTAAAAAGAGCAACCACCGAGTTTCTTGCTGGTTCTTCTCGGTAGGAATGGCATTCCGAACCAGTGGTAGATTCACTTGACGATTCAAAAGTACTTGTAAAAGTTTATTTGAATAAAAAACATTTGAATTTTGAATTTTGAAAAAACGCAGGGCCTGGCCTGGAAAAAATCTTATGTGACAAGTGGTAATTTCTATCTCTCTCCGTCTAGTATAGATGGAGAGAGACAGAATGCCTGTGTTTAATTATTTGTAGTGATAAACATTATAGGCTCTTCCAAGTAAGTAGCTCTCAGTATAGCTCAGCCAGAAAAGGGCGTCGCAAGCAAGATGTTGCAGATACGGTACAGATAGGGTACATGCCGAGGATGGACCTGTGGGAGTTACTATACACTATAATACTACTTATCCCGGGAAATCAAACAGTTTTGACGACCTCCGTGGCGCAGTGTTGAGCGCTGTTGTCTTAACGTGCGGAGGTCCCGGGTTCGATCCCCGGCAGGGTCAATTTGGGAATTTATAATTTCTGAATTTTCCCTGGTCTGGCCTGGTGGGAGGCTTTGGCCGTGGCTAGTTACCACCCTACCGGCAAAGACGTGCCGCCAAGCGATTTAGCGTTCCAGTATGATGCCGTGTAGAAACCGAATAGGGGTTTGGGTTTAATATAACTGCCATGCCCCTAACAGGTTAGCCAGCTACCATCTTAGACTGCATCATCACTTACCATCAGGTGAGATCGCAGTCAAGGGCTAACTTGTAGTGGATAAAAAAAAAAAAGTTTTTACAGTATAAAAAAAAAACAACTGAACTCAAACCTATGGTTCTAAAAATTTTCATGTAGGCTTTTTTGTAACAACCATGACAGGATTTTCAGGAAGGAAAGGTCAACTAGTTAAAAAAAAACTATTCATACAGTTCACACCAAAAACTAATTTAGTATAACCCGACCATTGTACAGTGAGCATCCTCATTCCTTGCCGAAATGTCCGAGCCACTAAATTTCCCTTTCTATTTTCTTCCGCTCTATATTATACCAAGCGGCTCTATTGTCCTTATCATGGATCGCTAAAACCGGATAAAATGTCACAAATATCTGCGAGTGGGGGCCGATGGGCCATAAACGCGTAAACTATGGCTATCAGATGGCCGTGTGTCAAGACTGTCCGAATAAGATGCTGGAATTAGACATTTTTATGTTGCTCGCTGTAATATTTCTTTAGAAAAATATGCCTTAGATTGTTTGAGTAAATAGGTGTATACGCGCTTCTCTTATTTATATAATATATAGATTATGTATTTACTACACTCACTCTGTCTATGACATTTGACACTTCCTACCTCATTGATCCCTACTCCATGTTCCTGTCATTACCGAAAACGTCAGTGTGTGTCTACGCCTGTGAAAATGGTCGCAAGCGCAACGCTTTAAACGTTTATACACTGTAGTCTGTGGCTTTAAAAAAATATCGCAAATAACTCTCATTACAATTAAACCGCACATCGCGAGTGTTAAGATAATTAACTAATTATTTAATTACGCCTAAACCCAAACAAGTGAAAAGTGCCGGCCGGCCGTTGGTGTGTGACGCTAAGACAAATTGAACTACCGCTTCGATCTGACTCCTCTCCAGAAAGCAACCAGTGACCCGTAAGTCCTTCCACCGCACAATAGGGATGATGAAAACTCAATCAAATCAGCAAAGTCTCTTTATCAAACTTAAAAACGTGCTTCTAGTATGGATGTTGTATGAAATTCACAGTTGTGACGTCATAAAATTTCAACGCACTATTTTCTTTAATCTGTTTTTTAAAATGGTTATCAAACTTAAAACTAACCGAGGATGTGAATTTTAGGTCTTTTGGAAGACCCTCTATTTAATAATCAGTTAGAAACAATTTATTTTTGATATATTTTTTTTATCCAATACATGTTAGCCCTTGACTGCGATCTCACCTGATGGTAAGCGATGATGCAGTCTAAGATGGTAGCGGGCTAACCTGTTAGGGGCATGGCATGGCATATAGCCATCATCCCTATTTTATATGTTATGTGAACAAGTAAATGTGGTGTAATTCATGCAATTCACGAGTGCGCGTGAACTTTACATAATAGTTATGCATACTTATTGCATAACAGTGGCGTGCACGACATAGAGGCATAAAGGTACCGCTTACCCTATAGTTAAAAAAGCTCAATGCATAATTTTCATCATTCCCTGCCTGAAAGTAGGTAGATCTACGTAACCAATGCCTACCCGGGCTCCAAATACTGTGCACGCCACTGTTGCGTAAGTGTGCGTGCCTCTCGAAGCGGTCAGTATCGTGCGCGCAATCATGTACACGCACGCACACATTTACACGTATCATACTTAATATTATAAATGCGAAAGTGTGTTTGTTTGTTGGTTTGTTGGTATGTCCTTCAATCACGCCGCAACGGAGCAACGGATCGACGTGATTTTTGGCATGGGTATAGTGACAGGAGGACTGGAGAGTGACATAGGCTACTTTATATCCCGGAAAATTCTGTAAACTTTCTTTACTAAGCAAAAGTAAAGGTTAAAGTAAATAAATAATAAGGTTCTACGGTAAAAAACCAGTATAAAAAAAGAAAATGGGCGATTTTCCGCCGGAATAACTTTCACTTTTATGTTGAATCTGTAGTAATTTTTCATGTTACCTACTTAATAAACGTAATTTCGTATTCATGAAAATTTTGCTCTCCGCGTACGATATCCATCTATGTAATGTATTTTATTTTCCAGACGCATATTTTAATAAAAATAATATGTTGTCGTATCGAAATAACAAATATCTGGGACACAAGAAATCTTGACATAATTTAGGAATATCGTGAAAATATATTAGATTCTTGTTGCCACTCTAGGTCAACATTTGTGACCTAATTTATGTTCGATAGTTCGTATATTATATTATTAGTAAAAATATGATATGAATTCGAATTTATAATATTAGTATGGGTTATATTCCTTAAAAAATCAATTTTTGTTCTTCCAGTTTTAGATTACAAATGAAAACTTTGGATCGGTATTTCGGATCAGCCCCCTAATCATGTAAGAATGGCCGATGAAATCGTTAAAGTTCTGCGGCAAAGTAAATAAACCATAATATCATTAAATTAGAGCTCAATTTCGTATACCCATTCTTATACGTTTAGGTATGAACGATACTCTAACGTATAAGAATGGATACATGAAATTGAGCTCTAATTCAATGCAGTTATGGTTTATATTACTTTGACGCTGAACCATTACGTTTGATCGGCCATTCTTACATGATTGGGGCCCAGATTGCAATTCATGGATGGGCAGAAAACGAAACACCAGTAAAGTTTTTTTTAAATGTATTTCTTCCTTTTTCCCCCGACATGGCGATCAGAGATGGCGAGAGAGAGATGTTTTAAGTCGGTATTATATCAGTAAAAATGAGCTGTTTCTTAAACATTGAGTTAAATGATACTCAAAAAGTCCAGTACAAATTCCTCATAAAATAAATTGAAATTTTCCGAGGCTTCTCATCGAGGTTTTAAGAAAAACTTTTAATTATTGTTGCGGTTCTAATTGCAATTCGTTAGATGGGCATAAAACGCAATATATTACATACAAATCACCAGCAAATAATATTAGCTGCTTCTGTTGTAGGTAGTATATTTAATCTCAATACATCAAAATTGGAAAAGAGATAAAGTTAATACTCGCTTTTTGGAATTCAAATGCAAATGTTTTTTATTCAAATAAACTTTTACAAGTACTTTTGAATCGTCGAGTGAATCTACCACTGGTTCGGAATGTCATTCCTACCGAGAAGGTCTTTCTAGTCATGTCACTCTGCATAAAAATCTTAGAAACGATTTAACTCACAAAGTCTAATACAAACTCCTCATAAAATCGATTGGAGTCCTTTGATCGATGTTTAAATGAAAGAAAACTTTGGACCGTTGTTACGGCTCTGATTGCGATTCGTTGAATGGGCATAAAACGCAATATTACCATACAAAACACCAGTAAAGATTGGAAAGCAATCCGCCAGGCACGTCTCCGGACCGGCGCGAGGCTGGAACGAGTTTTATTTTGCGGAAAATTGGCGAGTCATAATAATACGCTGACTCGTAAATAAGGATCGACATTGGCTCTCGAGGAATTCTTTTTACGCCGCGTTCCACTGTTCGAGAAATAAGCCTGCACGATATCAAAAGCGGAAGCGATTTTCTCCTTCTCGGCTGAGGCAAACTAGCTCGCCGATTGTGTATCGTAATGCCGAATCGTAAACGTAATCGTTTGTCAAACGGATAAACCGACCTGTTTAAAGAGTTCATACTCGTAGATGCCTGCATGATAAAAATCATGCTCGTACATGCTTTTTAACTCTTTAAACAGTTTGAGTAATACATTTTATTTTTTGACAAATGATTACGATTTGCTTTGACAATTGGGGCTCAGAAACTTAAAATGGAAATGGAAACTTATATTATAGTAGCTGATGCCCGCGACTTCGTCCACGTGGATCGAGGTTTTTCGGTTCCCGCGGGAACTCCTTTATTTTCCGGGATAAAAAGTAGCCTATGTGTTATTCCAGACTATAATCTATCTCTGTGCCAAATTTCATCCAGATCCGTTAAGCCGTTGGGGCGTGATTGAGTAACAAACATCCATACATCCATCCAAACTTTCGCATTTATAATATTTATTATTTGATTTTTTTTGGTACAGGCATTGGCTTGACCGAAACACCGCGCGATTGAAAATAATATTGGGGTCCAAAATGGGACACACTTATAATAAGAATCTCATCTGAAAGATGCCCAGTTAAAAGTCTTGTGCTATAAATGGAAATAATGACTAAAAACATATCGCGGATTGGTCTTCCATGCGAAGGAAGAACGAAGGAAGGACTTTGTGCGAGTGGGTAGGATAATAATATGATTTTTAACTAAATACTTTGAAATCACAAATTCAGGGTTAATTCAGATAATAATATTGGAAAGCCCAAAATAATACTGTACAGATGCGGAACGACAAATACACAGAGTTTCTCAATAAAAAACTTTAAGTCAAGTCTAAATAATTTTCTTAACTGAGTATTTCCGCTACCGCTTCTTTACTAAGAGCATGCTACAATAAGATATTCGATCTTGTTTATAGGAGACATATTTTATATCCTCTTTATATTATGTTATCCTTTATATTATAATGCAACGATATTTGCATATCTGGCTGTAAATTATTACAAGATTTATTTATTGGGAGAATCTGTATCGACTTCGTCAACTGGTTCACGTCTACTACTGGATTTAGGTCTCTTCCACCCGCCGTGGTTCCAGTGACTCCCTGCAACTCGCTTGAAAGTCTAGTCCCACTTGAGATGCACGGAGCGGTGCAGCACGTAACGGTAAATATTATTTGTATTGAGTTTGTAAGGGGTCGCGACGCGCAGTGAATCTCCGTGCCGCGTAGCTTACGTGGGCCCAGCTCCATACAACCTCATACAAAGAATACTTGTCGCTACGTGCCGCACCGCGGCTCTGTAGTGGGGCTATACCTTGATGTCGTCTGTCGTCCATCCACATTGTAGAGGGGGTCTGCCAATGCTAGTGCTGCAAAGTAGTCTATGCTGCGCTTTCCAATGCGGGGATGTAATTCCAGCATTTTGGAACCCTGAATTTTTTGCCACTAATATTTCATCTTCGCAAGATCTCAAGCCATGTCGGTTGCCATTCCTACCAAGAAGAGCCAGCAAGAAATTCGGCGGTTGCTTTTTTGAAAGGTATTTACACTTAAAGTGTAGATCCTGCAGTCCCCAGCATTACTGCTGGGAGTCAAATCCCACGCTCTTTTATCGCAATCTAAGAGAAAAAGGAAGAAATACAATGCATTTAGTAAACAAAATAGCTTAGAATAACTACCTATAGAAACCCAGTACACTCGCGAAATGTAAGCCGTTAAATTGGTGCCATAAATGGCACCGTCAAGTCCGAAAAAAGCTGGTTAGCTTAGTTTTTAGAAGCTACAATGCTACAAACATACTAACCAATTACTTACCCAACTTTTAGGGGGAAAACATTTAAACTGGAAACATTATGTTTGTGTCTGTGTGCGTGACAAGGCAAGTAAACACAGCAAAAATAGCGAATTTGTAGCTTGCGTTTTGAGAAGGCGTTGTTTGGAAACATACCTTCTATATGTAGTTATTCTAAGCAAAATAGCTTTATTTTAGTACCGAGCTTAAATAGTTTATTCGCAAAACGATCCTTTTAAAGTTGTGCGACAAAGTTTCCAACCCCCTCCATCCAAGAGGCAGCTTTTTGACAATTTACAAGCACTTGTAAATAAGTGTCCATTTAAATAAAGTTTGTAAATTCAGTTGAGTTAATATTTACAAAACTTTTTGCATAATCTTTTGTATACTGTAGAGTACCTACTCAAAGAAATGATAAGTAGAATAAGCCGCAACGCATACCTGCAGAGTAGAGTTGACACCGTATTTTTTTTAGAAAACTACTGCATATCACGTTGAATTTGAGTTTGTTGCATGTTCTTTTCAATGCCCGCGACTTTGTCCTCATGAATTTAATGTATTTCATATTTAATGTATTCCTATGTATTTTCCCATGGATAAAAAATAGCCCATGGACGTCCCCAGGATGTAAGGTATATTTATTTAGGTATTCACCAGATGACGTCTAAGACTTCGTCCGTCTAAATTTAAAGTTTTCATAAAACCCGCGCGAGCTACTTTTTTTTTGATATAAAAAAACGCGCGCTGTATTGAGAACCTCCTCCTTTTTTGGAAGTCGGTTAAAAATACTAGCTGATGGCCGCGACTTCGTCCGCGTGGATTGATGTTTTTTTTTGTTTCCGCGGAAACTCTTTAATTTTCCGGGATAAAAATTAGCCAATGTGTTATTCCAGACTATAATCTATCTCTGTGCCAAATTATATCCATATCCGTTTAGCCGTTCTGACGTTATTGAGTGATAAACATCCATCCATCCAGATTTTGACATGTATAATATTAGTACAGATTCCTAATTCCTATATCCGTCCCCAGGATGCAAGCCATTTTGGCTCAAGATTCATTCAAATTGGTTATGTGGTTTGGCCACGAAAATGAAACAGACAGACAGACAGATATTCGCATTGCTATTATTATTGTGGATTCTACAACAATTTGTCTAATGATTAAAAAAAAAGATAAAATATCTCCAACGATATCTGAGCTTCGAACAGATCGCATCAAACTCCAAAGTTCTGGATCACAGCGCATTTTAAGGCGGCAGTAAGTAACGGGATAGCCCCAAATGTGTTAGGACGAAGTTCGGCTAACTCCCTTATCTTTGCCAAGGGAAATTTGCGTGGAAATTCCCGGGGAAACTTTTATAATTCCGTTGGAGTTATCAGACGCCGATCTGTCCCTTGGATCGTTGAGTCTTTATTGTGGCTTCGTTTCTTCACAATCAGTCCCTTATTGGCCTTGTGGTAGAGATAAAATGGTTACCAGTCCTTTTCCTATTATAGTTATTTGATTCCAAACAGTAATGGTGAATTGGGTAGGTATACTATATACTATTGTATACCAATAAGACGTGCCGCCAAGCGATTTAGCGTTCTGATACGATGGCGTGTAGGAACCGAATAGGGGTATGGGTTTAATAATATAACTGCGATGCCCCTAACAGGTTAGACCGTTTCCATCTTAGACTGCATCATCACTTACCATCAGGTGAGATCGCAGTCAAGGGCTTACCTGTAGTGGATAAAAAATTCTCAATCAACGCGAACGAAGTCGCGGGCATCAGCTTGTTAAATAATAAATGGTAACAAAGCGGTGATAGCCTAGTAGTTTAGATGTTCGACCTTCTGTTCTGGTAGTAGTGGGTTTGATGCTCAAGTACCCACTATTTTTTTTTCTTGTGGTAGAGATAAAATGTTTACTAGCCCTTTTCCTACAATAGTTACTAGCTTTTACCCGCCGCGCCGCTTCGCTCACGTTAAGTTCGAATCTCAAACAAAGGGGTTGTTTCAAATTTATATGGAGCCTGGGCCAGGTATTTGTACGGTATTTCAAAATGTTCGGGGTCATAAAATAGTAACATTTTGTTCTTTATTTCTTACTAAAAAGTTCAATTTACGAGGTACAATGCGAAATTATTTTGCAAAATAAAAGCGCAACAACATGCGTCCATTTTGACATTGACGTATATTACACGCATTTGACATAAAATTACCTGGGAAATGTGAATTAACCTTAAAATATCCAACAGCAGTCAGATTGATGGATGGATGCGCTGCGAGAGTTGCTATTCTACAAATGTACCTAATTAAATATTTTATTTTTGTACCTCTTAATCACTGTAAAACTGCCAAAAAGCATATTTTATTTTGTTTTCTATGATTTTATACTATTTTTTGGAATACTGTACAAGTACCTGGCCCAAGATGAAACAACCCCTTTCACACCCCGATTTTTATGGGTTAAAGAATATTTTTTAAGTGAAGACCTGCGTCAATACCTAGCTACGCCAATTTAAAGTTGCATTATAAACACATTGGCCTTGCAAAAACCACATTTAAATCGGTATATATATTCGATTAAGAGCTCATTCCTATTTCTTAGTTTGAGCTGTACGGTCATACACACACACACTCATACACACACATACTTAACATACATGCACTCAGCTGTTAAACTTTTTATCACCCATATTTTTAGCAAACATAACGAATGCGCAAAAGTTTTCTTTCCAACATAAATATTACAATACGATCTACAGAATAGCCCCTACCCTGTTTACGCTCGGTTGTTTGCTCATAAAGAAACGATTTCCTTGTAGATACGTACGCTGTACGAGTCTTCTGGGGTTACTACCATCGTTTGAAGCAGTATTACGTCAATCTGACAGCTTTATGTCACGTACCTTGATGTCCTTAAAATAAGGACTATAATTCCAAAACACGAACGTCAAAAATATGGCGCTATAGGCGAAGGTGGTATGCCCCCTGAATGCTTTCTTACAAAACTTTTCCGCTGACCGCTTCCTTATTTTAAAGGGGAAATGTGTTTAAAAATTGTGGGGATACTATCACATAATCATCGAACTTTTGCCGGTTGTTCTTAGTATAGAGTCTGATTCTGAACCCGTAGTAGTCATATTTTTATTTTTTATTTATTAGGCTTAATAGCAATCACTTGCACATTAACAAAAATAAAAACCATTAGCTAAGTGAATAAAAACAAAAGCAACAAAAGTAATAGATAAAAAATATAATAAGATAAAGCCTTAAATACCTTATCAAACGAGGCTAAATTAAATAAATAATTAATTAAATATCGTTAAAATTTCAAAGTTTGTGAGGAAAATATCCATTGTCCTATTTCCCTTGCTAATTTTCGGTTACTCTGTTGCAGTTTGATTGAAAGACAAAAAATTGGACCACACCAACAAACCAACAAACGAACAAACTTTCGCATTTACTATATTACTAGCTGATGCCCTCGACTTCGTCCGCGTGGTTTAAGATCTTTTGATTCCCGCGGGAACTCCTTAATTTTCCGCGATAAAAAATAGCATATGTCACTCTCCAAGTCCTCAACTATACCCATGCCAAAAATCACGTCGATCCGTTGCTCCGTTTCGGCGTGATTGAAGGACAAATCAACAAAACAACAAACAAACACACTTTCTTATTTATTTATAATACTAGATGATTCCCTCGACTTCGTCTGTGTGGATTAAGATTTTTTGATTCCCGCTGGAACTCTTTAATTTTCCGGGATAAAAAGTAGCCTGTGTCCTTCCCCGGGATACAATCTACCCCTGTACCAAATTTCATCAAAATCGGTTGAGCAGATGGGCCGTGAAAGCGTAGCAGACAGACAGACAGACAGACAGACAGACAGACAGACACACTTTCGCATTTATAATATTAGTATGGATAAGTATGGAAGTATGGATTATATTATTTTATATTAAGTATTATGAGTATCAGTAATATGAACATCATTGGACTGAGTTTATAAAAAAGTTCCACGTCAGAAAATAATATGAGGTTCTTTTTGAGCACGAATTCTCGAATATTCCCAGTCGCATAAGTTACACGCGGTACTCGACGAGAATATTCCGAAAATTTGGCCAAAAATAAAGGTGACTTCGGATTTCTGAACCCTAACAACTAAATTTACCGGATTTACATTTTTAACACGTCCTTTTGCAACGAAATTTTTGGAGTGCACCCTGTTTCAGCGTGCCGTAAAAGTTTTCCTACAGAATCTCAGATGTGAGGGAAAATATGGACGGAGCGTTGTTGGATTGGGTATTATTGACATCATGTCAAATCAGCAACTTTTTTTCGTACGCGCCCTAAGACTATTGTATGAAATACTATCTAACATCGACGACATCTAATTTCGACGCACCTTTCTTTACTTCAATCGATAGATGTCAACTTCAATTTTTACTTCAAGCGATTTAGCGTTCCGGTACGATGCCGTGTAGAAACTGAATAGAGGTATGGGTTTAATATAACTGCCATGCCTCGGACAGGTTAGCTCGCTACCATCTTAGACTGCATCATCACTTACCATCAGGTGTCAAGGGCTAACTTGTAGTGGATAAAAAAAAAACTAATCAACCCCCATCAACCTTTAAACCCTGGTCTGAAAAGAGCCCACAACAAACTCAGTCGGGGTTTTAATTATCATGGTCTGAAATCCGACACCTTCTTTAGTCTTTGTAAAAGATACATGTAAACGGAATGTTAGATGAGTATCTCCTGAGGTCCACGTTCTATGAGAATACAAATGAAGCGTGCATCTTAGAGGACCAGCCCTAGAAACAAATATAAAAATGACTTCCAATCAAAAATGGACTGTATTACTAAAGAGGATAGGATACAAAATAGTGTGGGTAGTTTTAAAATTGCACTGTAAACAGTCACGCCTGCTAGATTTCTCCAATAACGCAAAGGCTAGAGAACTTTTTATTGAAGCGGTAAAAAGCTTATTACTGGCACTGAAATATCGTTTAAATAGAGACATGGCAAGAAATAAAAACACTGATGTTGTTTCATATTATTTTCTATCGGTACTTTTTAAAAGAAGCTTTATTAATTTATATTTTGTACGAGATTATAATATTGCTTTTATTTATTTATAGGGTTTTTTTATTGAAAGACTAACTATTGGTAGCGGTTTTGCTCACGTTAAAAGTTCGATTTTGATTGGTGATTATCAAAACCTCTATAGGGGTTGAATTTTCTAAAATCCTTTCTTAACGGATGTTTACGCTATAGTAGGTATCTGTATACCAAATTACAGCTCTATTCTTCTAACGGTTCGAGCTGTGCGTTGATAGATCAGTCAGTTTTCTCGAGTCGCGGTAGTCTGTGCAGCTAAACACGAAAGAGCGCAAGAAGATTTTTACTTTTTTCGCCCTTAATTTGATTTGCTGCCATATGACGTCATAAAAGGGTGATGTCTTATAAAAAATTATATTAATGTTAGGAAAAGGAGAACACCTATAACTTATTCATAGGATTACGCAAGAATACGTACAAACGGTACCATTCGTAATTACATTATTGCTGAAAAGTTATTGTGAGTGGGCGTTACCAAATTAAGACAGCCTCTATTAAAGTGGTCTAACTCACACATATTTGAAACTAGATGTTGCCAGCGACTTCGTAAGTTCCTTTGTTTGTTTGTAATGTTTTTTCTTATTCCCGCGGGAAATCCTCAATTTTCCGGGATAAAAGTAGCCAATGCTCTTCTCCGGGAGGCCAAAGATATAGATTTAGATTTAGAAGCTATAGATTCTTGTTTCTTTAATAATGTGACAGTCAAAAAACTCTCACGTTTCAGATAGAGTTGGCGCAAATCATTTGAATGAACAATTAATCATTTAAACTATGCACACGCAAGAATTTTGTGAAATACTTATTGACTTTTAGTGTAAATCTAGGAGTTACATAGTTACAAAATATTGAAACATTTGTGGCGAACTTGTAGTGAAACACTACAGAGTGTTTTGTATTTTGTATTTTTTGTAGTTAAGCCACTTTTGCGCTAAAGACTTCAATAATTCGGTAGAGGTACGAATGAGTTTTAAAGCAATTATAAGACTAATTGCTTTTACCTGATATTAAATGAGGGTGGCCTTAGCCGTTACGTTTTGTGCCTACGAGTTATTTCCCATAATCTATACCCATAATTATATCTGTCGCCATATTGGAATGATATTTTCCTCACCTTACTGCCTGAGCCGTAGGTACTGCCATCTGCAAGATATTATTGCCAAACGAATAAAAACAATCGTTCTCTTTTTCTATAGTAATTAAGTTTGTTTAAGACTGAAAACACTAGGGACAAATATTTTTTTTATCCACTACAAGGAAACCCTTGACTGCCATCTCACCTGATGGTACTTAAGTGATGATACGTTCTAAAAAGGAAACGGGCTAACCTGAGGTGTATGGCAGTTATATTAAACCCAACTCATATCGTAGGTATATTATTTGGGGCGCGATTCCCAGAGAGACGCAGGTTCAAATCCTACCGGTTCCGAAAATTTTTGATATGTATGTAAGTTTAGAAACTTTCCTTGTGTGTGAAGCACTGTAATTAAATTATAAAATTATATTAAGCCCACTTCCTTAATACCGTTTCTGCACGGCATCGTACCGGAACGCTTAAGCGCTTGGCGGCACGATTTTGCCGGTAAGTAACTAGTTACGGCCGAAATCAGCCAACGCTGCCAAACGTCCGCGTTGTCTTTTCTATAAAATGCATACACTATTTTGGTGTTTAACTACATTTTATCTAGCTCTACCGTCCCGTCCTATAGCCAAATAGGTATTGTACATTGTAATAGCATTGATCCGAGGATATTAGACTTTGGGAATATAAATAATGTCGTTTCTGATCATTAGGTAAGATCAAAGTCTAGTTAACTAAAGAATAACATCGTTCAACCTATTTTTTATTCTTTTATTTACTACTAGATGATGCCCGCGACTTCGTCCGCGTGGATTAAGGTTTTTTGATTCCCGCGGGAATTCCTTAATTTTCCGGGATAATATGTATTTCCCCGGGATATAACCTACCTCTATACCAAATTTCAGCAAAATCGGTTGAAAAGATGGGCCGGCGTAAGCGTAGCAGACAGACAGACAGACAGACAAATACACTTTCGCATTTATAATATTAGTATGGATGGATAAAGTTCAATAGTAACCGTTACGTAATTTTAACCATCTTTAAAAAAACAAAACTAATCATGCAACTGTATCAAAGTGAAATAACATCTGACACATTTAACAACAAGACTGAAGAGGCGGCCGCGCTTGCAAAAACAAAATAGAACGCAGGGGAATCTGAAGATTTGCTCGTTTTCCTTTACGGCAAGAACCCTTGTCGCCGAGCGGGATCTTGCGCGTAACGAAGCGTGGGTGAGACCACTACGCGAATGCAGACCGTGGTTGCTGTCCACAGAGTAGCTACACACAGAGGCATGATAAGCTGAGATAGAAAACAGGGGAATTTGAAGATTTGCACGTTTTCCTTTACGGCAAGAACCCTTGTCGCCGAGCGGATCTTGCGCGTACCGAAGCGTGGGTGAGACCAATACGCCAATGCAGAACGTGGTTGCTGTCCACAGAGTAGCTACACACAGAGGCTTAATAAGCCGAGATAGAACGCAGGGGAATTTGAAGATTTGCACGTTATCTTTTACGGCAACAATCCTTGTCGCCGAGCGGATCTTGCGCGTACCGAAGCGTGGGTGAGACCACTACGCGAATGCAGAACGTGGTTGCTGCCCACAGAGTAGCTACACACAGAGGCATAATAAGCTGAGATAGAACGCAGGGGAATTTGAAGATTTGCACGGTTTCCTTTACGGCAAGAACCCTTGTCGCCGAGCGGGATCTTGCGCGTAACGAAGCGTGGGTGAGACCACTACGCGAATGCAGAACGTGGTTGCTGTCCACAGAGTAGCTACACACAGAGGCATAATAAGCTGAGATTTTATTTATTACTGTATACCTTACATAATGAGCTTAGATTTTATTTATTACGCAGGGAATTTGAAGATTTTCTAATTTTCATTTATGGCAAAAAAGCTTGTCGCCAAGCGGGATCACATTCAATGGCAGGGGTTTACTTGGCATAATAATGCGCTCGGTGTCCTACGTCGACTACTACATCCTATGTCCTACTTCCTTCCTAGCATACGACTCGATTAAGAGTACTATTTAATACTCTTAGGTTACTAACGATTATTATCAGATGTTAGTGATAATAACCGGGACCTACGGCTTAACGTGCGCTCTGTGGCATGGAGGAAACGACAAGACCAAATTCGGACTTCCAAATTCGGTCACCCAGTTACCAACTTGGGTCAACGTTGCTTAACAATCGCAACCGACTGATATGCGTTGTCGAAACTAGGCCACATGTCCCTCAACTTAACCACCAGGATAATTAACATAATATATATATTTTATTTTTTTTTTGTACCAAAAAGTTATACAATTAGTAGGAAAAACAGAAACATAGTGGACAAGGAAACACATAATATTTTATCTGTGGTTACATTCACCTGTGCAACCATATAAAGCTGAATGTGTAAGACGACGTTTCTTGCGCTGTCTGAATCCCGAGAGAGGGTTTTCCGTGTACACAAAGCCTATCTTAGATCATTCGAGCATTACCTTTTTACGAGTGCAACATTTCTTAAATATTATATTATGCATTTTTAAAACGATATTTTTTTCTTTACTATTTTTTTCAGCTACCTATCCATCTATATATGTTACGCTCAAAGATCGAAAACGCTCATTGAGCGGAAAAATAGCTCACAACGCGATGTGGTCACAGTAAAACATCCACATAGCGAAATTCGTGTTATGGCTCTAATGAAAACGCGCACGACGCGTTGTGGCAATCAAAGAAAGACCAAATAGCGAAATTCGTGTCGTGGCTTACATGCTATTCGATCTCAACGCGTTGTGGCAATGAAGAAAAGCCATGACGCGTTCGGAGCATTCATTGTGTTAACCATATCACGACGGACAGGTTGTAACTTGTCGGTGTCGGCTCGGGTGCAAAGACGCATTGAAACATCAGTTTTATTCATTTCTTTTCTGTTTATGAGAGTGAACAGAGACTCCTTTTTCTTTTTAAGAAGTTGAGACTGTTTTGTTTCATTATGTAACATTTCATATTTTCCTGTAGTCATAATAAAACTGCGACCAGTGCTTGTTTCCACAAACTCACGTAATTTATCGTAAAACAATTCTTTTTTATTCGTCATAATTAGCGCTGACATTAAAATTCACTCTCATAAACAGAAAAGAAATGAATAAAACTGATGTTTCAATGCGTCTTTGCACCCGAGCCGACACCGACAAGTTACAACCTGTCCGTCGTGATATGGTTAACACAATGAATGCTCCGAACGCGTCATGGCTTTTCTTCATTGCCACAACGCGTTGAGATCGAATAGCATGTAAGCCACGACACGAATTTCGCTATTTGGTCTTTCTTTGATTGCCACAACGCGTCGTGCGCGTTTTCATTAGAGCCATAACACGAATTTCGCTATGTGGATGTTTTACTGTGACCACATCGCGTTGTGAGCTATTTTTCCGCTCAATGAGCGTTTTTGATCTTTGAGCGTAACATATATACTAACTAGTGTTTCGCTCTATGCGCAAGCTGCTAAAGCAGCTCGCGGGCCGTGTTGGTCTCAAATTTTGAAGGATGGGTGGTGGTGTTTCAGCTTTATGCAAAAAATATGGGATTAGAAAAGGAAAATTAAAAAAGGGAAGATCACAAACATCAAGTTCACAACAAGATCTTTGAAAGGAGTCGCATGCATGAGCTACTTTATAATATTTTTTTAAAGATAATATACTATTTTTTAAAGAAACAGTAGGTATACATTAAGTGAAATTAAACAAAAATTTTATTATTTTATTTTATTTTATTTAAATCAGCCACGTATTTAAATATTTATAATTTTAGCCAGGAGTAGAACATTAAAGATAATGTATATTGAAGATTATTAAATGGCAACAAAACGGTTTTTTTTTAGTTCAAGCCTGTATTTAAATTCCTTCTTGTAAATAATTTAAGCTACGTGAAAAATCATTCATTCATTGTTCATTGGAAATTATTTTATCTACTCCAGCATCGAAAAGTTCCAACGAAACCGGTAAATTTCAAAATGACGCTGATTTTATAAATTTTGGTAACAGTTTCCTGTTTTGTTATTTGGGAACCTCAGATATCGAATTTGAACGAAATCGCTACAATAACAAAGAATATCTAAATGGCGCTGATTTAAATTTTGGTAACAGTTTCCTGTATTGAAATCCCAGGGAGTCCTAAATATCGATTTTGAACGAAATCGGTTAATTTTAATAAGTAATTTCAAAATGGCGCAGATTTTCTAAAATTTTTGTACCAGTTTCCTGTTTTGTGATATTAGGGATCCTCAGATATCGATTTTGAAAAAATCGGTAAATTAACAAATAATTCCAAAATGGCGCTGAATTTTTAAAATTTTGGTAACAGTTTCCTGTATTGAAATCCCAGGGAGCCCAAAATATTGATTTTGAACCAAATCGCTCAATTAACAAAGAGTTTTAAAATGGCGCTGATTTTGTACAACTTTGGTATCAGATTCAGTTTTGTAATCCCAGGGAACCCTAAATATCGATTTTGAACGAAATCAGTCAATTAACAAAGAATTTCAACATGACGCTGATTTTTTGAAACTTTTGTATCAGTTTTGTGATCCCAGGGAGCCCTAAATATCGATTTTGAACGAAATCAGTCAATTAACAAACAATTTACACATGGCGCTGATTTTTTAAAACTTTTGTATCAGTTTCCTGTTTTGTGATCCCAGGGAACCCTAAATATCGATTTTGAACGAAATCGGTCAATTATTAAAGAATTTCAAAATGGCGCTGATTTTTTAAAACTTTTGTATCAGTTTTGTGATCCCAGGGAGCCCTAAATATCGATTTTGATCGAAATCGGTCAATTAACAAAGAATTTCAAAATGGCGCTGATTTTTTAAAACTTTGTTAGCAGTTTTCTGTTTTGTAATCCTAGGGAACCCTAAATATCGATTTTGAACGAAATCGGTCAATTATTAAAGAATTTCAAAATGGCGCTGATTTTTTAAAACTTTTGTATCAGTTTTGTGATCCCAGGGAGCCCTAAATATCGATTTTTATCGAAATCGGCCAATTAACAAAGAATTTCAAAATGGCGCTGATTTTTTAAAACTTTGTTAGCAGTTTTCTGTTTTGTAAAATATCGATTTTGATCGAAATCGGTCCATTTACAAAGAATTTAAAAATGGCGCTGATTTTTTAAAATTCTGGTACCAGTTTCCTGTTCTGTAATCCCAGGGAGTCCTAAATATCGATTTTGAACGAAATCGGTTATTAACAAAGAATTTCAAAAAGGCGCCGATTTTTTAAACTTTGGTATCGTTTTCCTGTTTTGTAATCCCAGGGAGTCATATGTATCGATTTTGAACGAAATCGGTCAATTAACAAAGCATTTCAAAATGGCGCTGGTTTTTTAAAACTTTGGTACCAGTTTCCTGTTTTGTAATCCCAGGGATCCTAAAATATCGATTTTGAACGAAATCGGTCAATTAACAAAGAATTTCAAAATGGCGCTAATTTTTTAAAACTTTTGTATCAGTTTCCTGTTTTGTGATCCCAGGGAACCCTAAACATCGATTTTGAACGAAATCGGTCAATTAACAAAGAATTTTAAAATGGCGCTGATTTTTTAAAACTTTGGTATCAGTTTCCTGTTTAGTGATCCCAGGGAACCCTAAATATCGATTTTGAACGAAATCGGTCAATTATTAAAGAATTTCAAAATGGCGCTGATTTTTTAAAACTTTTGTACCAGTTTTGTGATCCCAGGGAGCCCTAAATATCGATTTTGATAGAAATCGGTCCATTAACAAAGAATTTCAAAATGGCGCTGATTTTTTAAAATTCTGGTACCAGTTTCCTGTTCTGTAATCCCAGGGAGTCCTAAATATCGATTTTGAACGAAATCGGTTATAAACAAAGAATTTCAAAAAGGCGCCGATTTTTTAAACTTTGGTATCGTTTTCCTGTTTTGTAATCCCAGGGAGTCATATGTATCGATTTTGAACGAAATCGGTCAATTAACAAAGCATTTCAAAATGGCGCTGGTTTTTTTAAACTTTGGTACCAGTTTCCTGTTTTGTAATCCCAGGGAGTCCTAAATATCGATTTTGAACGAAATCGGTTATTAACAAAGAATTTCAAAAAGGCGCCGATTTTTTAAACTTTGGTATCGTTTTCCTGTTTTGTAATCCCAGGGAGTCATATGTATCGATTTTGAACGAAATCGGTCAATTAACAAAGCATTTCAAAATGGCGCTGGTTTTTTAAAACTTTGGTACCAGTTTCCTGTTTTGTAATCCCAGGGATCCTAAAATATCGATTTTGAACGAAATCGGTCAATTAACAAAGAATTTCAAAATGGCGCTAATTTTTTAAAACTTTTGTATCAGTTTCCTGTTTTGTGATCCCAGGGAACCCTAAACATCGATTTTGAACGAAATCGGTCAATTAACAAAGAATTTTAAAATGGCGCTGATTTTTTAAAACTTTGGTATCAGTTTCCTGTTTAGTGATCCCAGGGAACCCTAAATATCGATTTTGAACGAAATCGGTCAATTATAAAAGAATTTCAAAATGGCGCTGATTTTTTAAAACTTTTGTATCAGTTTTGTGATCCCAGGGAGCCCTAAATATCGATTTTGATAGAAATCGGTCCATTAACAAAGAATTTCAAAATGGCGCTGATTTTTTAAAATTCTGGTACCAGTTTCCTGTTCTGTAATCCCAGGGAGTCCTAAATATCGATTTTGAACGAAATCGGTTATAAACAAAGAATTTCAAAAAGGCGCCGATTTTTTAAACTTTGGTATCGTTTTCCTGTTTTGTAATCCCAGGGAGTCATATGTATCGATTTTGAACGAAATCGGTCAATTAACAAAGCATTTCAAAATGGCGCTGGTTTTTTAAAACTTTGGTACCAGTTTCCTGTTTTGTAATCCCAGGGATCCTAAAATATCGATTTTGAACGAAATCGGTCAATTAACAAAGAATTTTAAAATGGCGCTGATTTTTTAAAACTTTGGTATCAGTTTCCTGTTTAGTGATCCCAGGGAACCCTAAATATCGATTTTGAACGAAATCGGTCAATTATTAAAGAATTTCAAAATGGCGCTGATTTTTTAAAACTTTTGTATCAGTTTTGTGATCCCAGGGAGCCCTAAATATCGATTTTGATAGAAATCGGTCCATTAACAAAGAATTTCAAAATGGCGCTGATTTTTTAAAATTCTGGTACCAGTTTCCTGTTCTGTAATCCCAGGGAGTCCTAAATATCGATTTTGAACGAAATCGGTTATTAACAAAGAATTTCAAAATGGCGCTGATTTTTTACAACTTTGGTATCGGTTTCTTGTTTTATAACCTCAGGGAGCCCTAAATATCGATTTTGAACGAAATCGGCCAATTGACAAAGAATTTCAAAATGGCGCTGATTTAAATTTTGGTAACAGCTTCCTGTATTGAAATCCCAGGGAGCCCTAAATATCGATTTGGAACGAAATCGGTTAATTAATAAATAATTTCAAAATGGCGCTGAGGGAGTT
Source organism: Erebia ligea (assembly GCA_917051295.2). Taxonomy (NCBI): domain Eukaryota; kingdom Metazoa; phylum Arthropoda; class Insecta; order Lepidoptera; family Nymphalidae; genus Erebia; species Erebia ligea. The sequence continues at coordinate 17,254,684 of OU785229.1, read as the reverse complement.
TTTGGGGAAAATCTCGAAAACTACCCCAAATGTGGCAACACTGTTTAGATATCTCGATACTGCCGGTCGAGTTACACAATCGATCCATACATGTCAACTTTCCCAAATGTTGCCAACTGCCTCAAAAACGTGATCGAAATTTTGAAAAACACAAAACGAATACAAAATGGCCGCCACCTCGTTTCACAGAAACATTTTACATAGTTTTATAATTTTCCCGTAAACTACAGGATATACCGCTCCTGATGACGTTTCAAATTTTCATCTTGCTCGCACCCAGCCGAAATGATCGCCCCTGAAAAAAGACCATGTCGAAAATCACTTTTACTTTGATAAATTCCAGTGTTGCCAGACCTGGGCGACGAAATTACCCAAATGTAATTCATACAAGTGAGACACGTGGTTGCTCGTACTCGAATCTTGCAAAAAGTCCGTATTTAGATTTTTTATTTTTAGGGTAAATCTTGAAAATTTCCCGAGAAATGGGGTAATTTTTTTTCCCCAATCCATACCTCAAGTTTGTACACACAATCGCCCCGTTGAAGTCGAAACGATCCGACGTTGCCAACTGTGAGAAATTTGAATTTTAAAATTGCGTTTTTTCGTACCTCAAACCGTCGCCGTTGCGACAGCCGCCATCTTGAATTTTTAAAAACCACTCCCGTTCTTTCAAAATACAGGATAATTGTAGGCGAAAAACGAAAAAATCATTATGCTCGACCAAGCCGTTTCGGATCTGCGGCGCCGCGGTTCGGGGTCGAAAAATAAAAAATTTGAAAATACTACAGCTCGGCCGCCATCTTGTTTTCCAATTTTTTCCACTTTTTCTATTGATCGTTTACTAATTTCTTCAATCGTTGCGAGTTTTAACGAAATCGGTTGGAAAACTAAAGAGTTGCAAGAATCACGTCGGCCGCCATCTTGTTTTTCTGAAATGTCATAATTTTTCCCTACTCGAATCCCACACCCGAACACATCTTCCGTACATCATTGTATCGTTTTCTGTCTCTTTCTAGGAGAACAATAAATTATGCCAATGAGTCCTAATCGCCATATAATTTGGTATGAAAAAAAATATTCCGCCATCTTGAAATTTTTTCATTTCGCTAAAAAGACGTCCTCGTCCTGATCATCTTTTGCCAAGAAACCACTATTCCATCTTTTAAACTCTCCGAGATAGACACCAAATAAATTTGTATGGCGGCCATCTTAAATCCGCCATTTTGAATTTTTTTTCAGCTCAATGTCAATTGAATGAAGTTTCGAATGACATTTGGTCGAGCACCCCCCACCTATCTTTAATACCTTCGCCGTGCTCTTTACCCGTCTCCGAAATCCTCAATCATCAGCTGTCTCCATATTTTTCTTCAAGTTTAATTTTTTGACTTGTACACGAAGCCATCAGTGAAAAAAAAATTTTTCATACAAAAGTTTACAGGAGGACATTTTGGGGAAAATCTCGAAAACTACCCCAAATGTGGCAACACTGTTTAGATATCTCGATACTGCCGGTCGAGCTACACAATCGATCCATACATGTCAACTTTCCCAAATGTTGCCAACTGCCTCAAAAACGTGATCGAAATTTTGAAAAACACATAAAGAATACAAAATGGCCGCCACCTCGTTTCACGGAAACATTTTACATAGTTTCATAATTTTCCCGTAAACTGCAGGATATACCGCTCCTGATGACGTTTAAATTTTTCATCTCGCTTGCACCCAGCCGGAATGATCGCCCCTGAAAAAAGACCATGTCGAAAATCACTTTTACTTTGATAAATTCCAGTGTTGCCAGACCTCGGCGACGAAAATACCCAAATGTCATTCGTACAAGTGGGACACGTGGTTGCTCGTACTCGAATTTTGCAAAAAGTCCGTATTTCGATTTTTTTATTTTTGGGGTAAATCTTGAAAATTTCCCGAAAAATGGGGTAATTTTTTTTCCCAATCCATACCTCGAGTCTGTACACACAATCGCTCCATAGAAGTCGAAACGCTCCGACGTTGCCGACTGTGAGAAATTTGAATTTTAAAATTGCATTTTTTCGTACCTCAAACCGAACGGCCGCCGCGACAGCCGCCATCTTGAATTTTTAAAAACCACTCCCATTATGTCAAAATACAGGATAATTGTAGGTGAAAAAAGGAAAAAATATCATGCTCGACCACGCCGTTTCGGATCTGCGGCGCCGCGGTTCGGGGTCGAAAAATCAAAAATTTGAAAACACTACAGCTCAGCCGCCATCTTGGTTTTCCAATTTTTTCCACTTTTTCTATTGATCGTTTCCTAATTTCTTCAATAATTGTAAGTTGTAACTAAATCGGTTGGATAACAAAAAAGTTACAAAAAGCACTACGGCCGCCATCTTGTTTTTCCGAAATATCATATTTTTTCCCTACTTCCATCCAGCACCCGAACACATCTCCCATACATCATTGTATCGTTTTCTGTCTCTTTCTTGGAGAACAATAAATTATGCTAATGAGTCGGACAATCGCCATATAATTTGGTATGAAAAAAAATATTCCGCCATCTTGAATTTTTTTTCATTTCGCTACATAGACCTCCTCGTCCTGATCATCTCTTGCCAAGAAACCACACTTCCATCTCTTATACTTTCTGAGATGGACACCAAATAAATTTGTATGGCGGCCATCTTAAATCCGCCATTTTGAATTTTTTTTCAGCTCATTGTCTTTTGGATGAAGTTTCGAATGACATTTGGTCGAGCACCCCCCACCTATCTTCAATACCTCGGCCGTGCTCTTTACCCCTCTCCGAAATCCTCAATCATCAGCTGTCTCCATATTTTTGTTACAGTTTATTTTCTGACGTGTATACGAAGCCATCAGTGAAAAAAAAAATTTTCATACAAAATTTTACAGGAAGACATTTTTGGGAAAATCTCGAAAACTACCCCAAATGTGGCAACACTGTTTAGATATCTCGATACTGCCGGTCAAGCTACACAATCGATCCATACATGTCAACTTTCTCAAATGTTGCCAACTGCCTCAAAAACGTGATCGAAATTTTGAAAAACACAAAAAGAATACAAAATGGCCGCCACCTCGTTTCACGGAAACATTTTACATAGTTTCATAATTTTCCCGTAAAGTGCAGGATATACCGCTCCTGATGACGTTTCAATTTTTCATCTGGCTCGCACCCAGCCGAAATGATCGCCCCTGAAAAAAGACCATGTCGAAAATCACTTTTACTTTGATAAATTCCAGTGTTGCCAGACCTAGGTGACGAAAATACCCAAATGTCATTCGTAAGAGTGGGACACGTGGTTGCTCGTACTCGAATTTTGCAAAAAGTCCGTATTTCGATTTTTTTATTTTTGGGGTAAATCTTGAAAATCTCCCGAAAAATGGGGTAATTTTTTTTTCCAATCCATACCTCGAAACTGTACACACAATCGCACCATACAAGTCGAAACGCTCCGACGTTGCCAACTGTGAGAAATTTGAATTTTAGAATTGCGTTTTTTCGTACCTCAAACAAAAAGGCCGCCGCGACAGCCGCCATCTTGAATTTTTAAAAACCACTCCCATTCTGTCAAAATACAGGATAATTGCAGGCGAAAAAAGAAAAAATTATCATGCTCGACCACGCCGTTTCGGATATGTGGCGCCGCGGTTCGGGGTCGAAAAATCAAAAATTTGAAAACACTACAGCTCGGCCGCCATCTTGTTTTTCCATTTTTTTCCACTTTTTCTATTGATCGTTTCCTAATTTCTTCAATAATTGCGAGTTGTAACGAAATCGGTTGGAAAACAAAAGAGTTACAAGAATCACGTCGGCCGCCATCTTGTTTTTCCGAAATGTCATAATTTTTCCCCACTCGAATCCCGCACCCGAACACATCTCCCCTACATCATTATATCGTTTTCTGTCTCTTTCTAGGAGAACAATTATGTCAATGAGTGAGTGAGTCAGTCAGTGGTAATCGAGCTATATATAGTATAATATTATAAAGGCGAAAGTGTGTCTGTCTGACACACTCATCTCTTCAACCGATTTTAATAAGACTGCGATCTCACCTGATGGTAAGTGATGATGCAGTCTAAGATGGTAGCGGGCTAACCTGTTAGGGGCATGGCAGTTATACTAAACCCTATTCGGTTTCTACACGGCATCGTACCGGAACGCTAAATCGCTAGGCGGCACGTCTTTGCCGGTATGGTGGTAACTAGCCAAGTTAAACCAGACCGGACCAGGGAAAATTCAGAAACTTTAAATTCCCAAATTGACCCTGCCGGGGATCGAACCCGGAACCGCCGTACGTTAAGACAACAGCGCTCAGCACTGCGCCAGGAAGGTCGTCAACAACACAGTTATCAGCAGGCCCAGGAGTTGGGAGTTGGGGGGTTTTTTGTGTATTCGCGAAAACGTTCACTACCATATATAGTCCCACAAACTTATGTAACCCGGTGACAGCGTCGCTAGTATCTATGAAAAATAAAATAAAAAACAAAAAGTAAACAGGCTTAAATATTAGTTCCAATTTTGGCCACCGGGTCAGATAAAGGAGATGGTCCAGATTTGTATGGAGCGTCGGTCCGGTCCTTTTACAAGTAGAGAAATGAAAGAAAAAAAAAATACTAAACCAGTTTTGATCGTTCAAATCTACGAATTCATCGTAATTTCAGTGGTGTAATTATTTAATCTTTCCACGACAAGCAACACTAAACAGGAGCGGGTAACAATGGCGGAATCATATTTTTTGACGTTTTCTGTCAAGTGTCAACACAACACCGGAAAAACCGTAAGGAAAAACACGTTATTTTGACAGTGACAGTCAGAAATGACATTTGATACATTTCGCGCCTACTGCCATCTCTATGGCTAAAGTTTGCCATCTTGGAAACGTATCGAAAACTTGAAATACATTTTATTTTATTTCTCGTTATTTACTATAATATTCTAAATTATTATATTTTTAATACAATCTATGTATTTTCCTCTATTCATGGTAGAGTGTACAAAGAGTACACCGAAGGTGAACCTTCTCCTTTGACGGGCATTAAAGGGAATTAATCATCGTAGTCGTATTTCCTAATTCCATGGAATTGTTCAAGCGCCAGCTGTCAAGCGCTTAACCATACAAGTTGTAGTTAACGTTGTCGCGATCGAATGGGAAGAAAATCTCCACACTTAGGGTATGTTCCGATATACACTGCGAGCACTGTTCAGTGGTCTTACTGGGGAGAAATTCTTTCCGTTATGTATGTATACTGCCGCAGTATCGTAGGGGAATATATGACGTCATAAATCGTCGCCATTTTTGTACTGAGCACTGGCGTTTTCGAGGTAAGGTGCTCTAAGTAACCAGTAGGTATAGCTAACTATAAAGGAATGGCTTTGCAGTATACTAAAATGACGTCACACCTTACAGTGGTCGCAGTGTATATCGGAACATACCCTTAGTTCCTAAAATATCAAATCAAAAGCACAAAGAGCCACCAATTTCCCTCGGTACAAATAAACACTTCCTCTCCTTTCAGCCAATAAAGAAGTTACGTAATAGTATGTAAATAGTTAATATCTTCTTTTGGAGCGCCGCCAGCCCGCGTCGGCGTGGTTTAAACCGTCTGACACTTTTTTTGGAACTAAGGTCCCCTACAGACGATATACTCTAGAACTGATATGATTTTGTCTATGTACACCGAATAGAAATATGCTGTGACCTTACTAGGTTAACACGTGAAGCAAAATAAGGTTAGAAAAAGTGAAAATTCAGATAGTATAGGTACAAGCTAAAGAATACAAACTCAGGGAAATTAGAGAATAAAGTTTTGGTAAGAAGAGAATTTTAGGTGTCATATTTTTTAAGTATCCTAAGAAATAGAATAGGGGTTTGGGTTAAATATAACTGCCATGTCCGTAACAGCCCGCTACCATCTTAGACTGCATCTTCACTTACCATCAGGTGAGATCGCAGTCAAGGGCTAACTTGTAGTGGATTAAAAAAAATAATAATAATAAAGACGGAATAAAGTAGAATCGTTGACTGCAGGTACTATAACTACAGTTAAAAAGTTTATCCATATAATATTATGATCTCCAATTAGTGATTATAAATGCAAAAGTGTGTTTTTTTGCTGGATTATTAGTTTGTTTATCAATCATGCCGCAACAGAGCAACGCATCGATTTGATTTGTTGCATGGGTATAGTTAAGGACCTGAAAAGTGAGATAGGCTTTTTATCCCGGAAAATTAAAGAGTTACGCGGTAATTTAAAAAAAAACTTACACCACTTGGAGACGGAGTCGCGAGCATTAGCTAGTCTATAATAAATCTGAGGCCAAAGTCATGCCGGTTAAGTTAAGTATTATTTGTTATTCGCCTACTACGAACTGCGACTGCCTCGTTGGTCTAGTGGTTGGCATGTTCGACTGCGGCCAACGAGGTCCCGGGTTCGAGTCCCGGGTCGGGCCATAATTAAGTATTGGGTTTCTCTGACTAGAAATTCTCAGTACTAGCCCGGAGTTAGGAAGTTGGCGGTGTTACACCCCCTGCCTCGGAGAGCACGTTAAGCCGTCGGTCCCGGTTATTATCACTAACATGATAATAGTCGTTAAAGCCCGCCAACCCGCATTGGAGCAGCGCGGTGGGTCTAAGCTCTAATTCCCTCTCTCCTATGAGTGTGGAGGCCTGTGCGCAGCAGTGGGACGTTAATGGGCTGTAGTGGTGGTGGTGGATTCGCCTACTTCTTCTATCAACCAAACAAAATGTCTGCAGTCCGTGGGAGCCCTAAAACCATCTCGCACGATCTGACACTTTTTTGGCCCTTACAAATCCCTAGACGCGATCTATTTTACGGTGAACGGTTTTGCGGGTGACATTTTTAATATTGACTGGCGCAAGGCTTTTATATCGAGAAATTCGTTGAGTCATAACTGTTTTTATAGTTAAACGGAGCGGCGGCGGGCTCAAAACAATGAGAATTTCTGATTTTTTTTTTTAAATAGGGGTACATAGTTAAAGGTTATTCGCTAGGGCACGGGGTAAACACAACGACTTATTACAAATAGTCGCAGCATACGCGAACATCATTGCACTAAAAAACGGCGTAAATATTAGGTACGTACGCGGAGAAAGGGAAAGAACATAGGTAAAGGTCAACATACGCTATACCTGTTATTAGAAAGAGATGAATATAGATTCTGAGTTACACTGTTGTTAACTACAATGGCTGCAAGTGACGGAAAGTGCCTTCTTATATTGTTGCCAAAATAAAGCGCGGGTAACGTATCTAATGTTTTAAATATCATAGGGTAAACATGACTGTTTTAAATCAATAAGTCGGTTATTTCAACTTTTCAACAAACTTTGTAAGAATTTAAGTTTGTCGTAATGACTGCAATTTTCGTTTTCAAATTTTTAGTTTTTTAATTCCTATACCTTTAATTTTCTATAGCTTCCCTTTTGTCTGGCCTGGTGGGAGGCCTTTCTACCTACCCTACAAGTATAGACGTATCGCCAGGCAATTTAGCGTTCCAGTACGATGTATGGGTAAATCGATGATCGTAATAGATCGTATTTGGGGGTATGGGATTTAATTAATATAACTGCCATACCCCCAACAGCATAGCCCGCTACCATCTTAGACTGCATCATCACTTCATCAGGTGAGATTGCAGTCAAGGGCTAACTTTTAGTGGTGTAAAAAAAATGTTAGATTACGCTACACAAAAGGACTTCTTAATTCTGTATCACAAAAGTTATATTTAAAACGTGAACCAACAGTGCCATTCTCACTGAAATACGTAATAGCTCCCACAAAGGGACGTCGCCCGACTGCCTCTAGGGACAATCTCTACATTGCTACAATAAATTTCACTTTGCAGTTGAAAATTAAATGTATTATCAAGACTCAGCGCCAGTATATCCTTGTTGCTGTTCGGAGCAACATTGTTCTAAACGAGACTTCGTTATACATTTAGCTGGTTATACAGGGTGGAAAAAACGAACGGGCCACGGAGGAAAAGTACGTTAAATATTAAAGACTAGCTGATGCCAGCGACTTCGTCCGCGTGCTTTAAGTTTTTTTGATTCCCGCGGGAACTCCTTTATTTTCCGCGATAAAAAGTAGCCTATGTCACTCTCCAGGTTCTCATCTATACCCATGCCAAAAATCACGTCGATCCGTTGCTCCGTTGCGGCGTGATTGAAGGACAAACCAATAAACCAACAAACCAACAAACAAACACACTTTCGCATTTATAATATTAGTATGATAGTATGATAATGTGAAATTTCACTCAAAAAAATATTCAAATAAATAAAATCTTTATTTGGAACTAGCAGGTGCCCGCGACTTCGTCCGCGTGAAATAAGTTTTTTAAATTCCTACGGGAGCTCCCTAATTTTCTGGGATTAAAAGTAGTCTATGTCACTATCAAGACTCACAACTATATCCATGCAAAAATTCACGATATGTTGCGGCGTGATTGGAGGACAAATCAACAAACAAACAAACAAACACACTTTCGCATTTATAATATTAGAATGATGATTTGCTTCCTCGTTTCTAATTAGAACCGCTAGGATATGGAATGTCCTTCCGGCTTCCGTTTTCCCCTCCTCTTTTAATATAGGTACCTTCAAAACAAGTGTGAAAAGGCAGCTTCTAGGCAAGCGCGCTCCATAGGCTGCGTCACGTCTTGCAATCAGAAGTGCAATTATGTAAGGAAATCATATAAATTTGAAAGCCTAAAACGTATGGTTACGTATGCCAAACGCTTATATTTCGTATTGTTTAAGGTGTTCATAGATGGTATTCGATCAAGATCGTTATTTTGGATGATGAGTGAACAGAGGCCCAATTGTCTAAGCAAATCGAAATCATATGACAGCTTAAAACGTATTACTCGAATTGTTTAAGAAGTTCATACTTGCTTTTCGGCGTGCAGGCATCTATGAACTCCTTACTGCTATCGCTTATAGCAGTATTATATCAATATAACATTTTAAGTCACGTGCCTTGACGTCCTTAGAATAAGAATTATAATTCTAAAACACGAACGTCAACAATTTTAAACAGTACGGCTTTAAGCGATGGTAGTATTCCCCTTGGCTTTATTATTGAAAGAACACTTGTATCATAGGTCATAGTTCATTACTAGATGATGCTCGCGACATTGTCTGGGCGGATTTAAACGGGTCGAATTATCCATTTGACAATCCATTACGATTACGATTTCCTTACACAATCGGGGGCCAGGTCTGAATGCAGCCAAACGCTAGCCTATTTATGTAAATAAAAACTTCCTAATACATATAATGTCTTTAAAAATAAACCTTTATCCTGACTTAGCGACATTATTATTTGGGAACGAAACAGATCCCCACGTAACGTAAATACGAGGTAAACACGACGCCCTCGAGCGTGTTCCCGTAACGACGTCTGAGTGACGTGCCGCCGTCAAATCCGAAAAGTTCGCCGGCTAGGCCACGAAACCACCGAAATTCTAATTAAGCTGTTTATAATCATACTAATAATTAATACTAAATGCGAAAGTGTGTTTGTTTGTTGGTTTATTGGTTTGTTGGTTTGTCCTTCAATCACGCCACAACGGAGCACCGGATCGACGTGATTTTTGGCATGAGTATAGTTGAGGACCTGGAGAGTAACATAGGCTACTTTTTATCCCGGCAAACGTGCACACGATGTTCTAAATTCAATTTACTTTAATAAAGGCTTTTGCATTCAGATATCGAAGAGTAAAAATACTCTTTCCGAGATGGTGGGATGAAATAGTTTTTTACCCTAGTGTTTTTGCTTAGAGCTAGTTGATAACAAAATGAAATAATCCATATCCATTCTAATATTAGTGCTACGCTTTCACGGCCCATCTGATCAACCGATTTTGATGAAATTTAGCACAGGGATAGTTTGTATCCCGGGGAAGGACTTAGGCTACGTTTTATCCCGGAAAATTCAAGAGTTCTCGCGGAAATAAAAAAAAACTTAAACCACGCGGACGAAGTCGCGGGCATCAACTAGTAATGATATAAAATAAAATCTTTTTTTGGTTCTTAATTCTTTTCAAATTATAAACCAATAGGTATTATTGGAGTGTAACAGTATTATGTTACAGTATGTTACGCTCAATGAGAACCAATGAAAACGTAAGGCCTACGACAATCAAAATGCAACACAACTGCATCTAAATGTATAAATAAATGAAGTCGGTTAGGTATTTCCTAAAAAGTTGACCGAAACAATTAATGCCTATTTATCTTTCTATGGCATGTAGCAATTTAATTGGCTCTTGTCATGACAGCCAGAGAAATGCGAATATTTGGCTCATCAATTGTCTCACCTATGTAATGTGCTATTCCAATGGTATATAATCCATAACAAACATCAAAATCCTTCCAGGACTTTTTGCTCCTGAAAGAGTAACCATCCATACATTCTCACAAACTTTCGTATATCCATACTAATATTATAATTAAAGTCTGTCTGTCTAATACGCTTTCATGGCTCATCTTTTCAACCGATTTAGGTGAAATTTGAAATAGGCATAAGTGGCATTCCGAGGAAGGCCATAGAGAAAACTAAAGATTTCCCGCGGGAATCAAAAAAAAATAACCCACGCGGACGAAGTCGCGGGCATCATCTAGTTTACAATATTACAGCAGGAAAGTAGGATAGTAGGAGGTACACCGCACTTCTATAAGACAAACGTGACAAACGTTAAAGATCGCTGGTTTACTGGGTGTACTTTTAAAAGTTTAAAAGTGCCCATGGAGAGTCCACATCACGGCGACGGGACGATAACGTGTGATGTGAACTCCGAACGGCCCGACATTAAGCCGGCATAACGGTCGGACGGGGACGCATGGCCTTTCTTGTTTGACACTTTTACACATTAGCATTCGTTACCAACTTTGCTGCTAGTTACCTGTTGCTTTGAAAGCAGAATTTAATGTAACTCTGAGTGAAAAAGGGAAATAAATGGTAGGTACGTAATGAAAGTGCAGTAACATGTTGGATTTTTACGGCTTAGAGTTTAAAAAAAATTATAGTGAAACCAACTTGTGGGGACTTGGGGAAAATCAAGCCATAGCGCTCTTAATATGACGTAACAGCTCAACGAGGTAGGAATTCTCTAAAGAATAAGATTAGAAATGAGGTCCGTACCTTAATTCGAAGGCTCGAATAATTCTGGTATAGGTTCGTAAATATGTTCGCATTGGATCTATTTTTTAAACAACTGCAGAACCAATACGTGTTTTTCTGAATATTATACCTATAAAAAAAAAAACGGAAAGATATATTATATCTTTCCGTTTTTCTTTTTATTCGTGAACTGCCCACAGCTAATCTTTATTAATTTTGTTAGATAGCACGGTTAGTTTTCAGTATATCAACTTAAACCGTATGTTGAAGTGCCTAAAGTAGATTTTAAGGTGGTACCAAAAATACTTCAACCCACTCTTATTTGATGCATCGGCCCTTAGCTTCATGTCTAAAAATTCTGGCAATATCAAAATAACATTCATAATTACGAAATTGAATTAAGAACTTTTAGAGGATGATATTTCATTTCCATTTGGAATTTAAGGGGAATAAAAACAAGCAATCTCAATCCCGCCTTCAATAGGAATCAAGTACAGAATGTCGGACTCGAGCGCGATCAAATTCGCTGCTCCTGACTCAGTGGACCGAATCATAAGCGAAAGCGATTTTCGTCGTCGTCGTCGCAAGCCACGATCTTGCACCACCTGCATCCAGCAACTTCCTGCGAGTAGCTTGATGTCGTCTGTCCACCGTGTGGGGGTCTGCCAACGCTAAACTTTCTCCTTTCTAGTGCGGGGTCGCCATTCCAACACCTTGGTACCCCAACGTCTATCGGTTTTCGCTACTCTTCTAGCTATATCGATGACTTTGGTAAAGTGATTTTATACTCTGAAAATGGTTCGCATGAGTTGATTTCATATTCAAGATATTTAATCTCACTTTATTTTTACGCGCAAGTGTGATTTTGATTCTTAAACAAACCTCCTTATCGGTTGAATTTTCATAAATAGGTACTTTCTTAGCTATCTGTATTTATAATTTCAGCTCAATACGTCTAGTGGCTTAATATAAGCTGTGCGTGAATAGATCAGTCAATCACCTTTTCCTATTTTAGCTTAGGAACTCTTTGAATTTCTGAGATAAAAAGTAGCCTCTGTCCATACTCGGGATGCAACTTTTTTCTGTACCCAATTTGGTCAAAACCGGTCGACAAATAGGCCGTGAAAGCAAACATAAAAAACAGACATTTTCGTATGTAGAATAATATTATTATTATTTTGGATGCTTCGATGTAACAAAACGCCTGCCATCTCCCGTTTACACCATACGGAACCACTCACTTGAAGTAAATAAGATTTTCTATACAAAAGTCCCTCGGGATTCTTTCTCGAATTAATCTTTTAATGCCTACCCTACCCTACCCTATTCATTAAAAAGATGATCTGGTGTAATTAATCTAATATTTTTGTAAAGAATACAAAATTTATTTAAGAAGGGTTGTAGATAAACGGGATATTTTTTATTTTCTTATAAATTTATAGGTGTAAAGTAAATTTCTGATTGGATAGATTTTAATATTTCACACATTTTTCAGTTGCTCCTAGACAGGGAAAGATACGTGTGAAGAAAATACTTTCTTGTGGCTTTATTCTTCGCAAGACAGTTTTGGAATTCCAGTTAATTAAAGGATTCATTAAAAATCTTGGGTAACGTAATACTCTATTATATATGTTTCTAATATAAATTTACGTTATAAAGCATATAAGTTTTCTATAATGATTTAGATATATTATTTTGTAAAAAACGAATTAATACAAAATATTATTTTTTCAGAGCTTGGTACTATCGTTCACTCTGGTAATAGGAATAGGTATTTATCTGATGATCGTTTCGACTTATTCTTGTTTGGGAAATGATATTATTACAATGATAGGTATTTAACACCCACTTCAGAGGGGAATGTTTCGTTCATTGTCCCGGAAAATTCAAGAGTTCCCGTGGGAATCAAAAAACCTTAATCCACGCGGATGAAGTCGCGGGCATTGCGCGCTTAAATTTCGCTGATACCTACACAATTCGTATTTAAGACGGCGGCGGAGGGTGAATTGCCCATACAAACGTAATACCAATATAATTTGTAATTCGAAAATATTTCCACCATATTATGCAATTATTTAGACGGAACTTGTGTTTATCTAGGTCCCTGGATAATAATGTTTTCAAAATACTTTCCCAAAATTAAATGTAATTAACGCATTTCGTTTTGCATATTTTTACGACATAAATGACATGTTTTCTCCTTATTTGTTTCATATTAAAACCAACGATATCTTACGTACTAATTAATCAGGAACAAAGCTTATATTGTCAAGTTACAGAATAACATCACGAAGTTATCAACACAACAAGTTTTCATTCATCATTTTTTGTATTTACGGAACAAGACTAAATGTATAACATATTCTGAACGCTCATATTGCTATCGCGCTTGCACGCGATCATGTGTCATCAGCCAAATAGAGATAGTAATATACCGGCAAATTTATATTTGCGGGTTGAATAGAAATTGCGAGTGGCGTACGCCGGCCCCTTAACTAGATGATTTTAGGACATTGTTCTCGAGAAAGGATTTCATTCGCAGAAATGATTTCATGAGGCTTTTGTTTTTTATTTTACTAAAGCTTACTTAGTGTATTTAATCCAAAAGCTATTGCGGTACATGAAAAATGCTGAAAATGAAAAAAATTAAAGTAGGTAGGTACAATGATGTTAATGGGTAGACTCAAATAGAATGCAACGACCGGCCAAAACGTATCGCCAAACAAATTAGCATTCCGGTATGATGCTGTTTAGAAACCGTAGGTTTAAGAATCGGTAAAACTGAAGGAAAAAAATCAATTGAAAATAAACTAATCAATTTGGAGTATTTATATTGAAAATTGAAAGTTAATATTTATTAATTTTACGTTGGCGTAAAATATTAATTGTAAATAATAAAATACTGATTAAACAGAAAATACAGGCTCGCTGCGAATGGAAACACAATATTTTGAATACGTATGGTTAAGTATGAGATTTTAGATATCACCAACATTGATAGAATTCGAACGTAGAAATAAAATTATGTACGTTAGCATAAAAAACCTAAAGATTAATTTAAGTTTTAAAAATTCAGCACAATCTGTTTTAGGTAATTTCGCAAGGTTTCCGCTTAGAGCACCGGCTGTAGATGCACTAAGGAACTTGAGCTGTAAAATGAAGTGTCTTAGACACATTTTGCTTCAATTTTAACGTGTTTCGACGCTCGAATTATATCCTCGTCGGTGAGATGAAAGATCTTACACTATCCCTATAGGCCGATTGGCGTACTTATTTGTTAGAATTAATAAGGCTACCTACGTGATGAGTTTGGAATTTGATTTAATTATAGCGAGACGATACGTATTCGATACGATACCCGGCAAAAACTTTATTTTATCGAGAATCAATGATTATGAGGTTTTGTATTCAAATACTGAGCACTTACCTCTAATTTTTCGGAGATAATATGGGCGTTTTAAGTCATTAAACACCATTTGGTAGAAGACATCGTGAGGAAACTTCTAAACTTACATAAATAGGTACATATCAAAAATTTACTACTGGACTTTTTATTTTAAATTTAAGACTTGAAAGATGCATATCTCAGATTTCGTCAATGGCAGGTAAGTGAACCGTGGCCGAGTGGTCCAGGCGCTCATGGCGCGATTCCCAGAGAGACGCAGGTTCAAATCCTGCCGCTTTCGAAAATTTTTGATAATATGTATTTAAGTAAGTTTAGAAAATTTCCTCGTATGTGAAGCACTGTAATAAAATTATAAAACTAAGACTTCTCCATGATGTTCTCATAGAAGTCGGAAGTCTGCCAACCTGCACTTGGCCAATGTGGTGAACTGTGGGAAATGTTAACTTTTTTTATTCTGATAGGATACCCATTACTCATGCTCAGTTTAGTGGGCCGGCGATTTGTTGAGTTGGCCACCATTGATTAATTATTATCGATTCAACTGTGCCAACAACAACATTATAAATTTTACATTTATGTAATTTACTAATATTGAAAATTTCGATGGATGGATGGATGAATGTTTGTTACTCAATCACACCAGAACGGCAGAACGGATGTGGATGAAATTTGGCACAGAGATAGATTATAGTCAGGATTAACACAGCTACTTTTTATCCCGGAAAATTAAAAAGAGTTCCCGCGGGAACCAAAAAACCTTTATAGACGCGGACGTAGACGCGGGCATCAACTAGTTTAGCATAAATTCGTCTTTTTAAGTTAAGTATATATGTTAAATTTTATACATTTAAAATAAAAATCGTGTAAATTAAATAAGATCACAAGTACAAAATTATAAAAAGTCCTGTGAAGGGGTGCGGTCGGGGTAACGAAGCGCATATTGAAATCGACTTCGGAACAAATAAGAAAAGCTTGCTTATATGACTCACTTCAAAAGATATAGGTACAAGTATTTCATAAGCTTTCTATCTAGTAAATAAGGTTTATTTTCCTTTAATTTTACAATTTGGATAGTGTTAGTTTAGGATCTGTTGACGCGATATTCGTAAGTAGAGAAACATTTATTTTGAGTGCGAGAGTAAAATATCTCTCTCTCCATATTTTCTCAACTTTTGTATTGCTCTAGAGACATATTTTCTCTACTTTTGACTTTAACCCCCCACGCAAATAAAATTCAAATAATAAATAATTCAAAATAATATTATTTCATCTCAACTTATCGCCAGTCCACCACTGAGCATGGGTTACCTTTTAAAATGAGAAAGGTTTAGTACATAGTCCACCACGTTGGAATAGTAAGAAAAATTACATATGGGTGCCTGTGATTCGAACCCTCGACCCCCGGAACAGGAGATCAAACTCTCAACTTTTTATCCACAAGGCTATTCCGCTATTGAATTTTATCGACACTATCATTGATGTAGAATTTTAGATGGACACTAAAATGAAACGAAATCTATAATTAAGAAACTTGGTGTAATTTTTTTTTTCACGGCATAAATACATAATATAAAATAAATAATTCTTTATTAACTGCCACTAATATAGAAAAACGGGGCTAAATCATCAGAAAACAGCAACCATGCGCTTACATAATGCAGTCAAAAGAAAAGTTGTCGTACTTACCACTACATTTCTTGTCTCTACAACTAAAACTACTACCAAAGAAAGTTTACCCTGATACACATTTATCATTCATCGCAAAACAAAAGGTCCGTCCGTCTGATTGTGTTGTAAGTCACGGAGACTTTCATCCCCGAAATTGGGAAAGATTGCCGTCATAGCAACATATATTTAATCGCAATTTACCATTAGTATTCGGGCCAACAATGCAATATATCGGGTCCGTCTGTACACCACACCAATCAAGCGAAAAACTAACTTATCCAATATTAGTTGGGTGGTGTATTCTTGTAGCCGTGCGTTATTAACTTGAAGACCTTCTAGAGCCCATGGTCCTAGGGCGACGAAAGCGACGCGATACAACTCCATAGAAAATAACAAACATATATTAGCGAAACTTTGAGTAATACTTAAACCAACTATTGCCCGTTGTCCTAGGGACAAAAGCGACGCGACGCAATACGACGCCATAGAAAATGAAAAACTTGTCTACGCGTTTTAGAATTTTAATCCTTATTTTTGGGACGTCAAGGTACGTGACATAATACTATAATTTTGAAATAATACTGCTCTAAGTAATGTTAAATCCCCCTGGACGATTTTCCTGTCAAAGCTAGTTTTGTGACGTTTAAATCATAGCCACAGATCTATAGATCACTCAAATTTAAGTATTCGGCATGTTTATTAGTGTTCTTGGGGTTACGATAAACTTTAACTAATGAATAGGTAGAGAAATCTAGAGGTTTAAATTATTGTCTGTAGCTGTATATGTTATACTAATTATTAATGCTCAGTTATGCTCGGGGCTGCAGTTACGTGTAAGTTGTATTCTTATAAATTATAATGACTGTGTGTGTATATTATGAATTTTGTGTTTATCTAATAAAAGAGTATGGATTTGACTCGCTCCAGCAATACTTACGACTGCAGTTACTGATGTATCTGCACATTGATGTAATTGTATTTTTTTTTCAAAAGAACAACCACCGTCACCGAGTTTCTTGCTGGCTCTTCTCGGCAGGAATGGCATTCAGAACCAGCGGTAGATTCACTCGACGATTCAAAAGCACTAGTAAAAGTTTGTTTGAATAAAAAAGATTGAAGTTTGAAGTTCTATATTTATCTTCCATAAAAATGTGATAAAATATCGAATGACTACGGAATAGAGTTAGGAATGTTTCATTCGTATGCAGTGCGGGGCGTCCTTCCGATAGAATCCGTATCTTACGTTATTAATATCGGGTTTTATTTTTTTCATTAAATCCCTTCGCCTTATCTTTGTACGATTCATATTTCATATTTTTGTATTAATATAAATTGTTTTGGAATTATTTATTGATATTTTTCGTGCTTGAAATCGTCGCTGAGTATAATAAAATTATAAGACGTTTTTCTTATAAGGAAGCACACTATTTGTACATCAAATACTTAAGGTAATTTTATCCTTATACAATGCAAGACACAATACGCTTCATCTTTGTCAATATACATAGGTAATTAGGTACCTACTGAGGTATTTTCAGACCTTTATCTAGGGCTTGGCAGTAGTCAAATAATGATTTACAGAGGTCGGTTCGACTGTTTACCTAAAATAAAATAATGGCTAAGTAATAAGTAGATGCGGATTCGCATACACCTTATATTATTTTCATCCATCATCATGAGGGAGGAGGATCAAACCGCAAGGCATCAACAAGGTCTGCACCCTGGCAGTCGAAATTCCTAATTCGAACCGCTAAGATATGGAATGCCCTTCAGCCTTCCGTTTTCCCCTCCTCTTTTAATAATATTTTGGTATCTCGGTATCTTCAAATCAAGAGTGAATAGGCAAGCGCGCTCCACCTCAGGCTGCATCACCACTTACAAGCTGTCTGATTGCAGCCAAGCGCTAGCATATATTTTTTAAAAAAAACAGGAGGATTGGTGACTTAACTCGGGATCAACTCAGGTCCGAAAAAGGCTGTTTTTAGGCTAACCGACTTTTGGGGAACTTGGATGGTGATGAGACCCCGTACGAACCCCTGTTTCGTACTTTTTTTTTTTTAATTTTTTTTTTATTTTGTACCAAAAAGTTATACAATACGTAGAAAAACAGAAACATAGTGGACAAGGAAACACTTATCTCTATAAGAGATCTCTACCAGTGACCCTTGGCAGTGAGAAAGGTTGTGCAGGAAGAATGGGTACAACAAGATAATATGAGATGGAATGAAACGAGATATTAACTATATCATAAACTTACACGAATATACATACTAATGACATAAATATATACATAAATATATAAATACATACCAATATACATACCAACATATATTACTTAATGACTTAACAGATACATATTATTAATGTATAATTATTTTATCGATATTCTTGTTAATTCGCACGTTTTTCGTACAAACCCATTGATTGATAGGTACGATTTTGTAAACTCCTGTCTTATCTCTTTTGCGGATTTACATCGTCTAAGCGTTATAAAAGCGATTGTGCTTGGACCGCTACTTGATGTAATTAGGACACAATATGTGGAATATGATATCAAATTGTAAGCCATTTAATTTCCATTTGTCCTTGTAATTAGTTGGGCTAATCTCACAGTTAATTGGGTAATCATTTTACTGGCTCAGCTACACGCTTACATAATGATCAGTTATAATAATACGATGGGCTTACATTAATTTAGATGAGACATTATTTATTCTGAACAAATCATGAAAATTGTGTTAGTCTAAATATTTTAAGGTAAATAATTGGAAGGTATGAGTATAGGTTTGATATTTGAGTAAGTACTGAGCTCATAATATCTACCTATACTTAGTCAATGTCTTTTGTTTGTGTTTTATTCCTCTACCTTGCCCTTGACTGTAATCTAAGTATGATAAGTGATGATGCAATTTAAGAAGGTAGCGGGCTAGCCAGTTAGGCGTATGGCAGTTATAAACCCATACCCCAAATCAGTTTCCCCCCCTAATCTATACTAAGGAGTTCCTTAAGTAATCATTAAGCGACTCTGAGTGCGGCGGTTAGTTTTAAATACAATATTGAACGCTTTTAAATTTTAGTAGGTATAGATTTTGTCGTATAATACTTAGCCAATAATGTTCAACAAATAATGGCCCCAATCATGTTTGAATGGCCGATCAAACGTTAAGGATTTTCGTCAAAGTAAAATAAACCATAACGGCATTGAATTAGAGCTCAATTTCGTCTGCCCATTCTTATACGTTTAGGTATGTACGATACCCTAAACGTATAAGAATGGGCAGACGAAATTGAGCTCTAATTCAATGCTGTCATGGTTTATTTTACTTTGACAAAAATCTTTATCGTTTGATCGACAATTCTTACGTAATCGGGGGGCAGTTCTCCCCAAAAACTCATAACCTGTTTGCGGTCGGCCGTACAAAGGCCCATCAAAAGTTTCATTACTTTGACACGGCGGCGGCGGCTTTACAACACAAAATGTACTCAAGAGATATCACACGGTAGTTAATTTCGCGGTTCATGTAGTGTGTCCATATTATTTGCAGGAGATGGAGCTAAAATAATTATAATTTTTTTAAATTTATAATTTGACAACTAGTCAAATCAGCAACTTTTTAAAAAACGCGTGCTTAGCGCCCACGCTAAGCTCGCAATATTTATTATTTCATACAAAATCCCAATTTTGTATGAAATATTGCATAGTGACGTCATCAAAGTTCGACGCACTTTTTACTTTAATCGATAGTTTAAAATAGTTATTCAATACAAAACTAACAGGGGACGTGGATATTACGACTTTTGGGTGATCCTCTATTTAATAATCACTAAAAAATAATTTATTTTTCATCATACCTATTCGAAAAACGCATATTGCCTTCAGAGGATAGCGGGAGCAAAGTGTAACTTGTAGGCCCATAGGACTTTTCATTTCTCTCTTCTGATTGGTCCGAAGTCACGTCATCAATTTGTTGATCGAATATACGACTTTGCATTTCTCTGTTCTGATTGGTCCGAAGTCACGTGATCAATTTGTTGATCGGATATACGTCTTTACATTTTATTTAAAGTTTAAATATACGTCTAAATAATGTCTATACAATTACATAGAAGGTTGATAGGAATATCTTCTAATTGGTGTTTAAACGTATAGGTAATGTCCATACATAGTAGGTTGATACTCCTAGCTTTTTCTCATACGTAATGATGAAAAATAGTGTGTGTCACTCGGGGCCAAATTTTTTGTTCTCGGGCGGCGTATATTGAATTCCTCGCTACGCTCAGGATTCTACTTTAGAACCCCTCGCTACGCTCGGGATTCTACTATAGAATCCTTCACTTCGCTCTGAATTCAAAATAGCGCCCTCGGGGAACAAAAATTTTCTTTGGCCCCATGTAACACAATAGTTTACAATTGTGTTACAATTTGTGTTACTCCTATCAACCTTCTATGTAATTGTATAGACATTATTTAGACGTATATTTAAAGTTTAAATAAAATGTAAAGACGTATATCCGATCAACAAATTGATCACGTGACTTCGGACCAATCAGAACAGTGAAATGCAAAGTCGTATATCCGACCAACAAATTGATGACGTGACTTCGGACCAATCAGAAGAGAGAAATGAAAAATCCTATGGGCCTACAAGTTACACTTTGCTCCCGCTATCCTCTGAAGCCAATATGCGTTTTTCGAATAGGTATGATGAAAATAACTATTTCACTCTTTTATAACAAATAACTATTAATAGTTGTCAAATAACCAGTTCCAGTATTTAATAGAATGTAAGTTCTTTATGGCAGGATAAATTATAATAATACTATATTTATAATATTGGTACCTTCAAATCAAGAGTGAAAAGGCATCGTCTAGGCAAGTCCAGCAAGTTAAAAGCGTTAGTCTCAGAGAGTAGGCAGAGGAATAAATTGTGATTATTTTAGTGAACCGTTGACTGCAATCACACCCTGTTGGTTAGGTTAGGTTAGTCTAAGGTGGTAGCGGGCTAACCTGTTAGTAATGTAAACATGTATGTCAGTCAAGTATAATAAACCCATACCTTCGCTTGGCGGTACGTCTTTGCCGGTAGGGTGGTAATCACTACCTTCAGCTCTTCTCATACATTAGTTGCGGAAAATGTTAGCGTTACCTAAAGGAACCCTATGTCCGACAGTAAATGCATAAATACTGGCTTAAGATTATGATGATAAGAATAAAACAAGACAGATAGATTAGATAGATAGAACTATTTGTAACTAGATTATGCCCGCGACTTCATCGGCGTGGATTAAGGTTTTTTGATTCCCGAGGGAACTCTTGAATTGTCCGGGATATAAAGCAGCATAAATGTCCTTACCCGGGATACAACCTATTTCTGTGCAAAATTTTATCAAAATCGGTTGAACAGATGGGCCGTGAAAGCGTAGCAGACAGACACACTTTCGCTATTATAATATTAGTGTGGATTAGTATGGATATCCTAATTTTCTTTGACCTGATGGTAATCGTACACTCTCACCACACGACTCCCAAAAGGCGAAACGACGTAACAAGTTCATTCAAGTTATGATAACGGTAAGACCATCAGAAAGTATGAAGCAAACCCAACTTCCTACTTCTGCTTAGCGCCAACATAGGACAGGAGACGGTGGCATTTGCTGCAATCTAGATGATTTTAATTTGCTTTAAAACTTCGTGAGGAAACCTGCATGCTTGAGAGTTTTTCCACACTTGGCTTGCTTGGTAGACTATGGCCAAAAACCTTCTCTTTTTGAGAATTTACACAGGCAACTTGTGCTCAGTAGTGGGCCGGCAATGGGCTGAGATGATATCGATGAAATCTGAGTTTGTCCTTCAATCACACCGAAATGGAGCAACGGATTCACATGATTTTTTGCATAAGTTTAACACCTGGAGAGTGAAAAAGGCTACCTTTTTATCCAGGAAAAGGTACCACGAGATTTAAAAAACCTCAATTTATGTTGATGGAGGATGGCACCATCTAAATAAGAAACATATTTCATGAATAAATAGAAGACAATGCATAAGCTAAGTGCAAGTTTACCTAGAAATAAAGTTCACTAGCTCTTAGAATATGAAGTATCGGTGTCCCGGGAAATCTTTTATCGAGTTGCTCCATTATCCCAGATCCCGAGAGTTCTCTACCCTTACCACAAGTTTCTTAATCACATATACGTTGATCGTATTCGAGCGATAAGAAACGTTTAGACTTAGAGCGTTTAGAAGTGGGAAGGTGGACGGTGCATATTGCATGCTACACATTGTACCACATAGATTTGTCTGTTTTAGCTTATTTTAAGCTTCTTGTGATTATCATGGACTTCCGCACAATAAAGCCTGCTACGAGTATTATCCAATATTCAAGCGTTCGAACACATTGACGTCAACTTATAATGAACCTAAGCTTTATAGATGTAGAGCCCAAATTCGTGTATGTATTCACTGCCAGCGCTACAAACGGAAACGTTTCGAAATTTAAATCAGTGAATTTGTGAATACAAAATATAAACCCTTGATTTATAGTCACAAATTCAGTACAACTAAATTACTTAATACAAAGGGTCCACTTTGACGCCATCACTTAGGGTTTACTTTGACGCCAATGTGTTCGAACGCTCGAATACGATCAAGGTAGTTGTGATTTAAAAACTTGTGGTAAGAGTACTGGTGTACTGTGAATATGAGGAGAATTTTTCGTCTCAGTACAATCACTGAGGAAATTGATTTATTATGCTATTCATTTTCATTTGGCACTGACTCTAATTCAGTTTCTTTAGAAAGTAATCTATAATAATAAGTTATAATAAAACTGTAACTTGATGATTTCTACATTAAATATTTCTGAAAATTTTTGTTTGGGGAATTTTTACGAAATCATTTTGGAATTTTTGTCTGTTACGGTATCATGCTGAAATGCAACTTGGCAGGCTATCATATTAAGCTAATTATAATTAGGATATTTTAATGAGGGTATAGAAATATAGAATAATATAGGATATTTTTTATCCCAAAAAAGAAAAGAATTTTCTTGATTGAGATAGGGGGTGAAAATTCAGAAAATTCAAAATTCAAAATATGTTTTTATTCAAATAAACTTTTATGCTTGTACTTTTGAATCGTCGAGTGAATCTACCACTGGTTTGGAATGCCATTCCTACCGAGAAGAATCAGCAAGAAACGCGGTGGTTGCTCTTTTGAAAAAAAAAAATTACAATTTCATTAATTTGTAGTACTTAAATAATCGCTGTCCTTAGCATTGCTGGAGCGAGTGAGAGCTGCTCTTTTATCATTTACGTAATTTTAAATAATAATTAATTAAGAATTTCACATATTGGATAGAAGCAGGCGTTACTTTGCGGAAGTCCATGATTATGAAGGAACTTGAAATTTAATTTGCTATAATCCGCAACAATAGGCAAATATATGTGGTACAGTGTATCTTGCACTTGCAGCTTGCAATATTCACCACACCACATAAATCTTCCAAATTATTCTCAACGTACGTTTCACTCCGACACCGGAGCATCTTCAGGAGATGTTGACTCGACAATGCACGATCAATGATGCAATGATGATGAATGACTTTACAATCGTGCATTGTCGAGTCAACATCTCCTGAAGATGCTCCGGTGTCGGAGTGAAACGTACGTTGAGAATAATTTGGCACATTTATGTGGTGTGGTGAATATTGCAAGCTGCAAGTGCAAGATACACTGTACCACATATATTTGCCTATTGTTGCGGATTATAGCAAATTAAATTTCAAGTTCCTTCATAAGAATTTCACGATAATCTATGTTTTATGTTCGATGTGTTTTAAGTTCAATGATTGTTGTTAGGTACTTGTTGTTTAGAACTTTGTTAGGTTTTGCTATCACTATGTTGTGACAACCTTTTGAAAAACTACGATTTTAGGTGTCACGGTATTTTCGGTCGATATTTTTAATCTTCTTCCCAATTTTCCGCAAATTTAATCCAGCGCCACCACCCGGAAATCGGATTGACAGGCAAGAATTGAAAAACCGGCGGAATTTTCTAACCGATTTTCACAATATCTTTGCATTCTAGCTGGAAGCATTTTGCACCTATAAACCGAAAAGATTTTTAGTAGATCCTACACGTTTTTAACTATTTTTAATATCCCATGGTATGTTTAAAAATATTAATAAAAGTATTTTGGTTAAAAGAATTGTTTCGGCGGTTAGGAGCAGCTTCTAAATGCAGGGCAAACTTCTGAGTCAAAGTCAAAAGTCATATTTGCTTAACGCAATAAGGTTTGGAGTCGAGTGTTTTACAATGGAAGAATGTCTCTGAAGAAAAATGCGTGCACTGACTTATAGATTTTATTTATCACTAAATAATTAGTAAGTTTAGGCTGATGCCTAGGAACAGGTGTACAGGGACGGGCCATTTCACAGGTCCGTATTTGCTTTTAAGAATTTAGACATTTTATTTTATTCGAAATGGGTACACATAATTGTACACTTTTTGAACGTCAATAAGTATTATAAATAATTGTTCTATTTAAAAAACTAGTAGGGCTGCGACGTGATGGTAATAAACACGATACCAGAAAAAAAAACTAAGTGGAATAGCAATATAGTGGAATATACTTACGCATCCAAACTCCTAATAAGTAATTTAATAAATAGAAAGTAATTTATTAATTTAATAAATAAAAAAAAGTAAGTAATTTTCTTCACCAAAATAATATTCAAATTGAAAGAAGCGATTAAGTAAAAACATATTATATTTAAGTACATTTATCAAACATTAAGCACCTCTATAACTTACTCCTATAAGCCACAGCTCCAATATAAATCAACCCAAATATTTAAAAACACATTAACCGAAAGTATAAATAACGGCAACAGATGCTGGCCACTGAATTTAGCGCCAAAGAATAAAAACTCAACTGCACTTTATCATAAGTTACGTCGTAACTCGTCGCAACAAGTTCCCAACTTTGCACAATGGATATTGGAATTTTGCGCGGGTAATCCGAAGCTTAGGAAAAGACACTGTATATTATTTTTATGGGGGCATTATCCAGTATCCACCTGGTAACTAAAACTAATGAATATTAAAGCTCATTGAAATTGTTCGAAACGATTTAAATGTTTTTATGTGATAACACACTACGTAGCGATAAAGGACAGGACGTCTGCGTCAGTGGGGGTCACTCGTTTTCTCTTGTCGCGATAATCTGTGCAGCTCCAGTGGACCATGCGGACTTTTTTGTTCACAAGCAAATTTTCTTAGCCAAACCCCTTAAATTGCAAAAAAAGATTAAGTACCTACTAAACTAGTGGTTCGCCCCGAACTGAGACCTCGTGGTATCCATAAACTTGTACAGAGCGTCATCTATTGACATCATTGTGAAGTTCTGTTAAAATACTGAAGCTTATTAAAAATTAAATAATTTCGTTTTCTAATAATATTTATCTAATTTTAGTATTTGTTATTCAAGTACAGGATATAATTCAAATAATTGATAAGTTTCAGCCTCAGCCTTTCAGAAAATTGAGAGTTCTGAGGTCAACTGTGAAAATATACTTTTTTTAAATTTCACTACAAGTTAGTCCTTGACTGAGATCTGAGATCTTACCTGGTGGTAAGTGTTGATGCAAGTCTAAGGTGGTACCAGGCTAGCCTGTCAGGGGTGTAGCAGGTATATTAAACCCATACCCTGGATCGGTTTCTAGATGGCATCGTACCCACGCCTTTGCTGGTAGGGTGGTAACTAGCCACGGCCGAAGCCTCTCACCAGGCGAAAAGGGGTTGTAAGGAGCCTACTATATGCCTACGTCTTCCATTCTGTTGCACTACAACTAACGTGCATTAGGGAAATCATAATTAAAAAAATCATAGTAAATGTTTTTTTTCAACTATTTCGTAGGAAATAAAAAGAAGGGACTGGCTGCGGCTTGATGTCATTGGTCTACCTATTGGGTGGTATGCCAACGCTACGCTTCAGAGCTGAGTCACCATTCTAGCACCTTGGGATCCCAAGTAACGTTTATCAGTTCTTCCAACTATGTGCACTGTCTATTGCCATTTCTTTGCCACTAGTCGAGCTATATCAGTTCTCCCAGATTTCTTCGTTGGTCTAGTGTTTATTAAAAGTGGTAGTGGTAAAACTCTAAATCTTCGGCTCGACTCAGGACCTCATATTTCAAAGCCAAAGCATTACAAACAGTTAGAATACAGCAGACATAATCAAGTAGTTGTGTAAATTGTACATGTCAAATAACATTCACGTGAGCACATTTCCTCAAACGAGGAAACTATACCAACCGAAACTTAACCAAGTAGCTCCGTCAAACGTGCCGACTCGTATGCCGCAGGAGTTCGCAAAGCTTGAGTTCACTGCAAGTTACTTGCAACTGACGTACATTATGGAACTGTACATTGTGTTTATTAGTTTGCTGTTTACATGGGAGTATAGTTCGCTAGGTGCAAAGCTCTTACATGTACAGTAGGTGTCAAAAGCACTCCCATTAGTAGCCCTATCTATCTAAATATATAAAAGGCAAAGGTGACTGACTGACTGACTGACTGACTGACTGACTGATCTATCAACGCACAGCTCTAACCACTGGTCGGATATGGCTGAAATGAAATGCACTCAGATAGCTATTATAACGTAGGCATCCGCTAAGAAAGGATTTTTGAAAATTCCAACCGCAAAAGGGTTAAATGGGGGTTGAAAGTTTGTATTAAAGTTCGTGATACACGAACGTCAACGAACGAATCGGGATGGATTTTTGGCATGGGTATAGTGACGACCGAGAGTGACATAGGCTACTTTTTATCCCGGAAAATTAAGGAGTTCCCGCGGGAATAAAAAAAAACTTAAAGCACGCGGACGAAGTCGCGGGCATCAGCTAGTTAAATATATTATTGTTAAACCTGCATAAATCATTGTTACTGTCTCAATTGTTGTGATTGGCTGAAATTCAGCCAAGCCAGCTGGAAGGTATCTTGCTGCGACAATGGATTTTACCCAATAGCGAAAAGAGTGTTAACTAATCAGAGGCGATTGCGATGGTTACTCTGATAACATTCTGATAACTCTGATAGCTCTATTGTGAGAGAAGTTAAAAAAGTATCCGACTGAGTTTCGACTTGGCTTCTTCTCAGACCACGGTGCTTTTGGAACCTTCGGTGGTTTTAAAATAACGTAAGTAACGCAACTCGTACCTACAGTTCGCGTGCGAGTGGAATGCATAGTAAATGTATATGTCACCATACATTTGCTCTGCATTCAACTCGTGCGCGAACTATACTTGTGCTCTATGAACTCCTGGAAAACTGGCTAGTTTTCTGTTATCAATTGACTAAAATGTGGGAGAAATTCATTACAAAGAACATTCTTTGTTATTGTGGCAACTCATTGCAAGCAACTTTCAGAAATCCACCTTGATTCAGCGGAGAATTCACTTAGAGCGAAAAACTTTAAAAATATTTCATTCTCTAAAACATTACACCATAACTCATGTTTTCGGCGCACCGCCCTGTGATGACTTTAGAATAATAAATAGTCTTTTAAACTCAAATTTATTCTCTCAACTTTCCCTCGAAGTTAGGCACTTTATATTCGCATTTTGATGTATTATAGTTGTTTGGAGCTGGTATCTGAAGGGTTCGGATTTAGATCTGGGACATTTTATGATATTGGACGATTTCAATTCTTATAGCGAAGGCATAAGACTCATTGCTTACTTTTTTTTTATTTTTTTATTTTTTTTTAGTTTGTCACTAACATTAATTTTCTGATTGTCATTTGTTTTCTTCTGATTTGTAAACCAACTTGTGGGCGTTACAACTGCAACACAGCTTTATTGCAGTTGTTTCCGCTCCTTAGTTTTTAAATGTTTATGAGAAAATATTGTTTTTTTAAATTATCAAAATAAAAATCGATACAACTTTGGTGGATAGCACTGCATAGTGGGTAGATAAATCTTTAATCTATAAAATAAAATAAAAACTTCTATTGTTTAATTAGAAGATGTATTTAAATTATTATACACAGAAATACTCTCTCGAAATCTCGAGTCAGTCGAATGTGACTATCGAGCCTAAAGCAAGTCTCTTTCGATAGCGACTACTGAGTTGAGAGAGTCAAAGTTTCCTTTTGTTTAATAAAGGCAGCAATTAAACACATAGAAAAGCGCTAAACCAGATGATGCTAGTAGCAGGTAATGTTCGCGCTCCACCTTAGGTTGCATCACCACTTGCAAGCAAGTCTGATTGCAGCCAAGCGCTGGCCTATACATTTAAAAAAAAAAATGTGGCTAATTCTGTATAACACAGATCTAAACTAAACTAAAATGGCAGCTTTAAATCTAGTTCTGTCCCTTTCCGTAGGGAGTATTATGAAAGGGTTAGCAATATTTGTAATGCTCTAATTTTAGTTTAGTTTAGAGATTGTGCACTACAGAATCAGCCCCAATGTCTATCTATATACAGTTCGCGCGCGAGTTGAATGCAGAGTAAATGTATGTGTCACCATACATTTGCTCTGCATTCAACTCGCGCGCGATCTATAGGTGCTTCGGATTCACATGTCGTCACATGCCGTGATTGCATCATAGCTAACATCCATCCAAACTTTCGCATTCATCTTATATATATATAAATCTCGTGTCACAATGTTTGTCCTCAATGGACTTCTAAACCACTTAACCGATTATAATAAAATTCGCACACCATGTGCAGTTCGATCTAACTTGAGAGATAGGATAGTTTATATTATATAGATTAGGATTATTAGTGCTACCCGTGCGAAGCCGGGGCGGATCGCTAGTAATATTAGTATAGATAAGTTTTCATGCATTTAGGCAAGTTACTTAGGCAAAAATTTCAGATATTATTTACCTACTAGTCAATTCAGTATATTTTATTTGAATAATTTAATACCACTCCAACTTGCTCTATAAATAATAGACTTGTAAATTAGAATTTATTTGGACCTTTAAATTTTCCCTAGAGCGGGCCACTTTAGATTTGCATTTTGACTGTATTTTGGGGTCTAGAAGGATTTTAAATAAATGAATTTCTGAAAATTTACACCGAATTACTAAAGCTCAACATCAGAAGAGATTTAAATGAATATAAATAGTTGTTAGTATTAAGTAATCTTGGAACGAAGTTACTTATGGGACGATGCGGAGGGGTAGGTAGGTACCCTAGCCGGCAAAAAACGTCCGTTCTTAACGAAAATGCGTGGAGTTGGATTTTTATGTATAGTTTATTTGAAATTAAACATTAATACTAAAGAATTAAAGTTTAATTTCGAATGTCGTATATTTATATTTAAAACATGCTCGCGTTGTTTTTCTTTTTACCTCGACTAGAACTTGAGATTAATATTTATGTAATAAGGAACTTCGTTCCTATCTGGTGTCCCACGACACCACACGTTTTTTTATAATTTCGTCACTCACCTAGTTCCACGGGTAACATAATATTGAGATGTAATTAACGCAGGTAATAAACAACTTATTCTCATGATGCCGTAGGTATGCAGTAGCTATTTAAAATTACACACCAAATTAGCCCAATTATAGCCCGCGGCTTAGCTCTTGTGGGAATTTTAATTTTGGAAGATCCGACCTTATTCCATTGTCTTCACTACAAAGTGAAACTTTGTGCGAAATTTCAGCTTTCTAGGTCCAAGGGTTTGGATTTGGCGATGATGAGTCTGTCAGTCAGTTACTCAGGACTTGGATCTTTATTGGTGACAAAAAATTCTTTATTGGTTTTTTAGGATTCCGTAGGTACTTGATATGTGTCTGTCTGTCTGTCAACCACCTATTTTTCGAGAATACGTGGAGGCATCAAGTTGAAATTAATACCAAATAGATTAGGTCTACGGTCCCTTGGAGTTTTTCACGCATCATCGTCATAATTCATAACGCCATAGAAACCACATCCAAAGACCTATTACGACCCTAAATACTTTGATTTACATCTAAGTATAATTTAAAACATATTATAACTACAACTTAACCACTGAAAATCCAATCTTAATCTAACCTTATTAAAAACCATTTTCCTAGTCAATACAATTATGAAGTTTAAATTCAATGGAGTTGTAGTCAAATGAATTTAAATTTTGTCTTAATGGAATAAGGTGTAAATTGGCTTGAGGGTTGGTGTACAGGGATTATAAATCGTGTGCGTCGCCGCTGGACGCCAGTTTCCAGTTCATTTCCAAATAAACTCGGGTAAAGTAATAACAAAGTTTGCTCCGAGTAATATTGGGAGCTGTGAGATAAGAATCGCTTTGTGTGGATGTGGCAAACTGTTTACAACTGAAAAGCGGTTGGGATTTGAGGAAATTTTGTTGACACGTGACTGTTATAGAACTTGTAGATATTCGATAGTATTTAATATTAAGAAATAAGAATTTGAGTAGAGCCCATCTTACTTACCTACTACTGAGTGCTACAGCCAACGACCTCAATTTACATAGACGGGCCCTGTCAAACAAAAGATGAGGGCGTATTTTACTAACGTCATCTAGTCTGAAAAGCGGGACAGCGCTATGACGGGGACAAGGGCAGGCTTATACAGGTGTGGAGCGCGCTCCACAAATCGGACGCCCAATTTTTTTCTATGAAAGGGCCCATCTAGTACCTATATATATATCGATGGCTACAGCTGATGTTCTTGTCATTGGGGCTGATTCTGTAGTGCACATTCTCAAAACTAAACTAAATTGACAGCATTAAAAAAAAGATACGTGCTGAATTGAGAACCTCCTCCTTTTTGGAAGTCGGTTAAAAATATAGTAATACTCCCTGCGGAAAGGGACAGAACTAGATTTAAAGCTGTCATTTTAGTTTAGTTTAGAGACTGTGTTAAATATAATTGACCTCAATGTCCCCATAAATTGGTTGTTGTAAGACGCTTTAGATTTGACACGTAGGTTTTCTTCATAACGGTTCTCTCTAAAAAAACATTGTAACCTAGTGAGTGTCTACTAGCAATTAAGTTTGAAGCAAGTTTTATTGTTAAGAACCCGAAAACATACCACATCCAAGATACTATGCTGTAATTTTATCTAACGAAAGATGGAGCAGTGCACATTTTTATGCATGCACCTAGTTCACGAGTTGCCCCGTGTATATTGAAGGGTCATAATTCATAATTCACGAACGGTCTTCATTACAAAGTTACCCCCACTTGCTTGACGGGGAAAATTAATAAAGTTTTATAATGTTCGAGACACGTAAGGTTACCCCTAGATTCTTATGTATCATTGAAGCCTTTATAGAAAATATTTGTTTTTAAAAATGAAATCTAACTTATATACTTATTTATGTTGAAGTGTGTTTGTTTGTTGCGCTGCCGCACGTGAAAACATTTTTTAGAGAGTGAAGTAAGTTTTTTTAACCCCGGAAAATTAAATATAACCGATGGGATTTAAATAATAAACTGAATTTTCGCAGAGGGAGTCGCAGGCATTATCTAGTGTTAAAAATAAATAAATAAAACGAAGACAATAGATTTTTACTCTATCTTGGTTGTAAAGTGATTCACTAAAGGCTACGTCAGTCAGGGGCCATATTTACTACCGTCGCATAAAGTCTTATTGTTTTAATATTGTTAACATTCGTGTTTTTTTTAATGAATTAAAAATAATCCTTATTTTAGGGACGTCAAGGCGCGTGATTTAACAGTCATTTTGAAATAGTAATGCTTTATGCGATGGTAATAACCCCCCCCCCCCCCCCCCCCCCCCCCCCTGAACTTTATGTGCCTATAATTATAAAAAAATACTGACGTATCTAGCTTAGAATTGGGAGACGTTTAAATAATGTCATATTGATTTCATATTTATTTATTGATGTGATGATGTCATATTACACAGTAACTTTGAAAATAAATTCACAGTTGAAATAAATCTTTAGTTAGGTAACATTATAATATTTGAATCCGATTGAAAGTTTCATTCAGTTACCTGCTGAAATCCCTAAGCAAATCAAACATTTCTTTTTGTATCGTTTTTCAGAAAAAGAAATCTTTTTTTATCTTAAGGGTACCCGGGTTTCAACAGAATCTCAAAGTTACTATAAAACACTTCTTAGTTGTTCTCTAATAATAATTTCACTCTATTTTCTAGTAATAGACTTTCATAATAGCCAAGATAAGATTTTAGTTAGCAAACTGTGTTGCGGGCACCTGTTAGTACAACAAACAGTGGATGTTATGAAACTATATTTTTCTCTCAAACCTCAGAAATTACACAATCTCCTCCGGTTAAGATGTTTTAGCTCTCTAATGAATTGGGTAGTTTCCTTTTGTTTTATTTTCCTGATTTTTTAATTTTATTTTTTATTCTGCCATAGTCTTAGCATATTATGTGGTCTTAACCCATAGTGATAGGTTTAAAGTAGATATTAGCTGTTTTATTGCTATTTTTTCTCAAAACTTAAACTGATATTAATTTCAAAACGAGACGATGCCCGCGACTTTGTCTGCGTGGACGGTTTTTTAGTTCCCGCAGGAACTCTTTAATTTTCCGAGATAAAAAGTAGCCTGTGTTAATCCAGAGTTATAAATCTATCTCTATTTTAATGTAAATTTTTATTTTGAATATTTTTTTTAATGATAACTAATGGTCGGCGTATATTCAGGATTTTTTAAATCATACGGGAATTGTTTGGTTAACAAGGCTAAAAAGTGAGTGCCTATGTCCGCCGTCGAGATGAAACCTATCTTTGTAGTCTGTACTAAATTTCTTTAATATCTGTTGAACAGACTGACCACGATTCGACTGCAGATCACGAGGTCCTGGGTTCGATTCCGGGTCGGGCATAAGTTGAATTTGACAAAAATTGAGGTTCAGCATAATGCTTCATATTTTATAATTCTACAACAAATAAAACTGGCCATTTTCATTGTTAAAAATGAAAAATAGAGTACATTCGTTAACAAACTAGTACCAGGTAGGTATAGGTCAACAGAAGGTAATATTTTAACCCCGACCGAGCTAGGACGTGACCGTCCTTTTAAATGTGCGCAGATGATAAACGCGGGTAGTGACAATTTATAAAATAAGGTTATTTTACAAAGTCAATTTATGTAGACATTATCTGAAGAAACGATATTAAAGGTATAAGTTGATTTTATTTATCACTAGCTGATGCCCGCGACTTTGTCCGCGTTGTTTAAGGTTATTTATTCCCGCGGGAACTCCTTAATTTTCCGGGGTAAAAAGAGGTCCTCAACTAGTCATACCCATCCAAATAATCACGTCGATCCGTTGCTCTATTCTGGCGAGATTGAAGGGCAACCCTGAAAATCCTTTTTATCCTGGAAAATCAAGGAGTTTCCTCGGGATTTTTGAACCTAAATCAACGCGTACGAAGTCGCGGGTATCATCTAGTAGTAATATCAATACAATACGAGAAAATATATAGAAGAGAAACTTTCAAATAATTTAAAAAGGTCATCGGTCTTCAGATAATATATTTAGTTATTGATTCCATAACCGTAAGTTCAATACGAAAGTCTCGTAAAGTTGCTCCTCATCTCGCTAAGTTACTTGAAAACTCCCAACTTTGCTTATTACATTAGAATATTCTTGATATTTGATACTTCATTGTTGTAAATAACTGGGCGGTATAAAAGCTGATAGGATAATGTAAGTTCAAACAGAGAGTTGCCAATTACTAGAGTAACAATGTCCTGCAAAATTAATTCAACTTAATTGGCGTAGTTACGAGTACATGTTCACGTTTCGCGGTTTTTGTCAGTGAGTAATACAATTATTATTAGTAAAGTAACGCCTTTAGGTTCTCTACTCATTGCCACTTCAGCGTCGATTGTCATCGAGCTATGTGGGTTACTCTGATTCTCCACTCGAACATATTGATATTATTAAAGCCGTCGTCAACCTATCGGTTATATATATGTCGGTGAGATATATGTTCACGTATGAACATATATCTCACCGACATGAACATATATCTGACCCTATAGTATAAGAGATATATGTATGAACATATATCTCTTATACTATAGGGTCTTCCACAAGCCACGGTCTTGCGCCGCCTAGATCCAGCGGCTCCCTGCAACTCACTTGATGTCATCCGGCAACCTCGTGGGGGACCTGCCAACACTACGCTTTCCAGTGCGAGGTCGCCATTCCAGTACCTTAGGACGTCAACGTCCATTGGTTCTCCGAACTTTTTTTTTTTTTTAATCCACTACAAGTTAGCCCTTGACTGCGATCTCACCTGATGGTAAGTGATGATACAGTCTAAGATGGTAGCGGGCTAACCTGTTAGAGGCATGGCAGTTAATTAAACCCATACCCCTATTTGGTTTCTACACGGCATCGTACCAGAACGCTAAATCGCTTGGCGGCACGTCTTTGCCGGTAGGGTGGTAACTAGCCACGGTCGAAGCCTCCCACCAGGCCAGACCAGGGAAATTTCAGAAATTATAAATTTCCAAACCCTGCCGGGGATCGAACCCGGGACCTCCGCACGTTAAGGCAACAGCCCTCAAACAAGGAACTATGCGTATTAATATACTTTCGTTTTATTTTACTGTGATAAATAGCTAAATTCAACGTTGCTAACCCTAGTGGGGAATTGGCAACTATTTTTAAGTCAAATTTTGTCTCACTAACATGAAAAAATAGGACAAAGTCCACGGCAAAATTTTAACTTTGTCTCACTGGGGATAACTTTGTGGGGCAAAGTCGATGAACCCTTTCTAAAACTACGCAAAAGCGTCAAGTCACGAATCACGTACAAAAGAAAAAAAACATATCTCCCAACAAACACGAAAACTTCAATTTTATACGAGCACAAAATGTGACATTTCATTTTCATAAACACGCGACAGGTGACCTTAATGCCTACTACGTTTTATTACTCTTTCATACCTGTATATACCATGTTTTACTTTTATCTTGTGTATTTATCTTGTTTTATTATTCTTTTAGAAGTTCCCTTTATTGATGCTGTAAATATGGCTTAGTAAAACGAGCTATGAATTTTCTTACTCCGCGTACATACGATGTTCGTGCCTTTTATATACTGGAAATGCTGTTTCTGATAAACTGTGCTGTTTTTGTTTTTTCACAAATACCTAAGTCCTACATCCATCCATACTAATATTATAAATGTGAAAGTGTGTCTGTCTGTCTGCCCGTCTGTCTATCTGTCTGTCCGTCTATCTGTCTGTCTGTCCGTCTGTCTGTCTGTCTGTCTATCTGCTACGCTTTCACGGCCCACCTGTTCAACCGATTTTGATTAAATTTGGTACAGGGATAGATCCCGGAAAATTAAAGAGATATTTTTTAAAAAACGGGAATTGAAAAAACTTAGTCCACGCGGACGAAGTCGCGGGCATCAGCTAGTTTAATATAATTTTATAGTAACTTATCAGCTACTCTAATCCGTACTTCCATGCTAATATTGTAAATGTGAAAGTGTGTTTGTCTGCAGTCTGTTTATCTTCGGCACATCTGTATAACGGATTTCGATGAAAGGTACAAAGGTATGATGCATCCTAGGGAACAATAGGCTACTTTTTACTCCGGAAAATAGAAGAGTTCGTACAGGTATTTAAAAAAATCCTAAATCCATGCGAACGTAGTCAAATGGCAATCATCTAGTTTGGCTTACTTAAAAACCCTAGAAGCCTAATCTATTTTGGACATACACAAAGCCTTATTATAACGTCTCAGAGCGTACACATATAAAATCAATCTGTATGCAAAAATTTATAAATTATCTATAATATATATAAAATTCAAAGTCCTGACTGACTGACTGCACTTATATATCAACGCACAGCCTAAACCACTGGGGTTAGAAACTTGAAATTTTGACAATAGGTTCCTTTTGTGACGTAGGCGCTCACTAAGAAAGGATTTCTCAAAATTTCACCCCTACTGGGGTGAAATAAGGGGTTAAAGTTTGTATGAAAGTCCGTCATTTCTCAAGTTATATCCATGAAACTTGGTAAATGGGCTACCAGTTAAAAATAAAGAAATACGTGTTTCACAGTTTTTCAAAATTCCACCCCCAAAGGGGTAAAATAGGGGTTTAAAGTTTATATGAAAGTCCTTCATTTGTCAAGCTAAAGAAACTACATGGTACAACAATGAACATGGTATATGAGCTGCGGGTTAAAAATGAAGAAATACGTGTTTCACAGTTTTTGAAAATTCGACCCCCAAAGGGGTGAAATAGGGGATGAAAATTGGTATAGTTGGTATAGTATATATATGGTAAAAGTCTTTCATTTCACAAGTTATAGCCCTGAAACTTGGTATTTGGGCGTCCGATTTAAAATTATGAAATACGTATTCCACAGTTTGGAAATTTCTATCCCCAAGGACGTTAAATAGAGAGTTTGTACTTCAATCACGCCGCAACAGAGCAACGGATCGATGTGATTTTTTGCATGGGTAGGTATATGTGAGGATCTGGAGAGTGACATAGGCTTCTTTTTATCCCGGAAATGAAGGAGTGCCTGTGGGAATTAAAAAACTTATGCCACGCGAACGAAGTCGCGGGCGTCCTCTAGTTTAGAAATATTATTCATTGGAAATTTAAATTTGGAATGTAAACTAAAAATAAAACAGCACTGTTATGAATTTATAACTATAATCACAATTATTTATTACAACGAAAAAACAATATGCATAAATTGGAACAAAAAAATTATCTTCTCTAAACCGTTAAAAAGAAACAAATGATATTCGATTGCGTGTACGCCTCGCAGGCGTAGATTAGGCTTCTAGGGTTAAGTATAGTTACAAATCGGAACAAAAACCGAAATCTATTTTTTATAAATTCAAAAAATTGGCTAAAAGCAATTTGGTTATGAATTCAGATAAAATTGGAGTTAAAAATAGAAGCATCCATAATATTTTTTTAAAAATCAAACATTCTAATTTATATGTTGTCGGGAAATATTTGGAAAATCAACTACACTTTCTAAATTGTAAATTGAGATTAATTTACTAGTGAAACAACGAAAAGGAACTCTCAATATAATGATAGAGTGGCGATAAATGACACTAAGGACCATTCACCCTACCTCTAGACACTACAAAATAATAACAAAACAGCCCATTGTGTATGGACTTACCGTAAACAATCGCAACAATATGAAAAGGTAATTTATTCGCCAAGAGTAGCAAAAGAGAGTTATTGTAATAAAACAATATCCTCGCTCCCGCAGACTAAATAATGGGGCTCCTCTACTCATTAGGCGACGCAATAAAATACTGAATGCTGTAGCAATCTGCAAAGGCCCAGTTACACTGTTAACTGTTACCAGAACTGTTAACTATGGTGTAAAATTTAAACAAGACTCCAGCTTACGTAATAGTATATATTTTTAGTATTGCTTGACCAGAAACATGAATAACTTTGCCACGTTGCTGAAAAAACGTAATTAATATTTTTATTACTATTGGATGATGCTCGCGACTTCGTCCAACTCTTTAACTTTTGGGGATAAATGTAGCCTCTTTGTTAATTCATTGTTTAAAAAGCTACTTATCTCCATTGCAAATGTTAGCTAAATCAGTGCAGTCGTTTTGTTGTGAAGAAGTAAAAAACACCTAAAGTTTCACATTCATGCATTTAGTAGTGCATTCATTTCCTTGATCAGGCTATAAATATATGGATCGATCTTTTTCTTTTTTGTTAAAAGGTTAGCCCCGCAGTCATGCTAGTTGTGAAAAACTCTGAGGTTCATTATGAACTAAAAATACCCAAAGAACCTCTGATTTTAAAATACCTCTTCAACGAGATACCACGCAAAGGAGTAACCTAAACTTTCCTTTCGGCAAAATAAATTACGAAAAAAATATTGAAGTATTATGTCTCTGTGTAGTGCTTACAGATTTTCCTAGCTTTATAATCACTTGTTGGTTGAATTCAGTTGAAAAATTACTAAATTATAACTAACTAACAATCGATTTTAGTAGAAAACAAATAATATTAGTCACAGTTATATTTAAATACTGAAAACCTGCAAATAATTTTGTTATTTTTTATAAACATGCGTTAATAAATAAAGTGCAACCGGCCTTTAGAATAGCGGTAATGAGAAGTCGAGTTAACCCCGCTACATTGAAAACATTATTTGGGGTAAGAATTTAAAACGAGATGACAGTTCCTAGCAATAGGACAAAGCTCCACAGAATAATGGTCAATGTATTCAGCTGGGATGTCTGGGAATATATTTTTCTTTATGATATACTAGCTGATGCCCGCGACTTCGTCCGCGTGGATTGAGATTGTTTGGTACCCGCGGAAACTTTTTAATTTTCCGGGATTAAAAGCCTATGGTGTCCAAGCCCCAAATCCCAAATACCCAAATCTCTGAGCTAAATTTCATCCAAATCCGTTAAGCCGTTTTGGCGTGATTGAGTAACAAGCATCCATCCATCCATCCATTCATCAATCCATCCATCCATCCATCCAAACTTTCGCGTTTATAATATTATTAGTATACAGTATAGATATTTTTTCAGCACTACTTACTACTTACTTTACTTACTACTTACTTACTACTACAATCAATGTGACACATAACTTAGGCGTAAGGCCTACAGAGAGTAGAGAGAGAGATAAAGAAAGAGAGTGTGAGAGGCGTGAAGCTTGCTGATGGAGCGCCCTCATTTTATTTCTAACATTTTTTTTTTATCTACTACAAGTTAGCCCTTGACTGCGATCTCACCTGATGGTAAGTGATAATGCAGTCTAAGATGGTAGTGCTGGCAGGCTAACCTGTTAGGCGCATGGCAGTTATTAAACCTATACCCCTATTCGGTTTCTACACGGCATCGTACCGGAACGCTAAATCCCTTGGCGGCACGTCTTTGCCGGTAGGGTGGTAATTAGCCACGGCCGAAGCCTCCCACCAGGCCAGACCAGGGAAAATTCAGAAATTATAAATTTCCAAACCCTGCCGGGAATCGAACCCGGGACCTCCGCACGTTAAGTAAACAGCGCTACACACTGCGCCACGGACGTCGTCAAACAATTTCCGTATGCAAACAATAACGTAACCAAGCTGAGTTAAAGTTGATAACAAATAGAAGCCGTGCCTCGGCGACACTCCATTCCTTCTGCGGTGTCTGATGTGTGATGATGTTTGGATGACAATTTATATAAGTCACTCATTTTATTAACCAAGGATGTTGTAATAATAAATTATAATTGTTATTAACAGAATTAATTGATACAGATACTATCATATATTATTGTATGCCTTTTATATATAAATTACTAGCTGATGCCCGCGACTTCGTCCGCGCGGATTGAGGTTTTTCGGTTCCCGCGGGAACTCTTTAATTTTCCGGGATAAAAAGTAGCCTATGTGCTATTCCAGACTATAATCTATCTCTGTGCCAAATTTCATCCAGATCCGTTCAGCCGTTGGAGCGTGATTGAGTAACAAACATCCATACATCCATACATCCACACATCCATACATCCATACATCCATACATTCATCCAAACTTTCGCATTTATAATATTTATTTGACTAGATGTAGACCGAGACTTCGTCTGCGAAGATATTTGAATTAGGAACTTTGATTTTCCGGGAAAAGGAAGGTCAGTTACACAAATGGGACGTGAGAAGGTTACAGACAGACACTCTTTCGCATTCATACTATATTTAAATTATAGTATATTTCAGCTCCCACAGGACGTAAAACCTTAAATCTTATTGTTTTATTTCAACTCGAGTATTTTATTTAGACCGTTAATGTTTTTGGTTTTCTCATTGTTGAATTAAAATTACGAATTCTTGACTTCATCTTGTTCCCCTTTGTAATAAGCTTTGGAACCTTTTTGTAACAATAGGCCGAGTTTTATTAAAGCTCTTTGAATGAATAATTTGTTTATTAAGCACTTAAATTCTCAGTAGGAAGATGATTTACAAGTATCAATCTTTAAATAATATTGAACAGTTATCTAATGTTTATTAAAAACATAGACCTGAATAGTGTATAGAGTGTGTATCAATAACTTTAAATATGCTTTTTTAAATTGTAGGACAAAAGCTTTTCAATGTTAAGAAAAGAAGTTGTACATAAGAGATGTATTTTTAAATTATTAGCACATTTATGGCACGGGTCAACTCACGGTTTGTGTTGGACTAAGGCCGAAGAGTTTTATACCTTGTCCTTTATCCATGACTCGGCGCAAAGCAAACTGCGTATTGCAACCATAGGTTGGCAACCCACGGAAACCCCCAATCAAATATTCGTAAAGGTTGGTTTTTGGGATTTTTGAAAACTGTTTTTATTTTTAAACTTTGTTTTATATGTGTTTGAGGTGGCCAATATGATATCTAACACATACCTATACAAATTTTTTTATTGTTTAAAAGAGAAATCTCAACGCGAGACAGGCACCATACTTAAATAGGAATTTAAAGTGAAAAGAGGTCGTAAATTATTATGGAAAGATTTAGCGAAAACTAAGGGTCATTGAAATGCGATACTGTGTTATTTATTACTCAAAAATTCAACAGGGCTTATGCGCTTAAATAGGAATGTTTTTACACACGGTCATAAAACACCAAAAACTCAATTTGGCTAGACATTTTAAAACTAAAGAAGGCAATAAATTCTAGCTAGCTACAGTGTATAAGTGAATGCGGCGTCGACGTATATCGAAACCAGATGTTGACAGATTCCTAACTATAAAAA
Organism: Erebia ligea; assembly: GCA_917051295.2. Classification (NCBI taxonomy): domain Eukaryota; kingdom Metazoa; phylum Arthropoda; class Insecta; order Lepidoptera; family Nymphalidae; genus Erebia; species Erebia ligea. Next base: position 17,213,734 of record OU785229.1, on the reverse strand, counting down.
AGGGGGTCAATGTTGTAGAAAATTTTAGACAAAAATTCCAGAGAAAGAGGCGGGGTCCGGGCGACTTCGCAATCATTGGTTAATACAAATGCATGAAAATTATGTGTCCAATAGTAGAACGGAATTCTGTGTGTAGTTTTTTTTGCAGTTGCACTCGCTGGGGGAAAAGTTGGCGGGCAAATAGGTGTGAAGGAGGCGAGTCTGGGCAGTCAAGCTAGAGCGGAAGTCTGGACAGTCCAATCCAGAGCACAAGTCATAGAACAAGTTCTTAACTCCGCGAATATTATATCTTATCGAGTATAGAGTCTAGAGTAAAATTGGGTCTTAAAAGGTTGTTGCAAAGTAAATAAGTGTTATTGTATTTGTATTAATTCGGTATAACGTTGCATAGATTCGGAGCAAATTTATAGCTAAGTTCTTTCGGGGAATAGGCTATTATAAGTGATTTAGTGAAAGGAGCTGGTTGCTGAAATATTGGTAAAGTACACCATTCGAATTATAAGGTACTGTAAGCAAGGTTCATAGAGATTTTAGCAGGTCGAGGTTAATTGCTAAAGACATCCAATTGTCGGACGTCTGTGAAAAATGGGTCCCGACGCTAACCTAGATTTTATGTATGAGTTGATGATGAAAAATGGGGATAGAAGCTGGTCCACAATTGATATTGTTACATTGATAATGCAAATAGTGACCATTATCTTTCTGCTTATAATGTTGTACAAAAGAGATTGGGTAAGAGGCGTGTTACGTTCATTAATTGAGTACTGTTGTATTGGAGATACGCCCTCAACAAACATTGAGCTGGGTATGATTTATTAAACTAAAACGACATGATTATCTATGCTGTGAACCTTGATAACATACCTAAAAGTATATTCTTTGTCTAGAGTTATAAAACCTGTGTCTTAAATCTCTTCTTTATTACAAATCATGAATTATAATTGTGTGCTTGTGTGTATTTTTCTATAAAATAAGGTGTATTTAGTCTTAAGGGCTTGTAAGAGTTTTTATCTTGGAAGTCTCTTTTCTCTTACAATTAGAAAGCCTAGGAACGAGATTTTCCCACCGAATTGATACGATTGCCTCAACAATCGAATTCGGTGTAAATAAATCAAAACCAGAGTCTTTTCTTAATAACGCTCATTGTGGAGCGATGCAAATAAAACTCAGAAAATAAAAGTAAATTATATTCACAATCTCTCTTTTATTATTACAGTTAAGTAACCTTACGGATTTATTATTGGAAGTTTACTAATGGTCTGAGAAACTAATTGTCTTTCTGTCTTATAATAATGAACATTAAATGTTTGTGTTAGAGATCACTTGAATATTCCAGTAATAAATTTCATCCACATATTTAGTTACAGTCACGATTTCTATCCTAGAAGTATTGAATTTAGGTAGAATTTACAGGTATCTCAGAAACTATATCTACATGAACAATCATCTTAATTAATCCCTAGCAATAGATCTTGCTATTAGCAACATTCATTCTCTACTTTTATACAATAGAGCTAGTACCGGATTAATAGAAACTTGTCTAAGGATAATACAAACCTAGTGCAGTCTATGGAACTTTCAACTTAACTGAGTTGGGGATAAGAGCTAAGTTGGTCTGATCTGTATATCTAAGTTACTAGCGAGCATTCGGCCAGTAGGCCTTTTCCTAGAGTAATTATAAAGCATTGGAGCGAGACGACGGTAGCAGCTACGAGAGCGAGAGAGATAGCGGGGCAAGCGGAGCTCACTCGAACAAAGGGTAGGTTATACTACTATTTCACCGTAATAATCCAGGGACGTACTGTAAGCACGTGGCAATATTTGGTTGATTGGGAATTAAAATCGGTCAAATTTGACTTGATTTGTTTGAGGGACGCTATAGTCCAAAACGTACCTCACATGGCTGCATGGTGACAAGCCGGCGGCAATGCTCCGACACCCAAACACAACCTCCTCTCAGCAGACCGGCTCGAACATGGATTGGCCAATCCATAAACCAAACTATTTGATATGATAAATAACTCAAAGTCCATGGGCCAGGGGCGGGTTATAATACCCATTAAATGAGAGTACCAGCCGATTAATCGGATTTAAGAATAGATACGCTTCGTAGCGAAATAAAGAGTTCGGTCTGCAGCCCCGAATAACAGTGATTAATGGCCTGTTAAGGCGTAGGGAAGTATCCCCCGTGTCCGGGAGCATTGGTCGGTTAAGATGCCTTTATAAAGGAAATACATGTAAATCAGCAACCACTCAATCCGGCCCTGACTTGCTAAACTCGACATTAATGTTACTTTGTTGTGATTTCAATATCTTAAAAGGGTAAACTTCGCGTTAAGGTACTGATTTGATTACCATGGCTCAGGTAGATTGTTTGGTTTGCCTTACGTGTTCACCCAGCGTAATGTGCTAAAGTACCAGTTGCTGGTAATTAACGAACAATAAATACAACAACCGAATACCGAAATTGCCACTAGTTTGCACAGTGTTATCTTTCCATTTTATTTAGGTTATAGATTTTCTCACATATTTAATTAGACGAGACGATCACGCCGGTACCATCACATGTTTTTTGGGTCTTTTATCTCAATTTATTAGGTAAGTGACAGAAACACATTTCCCGATACAAATATTTTCCAATGACTGTTTCAAAATTTTGATTTTCTTCAGTTTAGTTCGGAAACTGTAAAGAGTTTTTGTTTTTCTTAGGGCTGATTTTTCAATCGTCAGATAAAGTTTATCGGAGGAATAAATTTGACATTTTGACAGGTTTTGTATTGAAAATCTGCCAAAACGTCAAATTTATTCCTCCGATAAAATTTATCTGACGATTGAAAAATTAGCCCTTAATCAAATAAATACTATAAATGCGAAAGTTTGGATGGATGTATGGATGTATGGATGTTTGTTACTCAATCACGCCCGACGGCTGAACGGATGAAATTTGGCACATAGATAGATTATAGTCTGGAATAGCATATAGGCTACTGTTTGTCCCGGAAAATTAAAGAGTTCCCGCGGGAACCAAAAAACCTCAATCCACGCGGACGAAGTCGCGGGCATCAGCTAGTTATGTATAGTCCCACAAACTTATATGGCCCGGTGGCCAAAATTGGAACCAATTTTTATACCTATTTTTATTTTTCATAATCTATACCTATATATAAAATTCAAAGTCCTGACTGACTGACTGACTGACTGACTGACTGACTTATATATCAACGCACAGCCTAAACCGCTGGGGTTAGAGACTTGCGACGCTCTCAGTTAAGTTCGTGGGACTATAAATAATAATTGAAATTGTCAATAATAGTAAGCGAATATTTTATTTAAAACTATACATATACCTACTTTGATTTTTTTCTCCCGTTATGGCTTTTTATGAGATGGAAATCTCTTACCCTATACAACTACAGTGAATAAATCTATCCTTCTTATGCTATTCGAATCGTTTTCGGCTTTGATCCTTGAAGAAAACTAACTGAAAAAAATACCACTATAGATAAACGATGCAGGGAAAAGGTTTTATCAAGGTTCTGTGGTGTTACTACTTCGCTTGTCGCGCTTCGCTTGTTGATCGCTTGAAACAGTATTATTTCGAAATGAAAATTTTATGTCACGCACATTGGTGTTTTTTTTTTATCCACTACAAGTTAGCCCTTGACTGCGATCTCACCTGATGGTAAGTGATGATGCAGTCTAAGATGGTAGCGGGCTAACCTGTTAGGGGTATGGCAGTTATATTAAACCCAAACCCCTATTCGGTTTCTACACGGCATCGTACCGGAACGCTAAATCGCTTGGCGGCACGTCTTTGCCGGTAGGGTCTCCAAAATAAGGATTATAATTCTAAAACACAAACGTCACCAATAGTCAAAAGATGGTGATTTAAGCGATGGTAGAAGGTATGCGCCCTGACTGGATTAAAAAGCCTGCGGTCGAAGAGTACAAAAAGTTGTCCTAAATTTAATTTCCATAAAGTTACAATGACCCAAATAAACGCCTTTGTAAACAAATAATAGAAGTATGATCCTCAGTTTATATGAAAACTGTAATTAAACAGTTCGGAAGGGAGATTCCGCTCATTAAAACTTGATCAAAAAGGGGTTTAAAATTTGGCAGAAAACATAGCTATTATAAATGCAAAAGTGTTTGTCCTTCAATCACGCCGTAACAGAGCAACGGATCGACGTGATTTTTTGCATGCGTATAGTTGATGACCATTGAGAGTGACATACGAGTTGATTATTTTTTATCCCGGAAAATTGCAGAGTTCCCGCGGGAATTATTAACAACTTAAGCCACGCGGACAAAGTTGCGGGCATTAGCTAGTGATTAATAAAGGATGTTTTCAAGAAAAATAATGGTAAAGAGTCCCAGGTCCTACCGTGTACGACTCTAAGGAGATAACGAGATTTTGACTCATAATAACATGCCACAGAGTTATACACGTGCGTATTTTATTTAATAGATCAGTAAAGCCTCCATTCGCTCGCTTTTTAGAGGTCCGTACCAAAATGATAAAAAATGAATGGTTCATTCCGTCTGCCCGTCTGTCTTTTATGCTTGCATATTTCAATAATTACTAGACTTGGAAAAAGTTATGATCATTACTTGAACAACCGAATTACGAACAAAAAAAATCGGTCATAGAATTGGTTTATCCCCAGACTGATCTGTGGGTATAACGGCAAGTGATGACGCACTGTAAGGCTGCCTTTCCACCAGAGACGTGCTACGTTGCAAAGCTACGGATTTATGCCAAATCCACCAATAGGAGCGCTTGATTTTCATAGCTTAAATAACTATTTTCTATTGGTAGATAGATAGATGAATACTGTATTGCACACATGAAAGAATACAAAAAGCAAATATATCTAAAATCTACGTATGCAAAGGCGGCCTTATTGCTTACAGAGCAATCTCCACCAGGCAACCTTTAGGTAGGTTTGACAAACATCCGTAGCTTGGCAACGTAGCACATCTCTAGAGTGTAAAACACCCCTATTCTTTGTCCAACGATTTATTTTAGTTTTGGCATAAGCACGTCTATGAAGTGTCATAATTATTGACAGACAACCATCGATAAAAAAAATGCAATACTCCATAGACGGATATCGTTTTTTCCAATAGTGAAGCGACGTGCCCTTATATCCGATATTTCGTAACTCGTATACTCTATCTAGTAATTACAACTACCTACGACTTTCCTTTTCAAAATAGTCACGGAGCTTCAACACTAGCTTTCTAGCACTAGCTTGTTTTAAGCGCCATACATCCTATTATTCGTCATTTAAACGCTTGGATATGTTTAAAAAACAATAAAAAAATATTGAGCAAAGATAATTAATATCAATGTGTCAAATTTCTTCATAAAGAAAGTCGATTGTTATCAAAAATGGAATCAGTAACGCGTTATCTATTATTGACTCCATCTGCCAAGAGTAAAATAAATGATTAGACAGAGCATAAAACAAACACACTTATATCGGGTGGATATAGAATTGGCTACAACATTTAATATTGAAGTTTGTTTTTGATATATTCTAATAAACCTCACATCCACCACAGCGGCAAGGCAACCAATACATAAAGTTCCAAAGTTCTCGAAACTAAACCGCTGGTGGGAAGCGTATACATCGTCGGTTTATGCAACTTCAATGCAGTTGCTGAATTTCAAATTTAATAAACTCAAGACAAGGGAATATTTTGGTTTATGATGCAGAACTCCCAAGTGCAGTATTTTTAGGGTTCCGTACCTCTCGAGGACAAAAGGAACCCTTACAGGATCACTTCTTTGTCCGTCTGTCTGTCTGTCAATCACATTTTTCTCGTGAACGCGTGGAGGTATCAAGTTGAAGTTATAATAAATATTATAAATGCGAAAGTTTGGATGGATGTAGGTATGGAATATGGATGTATGGATGTATGGATGTATGGATGTATGGATGTGTGGATGTTTGTTACTCAATCACGCCCCAACGGCTGAACGGATCTGGATGAAATTTGGCACAGAGATAGATTATAGTCTGGAATAACACATAGGCTACTTTTTATCCCGGAAAATTAAGGAGTTCCCGCGGGAACCGAAATACCTCGATCCACGCGGACGAAGTCGCGGGCATCAGCTAGTATCAAATACTAAGGTCTACGGTCCCTTGGTGCTGTAAAAATCAAGCTTCTTAGTCAATGCAATCAAAAGATACAGCCGTTTATGCCGCATATTTTGCTTGGCACAATTGGCTTACATATTAGGGGCATATTAGGGGGCAAAAAAGCTTAATAATGACGGAAAACTTTGCAGCTCAAATGAATCGAATGCGAAACTTACATTACGTTCCTTGCTGTTGACTGTTGTCTGCTTCGTTTTTTCCGTTTGGTCTGCACCATCGATTTACCAACTAAGGATACAACATTACCTACAAATTAATACTCAAAAAGCGTCCACAATCGCTTAGACAAACACAGCTATAGATAATATAGACTGAGACACCAAACGGTTCACAAAAACCAACCATATAACTTTATATTTAGGGTTCAATTTTGTAATAACAATTCGACACATACGACATTTTGTCGCCTAGTGTACTCATGCGCGACTGAGGCGAAAATTGTTCACAATATCTATTTGTGCACAATTTGACCGTGCCGTTTTTTGCGTTTCGATGGTGCGTCTAAGGTATTGGTAAGTCAATGGTCTGAACCAATTTGGTTTTGGGTGGAGATAATAAGATCTGTTGTCCGGAGAGGTCGTGATGGGTAACAGGGACCTGACGGGCATAATTTTGCCTAGTAGTGGAGCAGTCATTTCAACATAAAAGAAGCTTTATGTTTAAACTAGCTGATGCCCGCGACTTCGTCTGAGTGGCTTAAGTTTTTTTTATTTCCACGGGAAAGTAGCCTCTGTCAGTCTTCAGGTCATCAATTATGCCCATGCCAAAAATCATGTCGATCCGTAGCTCCGTTGCGGCGTGATTGAAGGACAAACCAGCAAATAGATACACTTTCGCATTTATAATATTAAGTATGATGACTGCTTGTCGTGTCGTGTTTACATAATGGAGCCTTAAACTAAAACGTTAAAGATAGACTTAGGCCCGCTTGCACAAGGACTCTTAAATTGATTCAGTTCAATATTGTAATGCTGACCCTTTTTGGCAACTACAATATGCATTTGCCAAAAAGGGACAGCATTACAATATTTAACTAAATCAGTTTAAATGTCCTTGTGCAAGCAGCCATTAGTAACCTAGCTGTCCTTAAATATCCCTTAAATATCCATTTATCCTTAAATACGCCGCAAAGAGTGTCAAATCTACGGACAGCTGCACTAAGGTAAAGATCTAGGGCACTAGTGTCATAGGTTTCTTGTTTAACGCGAATAATACAATTACAGGGACGAACGAGTGCAAGTATCATTTCGTTAGGATATAAATTTACATATTCCGCTTTATTCTAGGCAGGAATTATATCTTTTAAAAAGATTCAAAATTCAAAATTGAAATGTTTTTTATTCAAATAAACTTCTACAGGTGCTTTTGAATCGTCGAGTGAATCTACCACTGGTTCGGAGTGCCTTCCTACCGAGAAGAACCAGCAATAAACTCGACAGTTGCTCTTTTGAAAAAATTAATTTGCAATTTCATTGATGTATACACATTAATGTAAATTCGTAAGTAACCGCTGTCCTTAGCATTGCTGGAGCGAGTCAAATCCATGCTCTTTTGTCATTTACGTTTTTTTTTTTTTTTTAAATGTATAGGCCAGCGCTTGGCTGCAATCAGACTTGCTTGCAAGTGGTGATGCAGCCTAAGGTGGAGCGCGCTTGCCTAGAAGATGCCTATTCACTCTTGATTTGAAGGTACCTATATTAAAAGAGGAGGGGAAAACGGAAGCCGGAAGGGCATTCCATATCCTAGCGGATTCCATATCCTAACGTAATCCTCAAATCTACGGATTGGATGTTATATGATAAATAGCCGTACCACATTTAAGCAACCATTCCCTACAATAGATGCGGGGTAAAAGAATCACTATGTGAGATCGGTCCCTCGTCCAGAAACGGTTTTCACATAAAAGATTTTCAAAGAGACTGGATCGTTTCACTGGAGCGAGATTTTCTACCGGATTGGCATATGTTCATATGAATATTACGTGGACGGTAATATAAAGGAAGGAAGGTCTCTATTCTTATATCTGCCACATCTCTATTTCAGAGATTATTATAATTTATCTGATTTATTTTCTCTTTTGAAGTCAACGCTTGGTTACCAAAGATGCAAAATACGTTTCACGAATACAACTCACAACTTTCGCAGCTGGGTGCATTTTATGCAATTTTATCGCATTTATAATATTCAGTATATAATTATACAGCATACAAATGTAGCACAGAGATAGATTATAGTCTGGAATAGCATAAAGGCTACTCTTTATCCCGGAAAAATAAAGAGTTCCCGCGGAAACCATAAAACCTCAGTCCACGCGGACGAAGTCGCGGGCATCAGCTATTATTATAAATGCGAAAGTTTGGATGGATGGATGAATGTTTTTTACTCAATCACGCCAGAACGGCAGAACGAATCTGGATGAAATTTGGCACAGAGATAGATTATATTATAGTCTGGAATAACTCATAGGCTACTTTTTATTCCCGAAATTGAAAGAGTTCCCGCGAGATCCGATAATCCTCAATCCACTTGGACGAAGTCGCGGGCTATCAAATAATTATTTATTTATGTAGTCTTCCTCTCCCCTTTTTCCTTCCACATGCACATTTAACATTCTTACAATAAACGGTTCTAATATTCGGTCTGGTAGGAGACTTCGGCCGTGGCTAGTTACCTCCCTACCGGCAAAGAAGTAGGTGCCGCCGAGCGATTTAGCGTTCCAGTACGATGCCGTGTAGAAACCGACTAGGGGTATGGGTTTAATATAACTGCCATACCCCTAGCAGGTTAGCCCGCTACCATCTCAGTGTGAGATCTATAGACCGAACTTTAACTTTGCTTAGACTTAAGACATGGTTAGAACGAGACAGATTTATGTTACTCACATAAGTTTATCTCGTTTTAATTCTAAGCAAAGTCTGAGCCAAGTCAAAGTACGCTATATAGATCTCGACATTAGACTGCATTGTCACTTTGCATCAGATGAGATCCCAGCCAAGGGCTAACTTGTAGTGGAATAAATAAATAAAACCGGCCAAGTGCGAGTCGGACTCGCGCACCGAGGGTTCCGTACAAACCTGTAGTAAGCTTTACGATTAATGAATTTAATGAACCGCAAAACTAACTTTGTTTGTAGAGGTTTATTGTTGTATTGAGGGGGGGGGGGGGGGGGGGGGGGTATTTTTTTTGACATTTTGCCCAAACAAAAACTATTATGCATAAAAATAAATAAAAATCTGTTTTAGAATGTAGAAGTATAGCCCTTTCATATGATATCCCACTCAGTATAGTTATCATACTTTGAAATTTCAAACCCCCGATTTTCCCCCTTTTTTAATTAAACTAAAAATAATTTTCGATATTTTCTTTATTTTAATGATGTTAGGCCACTATTATACACAACTATTCCAAATTTCATGTCGATAGCTTTAATAGTAACTGAAATAATCGACTGACAGACGGACGAACGGACGGACGGAGAAAGTCGCACCATAAGGGTTCCATTTTTACCATTTTGGTACGGAACCCTAAGAAAACAGTATAAAAAGACAAAAATCCGATTAAGTACTCGTAATAGTTCGCATCATCGCGTCGTAAAGAGCAGTCAGGTGATATGTAACACGTAGGTATATAATCGGCCTAAAGGTCATCGATCTCGACATTAAAGGTCACGGAAAATACAGAAACTCTATTCGACCCTCCGCCCTCATTATCGGCACAATGCTGGAGGGCTCGCAGGAGCCACGTGACACTATTATCGGAATGGCTCGGGTGATTCCCCGGAATGTCGTATGCGATTAAATTGGGGATTTCTCTAGAGCAAACCTTGTTCTATTTTGCGTACACGTGTACCTTTCTTGTATTCTACGTATGTGGTCATTGATGTAGAATTTTAGTACCTATACATTATTACCTATATTTATACCTATAGCATTGTTTTAACATTATTGACGTTCGTGTTTTAGAATTATGATCCTTATTTTAGGGACGTCAAGAATAATACTGCTTTAAGCGGTGGTAGTAACCCCCAGGTACTTGAACAAATTCATCCAAGGGTAGGTAATATTTCGCATCGTCGCAAAGATCAGTCAGGTGATATTATAATGTAACAAGTAGGTATCGAAATAGTAAGTAGGTATAGTAGTAGGCCTAGAGGTCATCGATCTCGACATTAAAGGTCACGGAAAATACAGAAACTCTATTCGACCCTCCGCCCTCATTATCGGCACAATGCTGGAGGGCTCGCAGGAGCCACGTGACACTATTATCGGAATGGCTCGGGTGATTTCCCGGAATGACGTATGCGATTAAATTGGGGATTTCTCTGGAGCAAACCTTGTTCTATTTTACGCCCACGTGTTGTATTATATTTATTTGGCGGAAGCTGTGATAGTCTAGTGGTTGAGACGCCTGACCTCTTGTATGGGGTAACGGGTTCTTTTTTAGTTTAGTAGTAGGTACCTAGTACAAGTTTAGTGCGTTTTAAGAAATTAAATATCTCCAAGCGGTTTAACGTTCCGGTACGATGCCGTGTAGAAACTGATTAGGTATATGGGTTTAATATAACTGTCATAAACCTAACTGGTTAAGTCTTACTTACACTTACTTTACTTAGCATCACCACTTAGCACCTGGTGAAATCGCAGTCAAGCGCTAACTTTAAGTGGAATAAAAAATACAAATATAAAAAAGAATATTATGCTAGACAAATATACGAGTACATAGCAAGCAAAAGCCTCAGTACACGCGGGCGATGTCGCGGGCATGATCTAGTGTTGGCATTAATCATCTTATTGTACTGAAATTAGGGATTACGTAAAATAAAAAGTCTTATTTTCACCACACAATAGAAAGTTACGCGATGCTCTGAAACCGAACTTTTTGTCAACAAAAAGGAATATTGTCACGCGCAAAAATAGGAAAAAGATAAAAAAGGGAAAGAACCGTCAAGTGCAAGTCGAACTCGCACATGGATTGTTCCGTATCATCGTACAAGATTTAACACTATGTACTTTTTTTTTATTACTTTTGTAGAAGAAACACGAGAGACACATAAAAATCATATATTCTCTTGTATGGGGGGACCCCTTTATTACTTGTTGTTATAGCGGCACTAGAAATACACACTCAATATTAAAATTTCATTTGTCTACCTTTTAGTTGGTATTCTATGCTATTGGAAAGAAAAAAAGAAAGAAAATATATTTATTCAATGATGGTGTCACAAACAAACAGTAAATTATTTTACTATTGTACCTAATAATATGCTTGTCTGTGACACCACCTAGAATGGGTGTACAGCTCAGCCTTTTGCCCTGCATCAAAACTTGCATTTGCACGTTTTGTGCATGGCGCTGATTTTTAGCTGTGACCCGGGTGACGTCACATACAATCAAATGAATATACTTAACCTACAAACAATAATAACTTACCTGTGAGCGCCGCTCGATGACAGCGCCGCTCGATGTTAGTGCCGCTTGATGACTACAGATGGCGCTGAACCTGTGGCGCGGCAAAGCAGTCTATACGCGTGGTTTTCCGCCATTAATGGCGTGACGACACAATACTGCTTTAGAATTTACATTATAGCAACTTCAAAGTCTTTAACCATTCGATACTCAGATTTGCCTTGAGTAGCAAGTGTTCCAGAAAGTAGACCTATCTATACCTTGATCGCGAGTGGTTATGGATCTAGTTGTTGTTATATTGTTACATTGCAATTAATTTAATATAATATCTTATATGTTATTGTGTTTCTTCCCTAATAAATGATCGAGTCTGTGTATTACATATTGTTAGTTTGCATCTTAAAACCCTATCCATCACCACACGCATGTAGGTCTATAACATAGGTACCTATATTCCACTATACTACACAACTGAATCTAGCAAAATACAATCACATAAAAAAATGAGACCGAATCAATACTTATTACCGATAATGAGATACAGCACGGTGGTGAAATGACCGACCGACGAACGGACGAAAGAAACGGATGGACATTGGAGGCCTAGTAATACTACAACGTACTATTACCTATTCTGTGGTAATACTACAGAATAGGTAAATTGTCGTAATACGGTCCCGTTGGCACTCTTTGGATACGGAACCCTAAAAAGGGAAAAAGGAAGATCCAAAAGAAAGGATAAACTTATGTGGCACCCTCATTATCGAGACGATGTTGAAGGGTAGGAAACATGCCGCAATTATAACGACGCCATTAAACTACGAGGGTAGAAAATAAAACTTTTTTGTGGACCTTTCAAAGATTGAGTAAATAATAAATAAAAGCTGAAACATACCTGGTATGATGGGTGGAATTACTATGTAAAGCCTTTGTCCGTGGAAGTCTACGCTATAGAGACCTCCCTGAAGCAGTGGTGAGCGCTGTGTTCTTATAAGCGGTAGGTCCCGAGTTCGATTCCTGGCAGGGTCAATTCGAGATTTTTATAGTTTAAGCGGACCTGAAGAGTGCCATAGGCTACCTTTTCCCACCACACTGGGCAGCGCCTTACTAAACTTTATGGAAATCTCTCAGGCATGCATGTTTCCTAACGTTGCTTTCTTTCAATATTACTATCGATTTAAAAAGCTCTATATTATGGTACTAGATGATGCCCGCGACTTCGTCCGCGTGGATTAAGGTTTTTTGATTCCTTAACGGAATAGACCCCTTCCTTTATACTATACTTACTACATACTATACTTTTTACCCCGGAAAATTAAAGAGTTCCCGCGGGAATGAAATAAACTCTATTCTCGCGGACGAAGTCGCAAGAATAAGCAAGAAATATTAACGTATTTAAGCTTTGTCTTTCACAATATTATTATTATAACAGTTAATTTCAAGCCTCGCATGAAATTAATTTAAGTACCTACCTACTTAATTGTGAATTCTCTCAGACTTACAGGGAGGTTTAACACTGACGGAAGTTGAGGAGGTAAGACCGTGGAGGCAACATCAAAGGCTGCTGATGGTGCGGATAAGTCGGAGGTCGGAGTGTATCAGTGGATTTAATTACGGAGTTAAGGGGACTCAAACTTTTGTCAGCAAAAAGCGTGGTATTTCCAAACTTCATATACATCATCGTTGCTACACATGACTCCTCGTTGACAAATTTATATGGGTACCTATAGAACTTTTTAGATCTGTCTGTCTGTCTGCTACGCTTTCCCGGCCCATCTTTTCAACCGATTTTGCTGAAATTTGGTATAGAGGTGGGTTATATCCCGGGGAAGGACATAGGCTACTTTTTATCCCGGACATCATCTAGTAACTTATAAGTGCCTAGGTTATAAGGAAGACTTTAGTTTATATCGATATGGATCTGTAGTTGACGTGAAAGATACTATTTCCTCAACTCGGCCCTCGTCAATATGTGGCAGAAGTTACCTTATAAATAAACGTGTTTTCTTTTCATTTTCCACCAAGTTTCGGGTGAGATGCTCACAAAAAGTGTACAAATGTGCGATAACACGAGACAAGGATGACAACAAAGTTAGTAACGTCTTCATGAAAGGTTTTGTTTGCTCTTGGTTCTATCATGTTCTCGCTCGATGATGTACGTGACTTTGTCCGTGTAAATATATCTATACTAATATTAAAAAGTGTTAAAGTAAGTATGTTAGTTTGTGAGGTTGTAGGGGGTAATCTCTGGATCTACTGAACCGATTTTGAAAATTCTGGTACCAATAGAAAGCCACATTATTTATGAGTCATAGGCTATAATTATATTAACCCGAAAAATTAGGGTGTTCCCGTGGGAATTTAAAAAACTTATTTCACGCGAATGAAGTCGCGGGCATCTGCTAGTACTTAATATTATAAATGCGTAAGTTTGGATGGATTTATGTATGGATGGACGGATGTTTGTTACTTAATCGCGCCAGAACTTTCTCAACGGATCTGGATGAAATTTGGGACAGAGATAGATTATAGTCTGGAAGCTAACAAAGACTACTTTTTATCCCTAAAAATTAAAGATTTCCCGCGGTAGCCAAAAAACCTCAATCCACGCGAACAACTATCATCATCAGCTAGTTTGCAAATAAAAAATCCTTAAAGTATTTGATTTTCCGGGATAGAAAGTAGCGTATAACACTCTCTTAGCCCTCAACTTTAACCATCCAAATCACGTCGATCTGTTGCTCTGTTGCCGCGTGATTGAAGGAGACGGATAATTTGACCTGTTTAAAGAGTTCATAGATGCCTGCACGTCAAAAAGCATGTATGAACTCCTTAAACAGTTTATTGCAGGATCCCTGTATACAACGACCTTCACCGAGCTGGTTAATGGATGTCATTGTTAAACAAGTCATACCCACGGCACCTATTGTAATTTGCCCGTTGATTTGATGAAGCAGACAAGAAAACACAATCTAGAATCATACCGTATTTATTAATTCCAATACGTAATAATATAATAACATTTCCTAGATCAATTAAATGAATATGATTGTTCAATTAAATGATAACATTTGCTAATTTATCCACCGTTACTTATTACAATTTATTCAGATAATGTGATTAGGTTAATATAACGTAAAATTCACTTAGCGATATAAACAATTAAACAGCAATTGAGCAAAACTGGAAATACTTAAATCTACACAAATTATTGAAAGGCGATACAAATACTTATACTGAACACTTGATCTTGTGGTGTAACCACAAGCTCTGCTGAAGTTGGAATGAATCACTAAACTTTTTAACACTGAAAACACATCACTCAAGAGCGCCCTCTTGCGTCAGCGCTGCCACCATAGCAAGTCGAATTGGCGCGCTACGACAGCGCTGCCCATGGAAGAAGGAATTACGACTGCCCAACGTCAGTTCTGCCAACTACCGTGCACAGATAATGTACACAGCTAAGGGCGACAACACTATAGCCTCAGTTATGGCTAGATACCGGTCCATAGCTTGACCGCAAATCAATTTAGTGTTCAAGCAAGACGCCGTGCAAGCCAATTAGGGACAAGAGTCTGTTCAATTCAATTCAATTCAATGTTTATTTATTCAAATTAGGTACACTGTACACTTTTTGACGTCCAATGCCTTATTCAACTGGTACCTTTCCATGTTTGCACATCAATTCATCTAAAGCAGTGACAGCATAGTAATTAAGATTCCCGGCTTCCTATTCGGGTGGTCGGAGGTACAATCCCCGGGCACGCACCTAGCTAACCTTTCAATGATAGGTAGATAGGTATGCGTTTTAAGAAATTAAATATCACTTGTTTCTAACGTGAAACTCGGAGCGCATTGTAAGTCTTCTGCGTATAGTTGGTCCACAGGCCGCACGTGTAGGCAATAACGTAAGGCAAAACGCTTTAAAAAATGTTATTTTGATATCTAACGTGCACCGAGCGAACCTGCGAGCCAACATATTACATCGGACCGCAATGGCTCTCCTTTCCCTCTTCATGTCAAGGTCATCCTTCAGATCCTCGGTTACCACATGGCCAAGGTATCTGAATGGGGACTATCGTTTCTTTGCTCACCAGTTGGCGCCACTGTTGACTAAGGCCCAGAGGTATAGCTGTCAAAGGCGACTTTATAAGATCGGTGCCGAAACAAAGTTTTAAATCTTGATTCTCATTAAGTTTATTAATTTATAACAGCTATCATCATATCGAGTAGCAATGCCGCAATGTTGTGCAATTCCGTTTTGTTCGGAAAAAAGGAGGACACATGTTTCCAAAAGATAAAACTGTTCTAAAACAGTGGCTAGTTGCGATTCGCAGGAATTCGCAGGATTCTGAGGAATTATATAGTTAGGCACTAAATAAATAAAATAAAAAAGAAATTAATTACTTATTAAACTTTTATTTATCCTTCCTTTTCCCTTTAAAACACACTGCTATACAAATAAATACTTATTAAACATTGTAAATCCATACAATGGATATGATACTGAAAGATGGTTGATTTGTTAGTTGAAACTACTAAACAATGGTAACTAGATATTAGATTAAGTTATAAAACTTCTGAAATAAGCTTATCATTTCTATTTACATAAATTCTCTTTTCATCTTTATTTGTCCAAACAAAAAAATCACAATACTTTCTTTTAGTAGCTAACAAGTTTTTGAATTTGAAAATAGTAGGGGCTACTTTCTTTCAAGCAATATTCATTATTGATCATTTCTATGTGCTTATACTTAATTATCCACACTGATAAACTCATCTTTTATAGAGAAAGGACATTTCTCTTCCAATACTGTTAGTTCTCCAATTAATCCTTCTGGAGAAACCTGAAATGAAACATCTAATATTAATAAAGAGAAATATTATTAAATTCTAGTCATCTCACACATAGTACCTAATCTGATCCCAAGATAGGTTGTGTTCTCGTTAGAGATACTGTGGGTACATAACCAGATACATATATAGTACCAGAGGGCAGAGACCTAGAGCAGACATCGATGTTCATCAATATCATATAGTAAAAGTGTGTCCTTGATGAGCATGAAACCCATTTAACCTTTCATGCAGAAGTCATATTAGGTAAATACACATAATATATTAGGTAAATATATGTAAAAAGAAAAAAACATAGCTGTTACCTCGGCAAACAAGCATACTTCTGGAAAAAATAAGTTTGTAATACAGTAAACAAACTAACCTCTGAATTAGCAGCTCTTTGAGGCCGCTTATTTTTGCGCCTCTTTTTCTTTTTCTGCTTTCAAAGCGTTCACATTCATCGCCAAATAATCCATATTTGCGATAATTTCACGAAGGAGATCACTTTTCAACAGGTAAAATATAGAAATTAAAATAATTTGTCCCGAAGCCCGCCAAAACCAATGAAAAGTGAATGTTATTGGACCTCCCGCGACACTAGCGCCTCTAGTGGCAAATTCACACGCGATAGTCCCCATTCTGACACTCTCCGAAGATCGATCCTTCCCAGTGTCACTGGCAGTACCTACCTGCTCTGGTTTCCGTGACCTCGCCCGAAACACTAGTTATACTATGAAGGCTGCCACTCCTTACTCTACCAGCGTGGTGGACTATTACCACTATTCGTAATAAGGCCTTGCATGAGAAAAAATCTAGTGTAAAGGGGCTCTTACAGTCACGTTTTCATGTGTCATCATCTAACTATTTTTTCATATTCTGTGAGTGAAGCTAGCTGGAGTTAGTTATGTAACGCAGTTATTTCAGTTCTCGTATCATTAATTCATTTGAATTGGAATAGGTATGATAAAATATCTCTTGTTGCCAATTTCCTCTTGGCAGTGGTTGAAAATCTTTCAAAACATCCACCCATTAGGTTCTATAGCAGCGAAATTGGCATTAAATTCAAACCGGAGCTCGCTCGGCCATTTTGTTTTGTGTAAGGTGGTGTTTAAATCACTTAAATGGACATGTTGGTTTCCTTATTGCGTGAAATCAAAATTTACAGCCGCGCAACTTTGCACACTAAGGACCAGTTGCATACCAGACGGTTAACCCTACATTATGGTTACCGTTAAACTTAGACCTCCGATAAAATAGAATGTGGTGGAAGTCAACATTCATACAACCTAATGACGAAATCACACTTCTGACAGGACATGACAAAAAGATGATGACTCCCTGGCGCAGTGGTGAACGCTACAACCTTACAAGTAGAAGGTCCCGGGTTCAACATGGTTAATTTGGGAATTTAGAATCTCTGAATTTTCTCTTGTCTAGCCTCACCCTCAAAGACGTACCCAAGCAATTTAGCGTTTCGATTAGGGGAACGGGTCTGTTCCCTATATATCTATATCACAGTCAAGAGCTTACTTGTAGTGGAATAAATTATAACATGTTTAAGCAGGTCTGGGCTTGGTCTACGCAGCTCCATAATATCGGTGCACGGACTTTTGTCCGTGCACCGAGGTTTCGCACTGACGTTTGTCCTATCCTGTCAGTAGTGTTTCCACCCGACATGACAGGTTAAAGGAAAAATAATTTTCATCCAAAGCTAACAAACTTTGTCTTGTGCACAGTGCAACCCAGTTTGTTTTATCGAGTGCTTAAATTTAACCGTAACGTAACTTTAACTACATGTTAAGCAACTGGGCCGCATTGTAAACACATTAAGCATCGATTTAGAATATACTGGGCGCCGGCTATTTCTGTTACAGTTTAATCAAAAGTAAAGTCAATCTGAGTTTCAAGTTAAATATATTGGGGAAATTTCCATTAATTTTGCTTTTCATGAAATAAAGCAATTACCAGCGGATATTAACAGATATTGAGGTAACCTTTGCAACTTATTATTATTAACTAGCTGATGCCCGCGACTTCGTCTTCGCGAAATTTTTGGTTTCCGCGGGAATCCTTAATTTTTCCGGAATAAATAGTAGGTATGTGTTATTCCAGTCTATAATCTATCTCTGTGCTAAATTTCATCCAGATAGATGATAGTTAAGCCATTCTGGCGTGATTGAGTAACAAACATCCATCCAAACTTTCGCATTTATAATATTAGTATAGACTAGATGATGTCACAATAGTTATCTGTATGCCAAGCCAAATCCGTCCATTACTTTCCCTTTTTTTAGATTAACAGTCACAGTATTTTTTTTTTTTTAAGATTTACATACTTACCTACCTACTTCAATGTAAATAATTAGGTTTATAAAATTCTATGTTATCAGTCCAATTTAGTATTTATTATAGGTATATGCATGTTGTAGTAGCCTATAATAGGTTGTACATAGTCTAAAACCACATGTAGTGATCAAATAAAAACACATTTTCTTTCTTTCTTTCTTTCTTTACATTTAACATATATTTGTATGCGTATAATCAATAATAATAATGTATTTAGTGTAACAACTGTTGGCTATCCTAATAAATAAATAATAAATAATAATAAAACAGTTCTCTGTATAGTCTTAATAAATCTAAAAGTCCCTAATCCTAAATGGCTTTTCATTATTCCCAGTTGTTTCACAATATAAATGCGTAGTCATAGACCGCGGAACCGACATCAAAGCCTCGACTCCAAGGCGGGTGTATCAGTGAATTTAATTACGACTTGATTTAAGCCCGCGCGCAATAACAAACAATTTCGCGTTACAATTATTAATGATGCTGTATTTGGAGCCAAATATTACGGTATTAGGATAATGCCCGCGCCTTCGTCCGCGTGGTTAAGTTTTTTTTCCCACGGGAACTAGCTAATTTTACGAGATAAAAAGTAGCCTATGTGTTAGTCCAGACTATAATCTATCTCAGTGCCAAATTTCATCCAGATCCGTTCAGCCGTTCTGGCGTCATTGAGTAACAAACATCCATCCATCCATCCATCTAAACTTTCGCATTTATAATACTAGCTGATGCCCGCGACTTCGTCTGCGTGGATTGAGGTTTTTCGGTTCCAGCGGGAACTCTTTAATTTTCCGGGATAAAAAGTAGCCTATGTGCTATTCCAGACTATAATCTATCTCTGTGCCAAATTTCATCCAGATCCGTTCAGCCGTTGGAGCGTGATTGAGTAACAAACATCCACACATCCATCCATCCAAACTTTCGCATTTATAATATTTATTTGATTAGTAAGTATAAATCCATGCACTTTCATCATTTAAGTACTTAATCTTAAATATATAAAAGGCAAAGGTGACTGACTGACTGACTGACTGACTGATCTATCAACGCACAGCTATAACCACTTTTCGGATCGGGCTGAAATTTTGCACTCAGATAGCTATTATAACGTAGGCATCCGCTAAGAAAGGATTTTTGAAAATTCCAACCCCAAAAGGGTTAAATGGGGGTTGAAAGTTTGTATAAAAGTTCGTGATACACGAACGTCAACGAACGAATCGGGATGGACGTGATTTTTGGCATGGGTATAGTTGACGACCGAGAGTGACATAGGCTACTTTTTATCCCGGAAAATTAAGGAGTTCCCGCGGGAATAAAAAAAACTTAAAGCACGCGGACGAAGTCGCGGGCATCAGCTAGTCTTCATATAATATACCTTCAGACAATGTACGCGTTCTGACGTAGAAAGCTTGGTGAGGTATACTTGCTCCCCTCCCAGGGGCCACGTCCGCCGAACTCGGTAAAAGCTTTGTCCTTTATGCTTTCCAAGGGATTAATATTCATCCGCCTTAAAAGCTAATAAAATGATTGCGAAGTTTGCGGGCCCTGAGTTACTTAAAATGTTACATTTTACTCAGTAATGTGTGTAGGAGTTACCGAGATATAGTAGCGGCTGGATCGAGTAGTACCATTTTAACAAAAAAAAAGAATTATCAAAATCGGTTCATAATTGGCGGAGAAATCGCGTAACAAACATACAAAAAAAACATACAGTCGAATTGAGAACCTCCTCCTTTTTTTGAAGTCGGTTAAAAAGGAGTGTAACATTTTCAGGGTGCATGTATGTATGTGAATTTCTTTATTCCACCATAACTTCTCAATGCCTGAGCAGAGGCCCAATTGTCTAAGCAAATCTTAATCATTTGACAGCTTAAAACGTTTAACTCGAACTGTTTAAGAGGAATTCTCCCGGCGGTTTCTCCATACAAAAACATTTGTCTGTTTCCTCCGTGGATAATTACAATAGAGAAAATATTCTTGCACCATAAAATCCACATGTATCCTGCCGTGCATGTTTTCCTTTTTTAGATAAATTAATAATTTTAAGAACATGGAACCTTCAAAAATTGCAAAAAAATTGCCGTTTTCCCGTCATCGTCAGATATCCCGCAAATAAATTTGACGAATAAGTATAATAAAAAAAAAAACATACCGACTAAGTCTGAGTCCTTCTTAAATTATTCTTGAAAAAAAAATTAAAATCGGTTCGGTTTTGGAGAAGGAAACAGAAAAATACAAGAGTAAGAATTCGACTGTTTTTCATAGAATATATTATCGGTCCAAGCTGCAGTTGTCCCTATCGGGTGTTATGGAATTCTATTCGAGGAGCATCGCGACGACAATATAATTGTTCAATAGCTATTCTCAAACTTGCCCTTTTATGCCATATCCTCTTAAGGAGTTCATACATGCTTTTTGACATGCAGGCATCTGTGAACTCCTTAATTAGGTCGAATTATACGTTTGGGAAACGATCACGATAACGATTTCCTTACACAATTGGGGGGCAGATTTGGATGTATCTTTAGAATCTTTACATCATTTCAAGTGATACTAGCTATACATTTTTTGACTCGTCTCGGGTTCGATCCCCGGGTAGATTTTGGTAATTTATAATTCCTGAACTTTTTTGGCCTGGTCTGGTGTGAGGCTTCGGCCGTGGCTTGTTGCTACCCGGCAAATACGTGCCGCCAAGCGATTTGTTTTTTTTGCGATGCCGTGTAGAAGCCGAATAGGGATTTTGTTGGATATAAATTAGTTTGTAAGCCTTATTGTAAACATGTTTAAGAAAAAAAACCTCAATTTACTCCTTCAACTCAACGATTACACTAGAAAAAGTCTTATTAATAAAAAGGTTCAGATCAAAGATTAATTTACTGGTAGGCAAGCTATGACAAAAATATTTAGGTTAATAATCAGAAGAAAAATGACGAAATAAGAAAAATGGAGCCCTACGTAGCCGACTTTGAGTCCCAGGAATTCAAATTCGAAAAATGCGGTGAAAAGTTTTTAATCATCGAAATGGAGGAATTTTTCATTCGCTCTTTGAGGTTGAAAATTGATTTAAGTACATTCAAACGTGGATAGGAACTTGAATCTTTATTAGAATAATTCTGTAAAGTGGAAATCGTTCTTCATTTTCATTTCATTCTCACTTTTTGTTCTTTTGGATGTTGAAAATAATGAACGATCTGTTTATTTTCATTTCTTTTCTTTTTTACAATGAATTGTTGACACAGGTGCGTTTTTCTCTTAAATGACCTTGATTGCGATCTCTTCTCGTGGTAAGTGATGATGCCGTCTAAGTTAGTAGTGGGCTAACCTGGTGGTGAAGTACGGCAGTTCTTTATAACTCAGTGTACCAACCCCTAATCGGTTTCTATGCGACATCGAACCGGAACGCTAAATCGCTCGGCGGCATTTTAGGGTTCGATTTAGGTTTTGAAAAATCCCGTGAGAGCTTGATTTTCCGGGATAAAAAATGTCGTTCTCCGGGATGCAATCTATATCTGTTCCAAATTGCGTCAAAAATTAAAAAGCGTAACAGACGAACAGACAGACACACATTCGGATTTATAATATTAGTAAGGATTTATGGTTAGTACGAGTATACTATTTATTAAGCTATACATTGATCGCGTTTTATTTGATATTAGCTATCGAGAAGATCCTTTAGATCTAGATCTATATAATAAACTAGGACTATACCTAATCTATATCTATAAAAAATGCACTAGATCTATAATAAAACATTTTCTGAATAGGTACTTTAATTAATACGTTCAAAAGTCATCCAATTACAGTTAAATTATGTACTATTTTAAAGTTATGTTACTTTAAATAACTACAGCAGGGCTAGCATGGGCCGGAGATAAAAATTTTATCCCCCGATTTTATCCACTGACAAGAGATAAAATTAACTTATCCACCTCTCAGAGCACGGAAACAGGGGAGAGAAGAAGTTTATCACCGTTTGACATTTCACGGGGATTCGGGGGACTATTTATCCACCGTTATTTAGCGTTTTTATTTATTTATTTAGGAATAAATTTTTTATCCTTTCCTCGGGGAGAAAATTGTCTCGGCCCATGCTAGGGGGGCAGAAGGTTTCATTGTGAAAGTGATGATATAGTATAATTATTTTATTCATTCTTTAAAGTTTGTCTCCCAGGAGCAACGATCTTAGCTACTTTTTGTTTTGTATTGAAAAACCTTTTACAGAAATGTTTTACTTTACTTAAAATGTTGCTGAAAAAATGTCTATTCTATTCTATTTTTAATGTAAAGAAACTTGACGCTAAAATCTTTTACTTGTACTTAGTTTATATAATTAACTTAATATCCTTGGATGCGTCTGCTGTAAAGATTGTATGTGAAATCAAATAACCAAATAATGCAAGTTTTTGTATTTAATCCGTATTATTTTAACTTTGATAATATTATATAGTACTAGATGATTCCCGCGACTTATTTCGCGTGGATTGAGGTTTTTTGGAAAAGTAGCCTAGTTATGTATATTCCAGACTATAATGTATCTCTGTGCCAAATTTCATCCTGATCCGTTCAGCCGTTCTGGCGTGGTTGAGTAACAAACATCCATCCATCCATCCAAACTTTCGCATTTATAATATAGAGTATAAATAGTGGCGTGCACAGGATCCGCAGGATTGGCATTGGTTAAGTAAATACGTAGGGTAAGCGGTGCTTTTATGCCTCTATGTCGTGCACGCCACTGAGTATAGATATACACGCATCAAGTAAAATTTCAGGTAATATTTAGCTTTCACCGCTTTAATATCAAGTCTTTAATACAATCTATTTCAGAATCCAGAAAATTAAGTTAAAATACTATACCAACTAAGTTATAAGTGTGGTGCGCGAGTTAAACCAAGATATTAAACACAAGCCAGTCCTCCGTGAACCGAATTACTTCTCTAACTTGGCGCAGCCTTACTGTGGGTAACCTTGAAGCTTTGAGTATTTTGAAGTGGTTAATTTGACTACTAGTTGATGCCCGCAACTTGGTCCGCGCGAATTTAGGATAATATTTAGAAGTGATGAACGCTAAACCATCATCTAATAGGCGTTTCGGGAGAGAGTCGACACTCTCTCACTATTTTCTGAAATGCAGCATAAAATACCCATAGATTTCAAATTCAAATTCAAAAGTTTTTTATTCAAATAGAATGAACGAGAAGTTTAATTCGCTATAATCCGCCACAGCAGACAAATCTATGTGGTACAGTGCGTGTCCTTCACCAATAGCATGCGAACAACCACCACCCAGCAATTCGCACCGGCACACCACACAAATCCTCCAAATCACTCTCAACGTACGTTTCACTCCGAAACCGGAGCATCTTCAGGAGATGTTGACAGGAGCGAATTAAACTTCTCGTTCATTCATTATCATGGACTTCCGCAAAGTAACGCCTGCTTCGATTCAATATTCAAGTAGACTTTTTACAAGTGCTTATGAATACTCAAATGAATCTACCATTTTATTATTAAAGGACTAACTTTATTTAGGACAGGTCTCCGCTGCGCTCCACTAGATACCGCCCTTCCTAAAAACAATAGCTCATGCGGCATCCTAATATCGTAGTAGGTATGTATTGACTATTTGAAAAGATACTTGTGTGGTGGTACAAATTGTGGTGTCAACTTCTACTTTTACCAATCCTAAATCCATGAAAATAAGCCAATCACGATAATGATTATTGAGACTGTAGCAATAATTGATGCAGCTTTTTGCATTCAACCTCCTGGATTCCACAAACTCGCTTGCTACGCCGTTGAAATCCTGTGGATTGGAATTCTGCCCGTGACAGCTTTGACGTGACGTTCCGTGCCGAACAATATTCTCCGCGTATTCATCGATCCATGGAACTGGGTCGAAAATGACTACCAATCTCCACGTATAATAAAAAAATATTAGTTTTTTTAAAATTAATAGATAGGCTTGCGCTTGACGACAATCATGATTAGTGCAAACACATATTATATACTCGTGTGGTGCAAAGCAATGATGAGGTCTAGGTTGAAACGCGCTTGCCTAGAAGATGCCTATTCACTTTTTTGAAGGTACTTAAGTTATAGTACGTGGTAGGAAACACTTCCACACCCTAGCAGTTCGGATGAAAAACGTGCAGCAAAAACGTTTCGTGCGAGTAGATTGGACGTCAACCACATAAGGATGCCAACGCTGACGAAGTCAAGGCCAAGGCTGAAGTCGCTTAACTAACTTAGCGATGACTTCGTCAGAGTGGATTAAGTTTTCTTTAATTTCCGGGAACTCCATAATTTTCGGGGATAGCCTATATGCCTTCCCAGGCATGTAACCTACTTCTATACCAAATTGTATCAAAAACAGTTGAAAAGATGGGTCGTTACACAGACAGACACACTTTCGCATTTATTATATTAGTATGGATTTTCATTTTTGGGGTTCTAAACCTTTTGACGTAAGAACATAATGGAAAGACGCCATTTAAATTTTTTTAACTTGTTTAAATACCTTTTATTGTGGATATTATACTTATTTTAAACGAGAATTTTTTTTTTGAGTTTGTTCAGTTAAAGCTGATCATCAGGTTTTTAGATACTGGCCACACTGCTTTATACAAAAACTCAAAGCTTAACAAAAAAACCGGCCAAGTGCAAGTCGGGTTCGCGCACCGAGGGTTCCGTACAAACCTGTAGTAAATTTAAATTATTAAAAAAACTACTTACTAGAACTCGTTCAAACCAATTTTCGGTGGAAGTTTGCATGGTAATCAAATAAATATTATAAATGCGAAAGTTTGGATGTATTTTAATGATGTATGTTTGTTACTCAATCACGCTCCAACGGATGAACGGATCTGGATGAAATTTGGCACAGAGATAGATTATAGTCTGGAATAGCACATAGGCTACTTTTTATCCCGGAAAATTAAAGAGTTCCCGCGGGAACCGAAAAGCCTCAATCCACGCGGACGAAGTCGCGGGCATCAGCTAGTGTACATCATATATTTTTTTAATATATATATTAATTCTCTTATTTTAGAACTTACAGGGGGGGGGACACACATTTTACCACTTCGGAAGTGTCTCTCGCGCAAACTATTCAGTTTAGAAAAAAATTATATCAGAAACCTCAATATCATTTTTGAAGACCTATCCATAGAAACCCCACACGTATGGGGAACCCCCAAAATTTATTGTTTTTTTCTATTTTTGTGTGAAAATCTTAATGCGGTTCACAGGATACATCTACTTACCAAGTTTCAACAGTATAGTTCTTATAGTTTCGGAAAAAAGTGGCTGTGACATACAGGCAGACAGACAGACAGACAGAGAGACATGACGATTCCATAAGGGTTCCGTTTTTGCCATTTGGCTACGGAACCCTAAAAATTGTGCGTGTCAGCTCCGACGCACGACTCTTTACGAACGATTATAAAATACCAGCTATTCGTCCGCGTGGATTGAGGTTTTTCGGTTCCCGCGGGAACTCTTTAATTTTCCGGAACAAAAAGTAGCCTATGTGTTATTCCAGACAATAATCGCTCTCTGTGCCAAATTGCATCCATTATTCTAACCATATTATCATTGAATTCATATAATAATTACTATTGATTAAGTGCATTAAATTTTAAAGTTGGTCTACTTAAAAAGTTTCAATAGTACAATTTTTTACGTCCTTACCCTAATAAACTGGACCGACGGCTTAACGTGCTCCCCGAGGCACGGAGGAAACAAAAAGGCCAAATTTGAACCTCCAAATTCGGTCAACCATCCATTTACCGACTTGGGTCAACGTTGCTTAACAATCGCAATCGACTGATATGCGTTGGCATAACTAGGCCACTCGTCCCTCGCTTTCCCTTCCATAATAAGTACGCCAAAATACAGAGTTAAACAAAGTAAACATAAAGGGTCAGTCGTAACTGAATAACATTGTTGAAAAGTCACGAACGTTAACTCAATCAGAACCAATTTGTTGTACAAAGAGAATAATTAAAATTAGTTGCCCAAACTATGAATTTATAGTTCGCTAGTTATTGTTAATCTCTTTAACAAACATATAAAGTTATGAGGGTTTAGTTTGGATTGAATGTAATGTATTCGACAAATCGATACTCGTGTCGCCCGTCATTTTTTTTTAATGATTCAAAATAAAGAATACTTTTTTTTTATTCCACTGCGAGTAAGCCCTTGACTGCGATCTTACCTGTGGTAAGTGATGATGCAGTCTAAGATGGTAGCGGGCTAACATGTTAGGGGTAGGTCAGTTATATTAAACCCATTTACTACTATTACCTATTCTGTGCCCATACCCCTAATCGGTTTCTACACGGCATCGTACCGGATCACTATTTTATTTTTATTTTATTTTTATTTTATTTAGATAACATACCCGAAGAGACCTTACAGTTGCCCAATGCGTCTCTCCGGGCCACAGAATTAGAGTGACAATTACTTAATAAAAAAACATAATATACTTGCTTACAATTAACAAAATACACAAAAAACACATAATTTGTAAAAAATCATTAGGGTGGTAACTAGTCACGGCCAAAGCCTTCCACTAGACCTGCCCCCCAATTCAATTTTTTTTTTGATTTTCGTCAAAGTAAAATAAACCATAACTGCATTGAATTAAAGCTTAATTTCGTCTGCCCATTCTTCTACGTTTAGGTATGTACGATACCCTAAACGTATAAGAATGGGCAAACGAAATTGAGCTCTAATTCAATGCTGTCAGGGTTTATTTTACTTTGACGCCGAACCTTTACCATTTGATCGACAATTCTTACGTAATTGGGGGGCAGACCAGAGAAATTTCAGAAATCCCAAAGTGACGCTGCTGGGAACCGAACCCAGGACCTCCCACTGTAAGACCACGTTCACCACTGCGTCAGGGAGGTTGTCCTATAGGATATAAAAATAGCTCAATCACTTTAAATACCAATACCAGCTCACTATTGAGCACGAATGACCTTTCAGAATGAGTATTGAGTAGGGTCCACTTGATACTTAAACCACGCGGACGAAGTCGCGGGCATCAGCTAGTAAATAAATTTTTTATTTATTTTTTTATTTTGGCAACAAACAGTCATTACTTACAGAAATAATTAAATGGTTACAGGATAAAGGAATAGTAGACAAACAGTGCCGAAAAGTTTCTAAAGTAAATAAAATCATTATGTCATATAAAAACACGTTTGTGTTTTTATTGGACAATTATTCTTCAATTATTATTCAATTGGACCTCATTAACAAGATGAGGATTAAACCTCTCAAACAAAAGTACTTATCTTAAAATTATTTTTTTTACCGCTTTTCGCCTTCAATACATAGTTAGTAATTTCCTTGTTCTAATTTTCATTGGTCAAAACTACTTTTGACAAGGAAAGAATATTGTATGTAACACAACGAAGTTACTTTCACATTACATATTGTTACGAAAGCCGGGAACTTTTGAATCATGTTATTAGCTTTCAGAATATTATGGGTGAAGTGAGAGAGTATAAAAGGCAAAGCTTTTACTGAGTTCAGCGCACGCCACCCTTGGGAGCGGGGTTCCAGAACTTTGTGCCACTGGATACGCGTTTACTATCACTATGGTTTTTATGACGTTACTTCCCTGGAGGAGGAAATTTTTATGTATTCAATCCATACTAATATTATAAATGTGAAAGTGTTTCTGTCTGTCTGTCTGCTACGCTTTCACGGCCCGTCTGTTCAACCGATTTTGAAGAAATATGGTATAGGGATAGTTTGTATCCCGAGGAAGGACATTGGCTACTTTTTATCCCGGAAAATTAAAGAGTTCCCGCGGGAATAAAAAACCTAATCCACGCGGACGAAAACGCGGGCATGATCTAGTAAATAAATTAATAAATATTTATTGACCAACACAACGAATTATACTAGCTGCTGTCCGCGACTTCGTCTGCGTGGATTTATGTTTTTAGAGGGACTCTTTGATTTGATTTGAGGGATAAAAGCCTTGTGCCTCCCCAAGTCCTCAGACCTCAACTGTACCCATCAAAAATCACGTCAATTCATTGCTCAAATGCGGCGTGATTGAAGGATAAACCAACAAAGCACTTCGTATCCTTACTTTATATATAAATGCGAAACTGTGTATGTCTGTCCATTTGTATACCTATCTGTCTGTCTGCTACGCTTTTACCCATCTTTTCAACCGATTTTGATAAAACTTTTGGTACATACTTAGATAGTTTGTATCCCGGGATAGGATATGGGCGTTTTATCCCGAAAAATTGCCGCAGGAATTAAAAAAAATAGATGCGGGCGAAGTTCCGGTCTTCTAGTTTATAATATTAGATTAGATCTTGTGTAGATTCTATCCTGTTTTAAGTCAATGACTGAAATCGCCTGGCAATAATTTTGACTGTAACATTATGAATGTGTACTTTTTATTTTATATAAAGAAGCATAAATTTTCCTTTAGAACACTGTACTGAAATTCATGAAAATGGAAAAAAAAGAAATTTCTTTCATATCTAAGAACTTTTTTTCGGTTAATACCTGAGAGGGATTCAGAATCTGAAAACTTTTTAATCATGCCATGTTAGCTTTTAAAATATGATGGTCGGTGAAAGTGTATATAAAAGTCAATGCTTTTATACTGAGTTCTGCAGAGCCCAAGGGAGTGGAAAATGTTTTAGAACATTCTTTCCCTGGATAAGCTTTTATCGTGGACAAAAAAAATCATGTTCATCATGTAGTTCCACGCCGGGTATGTTATACCTAAGTTTATTAATGTGTGTGTCTATCTGTGAACTTTTCACGGCCCATCTGCTTACCTAATTTTGAAGAAAAAAGTTCTCATACTTTTGTATGGCCTACCTACCGTGCCGCCATTTTATTATTTTCCGAAACAACAGCTATCAGAGCTGTACTAGTGGTGCCATCATCAATTAGATTATAACTTTGAAATCTATATTATATCTCGGAAACCTGACGCTGATGCAGAAGACTACGTCTCATAATATAATAGTTGCTTGAAATTGAAATTAAATCTAATTTCGAGGAAAAATAAGAATGGCGGTACGGTTGGTAGGCCAAAATATTCAGACCCCTTTGGTACACATCTTGCATCGGAAGGACATTTTTGCCGAACCCCTTTGCGCAGCGTTGAGCGCTGTTGTCTTAACGTGCGGAGGTCCCGGGTTCGATCCCCAACAGGGTCAATTTCAGAATTTATTATTTCTGAATTTTCCCTGGTTTGGCCTGGCGGGAGGCTTCGGCCGTGGCTAGTTACCACCCTACCAGCATAGACGTGCCGCCAAGCGATTTAGCGTTCCGGTACGATGCCGTGTAGAAGCCGAATAGGGGTATGGGTTTAATATAGGTAACTGCCATGCCCCTAACATGTTAGCCCGCTACCATCTTAGACTGCATCATTACTTACCATCAGGTCGATCAGGAGATCGCAGTCAAGGGCTACAGGAGATCGCAGTCAAAGGCTAACTTGTAGTGGATAAAAAAAAGTAGGCTACTTTATATCCTGAAAAATAAAAATGTTCCCACAGAATTTTTAAAATCCCTAAACCCACGCTGATGTCACGGGTATCAAATAGTACAAAATTTAGTATAAAATGTTTCAATACAATAAAATATGTGGCATTCCGATAGTGGGTATTGTAAGATGAAACCAAAATAAAACGGGAAAGCATGTAAGATATAGATATTGCATTCCGCTCAATAAAGTTAGAATTTTAGGTTCATTCGTTTACCATATTTTTGGGCCCGGTGCACATTACACCAGTAACCAAATCCAGTTAGTTTATTTTAATACTTAAAGCAGGTGGTAGAGTCGAAACATGACGTCATAAGAGACACATGCATGTCCTACATGTAATAAATAAATTGAGTATTGAGTGTTGATATTAATGCATCGCCTCTTATTCATTATAAATAAGCAAATAGCTAGTTTTACGAGTAGGTGTAAAAGCCACTACTTAAAATTTAAATTCACTCCTTAGGTTCCTGTTAGGCTTTCAGTTAACCAATCAAATTTCTTTACTATATTGTTCAATTGCTCATCAAAATCAGAACTCGGTACTGATAAAAAATATATCAGTTAATATATTTAAACTGGACAAACAACATTTTTTTTAATTCAAAATGACTGTTACAAAATACTTTCGAAACGTCAACAGCTCAACTATTACTGCAGAAACAGTTTGGAATACTTTTACTACGGAAAAGAATCAGCAAAAATTACTAGACTAATGTACTAGAATAATGTAAACCAGCCATTACAAACATATTTATAAAACTCAATCTGCTGAAGCATATTCATAAATGCCATAGAACCGGGGCCAGTTACCCCGACAATCTGATCCCAATTCCAACCCGGACCCTGTCTCCTATCTCCCCGGATTAGCGTGATATGTGTGAAACAAAAAGACCCTGATAAAGAAATTCCACACGTTAGCCATTTTTGGTGACCGTTTTATGGATGGGACTTATTCTGTTACGATATACATTGCCTGTTTTTGTTATGTTATACTCTTTTTTGTCGCCAGGTCTATTCAATAAACATTTGGATCCAGTTGTATGGAAAGCCTCCACATTTTTTACTACATATGCCAGCGACTTCATCCGCGTGCAATACGTTTTTTTTAAATTCCCACGGGAACTCTTTAATTTTCCGGGTTAGCCTATGTCATTCTCCCAGGTCCTCAACTAAACCTATGCAAAATAACACGACGATCCATTGTTCTGTTGGCGTGAATAAAGGACAAACCAACAAACTAACAAACCAAACACGCTTTCGCTTTTATAACAATGTATAGTTAGAGTTAGCTACGTAATACATTTTGAATTCGATTTCTGTATTAGTCTTGTTACCGAGGCACTGCACTTTAGAGTAAAACCATTTAGAGTAAAAAGAATGGTAAGGAAACCCTAACCCAATATCAGAGTATCGACCTAGAATAGTCTCCGCACAATAGCATTTTATAAAGTTGGAATTCTCAAAATCTTACACGTACAGAGAGAACTGAAATGCTAGATTTGTACCTTCTTGTATTGATTAACAACTGCCTCGTTGGTCTGGTGGTTGGCATGTTCGACTGCGGCTGACGAGGTCCCGGGTTCGAGTCCCGGCTCGGGTCATAATTTATATTGGGTTTTTCTGACTAGAAATTCTCAGTACTAACCCGGAGTTAGGAAGTTGGCGGTGTTTCACCCCCGAGCCTCGGAGAGCACGTTAAGCCGTCGGTCCCGGCTATTATCACTAACATGATAATAGTCGTTAAAGCCTGCCAACCTGCATTGGAGCAGCGTGGTGAGTCTAAGCTCTTATTCCCTCTCTCCTATGAGAGTGGAGGCCTGTGCCCAGCAGTGGGACGTTAATGGACTGTAGTGTTGGTGGTGGTAATATTGATTAACATGAACAGCAATGTATAACAAACAAGTGAATTGAGTAAAGCAGTAAAAATAAGTAAAGTAGAGGCGATGAGATGTCGCCGCGCGAACGAGGTGCCGCCGTACTGGGGCGCAATGTGCGGTCACATAAGTGGACTGTAATTTTGGCGCGTGCTCCTTTTATCTTTTTTTATCGCTGCGCGCTTTTCAGGGTCTTGATTCTCTATGACACTAGTAATTGTAAGCACACATCTTAACATGGATTTAGGAATATATAAATGGCTCAAGGACCAAAATGAAAACTGAATACATCCTATATCTATATCTTACTATAGCTGATG
Source organism: Erebia ligea (assembly GCA_917051295.2). NCBI lineage: Eukaryota > Metazoa > Arthropoda > Insecta > Lepidoptera > Nymphalidae > Erebia > Erebia ligea. The sequence continues at coordinate 17,181,241 of OU785229.1, read as the reverse complement.
CCCGCGACTCAACGATCGATCGACGATCAAGTTTTATGGTTCCCGCGGGAACTCTTTAATTTTCCGAAATAAAAAGTAGCCTATGTGTTAGGGCGCCTTCAAATTTGCCGCAAAGCGTAGCGCGGCTGCAGCGCGGCTGCAGCGCGGCTGCAGCGCTGCGGCCGCGCTCCTGTCGCGAGGTTCGAACATCATAGGGTTGTGCCTATATTTATTTTCACGATGAACTCTGACGAAGATGAACAACGAAATAAAAGTAGTTGTGTTAACAATACATAATAATATACTTACATGCTTCATTTTTTTTCACTTTCACAAATCATCGTTACATCTGTAATCCCTGATAAGGAAATATTTTTGAGTTATGGAATAATTGAATTTTTTTTTAAATATTATCATGGATTTTTGTAAAGAAGGGTCTCTAGCTTGATATATCTGAGGGCACTGGTCCGCCATGTTTGTAGTCGGGTGTTCTAGATATTCATCATGCCTATATTAATTTACTTCTACATTTGAACGGGTCAATGCAATAAGTCTCAGTCTTGGATATAATGTTTTTATTATTGTCTCGTTTGCTATTGTTGACGCGTTCCAACAATACCGGAAATAATAAAATAATCCCATTATCTTAGAATAACTACCTATAGAAACCTAGTACACTCGCGAAATGTAAGCCGTTCAATTGGTGCCATAAATGGCATCGTACGACGCTCGCGCAGTCCGAAAAAAGCTGGTTAACTTAGTTTTAGAAGCTACAATGCTACAAACAAACTAACCAATTACTTACCCAACTTTTAGGTGGAAAACATTTAAACTGGCAACATTATGTTTGCGTTTACGAGGCAAGTAAACACAGCACACAGCGAATTTGTAGCTTGCGTTTTGAGAAGGCGTTGTTTGGAAACATACCTTCTATAGGTAGTTATTCTAAGCTTGGAGTCTTGTTTGTGAAATTGTCAATAAATTTAATGCATATTTCTTCCCAAGCCTTTTTCTTTTCGATTTTGTTGCTGTACTTGTCGGACTTCGAATCCCATATTGCTGGACGGCTCTCAACCTCATCGATAAATTCTTCTACCTGGTTTTCGTTCATGTTTAGACTTGAACAAAAATACGTGCGCAGTCCCGTCACTAGTCGATCGATGAACTGATGCGCGGCCGCAGCGCGGGTGCAGCGCTGCAGTCGCGTGTTTTTTATTTATATGGATTTACAAAGCAGCGCGACCGCAGCGCTGCAGCCGCGCTGCTTCCGCGCGGCACTTTGCGGCAAATTTGAAGGCGCCCTTATTCCAGACTATAATATGTCTTAGTGCTAAATATGCGGATCCGTTCAGCCGTTCTGGCGTGATTGAGTAACAAACATCCATCCATACATCCATCCAAACTTTCGCATTTATAGGTAATAGATTCAATGGGTGTAATCGTAGAGCCTCTTAATTTTCGGAGCTATATCCATAGATGTTTAAGCAATAAATTAATAACAATTGGAGATCCGTGCAGGAAAACTTCGTGAGAAAACTGGTTTTGGTTCTAACTGGCACTATTGAATTTTTCCGGGACAAAATTCTATGTTCTTTTCTACCAACCTATATCTGTAACAAATTTTGTCAAAATCGGTTGAACAGGGGGCTGCGAAAGCGTAGCAGACCGACAGACACACAATAATATTAATATGGAAGCATGGATTTTTAATTTTCTCTTTGACTTCGATACTATAAATTAGATTTTATCATAGATCAAACGACGCACTCAAACATAGACAAGTACTTTCATCGAGACATCCTAATATTCTTATCAGGCACTCAGAGGGACATAAATTTAGTCGTCATCCAATTAAATGTGACCCCCATTGAACTGCGTGCGCTCGTTGTGATAGCTCAAGTTGCATTTGACGTTATTCGCTTGTCATTCCCTCGATTTTGCGTCCCATTACTGGAGTTATTTGTTTTCTGCGAGGAATGGTCAAAGAATAGTAATATTAGAACAAGGACGCAGACGTTTCAACTTCTTTTAGGCTTGGTTTTTTTTACTATGCCCCACTACTAACAATAAGGCTTACATGCCAATGTTCATTACTGCTGAATTTGACTTACTCAAAGTGTTTATACTTTGAAAATAACATCCAAGTGACTTGCCAGTACTAAGTAATTTGTGCAAGTTATATCGCAAGTTAAACTATATACAGTAAATTCAGACACCGCAAGGCTGAGTCTACCATTCTTCACTTGGTCAGCTTAGTGAACTACAGCCGAAAAAAATCAAATTTACTATGAGAGGATACCGGTCCGTGCTCAGTAGTGAACTGTCGATAGGTTGCGATGATGACAATGATGACAAAGGCTGAGAGATTTTTTAAACATAAACCTGCTCTGATTTAAGACTCCCACAGATGTTTAAATAGCATGGCAGTCGCGTAGCTATTACGTATAGTAAACTCAGATATATTCATTTTTTACCTTTTTTTACAGAATTTATTTACCTTCTCCAAGTTTATTGCTTAGAATACTTATTGCATGCCTAAAATCTCTGATAAAATGCTCAGGGAACCATCCATTCAATGAATTATACTATCTCAAGTTTCTACCTACGTGCATTTTCTGTTATATAATGTTACTCTTTGCCACACGATAACCTACCCTATAATAGCGTCCCATGTTGTCAGTGAACGGAAGAAATTACAGCGTGGTTGATGTTATCTACTCGGTAAACAAAGAGTCGTCTAATTATTGGAGCCCTGACTTCAGACATGAATTGTCATTGAACTATCTAGACAATGCTGCGACTTATATTATAGCTTTTTATACCAAACAAAATTTAAAGTAATTAACATTAGGTAGGTACTTAAAAAAGCGACGTGATTTAAGGACAAACCAACAAACACACTTTCACTTTTATAATATTAGTATGAATTTTTTAAAACTTTCAAAAGTTACGAAGTAACATTTTCAAAGTAAAATTTTTAAGTATCACTAATGCCTGAGAGGACTTCATGCAAAACTCGAAAGTTTCTCGTTTCATACACGTCCTAACATAGTCGACTCTACAATATCATGTTACAACTAAACTTTAAAACTATTTTTTTTATAAATATACCGTTCTTCTTACACAATTTTTTTTTCATCCCACCATCTCGGAAAGAGTATTTTTACTCTTCGATATCTGAAGGTAAAAGCCGTTATTATCCTCTAGAGGATAAAGTAAATTGAATTTAGAACATCATGTGCACGTTAGTAAATATCACTTGTCTATGAAGTTTGTGAATTCAAAACATCATTAAAACCTATGTACTTGTACCTCTATGGTGCCGAATTTCCATACAATCATTTATAATTTGTTAAAAACTCACACTCGTAACCTTCTTGGTGTACTTTTTTAATTTGTTTTGCGTGCACCATTTTCTTTCACGTCATATTGTTTAAAATTAAAACCGATTAAAAACAAGAAAATTGAAAATAAGTGAAAACCCTAAAATGAGTGATTCTTAGTTACGAAGAAATTAACAGAATTGAATTTAATCTTGTGATTTTTTTTGCATTTAGTCATTTCCTCGCTGAGGTGGGATGAAAAGTTACGTGTTGCACTCGAGTGAAAAGATTTTTCACCTCGTGCTCTTTTGATTCCCTCGCTGACGCTCAGGATTCTAATTTTTGAATCCTTCGCTTGCTCGGTCATCAAAATTGAGCACGCGGTTAAAAAACAACTTTTCACTCTTGTATAACAAATAACTATTAAATATCAGTAACCTTATCATTATTTTAATATTATTTTTAGTGTTCCGATAAAAACAAAACCCTGACACGTACCTATGCTGTCTGTCTGTATATCTGTCAGTCACAGTTGTTGTGTGTCTTGGATTGCACATTTCTTGTTTCATTTTTATGTGAGCAGTACGTTAATATATTTATGAATGTATGATATTTGAATGTGTTCTTTTCTGGTCATGACCAGTTAAAAAAAATTACATTACAAACTTAATTTAAAGTAAGGGTAAAACAGCAGGTGCATATTTATTATTTTGTCATGATAATATCCCGTAATAAACATTCGATATTTCCACTAGACCACCTAGCAATCAGCAACGTCATAAAAACCCAGCCGAGCGTATAAATATGGATATAATCTTATAATACCTTGTAATTTCGGCATAAAAATGCACATACATCATCATTATTGGTTACACGATTCGATAATATATTTTACCCTCGATGAAAGGCATCCTGTGAATATTAATAGCCCTATATCGCAGTGACGTGAGCAGATTTATATAACAGCCCCCCGATTACGTAAGAATTGTCGATCAAACGTTAAAGATTTTCGTCAAAGTAAAATAAACCATGACAGCATTGAATTAGAGCTCAATTTCGTCTGCCCATTCTTATACGCTTAGGGTATCGTACATACCTAAACGTATAAGAATGGGCAGACGAAATTGAGCTCTAATTCAATGCAGTTATGGTTTATTTTACTTTGACGAAAATCTTTAACGTTTGATGGACAATTCTTACATGATTGGGGCCCAGGTGGGAACATAACGACGCATCGTGATAGAATAGTGCGTATTTTGTGTCATTTTACGGATGAAAAATTTTTGTTACAGTTTTTTTTTTGCTATAAAGCAATTAATTGTAGTTTGTTATCAAAGTGCTGCATACTCAATACCCCTTTATTTATCGACTGACAAAATTTAACTTTTTTTTTAATCAGGTCAGAACCTAAGTTTTTTTTTTTTTTTTTTTTAATCCACTACAAGTTAGCCCTTGACTGCGATCTCACCTGATGGTAAGTGATGATGCAGTCTAAGATGGTAGCGGGCTAACCTGTTAGAGGCATGGCAGTTAATTAAACCCATACCCCTATTTGGTTTCTACACGGCATCGTACCGGAACGCTAAATCGCTTGGCGGCACGTCTTTGCCGGTAGGGTGGTAACTAGCCACGGCCGAAGCCTTCCACCAGGCCAGACCAGGGAAATTTCAGAAATTATAAATTTTCCAAACCCTGCCGGGGATCGAACCCGGGACCTCCGACCGTTAAGGCAACAGCCCTCAACACTACGCCACGGAGGTCGTCAAAGTTTTTTTTTATCCACTACAAGTTAGCCCTTGACTGCGATCTCACCTGATGGTAAGTGATGATGCAGTCTAAGAAGTTATTTGGGTTTCATAAGGGATCATCCATAAAGTACGTCACACGTTAAGGGGGGGGAGGGGGTCGACGAAGCGTGACATTGTGTGACAAGGGGTGGGTGGGGTCCTAAGTTTAGTGACGTCACATTTCAAAATCGTTTACATCTAAATGCCAAAGTTTTCTAGATGTTTCTAGACGTAAAATTGCAAGATATGTGACGTCACTCTAAGGAAGGGGGTCTCACAAATGTGACCAACTGTGACAAGGACAGGGGAGGGGTCAAAAATCACGAAAATAGTGTGACGTACTTTATAGATGACCCTTAATGTCTTAAATTGAAAGAACTACTACTGGAATAATTTGGTTGTCTATCGGTAAGGGCCATCATAAGTGGTGGTGGATCGGTATACCCACACGGATAGCTTTGGTCTTTATAATCCATGAAATTGTTTCTGGTCTGGTCTAATGATGGTCTAATGGTTACCTGATGGTGATGATCCAGTCTAAGATGGTAGCGGGCTAACCTGTTAGGGGTTGTTCTAAATATAATATCCATACTAATATTATAAAAGCGAAAGTGTGTCTATCTTACTGTCTGTCTGCTATGATTTAACGGCCCATCTTTTCAACCACCACCTCCACCACTACAGCCCATTAACCTCCCACTGCTGGGTACAGGCCTCCACACTCATAAGAGAGAGGGAGTTAGAGCTTAGACCCACCACGCTGCTCCAACGGGTTGCACAATGGACATAGGACATAATTTAGGATTTCCGCGGAATTCAAAAAAATTTAACCCACTCGGTTGAAGTCGCAAGCATCATCTAGTTTTGTATAAGACCCTGTTCTCATTACTAGCTGCAACACAAACTTGTCTATGCGCCGTGCGACGGCCAGCTCTGCCGCGTTATCAACACTCTGCCCGAGGCACTTGGCTACTAACTAAATTCACCATTTGCATTGAAATGTATCCCCCAGACCGCCATCTTTGCGGGACATGGGACTGTACATGCAGAGTGGTGAAGCTAGGGTTTACACAAGACTGATATTAATAAAGTTCGCTTGTACCTAATATTTGTCCTAGACTCTAGAGTGTTTTGCTTGCGCTGAGCTTGCGGGGTTAAATCAGAGTCTGTTTATTTATTCTCTTTAAAACGTTTGTGATACTAATCTGAGTATCACAATACAATGAGTATGAGTACGAATCTTCGTACCTATATGTTGTGGTAACCTTATATCCTACATAAGTATACCTATTTGAACAGGTTAAACAGAGATGGGCATTGAAAGTGTAGCAGACAGACAGACACATTCTCGCATTAGTAAAATTATAATATGGATATTAATAATAATATGGTGATAGTGGTTAGGTGGTAAAAATATCAGTTAAAGTTAGTGTGTTGCAAGTATCTAATGGTATTCCGTTGAAATACAGTCATTTTGGCAAATAAATCCACATTCATATTAAAATTATAACTTTTATTTTATTTTATTGGTGATAGGCTTGCGCTTGACGACAATCATGCTTAGTGCAAAGCAATGATGAGGTCTAGGTTGGAACGCGCTTGCCTAGAAGATGCCTATTCACTCTTGCCTTGAAGGTACTTAACTTAACCCATCTGCAGGTACAACCAAGTACGACAAAATGTACAGATGTAAATTACATCTATAGGCTACTTTCTATCCCGGAAAATCAAAGAGATTTTCCTTTAAAATAAATTTTACCAAAATCCAAATGGACGAAGTTCCGGACGTGATCTAGATAACACCTAATATCTACTAATTAGTTATTCCTCACATTCGATAAAGTTATCCCACACATTAACATTAACATGCAAAACTTTAACCAACGGGTTTACCAAAAGATAACCATCCGGACCCATATTTAATGCGGTCCTTAACAATAGGGGACCCCAAACTTCCAGCCCAGCTCACTTCCCGTCCGCACATTGTAACCGCAATATGGCGTCACCTCGTTTTCACGGACACTACCTATGATTATCAGGACCCCTAGTAGGTACAAGCTTGCGCAACTCGAAAACTTTGACTGTTTTTGTAAATTCAGAATTAATTAAACCCAATTTAACGTTTAATTTGTAATTGATAAAGCCTATTACAAATTAACAACACACAACCTAAGAAATAGCATAAGCAACATCGAAGTAATTAACTTGTTATTTTCTTCAGATCATAGATTAGTTAGAGCCACTTTAAAGCTCCAAATACCTAAGAAATCAAGAAAAAATTTTAGCAAGCTACCAAAGAGCTTACTACTACGAGAGGAAGAAGTTTCCAGGTATATAGAACATCTTAATAACTGCATTGATACGATGAAGACAAGTGAAGAAAGTTCGATTCAAGGATTTTATGATAACATAATCCATGCGATATCCTCTAGCCAAACGCATGCACACATACCAACAAGTCAATCTAATAACGAGATTATACAAGATCGCACCAAAAAACTACTCGTCAGAAAATATGAGCTACAAAAAACTAAGCCAAAAACAAGAGCTATGAAAAACGAGCTAAGCGCTCTATATAAACTTAGCAGCAAATATTTAAAAATGGACTATGAAGAACATAGACAAAAAACAATTGAAAAACACTTACTAAGTACTGGCAGCATGAAAAGAGCATACAAGGAACTTAATCACCATAAAACTTGGATAACTAACCTGCGGAACTCTACCAATATGGTGCAAGATCGCAAGGAAATTCTCAAAATCGCAACAGAGTTTTACAAAGACCTATATAGCGAAGTAAACTGGGACTCAGACATGGTCATCGCAAACAAAAATGTAGAGCCAAGTTGCAACCTACACATTCCTTTCGACGTAATTGAAGTTTTAAATGCGATTAAACGATTAAAAAACGATAAAAGCCCAGGTTCAGATAACATATCTAACGAATCAATAAAGGCAGCGGGCATTAGCTTAGCAGGCCCTCTTACTAAATTATTCAACCATATCCTAGAATTAGGCATCACTCCTAGTCAATGGACAGAATCTACTATCATACTGCTATATAAAAAAGGAAATCCCGACAATATTGCCAACTATCGCCCGATAAGCTTATTACCATGCCTCTACAAACTTTTTGCTTCTTTAATAGAGAAAAGATTAAAGGAAAACATAGAGTCCAACCAACCAATCGAGCAAGCGGGATTCAGATCAGGATTTTCAACAATAGATAACATACATGCTGTCGAACTGCTAATAGAAAAATTTCAAGAATACAGGAAGCCTCTATATATGGCATTTATTGATTATCAGAAAGCATTTGATAGCTTGAAACATCAAATGATATGGAAGTCGCTACATATGCTAAACATAGACGAAAAATTTATTGCTATAATAAAATACCTTTACGAGAATAGTATCAGTAAGATCCGACTAGAATCAACAGGCCCACCGATTCCCATCAAGAGAGGAGTAAAGCAAGGGGACCCCTTGTCTCCAAAAATTTTTATAGCAGTGCTAGAGACAGTCCTCAGCTCATTAAAATGGGAAAAGCTGGGTATTTACATTCGAGGAAAATATCTCAACCACCTCAGATTTGCCGATGACATTGTCGTCTTCTCGGAAAATAGCACTCAAATGAAATACATGTTGGACTCATTGAGCAAGGCGAGTAAAGAGGCAGGACTGGAAATAAACTTTAACAAATCAAAGCTAATGACTAATAGTACCGAAATTCCAATAACGATAGAAAACACACAGATGGAGTATGTCAAGAAGTATATTTATTTGGGAAAACAAGTATCTTTCGACAGCAAAAACAACGAAGAGGAAATTGAGAGAAGGATTAAATTTGCCTGGAATAAATATTGGAGCCTAAAAGAGGTATTAAAAAGTAAAATGCCAATGAAAATCAAAAGAAATATTATGAATATTAATGTATTACCCACGCTAACGTATGGCTGCCAAACCTGGAAATTTACAGAAAAAGCGAAGAGAATGATAACGTCTTGCCAAAGGGCGATGGAAAGAAGCATCCTGAAAATCAGACGCCTACATAAAATCCGCCATTCCGTCATCAGAGAGCAGACCAAAATAATAGATGCCCTTTCCTACACACTAAAATCTAAATGGAAGTGGGCTGGCCATGTTGCTAGACTCGCTGACAATCGATGGACAATCACAGTAACGAGTTGGCCCGGCCCAAAAGGTACACGTGGTAGAGGTAGGCCGCATTATCGTTGGGATGATGACATCAAAAAAGTGGCGGGACCGAACTGTATGACCATAGCTAAGGATAGGGAGAAATGGGTTTCTCTGGAGGAGGCCTTGACCTGAAAAGGGTTCTTCATATTATAGTTATAACTAGTTTCTTAAAATAGTTTTAATTAATTACCTTATTTTGTATACTTACTTTCTAGTTATATTCTCCATTAATTGTAAACTTAATCTGAAGAAATAAAAGGCTTTTTTATTTTTATTTATTTTATTTATTACAAATTAAATTATTTTTTTGAAGACAAATAAGGCAGCCGTCTCTCTACTACCACTGATTTGCTGTGCCCCACCGAGGTTCCAATAAGGTTCCAATATTGTAATAAGAACTATAATATTCTACTGACATTATGTAAATGACTATAAGAATAATTGTATTGGAATGCATAATAAACAAAACGAAACGAAACGAACAAAAGGCTACGGAATTACAAACTATAAGGATACTAGCTGATGACCGCGACTTCGTCCGCGTGGATAGAGGTTTTTTTTGTTCCTGCAAGATCTCTTTGATTTTCCGGGATAAAATGTAGCCCATGTTTGTCATTCCAGACTATAATCTATCACTGTGCCAAATTTCATCCAAACCCGTTCTGCCGTTCTGGCGTGATTGAGTAACAAACATCCATCCATCCATACATCTATCCATCCATCCTAACTTTCGCATTTATAATATTAAAATAGATAACGCGTGCGGGATTCTGCTACAATTTACTAGACATTACGCTCAAAAACGTTTCATAAAATCAATAGTTTTCGAAATCGAACTTAACGTGAGTGAAACCACTTGCAAAAGCTAGCTATTATATCCCGGAACAGCCAATCAAATAGAGTATCCAAATACATAATCTTGCAATATCAATAGCGCGCTAGCAGGGACACGGCTATTTCTTGTTTTACTAGCCAATTATTGCGGCCCATCTGCGCTAAGCTCGTGTTTGTGGCTCAACAACTTCGAACTTAAATATTACAAATAGTGCATCTTACATCGTACGATACGATGAATCGTGTGGCGCAAAATGTAATTATAAGTCCGTCACTACTATTGGTCTAGCGAGATACAAGTTATCTCTTGTTTTAGTAGCCAGCGCATACCGAGTTCGGCAAATGGAGTCAAGGCGTCAAAATGTCAGCAAGTAGATTTAAATCGTAGCCTCGTAGCACAGCGATAAGGGGCGCATTGAGGGTGATTGTGGAAAATTCTGGGTGCATTCGCAGCGTGCCTCTGAAAATAACACATTGGTTGACGTATTGAGCCGCGCCGACCCGAGCCGAATCGAATCGCAATAATTAGCCATTTATATGAAACAATGTCAATTGGCGGCGTGCTGAAGTGTACTGAGTCGAGTCTATACGCATACAAAATAAATGCGAAATATTCTAATTCTATTCGACGCGATTCTGCTGTAGTTGACTCCAAGCCTTAATTTCATATAGATAGTACTATGGTTGATGAATACTCACATCGTAGAAGCCATATGAAAACATGATATAGAGATAGTGTGCAAGGAAGAACACTATACTATCTCTAGTTGCAATAGCCAATTACTGTTTCCGGCAATCTGCTCGGGTTTGCGGCCCAATAATTCTGATCTCAAATATTATGAACAACACAATTATATTGTACGATACGATAAATCGTACAGTGAGGTACACCATTGAAAAGATTAGCCTTTGATCATTTGATTAGTCTTTTAGTTATAATAAGACACTTACGGATAACGTACGGCGAGCAGTACAGTGAAAGCAACGCTACGTAGACTATATACTACTGTTTCTCTGAGGTCACGCGCTTTTTCAGAAAAAAGGCAAGGAAATTCTGAAAAAAGGCAGCTGATCATGACATTAAGCAATCAGTAAATAATCAAACTTTCTTTACTGCCGGAGTATTGCGGCATTTAAAACACATTCGAAACTGAAAGAAAACCTGCTGGTAACAGTCGGGTAAAAAAAAAAGTCGTCAGATAAGTCGTGCAGTATAAAATATTTACTAAAACCCAGTCGCTATTGTAGTTTGGATGTGTCTAACAAACAAACCGCCCGCATCCAGCAGCCCGTATTCAACTGCACTTAGAAACACAGTCTGTTACTAACAGTGTACCTGGCTGCAGATATTGCTCTTAATTGGCTATTAGTACATGTTTTTTTACAGTCTAGCGCTTAACTGCAATCAAGTATCAATCAAAGTATCAATCTAGCTGACAAGTAGTGCAGTACAGACTAATGATACGATTCCAATTTCCACCCAAATCGTGTGCAGAAAATTAATTGATTGCGAACAATTTTTGGAAGCGCCAGCGACGCAACAGCGCGTCTCAAATCAATCAAATTATACATCGCGGCAGAGTACGTGCTTTTTTATGTTTACATTACAATACAAAACTTTTTATTCAAGTAGACTTCGACAAGCCATCGCTTGCTTAGCCTTTGATTGTCCATCAAGAGAAACATCCGTTAAACAAGCAAAAGCAAGAATTTTACCTTGGCTCGCTTCATTGGATTACAACGCCACGGAAAAACTTTTCTTACACTTAACATAAGGGCATTCATCATTTTTCATTTATCATTATTTATTGTTAATTAGAAATTACCTATGTTATTTTAAAAATGCAACAAAAATGTTAAAATACCGAGCGACAATTGCGTTCTGTGATACTTTCATTGTTTAATGCGACATAGGTACCCACGATACAGGATTACCTAGTGTGGGTACCATAGGATATAAGGAAAAATTGTCATAGTTGTTTCTGTTAAATAAACATTTTTCATTTTTTTTTTTTCATTTATGCCGCAGCCCGCACACTATGTAGTCACCATCATCATCATCCTCATCCTCAACCGATAGACGTCCACGGCTGGGCATAGGCATCTTGCAAGGATTTCCACACGCCGCGGTCTTGCGCCGCCTGGATCCCTGCGACTCTCCTAATGTCGTCCGTCCAGCGAGTAGGGGGTCTGCCAACGCTGCGTTTTCCAGTGCGTGGTCGCCAATCCAGCACTTTGGGACCCCAGCGTCTATCGGTTCTTTCAACTATGTGCCCCGCCCATTGTCACTTCAGCTTCGCAACACGTCGAGTAATGTCGGTTACTTTAGTTCTTCTGCGGATCTCCTCATTTCTGATTTGATCGCGCAAAGAAACCCCGAGCATTTCTCTCTCCATCGCCCGCTGAGTGACCCTGAGCTTTCTTAACTTTGTAGTAGAGTGCCGCATTGTGCCGCGCACTGGTAGAATCTACTGGTGGTAGGCTACCACCAGTAGATTCTGCTGTCATATAAGTAACATCCTACCAATATGACAGCAGAAAAGGCTCAATCCGCACTTACCTAGCGTGGTAGACTATCCTCATTTTGAGAGAAGACTCGTGCCCATGGGGGCCAGCGTGACGATGAAAATATCAATGAATTAATTAAGAGAAGATTCCTTTTATTAACATGACATATTGCCTGAAAGTTCCCAATATGACTGGATCAAAACTAATATCAACTACTTCTTAACTGTGTCAAAGTTCCAAGTATGTATGACCGGAATCCAGAACACTCGTACCTACCTAATATTCCCAAATCATCACAGTTCAGTTCACACAAGTGAAGTTTGAACTACTACCACAGGGTAGATACACCTACACGTTCTAATTTCAAACTTAAGCCACTTACATAATTCGAGTAGCGTATTCAAAATTAGACCGAACATTTCGCTTCGATGCAAATACAGCACGTACAGTAATATCTGCTGAGTCTGTTTCCGCCTCTGTGCCTCTGATGTCAACTTTGCCTGTAATCCTGACATTTGTTGGAATATTTAAACCAACTTCCCTCGACGAGGAGGTGCTTTGCTCAAGGTTGTCTATTTGCCACAGTGTTTAGCCAGTTGGTCAAAAAGATATTATCGTGGAAAGTCATTGATTTATGCGATAATTGGCAACGTCCTTGGCGCAGTGGTAAACGCTGTATAAGTGCGATTACCCGGGTTATATTCCAACCAATCGGAAGTATGGGTTTAATTATACCTGCCAGATTATCCCGCTTCCATAAAGATATCTCCATAAAGACTGCATCTATTCGCAGAAATAAAAACGAATTTTTCAATTTCAATTTCAATTTGTTTATTCAAAAAGTTTACAAAAACCACACAAATATACCTAATTCTACAATACACTTCTAGAAAACTTACTAAGATATAAAAACATAAAAATAACATGAAAGTTGGACTTACATAATAATTTGGCCATTTGCGTGAGTGGTAGGTCTGACTCCTAACTAGTTGCCTGTATTTAGGATGTCATTCCCGATTCCCGCGGAGCTTAGGGCTTTGCAAGTTATACAACCTGTTTTGTAATATTATACACTAATAGGTCTATTTGATATCCTAACAAGTTATGTATTTCAAAGTCGTTGCAATATTACATTCATGAAAAGTACCTACGCTATGGCGGTCCAGATTTATAATAGGCTACCAGCTGACTTCCAAAAATTGACTTTAAATAATATGTTAAAGTGCAAACTCAATAAATTACTATTAGAAAAATGTTATCATGATGTGAAAGAATATTTAAAACAATGATGGGAAGGAATACCTATAATAAAATTGTATAGGCTATAAGTATTGACATTTTTATTTTTGATCGTGTTGTATTTCTAATTTCTCTGACATTGTTTTTGTTGGACATTGGTTAATTTTATATTGAATTAAATTGAATTATTTGATATTTTTTAGCTTAAGTCCTAATAATTTATTTATTTACTTACCTACTGATTATTATTATACTTAATATTTGCACACTATTAATTTAGTTGAATGTTTATGAACACACTGTAGTATTTAACCATCATTATGTACAAACATTCTGGCAAATAAATGATTGTTTATTTATTTATTTATTTATCATCCATTGATACCAGGTGACTGCAGTCAAGGGCTAACTTACCTGCTGAAGCGCCGGCTTGGTGATTCCTCTGGTACTAAATAAATAAATAAATGAATAAATAAAATAAATAAATCTTTATTTAGGGTTTCAAATAACACAGAAAAAACAAAACAAACAAATTACAAAAATAGAAATAAAAAGAAAATAAAACTTTTAGACTAACTACAAATGTTTATTGGCAGCGATAAACACATAACACACACGCACACACATAACAACACACGTGGTAGGTCACTTGACGATTCAAAAGTACTTGAAAAAGTTTAGTTGAATAAAAAACATTTGAATTTTGAATTTTAACATCAGGTGACCCACCTATTGTTTGCCATTTAGTTGCTATTTATATAAAGAAAACTTAAATATATTTATTACTCATATTAATTATAGGTAATTATACTCAGTGCTTTCTTCTCGTGGACGTGTTGTTTGGCAGCCTCTATGGACAAAACAACGGTTATTTCGTATGCAAATGGAAACATTGGCGAGTTACAACTAACGCAGTTTATTAGTCAATTCGCGAGCTTTACATTAACATTTACCCATGCTTTATTATAGAATTTAGTATCAAAACATTGAGAGAGATGCTGCGCAAGTTTAAACCATATCACTGAGTCTTAGGGTTTAAAGTCTTTGAAAACTGAGATTACAGAAGGTATTTCCTGTAATCTCAGTGTACCAGCGTTGAGGTGGCATTATGATATTGTGGTATTATAAGAACCTGGTATTCTTCTATGGAGGGTCATGATCGTCATTGTTATCATCTCATAAACTCTGAGCTATCCTCTCAGAATGAGAAGAGATAACGCCACATACTTAGTCCACCATACTCTTGATGTGTAGACTCGCAGACCTTAATAGCATTACTAAGAACTCTCGGCCCTCACGATGCTTTCTCTCCTTAACTCCAAAAATTAAAATTGCATGTCCGGGAATCGAACCTCCGACTATGCAAATAGGAATCCGGGCAAATAAACCACTAGGCTATCGCCACTATTCGCACAGTATTTCATTACAAACATTAAAAATGCGAAAGTGTGTCTGTCTGTCTGTCTGTCTACTACGCTTTCACTGCCCATCTTTTCAACCGATTTTGGTGTTGGTTGCATCCCGGGGAAGGACGTAAGCTACTTTTTATCTCGGAAAATTAAGGAATCCCGAGGGAATAAAAAACTTAAACCACGCGGACGAAGTCGTGGGCATCGTCTAGTTTCATTATAACTACAAAATTGTATTCTTACCTTTTATATAAACAATACTAGTAGTAGCCTATGTGTTATTCTATCTCTGTGCCAAATTTCATCCAGATCCGTTCAGCCGTTCTGGCATGATTGAGTAACAAACATCCATCCATCCATTCAAACTTTCACATTTTCGAACCGCTAGGGTGTGGAACACCCTCCCAGCGCACGTGTTTCCTGCCACGTATAACTTAAGTACCTTCAAGGCAAGAGTGACCTCATCATTGCTTTGCACTAAGCATGATTGTCGTCAAGCGCAAGCCTATCTCACAATAAAAAAACCATTTATAATATTAGTATAGAAGTATAGATGCTCTCCTTGAGATCTGCTCATGAATTTCCAAAAAGCCATCGAAAGGCATTAACTGAAGATGCCCGAAGACGCCCGCCGTCGAGGCGTCATCCCTGGATGGCTCTTCATTGATTTATGCCGAGACCTTTAGGATATTGGGTCTTCAGTTATTTGACTTAGCCTTTTGACTGCTGAATTTATCCATAATTGATTCTGAGAAATCTCCAGTTTCAAAGATGCTATCAATAGCGCTTTAAATATCCGTAATATAAATTAGAATAATCCGCTTTTGAATATAAATTAGATAGATAGATAGATAGATAAAACTCTTTATTACACACACTTTACGTAAATAAAGACAATAAAAATAAAACACTAATTACAATACGTAAGCCTTTAATGAAAAAATAAAAAAGGATAAAAGATAAAACAGAAGGGTGCAAAGGCGGTCTTATTGCTAAGACAGATTAGATAATAATATCACCTAAATGATAAGGATCTGGTATAATGTTCTCAAAGGCGTGTGACGTCTGTAAATCTGTAGCTACATGGCCAGCGTGGTGGACTCTGGCTGAAATACTTTTCATTTTGAGAGGAAATAAAAAAATATGTAAGAGGTAAGTAACATCTAGTTTTAATATTTTATAAATATGCGTGGATTAAGGATTTTGATTCCCGCATGAACTCTTTAATTTTCCGGAATAAAATATTATAGTCTGTGGGTTAATTCAGGTTATAAACTATCTCCTTTTCATAGTTCAGCCAAATCGGTGGTTGTGATATGAAGGATTAACAAACATCACAACATACAAACTTACGAACATCAACTAAACCTAATAAAAACGGCATTATTTTGTTAAAAACTCTTTCACATTCCGGACTAAAATGTATCCTGTGTGTTAATTCAGTTTTTAAGCTATCTTCTTTCCAAATTTCAGCCAAATCTGTTTAGTGGTTGTGGCATAAAGGTTTAACAATCATCACAACAAACAAACTTACAAACATCAACTAAACCTAATAAAAACGACAATATTTTGTTAAATAGGCATTTTAGGCATCTTCTAGGCAAGCGCGTCCCATCTTAGGCCGCATCATCACTTACCATCAGGTGTGATTGTGGTCAAGCGTAAGCCTATACTGAATTAAAAAAAAAAATTGTTGATTATTATAGGCAAGCTCGTGCCAGTTAAGTTACCAATAAGTATTGTAATAGCGTAAAACTATACTTTCCTCTTTTCACCGAGTCACTTTTCAGGTTTAAATCCAGCCGTCGATTAATCTTATTAATGAAGCAAACCACGTCAGACAGGTAGGGAAGAATGCTTTTATTTTCAGCGCCAGAATACAATATCGTTCCCGGGGTGGATTTGGAAACGCTTTTAGCAAGATAGCACGCAGAGGGAATTTTTTAAGGTAATTACTTGCCAAGCGCTGTGCCGTTAGTTCGTTTCTTGAAAAGTATTTTTCGTGAAAAGTAATTGATTGGAAAATAAGCGATGCGGTTATTTGCAGTTGGAAGTTTAAATTTCGGTCTCCACAGGAATAGGGATGATGACAACTCAATCAAATCAGCAACTCTTTATCAAACATAAAAACGCACTTCTAGTATAGAAGTTGTATGAAATTCACAGTTGTAACGTCATAAAATTTCAAGTTTTTTTTTTTCCTCTAATATAATATATTTTAAAATGGTTATCAAACTTAAAACTAACCGAGGATGTGAATTTTAGGTCTTTTGGAAGACCCTCTATTTAATAATCAGTTAGATTTTTTTTTTTTTGATATAGGCATCATCCCTGTTCTTTTTACGGCCCATCCGTGAAATGAACCGTTTCTGAAGAATTTTGGTACAGTACGGTTTCCGTCCCGGGGACGAACATTGGGTACAATTAATCCGGGTTCCGGATTTTTTTTTAAAAAAAAGGATGTACCTAGGTACCAACTTTGAATCAATATACCTACTTATTTAAAACTAGCTGATGCCCGCGACTTCGCCCGCGTAGTTTAAGTTTTTTAATTAGTCTATGTCACTCTCCAGGTCCTCAACTATACCCATGACAAAAATCAAGTCGATCCGTTGCTTCGTTGCGGCGTGATTGAAGGACAAATCAACAAACAAACACACTTTCGTATTTATAATATTAGTATGATGATTTCAATTAAGTACATATTCGTAGTAAGTGTAGTCGCGATTTAAAGGGAGCCTACCCTTTACATCGCGCCTACATTTTTCTATCGAAAAATTTGAGTTTAAAAATTCGTTGCGGTCTGCAGTGAGACTGGTGGTAGGTGGTTAAGGGTTAATTAATATATTTTGAATTTCATAATCGCGCCTACATTTTTCAATTTTCTAATTATTAAGTCAAATAAATAATTAATTTACAATCTAATTATATTCATATATAATATATATATATATATATATATATATATATATATATATATATATATATATATATATTATATATATATATATATTATATTAAAAATACTTCAAGACTTGGTGGAGTGACGTCAAACCACCAAGTCTTGAAGTATTTTTAATATTTTTCTTCCCAAAAATTGGAGGTGAACATATCTCTTAACAGATGGCATTTTTTAAAGACAAAAAATCGGTATACATACAGCAAAAAATGTACCGAAAGTCGCGATGTTATGTGCGAAGAGGTGTCGGAAAATCATTTTTATAGTAGGTTTAAGTAAAGATTTTTAACAATGTCATCTCCAAAAATTGAAGATAAAGGATCAATCTATGTGTAGTAATTTTTAGTTTCATTTTATTTTGTCCGACTTAGTCACAAAATGTACCGACAGTTCTAATCATCATTCTAATATATTTTAACGGATTTGCGGAAATACACCCTTAAATGATGATGATGATGATTATAATTTTTGGAATAGGATACCCTTTCTGGTATCCTACTAATTCAATTGATATTCGGCGATGCATAATAATAAAATAATTAAGCCATCTATTAGCTATCTATATTACACTCGAAGCTAGTAGCTACAGTTACAGAAGCTACTCGTACTCGTCTTTGGAACTCCCTTCCTGAACAAATTAGGGAAAGTCAGTCAGTTCATATTATCAAATAAATATTATAAATGCGAAAGTTTGGATGGATGTATGGATGTATGGATGTATGGATGTGTGGATGTATGGATGTTTGTTACTCAATCGCGCTCCAACGGCTGAACGGCCGTTATAAATATATATTATATTATATTAATTTACTAGAGGATGCTCGCGACTTCGTTCGCGTGGCATAAGTTTTTTTTAATTCCCACAGGCACTCCTTAATTTGCCGGGATAAATCCTATATATATATCACTCTCCAGGTCCTCAACTATACCCATGCAAAAAATCACGTTGATCCGTTGCTCTGTTGCGGCGTGATTGAAGGACAAACTCTCTATTTAACGTCCTTGGGGATAAAATTTTCAAAAACTGTGAAACACGTATTTTTTTTATTTTAAACCAGAAGCCCAAATACCAACTTTCATGGTTATAACTTGAAAAATGAAGGACTTTCCAACAAACTTTCAACCCCTATTTAACGCCTTTGGGGGTAGAATTTTCAAAAACTGTGAAACACGTATTTCTTTATTTTTAACCAGAAGCTCAAATACCAAGTTTCATGGATTTAGCTTGAGAAATGACGGACTTTCATACAAACTTTCACCCCCTATTTCACCCCCTTAGGGGTGGAATTTTGAAAAATCCTTCCTTAGTGAGCGCCTACGTCACAAAAGGAACCTACTGTCAAAATTTCAAGTTTCTAACCCCAGCGGTTTAGGCTGTGCGTTGATATATAAGTCAGTCAGTCAGTCAGTCAGTCAGTCAGTCAGGACTTTGAATTTTATATATATAGATTTATTGTGTATTTATATGTTTATGTATTGTATACATATATGTATTTAGTTTGTTTGTGTAAGTAGCGTCATTTTTTTTTAATAATACAGTACCTTTATCAATTTTTTAAGTAAATATTGTAGAATTTTATAATTTCAATAAAATATATTATTTTAGTAGGTACTGGTAGGTAGGTAGGTTTTCATTGCCATGATATTTTTTTCTTTCCTTCTATCTTGTGTACCTACGTTATAGGTCAGGCTTATTAAAAAGAAAACACTAAAATTGTTTAAGTACAAGAGCAGCCGTTTTCCGGGATGGGCGGAAATGACGTCAGAGCGGGTACTGGCGGGCACGCTTTTAATGAAAGCTGAGAACCACTCTCGCGGGGCCACTAGCAACGCGGGGCTTGAAGCAATTAGGAACAATAGCATGTTGTTGTTTTAAAATACTTTTCTTTTTTTTTATATCATGCCAAGTTATGAGATCTGCCTTTAATCTTCATTTAGCAGTTTCGATTTCACGGGAAATCCAGTTTCCTCATTCAGATTTCACTAATACTACTAAAGACAAATAAAGAAAGAAAAACCGTCCGAGACAAACGAGTATTATTTTTATCGTGAAAAATTAAATAGTTCCTGAAGAATAAAAATATTGTAATCCGTGCAGATAAATGTAATCGCAAATATAATTTAGTTTTACATAAACACACCATAGTTAAGTTTGTAAGCTTTTAAGCACAAAGGTAAAGTATTAAATACGAAACTCGTTTTAATTAATTATGTAGCTATGAACCTGATATTTTTAATTACAACGCAGTTATTTAATTTGGAAGCGCCACAATTTCTAGGATCATATTATTGCGGTACGAAATAATAGTCGAAATAAATACGTCTTTATCAACGTTCAACACAATAACTGAAACCACGGAACTTTATTAAAAAATCGAAATGAGGACGGACAACGAGTTTTATTTATTCAGCGAAATTTGTAATGAAATATATCGTATTTCAAAAGTTTCATTTATTTCGTTTAAAACAAGTTTATTATTCCCAATATTCTGTGTCGCAGCCCAAAAGCTTATAAACAAATAGGTATTAAAATCATTTCATTTTTTTTGTTTTCTATCTTACTTGAATCTTTATGATATTCGAATCGTAAGATACTTGTAATTATAAATAAGGCATAGAACTCTAATTTACTATAACTAACTTACTTTTTAACTAGATTAGTTGGCGTTTGGCACAGCAAAATAACTGGCATTGATATTTATTTGAATCTGGAAATAACTAGTTACCCCCGTACATAACAACCAACGAAAAATTTAATTATTTGAAATTTTCTGTTTTGACGTGAATTTTACAGACAGGGAGAGGACATTACAACCAGTGATCTAGGTTACTCAGCAGATAGTGGAATACGAAAGTGACAAATCTCTAGTCGAGCACTAGGCAATGCTTGGCGTGCAGCATTCATCTCAATCACATTAATGTTAATATAGACAAGCATAATGAGTGATAGTCGCTAGGACTACAGAGATAGTTTGCATCCCGGGGAAGGACATAGGCTACTTTTTATTCCGGAAAATTAAGGAGATTCCGCGGAAACGTACATCAACGCAGACGAAGTCGCGGGCATCATCACTATTTTGAAATAAGAGCATCAACGATGTCACTGTGTGTTTGTTTATTGGTTTGTCCTTCAATCGCGCTGCAACAAAGCAACGGATCGACGTGATTTTTGCATGGGTATCTAAGTTGAGGACTTGGAGAGTGACTTTTTATCGCGGAAAATTAAGGAGTTTCAGCGGAGATAAAAAAACGTACATCCACGCAGACGAAGTCGCGGGCATCATCTAGTACACTATAAGCATTTCAACTAGGGTTGTAACGAAACCTCGCCTCCGCCTCCGTAAGTGCGGAACTTTCGCAAGAAATCGTACCTCCGCTTCAGCATCCGCCTCCACCGGTTTTTTGCGGAGTTGTAACGGAGGTTTATTTACGTTGACTTACAAGTCGCGCCAGCAAGGTCAATACCAAGTAAACAATTATTTAGTGGAGCTGGTTTAATTTATGATCCTCTGAGAAATCGATTTTAAGGTGTTTACTTTATGTTTCTTTATTAAATCACGAATTAGTATTTTTTTCCACCTCCACCTCCGCCTACGTTAACCTCCGCATCTGCGGAGGCAAAGCCCCTTCATCTCCGCATCCACCTCTGCTTCCCTAAGAACGCCTCCGTTACAACACTAATTTCAACTGTACGTCAAAGTAATTAAGCAGAGTAAGAGTTGATAAAAAATAAAATGTCTCAGCTCTACTCCACTCTGTATTCACCTACAACTTAAGGCTTATTTCACGTTAATTCGCAAAAACAATAACACATTTAATGTCGCTTTCTTAGTGGCCCTAAGTGATTCTTAGCGGCTAGGAAATGGAATGTAAAGTGCACGGAGCTTCCGCAAAACACACGTTTCGTGTTACCCAAACTAAAAAGGCCAGTATTGCCATTAAGAGCAGTATCTATCTCTTGAGTTGAGTGTAGAAAATCATTTACTTTATAGTTACAGACTATAGCAGTTATGTTTTAATATTGCAGTTTTATATGGCGTACCTTGACGTTCCTAAAATAAGGATTATAATTTGAAAACAAGAGGGTTAAAAGTGTTAATATAATACTGTTTTAAGCAATGGTAGTAAGCACTAAGCACCCAGTAAAGGTTTTGACGTCATGAGGTTGTATGGAGCTGAGCCCACTTATGCGGCGCGGCACGGAGAATGCACTGCGAGACGCGGCCCCGTACAAACTCATGCAAATATTATTTGCCGCAACGTGCCGCGCCGGCCCATGCATCTCAGGATTCTCAGGTGAGGGTAGACCTTAATTTTCCTAGGTGAGCGACAAAAGTGACGCAACTTAGCAACGGCTTACGAGAAAATAAAAAAATACTAACAATTAACTACGTAGGCCACGTGAAAGGTCAGCTACTATACTGGTTTCTGTCGCGTAGCGTCGTATCGTGTCGTGATGTAACGTTTATTAGGTCACCTAGGTCAACGGGTAAGCGCTATGTTTATTTGTGCCCCGGGATCGATCTCAGGCAGGTTCAATATGTTTTTTTTGGAGTGAAAACTTCTTTAGCCGCGTTGAGCATTTTTTGGTAAGGGGTAAACTTGTGGATTCGCGTCACCGACACCGACACCGACACCTCGCTCGCGTTGTTACGAAGACAAAAGGTTAAATATAAATATACTACATTCGTATATAACCTTTAATGCCTAAGGTTTATATTTTTATTTTTTTTAAATAATTAAAAAAAATATTTTAAATATTCGTTTTCACTTCTATCGGCAATTTTTTAAATTATCTTTCGTCTTGTCTGGTGGGTGCAGGCCGAGTTGCCCGGATCCTGCTTCGAACTTAAAGCTAAGCACACATATATATCTTTACCACACTCATTTTCAAAGCTATAAAAAATATCACATTATTGTTCGGAATCGTACCTACTCGAAACACCACTACAGCCCATTAACGTCCCACTGCTGGGCACAGGCCTCCACTCTCATAGGAGAGTGGGAATTAGAGCTTAGACCCACCACGCTGCTCCAATGCGTGTTGCCGGGCTTTAACGACTATTATCATGTTAGTGATAATAACCGGGACCGACGGCTTAACGTGCTCTCCGAGGCACGGGGGTGAAACACCACCAACTTCCTAACTCCGGGCTAGTACCACAGCTAGTACTGAGAATAATTTCTAGACAGAAAAACCCAATACTTTACTATGGCCCGACCCGGGACTCGAACCCGGGACCTCGTCGGCCGCAGTTGACCATGCTAACCACTAGACCAACGAGGCAGTCACTCGAAACACATGCTCTCAATAATTCACAACTCCGCTGCAGGAATAGCTAAAAGCAAAATATAGTACACAAAAAGGTTTCCTTTTAACGAAATCATAAAAACAATTCACTCCCATACTAATAACTAGAGAATGGCCAACGTTAAGCTTACGAACTGCGTACAACAGAACCTTTAATTGTGCACGCTATTATAATACTTATTTCATTCCAATAGAGGTTGGTTTTCGTTGATGATATTGTGGTGTACTAGGTTAAGTTAGGGTATACATGCGAAATAAGTTGTCATAATAAAACATGGCGTGTAAGTGTTTCATGTGTGCAGACTCATTAATATGGAAAATACGGGACCATTTTTTGTTAAATATCGCTGTTTAAATTGTTTATATAGCCAACTAGCTGATGCCCGCGACTTCGCCCGCGTGTTTTAAGTTTTTTTGATTCCCGCGGGAACTGCTTAATTTTCCGGGATAAAAAGTAGCCTATGTCACTCTTCAGGACCTCAATTATACCCACGCCAAAAATCACGTTGATCCGTTCCTCCGTTGCGGCGTGATTGAAGGACAAACCAACCAACAAACACACTTTCGCATTTATAATATTAGTATGATATAATTTACTGTATCTCACTTTACCGATAGATCTAATAAATAAAATATAAACTCTACGGTTTTCCATTTTCTAATTAAAGTCGAGTCAGAGGCCTTATTATAATACTAGCTGATGCCCGCGACTTCGTCCGCGTGGATTAAGGTTTTTCGATTCCCGCGGGAACTCTTTAATTTTCCGGGATAAAAAGTAGCCTATGTGCTATTCCAGACTACAATCTATCTCTGTGCCAAATTTCATCCAGATCCGTTCAGCCGTTAGAGCGTGATTGAGTAACAAACATCCATCCATACATCCATCCAAACTTTCGCATTTATAATATTTATTTGATTCGAAATGGTTAATAGTTATTACCTACTGATATAAACACTTATTGAACGTCATTTGTTGAATATAACAACATACATATTCAATAGGGATGTTTCCTATGGCTTCCAAAAGAGCTAAAATTCACATCCTCGGTTAGTTTTAAGTTGGATAACGATTTTAAACTATAGATTAAAGAAAAAAATTGCGATGAAATTTGATGACGTCACAACTACTTTTCCATACTAGAACCGCGTTTGATAAAGAGTTGCTGATTTGATTGAGTTGTCATCATCCCTATTGTGGCGTAATAGACCAAGATCCCGCAACGATTAGACCTACGTTATTTTATTAAAGCTGAATTTTTTTGTATGTATGTCTCTAATAGAGGTATAAACGATCCCCGACTATGAAGTTTGGATCGCGGTTGCTTTGGAAGCAAAAAGGTGGCACCTCAAATTCGTTAAAGCATTTAGCTCTGTTTTTTTTATATTTTGCTTTGGAATAATATTAGAAACCAGGTTGTCCATTGTCAGACACCTAGTACGATTGCAACCCCCTGTCAGACACCCTGTTGTTTTATAATTTAAGAGTCCAAGACTCCAAGATCCAAACTTCATAATCGGGGATCGTTTATACCTCTATTAGAGACATACATACAAAAAAATCAGCTTTAATAAAATAACGTAGGTCTGATCGTCGCGGGATCTTGCTCTATAAATTAAAGTTATTAACGCCGCGTTTGTTAACATTATAACACAGCGTGTGTTTTCCTACAATGATGGTGTGTCGGCTCATATTTGCTTCAAACTAAAAAGCCATTTATTTACGCAATATAAGTAAACAGATCCGACAAAAAATGTCCTGGGGCTGTGAAAATGCACGATAACTCATACCCTGGGAGCTGGCAGGAAAATTTATGAAGGTATTTTATGAAAGCTGAAAGTCTGTAACAATAATATAACCTCCTCTATCTCATAAGTACTAAACTTAGACCTGAGTCCTGACGGCCGATCCGTATTGGATTCTGACATTTTAAATGATACCGCCATTGAAATAGAGTATAGGTACTAAAATTTTACATCAATGGATACCGCCCGTTAGTTTTACTATTGCGTAAGTGCGCGTGCCCCGTCAATAATAAAGATTTAAAAAAAAAAGTGTGCGTGCCTCGCACATTTATTTAAACGTGTACTTAATTATCTTGGAAATTTATACAGATAGGACTTTAACACAACCATGCGACACACGCACTCGTGAATTGCAAGAACTGAGTATACCTTCCACAAGCTCTAGGCCTGCCATGGGGTAAGCGGAATACGCTGGAAATGAAAACCATTTGCATCTGTCGTCCGTTTTGTTCTGATTGTGTATATTTTTGTGACAGTTTGCTACGCCTAGTTTGCGTTGCGGCTTAGTCCCCTCCGGACGTGGCACGATTTTTATAGTTTGCAATTTATATTGTTTAGCTACTATCTATAGTCTATACTAAAAAAAAAAAAAATATTAATTATAAATGCGAAGTTTGAATGGATGGATGTTTGTTACTCAATCACGCCAGAACGGCTGGGCCGATCTGAATGAAATTTGGCAGAGAGATAGAAAAACACTTCTTTTTTTCTTCTTGCCCTTTTCCCACGCTATGTGGGGCCGGCACAACATGTTTTCTTCTTCCACTCACTTCTGTTATCCGTCAATCTTTCATTCACCCCTTTTATACGCATATATTCTTTTACACAATCCATCCATCTTTTCTTTGGTCTCCCTCTACTCTTTTTTCCTTCTACATGCATATCTATCATTCTTCTCGTAATATGCCTTTCTTCCCTCCGCATTACATGACCATACCATGCTAGCCTATTACTCCTCATCTTTTCTATCACTGGCGCTACTTTCAAACTTCCCCATATATATTCATTCCTAATCTTATCCATTCTAGTCACACCACACATCCATCTCAACATTCGCATTTCGGTCGCATGTACTTTTCTTTCAAAAGTAAGTAGGGGAGACCGGGGTTGGTTGGCTATAGGGGCAGGTAGACTAATCAACAATAACTCGCCACTATCACGTGTTTTTCATCAACCAATTATGAGTGACGATGCCTCCCCGCGACCCGCTAACTTGTGCGAAGTGAGCGGCCGCAGTCGCGCGGGGTTCGTGAGTGGCATCACATTTTGTATTTTAGGTCTAGGTAAGTAACTTTTTTCGTTCGTACTTTTTTTGTGATCGTATCTATGGATCTGTTAGAAACAATGTAGTTGTTATGCCTAATGTAAATATGATAGTTTTATTCTATATTACACTGTATTGCTTCCATGTTAGTGCCAGAGTTTGCATATGATACGCAGGTAAAATTCAAAATGGCGCCAGGGGTTGGTTGACCAATTTTTTTCGGGGTAGGTAGACTTATTAGTTTAGTTATTAAAAAAAAGTTATTCTTTAACATAAGTATAAAGTTTTATACTTATTTTAAAGAATTGTGTGGGCTAATGGTTAATGTGCATCATCAATGTAAACACTATTATGGTCACTCTCACATACTAAATTACAGTTGTATTTTTACAGAAAATGAGGACGTACATAAGAAAATCTGAAAGGGGTGATGTACGAAATATATCCTAGAAAGAGCTTGCCACGCAGTAATCTTCGCTATTAATAGCATAAACGCCACATCAAAGAAATACCGAATTCCATACAAAACGTTGCATCGTAATATAACTAAACTTAAACAAAAGCTAGAAAATAATCCGAACCTCAGGAGAGCAGATTTGACCCTGGACACGGCGGGGTACATAAAAATAAAAGTTTATGATAATCACTAATTCAAAGATGATAATAATTTGTTACTAGATATACTTAAAAACTCTAATAAGAGACTGATTGTTCTATTTTCATTATTAAGTTAAAGTTTCTATCATTTAGTACATTTTAATGTTTTATTTTATACTTATCCTCTTTATTTACACTAATTACTGCCTAGGTCAACCTACCCCATGCTTATGGTCAACTTACCCCGGATATGGGGTAGGTTGACCAAGCATCAGGGGTTTAGAAAATCGACTAAATAAGTATTATAATGATACATAATATATAGGTTATAGATTAGTATTTTAGGTACCTGAATAACTCTTTTATCTGTATCAACTGTTGTTTTTGTTATATTATGTTAAAAATCAGAGATATACGAGCTTAAGTGAAAAGTTAGTCAACCATCCCCGGTCTCCCCTAAGTAAGTGTTTGGAAAAACACTTATGCTACTTTATATCCCGGATCAGAGTTGTCGCGGGAACCAAAAAACCTCAATCCCCACGAGCGGAATCTCGGGTATCAGTTAGTTTAATTCCAACTATTTTCTAATATATTATAATATTATACTTAGCTCATTCTTTCCTAGGTGAATTTCTCTGCGTGAATTAAGGTTTTTGATCCCCGCAGGATCTCCTCAATTTTCCAGGACAAAATGTAGATAAGCGATCTCCAATCCAAATTTCAGTCAAAACAGATCTGTCATTGTGGCATGAAGGACTCTTCTAACGCCACAATCCATCCGAACTATACTTAACATTATTGTTTGTTGTGTTTCTGAAATGAAAATACGGGTCTTGATAGACGGTCAGACAGTCAGACGGATAACGAAATGATTCTATAAAGGTATTTCCTTTTCAGGTACGGAACCCTAAAAATACGTCAACACAGTCGCAGATAGAAATTACTCACTATTTTTATTGCCACTACAACAAAAGCCACAATACTGAGATATCGTACCCCTGTGCGGCCTTTCGTACATTCCTGTAAGCGAACGTTTCCTCGCAAATATTTCTCTCTATCCTACGAACACACTTCAGACTTTTTGTTTCGAAAATTTTTGTCGTGTCAAGCACAAAAAATCTGAAAAAAAAGCCGAGGTGCATTGACACAGATTAAGCTATTACCAAGCTGAAGTGGCAGTCCTCAGGGCATACTTGCACCGAATATTCTTCAGTATGACGAAATATTTCAAGAGGTTATCTATATCAGTATTCCATACTCGAAAGTAAAACCAACACTGTTGGAATCGTTCTAATATGAAAAGTATTTGACTTTCCGGAATATTAATTTTAGCATAGGTACCTTTTTTTACAGTTCGAAGCAGCAATCGTAAAAGAAGAAGACTTTCAAGTTCCCACAGTGCGGGAATGGCGAGCTTATGTTAACAGCTCTTATGGTACAACAGTTTCACCACTAAGTGGACAGGACGACATTAAACAAGTTGCTGCAACCAAGACCGTGGTGATACAAAACCCTACAAGAGACCTAATTGTCCAGCATGAGACTTCTTTCGATCCATGAGGTCAACGGCGCACTTTTATAATATTCAAAAACAAAATGTCGTAGTATTCACAACAATTTGTCTTGAGACATATCGCTAGTGTGACTTCACGCCAGGAATCCTAAGCAGTTGACTCGTATTCCCAAAAGATATTGCAATGAAAATTCCTTACGTTTCCTTTTCATCTCGATTCTTTCGTATTTGAATGCCGTGTTATTAAATCTTCTCGGATATTGAAATTTGAAACTTGGAATATATTGATACTCGATGATGCCCGCGACTTCGTCCGCGTGGATTAAGTTTTTTTAATTCCCAGGAAACTTCTTAATTTTCTGTTATAAAACCTACCTCTATACCAAATTTCATCAAAATCGGACAGATAGACAGACAGACACACTTTGTCACTAATATTAGTATGCATTAGATACTAGATGATGTCCATGATAATATCTGTACTAAAAATATAGTACCCAGTACAATATTATATCTTGGACTGTTGTAACAAATACGAATGTCTGTATATGTACCTATGTTATTAGGTATATATCACACAATACTTAATAGCACCTTACAGATTTTTATAGTCCATCTGCTTAAGAGCGTACATACCCTGAGCCTCTTTTGAAGTTTAGGTATTTATCTCGGGTTTAGGTATATAAAATCCTTTGTCTCGGATAGTCCTTTGTTTGAGCGAGTGAACAGAAGGCGTCGGGTGCAAAGTAGTTTGACAAACCGTTTTGATCCTAACCCCATTTTCAAACGGGCAATTATTTTTTCAATATTTAAAAGAATTTTTTTTAATTCGCTTAACATACGTTTCATATAAAACTTTTTTAAATATAGGTGTATTCATATAAAGAGAAGGTTGCATGATTGTAAGTATAGATGTTTTTAAGTAGGTACATCCATACTAACATTATCTTTGTTTGCTTATTTTCTGTTAGTTACTTATAAGACACATTTTGTACAAAAATAAACAAAATAGTAAAATAAAATATTAGTATTATTTTACTTAACATTATTTACAATATAAAGTTATTAGAATTTATATAGTAAATGCTACTATCCATACTAATATTTTAAATGCGAAAGTGTGTCTGACTGTCTGTCTGTCCTTCTGTCTGTCTGTCTGCTACGCTTTCCCGGCTCTTCTTTTCAACCGATTTTGCTGAAATTTGGTATAGAGGTAGGTTATATCCCGGGGAAGGACATAGGACTTTCTATCCCGGAAAATTAAGGAGTTCCCGCGGGAATCAAAAAACTCAAATGCACGCGGCCGAAGTCGCGGGAATCATCTTGTATTTATATACATATCACTACGCCAGGTCTTAGTTTTTACCATGCATTTTTTTTTTTTTTTTTTTTTTATCCTCTACAAGTTAGCCCTTGACTGCGATCAGACCTGATGGTAAGTGATGATGCAGTCTAAGATGGTAGCGGGCTAACCTGTTAGGGGCATGGCAGTTATATGAAACCCATACCCCTATTCGGTTTCTACACGGCATCGTACCGGAACGCTAAATCGCTTGGCGGCACGTCTTTGCCGGTAGGGTGGTAACTAGCCACGTAGCATCGATTGTTCGTAGCATCGATTGACCGTAACCGTTCGATCATATTAGCGTTAAAGTAAAATGAATCTTAATAGTATTGATTTAGAGCTCAAATTCGTGTTTGCATTCACACTGCTCCAAATGGAAACGTTTCGAAATTAAAATCGGTTGGAATTTCTGACTTTAAATCAAGCCCCTTTGGGCACATTTTACCCTGACTCCAATGTGATCGAACGCTCGATTACGATCAACCGAATTTTCAATGTAAAAACAAACTAAAAACGGGTGTCTCTTATTGGCACTGATCTCCATTTACGGGGATCTACAAATCAGGCAAAATACATTTGTAATAAAAACTTATTAGTTTTTGTTCCATATTTTTTTTCCAAAATTGATCGTCCTTTATAATCTTTTCAATTTTCAAATTAATTTTTTTCCGGTTCAAACCGCAAGAAGACAAATTTTGATTTTGATTTTGATTTTGAACCTTTTTGATTCCTTGCCTTCGCTAATTGTTCACTACGTAAATATTTCTTTTTTTTTTAGAAAATCGGAGTTTTAGAACCCATTTCTGAAAAAAATAACTTATTTTAATTCGCACGCAATGAATCCTAAAGACAAAACAGTGCAATAAAACTGATAAGCACGTGCAGATGCAGGTGTTTCACCAACATAGGTTTTTGTTTATCATGGTAGGTACCTAACAATAGACTCGCGGGGAACGATACAATAATAAAAAAGGTCCGGTTCGGAAAATATAAAACACAATCATCAAGTGCCGCTCTGTAAACGATAATCACTTGCAAAAGGTAATAAAACTATGTAATCCTGCAGGTGTTGCGGTAGTGTAATCAGCTTACCAAAATAACAATAGAAATTTACTGCGTGGTAGTACTAAAATACAGCTTAGCTACCAATTTTTCAAATAACTTTTTGCCGTGCTAATGAGTGTATGGTTATTTGTAAGAAGTTAATAATTTTGCCTGACAGTAAAATAAAAACGCGATGCCAAAAAGCGCATAAAAATACCATGAAAACCTAATTCAACTTTTTTCGTGATTGACTGACCGACAACGCACAGCCAAAATCGATGAACCTAAATATTTGATTCATTGAGTAGTCTAGGTGTGAACTGAGGAAGTAGGAAAAGGCTGATAGGCTTTATCAAATGTGCAACATAAATAAGTTATAGAAATACTGATTCACATCAGACAATGCCTTTTCAAATTCCAAACCAGGCAATAAAACTGGTAAGCACGTGCAAATTGCAAGTATTGCAGCACTAATGTAGGGTTTTGTTTATTATAATAACAATAGCGATCACGGGTCAATAGTGATACAATAACAAAAAGAAAAGTCCGGTCGACAACCATACTCGTAAAAAACAATAATCTAATGACGCTCTGTAAACGAAATACACTTGCAAAAGGCAAAAAATACATAATTACAGTTGCGCTAGTATGTATATTCGGTTTACCAAAATAACAATAGAATTTACTACGCGGGGTACAATAAAGTACAAGATGCACTTTACATAACTTTTTGTTGACGTGATGAGTGCATTGTTTGGAATAAGTAACTTTGCCTGACAGTAAAATAAAACACGC
Organism: Erebia ligea; assembly: GCA_917051295.2. Classification (NCBI taxonomy): domain Eukaryota; kingdom Metazoa; phylum Arthropoda; class Insecta; order Lepidoptera; family Nymphalidae; genus Erebia; species Erebia ligea. The sequence continues at coordinate 17,149,331 of OU785229.1, read as the reverse complement.
AATGCCAATAAAGCGCGAAATGAGGCCATTTGGCTGACCAACGCTCAGCCAAAATCGATGAACCTAAATATTTTATTCCTTGAGTAGTCTAGGTGTGCACTGATGAAGTATTTTGAGTTGACAAACAGACAAAAAAACATGGCTTTTTTGTCAGTGAAATATCCCATATTGGATTTGCCGTGACGTCATACTATGGTCTTATAATATCTCAGTACTCAAAATATGTAGGTTTGCAATAAAGAGGGAACCAACAAAGAAAAACACATAATATACATACATGATTGCTTACGACCAAGCCTTCCCCAAGTCGGGCAAAGAAAGGTTCAGTTCAAAACAAAACAAAACCTATTCATCAAAAAGGTCCGTAAGCGTGGTAAATAATAATAACTACCCAATTGTTTGCATAGCTACCTGCTTTTGCTATCGTGACGACTGTATTTTCATGGCCATAAATAATATCTATTCAAGTGTAAAAACAAGCAAACATGCGAGCCAAACAAATAAAATTCTAATTTCTAATTTATTGTAAGTGCACAGTAAATTTGACTATTCGAAAGCTCATTGCATAAGTTTACTAACGTCCAATCGTGTGTCTCGATACGAGTCGCTTCACTAGGTGACTCCCGCAACTTCATCTGCGTGATTCATGATTTTTAAATATCTCATGGGCATTCTTATTTTCCGGGATAAAATACCTATGTTTGTCTCCAAGAAAGTAGCTATCTCTGTACCGAATTTCGGGAAAAATTGGTAGATAAACCTTGCATGTAGACAGCTGACAGACCGACAAAGTAACACACTCGCATGTTTAATATTAGTAAGGATTACAAATTCAAAATTTATATAAACTTATTTATTTAATAAATATAACACAATATCTAATCGCGGGCAGTATCATTCAGAAGTAATTCAAGCCGGAGGTAAACGATCCAAAGGGATACAATAACCAAATCATAATGCAAATCACACCAATAAAATGCCAAGTCGTCATAAGGAAAGAGAATTTCACAACCAAACACAAGATACCGCGCTAATATGCCATGAAAGACAATAAACACGTAACTTTTTTTTTTGAAGTGCTGGCTCATTTTTTGCGCAAAGGATCAGCCTGGCTGTCCAGCGCGGAAATGCAGCCAGCATTCTCGCCACCATTCCACGCGGGCATGGCATTATTAGGTTAGGCTAGCTAGGTTTATTGTTTCTATTGTATTGTTTTCAATAAATTTTACCAACGAGTGATTATCATTTCAGTACATGACATCGCATTAATATTTATAAGGGACGGAGTTGCCAGTCTAGGTAAAGATTGTTGGTCAGCCTTTAAATAATAGTTAATTTAACCACAAGCTTTATAAGGCAAGTTTAGTAAAGTAAATTATTTTATAACTGTCTGAAACACACGACCTTGTCTGAATTGAATATTCAAATTCTTATTTACGAGTAAATAATTAAGTAATATAACTATAAATATCATACACGTTTAATATAAAGTATAATATACAAACCTTAAACTGTTTAAAACAAAATAATTTTCAACCATCAATAAGAAAAAGCAGCCAGTATTAAAAATGCCTACTATTGAGAAGTGACAATCACACTACAATCTCAGGTATATGCTACGTATATCATTTTGAGTTGCGGAGACAAAAGGCGTTACGTCCACCCTCTGAGAAGCCTCGGCTACGACTAGTTTTCCTAGTGCTTGATCACGCAGTTTTGTAGTGTGTTACAAACTTATTTTTGGATGTAAATTATTGTTAATTATATATTTTTTTTTGCTTAATATAATTGAAAATATGTCTTACTTTTAGGAGTACTAATTTATTTTTACAAATTAAGCCAAATAACCGCCTAAAATGACGGTTATATGTGTCCTTAATTTCGTCAAATTAAATCTTCTTTGTTTTGAATTTTATAATACAAAGGATAGCAAATTAATAATTTTTATCTTCAACTATAGTAGTTCAGGACCTTATACTCAATAAAAGTATCTCTTTGTGTGACCACAACGAGTAAATTTGGATGTTCGCTAACGTCAAACTTTACACAAAAATCAAGATTAAATAACAGCTTCTTGGTATTTTCGTAATAAGGAACAATCTATTAATTAATTTCAAAATGTTGTCAGTCATTATAGTAGATCAGAGAATTCCCTACAATTTGGTATGAATAAGTTTTGGTTTAATGCAGGGAGTAACAAAATATCAGGGGGCAAAAAAGCTAAATATAAGGGTCTACCCTTGCAGCTCAAGCTCAGCTCGAATGTATAGTCTTAATCTGCAGACCGAATTTAGTACAGAGATAGATCGGGTCCCAGAGTATACTATTCATAAAATTATATTATATAAAACCTAAATCTACGTGAACAAAGCCCCGAATCTTTTTAGGGTTCCGTAGCCAAATTTGGCAAAAACGGAACCCTTATAGATTCGTCATGTCTGTCTGTCTGTCTGTCTGTCTGTCTGTCTGTCTGTCTGTCCGTCCGTATGTCACAGCCACTTTTTTCCGAAACTATAAGAACTATACTGTTGAAACTTGGTAAGTAGATGTATTCTGTGAACCGCATTAAGATTTTCACACAAAAATAGAAAAAAAACAATAAATTTTGGGGGTCCCCATACTTAGAACTGAAACTCAAAAATTTTTTTTTCATCAAACCCATACGTGTGGGGTATCTATGGATAGGTCTTCAAAAATGATATTGAGGTTTCTAATATCATTTTTTTCTAAACTGAATAGTTTGCGCGAGAGACACTTCCAAAGTGGTAAAATGTTGGTCCCCCCCCCCGTAACTTCTAAAATAAGAGAATGATAAAACTAAAAAAAATATATGATGTACATTACCATGCAAACTTCCACCGAAAATTGGTTTAAACGAGATCTAGTAAGTAGTTTTTTTTTAATAATTTAAAACTTACTACAGGTTTGTACGGAACCCTCGGTGCGCGAGTCCGACTCGCACTTGGCCGGTTTTTTAAAACAAGCTTTTATCGTCCGCCATATTGAATTTAGAGTGAAGTCATTTTATTTGTCGTATGATTCTCAGCAAACTCTTTTAATTGATATCGATATCACGGGGATGCAAAAATAACTAGTCATCAGCCATATAGGATTTAGAATAACGTCACCTATTTACCATGCATTGTCTTCTCGGCATTCATTGTTCAAAATGTCAGCTCAATCGGTTGGGGATAACTGTTTTAAAATTCAGCTGCAAGATTTGACCTAAACAAACACACAAACACATAAATAAAAGCTTGTAAATAGCAATTAATTTGAAACACTTCGATAATGATAGGTACATCAAAGGAAGGAATATCAAAGAGCAGCCGTTGATTAAATAATATCAAAGCAATTCAGAATGTAAAAAAAATGAAACAGGGAAATCAACACCCGTGTAATGTTTGTTTTGATTAAGTCTGGCGATAAATAAACAGTCATGGAAGCGAATAAAGGAAAACAAAATAATAATTTTAATATCTAATACTTTAAACGAGCAATTCTTGTATATATAATATATATATATATATATATATATATATATATGTATATATAAAATCTGAATCTCAGAAACGGCTCCAACGATTTTCATCAGAGTATAGGGGGGGTTTCGGGAAAAACTGCTATAATATAATTAGAATATAAAGGTAAATTTCGCCAGCATCTATAAAGTTTTATTAGCTCAGTGGGAAATCGGGTGGTCCCGAAACCAAAGACCCCGGTTCGAGTCCAGAGGTCTCCAGTCCGATATTTTTTTCCGATTATTATTATTATTATTTTATTAAATTTTAATTTGATTTAAGTACCAAAAAAAAAATACCGGTCACCCAGATATTTAATATTAAATGATGCTTACTTAGAATTATTACTTGAAAGCTAAATTGATTTTACGAGCACAAGTTAGAAAAACCGGCCAAGTGCGAGTCGGACTCGCGCACCGAGGGTTCCGTACGAACCTGTAGTAAGTTTTACGATTTATGACGTATTAAAAACAAGATGAAATGAACCGCAAAACTAACTTTGTTTGTAGAGGTTTATTGTTAATATCAAAAAATTACGTTTGTTGTATGGGAGCCCCCCTTTAATATTTACTTTATTGATATTTAATTATTTATTTTGAAAGGTAATATACAAGTTAATATTCTGTGAAAATTTGAACCGTCTACCTGTTACCGTTTTTAATATTGAGCAAAAAAATACGAAAATAAAAACCGGCCAAGTGCGAGTCGGACTCGCGCACCGAGGGTTCCGTACAAACCTGTAGTAAGTTTTACGATTTATGACGTATTAAAAACAAGACGAAATGAACCGCAAAACTAACTTTGTTTGTAGAGGTTTATTGTTAATATCAAAAAATTACGTTTGTTGTATGGGAGCCCCCCTTTAATATTTACTTTATTGATATTTAATTATTTATTTTGAAAGTTAATATACAAGTTAATATTCTGTGAAAATTTGAACCGTCTACCTGTTACCGTTTTTAATATTGAGCAAAAAAATACGAAAAAAACACGTTTATTGTATGGGGACCCCCCTTAATATATTATATATTTTTTTAATTTTTAGTATTTGTTGTTATAGCGGCAACGGAAATACATCATTTGTGAAAATTTCAGCTTTCTAGCTATCTCGGTTTATGAGATACAGCCTGGAGACAGACAGACAGACAGACAGACAGACAGCGGAGTCTTAGTAATAGGGTCCCGTTTTTACCCTTTGGGTACGGAACCCTAAAAACACGTTTATTGTATGGGGACCCCCCTTAATATATATATTTTTTTAATTTTTAGTATTTGTTGTTATAGCGGCAACGGAAATACATCATTTGTGAAAATTTCAGCTTTCTGGCTATCACGGTTTATGAGATACAGCCTGGAGACAGACAGACAGACAGACAGACAGACAGACAGACAGCGGAGTCTTAGTAATAGGGTCCCGTATTTACCCTTTGGGTACGGAACCCTAAAAAATAGGGTACGATTATCATGTTCACAACCCATCGGCAGCCCACTCTAAAGGTCTAGCCATAGACTTATTATATTTACTAGGTCTAGCCCCACTACAAACTACTATTCTATTCGGAATGATAGACTAGGTATAGTTTACCACGCTGATTCAGCGCGTTGTATTGTCATATTTCATGAAGGTAACCTATCTATGGTTAAAATATATCATTGGTTAGTCCCTTACAAGGTATCATTTCACTTCACTATTTTCTAAGTAGTAAATTTTTTTTCGTAAAAATACTTCACTGCTGTCTGAAGTCAAGCTTAAAAATACTGTGCAATTTTCAGTAAATAGCAGTGCTTCTTCTAGTTATGAAAATACCCTTTTTCTGCGAAAAGAATTTCATTATGACGTAAATATTCAATTAGCTTTGCTTTGTGCATAACTTTATTTAATTACTAGATCATGTCTGCGACTTCGTCCGCGTGAATTAAGTTTTTCTCGGGAACTCCTTAATTTTCCGGGTTAAAAGTCTATGCCCTTCCCCGGGATGCGAAATATCTTTATGCCAAACTAGCTTAAATTTCAAACCCCCATTTTACCCCCTTAGGGGTTGAATTTTCAAAAATCCTTTCTTAGCAGATGTCTACGTCATAGTAGCTATCTGCATGTTAAATTTCAGCGCGATCCGTCCAGTGGTTGGAGCTGTGCGTTGATAGATCAGTCAGTCAGTCACCTTTCCCTTTTATATATTAAGATAGATTTCATCAATCTGTTTAAAAGATCAGCGAAAGCGTAACAGACAGACAGACGGACAGTCAAACTTTCACATTTATAATATTAGTATGGATTATAGCGGCAATAGAAATACACACTCTGTGGAAATTTCAGCTGTCTACCTGTTACGGTTCGTAAGAGACAGCCCGCTGACAGATGGACGGACGGGCGGACGGACGGATGGACAGCGAACGCTTAGTAAGACCAATAGTTAACGTACTATTACCTATTAGCTGATGCCCGCGACTTCGTCCGCGTGGATTGAGGTTTTTTGGTTCCCGCAGGATCTCTTCAATTTTCCGGGATTAAAAGTAGCATAATGTGCTATTCCATACTATAATCTATCTCTGTGCCAAATTTCATCCAGATCCGTTCAGCCGTTCTGGCGAGATTGAGTAACAAACATGCATTTGAGGTTTTTTGGTTCCCGCGGGAACTCTTTTATTTTTCGGGATAATAAGTGCGTATTTCCGGCCAAAGGTTTTTAAAAACGCGGGCGGACGCTAACTAGCCGATGACGTCAGACCCCCCGGTCATTCGACAGTCGCGCTCTCGTTCTCGTCCCCGCTGCTCAGTAAAAATCAAAATTGTGCCGTTCGCGGTCGCGGGTAACCGAGGGTGTGACGTCATAGTATGAGCGCGCGTAATCTCGGAAATTCAAAAAAGGGCTGAAACTTCTCGTTGTTATAACTTCGGAAATACTGCATGTATTGAAGTGACATAAAAACTAATGTAATATACACTAGCTGATGCCCGCGACTTCGTCCGCGTGGATCGAGGTTTTTCGTTTCCCGCGGGAACTCCTTAATTTTCCGGGATAAAAAGTAGCCTATGTGTTATTCCAGACTATAATCTATCTCCGTGCCAAATCTCATCCAGATCCGTTCAGCCGCTGGGGCGTGATTGAGTAACAAACATACATCCATACATCCATACATCCATCCAAACTTTCGCATTTATAATATTAGTTAGATTTGATGATCTACGCTCCGATTTTAGGTGTATTTAATAATAATATTTTGACCCTTTTGTGTTCTCCATTGTTCAATTCCTATTCTCAAAGTTTCCCGTTCATGCCATATCCTCTTAAGCACGAAACAAAAAGGCAATAAAAGCGCCGTCGCATTAGCGGCAGGTGCGCTGCATTACCAGCTAAGTGCGATCACGCTTTGATTAATAACGCCTTATATTTTCCACATTGCACTCAAGCCTTATAAAATAGCCTTATAACCAGAGTGAACGAGTTATTACTTTTTTATTCCGCCCTTGATTGCGAGTTCACTTATAACCAGTGTGAACGAGTTATTACTTTTTTATTCCGCCCTTGATTGCGAGTTCACTTATAACCAGTGTGAACGAGTTATTACTTTTTTATTCCGCCCTTGATTGCGAGTTCACTTATAACCAGTGTGAACGAGTTATTACTTTTTTATTCCGCCCTTGATTGCGAGTTCACTTATAACCAAAGTGAACGAGTTATTACATTTTTATTCCGCCCTTGATTGCGAGTTCACTTATAACCAGAGTGAACGAGTTATTACTTTTTTATTCGGCCCTTGATTGCGAGTTCACTTATAACCAGAGTGAACGAGTTATTACTTTTTTTTTTAATTATTATTACAAGATAGGCTTGCGCTTGACGACAATCACGCTTAATACAAAGCAATGATGAGGTCTAGGTTGAAGCGCGCCCGCCTAGAAGATGCCTATTCACTCTTGCCTTGAAGGTACTTAAGTTATACGTGGCAGGGAATACATGTGCTGGAAGGGCATTCCACATCCTGGCGGTTCGAATCAGAAACGTAGAGCAGAACCGTTTCGTTCGGGCTGACTGGACGTCAACCACATAAGGATGCCAACGCAAACGGTTTCTTACTGTTCTGTGGTATTACTTTTTTTATTCCACTACACGTTAGCCCTTGATTGCGATCTCACCTGCTGGTAAGTGATGAGTGATGATCGTAGCGGGCTAACCTGGTCGGAGTATGGCAGTAATATTAAACCCGTAACCCGTAATAGTACTATTACGTATTCTGTGGAATTACGGAGAAATAGCTTAGTGCATCGACCATACCCATACAAAACAATTTCAGACAACATATCAGACTTAATAGGTCTTATATAATTCCACGCCCTTGTAACAAAACCTACCGAGTTATTTAAATATTAATTAGAGTATATCGATAATTAATTATATCGATATACTCTAGTAGTTAGTTAGTTTTTGCCTAAGTTTGTCTCTATGTTTCGTTAGTTTTATTCGCTAATTAACGTTGCAACTTGCCATATAAATTTTTTTTTCTCTTTGTAGTGTTCAACATTTCCTCTGACCACTTCAGTAATTAAGGCTTGAGCTTCAGTAAAAGCGATGCGAACTTATAATATTTTCAAACGTTTTTCAGTTATAGAAAACTAAACACGTTAATTAGTCAACTTTGCTCTGGTTCGGTTACCTAATCATAAAAAGCATTTTTGATATTATCTTCTCATAATAGCCTCTGTAAAATATATTTTAACTTGGTGATGCCCGCGACTTTGTCCGCGTGAATTTAGTCTTTTTTTCTCGGGAACTCCTTAATTTTCCGGGAGTAATTTAGCCTATGTCCTCCCCCGGGATGCAATCTGTATCTGTCCCAAATTTCATCAAAATCGTTTGAAAAGATGGGCCGTTATAGCGTAGCAGACAGACATCCACACAATAGCATTTATAATATTAGTATGGATAGTAGGAAGTTAGGTTTGGTTGAGTAGGTTTTAGTTATATAGTTTAAAGAAACTATAGTTATACATTGGGATACCAAGTTGCTGAAGATTACCAGTAGCTGGTATGGCGACTTCGCATCAGAATGCACAGCGAAACTGACGACATCAGGAAAATCCAATGGAGCGGATCCAAGCGGCAGTGACAAGATCGCGGCGTGAGAAATTTAGAATCAAAATGTGAATCTTTCTTTGTTTAATGCGACATAGGTACCCACGATAAAGGATTACCTAGTGTGGGTACCTTAGGACCACAGAACACATAAGAAAGTGTGTTCTGTGCTTAGGACATAGGGATAAATTGTCACAGTTGTTTTTGGAAAATAAACATTTTTCATTTTCATTTTCAAAATGTCCAGCTGTAAACGTCTATCGGTAGACAACGAGTATATTGTAGGATTGTTATTATTTTACTGTCTATAACTTTTTTAATCTTTGGCTTAGGTGAAATTGTTAAGTGGTATACAGTTAACAATTTCGCCTTCTGTAAATACTTACTTTCGACGGAAACTGGAAGCAATTTATATTTAGAGGGATAAGCTTCACCTTTTTACGCTTATTTTACTCTTAGCTATTAGCAGTAGTTATTTACAATAACATGTATTTTGTACTAAAAGAAAAAATAACGTAGCTTAGCATTGCAAGAGCGCTTGGCTTAGCATTTTAAAAGCATTTCTTTTCTTCTTTTCAGTCATGCTCTGTAGATACTAGAGATCTTAGCGTAGCGGTGAGCTCCCAATGTTATTTTATTGTTTAGACGGGGAATTCTACTTTCCCGTCTCGGGGAGATTTATGCATTTCTGCATATTTTGCTCGCTTTCTTTGCACTAGAATCACATCGCACGGCTTGGACGTGATTATTTTGCACGTGGTTATTTTTAATATTAAAAAAAGATCATTTTCTTTTGTTGGATATGCACAGATATTTACGGAGTGGAGTGTATCTGAGAATCTAAATATATAAAAGGAAAAGGTGACTGACTGACCTATCAATGCACAGTTCAAACCACTAGACGAAACGGGCTGAAACTTGGCATGCACATATTATCTACTACTAGCTGATGCCCGCGACTTCGTCCGCGTGGATTTAGGTTTTTCGGTTCCCGCGGGAACTCTTTAATTTTCAGGGATAAAAAGTAGCCTATGTGCTATTCCAGACTATAATCTATCTCTGTGCCAATTTTCATCCAGATCCGTTCAGCCATTGGAGCGTGATTGAGTAACAAACATCCATACATCCATACATACAAACTTTCGCGTTTATAATATTAGTGTGTTATGAATTTCTTACTGAACAAAGTTGCATGGAAGAAATAATTCGTCAATCAAGCCGTTACAGATCAACGGATCGACGTGATTTTTCGCATGGGCATAGTTGAGGACCAGCCCCCCGATTATGTAAGAATTGTCGATCAAATGGTAAAGGATCAGAGTCAAAGTAATATAAACCATAATTAACTGCATTAAATTAGAGCTCAATTACGTGTACCCATTGGGCGCTTCTTCATTGCACGGCCCGGCCCCGGCCCGGCACCGACACCGACATCAGTGGACGCATAATTGTATGAAGTTGTATGGCACGCTGTCTCATTGGGCCGGCCCGGCACCGACATGTCGGTGCCGGCGCCGGCATGTCGTCGGTAGCAAGGCTCCCACTGGTGTCGGGCCGGCCTCGTTATGCATGTGTTGTGTACGTATACAAACTTCCATGTGGGCGTGCGAGTGGCGTGATTGGTTTGTCTTTCAATCACGCCGCAACGAAGCAACGGATCGACGTGATTTTTGGCATGGGTATAGTTGAGGACCTGGAGAGTGACATAGGCTACTTTTTATCCCGGAAAATTAATGAGTTCCCGCGGGAATCGAAAAAACTTAGTCCACGCGGACGAAGTCGCGGGCATCAGCTAGTAAAATATATAGCCGCTGTGTCGGTGTCGGTGTCGGTGCCGGTGCCGGTGTCGGTCAATGAAGAATGTAGGTGCCGGTGTCGTGTCGTTGAATACTGTCGGTGTCGGTGCCGGTGCCGGGCCGGGCCGTCCAATGAAGAAACGCCCAATCTTATACGTTTAGGTATGTACGATACTCTATCGTACACGGATACACGAAATTGAACTCTAATTGAAAAAATGAAAATGAAAAATGAAAATTCAATTCAATGCATTTATGGTTTATTTTACTTTGACGACTAACTTACCGTTTTGATCGGCCATTCTTACATGATTGGGAGGTTGGTGAGTGATATAAGCTAGTTTTTATCCCGGAAAATCATGGAGTTCCAGTGGGAATCAAAAAACTTACTCTCTGCGGATGAAGTCGCGGGCATCAGCTAGTTTTTTATATTTCAAAAAATTATAAATATCAGTAACGTGTGTTTCGAGACGTAATATTATCTCTCGTAAACCCGTAAGCCAATTGCCATAGATAAAGCGAATTTACTTTTATTTCTGCAATAAGTGACACAGATATAAACTTGGAATATCGCATACCAGTGAGCTATTCTTACTAGAGGCTTGAAAGTTACCTCAACTTTTAGGACTATGTTTTCTTTTAACTCTCCTTCCACCAGATCGTAGTCGTTGTCTCGACCGATAGACAAGCTTCCACTACTGGACGAAGGTCTTCTACAAGGATCTCTAGAGGTCATGTGCCGCTTGTTCCCAAATCCGGTCGAGAAATTTCAGAAATTACAAACTTTCGAATTGACCCTGCCGGGAATCAAACCCAGGACCTCCCATTTATAATACCACAGCGCTCACTGCAGAGTAATTAGGGAGGTCGTCGTCTATTCGCTATCGGTAATAATATGTCCAATAAAAGAACTGCTTGTTTCCTTCTATCACGATATCTTCCATATTATATTATATATCTATCTCGATATCTTCCATATTAATCTATCAATCCAATCCAACTTTTTTTTTTAACAATCCTTTTTTTTCCATATTGTACTTTCGCCCTAAATGTAAGATAAAAGTGAGTTTCTAATTCGCACTCAAAACATATGCACACCGCAAAATGCAGATGAATGAAACACTGGCCTGATCTAGAAATTTTGACGCCAATAAAGATTTATGTTTTCGTATATTTCTCTATATTATTATTCAGTTTAATTAAAATGAATAAAATTTTATTTCTATTACTTTTTTGATAAGTTTGAGCGTGTGTTTATTTGTTTGAATTATAGGTATTCAAGCCGGATTAACGAGGTCTACTTCTCCATGAAATATACCTGTAACTCATTGTCACATGCATAATATAATAAATTTTCCCAATAAATCCGATGTGCACACGTTTACGATTTTTATTGTATCTTTAGTTTATGCGAATGGTCTGAAATATGTTTGTTCAAAGTTTTTATCGGCTCCAACTGCTAAAACAGTGATAAAAGTTTGTGTGACGGAAGAATATAAAAATATTTTATATTGTGATTGTAAAGTTTATATGAATTTGGCAATAGTGAGCTCGAAACCGAAGTTTCTGTTCGAATGAAGAAATTTTTGTTTGCGCTAAAATTTTGATGTAACAAAAAAGCCGTTAAAAGTAAAGCAAATTGGTTTTATTAAATTAATTTGTGTTTTACTAAATAGTGTGAAAGATTTTATTAAAAAAAGATCCTGTATAAAACTCCATAAGCGTCTTTACACGTGGCGACATTTTCATAGGGTTAGTAAGTATGAGATTTTATATCTGACCAACGTTTAAAAAATCGAACGTCGAAACACAATATTCTCAGAGTAAAATGAGCTCAAGTGTTTTGATTAAAAACTGAAAATTCATTAGCAACGATTATCATTTCGTAAGATATCAGGAAGCGCTGCCTGTATATTGAGCCTAAGCAAGACAATTCTATTTCACAAATCACCGAAGACTTTGACGATCAAATTCCATAATATTTTAGGTTGATATTTAAAATCTCAAACTAGTCTAGTCAGTTTGTTTTTCAGAGCAAAAACACAACACGGGCAATAATTTTTACCTAGCGGTCAAAATTCCGTGTGTACACTATTATGCAAAGCTGCACGGACTACCTTGACACAAACAAACGTTTACGTTTAGAAACGAAAGGTTTACCCTATGAAAAGTGCCTTCAGTGTGGAAGTTTTGTCCTGTCTGTAGTATTTTCGCTCTTAAAGTCAAAGTCAAAAGTCAAAATATATTTATTCAATTTAGGTACAATGTACACTTATTGAAATCCAGTTAGGTACTTATAAAATATGATGGTGATAATCAGTTACGGTATCTTAAAACTAATGCTACGAGGGTTTCAAATGCGCCCCGTTTTCAGCATTGTCGACGAGCGTTCGCGCGTTAACTCTACGTGAAAAAGTCGCCATGTGGAAACGCCCGTAAGCGAGTAACTTACGCGATGTGGTCATTGAGCCATAGATAAGAGGCAAAGTGACGTAAACCCTGAGTAGGTGGCTCGCTCACAAAGCGCAGTTTCAAATAACGACATCACCAACTTATGCCTTGAGGCTCGACCCGAGTTATAAGATTAAGCTGTTGAATGGTTTCCTAGGAATATATTGCTTGTATTTAGGATTCTTGAGCGCTTTAAACGTAGATTTATGATATACTATCTACTGAACGAACATGCATTGATAGACTCAAAAAAATTATATCTAGTCAAGTGAATGCTAGAAAAAGATTACGTCTATTTGTGTAGTCATGTTACAAAAAAAAGTTTATTCCTAAAACTGTGTAAGAACTTCTTGGTCTAGTAATAGTTAGTTAGAGACTTAACGATTTTAAAAAAACGTGTTCAACTATGTGAACCATAAAATACTTTCTTTCAGCTCTCGCTTCTTATGGTACCCTGATTATTTATTTGTTTTCAAAGCTAAACTTCTCCGTGTAGCGGTTACAGGTAACTCATACTTAATAGTACTTAGTAGGTTGTAAGTCTCCTTAATTTCTGCTATACAATTCTTTATAGTTGATTTTTAAATGGCTGTAGCGTTAAAATACAGTCAGTTTGCACTGCACACATTGTATTTCAGAACTAGTGAGGACGATTCAAAAGCACTTGTAAAAGTTTATTTGATTAAAAAAATATTTTAATTTGAGTATTATGGAATCAGATAAGAAACGCTATATTCCAATCACTTGCACCATACAGCTTGCTACCCTACGCCAAGCCACCTACAAAACTTGGCATAAAACTATTTAACTAAAAGGTACATCGCCTGAAAACATTTCCTTGAAGGAATTATTAACTACTTAGCTAAGAAGTATGAGATGCTCTTTGACATTAAAGCTGGTAATAGGCAATTTTACAAACTTCGCCTTCTGGGCTTGTAGACGCTTGGTCACTTGGAAGTTGTAACTCACTATAAAAACACTAAGTAGTCTGTATATCTATTTAATAAATAGGATAGTGGTTATTTCTTGGTGTGTCCTCAACAGAGCAACGGATCCACGTGATTTTTTGCATGGATGTAATTAACGAGAAAGAATTGGAAAATGAAAGCTAGTCTTTATTTGGGAATACAATGGACACAGATAAGAACACATTATCAAAATTACGCAATACAAAAATACCAAACAAAGTAATCTGGGACACCAAAAACTCCAAAGTAGTAATACTATTACTATATTTGGGATTTTGAAGTGAAAACTTCTTTAGCGGCGTTGAGCACTTTTTGGTAGGGGGTAAACTTGTGGATTCGCGTTACCGTCACCGACATGCTCGCGTTGTTTCGAAGACAAACGATCTTAAACATAAATATAGTACATTCGTAATTAAAACTTTATTGCCCATATTTTATCAAAAAAAAAAAATTAAAAAAAAAAAAATATTTGTTTTCACTTCTATCGTCACAAATTGTTTGTCTATCGGTTCAGAGCTCGTTACCAATGCTCAATGCTTTCTCGCATACACGTTCATAATTATTAAAACCTGGTAAAACAGGCGTCAAAATATACTATTTACCAAATTGACCCAAAAGCCCTTTTAAAGGGCAATGCCCTAACTGAGTTTACAGGTATTTTATTTCAAATCACTATCACAGAGTAATTAGAGAGCCCTCTCAAAGTTCACGGAGCCCTGACGAGCCCTTGATACTTGATAAACTGAAAGTAAATTAACTGATAATTGACGGCTTGTAGCGGATCCACCAGAGGACATCGAGATACCGCGTTTAATTACTTCGATACTTCCCTCTTGTTGGTTTTTTCGCTAAATTACTAGGTACATGATGCCATGCTTTGATACGTGCTAATTTTGGTGATTTTCTGGGATAAAAGTAGCATAATATTATGTCCTTCTTCAGAATGTTCGCTACCTCTGTACCCGTCATAATCAGTTACCGTGTCATGAAAAATGACGGACAGACACATTTTAATATTTACAATAATTAGTAAGTACCTACCTAATATTTTTCAAATTGACCTCAAAGCTGGTACAAAAAGCATGCCTCAGATCACTATCACAGAGCAACCATAGAGCTCTATCAAAGTTCACGGAACCTTGACACGAGCCCTTGATACTTGATAAACTGAAAGTAAATTAACTGATAATAATTGACGGCTTGTAGCGGATCCACCAGGGGACATCGAGATCCCGCGTTTAATTACTTCGATACTTCCCTCTTGTTGGTTTTTTCGCTAAATTACTAGGTACATGATGCCATGCTTTGATACGTGCTAATTTTGGTGATTTTCTGGGATAAAAGTAGCATAATATTATGTCCTTCTTCAGAATGTTCGCTACCCCTGTACCCGTCATAATCAGTTACCGTGTCATGAAAAATGACGGACAGACACATTTTAATATTTAGAATAATTAGTAAGTACCTACCTAATATTTTTCAAATTCACCTCAAAGCTGGTACAAAAAGCATGCCTCAAATCACTATCACGGAGCAATCATAGAGCTCTATCAAAGTTCACGGAACCCTGACACGAGCCCTTGATACTTCATAAACTGAAAGTAAATTAACTGATAATTGACGGCTTGTAGCGGATCCACCAGGGGGCATAGAGATCCCGCGTTTAATTACTTCGATACTTCCCTCTTGTTGGTTTTTTCGCTAAATTACTAGGTACATGATGCCATGCTTTGATACGTGCTAATTTTGGTGATTTTCTGGGATAAAAGTAGCATAATATTATGTCCTTCTTCAGAATGTTCGCTACCTCTGTACCCGTCATAGTCAGTTACAGTGTCATGAAAAATGACGGACAGACACATTTTAATATTTACAATAATTAGTAAGTACCTACCTAATATTTTTCAAATTCACCTCAAAGCTGGTACAAAAAGCATGCCTCAAATCACTATCACGGAGCAATCATAGAGCTCTATCAAAGTTCACGGAACCCTGACACGAGCCCTTGATACTTATGAAAACTGAAAGTAAATTAACTGATAATTGACGGCCACCTGTAGCGGATCCTCCAGGGGACATCGAGAGCCCGCGTTTAATTACTTCGATACAGTTACGGTCTTCCTTTTTGAGACTAGGGATTTATTTTTGATTAGATTTTCAACAAGTCAAATCATTTAAAGCACGTGTTTTGTTTTAATTCTTCTAATGAACCTGAAGACTTTTAATTTGAAGCTTCGTAGAAACATGTGTTTATAGCTGAAACAGGCATTAGGGTGGGAACACACATTGTGTTGGGTGGAACAAAAACATCCACCCGAAACGTCCGCGTCGGAGTGGTACGACGTTTTGCCGTGAAACCTAGCGCGAGCACTCCTTAAATAATCTTAACTGGTATTACGAGTACAAATGCGAATGTGAGTTTGTTTGTTTGTTATGCTTTCCACCGATTTCGATGAAACTTGATCCCATGGAAAGTCCCATCGAATGAAAAACCACCACGCGGAGGAAGTCGCGGGCATAAGCTAATATTAATTATAATATTAAACAGAAAAGATAATATTATTATTAAATTCTGCACTCAACACTTTTATAATTCTCTAGTTAATTCTCGGAACGTTAATATTTTAAAGAGAATGCACTCGTAACGAACAGAATATACGGCGGTGGTTTTTCGTAATAAAAAGACCGTTTTCCCCTCTTCCTGTTCGGTGTGACCGAGGTGTTGGAAGTAAGTGTTTTTCTTTGTAAATATTACATTTATGACGGCCATTTTGTGTTGCTAAGCTTTTAAGAGCACGGCAACGGCATGCTTTTTAATTTTTATACCACGTCTCTTGGAATTTTAAAGACTTGAAAGTTTTTTACAATTAGCTCCTCAACTAAAAGCATTTAAAAGTTTCAGAAGAATCACTGACATCGTCTACTTTCTTTGGTAATTTCCAAGTGAGAACCAAATTCCTGTTTCGAAATATGAATACTTAAGCGGATTCCCAATTATTTGGTTTCAAAGTAAAAAATAAAAAGTAAAGTATTGGTTTCAAAGTAGAAAATACAAAGTAGAGAAGCTTACACAATCATTCAAATAAATTGAATGAAAAATGAAAAAAAAACTACAATAGGCGAGATCTAATGACGCGAATGGATGGAGTGTCCAGGTTAGTCATATCATAGAAGTTAAATCTCCAT
Source organism: Erebia ligea (assembly GCA_917051295.2). NCBI lineage: Eukaryota > Metazoa > Arthropoda > Insecta > Lepidoptera > Nymphalidae > Erebia > Erebia ligea. Next base: position 17,132,334 of record OU785229.1, on the reverse strand, counting down.
TTAAGTTATTATGTTTATTGTATAAACTTGCTTTTAACACACATATTATAAGAATTAAAAAAAAAACACAACATTCAAGGAAGGAAAATTAGAAACATCGGGTTATTCATAGAAAAAACACTAGAAGGAGTAGCGTGTATATGAGGTGGCCAACAATGTCCAACAATGGGCAAAAAACAAGCTGAAAAACTTGTAAAGAATGATGCGCAAAACTTGTATGACGGGCAAACATATCAAAACAATACTGCCGTTTAACAAAATGGCGGTTGAATATGTACTTATTACAATGCTCTCGCCCGCGTCTTTGTGCGGTTGAAACGCGTATAAATCACAGATCCTACAGCACCATAATTTTATGTTTTAGAACGCTATGCTGCACTTAATGTTGACTCCATATAACAGAACCGGGACGCGAAGAGAACCAACAAAAGAGTTATGATTTATATGCCACGGTTAAGCTCCGGTTTCAAGATCCAAGTTATTTTAACGTCAGTTAAAACCACATTTTTACCCCTTCATAAACATGGTACAACAGAGGTCCAATTGTTTAAGTAAATCGTAATCATTTGACAGCATAAAACGTATCACTCGAACTGTTTAAGGAGTTCATACAAATGCTTTTTATGAATGCTTTATCTTTGACGTGCAGGCATCTATGAACTCCTTAAACAGGTCGAATTATCCGTTTAAAAAACGATAACGATTTCCTTACACAATCGGGAGGCTTATTTTTTTTTATTTTTTTTATTTACTACAAGTTCCCCTTGACTGCGATCTCACCTGATGGTAAGTGATGATGCAGTCTAAGATGGTAGCGGGCTAACCTCTTAATTAAACGCACACCCCTATTCGGTTTCTACGCGGCATCGTACTGGAACGCTAAATCGCTTGGCGGCACGTCTTTGCCAGTAACTAGCCACGGCCGAAGCCTCCCACCAGACCAGACCTAGGTAAAATTCAGAAATTATAAATTCCCAAATTGACCCTGCCAGGGATTGAACCCGGAACCTCCGCACGTTAAGACAACAGCGCTACACACTGCGCCACGGAGGTCGTCATCTATCTAGAAGGTATATAGAAGAAGACGCATATATTTTAATAGACGACCTAACGTAACCTCGCGTGCGCAGTGGTAAGCTTTGTGATCTTATAAACGGAAGGTCCTGGGTTTCATTTCTGACAAGATTGCAAAATTTGTATTCTGGTCTGTTTCTAGTGGGAGGCTTCTCCCATGGCTTATCACCTACACCAAGCGATGTATGTCCAGGTGATTGTAAAATGGAATGAAGATTGAATTTTGGAAAAAGTTTTTAATCTTTTACTTTTTTATCGCTATGTATCCTTTTCCGCGGGGATAATTATGAAAGGGATAACAATATATTTAGTCATTTATGTTTAGTTTAAAAATTGTAGGTATACACCTAGCTTTAGCCTCGGTGTTCATTTATCATGATTCTACATGCATTGAAAGGTCAGTATTAATTAAATTTACTTTATTAATGAAACACACCTTTTTGCTTTGACGTTTTAATTGCAGAGAAAGTCACATATAATCAAATAAATATTATAAATGCGAAAGTTTGGATGGATGGATGTATGGATGTATGTTTGTTACTCAATCACGCTCCAACGGATGAACGGATCTGGATGAAATTTGGCACAGAGATAGATTATAGTCTGGAATAGCACATAGGCTACTTCTTATCCTAGAAAATTAGGGAGTTCCCGCGGGAACCCAAAAACCTCGATCCACGCGGACGATGTCGCAGGCATCAGCTATATACAGATATTTACAAGCATAGAGTTTACCACAGACTATCATGGTCACAGACGTCACAGATTACATTATTAACAGTCAGGGTTTGAATATCAGCAGTCTGATTAGCGAAACAGCACCTTAATTTTGTACAAAAGATGACGTCGAAATCAGTTCTGACTGCCTGTGGCAGCTTAACAAATTGCCCTAGACAATGGGTCTGGATCTAATTATACGAATTGCTGAACAGGCTTGTTAAAAATCCAACAACGATCGTTCGTTGTGTCCGACCGATAGACGTCCACAGCTGGGCATAGATCTCTTCCACACACCTTGGATTTAACACTGAATCTGGGAGCAAGCTTATGTTCACAACAAATTAATCAATAAATCAATACTTAAACAATATTAGTCAAAATTTCAGTTTCATGTCATGTACCTTGACGTTCCTAAAATAAGGATTGAATGTCTTTATGTTAGTGTGGCAATAAAGAATTTATCTATCTATCGATAGACTTAAGTCTAAGTAACTAGTATGTACTGTGAAAAAAAAATTGGTAGTCATAGGGACTGCCGATAGAAGTGAAAACGAATATTTAAAATATTTTTTTTAAAATTATTTTAATGTTTTTTTTAATTAAAAAAAATATTATTAAAATACAAACCTTAAAACTAAGCATTAAAGTTTAATTACGAATGTAGTATATTTATATATAAGAGCTTTTGTCTTCGTAACAAGGCGAGCATGTCGGTGACGCAAATTCACAAGTTTAACCTCTACCAAAAGGAGCTCAACATGGCTTAAGAAGTTTTCAATTCAAAAACTGCTGCAACTTCATTCGATCCCATCAACACAACAAGCTACCATCCCTTACTAACACCAAATATTGTTCCACTAGATCTATTATACTATTATTATGATTATTATTTCGGACACATAATACGACGTGGGGACAATAGTCTCGAGAAGCTTATTGTCACGGGCAACACTGAGGGCAAAAGAGCCAGAGGCCGCTCACCAACTAGATCCGTGGTCGTCAAACTGCGGCCCCCGGGCCGCATGCGGCCCGCCGCTGGTATTTGTGCGGCCCGCGACATAACCAAATAATTTTACAAACAATACTAATTAAACCTACTAGTCAAATCTCAAATAACAAATTGAAGGATGTGATGAAAACGGTCATAAATATTATAAATTTATTCGTGCGCGTGAGCGAAACCATCGAAAATTTAAAGAACTTCTTGAAGAATTACAAGCTAATTATGGCGACGTTGTCCTGCATACTGCCGTCAGATGGTTAAGCAAAGGAAAAGTGCTAGAACGATTTTTTAATTTGAAATTTGAAATTATTCTTTTTTTACAGCAAAGTGGTAAAGAATATCCCCAACTTCAAAATGATGAATGGTGGGCACTTACAGCTTTTGTGACCGATATTACACTGAAGTTTAACAATCTTAATTTAGAATTGCAGGGACCTAACAAGATAATCGGACATATGACTAATAAAATTTTCGCATTTGAAGCTAAACTGCAATTATACATACTTAGTGAGCTTGAAGCTAGACTTTTATAATTTTCCAACTGTTGCTGCTCTGCGACGTATCTATCTATTGGCGATAGTGTCTATCAAGATATGGTCTCCTTTTTGAAGGAATATTTTGCAGAAGTTCAAAAAAGATTTAACTAATGACGTGAGAAATATTAGGAACTGTTTTCTTCTTGTAGAAAACCCTTGGCATTTTGAAAATGATGACATGAAATTATTCAGCCAGTTTGGATTTCCGAAACCACAATTGTTGAACGAAATTATCGAACTAAATTACGACACACAACTTAAAGCTCAGTTCATCGAACATCGTGAAAAGCAGGAGTACATTGAATTTTGCAGAAATGTGCCTAGCAACTATAATTGTTTACGAGACTGCGCACAATTTATTCTGACTAGGTATATTCCCTTCGATATATCTCTGTGAGGCTTCATTTTCAAAAATGTCCTTTTTATTTACAGTCACTTGCACCCGCGTTGCTAGTTTACACATAAGTGTGCGGCCCTCGGTACTTTCTCACATTATCCTATGTGGCCCTTGACCAAAAAAGTGTGACGACCACTGAACTAGATGGTCTGACCAACTGAGGGAGTCTAACGCGTCGAAGTTTCATACCATAGTGAGAATGGCGACCAACAGAAGCCAATGGAAACAAATGATCCGTTCGAGGTTGGGATCCGGCCAGGACCACGATCTTCAGCAATGAAGGAACGACCGAAGAGAGAGAGATCTATTACTGGAAAACTTCACTAAAGGCTTCAAGTTTCACAGATCTTCAGACTTCGCAAAGGGAATAAGTTATGAAGTTAAACTTTAAATTGTTTGGGAAACACACCTGTGCATGAACTCCGCCTGACGATAACTTCCTAGTTTGTTCTCAAATGATGCTTCTTTGTCAATAGATTGAATCCATATTTTACGAAAGATCCATACTATCCATATTAATATTATAAATGCGAAAGTGTGTCTGTCTGTCTGTCTGCAACGCTTTGACGGCCTAACTTTTCAACCAATTTTGATAAAATTTGGTATGGTGATAAGTTGCATCCCGGGGAAAGACATAGGCTATTTTTTATTCCGGAAAATTAAGGAGTTCCGGCGGCGGAAAAAAATCAAATTCACGCGGACGAAGTCGCGGGCATCGTCTAGTGACTAATTAAATCTAAACATGGTCTAATAAATTACTTACTAGATATTAAAGTGCATCCTAACTAATGGTATAAATGCGAATGTGAGCAGGTATGTTTATTTGTTACGCGCTCACAACCCATCCTTTCAAGCGATTTTGATGAAATTTGGTAAGTACATACGTAGTTTGTATACTTTTTATCACGGAAAGTTAAGTTAAGTACCCACGGGGCTTAAAAAAAACTTAACCACGCGGACGAAGTCGCTGGCATCAGCTAGTATTAAATAAACTAAAATCTAAATCAAAACTAAATTCACAATCAAAAGTTTAGTACATAAAAGGTTTAAACCCTGGCTATTACTGAGACTATACTTACTCAAAAATCGAAATTTAAATAATAATAATTAGGTACTCAAGAACGTCCCTAAGTACGTCTTCAGAGATAAAAAGGTCCTTTATTTATTTATCTACTAGTTGATGCCCACGACTTCATCCGCGTGGATTGATTTTTTTTTGATTCCCGCGGGAACTCTACAATTTTCTGGGATAAAAAGTAGAACATGTCCTTTCCCGGGATGTAAACTATCTCTGTACCAAATGTCATCAAAATCGGTTGAGTAGTTGGGCCGTAAAAGCGTAGCAGGCAGACAGACAGACACACTTTCGCATTTATAATATTAGTATGGATTCAGTGGACCTTTATAAGAAAAACTCGATTTTTAAACTTTGAAAAAAAGGCCTCAAATAATTTGTCTTTATTATAAGCGGAAATTAAAGCAACGACCGGCTAGGTTGTCAAATAGAAGACTTTTTCAAAACAAATCCGAGACTCTGTTATAGGGTGCTTACTAGCATCGCTTAAAGCAATATTATTTTAATCTTGTTGACGCCTTTGATTCTGAATTATAATCCTTATTTAAGGGACGTCAAGGTACGTCAAATAAAACGTCAATTTTAAAATATTACTGCTAAGCTATGGTGGTGTACCCGCAGGTGGCTGTTAATCGTATAATTACTCCAGTCAGTGTTCACTAATTAAGCGTTTTGCTTTTGAACTTGAATGAACTTTGATAGGACTTTAATTACTTTGGGGCTTTGTATTTAATTTTTGTAATGGTATGAAGGATAATATATGTGCGAACTAGGGCAGTAGGTACCACGTATATTCCCCACGGTAGGGGTAAATCCATACTTATATCCATACTAATATTATAAATGCGAAAGTGTGTCTGTCTGTCTGTCTGTCTGTCTGTCTGCTACGCTTTCACGGCCCATCTGCTCAACCGATTTTGATGAAATTTGGTACAGGGGTAGATTGTATCCCGAGGAAGGACATAGGCTACTTTTTATCCCGGAAAATGAAAGGGTTCCCGCGGGATTCAAAAAATCTTAATCCTCGCGGATGAAATCGCGGGAATCATCTAGTAATATTATAAATGCGAAAGTGTGTCTGTCTGTCTGTCTGCTACGCTTTCCCGGCCCATCTTTTCAACCGATTTTGCTGAAATTTGGTATAGAGGTAGGTTATATCCTGGAGAAGGACATAGGCTACTTTTTATCCCGGAAAACTAAGGAGTTCCCGCGGGAATCAAAAAACCTTAATCCACGCGGACGAATTCGCGGGCATCATCTAGTTAATAATAATTTCCCGGTTTTTTTTGTTTTCATAGTAGTAGTAGTTAAACCAACGTCTTCCTGCTTACAATAATTATTTGATTATGTTATTAGTAACGAATTCTTTAAGATTCAAATGATTTCTTAAAGTTCTGCGTGTTCTAACTTTCAACCAAACCCATATAAGTATAATACAAATCTTTGTAGTAAAATCTTATTGTTCTCAAAGATTCCTTTGCTTTGTTTCCACGTTTGTCCAAATTTATAGAATTTTTTAAATGTAACAGAATTATATAGTTAAAATATGTAACATTGGTAGTATTTACTCAGGAATGTCGTATAAACAGTGTTTTTTACAATGACATAACAATATAATCTAAAATTAAAAAAACATTAAATATCAAATATTTCTTAGGGGACAGTAAAAAGTGGTCCCTGTTTTCGCTGCATTTTCCATATTGGAAAATCCTTTATAGAGCCCGTCCAATAATGGCGTTAGAGCGGCCTTTGAAGCCACCTAACTTCCCAAAGTTTATTAAAGAGCCGATTGAAAGTGGAACTTCGATCAAATTTTCACAGTAAAATTGCTGCTAAAACAATTTGTGTATTTTGTCACGGATTCCTTTTTCCTTTTATTCAAACTTTTTTCTTTATCTAAGATTTTGACACGAATATTATCTTTTTATTGTGTCCGCTCTTGAAAGACTTGTAATCTGTACCTTAAAACTAAGATAATATTAAATCTTAAGTAATCTTATATCAAGTTTAAAAAACCAATTTTTCCATAAAAGCTCTTCGATTTTTAAATCAGTTGAAATGAGAAAAGATCTTATAAGAAGGGTAATTAGGAATCTCGATTCGCTTCATGTAGGTAGTAACTTACCTTAATTTTGATTTGAATATGGTACATTAACATAATATAATACAACAAGCAGACCCGACATACGTTGTCTTGTGCAAATTTCATACAAAAAATGAGTAACCTAATTAGTTCATAATCAATAATTTTACCTAATGAGTTCATACAAAAAAAGCCCGTATAATAAAGCGCTTTTCCGAATTTTCTATTTTTCCAGACAACTTTTCCAATTTTTCTTTCTCTAAAAACCTTATTTGGACTATCACGAATATTTAAAAAAAACATTTACTAAATCGGTCCAACACTTCTCAATTATTATTATTTCGCTTACCGGCAAACAGCATTTTATTTATACTTAAATAGATTACCGCTTTACCTTAATTAGATAGTATTATATCATAGACGATTCAAAAGAGCTTGTATCGATTACGAAAATCTGCAAGTTAGACAATATAATCCTTATTTTAGGGACGTCAAGGCACGTGTCATAAAACTGTCATTATGAAATAATACTGCAAATACTGCTTTTAGCGATAGTAGTAGGTAACCCCCCAAAATGTGCTTTTTTTCTAATTAAATTAAAACAAAATTGCTATGTTACACAAAACAAAAATTATTGTCTGCATAGGTGCTACTAAAACCCATACTAATATTATAAATGCGAAAGTGTGTCTGTCTGTCTGTCCGTCTGTCTGTCTATATGCTACGCTTTCACGGCTCTTCTTTCTTTCTTTCTTTCTCTGGGCTTCAAGTGCGCGTTGTGCGTGAGACCGTTGGTGTGACTCCCCTCTGGATCACTCCAGCCAGCCGAGCTCACTCCAGAATCCAAGCAGGCCGCCCAGGTTGACGAGGACATCCGGGAGTGTTGCTGGGGAGCCAATGTAGGCTTCTCGTTGAGTGGTTACAGCACTACACTTACGTACTTACGTGTCATGTGTGTACGTGCGTACGTGCTTTCACGGCTCATCTGCTCAACTGATTTTGTTGAAATTTGGTACAGGGGGATATTGTATCCCGGGAAAGGACATAGGAAAGAAAGAGAGAAAGAAAGAAAATCTATTTATTCTCACCATACATATGCTACTTTTTATCCCGGAAAATTAAAGAAATCCCGCGGAACGAACCGCGGACGAAGTCGCGGGAATCATCTACTTAGGAAATAATTACCCTGCGAAGATTTAATACTACTGCAAAAGTGCTGTACAAAAAATCTACCAATCATTTTCCTCCTTAAGTGTTCGGCGATACCTCGAAAGTGTCATTTAAGATAAGCGGAATCAGATTCCGCCACTTCATTAGGATAAAGGTGGATGTAATAAAGGAATCCCAAAGGGGAAAGTGGAGCGGGATGGAACAAAGCGTTATTCCGAGCCGCTTTGATGAATATTAAGCGAAGTTACCGGTAACTGATTAATTTTTCAGCCATTACGAGGTACGCTTTCAAGCATTGATGTCTTTTAACCCGACTTTCGTCCTGAGTTTTGTATATGGAATTGTGTTTATTTAATAAAAGAGCATAGATTCGCTCCTGCAATGCTTATGGGACTGCGGTTTCTTATGTATCAATTAATGTGATTTAATTTTCAAAAGAACCACCACCGAGTTTCTTGCTGGTTCTTCTCGGTAGGAATGGCATTCCGAACCAGTGGTAGATTCACTTGACGATTCAAAAGCACTTGTAAAAGTGTATATGAATAAAAAACATTTGAGTTTCAGTTTAATGTATGAAATCCAATCTATTATCTCCAATCTAGCAGTAAATTGTGAACGGCACTAATTATAAGATAACAACTGTTGTTATCCACAATTTGGCAAAATAAAAATAATGAACTATGAATTATTATTATGTCTGTTTGTCCGTCTGCTATTTGTCACTAATCAGTAGAAGATGAATTAATCTTGATAGATTGCCACAGAGATGGCTTGAATCCTGGAGTTGAACAAATATAGTAAGAAGGTATTTTTATCGCAAAAGATAAGGTGGTCTCGCCATTTTGATTTTTCTCGATTTTACAGCCAATGTTCAAACATCGATGAATGATAGAACATCAACCTAATTAAAAAAATTATGAATCGGGCCACACCGTCTTCAAACGTCTCGAAACTGAGATAATCGCCGTCAACGCTAATCGCTAATGATATGAATTGCCCTTCCGGTTTCCGTTTTCCCTTTCATTTTTAGGGTTCCGTACCAAAATGGTAAAAATGGAACCTTTATGGTGCGACTTTCTCCGTCCGTCCGTCCGTCCGTCCGTCCGTCTGTCACAGTCGATTATTTCAGTAACTATTAAAGCTATCGACATGAAATTTGGAATAGTTGTGTATAATAGTGGCTTAACATCATTAAAATAAAAAAAAATCGAACATTATTTTTAGTTTAATTAAAAAAGGGGGTAAATCCGGGGTTTGAAATTTCAAAGTATGATAACTATACTGAGTGGAATATCATATGAAAGGGCTATACTTCTACATTCTAAAACTGATTTTTATTTATTTTTATGCATAATAGTTTTTGATTTATCGGGCAAAATGTCGAAAAAAATACCGTCCCCCCCCCCCTTATCTCCGCAGTTTACCAATTGAAAAACCTGAAATAATTATGGTCAATAGAAGCTTATGTATATTTTACAGGAAAAATAAAACCAATGCTCTAACTAGCATAGTTTTTTTTATATTAACAATAAACCTCTACAAACAAAGTTAGTTTTGCGCTTCATTAAATTCATTAATCGTAAAGCTTACTACAGGTTTGTACGGAACCCTCGGTGAGCGAGTCTGGCTCGCACTTGGCCGGTTTTATTATTATAGGTACTTACCTTAAAATCAAGAGTGAATTATTTTTACTAACATAATATTTAAAAGAAAAAGGTGACTGACTGACTGATCTATCACCGCACAGCTTAAACTACTGAAAGGATCGGGCTTAAAGTTGGCATACAGATAGCTATTATGACGTAGGTATCCGCTAAGAAAGGAGTTTTGAAAATTCAACCCCTTGAATCTGAAATTTGGGCTTTGAAATTAGTATGAAAATTGAACCTAACGTGAGCCAAGCCGCCGGCTAAAGCTAGTCTTCTTATAATTGACTAGCTGATGCCCGCGACTTCGTCCGCGTGGTTTAAGTTTTTTTCCCCACAGGGGCTCCTTAATTTTCCGGTATAATTCCGGTAGCCAGGTCCTCAACTATATTCATGCAAAAATCACGTTGACCCGTTGCTCTGTTGCGGCGTAATTGAAGGACAAACTCTCTATATTACGTCCTTGGGGATCGAATTTTCAAAAGTGGTGAAACACGTACTTTTTCATATTTAACGGGAAGCTCAAATACCAAGTTTCATGGCTTTAACTTGAAAAATGAATGACTCTCATACCAACTTTCAACTCCTATTTTACCCCTTTGGGAGTAAAATTTTCAAAAACTGTGAAACACTTATTTCTTAAATTTTTACCGGTAGTTTGTATACCAAGTTTCATGAATATAACTTGAGAAATGACGGACTTTCATACAAACTTTCAATCCCTATTTTACCCCTTTGGGGGTGGAATTTCCAAAAACCCTTTCTTAGTGGATACCTAGTCTTAACAAAGAACACACTCTCCAAATTTCATGTCTCTAGGACCAGCGGTTTAGGGTGTGCGTTGATATACATATAAGTCAGTCAGGACTTTGAATTTTATATATATAGAAGATAATGTTCTGTGTTTAAGGTACTGTTAAGTACTAGCTGATACCCGCGACTTCGCTCGCGTGGATTGAGGTTTCTTGGTTCCCGCGGGATCTCTTCAACTTTCTGGGATAAAAAGTAGCCTATGTGTTATTCCAGACTATAATCTATCTCTCTGCCAAATTTCATCCAGATCCATTCAGCCGTTCTGGCGTGATTGAGTAACAAACATCCATACATACATCCATACATCCATCCAAAATTTCGCATTTATAATATTAGTATAGATAGTATAGATGATTCTAGACAGCCAAGCGCTAGCCTATAAATAAAAAAAAGTCAAGAAGCCCTACCGACGTTTGAAAAGCGTTATCAAATAAACAGGAACTCTAAAGACATGCTCGTTTGGGACGGACTAATTGGAATGTCTAATTAAACGATAAGTAGGGCAGTTTAACGAGGCGTTTTTCTTTTGTTTTATAAAGAGCTCTTTACACCGTGCGTCTTCACTGTGAAATTTTAATAAAGCGTACATTCGTAGCTTTTGTTTTAGCGTTTTTAGAAGTTCACTTTGTTGTATTTTTGATTGGACCTGTTTTAGACATTTTATAGTGATTTGTTTAACAGAGCCGATGGCACCCGAGGCTAGTTAATCGTGTTATGGAAAATTCATCAATTTCTATATAGTTTTAAATCCTATCAGTGAATTTTTTTTAAAACAGTTTTTTATAAAAAAATAATTCAAATCAAATCAAATCAAATCATTTATTTGCATAGATTGCGTGGGTGCATTGATGTTACATTATTAAATTGGTATGAACTACAATCTGCCGTGTACTGGCATGCAAAAATTATCTAATAATTATAAATACTTATTCTAAACATCATTTATTACATTGTATAGAATAATAAAATATATTATAATATATTTTATTATTCTATACAATATTTATGTCAATTATATTATTATAATGTATTGTATTGTAATCAAACCGTCAGTCTAATGTTATATCGTTTATTACATAAATGTTCAAACTATCTATATATTTGTATCTGTTAAATACTCCTTAATAATATCTTTTCTTCAGCAAAAATTCCTTAATTTTTTGTTTAAACGTTACGATATTCAGATTTCGGTCAGCCAATGATGCTGGTAGTTTATTACACAACTGAGGTGCCATATTAAAGAAACTATTACCAAAAAATGCTGTTGCATGCTGTATAAAACACAGTTTATTCTTTCTTCGTTCATTTTCGGAGTATCTGAACAGTTGATAATTATAGCTAGATTTCATCATCGTCATTAGTGCTACTTGCTACAGCCCTTTGTGAGACAAAAGGTCTTAAATATAAACATACTACATTCGTAATTTAACTTTAATGCCTTAGTTTTAAGGATTAAATTTTAAATATAGATTTTTATTTATTATGTTAAATATTCGTTTTCACTTCTATCGGCAGTCCCTATGACTGCCAATTTTTTTATCCATCTCTATCCAGTGCGTGTTTCACCCAGTTTTATAGTCCGATGGTTTTGGCATCCCAGTCCGTCTATCCAGTGAAGCTTGGGCCTACCAATTGCCCACCATCCATTAGGTTGTAACATCAATTACTACTATTTGTAGCTTCCATTACATAGATTTAAAGACTGTGTTAAGCAGCATCTGTTAAGTCGAGGGTATTATAGTAGATTTTCTCGATGACAAGGTTGCATGGAAGCAGCCGGCTTCGCGTCCAGCAACCCACAAGTCAGTGTAATACCTACTTGTAACGTAGCGTATGCATTTTATATTATGTATATACAAATTGTTACATTTTTCTGATTTTGAAAAGAGCAACTGCTGAGTTTCTTGCCGGTTCTTCTCAGTAGATTCAGCTTTCCGAACCAGTGGTAGATTCTTACGACTTATCATAAGTGACACAAGTGGTCCTACATGAAATAAATCAAATCATTTTCATTTTCATTTTTTCTTTTCTTTCTTTATAGTCCTACTAGATGATGCCCGCGACTTCGTAAGCGTGGATTAAGTTTCTGTTTAATTCCCGCGGGAACTCTTCAATTTTCTGGGATAAAAAGCCTATCTCCCTTCCCGGAATGTAAACTATCTGGTTGATGGTTTTGGCATCCCAGTCTGTCTATCCAGTGAAGCTTGGGCTTACCAATTAACCTTCATCCATTAGGTTGTAACATAATTTACTACTATTTCTGACTTCTTTTCTTTTTACTCCGGCACGGAATTCCGAACCAGTGGTAGATTCATTCGACTATTCATAAGAACTTCTAAGTCTATTTGAATAAAAAACTTTTGAATTTTGAATTTTTTTTTTTAATTTTATAGTCTTAATACGGTATATACAAATAATCATGAAATGGAGACAATAATCTTGGCTGTATTTTCGCGCTGAAGTCCTTTTGTCACCAGATGAGGCAATCAACCTCGGTGAAACGTCTCGTAAGATTAACGTAGGATTAAGATTAAGTGCTAGGACTTCAAGCAGAAAACAAACTTAATGGCCTACGGAAATAATGTAAGAAGACAGTGTCATCGATTTGTCTAGCGCTGAAATTAAATTACTGGATCCATTCACTGGAATAGTGTGAATCAGTCATTTTAACCCATTGCCGGCTCACTACTGAGCAAGAGTCTCCTCATGGAATGAAAATGGTTTTAGCCATAGCCCACCACGCTGGCCAAGTGCAGTTTGGTAGACTTCTCACACTTTCGAGATCATTATGAAGAATCTCTCAGGCATGCAGGTTTCCTTACGATGTTTTCCTGTACTGTTTTAAGCATTTAAAGCAAGTGATAGATATTTAATTTCTCAAAAAGCTTATAACTTCAAAAAGTTAGAGGTGCCTGGGGATCGAACCCGTGACTACCCGAATAGGAATCAGGGTGTCCTAACCACTAAGCTATCACCGCTTTTTCACCGCAGTGGAATCAATAGATAAGTTAGAAATCAAAGCTAAAGTGGGCGTACAAAATAAGTAGCTTTTAACGTAAGTACTTACGTTTTAAGTACCAGGGGATGAGAACTCTCAAGATGTTTGGAACTTTTGATAAGTAACGAAACTAAGCTCCGATTGTCTAGTGTCTAGCTAAACAATTTGTTATTTGATCTTTGTGGCTCATTTAACTCTCCCTAATATCGTATGACCTTTGTCGTCTGACCTTTTGAAAGGTCAGATCGAACGCTCCATGGACAAAATAATGAACAATTTGTACGTTCAGGCTCGAAATATTCCATTCTATATTGGTTGAGTACCCTGTACAGTATATCTTATTCAGTATCAATAATGGATTTCACAATTAAAATAAAGTGACAAAATCTGCTTTAACCGTAACATACATTAACATACGTCGACGCTTCCCCAACGCATGTAAAATATGAAATTCCTGACAATAAAGCACATTTTTAGCGCGCAAGAAAATTTATGGAAAGTGCTCAACTTTATTTATACTTACTTTGATGCTATTTTACCCTAGTCCTTAAAGACCAAGGACCTTAATTTCATTTTCTAGAATATACTTGCAGAAAATATTGTCCTATGGCCGAAATTTTTTCACGCTAACTTAAAACTAGGCTGCGAGGGTTCTTGACGTGGACTGTGTTGCTGGTTTTTTAGTGGGTATTCTGCTTCATCTGTGAGTCCCACATACCCGCCTTGTGCGGGATGCGTAAATGCATTTATCGAGCAAAAAAGAAAAAAAAAGGCTTTTTTTTTTGGTTGGTTGCAAAAGTACTCTGGTCTGAGAAGAAGCCCACGAAAGCCCAAGACAAGAGACAATGTGCAACGGTGGATGTAGTTTACTTTTATGACGCTGTAATTTCTTGACTTTTGATTGAATCTCCATAAGGTGGACAAACGAGCTTTTTAAGCCATTGTGTGGCGTGTTAAGACACTATAAAAACCCTTGGATGACGCTGTCTACCAATTATTTTAGAGTTATCTTAGTTCCTATCGGTATTTTGTGTTTTTTTCGACTTCCTACAAGTCATACAATAAATTTTGACATCGACAATTATTGTGAGTGACGAGAAACTGTGGCAAAATTTTATAAAGCTCAAAAAAGATACACGCCGAATTGAGATCCGCCTCCTTTTTTGAAAGTCGGTTAAAAATCATGCACAATAATAATTCATCCCTATTTAAAGTTTAATATGGTAGTAACGTAACTTCTGTCCATCACGTTTCACTATAGCAGAGGCAGCTCATATCATAAGTCATAACAATTCCAGCGTAATAAGACCGAGTGGCCCCAGAGAGGCATAACCCAGATGCGGCCGCGGACTGAGGCCAGCCTTAAATATTTATGGTGTCTTCACACGCCACACAATGGCTTAAAAAGCCCTACTCCCTGGGATGCAAGATTAAGAACCCTTTGATGGGTTCGCAAACCCTCCATAAGGTGGACAAACGAACTTTACATGCCACCATAAAAACCATTGGACGGCGCTGTCTACCAATTATTTTAGAGTTATCTTAGTTCCTATCGGTATTTTGTGTTTTTTTCGACTTCCTAAAAGTCATACAATAAATTTTGACATCGACAATTATTGTGAGTGACGAGAAACTGTGGCAAAATTTTATAAAGCTCAAAAAAGATACACGCCGAATTGAGATCCACCTCCTTTTTTGAAAGTCGGTTAAAAATCATGCACAATAATAATTAATCCCTATTTAAAGTTTAATATGGTAGTAACGTAACGTCTGTCCATCACGTTTCACTATAGCAGAGGCAGCTCATATCATAAGTCATAACAATTCCAGCGTAATAAGACCGAGTGGCCCCAGAGAGGCATAACTCAAATGCGGCCGCGGACTGAGGCCAGCCTTAAATATTTATGGTGTCTTCACACGCCACACAATGGCTTAAAAAGCCCTACTCCCTGGGATGCAAGATTAAGAACCCTGTGATGGGTTCGCAAACCCTCCATAAGGTGGACAAACGAACTTTATGCGAATGAGCTTTTTAAGTTTGTGTGGCGTGTTAAGACACTATAAAAACCCTTGGATGACGCTGTCTACCAATTATTTTAGAGTTATCTTAGTTACTATTGGTATTTTGTGTTTGTTCAACTTCCTAAAAGACACAATAAATTTTGACATCGACAATTATTGTCAGTGACGAGAAACTGTGGCAAAATTTTATAAAGCTCAAAAAAGATACACGCCGAATTGAGATCCGCCTCCTTTTTTGTTAAAAATCATGCACAATAATAATTCATCCCTATTTAAAGTTTAATATGGTAGTAACGTAACATCTGTCTATCACGTTTCACTATAGCAGAGGCAGCTCATATCATAAGTCATAACAATTCCAGCGTAATAAGACCGAGTGGCCCCAGAGAGGCATAACTCAGATGCGGCCGCGGACTGAGGCCAGCCTTAAATATTTATGGTGTCTTCACACGCCGCACAATGGCTTAATAAATAGTAAGTACCCCGAGATGACACTGTCTGCCACTTTAGTTGGTAATCTTACTCGTAGTTCTCCTACTGTGTACTTATGTGTAGACCAGCTGATGCCCGCGACTTCGTCCGCGTGGATTTTGGTTTTTCAGTTCCCGCGAGAACTCTTAAATAGGTATAGAGGAGGGGAATTTAAAAAAAATATATAAACCTTAAAACTAAGGCATTAAAGTTTAATTACGAATGTAGTATCATAGTATATTTATATTTAAGACCTTGGTCTTCGTAACAACGCGAGCATGTCGGCACGGTATTATTATCTATATAATATTACCGTGATGTCGGTGCTCGCGAGCGTGTCGGAGCGAGGTGTCGGTGACGCGAATCCACAAGTTTACCCCTATAAAAAAGTGCTCAACGCGGCTAAAGAAGTTTTCACTTCAAAAAGGCCCCGTTAAAATATTGAATTCCACAAACAAATAGGTAAAGTAGGTAACCTTATTCCGCGAAAGTTTTAAAAAATTCACCGCGCAGCGATCCATTACCATCCCGAATAGCGCAATAATAACTCTGAATATGATATAGTGTCATTTTAATGGCATTTAAAGAACAATATAGGACAATTTACGTTGTGTTCTGGCATCGCACGGTTTGGACTGAGGCCAGAGTTTTACATAATACATCTTTTAATAGCACTCCGCCATTATATAAACCTTCCTAATGCACCTTCCACTGGAGTAACATGATGGAACCGTTTTCCAGGAGTGGAATAACATGCAGCAAGTTATTTTGAAAATATACCTTAAAAATACTATACCTACTAGCTGATGCACGCACCTCCGTGGCGCAGTGTTGAGCGCTGTTGTCTTAACGTGCGGAGGTCCCGGGTTCGATCCCCGGCAGGGTCAATTTAGGAATTTATAATTTCTGAATTTTCCCTGGTCTGGCCTGGTGGGAGGCTTCGGCCGTGGCTAGTTACCACCCTACCGGCAAAGACGTGCCGCCAAGCGATGTAGCGTTCCGGTACGATGCCGTGTAGAAACCGAGTAGAGGTATGGGTTTAATATAACTGCCATGTCTCTAACAGGCTAGCCCGCTACCATCTTAGACAATCAAAACCCTGCAAAAATCACGTCGATCCGTTGATGCTCTGTTGCAGCGTGATTGAAGGATAAACCAACAAACAAAATTGGTTGGACACATGCGCCGTGAAAGCGAAGCAGGCAGACAGACACACTTTCGCATTAGTAGGCAATAAATAGTAAACTGTATGGAAGCTTTAGAATAAAACTGGTGGCTGACTCTTATTACAGTATACTATCAAGGAACCTTGTCAATGACATTGTGTGTTTGAGACAATTATCTGACTGCAAAGCGGCTTTCACCACTGCACAATAATTAAAAATATTGTTTTTTTTTTTATTAAAAAAATATTTAAAATAATTAATATATAATAAACCTTAACACTAAGGGATTAAAGTTTAATTACGAATGTAGTTTATTTATATTTGTTATATAGATGTAGTTAAATGCGCGGTGCGAGCTGCGACTCGCCTATCGTTTTTGCATTAAACCAGTGTGCAACCGGCTGGCTTGTTTGACTGACGTGTACGCACGCCTTCCCTATCACGCGAGATACGTAACAGTGGCGACGAGGAGGGTATTTGAAATTGGTGGAAATGTCTACGGGAGCGACTTATGGGGTCCTTTCGACTTTTGACCATCTCTCACAAGAATGGGACAGCTACAAGTCGCGGTTAAATCAGTGGTTTATTGCCAACGACATAAACTCAATAACGGACAAGGCAACAACTAAGAGGAGGGCCATTTTGTTAACATCGTTATGTGAGTCATCATTCAAGTTAGCGAGTGACCTGGCGTTACCCAAGAAGGTGGAAGAATTAGGATATGAAGAGTTAGTGAAGCTACTCGACGATCACTTCACACCAAAAAGACTCGGGTTTGCGGAAAAGTCGACATTTTACGCCGCAATACAGCGACCAGGAGAAAGTCACACTCAATGGGCAGCCAGGATAAGAGGATTAGCAGCTCACTGTGAATTCAAGAACTTGGAGGAAGCCTTGTTGGATAAATTTATCATGGGCATGGTAGCAGGACGTGAACGGGACAAGTTGTTTGCGCAAAACCAGCGGGAGCTGACCCTCGCTAAGGCCATCGATCTGGCCGAGAGCGTGCGGTGTGCGCGACAGGCCTCGTCACAGGAAGCGCCGGGCGCGAGCAGCGTCGGCGCAGCGAGTCCTGACACCGTGTTTAACGTTACCAAGAAGGAAAAGTGCAGTGTGTGTGGGTTCACCAACCATAAGTCTAATCAGTGTCGATTCAAAACCTACAGATGTAAAAAGTGTAATAATAGGGGCCACTTACGTAAAATGTGCCCTAACGAGGGGAAAGTAAAATACGTGGAGGAAGGTACTGTGAACGACGGAGACGACGGTGAGTCTTTTTATAATATTCGATGCGTAAAAGGAAAACCGATGACGGAGCGCGTCATGATCAGTGGTCTGGCTTTGGAATTCGAAATCGATAGTGGTTCTGCGGTAAGCGTCATTTCAGAAAATACCTACAAGTCTCATTTTAAACAACTACCATTGACAGTCACCACAAAAAAGTTATTTAGTTATACGGGTGAAAATATTAAAATAATCGGGGTTGTATTATTGCCTATATCATATAATGGTCGTACGCAAGTATTGAATGTTTATGTAGCTTGCGCAAGTGGACCGCCATTGCTAGGCCGGGATTTTATTCGCGAGTTTGACCTTGAACTAGCACCCGCCAGGGGCGCGGCCGTACATGCGTTATGCACGGAAGTGCAGGCCGGGTGCGAGTCTAATATTGTCAAGCAACTCACTAATCAGTTTCCTAATGTGTTCTCTGACAATCTTGGATCGTTTAACAAGTATAAAATAAGCTTACACCTAAAACCGGATGCTAAGCCGATTTTTATTAAAGCAAGATCAGTACCTTACGCGTTAAAGGATAAAATAGACAGGGAACTGGATCGGTTATTATCTTTAGGCATTTTGAAACCTGTCGAACACTCTGAGTATGCATCGCCGGTGGTACCTGTTTTGAAGAAAAACGGCAGCATTCGATTATGTGCCGACTATTCAGTTACAATAAATAAACAGTTGGTTATAGACCAATACCCGTTGCCGACAGTAAAGGACTTGTTAGCTAAATTACATGGGGGCGTACAATTTAGTAAAATAGATTTATCTATGGCATACAATCAATTTATTTTAGATGAAGATTCGCAAAGTCTAACATGCATCAACACTCATCGCGGTCTCTTCAATTTTACCCGTTTAGTTTTTGGGTTGTCGAGCGCGCCGGCCGTTTTCCAGCGGGCGATGGAATGCCTGCTCTCGGGTATAGATGGAATCATATTTCTATTGGACGACATTCTCATCACGGGAGCGAATAAAGACCAGCATAAACATAGGCTGTATACGGTGTTACAACGCTTAGATGACGCGGGCTTAACGGTACAGATGAGTAAATGTGAATTTTTTAGAGATGAGATTTCATACTTAGGCCACGTCATAGACAGATACGGAATTAGGAAGTCGCTCGATAAGGTAAAGGCTATATTACAAGCCCCTAAGCCTACAAACGTGTCACAACTACAGTCGTTTCTGGGTCTTACTAATTATTATAGGAACTTTGTACCCGATGCGTCATCCGTATTAAGTCCATTATATAATCTGTTAAATAAAGATACCAAGTGGGAGTGGACTGCCATTCATGATGACGCATTTATTCGGATAAAAAAAATTTTAGCGTCTGATAAGACACTAGCACATTTTAACCCTAGTGCCAAGCTAATATTGACTGTAGATGCGTCGCCGACCGGGTTAGGTGCCGTACTGTCACAAGTCGGCAGTGACGGGTTAGAAAGACCGATATCGTACGCTTCTCGCACGTTGAACTCGGCGGAAAAAAATTACGCTCAAATTCAAAAAGAAGCTACGGCTATCATTTTCGGCATAAGGCGGTTCCATCAGTACTTGTATGGTCGGTCCGAGCCCTTTACATTACGAACGGATCATAAACCCTTGCTGGCAATATTCGGGCCACACAAAGGCGTCCCTGAAGTGTCCGCAAACCGCCTGCAAAGGTACGCCATATTCCTAACCGCGTACAATTATACTATAGAATATATAGATAGCAAGCGAAACAGCGCGGATTATTTATCTAGGGCAAGCAAGGAGGGGGGGCTCGCGGAAACTCGCGAAGAACTCGCGGAGTGCGTAGATCGCGCGACCTATGTCAACTTCGTAGTGGACGGCGACCTGCCGGTGACACTAAATGACCTACGGCGCGAAACGGCGCGCGACCCTCACCTAGCTACAGTTATACAGTACGTAATGAACGGCTGGCCTAGGAAAATAACTGACGTAAATTTAAAATCCTTCTTTAATTGTCGGTCACAGTTGTCGTACGAAAATGGTATTCTAATGCGTGGACACAAAGTCGTTATTCCCCCAAACCTACAAAACACTATTTGTAAAGAACTACATAGTTCACATTTCGGGGTAGTGAAAATGAAGGCGGAGGCTCGCAAGCGGCTGTGGTTCCCGGGCGTGGACGCGGCGCTGGAGGCGCTGGCGGCGACGTGCGGCGTCTGCTGCGCGCTGCGCCCCGCGCCGCCGCACGCCCCGCTCGCGCCTTGGCCGCTGCCGCCGCACCCATTTCACCGAATTCATATGGATTTCTTGGGCCCGTTTCATAATCATATGTTTTTAATCATTGTAGATGCATATAGTAAATGGGTAGAATGTTACGACATGTCTTCGTCGTACAATTCGAAGGCGGTTATAAATAAATTGTACGATACTATGTCACGTTTTGGGGTTCCGCATACGTTGGTGAGTGACAACTTTTCTTCTTTCACTTCGATAGAATTTAAGGATTTTTGTAAACGTAACGGTATTGAACATGTTTTATCCCCAGTATATCACCCAGCCAGCAATGGCCAAGCCGAGAGCTTTGTAAAAATTGTAAAAAAGGGGCTAAAGGGTATTATTTTAGACGGATTTAATAAAAAGTCTCTTCACGAAAGGATTACTAAATTTTTATTCGATTACCGGAATTCAAAACATAGCACCACTGATCAGTCGCCTGCGGAATTGGTATACGGGCGCGCGTTACGCTCGAGGCTGGATTTATTAAACCCCGTCACGCCTTCACCCTCGTCCACGGACCTCACTCATACTGTCGAACGTAAACAGTACTCACAGGCTAAACATTACAAAGGAGTGCAACGTACGGAGTTTAAGGAAAATGATAACGTATGGGTAACTAAAAACAGGGATACTAAAAAATTCTATTGGATAGAAGGAATTATTAAAAAGAAAATCGGACATGTCATGTATGTGGTATATGTGCCAAGTTTGGACAGCGAAATCAACAGACATATCGATCAGATTAGACCACGAAAATCTTCGGCGGCAAGCGACGACCAAACCTGGGACCCGGACGTGATACCAGACGTATCACCACCTGCTACAGTCCACTGCGATACTATCCCACAATCAGAAAGGGAAGGAGAATCGGCACGGGAGCCCGGGCAAGAGACGCCCGCGCCGGTAGATCGCCGAGCGTCACCGCCGCGCGCTGGCAACGTCGCGCACAGGCGGCGGGCAATAAGTCCGACTTTCTCGACACCGTTATCGGATCCGCATCACGACAGTGATACTTCGATATAGTTAGATAATAAGATGTAGGTTTAATCGTGTTTCTTAGCCTAAGGGGAAGGGATGTTATATAGATGTAGTTAAATGCGCGGTGCGAGCTGCGACTCGCCTATCGTTTTTGCATTAAACCAGTGTGCAACCGGCTGGCTTGTTTGACTGACGTGTACGCACGCCTTCCCTATCACGCGAGATACGTAACAATATTTAAGACCTTTTGTCTTCGTAACAACGCGAGCATGTCGCTAGCACTTAAAATTAAATTAAAATTGTATTGAGCAAAGTTGCATAAAATACGTCTACCCCTTCAAACTAGCTCAGAAATTCCTCTATCAGTTTGATCTTGCACGGTCTATCGGCGATTAAAATGAAAAATGTGAAATCGATTTCTCAGCTCACATTCCCGCCCGAGTTTGCGGGGCTTGCTATCGATTTGCCGGCAATCAGGCTTCATCAGCTACATCGGAGCCATATCATATTTTTATTAATAACTTGCAAACTGGCTCTGAAATTTCAGTATCATAATATCTAGGCTCTAGCTGGCAAGTAATAGCCTAGCAGTAAAGAAACTAGTGCATCTAGGTATATGATAAAACTATTCTGCTCAGTTCTGCTGCATATGCGGTTAAAAAGATTCGCCAGTTGACAGACTTAGAAACTGCGAGATTAGTATATTTTGGTTACTTTCACAGCATTATGTCATATGGCATATTATTATGGGGTAATGCTGCTGATATTCATTCTGTTTTCGTGCTGCAGAAAAGGGCTGTTCGTGCCATTTACAACATGGGACCTAGAGAGTCCCTAAGAACTAAATTCAAAGAAGTTAAAATTATGACAGTCCACAACCAATACATATTTGAAAATTTAGTATATGTGCATAAAAACATGCATAAATTCAAGAAAAAAAGTGACTGTCATAATGTTAATACAAGAAATAAGAATAAAATTGTTGTGCCCTCTTCTAGACTTTGTAAAATTAGTAATTCATTTGTCGGTAGCAGTATACGTTTTTATAATAAACTCCCAGAAGACATATTGGAGATGTCTCTCAACAAGTTCAAAGTTTTTGTAAAACGGAAACTAATTGAAAAGTCATATTATAGTGTAAAGGATTATTTGAATGATAGGCAACCATGGGTATGAATTGTTCCAGCGGCTAATTATGTTATATTAAAAATATAATTTAGTAATTTACTATATTTGTGAGATGGTGATAATAAAAAAAAAAAAAAACCCGGCTGAGTTTGTTGTGGGCTCTTCTCAGATCAGGGCGCGTTTGGAACCCTCGTAGCTTTAGTCTTAAGATACCGTTGTTAATTATCACCATCAATTCTTATTCTTTATAAACATGACGTTCAGAAGGTGTACTTTGTAGGTACCAATTTTGAATAAAGATGATTTGATTTGATTTGATTTGATTCGATACCCTAAATATTGGTGCTTTGAAAATTGACTATAATAATTCGCTTCGTCCATTGGTTGATAATGATATTATCTATCTATTTCATGCAGACATTACATACAACTCTTTACTACAATAAAATCCATACTAATATTATAAATGCGAAAGTATGTCTGTCTATCTGTCTGTCTGTCTGCTACCCTTTCACGGCCCAACTACTCTACCGATTTTGATGAAATTTGGTACAGACATAGGTTACATCCCGGGAAAGGACATAAGCTACTTTTTATTCAGAAAATTGAAGACTTCTTGCGGGAATCAAAAAAACATCAATTCACGCGGACGAAGTCGCGGACATCATCTAATAAATAACATTAATTTAATTTGAATGACTACAATTAGCCCGCCAATCCGCATTGGAGCAGCGTGGTAGGTCCAAGCTCTAATCCCCTCTCTCCTATGAGAGTGGAGGCCTGTGCCCAGCAGTGGGAAGTTAATGGGCTGTAGTGGTGGTGGTGGTGGTACTACAATTAATTCCAAGCAACGCCAAAGCACCAGTATAAAGCCGATTATACTGGAAATACTTTAACCGTGCTCTGTACAAACTTCAATTAATTCACTAATGAAGCTTTTAGCTCCTAATGCGCCAACACGGGTGTTTATATTATGTAGATGAGAGTTAATTTCTGTAAGCTCCTGTTTTCCTAGTAGTGTCGTTGGTTTCGATAATGTATTATGTGGGACGCTTGGCGTTAACACGTACCTGTATGAAAGGAAATATCAGTTTGATATTTGAGTTGACAACTTCCCTGGCATAGCTCCCAGCGCAGTAGTGAGGGCTGTAGTCTTATATAACGTGGTAAGTTCCGAATTCGATCCCCGGCTGGGTCAATTCGGGAATATATAGGTAACTAGCTGATGCCCGCGACTTCGTCCGCGTGAAATAAGTTTTTTCAATTCCCACGGGAACTCCTTAATTTTCCGGGATAAAAAGTAGCCTATGTCACTCTCCAGGTCCTCAACTATACCCATGCAAAAAATCACGTCGATCCGTTGCTCCGTTGCAGCGTGATAGACGGACAAACCAACAAACCAATAAACCAACAAACAAACTCACTTTCGCATTTATAATATTAGTATATATCTATATAGTATGATTTCTGAATTTTCTCTGATCTCTCTGAACGACGTACCGCAAAGCGATTTACCATTCCAGCACGATATCGAATACAAACCGATTAAGGATATGAATTGAATGTAACTGCCGTATCCCTAAAAGGTTAGCCCGCTACCATCTTAGACAGCATCATCACCTACCTTCTGGTGAGATCGCAGTCAAGTGTTAACTTGTAGTATTAAAAAAAAACTTTTTGTTGTCAAGTTTGTCCCAGAGCAATCATGGATCAACGGGTTTTTTGCCTAGACGTAGTTTAAGCACAGGGTAGATAAACCTCCAAGACCGAGAGGTCTGTGACATACCTACTTAGGCTATTTTTTATCCCGAAAAATTAAACAATTCGAACGGGATTTTTAAAAACCTAAATTCGCGTAAACCAGGCGTCGTGCTAGTTTCTATAAGCTCAACTCAAAAGATGAACAAGTAATCTTACAATTTCCTGCTTTCAAGTGGAGCGTGAAGGGTCGGTGTTCAGTGAAAATAAATAAAGCGTGAAATGGAAGCAACATCGTTCGTAAATAAAGTTCTTACTCGAAGCTCTAATGATGCCTAAATATCTTGCTACTTTACAATACAAACTAACAAATTCAGAAAGATGCAGAAAATACTCTTTCTGCATCGTATTCTTCAATGATGAGGGTCGTGACCCCATTGCATTAATCACATAATTGTAGGGGTTTTCTTGGGATAATAATGAGGTGGGTACTCAGGTCATTCCGCATACGTCTCGACTACTTAACTATTTTATGGTTACTAACGTTTATTGACCGAGCAAAGCGAAGGTGTCTGAGTCTACTTGAGTGAATTTGCACTTGTCCGTCCGTCCGTCCGTCTGTCCGTCTGTCAGAGCCTTATAACTTCTGAATTATACTGAACGTAATTACTTCAAATTTAAATATAATATGTAAACCGATGGCCTCCCGCCGAATATGGCTTAAAAAGTTATAAAAATCTTTATTTCAGGGGGGCTCTCATAGAAGCGAATGCGAAGTAAAATATTTTTTTATAGCGTTACATAGGGTTGCGGTATATAATTTTAAAGATGAATAGAGTCGGGGCGAACCACTAGTTATCAGATGTTAGTGATAATAACCGGGGACGACGGCTTAACATGCTCTCCAAAGCACGGAGGAAACGAAAAGGCCATATTCGGACTTCCAAATTCGACTATCTGCCTGAGTGTTATTATTTTGCAAATCTTGTTGAAGTGAAAACTTCTTCAGGCGCGTCGAGCACTTTTTGGTGGAAACGCGTGACCGACACCTCGCGTTGTTACGAAGACAAAAGGTCTTAAATATAAAAATATAGTACATTCGTAATTAAACTTGAATGAATTAAGGTTTATATTTGAAGTATTTTAATTATTATTTTTTTTATTTTTTAAATTTTTAAATTTGGCACAGAGATAGATTATAGTCTGAAATAACACATAGGCTACTTTTTATCCCGGAAAATTAAGGAGTTCCCGCGGAAACCGAAAAACCTCGATCCACGCGGACGAAGTCGCGGGCATCAGCTAGTTTTAAATATTCGTTTTCACTTCTAACGGCAGTCCCTATGACTGCCAATTTTTTACTTATTTAAAAATTCCATTAGGTTATTTCTTATACTTATTTAAAAATTCCGTTAGATTCTTTCTTAATTGCAAAACATATTTAACGTTGCTCTTCACGAAACGCGCGTCCCCACTCAGGCATAAGTATTTGTTTTCCATTTGACTCACTGCAGTATTCTTGTAGTGAGCTCATCGTAAAACTGTGTCCATAGTCCAGCTTGGTATATAATATTAATACACTGATAGCTTTGTATCTAGTACATGTACAAATGTTTAGATAGTAGACGCACGGCCATCGGTTACCTTTAACTAGAATTAGCATCTTAATTAATGTACTGCCCGTCCGACGCGGCGCTTCCCGACAAAGACCTGGTTTACGCTATACTGATGCTATACATGTACCTCATAATATCTATGTCATGTTACTTATGCCCAGAGATAATTAACATACAACAAAAATTAATGTTAGAGAAAGTTTGGATGGATGGATGTATGTATGTATGGATGTATGTTTGTTACTCAATCACGCTCCAACGGATGAACGGATCTGGATGAAATTTGGCACAGAGATAGATTATAGTCTGGAATAGCACATAGGCTACTTTTTATCCCGGAAAATTAAGAAGTTCCCGCGGGAATCAAAAAAACCTCAACCACGCGGACGAAGTCGCGGGCATCAGCTAGTGTTAGATACGATTTTGTTCTTTTTTAAGGATTTCGTACCTCAAGAGGCAAAAAACGGAACATAGGATCACTTCGTGTTCCGTCTTTCAAGAACGAACGTATTTTTTACAAGAATGGTTGCACGTCAGTTTTAGATATGTAACAAGTGACCCACAATAAAAATTAAAGTTAGATTGGTTTTTTTTCTTTTTATTAGGGTTCCGTACCTCAAAAGTCACAAAAGGAACACATACAGGTTCACTTCGTTTTTCGCATAAAGGTATCAAGTTGAAATTAATTCCAAACACTCTATGAAAAAAGCGATGATAGCCTAGTGGTTTCTTTCTATCTTCTTGTTGATGCGGCTTTGCAGGGCTCTGTAACGAGACCCGGTATCACTTTGACCGTTGCCGATCTATTCTGATCGAAGCCTAGTGGTTTAGACACCCCGAGCTACAATAAGGGTTCGCGGGTTCGTTTCTCGATCACGCACTTGTAACTTTTCTAAGTGCCTAATGTGTGTTTTAAGCAATAAAATATTACTTTGATCTAATTGTGAAGGAAAACATAGTGAGGGAGCCTACATGTTGAAAGTTCTTCATGATGATCTCAAGAGTGTGTGAGGCCTGTGAATACACATTTGGCAAGTGTGATGGACTGCGGCTTAACCCTCCTCATCCTAAGAGGTGACCCTGGGGTCACAGAAGTGGGCCGTCACGTTGATGGGTTAAAATATAATGCCAATGCAATGCCTTGACTGGACCTCATGTCACTATAATTATTATAATATTATGTAAGTATGTACATGAAAGCAATTACTTACTAATTTCAATAAAAAAAATGAAAAAAAGTGTATAGGTTGAACAAAGCGTTAAGTAAATTCCAGTTATCATTATTGAGATAAATAACAGCTTTTCAAGTGTACCAAAGTACAATGGTAAATAATTAAAACTTCTCTAATTTAGTTCAAAAGTACTTCAAAACAATCGAACAATTTAATTTAATTTGTTTAATCCAACTACATTCTTCTTTATACTTCAAAGGATTTAAGGCTCGATCCGAGTACACAAAACTTTGTACTGTTTAATTGGAAAACAACTTAAATACAGCGTTCACCAATTCAAGATCACAAAGTCCCAATTTAAATCTTATCCCTTTAAAATAAGGACTATAGTAAATCCTCCGCAAACTCTTGGAAAAACTTTGCTTGTAGCGTGCTCTGTTAACTACTTTGGATAGAATCAATAGTTTCTTTACAGTAACTACCTACTGTGCTTAAAACTTGAAGTTGTAAATTGTTCAAGTCCAGTTCGCGGGGTAGTCTCATATTTTATGCAACTACGATGCGAAAGCAAATTATTTCATTAGAAGTAGCGCTGCAGCAACGCAGAATTGATAATGTTTTTTAGCTTGGAGCATATATATATATATATATCATTAGTTTCATATTACTTTTGAAGTGAAAACTTCTTTAGCCGCGTTGAGCACTTTTTGGTATTGAAGTGAAAACTTCTTTAGCCGCGTTAAGCACTTTTTTGTAGGGGGTAAAATTGTGGATTCGCCGCGTCATCGTCACGCATGTCGCCGAAATGCTCGCGTTGTTACGAAGTCAAAAGGTCTTAAATATAAATATACTACATTCGAAATTAAACTTAATGCCTTATTGTTAAAGTTTATAATATTCAGTTTTTTTTATTAAAAAAATATTCTCTTTCTATAATCGTTAACGCTTTAGCGAAAGCGATTAAAAACGCTTAACATAGACTATTCACTTATTTTTTCTCTCCGCTAAAGCGTTAACGATTATAGAAAGACAATCGACACGTAACGTATGTAACTTGGCTAGGGGGACAGGACGTCTCATCGATGCTCTGTGGCAATTCATATTATCTTCATTTGCACGTTAATTTAATCTAACCAGATCAAATGATAAATCTTATTTTATTTTCTTACATCTCTCTCTCTCTCTTTTCTGTTTTCTCTATTTTTTTGGATCATCATCATCATCATCCTCAACCGATAGACGTCCACTGCTGGACATAGGTATCTTGCAGGGATTTCCACACGCCGCGGTCTTGCGCCGCCTGGATCCAGCGGCTCCCTGCGACTCTCCTGATATTCTCTCGTATTTTTTTGGATACTTACTACTAAAGACTCATGTTTCATGAAACTTTCATTTCATGAGCTTGTTTCATTTCGTGTTGGAACTTTTCATTTCATGAGTTCATGAAATGAAAAGTTCCTGTGTTTGGAGTGAGGCCGAGTATTTTTTGGTCGAGCTTTACTCAACTTTAAGTACTATGCATAAGGTTGTCAATATCATAACTAGTAACATAGGATTATCAGTTAGCTAGCATACGGGGGGTAATTTGTTTATCAATTCATGCATGCCCTAATGTAACGCTTGGAAGCTCAAACGGATGGACCGAATATAGACGAATTAATCACATATTATTAGGGCCATCATGGTATTTCGAGCATTAGTTTCGAGGTTAATAACTCTCAGATTCTGTACCGTACAGATAAATCAAAGTCTCCCATTTAATATGTAAATCAATGTCCCAAAGCTGAAAATTATATAAAAAGTAAAAATGTTTATTTGATGGGCGTGCTCATAAAAGCAAATAGGAAGGAAATTGTTTTAGCTTCGCATAGGTTTGCGAGGTATAATTAAAGACAGCTCTAAGAAAAAAGTAAAAAAAATATATATTTTTTACATTAAAGCTTTATTTCATCACTAGATGATGCCCGCGACTTTTTTGATTCCCGCGGGAACTCTTTAATTCCGGGATAAAAAGTAGCCTATGTCCTTCCCCGGGATACAAACTAACCTTATAATAAATTTCATCAAAATCGGTTGAACAGATGGGCCGTGAAAGCGTGGCAGACAGACAGACAGACACACATTCGCATTTATAATATTAGTATGAAATTATGGATATGGAAGTATGGATATTTCATACTTCAAACTAATATTATAAATGCGAAAGTGTGTTTGTTTGTTGGTTTGTTGGTTTGTCCTTCAATCACGCCGCAATGGAGCAACGGATCGACGTGATTTTTGGCATTGGTATAGTTGTGGACCTGGAGAGTGACATAGGCTACTTTTATCCCAGAAAATTAAGGAGTTCCCGTGGGAATTGAAAAACTTATTCCACGCGGACAAGTCGCGGGCATCAGCTAGTTGTACTATAATTTTATACAAAACCAATTGCAGCCGATTGCAATTAAAAAGTTCTCAGTGAATGAGTAAAGTTCTTCTTCAGGAAGACTTTCAAACTGACTTCACTATTGAATTGGATCTTCATTAAGTATCAGTTTAAAGTTCGACATAAGAACCCATTTCAAACTATCGACTGTTAAACGTGTCTAGGTCTTTGATTTGATTGATTGATTGATTGATTTGATTGATTTCGCTTCTGGGAACATTTCTATACTAAAATTATAATTATGCGAAAGTTTGGATGGATGGATGTTGGCTACTTTTTATCTGTGATCCGTTTTAAATACTTTTTAGTTAACATCAGGTGAGGTCGCAGTCAAGGGCTAACTTGCAGTGGATAAATTAAAAAAAAAAAAAAACTACCGCGCAGATGGCTTAATGCACAGAATAGGTATGCTTATACCTATAAGATCTACCTAGATCTATAGAGATTGGATCATTATTATTTGTAAACACAATATTTTGACAGAGTGCAGTATTTCTGATCAGTCCTCTTATAAGTTCCATTACAAAACTTCGTGGACACTTCACCGTGGAAAGTTGATTAAAGTTCCATTTTCAATGCGATCTAAGTCTCCAGCATCAAGGGGCGGTAATGCCGTTATTGAGAGAGCTTGAGAGAATGGAACCCAATCTACCGCGGTTCTGAACCGACTTAAAAAAGGAGTTTCTAAACTCGATGTCTCTAGTCTCAAAGTTTCGTTAGAAATAAAAGTATTTTCTAAAAAATGATATGAAATGTGCAAATTTCATACCCTGTAAATGAGTTCGAAAGTTAAACTTCCCGGCCTAGGCCAGTAAAGAATGTATGTATTTTCATTACATATCATAAGTTTGAATTTGGAATCTTTCTTCCTGAATATCTTGTAACTTGTTATAATGTTCTTTGGCCTAAATAGTTTAAATTTGGAACTCTATCGTATTACGCGTTCAGCACTCACAGCGCAAAAAAAAATATATATTTCTTAAGTAGGTTGCTTTTTTATTTACTTTCTTTTAATTACATAATATGATATATTTAAAAACAGTCACATATTTCATTTTTTAGAAAAGCACTATACACACCTCGACCGGGAGAGCATTTCTGGTCTCGTATATAGCCGGCCTCGCGTAGCTCGGCCGTCTAACTAACACTCGACCAGAAAACGCGTACTTCCCGGTCTCGCGATGTAATGTACTATTCCTATGTTATATAGGTGTTACAGATGGATGGACGTATGGATGGATTCATGTTTGTTACTCAATCACGCCAGATTGGATGAACAGATCTGCATTAGATTATAGTCTGGATTAGCACATAGGCTATTAAGGAGTTGCCGCGAGAACCAAAAAACCTCAATCCACGTGGAGAAAGTTGTGGGCATCAGCTAGTGCCTAATAAAGGTTTGACAGTTTAATCAGATAATGGGGCTGATTCTGTAGTGCACAATCTCTAAACTAAACTAAAATTAGAGCATTACAAATATTGCTAACCCTTTCATAATACTCCCTACGGAAAGGGACAGAACTAGATTTAAAGCTGCCATTTTAGTTTAGTTAAGAGATTGTGTTATACAGAATCAGCCCCAATAGCGAATTAAGCTTCATGTAACCACTTAATGTAAAAGTAACTTCCTTTCATTTATTCCCCTGATTGTTAGAAAAAAACCAGTTTTACTACCCTAATATCACTTAGCCTGAATAGTCCAATCCACCCTTTTGTTTCGTGGCAATTAAGTCAGACAAAACTCGTGCAAATAGCTAAACTGCCCTTATCATGGCGGGCGAAAGTTAAAATCGCATTACCGTCGCTAACGAGCCGGACGCGACGCTATCGTAGGCTTAAGTAATGTGCTGAGGAGGAATTTATACAAGCTTTTATTTATCTTGCAATGTTTGTGAACCGAGACAAGTGGAGGAGCATCGCGCGACCATCCACGATCACTCTGTCAAGAGTGCACGACTGAGAAGAGAGAAGAGAGAGTTTGTGAGTTAGTTTAGATCATCTGGCACCTATATTTTTAAACAGTTATCCCCAACCGATTGATCAGAGAGTGGAGGCATGTGGAAAGCAGTGGGACGTTGATGGGCTGTAGTGGTGGTGGGGGATTGATGTGAAATTTTGCACACGTTTAGTTTGGATGACAACACATGGTTAGCTAAGTGACGTCATTCTAAATCCAATATGGTGGACACCCAAAGATTAGTTATTTTGCACCACCGTGGTATGGGTATAAATTCAAAAGGTTTGCTGAGAAGATTACGAAAAACTAATTGACGTAAAACTAAATTCAATATGGCCGGCGATAAAAGCTTGTTTTTATGATGTTTTTAGGGTTCAGTACCTTAAGAGCAGAAAAGGAACCCTTATCGCTTCGTTGTCCATCTGTCTGTCTGTCAATTACCTTTTTCTCGAGAACGCGTAGAGGTATCAAGTTGAAATTAATAGCAGATACTTAGGTCTACAGTTACTTGGAGCTGTAAAAAAATCAAGCTCCTAAGTCAACGCAAGCAAAAGATACGGCCGTTTATGATGCATATTTTGCGTATTTTGACACTGGCTAGTGAATCAAAACCTATAGGATGCTTCCCGTTGACCTTGAATAATGAAATTTTGACATCTTCCTTGTTACTTACTAAAATAATTAATAGTGGTACGGAACCCTTTGTGCGTGACTTTGACCATTTTTTTAATTATTTAAGATAAGTTTCTGGGTATTGCGTCGTATTGTTCGTTGCTCTCGTCCTCTTTTAACTTAGACCAAGCGAAAAGCGAAAACTGTGAGGCCGAACCTCGGAACTGTTATTGGGTGGTAATTCGAGGAAATAGGCGCAAGTGGCAGAGTTAAAGGAGGTTTTTATAGTTCACGCACGGTTCATCCAGTACTATAACATTGTACTGTCAACAAAAAAAAAAAGTGTGTGTGTCCAATTCACATACGGCAGAAGTGAAACTTCAGAAAAGTAGCATACGAGAGAATGAGATAAATATACCCTTTTGAGCACAATGAAGCAGCTGTAGGCGCTACTCAATATCGTACAGCGCCATCTATCCTATTTATCAATAGTAATCCATACTAATATTATAAATGCGAAAGTGTGTCTGTCTGTCTGTATGTCTGATACGCTTTCCCGGCCCATCTTTTCAACCGATTTTGGTGAAATTTAGTATAGAGGTAGGTTATATCCCGCGACAGGGAAGGACAGGCTACTTTTTATCCCGGAAAATTAAGGAGTTCCCGAGGGAATTAAAATAACTTAAAACACGCGGACGTAGTCGCGGTCATCAGCTAGTATTATAAATGCGAAAGTTTGGATGGATGGATGTTTGGTACTCAATCACGCCCCAACGGCTAAACGGATCGGGACGAAAGGGAAACGCCCATTTTTGGCCAAGGAGCAGCCAGCAATGTAATGAATATCATAAAAAGACATATTTAATAACTAGTATATTAACTATTAATTATTAGTTAACTATTTGTGCGTAGCACTCGGGAATAATTAGTTAGTTTAAAAGAGAAACTCAGTCGACATTCTATATTTTCAAACCACTTCCGTGGGCCGTGGCTCGTAATGTCAATCTTGACCATGTAGGGACTGCAATCATCATTTCGTAAAGTCGATATACCAAAAATCGATAATCCGGGATCGATATTTTAAATTTTTTTATTAAAGCAAAGCTTTTGCGCTTCTGGTTATATAATGGTTTTATCGAAAACCTTAATATATATAAATAAATATTAATCGATTTATAGACATGATCAATCAATTGAACTGATTCAGTGAATGTACACATCGATATAAATCGATGTACGTAACATCGATTTATTGTCATTGGCTCACGGCATACATCTATGATCTCTATGGCAATAGACATTATTGACATCATTCCATGATTGAGTATTGACATCTGTGATTGACTTATTGTTTTATCTCTATACTCTATTCTCTTTATTCGCGTTCATCGTTTGCTACTGTTGTTGTGTTTCGTAATCGTGATTTTCTTCCTCGGTTTGCTATATTTTACACCTGACGACTTTGCTGCTATGCCGATGCTGCCGATGACGACCCTGGCTTTACTTTGGACTCCGTACCCGCTTCTCATAACGACCCCGGCTCGCCAATGGATACCGTACCTGTTTTACGTTCGTCCGAGTTTTACGTTCAAAATAGTGTTTGTTTCTTAATCTATGATTTCAATCCTTATGCCTACAATTTGTTTCATTGGTGGCTGCACCTTGGCCAAAACCTCTTAGTCAACTGGGCGTTTCCCTTTTGGCACAGAGATAGATTATGATCTGGAATAACACATAGGCTACTTTTTATTCCGAAAAATTAAAAAGTTCCCGCGGGAACCAAAAAACCTCAATTCACGCGGACAAAGTCGCGGGCATTAGCTAGTTTATGAATATGTTTGTCTTTTTTTGGTGTCGCTTTAATACCTACCTACTTATAATATTTCAATCTCCGGTCTCAGTGGATTGGTGATCTTGATAATCTCCTAAAATAATGTTTTTTGAAGTGAAAAGTTCTTTAGCCGCGTTGAGCACTTTTTGGTAGGGGGTAAACTTGTTGATTCGCGTCCCCGACACCATCACCGACACCGTCACCGACACCGTCACCGACACCGTCACCGACACCGTCACCGACACCTCGCGTTGTTACAAAGACAAAATATACTACATTCGTAATTAAACTTTAATGCCTCAGTTTTAAGGGTTATATTTTAATTTTTTTTTGAAATATTTTAAATATTCGTTTTCACTTATATCGGCAGTCCCTATGACTGTTTTTTAAAAATAGAAAACTCAACATTATACTGCTAACAGCCCATCAGCAGCGGCTTCACTCGGTTAGAACTTAAATATAGAAAACTCAACATTATACTGCTAACAGCCCATCAGCAGCGGCTTCACTCGGTTAGAACTTAAATATAGAAAACTCAACATTATACTGCTAACAGCCCATCAGCAGCGGCTTCACTCGGTTAGAACTTAAATATAGAAAACTCAACATTATACTGCTAACAGCCCATCAGCAGCGGCTTCACTCGGTTAGAACTTAAATATAGAAAACTCAACATTATACTGCTAACAGCCCATCAGCAGCGGCTTCACTCGGTTAGAACTTAAATATAGAAAACTCAACATTATACTGCTAACAGCCCATCAGCAGCGGCTTCACTCGGTTAGAACTTAAATATAGAAAACTCAACATTATACTGCTAACAGCCCATCAGCAGCGGCTTCACTCGGTTAGAACTTAAATATAGAAAACTCAACATTATACTGCTAACAGCCCATCAGCAGCGGCATTACTCGGTTAGAACTCAAATATAGAAAACTCAACATTATACTGCTAACAGCCCATCAGCAGCGGCTTCACTCGGTTAGAACTTAAATATAGAAAACTCAACATTATACTGCTAACAGCCCATCAGCAGCAGCTTACTCGGTTAGAACTTAAATATAGAGAACTCAACATTATACTGCTAACAGCCCATCAGCAGCGGCTTTACTCGGTTAGAACTTAAATATAGAAAACTCAACATTATACTGCTAACAGCCCATCAGCAGCGGCTTTACTCGGTTAGAACTTAAATATAGAAAACTCAACATTATACTGCTAACAGCCCATCAGCAGCGGCTTCACTCGGTTAGAACTTAAATATAGAAAACTCAACATTATACTGCTAACAGCCCATCAGCAGCGGCTTCACTCGGTTAGAACTTAAATATAGAAAACTCAACATTATACTGCTAACAGCCCATCAGCAGCGGCTTCACTCGGTTAGAACTTAAATATAGAAAACTCAACATTATACTGCTAACAGCCCATCAGCAATGGCTTCACTCGGTTAGAACTTTTGTGAATCCGTTCTTACTCGTAGTCGTTACAACTCTATCACGAAGACGAATATAGGTTCTAACTAATCAAAAGTTTGACGATTTCATTATAACGACCCCGCTAAGAAAAGATTTTGTGACATTACCACCCAAGTAAAACCACGGCATGTAATCTACTCTTATTACTATAACATCACCACTACAGCCCATTATCGTCCCACTGCTGGGCACAGGCCTCCACTCTCACAGGAAAGAGGGAATTACGCTGCCACGCTGCTCCAATGCGGGTTGGCGGGCTTTAACGACTAATAATTATCATGTTAGTGATAATAACCGGGACCGATGGCTTAACGTGCTCTCCGAGGCACGGGGGTGAAACACCGCCAACTTCCTAACTTCGGGCTAGTACTGAGAATTTCTAGTCAGAAAAACCCAATATCCGTTATAATATCAATTATTTACAATTTGATATAACATTCATAGTCCTCGTAATCACCGCTCAGCTATCTCTACATGTTTCCGATACGTATTGTTTGGCAAGTTATTGTAATGGGCTGTTGCTATTGTACAGGCTTTGTTAACATGGCGTTCTTGTTAGTATCATAGCGTTTTCCTGTTACACGATAATTTATGCCTGTATTTTGGCTCGATCCTTGTTTTATATGCTGTCCCTATACTGGCGACCTCCCTGAAGCAGTGGTGAGAGCTGTTGTCTTTTTTTTTTTATCTACTACAAGTTAGCTCTTGACTGCGATCTCACCTGAGGGTAAGTGATGATGCAGTCTAAGATGCTAGCGGGATAACCTGTTAGGGGCATGGCAGACCCCTATTCGGTTTCTACACGGCATCGTACCGGTACGATAAATAGCTTGGCGGCACGTCTTTGCCGGTAGGGTGGTAACTAGCCACGGCCGAACTAGGCCAGACCAGGGAAAATTCAGAAATTATAAATTCCCAAATTGACCCTGCCGGGGATCGAACCCGGGACCTCCACACGTTAAGACAACAGCGCTCAGCACTGCGCCACGGAGGTCGTCTTAAAAGAACGGCCAAGCGCGAGTTAGACTCGCACTCGAAGGGTTCCGTACCATCGTACAAGATTAGCAACACACCGTACTTTTTAAATACTTTCGTATATCATGAAACAACTGAGGCGATCGAGCTTTAACATGCTTGAGAAGCTTTTATTTAAATTGCGATGTTAAATAAAAGCTTTAATTAAAAGTTTTACAAGGATAGTAGGTAATTAATAATTAAAAATGTTCGGTATAATAACTAGATTCTGCCATATCATGGACTAGATGATGCCCGCGACTTTTTTTTTTTTTATATCCACTACAAGTTAGCCCTTGACTGCTATCTCACCTGATGGTAAGTGATGATGCAGTCTAAGATGGTAGCGGGCTAACCTGTTAGGGGCATGGCAGTTATATTAAACCCATACCCCTATTCGGTTTCTACACAGCATCCTAACAACTTCTGACAACTTCTTTCGTGAGGCGACTTCGTCCGCGTGGAATGATGTTGTAAGATTCCCGCGGGAACTCTTCAATTTTCCGGGATAAAAAGTTCCTTCCCCCAGATGTAACCTATCTCTGTACCAAATTTCATCAAAATCGGTTGAATAGTTGGACCGGGAAAGCGTAGCAGACAGACAGACAGACACACTTTCGCATTTATAATATAAGTATGGATAATACTGTAGCTCTCAAAATAAACGATAGTAATAAAGCATGCAAGGTGAAGAGTTTAAGGTAATATTTTGTGGGTAATGAAAAGGCTATCCGTTTAAACGTATCTTACGTCTTGAGCTAAGAACTTTTTCGTACCACTTGCTCAAAAAAGTGACATTCTATGCCACAAAAAGCGAACATAACAATAGTCATTTTTAATCTGTTAAAAACAGGGAAAGAAAATTGTACTGAATTTTATTTATCCTCTAGGGGGAGAATGCACCGTAATTCCTAATTCCATGGGAGAATGTGATTTAAATTTGGAATACTTACCGAAATTTATACTGAACTACATCTGTGTTTACACCATTGAGTTTGTATATAAAGCATTATACATCTTTTTGAAAAAGGAATAGGTACGCATTTATTATGCAGTTATGATTATTAAATAAAATGACGAAAACCGACGAGGCCGTATGAGCTTGATGCCTTTGCTTTTCCGACAAAAAAATATTAGTCTAGGAATTTGCCGCGTTTTTGTTTTCTTCAAATACATAAACGTTAAGTTACAAAAATGTAACTCTCTATCAATAATTGGACCAATGTTTCGAATGTTAACTTTTACTTTTAATTGTCATTATTTTTAATAAATGCATAACGCATATTATTATTGTGTTAATTTCTTCGCAAATGGTACGAAAAGTAGAGTATTTTCCTCGGTGATAAAGCTGTCTTAGTCTTGGGTGAACTTAAATCCCTCGCTACACTCAGGACTCGTCTTAAATCCCTCGCTTCGCTCGTGATTTAAGTTTTTAACACCCTCGCTACGCTTGGGAGTAAACCTCGAGTCCTTCGTTACGCTCGCGATTTAAATCGTCACCCGCGACAGAAGACACTGCTTTATCCCCTTGGTTAATAATCTACTATTCCGTGGGGAACATCAAAATATTATTATCTCTGTTATCGTCATGATCGCACTTTACCTAGTATAATAATATTATAGTCGACTTTTTGAGTCGAGGCATTTCATTTAATGTAAAGACCAGTATTTTTATAGAAAGAGTGAGAAAAACTATATTTCCCATTTAGGTTTCATTTTACTAAGTAATTCTTTAACATCAAGTGGTAAAATCACTAAATAATTTATTTAAGTATTACTAGCTGACTAGTTGATGCCCGCGATATCAGCTAGGTTTAGGTTTTTGAAAAATCCGGTGGGAACTGTTTTGATATAATATTTGTATGGATTTATTGGTATTAATCACTGAAAAAAGCTGGATCAAGCTGGAACAGCACAGAACCGCAAAGCATGGCACAAAATGGAGAAGGCCTTTACCCGCAAGGAGTCCTTGGTTTAAATTTACAACAACCAAAAAATCAATAACATTTACTTAATAAAATTGTAGCTCTATACATTAACTACTTCTAGGTTCTTTTGTTTTTTATTAATTTATATACTCTTGTTTTTTTATATATCCTTTTTTGTATGCCTGTATAAGCTAAGCTCAAACTAAAGAATAATAAAGACTTTTTTATTTTTTATTTATTTTTTAGTTCCCCGGGAACTCTTCAATTACGCGGGATAAAATGTGTTATTCCGGTTTATAATCCATCTCTGTGCCAAATTTCATCCAGATCCGTTCAGCCGTTCTGGCGTGATTGAGTATCAAACATCCACCCATCCTTCCATCCAAACTTTCGCATTCATAGTATAGTATAGATTATAGAAGTTAGGTATTTGATTTTTGTACACCTGCT
The DNA here is from genome assembly GCA_917051295.2 of Erebia ligea. Lineage (NCBI taxonomy): Eukaryota > Metazoa > Arthropoda > Insecta > Lepidoptera > Nymphalidae > Erebia > Erebia ligea. The sequence goes on along the minus strand of OU785229.1, from coordinate 17,093,351 downwards.
ATTTACCCTTTCCATGGTCGACCGATCCATGGTAAACGATGATAGCCTCGGGCGCCCAAGACGTATCACAAACATGTTGCTTTGACGGAACATTTGCCCGACTACGTGGAAACACATCGATTCATAGCTCACTGGCGAACGAATTAATTGTCGTTCGGACAATATTAATCACTATGTTATATTATTATGTTAAAGCCAGACAAACTTAGATGACCCGGTGGCCAAAATTGGAACTAATTTTTATAGGGTATAACCATAAAAATCCTTACTTCCTTTCTGATTTTTTATTGGAGATATTTAACTCATGATACTTTATCATACTGTAAAGTTTTGTCGCCTGAGGAATTATTATTGTTGGGGTCCACTAGCTTTATTGCCTCGACTAATATGCCTGTTTAGTTTTTATTTTATTTTTCATAGATACTAGCGACACTGTTACCGGGTCAGATAACTTTGTTGGACTATATGTATGTTATAAGATAAGATAAGATAAGATGAGATGAGATGAGATGAGATGAGAGGAGAGGAGAGGAGAGAAGAGGAGGGGAGGGGAGGGGAGGGGATGAGATGAGATGAGATGAGATGAGATGAGATCAAGGCAGGGCAAGGCAGGGCAAGGCAGGGCAAGGCAGGGCAAGGCAGGGCAAGGCAGGGCAAGGCAGGACAAGACAGGCCTACACTGGACTAGACTGGACTAGACTGGACTAGACTGGACTAGACACGGCAAGGCAGGGCAAGGCAGGACAAGACAGGACTACACTGGACTAGACTGTGTAGGCTACCTTTACTATACACATACAGTTACACACACCTTTACTCACAAATTACAATTACTTTTTAATATTGCCTACCAGTGTCGATATGGCGCGCGTCGATAGTCGATATTATCGACCACGCGCCAGCCTTATGAAGTCCCGTTAGCTATCGGGCCGGCGCACGCGCAGCCCAACGGCGGCCGGCCGTTGAAAAACTAGTACGATCCCAGTCGCGACACTGAACGCACGTTCGCCTTAGCCGCTACGCGCGCTTACGTATACAGTACCTACCTGTATCCTGCATAGAGGATTAACTATAGTATTTGTACCTGTCCTATATTTCTACTTCTACTTCTGTGCCGACTAATTCTTGTACCTACTTGTGCCTATATCTGTTTCTTCTGTGTAACTGTGCTTCTGGAAAAATCGAAGGGAGTAAAGTGAACTTGAACTGTAAGTCTCCTCTTTTATTTACTTACCTACGAGTACGCCATCCACTGGTGGCAAGAGACCCACTCCCTAAACTGGTGACCCCGTGCTAAGAACATGGATAAACAGGCGCAGAAAGATCCAAAAGGCACGTCATCAACGTCTAGTAGTGATGGGAACGGCAACATGTCGATAAACCGAAGTGACATATTCAAAGTTGGAGTACGAGTGCCACCATTCTGGGCCGAAGAGCCAGAGATTTGGTTCGCTCAGGTAGAGGGACAATTCGCTATTTCCGGGATCACCAACGATTCTACGAAATTCAATTACGTAATTGGCCATCTCGACAACCAGCACTCGAAGGAGATTAAGGACATAATTGTCAATCCTCCCGCTACGGATAAGTACGAGAAACTCAAAAGCGAGTTGATTAGGAGGTTGAGCGCATCCAACGAGAAGAAGATTAAGCAGTTGTTGATGCATGAGGAGCTCGGAGATCGCAAACCTTTTCAATTCCTTCGCCATCTCAAAGGTCTAGCAGGCGCAGGCGTTCCCGACGATTTTTTGAAGACTATTTGGGTTAGCCGACTTCCGCATGGTGTCCAGACGGTGCTCACAGGACAGCCAGCAGCGACTCCACTCGAAGACTTAGCCGACTTGGCAGATCGAGTTAACGACCTTGTCATATCAGCACCAAATGTCGCTTCCGTGAGTAGTCACGTCCCTAGCTCAGTCGTCAGTGACCTCACGAGGGAAATAGCTGAGCTCCGGAGGCAGGTCCAGCAGCTGGCGATGCAGAGAACCGGCAGACCACGTAATCGCACACCTCATCGCAGTCGCAGTTCTTCGAGGCAGCGATCACAGTCCAACTACAGGAAGTTCCCGCTGTGCTGGTACCACAACAAACATGGAGAGAAGGCCCGCACATGCATTCCGCCCTGTGACTTCAAGTCGGAAAACTCAACGGGCGGTCGGTAATGGCGACGAACGATTGCCCTTCAACATCTACTGGTCACCTGTTCGTGACTGATCGGTCGTCGAAGACGCAGTTCCTGGTCGACACAGGCAGCCTGTGTGTCTTCCCGCGGTCAGCGCTAAGGGAACGTCGTACTCGGACTGAATATACCCTGTGTGCAGCGAACGGTTCTAAGATAGCTACTTACGGTTTTCTAAATTTAGACCTAGATTTTGGACTACGAAGGACTTTCTTGTGGCGTTTCGTTGTTGCGGATGTAACAAAACCAATAATAGGCGTGGATTTTCTTAATTATTATAATCTAGCTGTAGATATTCGTAATAAGCGCTTAATTGATAATCTTACTTCTGTAACGGCTACGGCTTCATTGGCTAATTGTAAGAATGTATCTTCTGTAAAGGTCGTGACTGGTGAGACGCGATATCACAAAATTCTTGACGAGTTTCCCGAGATAACACGACCAGCTGGTAGGTATCACACTGCACCACACAACACAGTCCATTTCATACGCACCACTCCAGGCCCTCCAGTATCATCACCTCCCCGTCGTTTAGCTCCAGACAAGCTCAAGATTGCTCAAAAAGAGTTTCAGTCTATGCTGGCCAACGGTACAGCTAGGCCCTCTGAGAGCCCATGGTCGTCGCCCTTGCATCTCGCTCCAAAAAAGGACAACGGCTGGCGTCCATGCGGCGACTATCGCAAGCTTAATGCCCGCACGATACCAGATAGGTATCCGATTAAGCATAATATCCAAGACTTCACGCATAGCATTTCAGGCTGTAAAGTTTTCAGTACCTTGGATCTTGAAAAAGCATATAATCAGATACCTATCAACCCCGATGATATTCCTAAGACCAGCATCACCACACCGTTTGGAATGTTTGAATTTCCATACATGACATTTGGTCTTAGGAACGCAGGTCAAACATTCCAACGGTTTGTGGATGAGATGACCAGGGGCTTAGATTTCGTCTACACATACTTAGATGACTTTCTTGTATATTCGAAAAGCGAAGAAGAGCACCAAGAGCATCTGCGCGAGGTTTTCAAACGGCTGAAGCAGTACGGGATGTTACTCAACACGTCGAAGTGCGTCCTCGGTGCCAGTGAGGTAACCTTCCTAGGGTACTCCATATCGGAAAGCGGTACGAAACCACTGGACGCGAAAGTGAAGGCGGTTCAGGATTTTCCGGTCCCCACTAATGTTCGTCAGCTTAGAGGCTTTCTGGGTATGCTGAATTTTTATAGGAGATTCCTTCCGCAAGCAGCTCAGATCCAGGCTCCGCTACATGCTTTGCTAACAGGTTCGGTGAAAGGATCGCAGCCAATTCAGCTGACCGAAGAGGCCTTGGCGGCGTTTCAGGCATGTAAGGTGAGTTTAGCTAACGCAGCCTTATTAGCTCATCCTGATTGCACGGCCAAACTCGCTGTTGTAACTGACGCGTCGGATAAAGCCATAGGCGCGGTCTTGCAACAGTACAAAGAAGGTGCGTGGGAACCATTAGCTTTCTTTTCCCGCAAGCTGAGTCCGTCGCAAGCTAAATACTCTCCTTATGACAGGGAGTTACTAGCCATCTACGAGGCCATAAAATATTTCCGGCACATGTTAGAGGCCAGGCATTTTGTCGTATACACTGACCACAAGCCGATCAGTTTTGCATTCCATGAAAGGAAAAACTGCTGCTCGCCTAGGTAGTACAGGCATCTTGACTTTATCGCCCAGTTCACCACGGATATCCGCCATATATCAGGTAAGGATAATGTCGTGACAGATACCCTGTCACGCATCGAAGAACTGGGGGCACCCGTCAGCCTCGAGACATTAGCCCAAGGTCAAGCTTCTGACCCTGAACTCGAGAACTTCTTGAGGGATGGATCATCCTTGCAAATTCAAAAGTTGCATATACCTGGAAGCCAAGTGCCTCTGTATTGCGACACAAGTACTCCAACTTCGAGACCTTTTGTTCCGAAACAGTATCGAAAACAGGTATTTGATAGCCTACACTCCTTAAGCCACCCTGGCGCAAACGCTTCGGCCAAATTGGTATCCGAGCGATTCGTTTGGCCAGGGATGAAAAAGGACTGTAGGGAGTGGTCACGCGCTTGCATATCGTGCCAACGGGCGAAGGTCAACCGTCACGTGACCGCACCACTCGGCACCTACAACTTACCGCGTTTTCGATTTCAGCAGATCCATATCGACTTGGTTGGTCCACTTCCCATTTCGCAAGGCTTTCGCTACTGCTTGACGGCCGTAGACCGCTACACTCGATGGCCAGAAGCAACGCCCATCGAGGATATCACAGCGGAGACTGTCGCAAAAGCCCTGTTGTCAACATGGATAGCTCGATTTGGTTGCCCGGCTGTCAGTACAACGGACAGAGGCCGCCAATTTGAGTCAGCCTTATTCAAATGTCTATCGGAGCTAGCTGGTTTCGAGCACAAACGAACGACAGCATACCATCCTGCATGCAATGGGTTGGTCGAACGGTTTCACCGTCAACTGAAAGCGACAATAGTTTGCCACGCCAATGACAGGTGGACAGAGTCATTACCATGGGTCTTGTTGGGCATAAGAGCTTCAGAGCTTAAGAGCTTCAGAGAGAGGAGTCAGAGCGGATCAGGGCCCTGGCTAACACGGCAGTGATTGACAGGTGGGATGTGGACCTGCAGTCTCCCGCTGTTGGCACCTGGACGATGGAGGCGATCCGGCCTAACCTTGAAAGATGGGTCAAGCGACGGCACGGGAAGCTGACGTACCATCTGACGCAGATGCTTACCGGACATGGTTTCTTCGGTAAGTATCTGCATCAGATTGCGAGGCGAGAACAGACGCCAGCATGCCATGAGTGTGGGGCGACTGAAGACACAGTATTTCACACGTGGGTAGAGTGCGCAGCGTGGGGACCACAGCGGCACCCATTGTGCCCATTGCACCCATTGCACCCATTGCACCCATTGCACCCATGCACTTCGTGGGGAGGGACCTCTCCATGTCGAGAGTGGTAAACGCCATGCTAGGCAGCGAGAGTTGTAGGTCATTGTAGGTCATTGTACGTCATTGTAGGTCATTTGTAGGTCATTGTAGGTCATTTGTAGGTCATTGTAGGTCATTGTAGGTCATTGTAGGTCATTTGTAGGTCATTGTAGGTCATTTGTAGGTCATTGTAGGTCATTGTAGGTCATTGTAGGTCATTTGTAGGTCATTGTAGGTCATTGTAGGTCATTTGTAGATCATTGTAGGTCATTATAGGTCATTTGTAGATCATTGTAGGTCATTGTAGGTCATTGTAGGTCATTGTAGGTCATTGTAGGTCATAGACGGACGCTAGGTCACGAGGGGAGCGACTGGGAGCAGAGGAGGCCCTGGCTAACGCCAGGTGGGATGTGGACCTGCAGTCTCCCGCTGCTGGCACCTGGACGATGGAGGCGATCTGGCCTAACCTTGAAAGATGGGTCAAGCGACGGCACGGGAAGCTGACGTATTATCTGACGCAGATGCTTACCGGACATGGTTGCTTCGGTAAGTATCTGCATCAGATTGCGAGGCGAGAACAGACGCCAGCATGCCAGGAGTGTGGGGCGACTGAAGACACAGTATTTCACACGTGGGTAGAGTGCGCAGCGTGGGGACCACAGCGGCACCCATTGCACCCATTGCACCCATTGCACCCATGCACTTCGTGGGGAGGGACCTCTCCATGTCGAGAGTGGTAAAAGCCATGCTAGGCAGGCCATGCTAGGCATGGATGACATAGGGATTGTTTGGAATCCATATAGGCACAAATTCTATTATATGACTAGTCTTCTATACAATTTTCCCTCGCGTATACAGTAGTCGGTGTCTAGTTCTGGTTGTTTGGTTACACTGCTGTATTTTTTTGAGTACCAGTCATTTTCCTCCACTGTCGTAGTACATAGTGTGTTCCTTGACAGTTCGTCCGCTACTACGTTTTGTTTTACTGGTTTTGTATGTTTTAATTTTACGATGTGTTTGGCCCTCGTATTTCCTTTTGGGCATTCTTCGGCTTTTTTGAATTCCTCTTCCAGAGTGGTTTTCAATGTTGCCCTTTGTTCTACGGATATGATTTCCTCGTTGTTTGTAATCTTTTTTTGTTTTTCGGTGCCCGTTTGTTCGCATGTTGTCTCTGTCCATTTGACAGTGATTCCTATTCTTGACAGCAGGTCCATACCCATTATCATTGTGGTTGTGGATAGCAGGTAAATGAATTGGTGCGTTAGCTTCCTTCCGTTTATTTCCAGATTGAGGTTTATGGCTGTGTTCGTCTGTATCCTCGAGCCATCTGCCAGTTTAATTGTGGTTTCTTTTCGTATTCTGACATTGTTGTGCTCTTTTATTTGGTCCGTCTCCACGCTCAAGGCCCGCGATAGAAGCTATGCTTAATCTAAAAAGTATCACCGCTGTGCCAGTCGGAGTGGGGGGAGACCGAATCCAGAAATTCCGTAACGAAAAAACCTAACACCCCCCCACTCCGAGACCTTGAGCGTGGAGACCGAACCCCCCCACGAATTCAGAAATTCCGTAATTTAATCCAGAAATTCTTCTATCGCGGGCCTTGAGCGTGGAGACCGAATCCGGAGTGGGGGGTGTTAGGTTTTTTCGTAACGGAATGTCTGGATTCGGAGTGAAGGGGTGTTAGGGTTTTTCGTTACGGAATGTCTCGGAGTGGGGGGTGTTAGGTTTTTTCGTTACGGAATTTCTGGATTCGGTCTCCCCCCACTCCGACCGGCACAGCGGTGGCACGATGGAAGCTATGCTTAAAAACTAAAAAGTATCACCGCTGTGCATATAAGCATAGCTTCTATAAAACCTAACACCCCCCACTTCGAGACATTGCCTTGAGCGTGGAGACGGTCGGAGTGGGGGGAGGTGTTAGGTTTTTTCGTTACGGAATCTCTCGGAGTGGAGGGGTGTTAGGTTTTTTCGTTACGGAATTTCTGGATTCGGTCTCCACGCTCAAGGCCCGCGATAGAAGCTATGCTTAAAAACTAAAAAGTATCACCGCTGTGCCGGTCCGGGTTGGGGGAGACCGAATCCAGAAATTCCGTAACGAAAAAACCTAACACCCTCCCACTCCGAGACATTCCGTAACGAAAAAACCTAACACCCCCCCACTACGAGACATTGCCTTGAGCTTGGAGACGGTCGGAGTGGGGGGGGTATTAGGTTTTTTCGTTACGGAATTTCTGGATTCGGTCTCCACGCTCAAGGCCCGCGATAGAAGCTATGCTTAATCTAAAAAGTATCACCGCTGTGCCAGTCGGAGTGGGGGGAGACCGAATCCAGAAATTCCGTAACGAAAAAACCTAACACCCCCCCACTCCGAGACCTTGAGCGTGGAGACCGAACCCCCCCACGAATTCAGAAATTCCGTAATTTAATCCAGAAATTCTTCTATCGCGGGCCTTGAGCGTGGAGACCGAATCCGGAGTGGGGGGTGTTAGGTTTTTTCGTAACGGAATGTCTGGATTCGGAGTGAAGGGGTGTTAGGGTTTTTCGTTACGGAATGTCTCGGAGTGGGGGGTGTTAGGTTTTTTCGTTACGGAATTTCTGGATTCGGTCTCCCCCCACTCCGACCGGCACAGCGGTGGCACGATGGAAGCTATGCTTAAAAACTAAAAAGTATCACCGCTGTGCATATAAGCATAGCTTCTATAAAACCTAACACCCCCCACTTCGAGACATTGCCTTGAGCGTGGAGACGGTCGGAGTGGGGGGAGGTGTTAGGTTTTTTCGTTACGGAATCTCTCGGAGTGGAGGGGTGTTAGGTTTTTTCGTTACGGAATTTCTGGATTCGGTCTCCACGCTCAAGGCCCGCGATAGAAGCTATGCTTAAAAACTAAAAAGTATCACCGCTGTGCCGGTCCGGGTTGGGGGAGACCGAATCCAGAAATTCCGTAACGAAAAAACCTAACACCCTCCCACTCCGAGACATTCCGTAACGAAAAAACCTAACACCCCCCCACTACGAGACATTGCCTTGAGCTTGGAGACGGTCGGAGTGGGGGGGGTATTAGGTTTTTTCGTTACGGAATTTCTGGATTCGGTCTCCACGCTCAAGGCCCGCGATAGAAGCTATGCTTAATCTAAAAAGTATCACCGCTGTGCCAGTCGGAGTGGGGGGAGACCGAATCCAGAAATTCCGTAACGAAAAAACCTAACAACCACCCACTCCGAGAGATTCCGTAACGAAAAAACCTAACACCCCCTAACTTAACTAACCTCTCGTAGTGGGGGGGTGTTAGGTTTTTTCGTTACGGAATGTCTCGGAGTGGGGGGGTGTTAGGTTTTTTCGTTACGGAATTTCTGGATTCGGTCTCCCCCAACCCGGACCGGCACAGCGGTGATACTTTTTAGTTTTTAAGCATAGCTTCTATCGCGGGCCTTGAGCGTGGAGTCCGAATCCAGAAATTCCGTAACGAAAAAACCTAACACCCCCCCACTCTGGATTCGGTCTCCACGCTCAAGGCCCGCGATAGAAGCTATGCTTAAAAACTAAAAAGTATCACCGCTGTGCCGCTCGGAGTGGGGGGAGACCGAATCCAGAAATTCCGTAACGAAAAAACCTAACACCCCCCCACTCCGAGACATTCCGTAACGAAAAAACCTAACACCCCCCCACTCCGACACATTCCGTAACGAAAAAACTGGATTCGGTCTCCACGCTCAAGGCCCGCGATAGAAGAATTTCTGGATTAAGTTACGGAATGGAATTTCTGGATTCGTGGGAGGGTGTTAGGTTTTTTCGTTACGGAATGTCTCGGAGTGGGTGGGTGTTAGGTTTTTTCGTTACGAAATGTCTGGTAACGAAAAAACCTAACACCTCCCCACTCCGAGACCTTGAGCGTGGAGACCGAACCCCCCCATGAATCCAGAAATTCCGTAATTGAATCCAGAAATTCTTCTATCGCGGGCCTTGAGCGTGGAGACCGAATCCGGAGTGGGGGGGTGTTAGGTTTTTTCGTAACGGAATGTCTGGATTCGGAGTGAAGGGTTGTTAGGGTTTTTCGTTACGGAATGTCTCGGAGTGGGGGGTGTTAGGTTTTTTCGTTACGGAATTTCTGGATTCGGTCTCCACGCTCAAGGCCCGCGATAGAAGCTATGCTTAAAAACTAAAAAGTATCACCGCTGTGCCGGTCGGAGTGGGGGGAGACCGAATCCAGAAATTCCGTAACGAAAAAACCTAACACCCCCCCCCCCACTCCGAGACATTCCGTAACGAAAAAACCTAACACCCTCCCACGGATCCAGGAATTCCATTCCGTAACTTAGTCCAGGAGGTAATGAAATGAAGGGTATTGGATGGAGGTAGAGATACTTTGTACCATCGCGGTAGTTGGGAACTTATATTAAAAGTGCATATTATAACTATAGTTCGCGCGCGAGTTGAATGCAGAATAAAATGTATGGTGACACATACATTTACTCTGCATTCAACTCGCGCGCGAACTGTAGGTATATAGGTATACGTCGTTAGCTTACTGGTAAACATTCAACAAATAGGGCGATCACGAAGAAATCTGCCATATTGGAGAAAAATAAACGTCATGTACATCATCAGCCGGAGTCGAACATGCTAACCACTAGACCAACGGGGCAGTAATCCATACTAATATTATAAATGCGAAAGTGTGCCTGTCTGTCTGTCTGTCTGTCTGCTACGCTTTCCCGGCCCATCTTTTCAACCGATTTTGCGGAAAATTGGTATAGAGGTAGTTTATATTCCGGGGAAGGACATAGAAAAAATAAGGAGTTCCCGCGGGAATCAAAAAACCTTAATCCACGCGGATGAAGTCGCGGGCATCATCTAGTCGCTCATAATTTATTCGTGTATTTTTGCAATAAAGAAATATCTTATAAGATCTATCTCTTGTCTTGTCTTGTCTTGTCTTGTCTTGTCTTGGATTTGGTCTCATAGCTTCTATCGTGGGCCTTGAGCGTGGAGACCGAATCCAGAGTGGGGGGGTGTTAGGTTTTTTCGTTACGGAATTTCTGGATTCGGTCTCCATGCTCAAGGCCCGCGATAGAAGCTATGCTTAAAAACTACCCACGAAGTGCATGGGTGCAATGGGTGCAATGGGTGCCGCTGTGGTCCCCACGCTGCGCACTCTACCCACGTGTGAAATACTGTGTCTTCAGTCGCCCCACACTCATGGCATGCTGGCGTCTGTTCTCGCCTCGCAATCTGATGCAGATACTTACCGAAGCAACCATGTCCGGTAAGCATCTGCGTCAGATGGTACGTCAGCTTCCCGTGCCGTCGCTTGACCCATCTTTCAAGGTTAGGCCGGATCGCCTCCATCGTCCATGTGCCAGCAGCGGGAGACTGCAGGTCCACATCCCACCTGTCAATCACTGCCGCGTTAGCCAGGGCCCTGATCCGCTCTGACTCCTCTGCTCCCAGTCGCTCCCCTCGTGACCTAGCGTCCGTCTATGAATGACCTACAATGACCTACAAATGACCTCCAATGACCTACAATGACCTACAATGACCTACAATGACCTACAACTCTCGCTGCCTAGCATGGCGTTTACCACTCTCGACATGGAGAGGTCCCTCCCCACGAAGTGCATGGGTGCAATGGGTGCAATGGGTGCAATGGGTGCCGCTGTGGTCCCCACGCTGCGCACTCTACCCACGAGTCAAAATAACCCGAACTCACTGAATTTTAAAAATAAAATATTTATTTGCAATTAATTTTAAATTACAATTTTCTTATTCACTAGTTATCTCTAGGAGTATATAGTCGAGAAGAGCCGTCTGGTCTTGTTGGACGACCGTTTTATACTGATTTAATAACCATTGTTCTTTTGTGCTGGTTGGTGCCTGATACTTCATGCTTCGAAGTCCAAGGAGTTATCGAGAACTCTATTGTTTCCATGTTTTGACTGTCTTTAATAGTTTCCTTGGATACCGAGTGTTGATTGTTTTTAATGGGTCCATTGTTAGGAAGCACTTGACTGTCCCCCTTTAATTTTGAAGTCCATGGTTTCTTCCAAACCTTGGATCGAAAAAATTCAAACAATATCATAAAAACAAGAAGTATAGTTATGCTTGATATCCAAATAAATTGAATAAAATTATTTTTATCTTGCATTGCAAACTCATCTATTTGTTTAAGTTCTCTTATTTTTGCTGATATTTTTATTGGATCATAATTTAATTCGATTTCAGGGGTATCTTCAGTGTGATTTATTTCTAAATGTGTTATAATTACTTTATCAAATGATTCTCGAGTCCGGAATCTCAATATGCCTGATATATTTACTTCACAGCTATTTCCTGTTAATAAATAAGGTCCACTTATCCATAACGTTTCTTCAATCTTTTCACAGCTAATTTTTACTTCAGTAGTTTTATTAAAATACATAAAGATCGCATTTGATGAAATTTCTTGTATTTCTTCTTTTGGGCATTTAATAGGTACAATAGAACATTTTTCTGTAGATTTATTCCATAGAAATTCAGTTTCACAATTCGATGTTTGTAGAATGCTTTGTTTACAAATTAATTCTCTTTGTATAGTGCAATCTTCTACTTCATATGTTTCCCATTCGGTGTAAGCTAAAGTTACCTTTCGCATTATAGGATAGGTACAGGTAGGGTAATTCTGGATAATGGGAACAATTTTTCTTGTATAATATACTTGTGGCTTAACTAAAGGTATTTCTAATATAAAATAGACAACATTACTAATAATTTTACATTTTACAAAAATAAAAGGTTCTATGTTATTTATATTATTAGAAATCAGCACATCTTTATTAATCTTACTAAGAGTATCCTGTAAAATATGAGATTGAATTATACTATAATGATACATATGATGTTCAGCAAAAGTAATAGCTGTTGACAATCTTTCAGCTACATCTTGCAAAGTTTGAGCTTGTAATAATATTTCTAAAGCTACTTTTAGATGAGCTTTACTATTAATACCTTCAGTATATTGTCTATCTAACAATTGTTGAATATCTGTTATTTTTTTAATTTGCCGATTATACACTTCTAAAGTTTCATCGGTTACAGATATTTGTTTATTATATGCTACTCTAAAAGTTTCTAAATTTCTTTGAATATTATTAAGATCTTCTTGATCTAAATTTCCTGTAATAGATTTTATAATAGAACCTAAACCATTAATTAATCCTCTCTTAACTCTATTCTGTATATTTAAATGATTACATATTTCGGTTACATGGTCTAATATAATATTAATGCGATTATAAATATGCTTTACATCATCTAGTTTATATTTAGACATAACTTTACTAACAGTATCTTTAAGCTTTTTTGTATAACTTAATATAGGACTTATCTCTAACATATGAATGATCGTCCATTTCCCTTCAATAATACGAGTAGTTTGTATTTCCACTAAAATTACATGTTCATTTGAATCTAGTTTTCGGAACTGGTATCCGAAGATAATGCAGATTCTGTAACAATAAGTTCTTCTTCATGATAAATTCTGCCATTACTTAATTTATATTTATTATGAGGTTCACAAGCTAATATATTATATGGACCTACATATCTAGCATTTGTTTTATGTCGTTCTGCTTTACTGTTTTTTAAATATACTTGATCTCCTACTTTAAAAGATTTTGAGGGACGAATTCTTTTATTTATTCGTTCATTACGACTTTGTTTTTGTTTCTGTAGTAAATTATGAATATTTTTATTTAATTGAGTTACAAATTGTTTTTGTTGTGTAGTATAATTTTGGATGACTACTCTAAGAGTGTCAAAATTTTGAAGTTTAGGTTTCCTACCAAAATGTACTTCAAAAGGAGTTATTTCTATAGCACTGTGTCTTGTATTATTATAAGCATGTGTTATAAAATATATCTTTTGATTTTGGTCAAATTCTGTGTCTCGTTGCAATCTGTATAATTCTTGAATAGTGCTATGCAATCTCTCTACATCCGAATTAGATTTATGATGCTGTGGGGAAGTAGTATGATTAATTATGTTATAAGTTTGAAATAATTCTGTTATTATTTCACTACAAAATGATTGTTCACCATCGTGTATTATTTTTTTAGGCGATCCGACTAATGAAAATATTTCTAATAAAGTATCACAAACTTTACTCTTTTCGGTTGGTTTTACTATAGCATATTTAGAAAACTTATCTATAATTGTTAAATACCATTGTCTTTCTAAAGACATGAAATCTATATGCCAAATTTCCATTGGTTCATAGGGTGTTTCAGTTTCAGTTGCTAATGTTACATTTGGATGTCGATTATATTTTTCTCTTAAACAAGGTTCACATTGAAGTACGAACTTTTTAATTTGTTTTCTCATATTTTCCCAATAATATTTTTCTTTTAATTGCTTATATAAACTTTCAATGCCAGGATGTCTATTGTCCTTTAAATGATAATCTTTAATTAACCTTAATTGTTCTTCTTTTTCAAATATTTCCACAAGATTTTTTGTAAATCTTACTGGTTTAAATTTAGAGTGATCAAAATATTTTCGATATGTTTCAGAAACTTTGTAATATAATTCATCATTTGGAATTATAAAAGCGTATTTTTCATGCGGTAAATATTCTAACATAAATTCTTTTATAATACTTTCTTCATCATTAGGTGGGATATAAAAATACCAAATATTATTTTCTCTACTAGCCTTTTTATATGGGGCATACTCAAATATAACGCGTCGTAATCTTTTTGGTGGATATGAATTTACTATTGGAATTCCTTCATCACTATCTTCTTGATTAGAATGTAAAGTACCTTGTTGACTAACATTTGAATTATTAGACTGTCCTAAACTTGCAATTGATTCCGTTCTAGAATTACTAACATTAGAATCTGTTAATGCTAAATCTTCTTCTAAATTAACTGCTAAAGAGTCACTATCAGTGTGATGGATCTCTACACGACTTAATGCGTCGGCTACGTAATTATCTTTTCCTTTTACGTGTTCTATATTAAAATCGTAGTCCTGTAATTTTAATTTCCATCTAGTTAATCTTTGATTAGGTTCTTTTAATTTCGCTAACCATATTAAAGCTTGATGGTCTGTACGTAATGTAAATTTTCTGCCATAAATATAAGGACGAAATTGTGTTACTGCCCAAAGTATTCCTAACAACTCTTTTTCTGTTGTATTATATTTTTGTTCTGTTTTACTTAAGGTCCTAGATGCATAGGCTATTGGATGGTTGTCTTGACTCAATACGGCTCCTAAAGCTATGTCAGACGCATCGGTTGTAATAATGAAAGTTTTATTAAAATCGGGAAACGCTAGAATAGGTGCGTTAGTTAACAAACGTTTACAATTTTGCACTGCTTCAATATAGCTCTTTTGATTGATATCTATGATAGCATTCTTCTTTGTGGCTTCTGTGAGAGGTTTGACTATTTTGCTTAAATTTGGTACAAATTTTCTATAATATCCGATTAATCCTAGAAATGCTCTTATTTCTTTTAAAGTTTTTGGGATCGGAAATTTTTGAATAGCCTCAATCTTTTTTTGATTTGGTTTTAAACCATCTTTATTTAATACATGACCTAAAAATTCGATTTCTTCCTCCATAAAAACACATTTATTTTTATTTACTTTAAGGTTAGCCTTTCTCAAAGCTTCAAAAACTTGTTGTAATCTATTTATGTGTTCTTGTTTTGTTTTGGAATAAATAATAATATCATCTAAATAAACAAGGCAAATATTATTAGAAATTTCGCGATGTAATACATTATTCATCATTCTTTGAAATGTTGCTGGTGCATTTTTTAATCCAAACGGCATTCTTAAAAATTCATAATGACCGTTCGGCGTACTAAATGCAGTTTTCTCAATTGAAGCATCATCCATTTTTATTTGGTGATATCCTGAGGTTAAATCTAAAGTCGAAAAATACCTATTACCCTGTAATTTAGAAAATAACTCTTCTATATTAGGCAATGGAAATTTATCTGATTTAGTTTTTTCGTTTAATTTTCTAAAGTCTATTACCATTCTCCATTTTTGTATTCCAGATTGATCTATTTTTTTTGGTATAATATGCACAGGGGATGCCCAAGGCGATTCAGAGGGGCGAATAATATTTTCATTTAATAAAGTACTAATTTGTTTCTTTATTTCTTCCTGTTGGATTTGAGGTAACCTAAATGGTCGTTGATAGATAGGTTCTTCATTTATTAAATTAATATGGTGTTTAATTTTTGTAGTTGCACTATTAGTTACACTTTCTGTAAATAAATCCTGATAAGTGTCACAAAGTTCTTGTATATTTAAATTATTATCATCTGTCATATGAAAAATAAGTATTTCACATTCAGGCATACTTAATTTTCTTTCTTTTAAATCTATCACTGCATTAATTTGTTCAATCATATCGGTGCCCATTAAAACGTCATATTTATCGCTAAATGCGTAAATATAAAATTTCAAAGGCCCTTTATCTTTTCCAAAATATCTACACCAAAATGGAGTTTCTATTACACCATTGTGAGTTGTTATTCCATGTGAAGTCCTAACTGTAAAGTTTTCAGGTTTATAAAATTCAGGAAAATATAATCTTTGCGCTGTCGGTGTAATAAATGAACGCTGACTGCCAGTATCTATTAATATTTTTAGTCTAGGATTTTCCGTCTCAAAGTATGGTAAATAAGATTTAACATGATTGAATTCTATGATATTTTGCTGGGATCTAAACCCTCCTGAAAATCCTGGTTTTCTTCAGTTACATAATAATTTCCTTCAGGAACATAATAATTTTGCTCATAATCATAAAATTTTTGTTCGGGATTATAAAAGTTCTCTTCCGGAATATGGTAATAATTTTCCTCAGGACAATATTGATAATAATTGTCCTCGGGGGTTAAATTGTTATTTTCTGATGGGTTTTCTACATGATGGTATAATTCTTTTGCTACAAACCCTTTCCCTAAATTTATTTGGTTAGGTTTTATTTGAGGAGCGGTTCGCATGGTTACATCTTCTAATTTTTGATTAGGTCGTTGCTGATGTTGATAATTATTATTATTGTTATTGTTGGTACGATATTGGTGAAAGTGTGGATGGGGTGGTCTTTGGAAAACGTTATTTGGATTTGGTGACCACGGGTATTTATTATGAAATTGATTATTTGATACTTTATTATTGTTACTAAATTGAAAGTTGTTTAATTTTTGTCTCTGTGAATTAGTTTGAGAATTAAATGGATTGTTAATATTTTGCATTGGTCTATATTGTGGAGTGTTCCATTGTGGTTGAATTTGGTTTATTACTCGAGGAGCAGGTAAATAGTTAGAAAATTTTTGCTTGATGTTATCAAATCTTCCTTCAGCTTCTAATTGTAAAACTTTATTAACCGTTTCATTAAAGTTACAATTGCTAACAAAGATTTGATCATGATATGGCAAACTATTTCGTAATGAATTTTGTGCGGTATTTATATAAGGTTCCATAATTTCATCTATTAAGTCTTGCTTAGCTGGACCATGCTTATCATTAAGTTTACTTTTAATAAAAAATAATTTTTGTTTCAATTCAAAAATTAAATCCTTATAGCTACCTTTACGTTTAACATTAGATAATTCTACTAATAACGTATTTAATTCCCTATTATCGGCACATTCTATTTTTAATGTGGCCTCAATTATCTCCCAATTGAAAGAATGGTTGATCATAGAAATTATGATCGCAGCCTTTCCCTCAAGTTTGGTTAGCAATAACATCACATTTTGAGGTGTATTGCCTCCTACAGCTAATAACCATTGACGAGCATTATTTAAATAATTATAAATTGTAAATGGGTCTCCGTTATAACTAGGTACGAAATTAATTAATTTTTTCGGTTCAATTGTATATTGAACTGGTGGTTGGTTAGGTACATTTAAAGGTACGTAACTTTGATTACCCTCCATATTATTTAAGGGAGTTGGATGAGTTTCTCGACTAATACTAGACCTAGATCTATACACAAAAGTTGGGGGTTTAATGAGCGGAATTTTGGATAGGAAAATGCTACTAGGTACTTACAAGGTGCAGCAGATGGCAACTCGGATCATAAGCATTCTTTATTCCTTTTCCAATTCCTCTTTTATCTTGACTTATTTATTTGTAGGTTGCCCAGTATTTTAAGACTTAAAAGTCACGTGAAATGTTTTTAGCGAACTTGGAGAGTTTTTGCTTCAAAAGTCCTGGAACTAATTACACTCACTTTTATTACCTGGGCCCCACGTTGGGCGCCAGTCAAAATAACCCGAACTCACTGAATTTTAAAAATAAAATATTTATTTGCAATTAATTTTAAATTACAATTTTCTTATTCACTAGTTATCTCTAGGAGTATATAGTCGAGAAGAGCCGTCTGGTCTTGTTGGACGACCGTTTTATACTGATTTAATAACCATTGTTCTTTTGTGCTGGTTGGTGCCTGATACTTCATGCTTCGAAGTCCAAGGAGTTATCGAGAACTCTATTGTTTCCATGTTTTGACTGTCTTTAATAGTTTCCTTGGATACCGAGTGTTGATTGTTTTTAATGGGTCCATTGTTAGGAAGCACTTGACTCACGTGTGAAATACTGTGTCTTCAGTCGCCCCACACTCATTCGAAATGTCTGGTAACGCAAAAACCTAACACCCCCCCACTCCGACACATTCCGTAACGAAAAAACTGGATTCGGTCTCCACGCTCAAGGCCCGCGATAGAAGAATTTCTGGATTAAGTTACGGAATTTCTGAATTCGTGGGGGGGTTCGGTCCTAACACCCCCCTACTCCGAGACCTTGAGCGTGGAGACCGAATCCAGAAATTCCGTAACAAAAAAACCTAACACCCCCCCACTCCGAACGTCTTCACGCTCAAGTCAAGGTCTCGGAGTGGGGGGGTGTTAGGTTTTTTCGTTACGGAATGTCTCGGAGTGGGGGGGTGTTAGGTTTTTTCGTTACGGAATTTCTGGATTCGGTCTCCCCCCACTCCGACCGGCACAGCGGTGATACTTTTTAGTTTTTAAGCATAGCTTCTATCGCGGGCCTTGAGCGTAGAGACCGAATCCAGAAATTCCGTAACGAAAAAACCTAACACCCCCCCACTCCGAGACATTCCGTAACGAAAAAACCGAACATCCCCCCACTACGAGACATTGCCTTGAGCGTGGAGACGGTCGGAGTGGGGGGGGTATTAGGTTTTTTCGTTACGGAATTTCTGGATTCGGTCTCCACGCTCAAGGCCCGCGATAGAAGCTATGCTTAAAAACTAAAAAGTATCACCGCTGTGCCGGTTAGGTTTTTTCGAAAAATCCTAACACCCCCCCACTCCGACCGAATAGAATAAACCTAACAACCCCCAACTGTGCCGTTCGGAGTGGGGGGGTGTTAGGTTTTTTCGTTACGGAATGTCTCGGAGTGGGTGGGTGTTAGGTTTTTTCGTTACGAAATGTCTGGTTACGAAAAAACCTAACACCCACCCACTCCGAGACATTCCGTAACGAAAAAACCTAACACCCTCCCACGAATCCAGAAATTCCATTCCGTAACATAATCCAGAAATTCTTCTATCGCGGGCCTTGAGCGTGGAGACCGATTCCGGAGTGGGGGGGTGTTAGGTTTTTTCGTTACGGAATTTCTGGATTCGGAGTGGGGGGGTAATAGGTTTTTTCGAAAAAACCTAACACCCCCCCACTCCGACCGTCCAGAAAAACCTATTTAAGCATAGCTTCTATAAAACCTAACACCTCCCCACTCCGAGACATTGCCTTGAGCGTGGAGACGGTCGGAGTGGGGGGGGTGTTAGGTTTTTTCGTTACGGAATTTCTGTATTCGGTCTCCACGCTCAAGGCCCGCGATAGAAGCTATGCTTAAAAACTAAAAAGTATCACCGCTGTTCCGGTTGGAGTGGGGGGAGACCGAATCCAGAAATTCCGTAACGAAAAAACCTAACACCCCCCCCCCTCCGAAATTTCCGTAACGAAAAAACCTAACACCCCCCCACTCCGAAATTTCCGTAACGAAAAAACCTAACACCCCCCACTCCGAGACCTTGACTTGAGCGTGAAGACGTTCGGAGTGGGGGGGTGTTAGGTTTTTTCGTTACGGACCTGAGACATTCCATAACGCAAAAACCTAACACCCCCCCACTCCGACACATTCCGTAACGAAAAAACTGGATTCGGTCTCCACGCTCAAGGCCCGCGATAGAAGAATTTCTGGATTAAGTTACGGAATGGAATTTCTGGATTCGTGGGAGGGTGTTAGGTTTTTTCGTTACGGAATGTCTCGGAGTGGGTGGGTGTTAGGTTTTTTCGTTACCAGACATTTCGTAACAAAAAAACCTAACACCCACCCACTCCGAGACATTCCGTAACGAAAAAACCTAACACCCCCCCACTCCGAACGGCACAGTTGGGGGTTGTTGGGTTTATTCTATTCGGTCGGAGTGGGGGGGTGTTAGGATTTTTCGAAAAAACCTAACCGGCACAGCGGTGATACTTTTTAGTTTTTAAGCATAGCTTCTATCGCGGGCCTTGAGCGTGGAGACCGAATCCAGAAATTCCGTAACGAAAAAACCTAATACCCCCCACTCCGAATCCAGAAATTCCGTACCATTTACCATTTACCATTTTTTCGTTACCAGACATTTCGTAACGAAAAAACCTAACACCTACCCACTCCGAGACATTCCGTAACGAAAAAACCTAACACCCCCTACTCCGAGACATTCCGTAACGAATGTCTCGGAGTGGGGGGGTGTTAGGTTTGTGGTGTTAGGTTTTTTTGTTACGGAATGTCTCGGAGTGGGGGGGTGTTAGGTTTGTGGTGTTAGGTTTTTTCGTTACGGAATTTCTGGATTCGGTCTCCCCCCACTCCGACCGGCACAGCGGTGATACTTTTTAGTTTTTAAGCATAGCTTCTATCGCGGGCCTTGAGCGTGGAGACCGAATCCAGAAATTCCGTAACGAAAAAACCTAACACCCCCCACTCCGAGACATTCCGTAACGAAAAACCCTTACACCCCTTCACACCGAATCCAGACATTCCGTTACGAAAAAACCTAACACCCCCCCACTCCGGATTCGGTCTCCACGCTCAAGGCCCGCGATAGAAGAATTTCTGGATTAAATTACGGAATTTCTGGATTCGTGGGAGGGTGTTAGGTTTTTTCGTTACGGAATGTCTCGGAGTGGGTGGGTGTTAGGTTTTTTCGTTACCACCCACTCCGAGACATTCCGTAACGAAAAAACCTAACACCCCCCCACTCCGACCGGCACAGTTGGGGGTTGTTAGGTTTATTCTATTCGGCTGGAGTGGGGGGGTGTTAGGTTTTTTCGTTACGGATCGTCTCGGAGTGGGGAGGTGTTAGGTTTTTTCGTTACGGAATTAATTCTATCGTGGGCCTTGAGCGTGGAGATCGAATCCAGAAATCCCGTAACGAAAAATTCCGTAACGAAAAAACCTAACACCCCCCCACTCCGACCGAATCCAGAAATTGCGTAACGAAAAAACCTAACACCCCCCCACTCCGAGACAATCCGTAACGAAAAAACCTAACACCCCCCCACTCCGAGACATTGCCTTGAGCGTGGAGACGGTCGGAGTGGGGGGGTGTTAGGTTTTTTCGTTACGGAATTTCTGGATTCGGTCTCCACGCTCAAGGTCTCGGAGTGGGGGGGTGTTAGGTTTTTTCGTTACCAGACATTTCGTAACGAAAAAACCTAACACCCACCCACTCCGAGACATTCCGTAACGAAAAAACCTAACACCCCCCCACTCCGACACATTCCGTAACGAAAAAACTGGATTCGGTCTCCACAAGAATTTCTGGATTAAGTTACGGAATGGAATTTCTGGATCCGTGGGAGGGTGTTAGGTTTTTTCGTTACGGAATGTCTCGGAGTGGGTGGGTGTTAGGTTTTCTCGTTACGAAATGTCTGGCAACGAAATAACCTAACACCCCCCCACTCCGAGACCTTGAGCGTGGAGACCGAATCCAGAAAACTATTTAAACATAGCTTCTATAAAACCTAACACCCCCCACTCCGAGACATTGCCTTGAGCGTGGAGATGGTCGGAGTGGGGGGAGGTGTTAGGTTTTTTCGTTACGGAATCTCTTGGAGTGGGGGGGTGTTAGGTTTTTTCGTTACAGAATTTCTGGATTCGGTCGGAGTGGGGGGGTGTTAGGTTTTTCGTTACGGAATGTCTCGGAGTGGGGGGGTGTTAGGTTTTTTCGTTACGGAATGTCTCGGAGTGGGAGGGTGTTAGGTTTTTTCGTTACGCAATTTCTGGATTCGGTAACCACGCTCAAGGCCCGCGATAGAAGCTATGCTTAAAAACTAAAAAGTATCACCGCTGTGCCGGTCGGAGTGGGGGGGTGTTAGGTTTTTTCGTTACGGAATTTTTAGTTTTTAAGCATAGCTTCTATCGCGGGCCTTGAGCGTGGAGACCGAATCCAGAAATTCCGTAACGAAAAAACCTAACACCCCCCCAATCCGACCGGTTTTAAGCGTCTCCAAACCTAACACCCCCCCACTCCGACAAGGCAAGGCAAGGCAAGGCAAGGCAAGGCAAGGCAAGCCAAGACAAGACAAGACAAGACAAGACAAGACAAGACAAGACAAGACAAGACAAGACAAGACAAGACAAGACAAGACTAAAAAGTAATTCCGCTGTGCCGGCCGGAGTGGGGGGGTGTTAGGTTTTTTCGTTACGGAATGTCTCGGAGTGGGGAGGTGTTAGGTTTTTTCGTTACGGAATAAATTCTGTCGCGGGCCTTGAGCGTGGAGATCGAATCCAGAAATCCCGTAACGAAAAATTCCGTAACGAAAAAACTGGATTCGGTATCCACGCTCAAGGCCCGCGATAGAAGAATTTCTGGATTAAGTTACGGAATGGAATTTCTGGATTCGTGGGAGGGTGTTAGGTTTATTCGTTACGGAATGTCTTGGAGTGGGTGGGTGTTAGGTTTTTTCGTTACGAAATGTCTGGTAACGAAAAAACCTAACACCCCCCCACTCCGAGACCCGGAGTGGGGGGGTGTTAGGTTTTTTCGTAACGGAATGTCTGGATTCGGAGTGAAGGGGTGTTAGGGTTTTTAGTTACGGAATGTCTCGGAGTGGGGGGTGTTAGGTTTTTTCGTTACGGAATGTCTCGGAGTGGGTGGGTGTTAGGTTTTTTCGTTACGAAATGTCTGGTAACGAAAAAACCTAACACCCCCCCACTCCGAGACCTTGAGCGTGGAGACCGAAGCCCCCCACGAATCCAGAAATTCCGTAATTTAATCCAGAAATTCTTCTATCGCGGGCCTTGAGCGTGGAGACCGAATCCGGAGTGGGGGGGTGTTAGGTTTTTTCGTAACGGAATGTCTGGATTCGGAGTGAAGGGGTGTTAGGGTTTTTCGTTACGGAATGTCTCGGAGTGGGGGGGGTTAGGTTTTTTCGTTACGGAATTTCTGGATTCGGTCTCCACGCTCAAGGCCCGCGATAGAAGCTATGCTTAAAAACTAAAAAGTATCACCGCTGTGCCGGTCGGAGTGGGGGGAGACCGAATCCAGAAATTCCGTAACGAAAAAACCTAACACCCCCCCCCACTCCGAGACATTCGTTACGGAATGTCTCGGAGTAGGGGGTGTTAGGTTTTTTCGTTACGGAATGTCTCGGAGTGGGTAGGTGTTAGGCTTTTTCGTTACGAAATGTCTGGTAACGAAAAAACCTAACACCCCCCCACTCCGAGACCTTGAGCGTGGAAACCGAATCCGGAGTGGGGGGGTGTAAGGTTTTTTCGTTACGGAATTTCTGGATTCGGAGTGGGGGGGTATTAGGTTTTTTCGTTACGGAATTTCTGGATTCGGTCTCCACGCTCAAGGCCCGCGATAGAAGCTATGCTTAAAAACTAAAAATTATCACCGCTGTGCCGGTTAGGTTTTTTCGAAAAATCCTAACACCCCCCACTCCGACCGAATAGAATAAACCTAACAACCCCCAACTGTGCCGTTCGGAGTGGGGGGGTGTTAGGTTTTTTCGTTACGGAATGTCTCGGAGTGGGTGGGTGTTAGGTTTTTTCGTTACGAAATGTCTGGTAACGAAAAAACCTAACACCCACCCACTCCGAGACATTCCGTAACGAAAAAACCTAACACCCTCCCACGAATCCAGAAATTCCATTCCGTAACTTAATCCAGAAATTCTTCTATCGCGGGCCTTGAGCGTGGAGACCGAATCCAGTTTTTTCGTTACGGAATTTTTCGTTACGGGATTTCTGGATTCGATCTCCACGCTCAAGGCCCGCGATAGAATTCATTCCGTAACGAAAAAACCTAACACCTCCCCACTCCGAGACATTCCGTAACGAAAAAACCTAACACCCCCCCACTCCGGCCGGCACAGCGGTGATACTTTTTAGTCTTGTCTTGTCTTGTCTTGTCTTGTCTTGTCTTGTCTTGTCTTGTCTTGTCTTGTCTTGTCTTGTCTTGTCTTGTCTTGCCTTGCCTTGCCTTGCCTTGCCTTGCCTTGCCTTGCCTTGCCTTGCCTTGCCTTGCCTTGCCTTGCCTTGCCTTGCCTTGCCTTGCCTTGCCTTGCCTTGCCTTGCCTTGCCTTGCCTTGCCTTGCCTTGCCTTGCCTTGCCTTGCCTTGCCTTGCCTTGCCTTGCCTTGCCTTGCCTTGCCTTGCCTTGTCATGTCTTGTCTTGTCTTGTCTTGTCTTGTCTTGTCTTGTCTTGTCTTGTCTTGTCTTGTCTTGTCTTGTCTTGTCTTGTCTTGTCTTGCCTTGCCTTGCCTTGCCTTGCCTTGCCTTGCCTTGCCTTGCCTTGCCTTGCCTTGCCTTGCCTTGCCTTGCCTTGCCTTGCCTTGCCTTGCCTTGCCTTGTCTTGGCTTGCCTTGCCTTGGCTTGCCTTGCCTTGCCTTGTCTTGTCTTGTCTTGTCTTGTCTTGTCTTGTCTTGGATTTGGTCTCATAGCTTCTATCGTGGGCCTTGAGCGTGGAGACCGAATCCAGAGTGGGGGGGTGTTAGGTTTTTTCGTTACGGAATTTCTGGATTCGGTCTCCATGCTCAAGGCCCGCGATAGAAGCTATGCTTAAAAACTAAAAATTCCGTAACGAAAAAACCTAACACCCCCCCCCCACTCCGACCGGCACAGCGGTGATACTTTTTAGTTTTTAAGCATAGCTTCTATCGCGGGCCTTGAGCGTGGTTACCGAATCCAGAAATTCCGTAACGAAAAAACCTAACACCCCCCACTCCGAGACATTCCGTAACGAAAAACCCTAACACCCCTTCACTCCGAATCCAGACATTCCGTTACGAAAAAACCTAACACCCCCCCACTCCGGATTCGGTCTCCACGCTCAAGGCCCGCGATAGAAGAATTTCTGGATTAAATTACGGAATTTCTGGATTCGTGGGGGGGTTCGGTCTCCACGCTCAAGGTCTCGGAGTGGGGGGGTGTTAGGTTTTTTCGTTACCAGACATTTCGTAACGAAAAAACCTAACCCCCCCCCACTCCGAGACATTCCGTAACGAAAAAACCTAACACCCTCCCACGAATCCAGAAATTCCATTCCGTAACTTAATCCAGAAATTCTTCTATCGCGGGCCTTGAGCGTGGAGACCGAATCCAGTTTTTTCGTTACGGAATGTCTCGGAGTGGGGGGGTGTTAGGTTTTTTCGTTACACAATGTCTCGGAGTGGGGGGGTGTTAGGTTTTTTCGTTACGGAATTTCTGGATTCGGTCTCCACGCTCAAGGCCCGCGATAGAAGCTATGCTTAAAAACTAAAAAGTATCACCGCTGTGCCGGTCGGAGTGGGGGGAGACCGAATCCAGAAATTCCGTAACAAAAAAACCTAACACCCCCCCACTCCGAGACATTCCGTAACGAAAATACCTAACACCCCCCCACTCCGACACATTCCGTAACGAAAAAACTGGATTCGGTCTCCACGCTCAAGGCCCGCGATAGAAGAATTTCTGGATTAAGTTACGGAATGGAATTTCTGGATTCGTGGGAGGGTGTTAGGTTTTTTCGTTACGGAATGTCTCGGAGTGGGTGGGTGTTAGGTTTTTTCGTTACGAAATGTCTGGTAACGAAATAACCTAACACCCCCCCCACTCCGACACATTCCGTAACGAAAAAACCTAACACCCTGTTAGGTTTTTTCGTTACGAAATGTCTGGTAACGAAAAAACCTAACACCTCCCCACTCCGAGACCTTGAGCGTGGAGACCGAACCCCCCCACGAATCCAGAAATTCCGTAATTTAATCCAGAAATTCTTCTATCGCGGGCCTTGAGCGTGGAGACCGAATCCGGAGTGGGGGGGTGTTAGGTTTTTTCGTAACGGAATGTCTGGATTCGGAGTGAAGGGGTGTTAGGGTTTTTCGTTACGGAATGTCTCGGAGTGGGGGGTGTTAGGTTTTTTCGTTACGGAATTTCTGGATTCGGTCTCCACGCTCAAGGCCCGCGATAGAAGCTATGCTTAAAAACTAAAAAGTATCACCGCTGTGCCGGTCGGAGTGGGGGGAGACTGAATCCAGAAATTCCGTAACGAAAAAACCTAACACCCCCCCCACTCCGAGACATTCCGTAACAAAAAAACCTAACACCACAAACCTAACACCCCCCCACTCCGAGACATTCGTTACGGAATGTCTCGGAGTAGGGGGTGTTAGGTTTTTTCGTTACGGAATGTCTCGGAGTGGGTAGGTGTTAGGTTTTTTCGTTACGAAATGTCTGGTAACGAAAAAACCTAACACCCCCCCACTCCGAGACCTTGAGCGTGGAAACCGAATCCGGAGTGGGGGGGTGTAAGGTTTTTTCGTTACGGAATTTCTGGATTCGGAGTGGGGGGTATTAGGTTATTTCGTTACGGAATTTCTGGATTCGGTCTCCACGCTCAAGGCCCGCGATAGAAGCTATGCTTAAAAACTAAAAATTATCACCGCTGTGCCGGTTAGGTTTTTTCGAAAAATCCTAACACCCCCCACTCCGACCGAATAGAATAAACCTAACAACCCCCAACTGTGCCGTTCGGAGTGGGGGGGTGTTAGGTTTTTTCGTTACGGAATGTCTCGGAGTGGGTGGGTGTTAGGTTTTTTCGTTACCAGACATTTCGTAACGAAAAAACCTAACACCCTCCCACGAATCCAGAAATTCCATTCCGTAACTTAATCCAGAAATTCTTCTATCGCGGGCCTTGAGCGTGGAGACCGAATCCAGTTCTTTCGTTACGGAATTTTTCGTTACGGGATTTCTGGATTCGATCTCCACGCTCAAGGCCCGCGATAGAATTCATTCCGTAACGAAAAAACCTAACACCTCCCCACTACGAGACATTCCGTAACGAAAAAACCTAACACCCCCCCCACTCCGGCCGGCACAGCGGTGATACTTTTTAGTCTTGTCTTGTCTTGTCTTGTCTTGTCTCTTGTCTTGTCTTGTCTTGTCTTGTCTTGTCTTGTCTTGTCTTGTCTTGTCTTGTCTTGTCTTGTCTTGTCTTGTCTTGTCTTGTCTTGTCTTGTCTTGTCTTGTCTTGTCTTGTCTTGTCTTGTCTTGTCTTGTCTTGTCTTGTCTTGTCTTGTCTTGTCTTGTCTTGTCTTGTCTTGTCTTGTCTTGTCTTGTCTTGTCTTGTCTTGTCTTGTCTTGTCTTGTCTTGTCTTGTCTTGTCTTGTCTTGTCTTGTCTTGTCTTGTCTTGTCTTGTCTTGTCTTGTCTTGTCTTGTCTTGTCTTGTCTTGTCTTGTCTTGTCTTGTCTTGTCTTGTCTTGTCTTGTCTTGTCTTGTCTTGTCTTGTCTTGTCTTGTCTTGTCTTGTCTTGTCTTGTCTTGTCTTGTCTTGTCTTGTCTTGTCTTGTCTTGTCTTGTCTTGTCTTGTCTTGTCTTGTCTTGTCTTGTCTTGTCTTGTCTTGTCTTGTCTTGTCTTGTCTTGTCTTGTCTTGTCTTGTCTTGTCTTGTCTTGTCTTGTCTTGTCTTGTCTTGTCTTGTCTTGTCTTTTCTTGGATTTGGTCTCATAGCTTCTATCGTGGGCCTTGAGCGTGGAGACCGAATCCAGAGTGGGGGGGTGTTAGGTTTTTTCGTTACGGAATTTCTGGATTCGGTCTCCACGCTCAAGGCCCGCGATAGAAGCTATGCTTAAAAACTAAAAAGTATCACCGCTGTTCCGGTCGGAGTGGGGGGAGACCGAATCCAGAAATTCGGTAACGAAAAAACCTAACACCCCCCCACTCCGACACATTCCGTAACGAAAAAACTGGATTCGGTCTCCACGCTCAAGGCCCGCGATAGAAGAATTTCTGGATTAAGTTACGGAATGGAATTTCTAGATTCGTGGGAGGGTGTTAGGTTTTTTCGTTACGGAATTTCTGGATTCGGTCTCCCCCCACTCCGACCGGCACAGCGGTGATACTTTTTAGTTTTTAAGCATAGCTTCTATCGCGGGCCTTGAGCGTGGAGACCGAATCCAGAGTGGGGGGGTGTTAGGTTTTTTCGTTACGGAATTTCTGGATTCGGTCTCCACGCTCAAGGCCCGCGATAGAAGCTATGCTAAACAACTAAAAAGTATCACCGCTGTGCCGGTCGGAGTGGGGGGGAGACCGAATCCAGAAATTCCGTAACGAATGTCTCGGAGTAGGGGGTGTTAGGTTTTTTCGTTACGGAAAGTCTCGGAGTGGGTGGGTGTTAGGTTTTTTCGTTACGGAATTTCTGGATTCGGTCTTGTTTGTGGTACATATTTATTTAATTATCTTTTATTATTATTGTATTTTTGGCCACTAAAATTTAGGATGGACTCCCACTTGTAATTGTATTTCAACAAAACGTGGACACTTAACTGGCTCCAGTGATATCACTAATGTATTAGCTATATTTTATTTATTTAAGCTGTATGTTTTCCAAATAAATTAAAAAAAAAAAAAAAAAAATCCGTAACGAATGTCTCGGAGTAGGGGGTGTTAGGTTTGTGGTGTTAGGTTTTTTGTTACGGAATGTCTCGGATTGGGGGGCTGTTAGGTTTTTTCGTAACGAAATCCGGAGTGGGGGGTGTTAGGTTTTTTCGTAACGGAATGTCTGGATTCGGAGTGAAGGGTCGTTAGGGTTTTTCGTTACGGAATGTCTCGGAGTGGGGGGTGTTAGGTTTTTTCGTTACGGAATTTCTGGATTCGGTCTCCCCCCACTCCGACCGGCACAGCGGTGGCACGATGGAAGCTATGCTTAAAAACTAAAAAGTATCACCGCTGTGCATATAAGCATAGCTTCTATAAAACCTAGCACCCCCCACTCCGAGACATTGCCTTGAGCGTGGAGACGGTCGGAGTGGGGGGAGGTGTTAGGTTTTTTCGTTACGGAATCTCTCGGAGTGGAGGGGTGTTAGGTTTTTTCGTTACGGAATTTCTGGATTCGGTCTCCACGCTCAAGGCCCGCGATAGAAGCTATGCTTAAAAACTGAAAAGTATCACCGCTGTGCATATAAGCATAGCTTCTATAAAACCTAACACCCCCCACTCCGAGACATTGCCTTGAGCGTGGAGACGGTCGGAGTGGGGGGAGGTGTTAGGTTTTTTCGTTACGGAATCTCTCGGAGTGGAGGGGTGTTAGGTTTTTTCGTTACGGAATTTCTGGATTCGGTCTCCACGCTCAAGGCCCGCGATAGAAGCTATGCTTAAAAACTAAAAAGTATCACCGCTGTGCCGGTCCGGGTTGGGGGAGACCGAATCCAGAAATTCCGTAACGAAAAAACCTAACACCCCCCCACTCCGAGACATTCCGTTACGAAAAAACCTAACACCCCCCCACTACGAGACATTGCCTTGAGCTTGGAGACGGTCGGAGTGGGGGGGGTATTAGGTTTTTTCGTTACGGAATTTCTGGATTCGGTCTCCACGCTCAAGGCCCGCGATAGAAGCTATGCTTAATCTAAAAAGTATCACCGCTGTGCCAGTCGGAGTGGGGGGAGACCGAATCCAGAAATTCTGTAACGAAAAAACCTAACACCCACCCACTCCGAGACATTCCGTAACGAAAAACCCTAACACCCCTTCACTCCGAATCCAGACATTCCGTTACGAAAAAACCTAACACCCCCCCACTCCGGATTCGGTCTCCACGCTCAAGGCCCGCGTTAGAAGAATTTCTGGATTAAATTACGGAATTTCTGGATTCGTGGGGGGGTTCGGTCTCCACGCTCAAGGTCTCGGAGTGGGGAGGTGTTAGGTTTTTTCGTTACCAGACATTTCGTAACGAAAAAACCTAACACCCACCCACTCCGAGACATTCCGTAACGAAAAAACCTAACACCCTCCCACGAATCCAGAAATTCCATTCCGTAACTTAATCCAGAAATTCTTCTATCGCGGGCCTTGAGCGTGGAGACCGAATCCAGTTTTTTCGTTACGGAATGTGTCGGAGTGGGGGGGGTGTTAAGTTTTTTCGTTACCAGACATTTATTTCGTAACGAAAAAACCTAACACCCACCCACTCCGAGACATTCCGTAACGAAAAAACCTAACACCCTCCCACGAATCCAGAAATTCCATTCCGTAACTTAATCCAGAAATTCTTCTATCGCGGGCCTTGAGCGTGGAGACCGAATCCAGTTTTTTCGTTACGGAATGTGTCGGAGTGGGGGGGTGTTAGGTTTTTTCGTTACGGAATGGGGGGGTGTTAGGTTTTTACGTTACGGAATTTCTGGATTCGGTCTCCCCCCACTCCGACCGGCACAGCGGTGATACTTTTTAGTTTTTAAGCATAGCTTCAACCTAACCTAACCTCCGACCGAATAGAATAAACCTAACAACCCCCAACTGTGCCGTTCGGAGTGGGGGGGTGTTAGGTTTTTTCGTTACGGAATGTCTCGGAGTGGGTGGGTGTTAGGTTTTTTCGTTACGAAATGTCTGGTAACGAAAAAACCTAACACCCACCCACTCCGAGACATTCCGTAACCCTCCCAACCTAACACCCTCCCACGAATCCAGAAATTCCATTACGTAACTTAATCCAGAAATTCTTCTATCGCGGGCCTTGAGCGTGGAGACCGAATCCAGTTTTTTCGTTACGGAATTTTTCGTTACGGGATTTCTGGATTCGATCTCCACGCTCAAGGCCCGCGATAGAATTCATTCCGTAACGAAAAAACCTAACACCTCCCCACTCCGAGACATTCCGTAACGAAAAAACCTAACACCCCCCCACTCCGGCCGGCACAGCGGTCATTCCGTAACGAAAAAACCTAACACCCTCCCACGAATCCAGAAATTCCATTCCGTAACTTAATCCAGAAATTCTTCTATCGCGGGCCTTGAGCGTGGAGACCGAATCCAGTTTTTTCGTTACGGAATGTCTCGGAGTGGGGGGGTGTTAGGTTTTTTCGTTACGGAATTTCTGGATTCGGTCTCCACGCTCAAGGCCCGCGATAGAAGCTATGCTTAAAAACTAAAAAGTATCACCGCTGTGCCGGTTAGGTTCTTTCGAAAAATCCTAACACCCCCCCACTCCGACCGAATAGAATTAACCTAACAACCCCCAACTGTGCCGGTCGGAGTGGGGGGTGTTAGGTTTTTTCGTTACGGAATGTCTCGGAGTGGGTGGTAACGAAAAAACCTAACACCCACCCACTCCGAGACATTCCGTAACGAAAAAACCTAACACCCTCCCACGAATCCAGAAATTCCATTCCGTAACTTAATCCAGAAATTCTTCTATCGCGGGCCTTGAGCGTGGAGACCGAATCCAGTTTTTTCGTTACGGAATTTTTCGTTACGGGATTTCTGGATTCGATCTCCACGCTCAAGGCCCACGATAGAATTAATTCCGTAACGAAAAAACCTAACACCTCCCCACTCCGAGACGATCCGTAACGAAAAAACCTAACACCCCCCCACTCCGGCCGGCACAGCGGTGATACTTTTTAGTCTTGTCTTGTCTTGTCTTGTCTTGTCTAGTCTTGTCTCTTGTCTTGTCTTGTCTTGTCTAGTCTTGTCTCTTGTCTTGTCTTGTCTTGTCTTGTCTTGTCTTGTCTTGTCTTGTCTTGTCTTGTCTTGTCTTGTCTTGTCTTGTCTTGTCTTGTCTTGTCTTGTCTTGTCTTGTCTTGTCTTGTCTTGTCTTGTCTTGTCTTGTCTTGTCTTGTCTTGTCTTGTCTTGTCTTGTCTTGTCTTGTCTTGTCTTGTCTTGTCTTGTCTTGTCTTGTCTTGTCTTGTCTTGTCTTGTCTTGTCTTGTCTTGTCTTGTCTTGTCTTGTCTTGTCTTGTCTTGTCTTGTCTTGTCTTGTCTTGTCTTGTCTTGTCTTGTCTTGTCTTGTCTTGTCTTGTCTTGTCTTGTCTTGTCTTGTCTTGTCTAGTCTAGTCTAGTCTTGTCTTGTCTAGTCTAGTCTAGTCTAGTCTTGTCTTGTCTTGTCTTGTCTTGTCTTGTCTAGTCTAGTCTAGTCTAGTCTAGTCTAGTCTAGTCTAGTCTAGTCTAGTCTAGTCTAGTCTAGTCTAGTCTAGTCTAGTCTAGTCTAGTCTAGTCTAGTCTAGTCTTGTCTTGTCTTGTCTTGTCTTGTCTTGTCTTGTCTTGTCTTGTCTTGTCTTGTCTTTTCTTGTCTTGTCTTGTCTTGTCTTGTCTTGTCTTGTCTTGTCTTGTCTTGTCTTGTCTTGTCTTGTCTTGTCTTGTCTTGTCTTGTCTTGTCTTGTCTTGTCTTGTCTTGTCTTGTCCTGTCCTGTCCTGTCCTGTCCTGTCCTGTCCTGTCCTGTCCTGTCCTGTCCTGTCCTGTCCTGTCCTGTCCTGTCCTGTCCTGTCCTGTCCTGTCCTGTCCTGTCCTGTCCTGTCCTGTCCTGTCCTGTCCGTCCTGTCCTGTCCTGTCCTGTCCTGTCCTGTCCTGTCCTGTCCTGTCCTGTCCTGTCCTGTCCTGTCCTGTCCTGTCCTGTCCTGTCCTGTCCTGTCCTGTCCTGTCCTGTCCTGTCCTGTCCTGTCCTGTCCTGTCCTGTCCTGTCCTGTCCTGTCCTGTCCTGTCCTGTCCTGTCCTGTCCTGTCCTGTCCTGTCCTGTCCTGTCCTGTCCTGTCCTGTCCTGTCCTGTCCTGTCCTGTCCTGTCTTGTCTTGTCTTGTCTTGTCTTGTCTTGCCTTGCCTTGCCTTGTCGGAGTGGGGGGGTGTTAGGTTTTTTCGTAACGGAATGTCTGGATTCGGAGTGAAGGGGTGTTAGGGTTTTTCGTTACGGAATGTCTCGGAGTGGGGGGTGTTAGGTTTTTTCGTTACGGAATTTCTGGATTCAGTCTCCACGCTCAAGGCCCGCGATAGAAGCTATGCTTAAAAACTAAAAAGTATCACCGCTGTGCCGGTCGGAGTGGGGGGAGACCGAATCCAGAAATTCCGTAACGAAAAAACCTAACACCCACCCACTCCGAGACATTCCGTAACGAAAAAACCTAACACCCTCCCACGAATCCAGAAATTCCAGTCCGTAACTTAATCCAGAAATTCTTCTATCGCGGGCCTTGAGCGTGGAGACCGAATCCAGTTTTTTCGTTACGGAATGTGTCGGAGTGGGGGGGTGTTAGGTTTTTTCGTTACGGAATGTCTCGGAGTGGGGGGGTGTTAGGTTTTTTCGTTACGGAATTTCTGGATTCGGTCTTCCCCCACTCCGACCGGCACAGCGGTGATACTTTTTAGTTTTTAAGCATAGCTTCTATCGCGGGCCTTGAGCGTGGAGACCGAATCCAGAGTGGGGGGGTGTTAGGTTTTTTCGTTACGGAATTTCTGGATTCGGTCTCCACGCTCAAGGCCCGCGAAAGAAGCTATGCTTAAAAACTAAAAAGTATCACCGCTGTGCCGGTCCGGGTTGGGGGAGACCGAATCCAGAAATTTCGTAACGAAAAAACCTAACACCCCCCCACTCCGAGACATTCCGTAACGAAAAAACCTAACACCCCCCCACTACGAGACATTGCCTTGAGCTTGGAGACGGTCAGAGTGGGGGGGGTATTAGGTTTTTTCGTTACGGAATTTCTGGATTCGGTCTCCACGCTCAAGGTCTTGTCTTGTCTTGGATTTGGTCTCATAGCTTCTATCGTGGGCCTTGAGCGTGGAGACCGAATCTAGAGTGGGGGGTGTTAGGTTTTTTCGTTACGGAATTTCTGAATTCGGTCTCCCCCCACTCCGACCGGCACAGCGGTGGCACGATGGAAGCTATGCTTAAAAACTAAAAAGTATCACCGCTGTGCATATAAGCATAGCTTCTATAAAACCTAACACCCCCCCACTCCGAGACATTGCCTTGAGCGTGGAGACGGTCGGAGTGGGGGGGTGTTAGGTTTTTTCGTTACGCAATTTCTGGATTCGGTCTCCACGCTCAAGGTCTCGGAGTGGGGGGTGTTAGGTTTTTTCGTTACCAGACATTTCGTAACGAAAAAACCTAACACCCACCCACTCCGAGACATTCATTCCGTAACGAAAAAACCAAACACCCCCCCCCCCTCCGAGACATTCCGTAACGCAAAAACCTAACACCCCCCCACTCCGACACATTCCTTAACGAAAAAACTGGATTCGGTCTCCACGCTCAAGGCCCGCGATAGAAGAATTTCTGGACTAAGTTACGGAATGGATTTCCTGGATCCGTGGGAGGGTGTTAGGTTTTTTCGTTACGGAATGTCTCGGAGTGGGGGGGGGGGGGGTTAGGTTTTTTCGTTACGGAATTTCTGGATTCGGTCTCCCCCCACTCCGACTGGCACAGCGGTGATACTTTTTAGTTTTTAAGCATAGCTTCTATCGCGGGCCTTGAGCGTGGAGACCGAATCCAGAAATTCCGTAACGAAAAAACCTAACACCCCCCACTCCGAGACATTCCGTAACGAAAAACCCTAACAACCCTTCACTCCGAATCCAGACATTCCGTTACGAAAAAACCTAACACCCCCCCACTCCGGATTCGGTCTCCACGCTCAAGGCCCGCGATAGAAGAATTTCTGGATTAAATTACGGAATTTCTGGATTCGTGGGGGGGTTCGGTCTCCACGCTCAAGGTCTCGGAGTGGGCAGGTGTTAGGTTTTTTCGTTACCAGACATTTCGTAACGAAAAAACCTAACACCCTCCCACGAATCCAGAAATTCCATTCCGTAACTTAATCCAGAAATTCTTCTATCGCGGGCCTTGAGCGTGGAGACCGAATCCAGTTTTTTCGTTACGGAATGTGTCGGAGTGGGGGGGGTGTTAGGTTTTTTCGTTACCAGACATTTCGTAACGAAAAAACCTAACACCCACCCACTCCGAGACATTCCGTAACGAAAAAACCTAACACCCTCCCACGAATCCAGAAATTCCAGTCCGTAACTTAATCCAGAAATTCTTCTATCGCGGGCCTTGAGCGTGGAGACCGAATCCAGTTTTTTCGTTACGGAATGTGTCGGAGTGGGGGGGTGTTAGGTTTTTTCGTTACGGAATGTCTCGGAGTGGGGGGGTGTTAGGTTTTTTCGTTACGGAATTTCTGGATTCGGTCTCCCCCCAATCCGACCGGCACAGCGGTGATACTTTTTAGTTTTTAAGCATAGCTTCTATCGCGGGCCTTGAGCGTGGAGACCGAATCCAGAGTGGGGGGGGGTTAGGTTTTTTCGTTACGGAATTTCTGGATTCGGTCTCCACGCTCAAGGCCCGCGAAAGAAGCTATGCTTAAAAACTAAAAAGTATCACCGCTGTGCCGGTCCGGGTTGGGGGAGACCGAATCCAGAAATTTCGTAACGAAAAAACCTAACACCCCCCCACTCCGAGACATTCCGTAACGAAAAAACCTAACACCCCCCCACTACGAGACATTGCCTTGAGCTTGGAGACGGTCGGAGTGGGGGGGGGATTAGGTTTTTTCGTTACGGAATTTCTGGATTCGGTCTCCACGCTCAAGGTCTTGTCTTGTCTTGGATTTGGTCTCATAGCTTCTATCGTGGGCCTTGAGCGTGGAGACCGAATCTAGAGTGGGGGGTGTTAGGTTTTTTCGTTACGGAATTTCTGAATTCGGTCTCCCCCCACTCCGACCGGCACAGCGGTGGCACGATGGAAGCTATGCTTAAAAACTAAAAAGTATCACCGCTGTGCATATAAGCATAGCTTCTATAAAACCTAACACCCCCCCACTCCGAGACATTGCCTTGAGCGTGGAGACGGTCGGAGTGGGGGGGGGTTAGGTTTTTTCGTTACGCAATTTCTGGATTCGGTCTCCACGCTCAAGGTCTCGGAGTGGGGGGTGTTAGGTTTTTTCGTTACCAGACATTTCGTAACGAAAAAACCTAACACCCACCCACTCCGAGACATTCATTCCGTAACGAAAAAACCAAACACCCCCCCCCCCCCCGAGACATTCCGTAACGCAAAAACCTAACACCCCCCCACTCCGACACATTCCTTAACGAAAAAACTGGATTCGGTCTCCACGCTCAAGGCCCGCGATAGAAGAATTTCTGGACTAAGTTACGGAATGGATTTCCTGGATCCGTGGGAGGGTGTTAGGTTTTTTCGTTACGGAATGTCTCGGAGTGGGGGGGGGGTGTTAGGTTTTTTCGTTACGGAATTTCTGGATTCGGTCTCCCCCCACTCCGACCGGCACAGCGGTGATACTTTTTAGTTTTTAAGCATAGCTTCTATCGCGGGCCTTGAGCGTGGAGACCGAATCCAGAAATTCCGTAACGAAAAAACCTAACACCCCCCACTCCGAGACATTCCGTAACGAAAAACCCTAACAACCCTTCACTCCGAATCCAGACATTCCGTTACGAAAAAACCTAACACCCCCCCACTCCGGATTCGGTCTCCACGCTCAAGGCCCGCGATAGAAGAATTTCTGGATTAAATTACGGAATTTCTGGATTCGTGGGGGGGGTCGGTCTCCACGCTCAAGGTCTCGGAGTGGGGAGGTGTTAGGTTTTTTCGTTACCAGACATTTCGTAACGAAAAAACCTAACACCCACCCACTCCGAGACATTCCGTAACGAAAAAACCTAACACCCTCCCACGAATCCAGAAATTCCATTCCGTAACTTAATCCAGAAATTCTTCTATCGCGGGCCTTGAGCGTGGAGACCGAATCCAGTTTTTTCGTTACGGAATGTGTCGGAGTGGGGGGGGTGTTAGGTTTTTTCGTTACCAGACATTTCGTAACGAAAAAACCTAACACCCACCCACTCCGAGACATTCCGTAACGAAAAAACCTAACACCCTCCCACGAATCCAGAAATTCCAGTCCGTAACTTAATCCAGAAATTCTTCTATCGCGGGCCTTGAGCGTGGAGACCGAATCCAGTTTTTTCGTTACGGAATGTGTCGGAGTGGGGGGGTGTTAGGTTTTTTCGTTACGGAATGTCTCGGAGTGGGGGGGTGTTAGGTTTTTTCGTTACGGAATTTCTGGATTCGGTCTCCCCCCACTCCGACCGGCACAGCGGTGATACTTTTTAGTTTTTAAGCATAGCTTCTATCGCGGGCCTTGAGCGTGGAGACCGAATCCAGAGTGGGGGGGGGTTAGGTTTTTTCGTTACGGAATTTCTGGATTCGGTCTCCACGCTCAAGGCCCGCGATAGAAGCTATGCTTAAAAACTAAAAAGTATCACCGCTGTGCCGGTCCGGGTTGGGGGAGACCGAATCCAGAAATTCCGTAACGAAAAAACCTAACACCCCCCCACTCCGAGACATTCCGTAACGAAAAAACCTAACACCCCCCCACTACGAGACATTGCCTTGAGCTTGGAGACGGTCAGAGTGGGGGGGGTATTAGGTTTTTTCGTTACGGAATTTCTGGATTCGGTCTCCACGCTCAAGGTCTTGTCTTGTCTTGGATTTGGTCTCATAGCTTCTATCGTGGGCCTTGAGCGTGGAGACCGAATCTAGAGTGGGGGGGTGTTAGGTTTTTTCGTTACGGAATTTCTGGATTCGGTCTCCATGCTCAAGGCCCGCGATAGAAGCTATGCTTAAAAACTAAAAAGTATCACCGCTGTGCCGGTCGGAGTGGGGGGAGACCGAATCCAGAAATTCCGTAACGAAAAAACCTAACACCCCCCCACTCCGAGACATTCCGTAACGAAAAAACCTAACACCCCCTAACTCCGACACATTCCGTAACGAAAAAACTGGATTCGGTCTCCACGCTCAAGGCCCGCGATAGAAGAATTTCTGGATTAAGTTACGGAATGGAATTTCTGGATTCGTGGGAGGGTGTTAGGTTTTTTCGTTACGGAATGTCTCGGAGTGGGTGGGTGTTAGGTTTTTTCGTTTCGAAATGTCTGGTAACGAAAAAACCTAACACCCCCCCACTCCGAGACCTTGAGCGTGGAGACCGAACCCCCCCACGAATTCAGAAATTCCGTAATTTAATGGAGAAATTCTTCTATCGCGGGCCTTGAGCGTGGATACCGAATCCGGAGTGGGGGGTGTTAGGTTTTTTCGTAACGGAATGTCTGGATTCGGAGTGAAGGGGTGTTAGGGTTTTTCGTTGCGGAATGTCTCGGAGTGGGGGGTGTTAGGTTTTTTCGTTACGGAATTTCTGGATTCGGTCTCCCCCCACTCCGACCGGCACAGCGGTGGCACGATGGAAGCTATGCTTAAAAACTAAAAAGTATCACCGCTGTGCATATAAGCATAGCTTCTATAAAACCTAACACCCCCCACTCCGAGACATTGCCTTGAGCGTGGAGACGGTCGGAGTGGG
Source organism: Erebia ligea (assembly GCA_917051295.2). Taxonomy (NCBI): domain Eukaryota; kingdom Metazoa; phylum Arthropoda; class Insecta; order Lepidoptera; family Nymphalidae; genus Erebia; species Erebia ligea. The sequence goes on along the minus strand of OU785229.1, from coordinate 17,055,570 downwards.
GGGAGGTGTTAGGTTTTTTCGTTACGGAATCTCTCGGAGTGGAGGGGTGTTAGGTTTTTTCGTTACGGAATGTCTCGGAGTGGGGAGGTGTTAGCTTTTTTCGTTACGGAATGAATTCTGTCGCGGGCCTTGAGCGTGGAGATCGAATCCAGAAATCCCGTAACGAAAAATTCCGTAACGAAAAAACTGGATTCGGTCTCCACGCTCAAGGCCCGCGATAGAAGAATTTCTGGATTAAGTAACGGAATGGAATTTCTGGATTCGTGGGAGGGTGTTAGGTTTTTTCGTCGTTACGGAATGTCTCGGAGTGGGTGGGTGTTAGGTTTTTTCGTTACGAAATGTCTGGTAACGAAAAAACCTAACACCCCCCCACTCCGAGACACGGAGTGGGGGGGTGTTAGGTTTTTTCGTAACGGAATGTCTGGATTCGGAGTGAAGGGGTGTTAGGGTTTTTAGTTACGGAATGTCTCGGAGTGGGGGGTGTTAGGTTTTTTCGTTACGGAATTTCTGGATCTCCCCCCACTCCGACCGGCACAGCGGTGGCACGATGGCAGCTATGCTTAAAAACTAAAAAGTATCACCGCTCTGCATATAAGCTTAGCTTCTATAAAACCTAACACCCCCCACTCCGAGACATTGCCTTGAGCGTGGAGACGGTGGGAGTGGGGGGAGGTGTTAGGTTTTTTCGTTACGGAATCTCTCGGAGTGGGTGGTTGTTAGGTTTTTTCGTTACGGAATTTCTGGATTCGGTCTCCCCCCACTCCGACTGGCACAGCGGTGATACTTTTTAGATTAAGCATAGCTTCTATCGCGGGCCTTGAGCGTGGAGACCGAATCCAGAAATTCCGTAACGAAAAAACCTAATACCCCCCCCACTCCGACCGTCTCCAAGCTCAAGGCAATGTCTCGTAGTGGGGGGGGGTTAGGTTTTTTCGTTACGGAATGTCTCGGAGTGGGAGGGTGTTAGGTTTTTTCGTTACGGAATTTCTGGATTCGGTCTCCCCCAACCCGGACCGGCACAGCGGTGATACTTTTTAGTTTTTAAGCATAGCTTCTATCGCGGGCCTTGAGCGTGGAGACCGAATCCAGAAATTCCGTAACGAAAAAACCTAACACCCCTCCACTCCGAGAGATTCCGTAACGAAAAAACCTAACACCTCCCCCCACTCCGACCGTCTCCACGCTCAAGGCAATGTCTCGAAGTGGGGGGTGTTAGGTTTTATAGAAGCTATGCTTATATGCACAGCGGTGATACTTTTTAGTTTTTAAGCATAGCTTCCATCGTGCCACCGCTGTGCCGGTCGGAGTGGGGGGAGACCGAATCCAGAAATTCCGTAACGAAAAAACCTAACACCCCCCACTCCGAGACATTCCGTAACGAAAAACCCTAACACCCCTTCACTCCGAATCCAGACATTCCGTTACGAAAAAACCTAACACCCCCCACTCCGGATTCGGTTTCCACGCTCAAGGTCTCGGAGTGGGGGGGTGTTAGGTTTTTTCGTTACCAGACATTTCGTAACGAAAAAACCTAACACCTACCCACTCCGAGACATTCCGTAACGAAAAACCCTAACACCCCCTACTCCGAGACATTCCGTAACGAATGTCTCGGAGTGGGGGGGTGTTAGGTTTGTGGTGTTAGGTTTTTTTGTTACGGAATGTCTCGGAGTGGGGGGGGTGTTAGGTTTTTTCGTTACGGAATTTCTGGATTCAGTCTCCCCCCACTCCGACCGGCACAGCGGTGATACTTTTTAGTTTTTAAGCATAGCTTCTATCGCGGGCCTTGAGCGTGGAGACCGAATCCAGAAATTCCGTAACGAAAAAACCTAACACCCCCCACTCCGAGACATTCCGTAACGAAAAACCCTAACAACCCTTCACTCCGAATCCAGACATTCCGTTACGAAAAAACCTAACACCCCCCCACTCCGGATTCGGTCTCCACGCTCGAGGCCCGCGATAGAAGAATTTCTGGATTAAATTACGGAATTTCTGGATTTGTGGGGGGGTTCGGTCTCCACGCTCAAGGTCTCGGAGTGGGGGGTGTTAGGTTTTTTCGTTACCAGACATTTCGTAACGAATAAACCTAACACCCACCCACTCCGAGACATTCCGTAACGAAAAAACCTAACACCCTCCCACGAATCCAGAAATTCCATTCCGTAACTTAATCCAGAAATTCTTCTATCGCGGGCCTTGAGCGTGGAGACCGAATCCAGTTTTTTCGTTACGGAATGTCTCGGAGTGGGGGGGTGTTAGGTTTTTTCGTTACACAATGTCTCGGAGTGGGGGGGTGTTAGGTTTTTTCGTTACGGAATTTCTGGATTCTGTCTCCACGCTCAAGGCCCGCGATAGAAGCTATTGTTAAAAACTAAAAAGTATCACCGCTGTGCCGGTTAGGTTTTTTCGAAAAATCCTAACACCCCCCCACTCCGACCGAATAGAATAAACCTAACAACCCCCAACTGTGCCGGTCGGAGTGGGGGGGTGTTAGGTTTTTTCGTTACGGAATGTCTCGGAGTGGGTGGTAACGAAAAAACCTAACACCCACCCACTCCGAGACATTCCGTAACGAAAAAACCTAACACCCTCCCACGAATCCAGAAATTCCATTCCGTAACTTAATCCAGAAATTCTTCTATCGCGGGCCTTGAGCGTGGAGACCGAATCCAGTTTTTTCGTTTCGGAATTTTTCGTTACGGGATTTCTGGATTCGATCTCCACGCTCAAGGCCCACGATAGAATTAATTCCGTAACGAAAAAACCTAACACCTCCCCACTCCGAGACGATCCGTAACGAAAAAACCTAACACCCCCCCACTCCGGCCGGCACAGCGGTGATACTTTTTAGTCTTGTCTTGTCTTGTCTTGTCTTGTCTTGTCTTGTCTTGTCTAGTCTTGTCTAGTCTTGTCTTGTCTTGTCTTGTCTTGTCTTGTCTTGTCTTGTCTTGTCTTGTCTTGTCTTGTCTTGTCTTGTCTTGTCTTGTCTTGTCTTGTCTTGTCTTGTCTTGTCTTGTCTTGTCTTGTCTTGTCTTGTCTTGTCTTGTCTTGTCTTGTCTTGTCTTGTCTTGTCTTGTCTTGTCTTGTCTTGTCTTGTCTTGTCTTGTCTTGTCTTGTCTTGTCTTGTCTTGTCTTGTCTTGTCTTGTCTTGTCTTGTCTTGTCTTGTCTTGTCTTGTCTTGTCTTGTCTTGTCTTGTCTTGTCTTGTCTTGTCTTGTCTTGTCTTGTCTTGTCTTGTCTTGTCTTGTCTTGTCTTGTCTTGTCTTGTCTTGTCTTGTCTTGTCTTGTCTTGTCTTGTCTTGTCTTGTCTTGTCTTGTCTTGTCTTGTCTTGTCTTGTCTTGTCTTGTCTTGTCTTGTCTTGTCTTGTCTTGTCTTGTCTTGTCTTGTCTTGTCTTGTCTTGTCTTGTCTTGTCTTGTCTTGTCTTGTCTTGTCTTGTCTTGTCTTGTCTTGTCTTGTCTTGTCTTGTCTTGTCTTGTCTTGTCTTGTCTTGTCTTGTCTTGTCTTGTCTTGTCTTGTCTTGTCTTGTCTTGTCTTGTCTTGTCTTGTCTTGTCTTGTCTTGTCTTGTCTTGTCTTGTCTTGTCTTGTCTTGTCTTGTCTTGTCTTGTCTTGTCTTGTCTTGTCTTGTCTTGTCTTGTCTTGTCTTGTCTTGTCTTGTCTTGTCTTGTCTTGTCTTGTCTTGTCTTGTCTTGTCTTGTCTTGTCTTGTCTTGTCTTGTCTTGTCTTGGCTTGCCTTGCCTTGCCTTGCCTTGCCTTGCCTTGCCTTGCCTTGCCTTGCCTTGTCTTGCCTTGTCTTGCCTTGCCTTGCCTTGCCTTGCCTTGCCTTGCCTTGTCGGAGTGGGGGGGTGTTAGGTTTGGAGACGCTTAAAACCGGTCGGATTGGGGGGGTGTTAGGTTTTTTCGTTACGGAATTTCTGGATTCAGTCTCCACGCTCAAGGCCCGCGATAGAAGCTATGCTTAAAAACTAAAAATTCCGTAACGAAAAAACCTAACACCCCCCCACTACGACCGGCACAGCGGTGATACTTTTTAGTTTTTAAGCATAGCTTCTATCGCGGGCCTTGAGCGTGGTTACCGAATCCAGAAATTGCGTTACGAAAAAACCTAACACCCCCCCACTCCGAGACAATCCGTAACGAAAAAACCTAACACCCCCCCCTCCGAGACATTCCGTAACGCAAAAACCTAACACCCCCCACTCCGACACATTCCGTAACGAAAAATCTGGATTCGGTCTCCACGCTCAAGGCCCGCGATAGAAGAATTTCTGGATTAAGTTACGGAATGGAATTTCTGGATCCGTGGGAGGGTGTTAGGTTATTTCGTTACGGAATGTCTCGGAGTGGGTGGGTGTTAGGTTTTTTCGTTACGAAATGTCTGGTAACGAAAAAACCTAACACCTCCCCACTCCGAGACCTTGAGCGTGGAGACCGAATCCAGAAAACTATTTAAACATAGCCTCTATAAAACCTAACACCTACCCACTCCGAGACATTCCGTAACGAAAAAACCTAACACCCCCTACTCCGAGACATTCCGTAACGAATGTCTCGGAGTGGGGGGGTGTTAGGTTTGTGGTGTTAGGTTTTTTTGTTACGGAATGTCTCGGAGTGGGGGGGGTGTTAGGTTTTTTCGTTACGGAATTTCTGGATTCGGTCTCCCCCCACTCCGACCGGCACAGCGGTGATACTTTTTAGTTTTTAAGCATAGCTTCTATCGCGGGCCTTGAGCGTGGAGACCGAATCCAGAAATTCCGTAACGAAAAAACCTAACACCCCCCACTCCGAGACATTCCGTAACGAAAAACCCGAACACCCCTTCACTCCGAATCCAGACCTTCCGTTACGAAAAAACCTAACACCCCCCCACTCCGGATTCGGTCTCCACGCTCAAGGCCCGCGATAGAAGAATTTCTGGATTAAATTACGGAATTTCTGGATTCGTGGGGGGGGTCGGTCTCCACGCTCAAGGTCTCGGAGTGGGCAGGTGTTAGGTTTTTTCGTTACCAGACATTTCGTAACGAAAAAACCTAACACCCTCCCACGAATCCAGAAATTCCATTCCGTAACTTAATCCAGAAATTCTTCTATCGCGGGCCTTGAGCGTGGAGACCGAATCCAGTTTTTTCGTTACGGAATGTGTCGGAGTGGGGGGGGGGGTGTTAGGTTTTTTCGTTACCAGACATTTCGTAACGAAAAAACCTAACACCCACCCACTCCGAGACATTCCGTACCGAAAAAACCTAACACCCTCCCACGAATCCAGAAATTCCATTCCGTAACTTAATCCAGAAATTCTTCTATCGCGGGCCTTGAGCGTGGAGACCGAATCCAGTTTTTTCGTTACGGAATGTGTCGGAGTGGGGGGGTGTTAGGTTTTTTTGTTACGGAATGTCTCGGAGTGGGGGGGTGTTAGGTTTTTTCGTTACGGAATTTCTGGATTCGGTCTCCCCCCACTCCGACCGGAACAGCGGTGATACTTTTTAGTTTTTAAGCATAGCTTCTATCGCGGGCCTTGAGCGTGGAGACCGAATCCAGAAATTCCGTAACGAAAAAACCTAACACCCCCCCACTCCGAGACATTCTGTAACGAAAAAACCTAACACCCCCCCACTCCGAGACATTCCGTAACGAAAAAACTGGATTCGGTCTCCACGCTCAAGGCCCGCGATAGAAGAATTTCTGGATTAAGTTACGGAATGGAATTTCTGGATTCGTGGGAGGGTGTTAGGTTTTTTCGGTACGGAATGTCTCGGAGTGGGTGGGTGTTAGGTTTTTTCGTTACGAAATGTCTGGTAACGAAAAAACCTAACACCCCCCCACTCCGAGACCTTGAGCGTGGAGACCGAACCCCCCCACGAATCCAGAAATTCCGTAATTTAATCCAGAAATTCTTCTATCGCGGGCCTTGAGCGTGGAGACCGAATCCGGAGTGGGGGGGTGTTAGGTTTTTTCGTAACGGAATGTCTGGATTCGGAGTGAAGGGGTGTTAGGGTTTTTCGTTACGGAATGTCTCGGAGTGGGGGGTGTTAGGTTTTTTCGTTACGGAATTTCTGGATTCGGTAACCACGCTCAAGGCCCGCGATAGAAGCTATGCTTAAAAACTAAAAAGTATCACCGCTGTGCCGGTCGGAGTGGGGGGGGTGTTAGGTTTTTTCGTTACGGAATTTTTAGTTTTTAAGCATAGCTTCTATCGCGGGCCTTGAGCATGGAGACCGAATCCAGAAATTCCGTAACGAAAAAACCTAACACCCCCCCACTCTGGATTCGGTCTCCACGCTCAAGGCCCACGATAGAAGCTATGAGACCAAATCCAAGACAAGACAAGACAAGACAAGACAAGACAAGACAAGACAAGACAAGACAAGACAAGACAAGACAAGACAAGACAAGACAAGACAAGACAAGACAAGACAAGACAAGACAAGACAAGACAAGACAAGACAAGACAAGACAAGACAAGACAAGGCAAGGCAAGACAAGACAAGACAAGACAAGACGACAAGACAAGACAAGACAAGACAAGACAAGACAAGACTAAAAAGTATCACCGCTGTGCCGGCCGGAGTGGGGGGGGTGTTAGGTTTTTTCGTTACGGAATGTCTCGGAGTGGGGAGGTGTTAGGTTTTTTCGTTACGGAATGAATTCTATCGCGGGCCTTGAGCGTGGAGATCGAATCCAGAAATCCCGTAACGAAAAATTCCGTAACGAAAAAACTGGATTCGGTCTCCACGCTCAAGGCCCGCGATAGAAGAATTTCTGGATTAAGTTACGGAATGGAATTTCTGGATTCGTGGGAGGGTGTTAGGTTTTTTCGTTACGGAATGTCTCGGAGTGGGTGGGTGTTAGGTTTTTTCGTTACCAGACATTTCGTAACGAAAAAACCTAACACCCACCCACTCCGAGACATTCCGTAACGAAAAAACCTAACACCCCCCCACTCCGAACGGCACAGTTGGGGGTTGTTAGGTTTATTCTATTCGGTCGGAGTGGGGGGTGTTAGGATTTTTCGAAAAAACCTAACCGGCACAGCGGTGATACTTTTTAGTTTTTAAGCATAGCTTCTATCGCGGGCCTTGAGCGTGGAGACCGAATCCAGAAATTCCGTAACGAAAAAACCTAACACCCCCCCACTCCGAATCCAGAAATTCCGTAACGAAAAAACCTTACACCCCCCCACTCCGGATTCGGTTTCCACGCTCAAGGTCTCGGAGTGGGGGGGTGTTAGGTTTTTTCGTTACCAGACATTTCGTAACGAAAAAACCTAACACCTACCCACTCCGAGACATTCCGTAACGAAAAAACCTAACACCCCCTACTCCGAGACATTCCGTAACGAATGTCTCGGAGTGGGGGGGGTGTTAGGTTTTTTCGTTACGGAATTTCTGGATTCGGTCTCCCCCCACTCCGACCGGCACAGCGGTGATACTTTTTAGTTTTTAAGCATAGCTTCTATCGCGGGCCTTGAGCGTGGAGACCGAATCCAGAAATTCCGTAACGAAAAAACCTAACACCCCCCACTCCGAGACATTCCGTAACGAAAAACCCTAACACCCCTTCACTCCGAATCCAGACATTCCGTTACGAAAAAACCTAACACCCCCCCCACTCCGGATTCGGTCTCCACGCTCAAGGCCCGCGATAGAAGAATTTCTGGATTTAATTACCGAATTTCTGGATTCGTGGGGGGCTTCGGTCTCCACGCTCAAGGTCTCGGAGTGGGGGGGTGTTAGGTTTTTTCGTTACCAGACATTTCGTAACGAAAAAACCTAACACCCACCCACTCCGAGACATTCCGTAACGAAAAAACCTAACACCCTCCCACGAATCCAGAAATTCCAGTCCGTAACTTAATCCAGAAATTCTTCTATCGCGGGCCTTGAGCGTGGAGACCGAATCCAGTTTTTTCGTTACGGAATGTGTCGGAGTGGGGGGGGTGTTAGGTTTTTTCGTTACCAGACATTTCGTAACGAAAAAACCTAACACCCACCCACTCCGAGACATTCCGTAACGAAAAAACCTAACACCCTCCCACGAATCCAGAAATTCCAGTCCGTAACTTAATCCAGAAATTCTTCTATCGCGGGCCTTGAGCGTGGAGACCGAATCCAGTTTTTTCGTTACGGAATGTGTCGGAGTGGGGGGGTGTTAGGTTTTTTCGTTACGGAATGTCTGGATTCGGAGTGAAGGGGTGTTAGGGTTTTTAGTTACGGAATGTCTCGGAGTGGGGGGTGTTAGGTTTTTTCGTTACGGAATTTCTGGATTCGGTCTCCCCCCACTCCGACCGGCACAGCGGTGGCACGATGGCAGCTATGCTTAAAAACTAAAAAGTATCACCGCTGTGCATATAAGCTTAGCTTCTATAAAACCTAACACCCCCCACTCCGAGACATTGCCTTGAGCGTGGAGACGGTTGGAGTGGGGGGAGGTGTTAGGTTTTTTCGTTACGGAATCTCTCGGAGTGGGTGGGTGTTAGGTTTTTTCGTTACGGAATTTCTGGATTCGGTCTCCCCCCACCCCGACTGGCACAGCGGTGATACTTTTTAGATTAAGCATAGCTTCTATCGCGGGCCTTGAGCGTGGAGACCGAATCCAGAAATTCCGTAACGAAAAAACCTAATACCCCCCCCCACTCCGACCGTCTCCAAGCTCAAGGCAATGTCTCGTAGTGGGGGGGTGTTAGGTTTTTTCGTTACGGAATGTCTCGGAGTGGGAGGGTGTTAGGTTTTTTCGTTACGGAATTTCTGGATTCGGTCTCCCCCAACCCGGACCGGCACAGCGGTGATACTTTTTAGTTTTTAAGCATAGCTTCTATCGCGGGCCTTGAGCGTGGAGACCGAATCCAGAAATTCCGTAACGAAAAAACCTAACACCCCTCCACTCCGAGAGATTCCGTAACGAAAAAACCTAACACCTCCCCCCACTCCGACCGTCTCCACGCTCAAGGCAATGTCTCGAAGTGGGGGGTGTTAGGTTTTATAGAAGCTATGCTTATATGCACAGCGGTGATACTTTTTAGTTTTTAAGCATAGCTTCCATCGTGCCACCGCTGTGCCGGTCGGAGTGGGGGGAGACCGAATCCAGAAATTCCGTAACGAAAAAACCTAACACCCCCCACTCCGAGACATTCCGTAACGAAAAACCCTAACACCCCTTCGCTCCGAATCCAGACATTCCGTTACGAAAAAACCTAACACCCCCCACTCCGGATTCGGTCTCCACGCTCAAGGCCCGCGATAGAAGAATTTCTGGATTAAATTACGGAATTTCTGAATTCGTGGGGGGGTTCGGTCTCCACGCTCAAGGTCTCGGAGTGGGGGGGGGTTAGGTTTTTTCGTTACGGAATTTCTGGATTCGGTCTCCCCCCACTCCGACTGGCACAGCGGTGATACTTTTTAGATTAAGCATAGCTTCTATCGCGGGCCTTGAGCGTGGAGACCGAATCCAGAAATTCCGTAACGAAAAAACCTAATACCCCCCCCACTCCGACCGTCTCCAAGCTCAAGGCAATGTCTCGTAGTGGGGGGGTGTTAGGTTTTTTCGTTACGGAATGTCTCGGAGTGGGAGGGTGTTAGGTTTTTTCGTTACGGAATTTCTGGATTCGGTCTCCCCCAACCCGGACCGGCACAGCGGTGATACTTTTTAGTTTTTAAGCATAGCTTCTATCGCGGGCCTTGAGCGTGGAGACCGAATCCAGAAATTCCGTAACGAAAAAACCTAACACCCCTCCACTCCGAGAGATTCCGTAACGAAAAAACCTAACACCTCCCCCCACTCCGACCGTCTCCACGCTCAAGGCAATGTCTCGAAGTGGGGGGGGTTAGGTTTTATAGAAGCTATGCTTATATGCACAGCGGTGATACTTTTTAGTTTTTAAGCATAGCTTCCATCGTGCCACCGCTGTGCCGGTCGGAGTGGGGGGAGACCGAATTCAGAAATTCCGTAACGAAAAACCTAACACCCCCCACTCCGAGACATTCCGTAACGAAAAACCCTAACACCCCTTCACTCCGAATCCAGACATTCCGTTACGAAAAAACCTAACCCCCCACTCCGGATTCGGTCTCCACGCTCAAGGCCCGCGATAGAAGAATTTCTGGATTAAATTACGGAATTTCTGAATTCGTGGGGGGGTTCGGTCTCCACGCTCAAGGTCTCGGAGTGGGGGGGTGTTAGGTTTTTTCGTTACCAGACATTTCGTAACGAAAAAACCTAACAACCACCCACTCCGAGACATTCCGTAACGAAAAAACCTAACACCCTCCCACGAATCTAGAAATTCCATTCCGTAACTTAATCCAGAAATTCTTCTATCGCGGGCCTTGAGCGTGGAGACCGAATCCAGTTTTTTCGTTACGGAATGTGTTGGAGTGGGGGGGTGTTAGGTTTTTTCGTTACGGAATGTCTCGGAGTGGGGGGGGTGTTAGGTTTTTTCGTTACGGAATTTCTGGATTCGGTCTCCCCCCACTCCGACCGGAACAGCGGTGATACTTTTTAGTTTTTAAGCATAGCTTCTATCGCGGGCCTTGAGCATGGAGACCGAATCCAGAAATTCCGTAACGAAAAAACCTAACACCCCCCCCACTTTGGATTCGGTCTCCACGCTCAAGGCCCACGATAGAAGCTATGAGACCAAATCCAAGAAAAGACAAGACAAGACAAGACAAGACAAGACAAGACAAGACAAGACAAGACAAGACAAGACAAGACAAGACAAGACAAGACAAGACAAGACAAGACAAGACAAGACAAGACAAGACAAGACTAGACAAGACAAGACAAGACAAGACAAGACAAGACAAGACAAGACAAGACAAGACAAGACAAGACAAGACAAGACAAGACAAGACAAGACAAGACAAGACAAGAGACAAGACAAGACAAGAGACAAGACAAGACAAGACAAGACAAGACTAAAAAGTATCACCGCTGTGCCGGCCGGAGTGGGGGGGGTGTTAGGTTTTTTCGTTACGGAATGTCTCGTAGTGGGGAGGTGTTAGGTTTTTTCGTTACGGAATGAATTCTATCGCGGGCCTTGAGCGTGGAGATCGAATCCAGAAATCCCGTAACGAAAAATTCCGTAACGAAAAAACTGGATTCGGTCTCCACGCTCAAGGCCCGCGATAGAAGAATTTCTGGATTAAGTTACGGAATGGAATTTCTGGATTCGTGGGAGGGTGTTAGGTTTTTTCGTTACGAAATGTCTGGTAACGAAAAAACCTAACACCCACCCACTCCGAGACATTCCGTAACGAAAAAACCTAACACCCCCCCACTCCGAACGGCACAGTTGGGGGTTGTTAGGTTTATTCTATTCGGTCGGAGTGGGGGGGTGTTAGGATTTTTCGAAAAAACCTAACCGGCACAGCGGTGATACTTTTTAGTTTTTAAGCATAGCTTCTATCGCGGGCCTTGAGCGTGGAGACCGAATCCAGAAATTCCGTAACGAAATAACCTAATACCCCCCACTCCGAATCCAGAAATTCCGTAACGAAAAAACCTTACACCCCCCCACTCCGGATTCGGTTTCCACGCTCAAGGTCTCGGAGTGGGGGGGTGTTAGGTTTTTTCGTTACCAGACATTTCGTAACGAAAAAACCTAACACCTACCCACTCCGAGACATTCCGTAACGAAAAAACCTAACACCCCCTACTCCGAGACATTCCGTAACGAATGTCTCGGAGTGGGGGGGTGTTAGGTTTGTGGTGTTAGGTTTTTTTGTTACGGAATGTCTCGGAGTGGGGGGGGGGTGTTAGGTTTTTTCGTTACGGAATTTCTGGATTCAGTCTCCCCCCACTCCGACCGGCACAGCGGTGATACTTTTTAGTTTTTAAGCATAGCTTCTATCGCGGGCCTTGAGCGTGGAGACCGAATCCAGAAATTCCGTAACGAAATAACCTAATACCCCCCACTCCGAATCCAGAAATTCCGTAACGAAAAAACCTTACACCCCCCCACTCCGGATTCGGTTTCCACGCTCAAGGTCTCGGAGTGGGGGGGGTGTTAGGTTTTTTCGTTACCAGACATTTCGTAACGAAAAAACCTAACACCTACCCACTCCGAGACATTCCGTAACGAAAAAACCTAACACCCCCTACTCCGAGACATTCCGTAACGAATGTCTCGGAGTGGGGGGGTGTTAGGTTTGTGGTGTTAGGTTTTTTTGTTACGGAATGTCTCGGAGTGGGGGGGGGTGTTAGGTTTTTTCGTTACGGAATTTCTGGATTCAGTCTCCCCCCACTCCGACCGGCACAGCGGTGATACTTTTTAGTTTTTAAGCATAGCTTCTATCGCGGGCCTTGAGCGTGGAGACCGAATCCAGACATTCCGTTACGAAAAAACCTAACACCCCCCCACTCCGGATTCGGTCTCCACGCTCAAGGCCCGCGATAGAAGAATTTCTGGATTAAATTACGGAATTTCTGGATTCGTGGGGGGGTTCGGTCTCCACGCTCAAGGTCTCGGAGTAGGGAGGTGTTAGGTTTTTTCGTTACCAGACATATCGTAACGAAAAAACCTAACAGGGTGTTAGGTTTTTTCGTTACGGAATGTGTCGGAGTGGGGGGGGTGTTAGGTTTTTTCGTTACCAGACATTTCGTAACGAAAAAACCTAACACCCACCCACTCCGAGACATTCCGTAACGAAAAAACCTAACACCCTCCCACGAATCCAGAAATTCCATTCCGTAACTTAATCCAGAAATTCTTCTATCGCGGGCCTTGAGCGTGGAGACCGAATCCAGTTTTTTCGTTACGGAATGTGTCGGAGTGGGGGGGGTGTTAGGTTTTTTCGTTACGGAATGTCTCGGAGTGGGGGGGGTGTTAGGTTTTTTCGTTACGGAATTTCTGGATTCGGTCTCCCCCCAATCCGACCGGCACAGCGGTGATACTTTTTAGTTTTTAAGCATAGCTTCTATCGCGGGCCTTGAGCGTGGAGACCGAATCCAGAAATTCCGTAACGAAAAAACCTAACACCCCCCCCACTCCGAGACATTGTGTAACGAAAAAACCTAACACCCCCCCCACTCCGAGACATTCGGTAACGAAAAAACTGGATTCGGTCTCCACGCTCAAGGCCCGCGATAGAAGAATTTCTGGATTAAGTTACGGAATGGAATTTCTGGATTCGTGGGAGGGTGTTAGGTTTTTTCGTTACGGAATGTCTCGGAGTGGGTGGGTGTTAGGTTTTTTCGTTACGAAATGTCTGGTAACGAAAAAACCTAACACCCCCCCACTCCGAGACCTTGAGCGTGGAGACCGAACCCCCCCACGAATCCAGAAATTCCGTAATTTAATCCAGAAATTCTTCTATCGCGGGCCTTGAGCGTGGAGACCGAATCCGGAGTGGGGGGGTGTTAGGTTTTTTCGTAACGGAATGTCTGGATTCGGAGTGAAGGGGTGTTAGGGTTTTTCGTTACGGAATGTCTCGGAGTGGGGGGTGTTAGGTTTTTTCGTTACGGAATTTCTGGATTCGGTAACCACGCTCAAGGCCCGCGATAGAAGCTATGCTTAAAAACTAAAAAGTATCACCGCTGTGCCGGTCGGAGTGGGGGGGGTGTTAGGTTTTTTCGTTACGGAATTTTTAGTTTTTAAGCATAGCTTCTATCGCGGGCCTTGAGCATGGAGACCGAATCCAGAAATTCCGTAACGAAAAAACCTAACACCCCCCCACTCTGGATTCGGTCTCCACGCTCAAGGCCCACGATAGAAGCTATGAGACCAAATCCAAGACAAGACAAGACAAGACAAGACAAGACAAGACAAGGCAAGGCAAGGCAAGGCAAGGCAAGCCAAGACGAGACGAGACGAGGCGAGGCGAGGCGAGGCGAGGCGAGGCAAGGCAAGGCAAGGCAAGGCAAGGCAAGGCAAGGCAAGACAAGACAAGACAAGACAAGACAAGACAAGACAAGACAAGACAAGACAAGACAAGACAAGACAAGACAAGACAAGACAAGACAAGACAAGACAAGACAAGACAAGACAAGACAAGACAAGACAAGACAAGACAAGACAAGACAAGACAAGACAAGACAAGACAAGACAAGACAAGGCATGGCATGGCAAGGCAAGGCAAGGCAAGGCAAGGCAAGGCAAGGCAAGGCAAGGCAAGGCAAGGCAAGGCAAGGCAAGGCAAGGCAAGGCAAGGCAAGGCAAGGCAAGGCAAGGCAAGGCAAGGCAAGGCAAGGCAAGGCAAGGCAAGGCAAGGCAAGGCAAGGCAAGGCAAGACAAGACAAGACAAGACAAGACAAGACAAGACAAGACAAGACAAGACAAGACAAGACAAGACAAGACAAGACTAAAAAGTATCACCGCTGTGCCGGCCGGAGTGGGGGGGTGTTAGGTTTTTTCGTTACGGAATGTCTCGGAGTGGGGAGGTGTTAGGTTTTTTCGTTACGGAATGAATTCTATCGCGGGCCTTGAGCGTGGAGATCGAATCCAGAAATCCCGTAACGAAAAATTCCGTAACGAAAAAACTGGATTCGGTCTCCACGCTCAAGGCCCGCGATAGAAGAATTTCTGGATTAAGTTACGGAATGGAATTTCTGGATTCGTGGGAGGGTGTTAGGTTTTTTCGTTACGGAATGTCTCGGAGTGGGTGGGTGTTAGGTTTTTTCGTTACCAGACATTTCGTAACGAAAAAACCTAACACCCACCCACTCCGAGACATTCCGTAACGAAAAAACCTAACACCCCCCCACTCCGAACGGCACAGTTGGGGGTTGTTAGGTTTATTCTATTCGGTCGGAGTGGGGGGTGTTAGGATTTTTCGAAAAAACCTAACCGGCACAGCGGTGATAATTTTTAGTTTTTAAGCATAGCTTCTATCGCGGGCCTTGAGCGTGGAGACCGAATCCAGAAATTCCGTAACGAAAAAACCTAATACCCCCCCACTCCGAATCCAGAAATTCCGTAACGAAAAAACCTTACACCCCCCCACTCCGGATTCGGTTTCCACGCTCAAGGTCTCGGAGTGGGGGGGTGTTAGGTTTTTTCGTTACCAGACATTTCGTAACGAAAAAGCCTAACACCTACCCACTCCGAGACATTCCGTAACGAAAAAACCTAACACCCCCTACTCCGAGACATTCCGTAACGAATGTCTCGGAGTGGGGGGGGGTGTTAGGTTTTTTCGTTACGGAATTTCTGGATTCGGTCTCCCCCCACTCCGACCGGCACAGCGGTGATACTTTTTAGTTTTTAAGCATAGCTTCTATCGCGGGCCTTGAGCGTGGAGACCGAATCCAGAAATTCCGTAACGAAAAAACCTAACACCCCCCACTCCGAGACATTCCGTAACGAAAAACCCTAACACCCCTTCACTCCGAATCCAGACATTCCGTTACGAAAAAACCTAACACCCCCCCACTCCGGATTCGGTCTCCACGCTCAAGGCCCGCGATAGAAGAATTTCTGGATTAAATTACGGAATTTCTGGATTCGTGGGGGGCTTCGGTCTCCACGCTCAAGGTCTCGGAGTGGGGGGGTGTTAGGTTTTTTCGTTACCAGACATTTCGTAACGAAAAAACCTAACACCCACCCACTCCGAGACATTCCGTAACGAAAAAACCTAACACCCCCCACTCCGAGACATTCCGTAACTAAAAACCCTAACACCCCTTCACTCCGAATCCAGACATTCCGTTACGAAAAAACCTAACACCCCCCCACTCCGGGTCTCGGAGTGGGGAAGTGTTAGGTTTTTTCGTTACCAGACATTTCGTAACGAAAAAACCTAACACCCACCCACTCCAAGACATTCCGTAACGAATAAACCTAACACCCTCCCACGAATCCAGAAATTCCATTCCGTAACTTAATCCAGAAATTCTTCTATCGCGGGCCTTGAGCGTGGAGACCGAATCCAGTTTTTTCGTTACGGAATTTTTCGTTACGGGATTTCTGGATTCGATCTCCACGCTCAAGGCCCGCGACAGAATTTATTCCGTAACGAAAAAACCTAACACCTCCCCACTCCGAGACATTCCGTAACGAAAAAACCTAACACCTCCCCACTCCGAGACGATCCGTAACGAAAAAACCTAACACCCCCCCACTCCGGCCGGCACAGCGGTGATACTTTTTAGTCTTGTCTTGTCTTGTCTTGTCTTGTCTTGTCTTGTCTTGTCTTGTCTTGTCTTGTCTTGTCTAGTCTAGTCTAGTCTAGTCTTGTCTTGTCTTGTCTTGTCTTGTCTTGTCTTGTCTTGTCTTGTCTTGTCTTGTCTTGTCTTGTCTTGTCTTGTCTTGTCTTGTCTTGTCTTGTCTTGTCTTGTCTTGTCTTGTCTTGTCTTGTCTTGTCTTGTCTTGTCTTGTCTTGTCTTGTCTTGTCTTGTCTTGTCTTGTCTTGTCTTGTCTTGTCTTGTCTTGTCTTGTCTTGTCTTGTCTTGTCTTGTCTTGTCTTGTCTTGTCTTGTCTTGTCTTGTCTTGTCTTGTCTTGTCTTGTCTTGTCTTGTCTTGTCTTGTCTTGTCTTGTCTTGTCTTGTCTTGTCTTGTCTTGTCTTGTCTTGTCTTGTCTTGTCTTGTCTTGTCTTGTCTTGTCTTGTCTTGTCTTGTCTTGTCTTGTCTTGTCTTGTCTTGTCTTGTCTTGTCTTGTCTTGTCTTGTCTTGTCTTGTCTTGTCTTGTCTTGTCTTGTCTTGTCTTGTCTTGTCTTGTCTTGTCTTGTCTTGTCTTGTCTTGTCTTGTCTTGTCTTGTCTTGTCTTGTCTTGTCTTGTCTTGTCTTGTCTTGTCTTGTCTTGTCTTGTCTTGTCTTGTCTTGTCTTGTCTTGTCTTGTCTTGTCTTGTCTTGTCTTGTCTTGTCTTGTCTTGTCTTGTCTTGTCTTGTCTTGTCTTGTCTTGTCTTGTCTTGTCTTGTCTTGTCTTGTCTTGTCTTGTCTTGTCTTGTCTTGTCTTGTCTTGTCTTGTCTTGTCTTGTCTTGTCTTGTCTTGTCTTGTCTTGTCTTGTCTTGTCTTGTCTTGTCTTGTCTTGTCTTGTCTTGTCTTGTCTTGTCTTGTCTTGTCTTGTCTTGTCTTGTCTTGTCTTGTCTTGTCTTGTCTTGTCTTGTCTTGTCTTGTCTTGTCTTGTCTTGTCTTGTCTTGTCTTGTCTTGTCTTGTCTTGTCTTGTCTTGTCTTGTCTTGTCTTGTCTTGTCTTGTCTTGTCTTGTCTTGTCTTGTCTTGTCTTGTCTTGTCTTGTCTTGTCTTGTCTTGTCTTGTCTTGTCTTGTCTTGTCTTGTCTTGTCTTGTCTTGTCTTGTCTTGTCTTGTCTTGTCTTGTCTTGTCTTGTCTTGTCTTGTCTTGTCTTGTCTTGTCTTGTCTTGTCTTGTCTTGTCTTGTCTTGTCTTGTCTTGTCTTGTCTTGTCTTGTCTTGTCTTGTCTTGTCTTGTCTTGTCTTGTCTTGCCTTGGCTTGCCTTGCCTTGCCTTGCCTTGCCTTGCCTTGCCTTGCCTTGCCTTGCCTTGCCTTGCCTTGCCTTGCCTTGCCTTGCCTTGCCTTGCCTTGCCTTGCCTTGCCTTGCCTTGCCTTGCCTTGCCTTGCCTTGTCGGAGTGGGGGGGTGTTAGGTTTGGAGACGCTTAAAACCGGTCGGATTGGGGGGGTGTTAGGTTTTTTCGTTACGGAATTTCTGGATTCAGTCTCCACGCTCAAGGCCCGCGATAGAAGCTATGCTTAAAAACTAAAAATTCCGTAACGAAAAAACCTAACACCCCCCCACTACGACCGGCACAGCGGTGATACTTTTTAGTTTTTAAGCATAGCTTCTATCGCGGGCCTTGAGCGTGGTTACCGAATCCAGAAATTGCGTTACGAAAAAACCTAACACCCCCCCACTCCGAGACAATCCGTAACGAAAAAACCTAACACCCCCCCACTCCGAGACATTGCCTTGAGCGTGGAGACGGTCGGAGTGGGGGGGTGTTAGGTTTTTTCGTTACGGAATTTCTGGATTCGGTCTCCACGCTCAAGGTCTCGGAGTGGGGGGGTGTTAGGTTTTTTCGTTACCAGACATTTCGTAACGAAAAAACCTAACACCCACCCACTCCGAGACATTCCGTAACGAAAAAACCTAACACCCCCCCCTCCGAGACATTCCGTAACGCAAAAACCTAACACCCCCCACTCCGACACATTCCGTAACGAAAAATCTGGATTCGGTCTCCACGCTCAAGGCCCGCGATAGAAGAATTTCTGGATTAAGTTACGGAATGGAATTTCTGGATCCGTGGGAGGGTGTTAGGTTATTTCGTTACGGAATGTCTCGGAGTGGGTGGGTGTTAGGTTTTTTCGTTACGAAATGTCTGGTAACGAAAAAACCTAACACCTCCCCACTCCGAGACCTTGAGCGTGGAGACCGAATCCAGAAAACTATTTAAACATAGCCTCTATAAAACCTAACACCTACCCACTCCGAGACATTCCGTAACGAAAAAACCTAACACCCCCTACTCCGAGACATTCCGTAACGAATGTCTCGGAGTGGGGGGGTGTTAGGTTTGTGGTGTTAGGTTTTTTTGTTACGGAATGTCTCGGAGTGGGGGGGGGGTTAGGTTTTTTCGTTACGGAATTTCTGGATTCGGTCTCCCCCCACTCCGACCGGCACAGCGGTGATACTTTTTAGTTTTTAAGCATAGCTTCTATCGCGGGCCTTGAGCGTGGAGACCGAATCCAGAAATTCCGTAACGAAAAAACCTAACACCCCCCACTCCGAGACATTCCGTAACGAAAAACCCGAACACCCCTTCACTCCGAATCCAGACCTTCCGTTACGAAAAAACCTAACACCCCCCCACTCCGGATTCGGTCTCCACGCTCAAGGCCCGCGATAGAAGAATTTCTGGATTAAATTACGGAATTTCTGGATTCGTGGGGGGGTTCGGTCTCCACGCTCAAGGTCTCGGAGTGGGCAGGTGTTAGGTTTTTTCGTTACCAGACATTTCGTAACGAAAAAACCTAACACCCTCCCACGAATCCAGAAATTCCATTCCGTAACTTAATCCAGAAATTCTTCTATCGCGGGCCTTGAGCGTGGAGACCGAATCCAGTTTTTTCGTTACGGAATGTGTCGGAGTGGGGGGGGGGTGTTAGGTTTTTTCGTTACCAGACATTTCGTAACGAAAAAACCTAACACCCACCCACTCCGAGACATTCCGTACCGAAAAAACCTAACACCCTCCCACGAATCCAGAAATTCCATTCCGTAACTTAATCCAGAAATTCTTCTATCGCGGGCCTTGAGCGTGGAGACCGAATCCAGTTTTTTCGTTACGGAATGTGTCGGAGTGGGGGGGTGTTAGGTTTTTTTGTTACGGAATGTCTCGGAGTGGGGGGGTGTTAGGTTTTTTCGTTACGGAATTTCTGGATTCGGTCTCCCCCCACTCCGACCGGAACAGCGGTGATACTTTTTAGTTTTTAAGCATAGCTTCTATCGCGGGCCTTGAGCGTGGAGACCGAATCCAGAAATTCCGTAACGAAAAAACCTAACACCCCCCCACTCCGAGACATTGTGTAACGAAAAAACCTAACCCCCCCCCCACTCCGAGACATTCCGTAACGAAAAAACTGGATTCGGTCTCCACGCTCAAGGCCCGCGATAGAAGAATTTCTGGATTAAGTTACGGAATGGAATTTCTGGATTCGTGGGAGGGTGTTAGGTTTTTTCGTTACGGAATGTCTCGGAGTGGGTGGGTGTTAGGTTTTTTCGTTACGAAATGTCTGGTAACGAAAAAACCTAACACCCCCCCCCTCCGAGACCTTGAGCGTGGAGACCGAACCCCCCCACGAATCCAGAAATTCCGTAATTTAATCCAGAAATTCTTCTATCGCGGGCCTTGAGCGTGGAGACCGAATCCGGAGTGGGGGGGTGTTAGGTTTTTTCGTAACGGAATGTCTGGATTCGGAGTGAAGGGGTGTTAGGGTTTTTCGTTACGGAATGTCTCGGAGTGGGGGGGGGTAGGTTTTTTCGTTACGGAATTTCTGGATTCGGTAACCACGCTCAAGGCCCGCGATAGAAGCTATGCTTAAAAACTAAAAAGTATCACCGCTGTGCCGGTCGGAGTGGGGGGGGTGTTAGGTTTTTTCGTTACGGAATTTTTAGTTTTTAAGCATAGCTTCTATCGCGGGCCTTGAGCATGGAGACCGAATCCAGAAATTCCGTAACGAAAAAACCTAACACCCCCCCACTCTGGATTCGGTCTCCACGCTCAAGGCCCACGATAGAAGCTATGAGACCAAATCCAAGACAAGACAAGACAAGACAAGACAAGACAAGACAAGACAAGACAAGACAAGACAAGACAAGACAAGACAAGACAAGACAAGACAAGACAAGACAAGACAAGACAAGACAAGACAAACGAAAAAACCTAACACCCTCCCACGAATCCAGAAATTCCATTCCGTAACTTAATCCAGAAATTCTTCTATCGCGGGCCTTGAGCGTGGAGACCGAATCCAGTTTTTTCGTTACGGAATGTGTCGGAGTGGGGGGGGTGTTAGGTTTTTTCGTTACCAGACATTTCGTAACGAAAAAACCTAACACCCACCCACTCCGAGACATTCCGTAACGAAAAAACCTAACACCCTCCCACGAATCCAGAAATTCCAGTCCGTAACTTAATCCAGAAATTCTTCTATCGCGGGCCTTGAGCGTGGAGACCGAATCCAGTTTTTTCGTTACGGAATGTGACGGAATGTCTCGGAGTGGGGGGGTGTTAGGTTTTTTCGTTACGGAATGTCTCGGAGTGGGGGGGTGTTAGGTTTTTTCGTTACGGAATTTCTGGATTCGGTCTCCCCCCACTCCGACCGGCACAGCGGTGATACTTTTTAGTTTTTAAGCATAGCTTCTATCGCGGGCCTTGAGCGTGGAGACCGAATCCAGAGTGGGGGGGGGTTAGGTTTTTTCGTTACGGAATTTCTGGATTCGGTCTCCACGCTCAAGGCCCGCGAAAGAAGCTATGCTTAAAAACTAAAAAGTATCACCGCTGTGCCGGTCCGGGTTGGGGGAGACCGAATCCAGAAATTTCGTAACGAAAAAACCTAACACCCCCCCACTCCGAGACATTCCGTAACGAAAAAACCTAACACCCCCCCACTACGAGACATTGCCTTGAGCTTGGAGACGGTCAGAGTGGGGGGGGGATTAGGTTTTTTCGTTACGGAATTTCTGGATTCGGTCTCCACGCTCAAGGTCTTGTCTTGTCTTGGATTTGGTCTCATAGCTTCTATCGTGGGCCTTGAGCGTGGAGACCGAATCTAGAGTGGGGGGTGTTAGGTTTTTTCGTTACGGAATTTCTGAATTCGGTCTCCCCCCACTCCGACCGGCACAGCGGTGGCACGATGGAAGCTATGCTTAAAAACTAAAAAGTATCACCGCTGTGCATATAAGCATAGCTTCTATAAAACCTAACACCCCCCCACTCCGAGACATTGCCTTGAGCGTGGAGACGGTCGGAGTGGGGGGGTGTTAGGTTTTTTCGTTACGCAATTTCTGGATTCGGTCTCCACGCTCAAGGTCTCGGAGTGGGGGGTGTTAGGTTTTTTCGTTACCAGACATTTCGTAACGAAAAAACCTAACACCCACCCACTCCGAGACATTCATTCCGTAACGAAAAAACCAAACACCCCCCCCCCCCTCCGAGACATTCCGTAACGCAAAAACCTAACACCCCCCCACTCCGACACATTCCTTAACGAAAAAACTGGATTCGGTCTCCACGCTCAAGGCCCGCGATAGAAGAATTTCTGGACTAAGTTACGGAATGGATTTCCTGGATCCGTGGGAGGGTGTTAGGTTTTTTCGTTACGGAATGTCTCGGAGTGGGGGGGGGGGTGTTAGGTTTTTTCGTTACGGAATTTCTGGATTCGGTCTCCCCCCACTCCGACCGGCACAGCGGTGATACTTTTTAGTTTTTAAGCATAGCTTCTATCGCGGGCCTTGAGCGTGGAGACCGAATCCAGAAATTCCGTAACGAAAAAACCTAACACCCCCCACTCCGAGACATTCCGTAACGAAAAACCCTAACAACCCTTCACTCCGAATCCAGACATTCCGTTACGAAAAAACCTAACACCCCCCCACTCCGGATTCGGTCTCCACGCTCAAGGCCCGCGATAGAAGAATTTCTGGATTAAATTACGGAATTTCTGGATTCGTGGGGGGGTTCGGTCTCCACGCTCAAGGTCTCGGAGTGGGGAGGTGTTAGGTTTTTTCGTTACCAGACATTTCGTAACGAAAAAACCTAACACCCACCCACTCCGAGACATTCCGTAACGAAAAAACCTAACACCCTCCCACGAATCCAGAAATTCCATTCCGTAACTTAATCCAGAAATTCTTCTATCGCGGGCCTTGAGCGTGGAGACCGAATCCAGTTTTTTCGTTACGGAATGTGTCGGAGTGGGGGGGGTGTTAGGTTTTTTCGTTACCAGACATTTCGTAACGAAAAAACCTAACACCCACCCACTCCGAGACATTCCGTAACGAAAAAACCTAACACCCTCCCACGAATCCAGAAATTCCAGTCCGTAACTTAATCCAGAAATTCTTCTATCGCGGGCCTTGAGCGTGGAGACCGAATCCAGTTTTTTCGTTACGGAATGTGTCGGAGTGGGGGGGTGTTAGGTTTTTTCGTTACGGAATGTCTCGGAGTGGGGGGGTGTTAGGTTTTTTCGTTACGGAATTTCTGGATTCGGTCTCCCCCCACTCCGACCGGCACAGCGGTGATACTTTTTAGTTTTTAAGCATAGCTTCTATCGCGGGCCTTGAGCGTGGAGACCGAATCCGGAGTGGGGGGGGGTTAGGTTTTTTCGTTACGGAATTTCTGGATTCGGTCTCCACGCTCAAGGCCCGCGATAGAAGCTATGCTTAAAAACTAAAAAGTATCACCGCTGTGCCGGTCCGGGTTGGGGGAGACCGAATCCAGAAATTCCGTAACGAAAAAACCTAACACCCCCCCACTCCGAGACATTCCGTAACGAAAAAACCTAACACCCCCCCACTACGAGACATTGCCTTGAGCTTGGAGACGGTCAGAGTGGGGGGGGTATTAGGTTTTTTCGTTACGGAATTTCTGGATTCGGTCTCCACGCTCAAGGTCTTGTCTTGTCTTGGATTTGGTCTCATAGCTTCTATCGTGGGCCTTGAGCGTGGAGACCGAATCTAGAGTGGGGGGGGGTTAGGTTTTTTCGTTACGGAATTTCTGGATTCGGTCTCCATGCTCAAGGCCCGCGATAGAAGCTATGCTTAAAAACTAAAAAGTATCACCGCTGTGCCGGTCGGAGTGGGGGGAGACCGAATCCAGAAATTCCGTAACGAAAAAACCTAACACCCCCCCACTCCGAGACATTCCGTAACGAAAAAACCTAACACCCCCTAACTCCGACACATTCCGTAACGAAAAAACTGGATTCGGTCTCCACGCTCAAGGCCCGCGATAGAAGAATTTCTGGATTAAGTTACGGAATGGAATTTCTGGATTCGTGGGAGGGTGTTAGGTTTTTTCGTTACGGAATGTCTCGGAGTGGGTGGGTGTTAGGTTTTTTCGTTTCGAAATGTCTGGTAACGAAAAAACCTAACACCCCCCCACTCCGAGACCTTGAGCGTGGAGACCGAACCCCCCCACGAATTCAGAAATTCCGTAATTTAATGGAGAAATTCTTCTATCGCGGGCCTTGAGCGTGGATACCGAATCCGGAGTGGGGGGTGTTAGGTTTTTTCGTAACGGAATGTCTGGATTCGGAGTGAAGGGGTGTTAGGGTTTTTCGTTGCGGAATGTCTCGGAGTGGGGGGTGTTAGGTTTTTTCGTTACGGAATTTCTGGATTCGGTCTCCCCCCACTCCGACCGGCACAGCGGTGGCACGATGGAAGCTATGCTTAAAAACTAAAAAGTATCACCGCTGTGCATATAAGCATAGCTTCTATAAAACCTAACACCCCCCACTCCGAGACATTGCCTTGAGCGTGGAGACGGTCGGAGTGGGGGGAGGTGTTAGGTTTTTTCGTTACGGAATCTCTCGGAGTGGAGGGGTGTTAGGTTTTTTCGTTACGGAATGTCTCGGAGTGGGGAGGTGTTAGCTTTTTTCGTTACGGAATGAATTCTGTCGCGGGCCTTGAGCGTGGAGATCGAATCCAGAAATCCCGTAACGAAAAATTCCGTAACGAAAAAACTGGATTCGGTCTCCACGCTCAAGGCCCGCGATAGAAGAATTTCTGGATTAAGTAACGGAATGGAATTTCTGGATTCGTGGGAGGGTGTTAGGTTTTTTCGTCGTTACGGAATGTCTCGGAGTGGGTGGGTGTTAGGTTTTTTCGTTACGAAATGTCTGGTAACGAAAAAACCTAACACCCCCCCACTCCGAGACACGGAGTGGGGGGGTGTTAGGTTTTTTCGTAACGGAATGTCTGGATTCGGAGTGAAGGGGTGTTAGGGTTTTTAGTTACGGAATGTCTCGGAGTGGGGGGTGTTAGGTTTTTTCGTTACGGAATTTCTGGATCTCCCCCCACTCCGACCGGCACAGCGGTGGCACGATGGCAGCTATGCTTAAAAACTAAAAAGTATCACCGCTCTGCATATAAGCTTAGCTTCTATAAAACCTAACACCCCCCACTCCGAGACATTGCCTTGAGCGTGGAGACGGTGGGAGTGGGGGGAGGTGTTAGGTTTTTTCGTTACGGAATCTCTCGGAGTGGGTGGTTGTTAGGTTTTTTCGTTACGGAATTTCTGGATTCGGTCTCCCCCCACTCCGACTGGCACAGCGGTGATACTTTTTAGATTAAGCATAGCTTCTTTCGCGGGCCTTGAGCGTGGAGACCGAATCCAGAAATTCCGTAACGAAAAAACCTAATACCCCCCCCACTCCGACCGTCTCCAAGCTCAAGGCAATGTCTCGTAGTGGGGGGGTGTTAGGTTTTTTCGTTACGGAATGTCTCGGAGTGGGAGGGTGTTAGGTTTTTTCGTTACGGAATTTCTGGATTCGGTCTCCCCCAACCCGGACCGGCACAGCGGTGATACTTTTTAGTTTTTAAGCATAGCTTCTATCGCGGGCCTTGAGCGTGGAGACCGAATCCAGAAATTCCGTAACGAAAAAACCTAACACCCCTCCACTCCGAGAGATTCCGTAACGAAAAAACCTAACACCTCCCCCCACTCCGACCGTCTCCACGCTCAAGGCAATGTCTCGAAGTGGGGGGTGTTAGGTTTTATAGAAGCTATGCTTATATGCACAGCGGTGATACTTTTTAGTTTTTAAGCATAGCTTCCATCGTGCCACCGCTGTGCCGGTCGGAGTGGGGGGAGACCGAATCCAGAAATTCCGTAACGAAAAAACCTAACACCCCCCACTCCGAGACATTCCGTAACGAAAAACCCTAACACCCCTTCACTCCGAATCCAGACATTCCGTTACGAAAAAACCTAACACCCCCCACTCCGGATTCGGTTTCCACGCTCAAGGTCTCGGAGTGGGGGGGTGTTAGGTTTTTTCGTTACCAGACATTTCGTAACGAAAAAACCTAACACCTACCCACTCCGAGACATTCCGTAACGAAAAACCCTAACACCCCCTACTCCGAGACATTCCGTAACGAATGTCTCGGAGTGGGGGGGTGTTAGGTTTGTGGTGTTAGGTTTTTTTGTTACGGAATGTCTCGGAGTGGGGGGGGTGTTAGGTTTTTTCGTTACGGAATTTCTGGATTCAGTCTCCCCCCACTCCGACCGGCACAGCGGTGATACTTTTTAGTTTTTAAGCATAGCTTCTATCGCGGGCCTTGAGCGTGGAGACCGAATCCAGAAATTCCGTAACGAAAAAACCTAACACCCCCCACTCCGAGACATTCCGTAACGAAAAACCCTAACAACCCTTCACTCCGAATCCAGACATTCCGTTACGAAAAAACCTAACACCCCCCCACTCCGGATTCGGTCTCCACGCTCGAGGCCCGCGATAGAAGAATTTCTGGATTAAATTACGGAATTTCTGGATTTGTGGGGGGGTTCGGTCTCCACGCTCAAGGTCTCGGAGTGGGGGGTGTTAGGTTTTTTCGTTACCAGACATTTCGTAACGAATAAACCTAACACCCACCCACTCCGAGACATTCCGTAACGAAAAAACCTAACACCCTCCCACGAATCCAGAAATTCCATTCCGTAACTTAATCCAGAAATTCTTCTATCGCGGGCCTTGAGCGTGGAGACCGAATCCAGTTTTTTCGTTACGGAATGTCTCGGAGTGGGGGGGGGGTTAGGTTTTTTCGTTACACAATGTCTCGGAGTGGGGGGGTGTTAGGTTTTTTCGTTACGGAATTTCTGGATTCTGTCTCCACGCTCAAGGCCCGCGATAGAAGCTATTGTTAAAAACTAAAAAGTATCACCGCTGTGCCGGTTAGGTTTTTTCGAAAAATCCTAACACCCCCCCACTCCGACCGAATAGAATAAACCTAACAACCCCCAACTGTGCCGGTCGGAGTGGGGGGGTGTTAGGTTTTTTCGTTACGGAATGTCTCGGAGTGGGTGGTAACGAAAAAACCTAACACCCACCCACTCCGAGACATTCCGTAACGAAAAAACCTAACACCCTCCCACGAATCCAGAAATTCCATTCCGTAACTTAATCCAGAAATTCTTCTATCGCGGGCCTTGAGCGTGGAGACCGAATCCAGTTTTTTCGTTTCGGAATTTTTCGTTACGGGATTTCTGGATTCGATCTCCACGCTCAAGGCCCACGATAGAATTAATTCCGTAACGAAAAAACCTAACACCTCCCCACTCCGAGACGATCCGTAACGAAAAAACCTAACACCCCCCCACTCCGGCCGGCACAGCGGTGATACTTTTTAGTCTTGTCTTGTCTTGTCTTGTCTTGTCTTGTCTTGTCTTGTCTTGTCTTGTCTAGTCTAGTCTAGTCTAGTCTTGTCTTGTCTTGTCTTGTCTTGTCTTGTCTTGTCTTGTCTTGTCTTGTCTTGTCTTGTCTTGTCTTGTCTTGTCTTGTCTTGTCTTGTCTTGTCTTGTCTTGTCTTGTCTTGTCTTGTCTTGTCTTGTCTTGTCTTGTCTTGTCTTGTCTTGTCTTGTCTTGTCTTGTCTTGTCTTGTCTTGTCTTGTCTTGTCTTGTCTTGTCTTGTCTTGTCTTGTCTTGTCTTGTCTTGTCTTGTCTTGTCTTGTCTTGTCTTGTCTTGTCTTGTCTTGTCTTGTCTTGTCTTGTCTTGTCTTGTCTTGTCTTGTCTTGTCTTGTCTTGTCTTGTCTTGTCTTGTCTTGTCTTGTCTTGTCTTGTCTTGTCTTGTCTTGTCTTGTCTTGTCTTGTCTTGTCTTGTCTTGTCTTGTCTTGTCTTGTCTTGTCTTGTCTTGTCTTGTCTTGTCTTGTCTTGTCTTGTCTTGTCTTGTCTTGTCTTGTCTTGTCTTGTCTTGTCTTGTCTTGTCTTGTCTTGTCTTGTCTTGTCTTGTCTTGTCTTGTCTTGTCTTGTCTTGTCTTGTCTTGTCTTGTCTTGTCTTGTCTTGTCTTGTCTTGTCTTGTCTTGTCTTGTCTTGTCTTGTCTTGTCTTGTCTTGTCTTGTCTTGTCTTGTCTTGTCTTGTCTTGTCTTGTCTTGTCTTGTCTTGTCTTGTCTTGTCTTGTCTTGTCTTGTCTTGTCTTGTCTTGTCTTGTCTTGTCTTGTCTTGTCTTGTCTTGTCTTGTCTTGTCTTGTCTTGTCTTGTCTTGTCTTGTCTTGTCTTGTCTTGTCTTGTCTTGTCTTGTCTTGTCTTGTCTTGTCTTGTCTTGTCTTGTCTTGTCTTGTCTTGTCTTGTCTTGTCTTGTCTTGTCTTGTCTTGTCTTGTCTTGTCTTGTCTTGTCTTGTCTTGGCTTGCCTTGCCTTGCCTTGCCTTGCCTTGCCTTGCCTTGCCTTGCCTTGCCTTGTCTTGCCTTGTCTTGCCTTGCCTTGCCTTGCCTTGCCTTGCCTTGCCTTGGGGGTGTTAGGTTTGGAGACGCTTAAAACCGGTCGGATTGGGGGGGTGTTAGGTTTTTTCGTTACGGAATTTCTGGATTCAGTCTCCACGCTCAAGGCCCGCGATAGAAGCTATGCTTAAAAACTAAAAATTCCGTAACGAAAAAACCTAACACCCCCCCACTACGACCGGCACAGCGGTGATACTTTTTAGTTTTTAAGCATAGCTTCTATCGCGGGCCTTGAGCGTGGTTACCGAATCCAGAAATTGCGTTACGAAAAAACCTAACACCCCCCCACTCCGAGACAATCCGTAACGAAAAAACCTAACACCCCCCCCCTCCGAGACATTCCGTAACGCAAAAACCTAACACCCCCCACTCCGACACATTCCGTAACGAAAAATCTGGATTCGGTCTCCACGCTCAAGGCCCGCGATAGAAGAATTTCTGGATTAAGTTACGGAATGGAATTTCTGGATCCGTGGGAGGGTGTTAGGTTATTTCGTTACGGAATGTCTCGGAGTGGGTGGGTGTTAGGTTTTTTCGTTACGAAATGTCTGGTAACGAAAAAACCTAACACCTCCCCACTCCGAGACCTTGAGCGTGGAGACCGAATCCAGAAAACTATTTAAACATAGCCTCTATAAAACCTAACACCTACCCACTCCGAGACATTCCGTAACGAAAAAACCTAACACCCCCTACTCCGAGACATTCCGTAACGAATGTCTCGGAGTGGGGGGGTGTTAGGTTTGTGGTGTTAGGTTTTTTTGTTACGGAATGTCTCGGAGTGGGGGGGGTGTTAGGTTTTTTCGTTACGGAATTTCTGGATTCGGTCTCCCCCCACTCCGACCGGCACAGCGGTGATACTTTTTAGTTTTTAAGCATAGCTTCTATCGCGGGCCTTGAGCGTGGAGACCGAATCCAGAAATTCCGTAACGAAAAAACCTAACACCCCCCACTCCGAGACATTCCGTAACGAAAAACCCGAACACCCCTTCACTCCGAATCCAGACCTTCCGTTACGAAAAAACCTAACACCCCCCCACTCCGGATTCGGTCTCCACGCTCAAGGCCCGCGATAGAAGAATTTCTGGATTAAATTACGGAATTTCTGGATTCGTGGGGGGGTTCGGTCTCCACGCTCAAGGTCTCGGAGTGGGCAGGTGTTAGGTTTTTTCGTTACCAGACATTTCGTAACGAAAAAACCTAACACCCTCCCACGAATCCAGAAATTCCATTCCGTAACTTAATCCAGAAATTCTTCTATCGCGGGCCTTGAGCGTGGAGACCGAATCCAGTTTTTTCGTTACGGAATGTGTCGGAGTGGGGGGGGGGGGTGTTAGGTTTTTTCGTTACCAGACATTTCGTAACGAAAAAACCTAACACCCACCCACTCCGAGACATTCCGTACCGAAAAAACCTAACACCCTCCCACGAATCCAGAAATTCCATTCCGTAACTTAATCCAGAAATTCTTCTATCGCGGGCCTTGAGCGTGGAGACCGAATCCAGTTTTTTCGTTACGGAATGTGTCGGAGTGGGGGGGTGTTAGGTTTTTTTGTTACGGAATGTCTCGGAGTGGGGGGGTGTTAGGTTTTTTCGTTACGGAATTTCTGGATTCGGTCTCCCCCCACTCCGACCGGAACAGCGGTGATACTTTTTAGTTTTTAAGCATAGCTTCTATCGCGGGCCTTGAGCGTGGAGACCGAATCCAGAAATTCCGTAACGAAAAAACCTAACACCCCCCCACTCCGAGACATTCCGTAACGAAAAAACCTAACACCCCCCCACTCCGAGACATTCCGTAACGAAAAAACTGGATTCGGTCTCCACGCTCAAGGCCCGCGATAGAAGAATTTCTGGATTAAGTTACGGAATGGAATTTCTGGATTCGTGGGAGGGTGTTAGGTTTTTTCGTTACGGAAT
Organism: Erebia ligea; assembly: GCA_917051295.2. Lineage (NCBI taxonomy): Eukaryota > Metazoa > Arthropoda > Insecta > Lepidoptera > Nymphalidae > Erebia > Erebia ligea. Next base: position 17,025,753 of record OU785229.1, on the reverse strand, counting down.
GTCTCGGAGTGGGTGGGTGTTAGGTTTTTTCGTTACGAAATGTCTGGTAACGAAAAAACCTAACACCCCCCCACTCCGAGACCTTGAGCGTGGAGACCGAACCCCCCCACGAATCCAGAAATTCCGTAATTTAATCCAGAAATTCTTCTATCGCGGGCCTTGAGCGTGGAGACCGAATCCGGAGTGGGGGGGTGTTAGGTTTTTTCGTAACGGAATGTCTGGATTCGGAGTGAAGGGGGGTTAGGGTTTTTCGTTACGGAATGTCTCGGAGTGGGGGGTGTTAGGTTTTTTCGTTACGGAATTTCTGGATTCGGTATCCACGCTCAAGGCCCGCGATAGAAGCTATGCTTAAAAACTAAAAAGTATCACCGCTGTGCCGGTCGGAGTGGGGGGGGTGTTAGGTTTTTTCGTTACGGAATTTTTAGTTTTTAAGCATAGCTTCTATCGCGGGCCTTGAGCATGGAGACCGAATCCAGAAATTCCGTAACGAAAAAACCTAACACCCCCCCACTCTGGATTCGGTCTCCACGCTCAAGGCCCACGATAGAAGCTATGAGACCAAATCCAAGACAAGACAAGACAAGACAAGACAAGACAAGACAAGACAAGACAAGACAAGACAAGACAAGACAAGACAAGACAAGACAAGACAAGACAAGACAAGACAAGACAAGACAAGACAAGACAAGACAAGACAAGACAAGACAAGACAAGACAAGACAAGACAAGACAAGACGACAAGACAAGACAAGACAAGACAAGACAAGACAAGACTAAAAAGTATCACCGCTGTGCCGGCCGGAGTGGGGGGGGTGTTAGGTTTTTTCGTTACGGAATGTCTCGGAGTGGGGAGGTGTTAGGTTTTTTCGTTACGGAATGAATTCTATCGCGGGCCTTGAGCGTGGAGATCGAATCCAGAAATCCCGTAACGAAAAATTCCGTAACGAAAAAACTGGATTCGGTCTCCACGCTCAAGGCCCGCGATAGAAGAATTTCTGGATTAAGTTACGGAATGGAATTTCTGGATTCGTGGGAGGGTGTTAGGTTTTTTCGTTACGGAATGTCTCGGAGTGGGTGGGTGTTAGGTTTTTTCGTTACCAGACATTTCGTAACGAAAAAACCTAACACCCACCCACTCCGAGACATTCCGTAACGAAAAAACCTAACACCCCCCCACTCCGAACGGCACAGTTGGGGGTTGTTAGGTTTATTCTATTCGGTCGGAGTGGGGGGTGTTAGGATTTTTCGAAAAAACCTAACCGGCACAGCGGTGATACTTTTTAGTTTTTAAGCATAGCTTCTATCGCGGGCCTTGAGCGTGGAGACCGAATCCAGAAATTCCGTAACGAAAAAACCTAATACCCCCCCACTCCGAATCCAGAAATTCCGTAACGAAAAAACCTTACACCCCCCCACTCCGGATTCGGTTTCCACGCTCAAGGTCTCGGAGTGGGGGGGTGTTAGGTTTTTTCGTTACCAGACATTTCGTAACGAAAAAACCTAACACCTACCCACTCCGAGACATTCCGTAACGAAAAAACCTAACACCCCCTACTCCGAGACATTCCGTAACGAATGTCTCGGAGTGGGGGGGGTGTTAGGTTTTTTCGTTACGGAATTTCTGGATTCGGTCTCCCCCCACTCCGACCGGCACAGCGGTGATACTTTTTAGTTTTTAAGCATAGCTTCTATCGCGGGCCTTGAGCGTGGAGACCGAATCCAGAAATTCCGTAACGAAAAAACCTAACACCCCCCACTCCGAGACATTCCGTAACGAAAAACCCTAACACCCCTTCACTCCGAATCCAGACATTCCGTTACGAAAAAACCTAACACCCCCCCCACTCCGGATTCGGTCTCCACGCTCAAGGCCCGCGATAGAAGAATTTCTGGATTTAATTACCGAATTTCTGGATTCGTGGGGGGCTTCGGTCTCCACGCTCAAGGTCTCGGAGTGGGGGGGTGTTAGGTTTTTTCGTTACCAGACATTTCGTAACGAAAAAACCTAACACCCACCCACTCCGAGACATTCCGTAACGAAAAAACCTAACACCCTCCCACGAATCCAGAAATTCCATTCCGTAACTTAATCCAGAAATTCTTCTATCGCGGGCCTTGAGCGTGGAGACCGAATCCAGTTTTTTCGTTACGGAATGTGTCGGAGTGGGGGGGGTGTTAGGTTTTTTCGTTACCAGACATTCCGTAACGAAAAAACCTAACACCCACCCACTCCGAGACATTCCGTAACGAAAAAACCTAACACCCTCCCACGAATCCAGAAATTCCAGTCCGTAACTTAATCCAGAAATTCTTCTATCGCGGGCCTTGAGCGTGGAGACCGAATCCAGTTTTTTCGTTACGGAATGTGTCGGAGTGGGGGGGTGTTAGGTTTTTTCGTTACGGAATGTCTGGATTCGGAGTGAAGGGGTGTTAGGGTTTTTAGTTACGGAATGTCTCGGAGTGGGGGGTGTTAGGTTTTTTCGTTACGGAATTTCTGGATTCGGTCTCCCCCCACTCCGACCGGCACAGCGGTGGCACGATGGCAGCTATGCTTAAAAACTAAAAAGTATCACCGCTGTGCATATAAGCTTAGCTTCTATAAAACCTAACACCCCCCACTCCGAGACATTGCCTTGAGCGTGGAGACGGTTGGAGTGGGGGGAGGTGTTAGGTTTTTTCGTTACGGAATCTCTCGGAGTGGGTGGGTGTTAGGTTTTTTCGTTACGGAATTTCTGGATTCGGTCTCCCCCCACCCCGACTGGCACAGCGGTGATACTTTTTAGATTAAGCATAGCTTCTATCGCGGGCCTTGAGCGTGGAGACCGAATCCAGAAATTCCGTAACGAAAAAACCTAATACCCCCCCCCACTCCGACCGTCTCCAAGCTCAAGGCAATGTCTCGTAGTGGGGGGGTGTTAGGTTTTTTCGTTACGGAATGTCTCGGAGTGGGAGGGTGTTAGGTTTTTTCGTTACGGAATTTCTGGATTCGGTCTCCCCCAACCCGGACCGGCACAGCGGTGATACTTTTTAGTTTTTAAGCATAGCTTCTATCGCGGGCCTTGAGCGTGGAGACCGAATCCAGAAATTCCGTAACGAAAAAACCTAACACCCCTCCACTCCGAGAGATTCCGTAACGAAAAAACCTAACACCTCCCCCCACTCCGACCGTCTCCACGCTCAAGGCAATGTCTCGAAGTGGGGGGTGTTAGGTTTTATAGAAGCTATGCTTATATGCACAGCGGTGATACTTTTTAGTTTTTAAGCATAGCTTCCATCGTGCCACCGCTGTGCCGGTCGGAGTGGGGGGAGACCGAATCCAGAAATTCCGTAACGAAAAAACCTAACACCCCCCACTCCGAGACATTCCGTAACGAAAAACCCTAACACCCCTTCGCTCCGAATCCAGACATTCCGTTACGAAAAAACCTAACACCCCCCACTCCGGATTCGGTCTCCACGCTCAAGGCCCGCGATAGAAGAATTTCTGGATTAAATTACGGAATTTCTGAATTCGTGGGGGGGTTCGGTCTCCACGCTCAAGGTCTCGGAGTGGGGGGGTGTTAGGTTTTTTCGTTACGGAATTTCTGGATTCGGTCTTCCCCCACTCCGACTGGCACAGCGGTGATACTTTTTAGATTAAGCATAGCTTCTATCGCGGGCCTTGAGCGTGGAGACCGAATCCAGAAATTCCGTAACGAAAAAACCTAATACCCCCCCCCACTCCGACCGTCTCCAAGCTCAAGGCAATGTCTCGTAGTGGGGGGGTGTTAGGTTTTTTCGTTACGGAATGTCTCGGAGTGGGAGGGTGTTAGGTTTTTTCGTTACGGAATTTCTGGATTCGGTCTCCCCCAACCCGGACCGGCACAGCGGTGATACTTTTTAGTTTTTAAGCATAGCTTCTATCGCGGGCCTTGAGCGTGGAGACCGAATCCAGAAATTCCGTAACGAAAAAACCTAACACCCCTCCACTCCGAGAGATTCCGTAACGAAAAAACCTAACACCTCCCCCCACTCCGACCGTCTCCACGCTCAAGGCAATGTCTCGAAGTGGGGGGTGTTAGGTTTTATAGAAGCTATGCTTATATGCACAGCGGTGATACTTTTTAGTTTTTAAGCATAGCTTCCATCGTGCCACCGCTGTGCCGGTCGGAGTGGGGGGAGACCGAATTCAGAAATTCCGTAACGAAAAACCTAACACCCCCCACTCCGAGACATTCCGTAACGAAAAACCCTAACACCCCTTCACTCCGAATCCAGACATTCCGTTACGAAAAAACCTAACCCCCCACTCCGGATTCGGTCTCCACGCTCAAGGCCCGCGATAGAAGAATTTCTGGATTAAATTACGGAATTTCTGAATTCGTGGGGGGGTTCGGTCTCCACGCTCAAGGTCTCGGAGTGGGGGGGTGTTAGGTTTTTTCGTTACCAGACATTTCGTAACGAAAAAACCTAACAACCACCCACTCCGAGACATTCCGTAACGAAAAAACCTAACACCCTCCCACGAATCTAGAAATTCCATTCCGTAACTTAATCCAGAAATTCTTCTATCGCGGGCCTTGAGCGTGGAGACCGAATCCAGTTTTTTCGTTACGGAATGTGTTGGAGTGGGGGGGGTGTTAGGTTTTTTCGTTACGGAATGTCTCGGAGTGGGGGGGTGTTAGGTTTTTTCGTTACGGAATTTCTGGATTCGGTCTCCCCCCACTCCGACCGGAACAGCGGTGATACTTTTTAGTTTTTAAGCATAGCTTCTATCGCGGGCCTTGAGCATGGAGACCGAATCCAGAAATTCCGTAACGAAAAAACCTAACACCCCCCCACTTTGGATTCGGTCTCCACGCTCAAGGCCCACGATAGAAGCTATGAGACCAAATCCAAGAAAAGACAAGACAAGACAAGACAAGACAAGACAAGACAAGACAAGACAAGACAAGACAAGACAAGACAAGACAAGACAAGACAAGACAAGACAAGACAAGACAAGACAAGACAAGACAAGACTAGACAAGACAAGACAAGACAAGACAAGACAAGACAAGACAAGACAAGACAAGACAAGACAAGACAAGACAAGACAAGACAAGACAAGACAAGACAAGACAAGAGACAAGACAAGACAAGAGACAAGACAAGACAAGACAAGACAAGACTAAAAAGTATCACCGCTGTGCCGGCCGGAGTGGGGGGGTGTTAGGTTTTTTCGTTACGGAATGTCTCGTAGTGGGGAGGTGTTAGGTTTTTTCGTTACGGAATGAATTCTATCGCGGGCCTTGAGCGTGGAGATCGAATCCAGAAATCCCGTAACGAAAAATTCCGTAACGAAAAAACTGGATTCGGTCTCCACGCTCAAGGCCCGCGATAGAAGAATTTCTGGATTAAGTTACGGAATGGAATTTCTGGATTCGTGGGAGGGTGTTAGGTTTTTTCGTTACGAAATGTCTGGTAACGAAAAAACCTAACACCCACCCACTCCGAGACATTCCGTAACGAAAAAACCTAACACCCCCCCACTCCGAACGGCACAGTTGGGGGTTGTTAGGTTTATTCTATTCGGTCGGAGTGGGGGGGTGTTAGGATTTTTCGAAAAAACCTAACCGGCACAGCGGTGATACTTTTTAGTTTTTAAGCATAGCTTCTATCGCGGGCCTTGAGCGTGGAGACCGAATCCAGAAATTCCGTAACGAAATAACCTAATACCCCCCACTCCGAATCCAGAAATTCCGTAACGAAAAAACCTTACACCCCCCCACTCCGGATTCGGTTTCCACGCTCAAGGTCTCGGAGTGGGGGGGTGTTAGGTTTTTTCGTTACCAGACATTTCGTAACGAAAAAACCTAACACCTACCCACTCCGAGACATTCCGTAACGAAAAAACCTAACACCCCCTACTCCGAGACATTCCGTAACGAATGTCTCGGAGTGGGGGGGGGTTAGGTTTGTGGTGTTAGGTTTTTTTGTTACGGAATGTCTCGGAGTGGGGGGGGGGGGTTAGGTTTTTTCGTTACGGAATTTCTGGATTCAGTCTCCCCCCACTCCGACCGGCACAGCGGTGATACTTTTTAGTTTTTAAGCATAGCTTCTATCGCGGGCCTTGAGCGTGGAGACCGAATCCAGACATTCCGTTACGAAAAAACCTAACACCCCCCCACTCCGGATTCGGTCTCCACGCTCAAGGCCCGCGATAGAAGAATTTCTGGATTAAATTACGGAATTTCTGGATTCGTGGGGGGGTTCGGTCTCCACGCTCAAGGTCTCGGAGTGGGGAGGTGTTAGGTTTTTTCGTTACCAGACATATCGTAACGAAAAAACCTAACAGGGTGTTAGGTTTTTTCGTTACGGAATGTGTCGGAGTGGGGGGGGTGTTAGGTTTTTTCGTTACCAGACATTTCGTAACGAAAAAACCTAACACCCACCCACTCCGAGACATTCCGTAACGAAAAAACCTAACACCCTCCCACGAATCCAGAAATTCCATTCCGTAACTTAATCCAGAAATTCTTCTATCGCGGGCCTTGAGCGTGGAGACCGAATCCAGTTTTTTCGTTACGGAATGTGTCGGAGTGGGGGGGTGTTAGGTTTTTTCGTTACGGAATGTCTCGGAGTGGGGGGGTGTTAGGTTTTTTCGTTACGGAATTTCTGGATTCGGTCTCCCCCCAATCCGACCGGCACAGCGGTGATACTTTTTAGTTTTTAAGCATAGCTTCTATCGCGGGCCTTGAGCGTGGAGACCGAATCCAGAAATTCCGTAACGAAAAAACCTAACACCCCCCCACTCCGAGACATTGTGTAACGAAAAAACCTAACACCCCCCCACTCCGAGACATTCGGTAACGAAAAAACTGGATTCGGTCTCCACGCTCAAGGCCCGCGATAGAAGAATTTCTGGATTAAGTTACGGAATGGAATTTCTGGATTCGTGGGAGGGTGTTAGGTTTTTTCGTTACGGAATGTCTCGGAGTGGGTGGGTGTTAGGTTTTTTCGTTACGAAATGTCTGGTAACGAAAAAACCTAACACCCCCCCACTCCGAGACCTTGAGCGTGGAGACCGAACCCCCCCACGAATCCAGAAATTCCGTAATTTAATCCAGAAATTCTTCTATCGCGGGCCTTGAGCGTGGAGACCGAATCCGGAGTGGGGGGGTGTTAGGTTTTTTCGTAACGGAATGTCTGGATTCGGAGTGAAGGGGTGTTAGGGTTTTTCGTTACGGAATGTCTCGGAGTGGGGGGTGTTAGGTTTTTTCGTTACGGAATTTCTGGATTCGGTAACCACGCTCAAGGCCCGCGATAGAAGCTATGCTTAAAAACTAAAAAGTATCACCGCTGTGCCGGTCGGAGTGGGGGGGGTGTTAGGTTTTTTCGTTACGGAATTTTTAGTTTTTAAGCATAGCTTCTATCGCGGGCCTTGAGCATGGAGACCGAATCCAGAAATTCCGTAACGAAAAAACCTAACACCCCCATACTCTGGATTCGGTCTCCACGCTCAAGGCCCACGATAGAAGCTATGAGACCAAATCCAAGACAAGACAAGACAAGACAAGACAAGACAAGACAAGGCAAGGCAAGGCAAGGCAAGGCAAGGCAAGCCAAGACGAGACGAGACGAGGCGAGGCGAGGCGAGGCGAGGCGAGGCAAGGCAAGGCAAGGCAAGGCAAGGCAAGGCAAGGCAAGGCAAGGCAAGGCAAGGCAAGGCAAGGCAAGACAAGACAAGACAAGACAAGACAAGACAAGACAAGACAAGACAAGACAAGACAAGACAAGACAAGACAAGACAAGACAAGACAAGACAAGACAAGACAAGACAAGACAAGACAAGACAAGACAAGACAAGACAAGACAAGACAAGACAAGACAAGACAAGACAAGACAAGACAAGACAAGACATGGCAAGGCAAGGCAAGGCAAGGCAAGGCAAGGCAAGGCAAGGCAAGGCAAGGCAAGGCAAGGCAAGGCAAGGCAAGGCAAGACAAGACAAGACAAGACAAGACAAGACAAGACAAGACAAGACAAGACAAGACAAGACAAGACAAGACAAGACTAAAAAGTATCACCGCTGTGCCGGCCGGAGTGGGGGGGTGTTAGGTTTTTTCGTTACGGAATGTCTCGGAGTGGGGAGGTGTTAGGTTTTTTCGTTACGGAATGAATTCTATCGCGGGCCTTGAGCGTGGAGATCGAATCCAGAAATCCCGTAACGAAAAATTCCGTAACGAAAAAAGTGGATTCGGTCTCCACGCTCAAGGCCCGCGATAGAAGAATTTCTGGATTAAGTTACGGAATGGAATTTCTGGATTCGTGGGAGGGTGTTAGGTTTTTTCGTTACGGAATGTCTCGGAGTGGGTGGGTGTTAGGTTTTTTCGTTACCAGACATTTCGTAACGAAAAAACCTAACACCCACCCACTCCGAGACATTCCGTAACGAAAAAACCTAACACCCCCCCACTCCGAACGGCACAGTTGGGGGTTGTTAGGTTTATTCTATTCGGTCGGAGTGGGGGGTGTTAGGATTTTTCGAAAAAACCTAACCGGCACAGCGGTGATAATTTTTAGTTTTTAAGCATAGCTTCTATCGCGGGCCTTGAGCGTGGAGACCGAATCCAGAAATTCCGTAACGAAAAAACCTAATACCCCCCCACTCCGAATCCAGAAATTCCGTAACGAAAAAACCTTACACCCCCCCACTCCGGATTCGGTTTCCACGCTCAAGGTCTCGGAGTGGGGGGGTGTTAGGTTTTTTCGTTACCAGACATTTCGTAACGAAAACGCCTAACACCTACCCACTCCGAGACATTCCGTAACGAAAAAACCTAACACCCCCTACTCCGAGACATTCCGTAACGAATGTCTCGGAGTGGGGGGGGGGTGTTAGGTTTTTTCGTTACGGAATTTCTGGATTCGGTCTCCCCCCACTCCGACCGGCACAGCGGTGATACTTTTTAGTTTTTAAGCATAGCTTCTATCGCGGGCCTTGAGCGTAGAGACCGAATCCAGAAATTCCGTAACGAAAAAACCTAACACCCCCCACTCCGAGACATTCCGTAACGAAAAACCCTAACACCCCTTCACTCCGAATCCAGACATTCCGTTACGAAAAAACCTAACACCCCCCCACTCCGGATTCGGTCTCCACGCTCAAGGCCCGCGATAGAAGAATTTCTGGATTAAATTACGGAATTTCTGGATTCGTGGGGGGCTTCGGTCTCCACGCTCAAGGTCTCGGAGTGGGGGGGTGTTAGGTTTTTTCGTTACCAGACATTTCGTAACGAAAAAACCTAACACCCACCCACTCCGAGACATTCCGTAACGAAAAAACCTAACACCCCCCCACTCCGAGACATTCCGTAACTAAAAACCCTAACACCCCTTCACTCCGAATCCAGACATTCCGTTACGAAAAAACCTAACACCCCCCCACTCCGGGTCTCGGAGTGGGGAAGTGTTAGGTTTTTTCGTTACCAGACATTTCGTAACGAAAAAACCTAACACCCACCCACTCCAAGACATTCCGTAACGAAAAACCCTTACACCCCTTCACACCGAATCCAGACATTCCGTTACGAAAAAACCTAACACCCCCCCACTCCGGATTCGGTCTCCACGCTCAAGGCCCGCGATAGAAGAATTTCTGGATTAAATTACGGAATTTCTGGATTCGTGGGAGGGTGTTAGGTTTTTTCGTTACGGAATGTCTCGGAGTGGGTGGGTGTTAGGTTTTTTCGTTACCACCCACTCCGAGACATTCCGTAACGAAAAAACCTAACACCCCCCCACTCCGACCGGCACAGTTGGGGGTTGTTAGGTTTATTCTATTCGGCTGGAGTGGGGGGGTGTTAGGTTTTTTCGTTACGGATCGTCTCGGAGTGGGGAGGTGTTAGGTTTTTTCGTTACGGAATTAATTCTATCGTGGGCCTTGAGCGTGGAGATCGAATCCAGAAATCCCGTAACGAAAAATTCCGTAACGAAAAAACCTAACACCCCCCCCACTCCGACCGAATCCAGAAATTGCGTAACGAAAAAACCTAACACCCCCCCACTCCGAGACAATCCGTAACGAAAAAACCTAACACCCCCCCACTCCGAGACATTGCCTTGAGCGTGGAGACGGTCGGAGTGGGGGGGTGTTAGGTTTTTTCGTTACGGAATTTCTGGATTCGGTCTCCACGCTCAAGGTCTCGGAGTGGGGGGGTGTTAGGTTTTTTCGTTACCAGACATTTCGTAACGAAAAAACCTAACACCCACCCACTCCGAGACATTCCGTAACGAAAAAACCTAACACCCCCCCCACTCCGACACATTCCGTAACGAAAAAACTGGATTCGGTCTCCACAAGAATTTCTGGATTAAGTTACGGAATGGAATTTCTGGATCCGTGGGAGGGTGTTAGGTTTTTTCGTTACGGAATGTCTCGGAGTGGGTGGGTGTTAGGTTTTTTCGTTACGAAATGTCTGGTAACGAAAAAACCTAACACCCCCCCACTCCGAGACCTTGAGCGTGGAGACCGAATCCAGAAATTCCGTAACGAAAAAACCTAACACCCCCCCACTCCGACCGTCTCCACGCTCAAGGCAATGTCTCGGAGTGGGGGGGTGTTAGGTTTTTTCGTTACGGATTGTCTCGGAGTGGGGGGGTGTTAGGTTTTTTCGTTACGCAATTTCTGGATTCGGTCGGAGTGGGGGGGGTGTTAGGTTTTTTCGTTACGGAATTTTTCGTTACGGGATTTCTGGATTCGATCTCCACGCTCAAGGCCCACGATAGAATTAATTCCGTAACGAAAAAACCTAACACCTCCCCACTCCGAGACGATCCGTAACGAAAAAACCTAACACCCCCCCACTCCAGCCGAATAGAATAAACCTAACAACCCCCAACTGTGCCGGTCGGAGTGGGGGGGGGTTAGGTTTTTTCGTTACGGAATGTCTCGGAGTGGGTGGTAACGAAAAAACCTAACACCCACCCACTCCGAGACATTCCGTAACGAAAAAACCTAACACCCTCCCACGAATCCAGAAATTCCGTAATTTAATCCAGAAATTCTTCTATCGCGGGCCTTGAGCGTGGAGACCGAATCCGGAGTGGGGGGGTGTTAGGTTTTTTCGTAACGGAATGTCTGGATTCGGTGTGAAGGGGTGTAAGGGTTTTTCGTTACGGAATGTCTCGGAGTGGGGGGTGTTAGGTTTTTTCGTTACGGAATTTCTGGATTCGGTCTCCACGCTCAAGGCCCGCGATAGAAGCTATGCTTAAAAACTAAAAAGTATCACCGCTGTGCCGGTCGGAGTGGGGGGAGACCGAATCCAGAAATTCCGTAACGAAAAAACCTAACACCCCCCCCACTCCGAGACATTCCGTAACAAAAAAACCTAACACCACAAACCTAACACCCCCCCACTCCGAGACATTCCGTAACAAAAAAACCTAACACCACAAACCTAACACCCCCCCACTCCGAGACATTCGTTACGGAATGTCTCGGAGTAGGGGGTGTTAGGTTTTTTCGTTACGGAATGTCTCGGAGTGGGTAGGTGTTAGGTTTTTTCGTTACGAAATGTCTGGTAACGAAAAAATGGTAAATGGTAAATGGTACGGAATTTCTGGATTCGGAGTGGGGGGTATTAGGTTTTTTCGTTACGGAATTTCTGGATTCGGTCTCCACGCTCAAGGCCCGCGATAGAAGCTATGCTTAAAAACTAAAAAGTATCACCGCTGTGCCGGTTAGGTTTTTTCGAAAAATCCTAACACCCCCCCACTCCGACCGAATAGAATAAACCCAACAACCCCCAACTGTGCCGTTCGGAGTGGGGGGGTGTTAGGTTTTTTCGTTACGGAATGTCTCGGAGTGGGTGGGTGTTAGGTTTTTTCGTTACGAAATGTCTGGTAACGAAAAAACCTAACACCCACCCACTCCGAGACATTCCGTAACGAAAAAACCTAACACCCTCCCACGAATCCAGAAATTCCATTCCGTAACTTAATCCAGAAATTCTTCTATCGCGGGCCTTGAGCGTGGAGACCGAATCCAGTTTTTTCGTTACGGAATGTGTCAGAGTGGGGGGGGTGTTAGGTTTTTGCGTTATGGAATGTCTCAGGTCCGTAACGAAAAAACCTAACACCCCCCCACTCCGAACGTCTTCACGCTCAAGTCAAGGTCTCGGAGTGGGGGGGTGTTAGGTTTTTTCGTTACGGAAATTTCGGAGTGGGGGGGTGTTAGGTTTTTTCGTTACGGAAATTTCGGAGTGGGGGGGTGTTAGGTTTTTTCGTTACGGAATTTCTGGATTCGGTCTCCCCCCACTCCAACCGGAACAGCGGTGATACTTTTTAGTTTTTAAGCATAGCTTCTATCGCGGGCCTTGAGCGTGGAGACCGAATACAGAAATTCCGTAACGAAAAAACCTAACACCCCCCCCCACTCCGACCGTCTCCACGCTCAAGGCAATGTCTCGGAGTGGGGAGGTGTTAGGTTTTATAGAAGCTTTGCTTAAATAGGTTTTTCTGGACGGTCGGAGTGGGGGGGTGTTAGGTTTTTTCGAAAAAACCTATTACCCCCCCACTCCGAATCCAGAAATTCCGTAACGAAAAAACCTAACACCCCCTCACTCCGGAATCGGTCTCCACGCTCAAGGCCCGCGATAGAAGAATTTCTGGATTATGTTACGGAATGGAATTTCTGGATTCGTGGGAGGGTGTTAGGTTTTTTCGTTACGGAATGTCTCGGAGTGGGTGGGTGTTAGGTTTTTTCGTAACCAGACATTTCGTAACGAAAAAACCTAACACCCACCCACTCCGAGACATTCCGTAACGAAAAAACCTAACACCCCCCCACTCCGAACGGCACAGTTGGGGGTTGTTAGGTTTATTCTATTCGGTCGGAGTGGGGGGGTGTTAGGATTTTTCGTTACGGAATTTCTGGATTCGGTCTCCACGCTCAAGGCCCGCGATAGAAGCTATGCTTAAAAACTAAAAAGTATCACCGCTGTGCCGGTCGGAGTGGGGGGAGACCGAATCCAGAAATTCCGTAACGAAAAAACCTAACACCCCCCCACTCCGAGACATTCCGTAACGAAAAAACCTAACACCCCCCCACTCCGAGACCTTGACTTGAGCGTGAAGACGTTCGGAGTGGGGGGGTGTTAGGTTTTTTTGTTACGGAATTTCTGGATTCGGTCTCCACGCTCAAGGTCTCGGAGTAGGGGGGTGTTAGGACCGAACCCCCCCACGAATTCAGAAATTCCGTAACTTAATCCAGAAATTCTTCTATCGCGGGCCTTGAGCGTGGAGACCGAATCCAGTTTTTTCGTTACGGAATGTGTCGGAGTGGGGGGGTGTTAGGTTTTTTCGTTACGAAATGTCTGGTAACGAAAAAACCTAACACCCCCCCACTCCGAGACCTTGAGCGTGGAGACCGAATCCAGAAATTCCGTAACGAAAAAACCTAACACCCCCCCACTCCGACCGTCTCCACGCTCAAGGCAATGTCTCGGAGTGGGGGGGGGGTTAGGTTTTTTCGTTACGGATTGTCTCGGAGTGGGGGGGTGTTAGGTTTTTTCGTTACGCAATTTCTGGATTCGGTCGGAGTGGGGGGGTGTTAGGTTTTTTCGTTACGGAATTTTTCGTTACGGGATTTCTGGATTCGATCTCCACGCTCAAGGCCCACGATAGAATTAATTCCGTAACGAAAAAACCTAACACCTCCCCACTCCGAGACGATCCGTAACGAAAAAACCTAACACCCCCCCACTCCAGCCGAATAGAATAAACCTAACAACCCCCAACTGTGCCGGTCGGAGTGGGGGGGTGTTAGGTTTTTTCGTTACGGAATGTCTCGGAGTGGGTGGTAACGAAAAAACCTAACACCCACCCACTCCGAGACATTCCGTAACGAAAAAACCTAACACCCTCCCACGAATCCAGAAATTCCGTAATTTAATCCAGAAATTCTTCTATCGCGGGCCTTGAGCGTGGAGACCGAATCCGGAGTGGGGGGGGGTTAGGTTTTTTCGTAACGGAATGTCTGGATTCGGTGTGAAGGGGTGTAAGGGTTTTTCGTTACGGAATGTCTCGGAGTGGGGGGTGTTAGGTTTTTTCGTTACGGAATTTCTGGATTCGGTCTCCACGCTCAAGGCCCGCGATAGAAGCTATGCTTAAAAACTAAAAAGTATCACCGCTGTGCCGGTCGGAGTGGGGGGAGACCGAATCCAGAAATTCCGTAACGAAAAAACCTAACACCCCCCCCACTCCGAGACATTCCGTAACAAAAAAACCTAACACCACAAACCTAACACCCCCCCACTCCGAGACATTCCGTAACAAAAAAACCTAACACCACAAACCTAACACCCCCCCACTCCGAGACATTCGTTACGGAATGTCTCGGAGTAGGGGGTGTTAGGTTTTTTCGTTACGGAATGTCTCGGAGTGGGTAGGTGTTAGGTTTTTTCGTTACGAAATGTCTGGTAACGAAAAAATGGTAAATGGTAAATGGTACGGAATTTCTGGATTCGGAGTGGGGGGTATTAGGTTTTTTCGTTACGGAATTTCTGGATTCGGTCTCCACGCTCAAGGCCCGCGATAGAAGCTATGCTTAAAAACTAAAAAGTATCACCGCTGTGCCGGTTAGGTTTTTTCGAAAAATCCTAACACCCCCCCACTCCGACCGAATAGAATAAACCCAACAACCCCCAACTGTGCCGTTCGGAGTGGGGGGGTGTTAGGTTTTTTCGTTACGGAATGTCTCGGAGTGGGTGGGTGTTAGGTTTTTTCGTTACGAAATGTCTGGTAACGAAAAAACCTAACACCCACCCACTCCGAGACATTCCGTAACGAAAAAACCTAACACCCTCCCACGAATCCAGAAATTCCATTCCGTAACTTAATCCAGAAATTCTTCTATCGCGGGCCTTGAGCGTGGAGACCGAATCCAGTTTTTTCGTTACGGAATGTGTCAGAGTGGGGGGGTGTTAGGTTTTTGCGTTATGGAATGTCTCAGGTCCGTAACGAAAAAACCTAACACCCCCCCACTCCGAACGTCTTCACGCTCAAGTCAAGGTCTCGGAGTGGGGGGGTGTTAGGTTTTTTCGTTACGGAAATTTCGGAGTGGGGGGGTGTTAGGTTTTTTCGTTACGGAATTTCCGGATTCGGTCTCCCCCCACTCCAACCGGAACAGCGGTGATACTTTTTAGTTTTTAAGCATAGCTTCTATCGCGGGCCTTGAGCGTGGAGACCGAATACAGAAATTCCGTAACGAAAAAACCTAACACCCCCCCCACTCCGACCGTCTCCACGCTCAAGGCAATGTCTCGGAGTGGGGAGGTGTTAGGTTTTATAGAAGCTATGCTTAAATAGGTTTTTCTGGACGGTCGGAGTGGGGGGGTGTTAGGTTTTTTCGAAAAAACCTATTACCCCCCCACTCCGAATCCAGAAATTCCGTAACGAAAAAACCTAACACCCCCCCACTCCGGAATCGGTCTCCACGCTCAAGGCCCGCGATAGAAGAATTTCTGGATTATGTTACGGAATGGAATTTCTGGATTCGTGGGAGGGTGTTAGGTTTTTTCGTTACGGAATGTCTCGGAGTGGGTGGGTGTTAGGTTTTTTCGTAACCAGACATTTCGTAACGAAAAAACCTAACACCCACCCACTCCGAGACATTCCGTAACGAAAAAACCTAACACCCCCCCACTCCAAACGGCACAGTTGGGGGTTGTTAGGTTTATTCTATTCGGTCGGAGTGGGGGGGTGTTAGGATTTTTCGAAAAAACCTAACCGGCACAGCGGTGATACTTTTTAGTTTTTAAGCATAGCTTCTATCGCGGGCCTTGAGCGTGGAGACCGAATCCAGAAATTCCGTAACGAAAAAACCTAATACCCCCCCCACTCCGACCGTCTCCACGCTCAAGGCAATGTCTCGTAGTGGGGGGGTGTTCGGTTTTTTCGTTACGGAATGTCTCGGAGTGGGGGGGTGTTAGGTTTTTTCGTTACGGAATTTCTGGATTCGGTCTCCACGCTCAAGGCCCGCGATAGAAGCTATGCTTAAAAACTAAAAAGTATCACCGCTGTGCCGGTCGGAGTGGGGGGAGACCGAATCCAGAAATTCCGTAACGAAAAAACCTAACACCCCCCCACTCCGAGACATTCCGTAACGAAAAAACCTAACACCCCCCCACTCCGAGACCTTGACTTGAGCGTGAAGACGTTCGGAGTGGGGGGGTGTTAGGTTTTTTTGTTACGGAATTTCTGGATTCGGTCTCCACGCTCAAGGTCTCGGAGTAGGGGGGTGTTAGGACCGAACCCCCCCACGAATTCAGAAATTCCGTAACTTAATCCAGAAATTCTTCTATCGCGGGCCTTGAGCGTGGAGACCGAATCCAGTTTTTTCGTTACGGAATGTGTCGGAGTGGGGGGGTGTTAGGTTTTTGCGTTACCAGACATTTCGAATGAGTGTGGGGCGACTGAAGACACAGTATTTCACACGTGGGTAGAGTGCGCAGCGTGGGGACCACAGCGGCACCCATTGCACCCATTGCACCCATTGCACCCATGCACTTCGTGGGGAGGGACCTCTCCATGTCGAGAGTGGTAAACGCCATGCTAGGCAGCGAGAGTTGTAGGTCATTGTAGGTCATTGTATGTCATTGTAGGTCATTTGTAGGTCATTGTAGGTCATTTGTAGGTCATAGACGGACGCTAGGTCACGAGGGGAGCGACTGAGAGCAGAGGAGTCAGAGCGGATCAGGGCCCTGGCTAACGCGGCAGTGATTGACAGGTGGGATGTGGACCTGCAGTCTCCCGCTGCTGGCACCTGGACGATGGAGGCGATCCGGCCTAACCTTGAAAGATGGGTCAAGCGACGGCACGGGAAGCTGACGTACCATCTGACGCAGATGCTTACCGGACATGGTTGCTTCGGTAAGTATCTGCATCAGATTGCGAGGCGAGAACAGACGCCAGCATGCCATGAGTGTGGGGCGACTGAAGACACAGTATTTCACACGTGGGTAGAGTGCGCAGCGTGGGGACCACAGCGGCATGTTGCACCCATTGCACCCATTGCACCCATTGCACCCATTGCACCCATGCACTTCGTGGGGAGGGACCTCTCCTTGTCGAGAGTGGTTAACGCCATGCTAGGCAGCGAGAGTTGTAGGTCATTTGTAGGTCATTGTAGGTCATTGTAGGTCATTTGTAAGTCATTTGTAGGTCATTGTAGGTCATTGTAGGTCATTGTAGGTCATTTGTAGGTCATTGTAGGTCATTGTAGGTCATTTGTAGGTCATTGTAGGTCATTTGTAGGTCATTGTAGGTCATTGTAGGTCATTGTAGGTCATTGTTGGTCATTTGTAGGTCATTGTAGATCATTGTAGGTCATTGTAGGTCATTGGAGGTCATTTGTAGGTCATTGTAGGTCATTCATAGACGGACGCTAGGTCACGAGGGGAGCGACTGGGAGCAGAGGAGTCAGAGCGGATCAGGGCCCTGGCTAACGCGGCAGTGATTGACAGGTGGGATGTGGACCTGCAGTCTCCCGCTGCTGGCACATGGACGATGGAGGCGATCCGGCCTAACCTTGAAAGATGGGTCAAGCGACGGCACGGGAAGCTGACGTACCATCTGACGCAGATGCTTACCGGACATGGTTGCTTCGGTAAGTATCTGCATCAGATTGCGAGGCGAGAACAGACGCCAGCATGCCATGAGTGTGGGGCGACTGAAGACACAGTATTTCACACGTGGGTAGAGTGCGCAGCGTGGGGACCACAGCGGCATGTTGCACCCATTGCACCCATTGCACCCATTGCACCCATTGCACCCATTGCACCCATGCACTTCGTGGGGAGGGACCTCTCCTTGTCGAGAGTGGTTAACGCCATGCTAGGCAGCGAGAGTTGTAGGTCATTTGTAGGTCATTGTAGGTCATTGTAGGTCATTTGTAAGTCATTTGTAGGTCATTGTAGGTCATTGTAGGTCATTGTAGGTCATTTGTAGGTCATTGTAGGTCATTGTAGGTCATTTGTAGGTCATTGTAGGTCATTTGTAGGTCATTGTAGGTCATTGTAGGTCATTGTTGGTCATTTGTAGGTCATTGTAGATCATTGTAGGTCATTGTAGGTCATTGGAGGTCATTTGTAGGTCATTGTAGGTCATTCATAGACGGACGCTAGGTCACGAGGGGAGCGACTGGGAGCAGAGGAGTCAGAGCGGATCAGGGCCCTGGCTAACGCGGCAGTGATTGACAGGTGGGATGTGGACCTGCAGTCTCCCGCTGCTGGCACATGGACGATGGAGGCGATCCGGCCTAACCTTGAAAGATGGGTCAAGCGACGGCACGGGAAGCTGACGTACCATCTGACGCAGATGCTTACCGGACATGGTTGCTTCGGTAAGTATCTGCATCAGATTGCGAGGCGAGAACAGACGCCAGCATGCCATGAGTGTGGGGCGACTGAAGACACAATATTTCACACGTGGGAAGTAGTGCGCAGCGTGGGGACCACAGCGGCACCCATTGCACCCATTGCACCCATTGCACCCATGCACTTCGTGGGTAGTTTTTAAGCATAGCTTCTATCGCGGGCCTTGAGCATGGAGACCGAATCCAGAAATTCCGTAACGAAAAAACCTAACACCCCCCCACTCTGGATTCGGTCTCCACGCTCAAGGCCCACGATAGAAGCTATGAGACCAAATCCAAGACAAGACAAGACAAGACAAGGCAAAGACAAGACAAAACAAGTCAAGACAAGACAATTAGACAAGACAAGACAAGACAAGACAAGACAAGACAAGACAAGACAAGACAAGACAAGACAAGACAAGACAAGACAAGACAAGACAAGACAAGACAAGACAAGACAAGACAAGACAAGACAAGACAAGACAAGACAAGACAAGACAAGACAAGACAAGACAAGACAAGACAAGACAAGACAAGACAAGACAAGACAAGACAAGACAAGACAAGACAAGAGATAGATCTTATAAGATATTTCTTTATTGCAAAAATACACGAATAAATTATGAGCGACTAGATGATGCCCGCGACTTCATCCGCGTGGATTAAGGTTTTTTGATTCCCGCGGGAACTCCTTATTTTTTCTATGTCCTTCCCCGGAATATAAACTACCTCTATACCAATTTTCCGCAAAATCGGTTGAAAAGATGGGCCGGGAAAGCGTAGCAGACAGACAGACAGACAGACAGGCACACTTTCGCATTTATAATATTAGTATGGATTACTGCCCCGTTGGTCTAGTGGTTAGCATGTTCGACTCCGGCTGACGATGTACATGACGTTTATTTTTCTCCAATATGGCAGATTTCTTCGTGATCGCCCTATTTGTTGAATATTTACCAGTAAGCTAACGACGTATACCTATATACCTACAGTTCGCGCGCGAGTTGAATGCAGAGTAAATGTATGTGTCACCATACATTTTATTCTGCATTCAACTCGCGCGCGAACTATAGTTATAATATGCACTTTTAATATAAGTTCCCAACTACCGCGATGGTACAAAGTATCTCTACCTCCACCCAATACCCTTCATTTCATTACCTCATGAACCCTTGGACCTCCCTTCCTATACCACTTGCTTTAATGGATAATATCCTGAGAAAACCTACCGAGTTCCGACCGAGCTCTCTGTGATATTCTTCACCTTTACGCAAAACGATCCTATTTCTGCTCGTTGTACTCGTTGAATGAACTGCCTCGTTGATCTAGTAGTCAGCATTGTCGACTGCAGCGGACGAGGTCCCGGGTTCGAGTCCCGGGTCGGGCCATAATTAAGTATTAAGTTTTATTGACTAGAAATTTTCAGTACTAGCCCGGAGTTAGGAAGTTGGTGGTGTTTCACCCCCGTGCCTCGGAGAGCACGTTAAGGCGTCGGTCACGGTTATTATCACTAACATGTTAACAGTCGTTAAACCCCGCCGGCCCGCATTGGAGCAGCGTGGTGGATCTAAGCTATATTTCGGAGAGTGTGCTCAAGAACTATTCGATCTGGTCACCTTTTTATCATCGAACCGCAAGGCATCGACAAGATCTGCACCCTTACGCAGTCGAAATTCCGCGGGCTCGTACGAAGCGATTTGCTTCCACGTTTCTAATTATTCGAACCGCTAGGGCCTAGGATATGGAATGCACTTCCGGCTTCCGTTTTCCCCTCCTCTTTTAATATAGGTACCTTCAAATCAAGAGTGAATATGCATCTTCTAGGCAAGCGCGCTCCACCTTAGGCTGCATCACCACTTGCAAGCAAGTCTGAAGCCAAGCGCTAGCCTATGTATTTAAAAAAATAAAAGCTCTAATTCCCTCTCTGGCCTCACCCAGCAGTGGGACGTTAATGGGCTGAAGTGGTGGATCCAATTTCAATCGTCACACTATAGCCGTGAAACAACTACAGTGAGCTTTCCCACGACCACGACCTTGAAGTAAAGTAGGAGAGAGGTGGAGGTAAATTCCCCGAACATTGTTCGATTTCGGGAATCCCGCCTCAATAATGCAAGGTGGCGTAATTCGAACATAGACTGCCACCTTGAGATGAAACGAGCAGATGCCTCTTTTAAGATTAATGTATAATCTCGTAAGCCCCAATCTGAATTTTCGTTCCCGATTAGAACCATAAATATCTAAAATTTAAATTAAGGACTGAATTAATAATTATAGGATGGGATCATCCAAGATCATAGCATGAAAAAGTTCTACTTACTTTGAATTTCGTTTCGAACATTAATTCATACAAGCATACTTATTATAAATGCGAAAGTATCTGTCTGTTTGTCTCTCTGTCTGTGCTTTAACGGCTCATTTATTTTCAACCGATTTTGATGAAATTTGGTATACAGATACATTACATCCCAGGGAAGGACATAGGCAATGAAGACACACTTTTTATCCCGGAAAATTAAGGAGTTCTCGCGGGAGTCAAAACAAACTTAAACCACGCGGACGAAGTCGCGGGCATCAGCTAGTATAACATAATTTTGCTTTACTTCACTTCGTGCAAATAAGTGGCTGTTATTTATTTTTTTCTTATTCGTTATGCAAGCCTTTGATCTCACGTTGTTGAAGCGACTATGTATAGAAGAGTTAGTATTAGTATTTGACTGCCTCATTGGTCTATTGGTTAGCATATTCGACTAGTCGTAGCCTATGTCCTTCCCCGAGATATAACCTACTTCTATACCAAATTTCAGCAAAATCGGTTGAAAAGATGGGCCGGGAAAGCGTAGCAGACAGACAGACAGACACACTTTCACATTTATAATATTAGTATGGATTTCGGAAAACAATAATAGGATAAAGCTGTCGTCTTACATTATTAAAATGATAGAATCCAGCCGCGGAAACGAATGATCGCGTAAGCCGGGATCTGAATGCTGATACCCGATTAGACAAACGAGCGCCGTGGGAAAACGACGGAGGAAGACATTTACAATATTTAACTACGGTTTTATTCCTTTTCGAAGAATGTATTTGTCTCTATCAGTTCTATTAGAAATAAATCAATTCCTGATATAGTATACTGATTTTTAATTTTGTTTTATTATAACGAAGAGTCCCGGGTCGGGCCATAATTAAGTATTGGGTTTTTCTGACTAGAAATTCTCAGTACTAGCCTGGAGTTAAGAAGGTGGCAGTGTCACCCCCGTGCCTCGGAGAGCACGTTAAGCCGTCGGTCCCGGTTATTATCACTAACATGATAACTATCTTTAAAGCCCGCATTGGAGTAGCGTGGTGGGTCTAAGCTCCAATTCCCCTCTCCTATGAGAGTGGAGCCCTGTGCCCAGCAGTGGGACGTTAATGGGCTGCAGTAGTGGTAATAACTAGGTAGGTACTTGTAGCCACATTTTTTTTTTAAGGAGTACCTACTTAGTCTATTCATCGTATTCGTGTCGGAAGAGAAGATTTTAGGAAAGGGGGTGACACGAATTGCTTACGATCCGTCTATCCCATAATAGTAATTAAATATCCACACTAATATTATAAATGCGAAAGTGTGTCTGTCGGGCTGTCTTTCCATCCGTGTCTGTCTCTCTGTCCGTCTGCTTCGCTTTAACGGCCCATCTTTTCGACCGATTTTGATGAAATTTGGCTACTTTTTATCACGATATACTTACAAAGAAGCTCGCCCGGCAATTAAAAAAACCACGTGGACGAAGTCGCGAGCAGCATATTCTATCTTCTATACTTAAATATTATAAATGCGAAAGTTTGGATGGATGGATGGATGTTTGTTACTCAATCACGCCAGAACGGCTGGACGGATCTGGATGAAATTTGGCACAGAGATAGATTATAGTCCGGAATAACACATAGGCTACTTTTTATTCCAGAAAGTTAACGAGTTCCCGCGGAAACAGAGAAACCTCGATCCACGCGGACGCGCGAAGTCGCGGGCATCAGCTAGTTACAAATATATGAAAGAGATTTAAAAAAAAAACTTCTCACTAACTTTTAAACGTAGCTGCCTATTTCGACTGAAGCAGACTCGGCCACATACAAGGAAGAAGATTTACATACAGAGGTGTCAACGCGCTGAATAATCGCGTAAGCCGGGATCGGAATGCTGATGTCCGATTAGACATACAAGCCCCGTGGGAAAACGCCGGGGAAAAACATTTGCAATATTTAACTACGGTTTTATTCCTCTCCGCAAACGTACCGTGAAGTGTGAACCACTTTTTGTCTTACTTACAAGTATTTGTTTAAATCCAATTTTAGTATATTACTAATTCATTGAAACGGTTACAGGAATCCTGATGCTGTAGGTGTACCGAACTACATGGAATCCTCAAAACTATGGAGTTAGGAAATTTTGATGCTGAATTCATATAGTAAGTATCAAGTCACGTGTATAATATAATATTCAACTCTAAGTTCCAACTCCTCAAACCTGATGCTGCAGGGTACAGAACTACTTCACAATAGCGATTTAGGATTTTTTTATGGTGAATTCATATTGTAGGTGTCAAGCAACGACTTCATACTTAAACTCAAGTCCCAACTCCTCAATCCTGATGCTGCAAGGTACAGAACTCCTTCACAATAGCGATTTAGGACTTTTTTATGGTGGATTCATATTGTAGGTGTCAAGCAACGACTTCATACTTAAACTCAAGTCCCAACTCCTCAATCCTGATGCTGCAAGGTACAGAACTCCTTCACAATAGCGATTTAGGACTTTTTTATGGTGGATTCATATTGTAGGTGTCAAGCAACGACTTCATACTTAAACTCAAGTCCCAACTCCTCGAACTCTGATGCTGCAGGGTACTGCACTCATAAGCCGTGGGGATTTAGAGTACCTACACTAAAAAGTTAAAAATAAAAATTCTTTCCAAAAAACCGACTTCCAAAGCCACTGTAAAGTAAAAAATAATTTTGATTTCTACACACTATGTTGAAGTCGAGCGAGCCTGACGCGTCAACTTTGCCTATCGACTTTGTAATACTCGCCCGACTTCAACATAGTGTGTAGAAATCAAAATTATTTATTACTTTACAGTGGCTTTGGAAGTCGGTTTTTTGGAAAGAATTTTTATTAAATAGGAAAATACCAACGACCGGTTCGTAATATTTGTTATACATCCATTTTTATTCTAAACTAGTGCGCCGGACAGACGTTGTCCTGTCCTGAACCTAGAACACGATTGCAGCGCACCCTACCGGGTCCAATTATGAATATATACCATTCCGAGACCCACATAAACACACGTAAAAAATTCCATCCAAATCGGTCAAGCCTTTACAGAGTTTTATCGAGACTTTTTTTTAAAAAATATAAATGCTAGCGCTTGGCTGCAATCAGACTTGCTTGCAAGTGGTGATGCAGCCTAAGGTGGAGCGCGCTTGAATAGAAGATGCCTATTCACTCTTGATTCGAAGGTACTTATATTAAAAGAGGAAGGGAAAACGGAAGCCGGAAGGGCATTCCATATCCTAGCGGTTCGAATTAGAAACGAGGAAGCAAATCGCTTCGTACGAGCCCGCGAAATTTCGACTGCGTAAGGGTGCAGACCTTGTCGATGCCTTGCGGTTCGATGATAAAAAGGTGACGGAGGAACCAGATCGAACAGTTCTTGGGCACACTCTCCGAAATATATCCTGTAGAATACCGACAGACAGGCAACTTTGCGCCGATGTTCCAAGCTTTGCAGCTTTGTCATCATCATCATCATCATCATCATCAGTCATCACATAATCCCACTCTGCTCAGACCAGACCAGACTTAACTGCCGTATTGGTTAACAGTTTAGCATAATTTGACTGCGGATACGAGGTCTTAATTTCCAGGTTGGACCATATCAAATAGTTAAGGTCATTGACTTACCAATACCAGACGCACCATCGAAACGCAAAAAACGGCACAGTCAAATTGTGCACAAATAGATATTGTGAACAATTTTCGCCTCAGTCGCGCATGAGTACACTAGGCGACAAAATGTCGTATGTGTCGAATTGTTATTACAAAATTGAACCCTAAATATAAAGATTTATGGTTGGTTTTTGTGAACAGTTTGGTGTCTCAGTCTATATTATCTATAGCTGTGTTTGTGCGATTGTGGACGCTTTTTGAGTATTAATTTGTAGGTAATGTTGTGTCCTTAGTTGGTAAATCGATGGTAGTAAAATTACTCTTTTTGCGTAGATTAAAGGAGATGTCCCACTTTATATTTGGCGCAGATCAAAATGTCAAGTGGCCGGGATTAGATTACACTTTTCGGCCCCTCCCCGAGGCCGCAGGGAGCACTTACACAAGGCCTCGCCAAGTAATTCAATGTGATGCCACCGGAACATTATTTTGGGACAGAGCAAGCACTACATAAAAATTGGATTTTTTTTGTGGCTATTATTTTTTTAACTTGGGGTTTCCGAGGGCGATATGACCCATTTGCGACGCGAGCTTTTTTCATTACGTCATCATTTTCAAATTAGATTGCGGAGTGCGGATGTCCACTGCTGAATATTTCTGGGCATTTCCAATATGCGCCCCCACATTCTGTCCTCAGCCCAGCCCAATGTGCTCACAGTTCCTGGACCATACTTAGAACTGAAACTCAAAAATTTTTTTTTCATCTAACCCATACGTGTGGGGTATCTATGGATAGGTCTTCAAAAATGATATTGAGGGTTGTAATATCATTTTTTTCTAAACTGAATAGTTTGCGCGAGAGACACTTCCAAAGTGGTACCTAAAATGTGTGCCCCCCCCCCCCCCCCCCTGTAACTTCTAAAATAAGAGAATGATAAAAAAAATATATGATGTACATTACCATGCAAACTTCCACCGAAAATTGGTTTGAACGAGATCTAGTAAGTAGTTTTTTTTTAATAATTTAAAACTTACTACAAGTTTGTACGGAACCCTCGGTGCGCGAGTCCGACTCGCACTTGGCCGGTTTTTTTTAATAAAAATAACTCTTATTTCGCCTGCAAGTTCGTCGCTCGTTTAGCACCACCCAGGGGACACGTGCAGGGAGGTAGAAGGCGCAGTGTTGAGCGCTGTTGTCTTAACGTGCGCAGGTCTCGGGTTCGATCACCGGCAGGGTCAAATTAAGAATTTATAATATCCGAATTTTCCGTGGTGGCTTCGGCCGTAGCTAGTTACCACCCTACCGGCAAACACGTGCCGCCAAACGATTTAGCGTTCCGGTACGATGCCGTGAATAAACATATTAGGGGTATAGGTTAAATATAACTGTCATGCCCGTAACTGGTTAGCCCGCTACCACCGCTAACATCATAGACTGCATTATCACTTACCATCAGGTGAGATCGCAGTCAAGGGCTCACTTGTAGTGGATAAAAAAATTGGTTCCTGGTTGTATGATTGAACTTTGGAGGTCCATAATATGACTCAACTCAACACAAAACATCTTTTAAATTCAAAATAGGTACCTACAAAGTACACCTTCTGAACGTCATGTTTACAAAGAATAAGACTTGATGGTTTATGACTATTCACATAAACCACGTACCTTAATGAGTAGGCACTTTAGATTCCGACTCACATATTATTATAGTCTAGCTTTCTCATTATTCTGAAGATGGCTTTCACAAAGGAGTAATTAAATGTGATACTGCTGGAGCATTATTTTGGGACGCCAAAACAAGCACTACACAAAAATTGGATAGAAATTCTGGTTTATTATTTTTTAATTTGAGATCTTTTATGAGAATGGTTTGTGAATATAATAAAAAAAACCGGCTGAGTTTGTTTTGGGCTCTTCTCAGACCACGGAACCCTCGAAGCTTCAGTTTTAAGATACCGCTGTTAATTATCACCATCACGTCTTACACTTGAAGTTCATTAAGTGTACTGTGCAAGTACCAACTTTGAATAAATATAATTTGACTTTGACCTATTTGGTTTGACAACTTATTAATTTCAGTTTACGTAGGTACAGCATTTATACTTATAATTTACGCTTTCACTGCCCATCTTTTCAACAAATTTGGATGAGTGCAGACATGGTTGTGGCCCGGGAAAGGACATTATGCTATTTTTGTTTCTCTGATTGCCCTGAGTTATCTTCAAAACGGTTGAACCGATTTTAATGTGACTTTTATGGCTGTGGTTCATGGTGAAACACTTGGAAATCAAGCCCATAGCATTTTCCGAGTAAACAAAAGGTTTCTATGACGAATTAGTCTTGTAAGCTGATAGTACAAAAAAAAACATAGGTAGGTACGCGCCGAACCTCATCCTTTTTTGGAAGTCGGTTAAAAATGGCAGGAAGCTTCAAAAAGTTTGGTCGGGTAGGTATCCCCAAATGTACCTACTTACTATTAGATGATGCCCGCGACTTCGTCCGCGTAGAATAAAGTTTTTCGATTCTCGCGGTAACTTCTTAATTTTTCGGAATATAAGTAGCCGGTCCTTCCCCGGGATACAACCTGCCTCTGTACTAAATTTCGTCAAAATCGGTTGAAAAGATGGCCAGGGAAAGTGTAGCAGACAGACAGACAGAAATGATATGAATGATTAGTATGTTGCGCCTTGAGTTCTCTATACGCCAGTATTGCCAGTAACTAGAAATCCGAGAGAGAGATTTCACTAGACAGATTATATAACTACTTGAATTACCAAAATAATTGTGATTGGTGGTGGCATTGCTTGCTTGGGAACTTGGCTTTCTTGCTTGGTTGGGAAGGTAAGCGGTGCTTCGCTTGTAACTGCATATTTGACCATACAGACTTTTTCTGTAGGCGGATTATAGCAAAATAATTGTAAATTTTTCTTGCTCAAAATAATTGTATCAAAGTTTGCTATTAGGGGTTGCTCACACCCCCAGTGCACCCCTATTCGCCGCAGCCGTTAAGAAATAATATAATTTAAACCTATTTTGTTCAAAGCTCGCACGGCTGGCATACCTATTATCGAAAATTACATTTACTTAAGAAAATGTAATACCTACAGTATAATGGGTTTCCCTATTCATTCAATTATTTCTATCTCGCTGTATACTTAACTTGATCATTGAAATAGGCTTTGTTTAATTTAGCTTTTGACTTTGTATACAGTTTAATTTATAGTGAACTACTAGCTGATGCCCGCGACTTCGTCCGCGTGGATCGAGGTTTTTCGTTTCCCGCAGGAACTCCTTAATTTTCCGGGATAAAAAGTAGCCTATGTGTTATTCCAGACTATAATCTATCTCGGTGCCAAATTTCATCCAGATCCGTTCAGCTGTTGGGGCGTGATTGAGTAACAAACATACATCCATACATCCATCCACCCAAACTTTCGCATTTATAATATTTATTTGATTTATATTTGATAGCTGAAACCCGCGACTTCGTCTGCGTGGTTTAAGTTTTTTTGATTACTGCGGGAACTCCTTTTCCGGGATAAAAAGTAGCCTATGTCAGTCTCCAGGTCCTCAACTATACCCATGCTAAAAATTACGTCGATCCGTTGCTCCGTTGCGGCGTGATTGAAGGACAAACCAACAAACAAACACACTTTCGCATTTATAATATTAGTATGACTAGGTAAAGCTCGCGACTGCGTCCGCGTGGATTTTGATTTTTTGAACCCCGTTGGAACTTTTAATTTTCCGGGATAAAATGTAGCCTATGTGTTAAAACAGGCAATAATCTATCTCCATTCTAAATTACAGCTAAATCAGTTGTAGCATGTAGGAGTAACAAACATCCAAACTTACAAACCTGCTAGCTTACAAACATCCAAACTTACAAACCTGCTAACTTACAAACATCCAAACTTTCACATTTATATAAATAAAATCAAGTGCCGAACGTGAAGAGAAGAGTGAATAGGCATCTTCTAGGCAAGCGCGCTCCAACCTAGACCTCATCATTGTTTTATATCAAGCATGATTGTCGTCAAGCGCAAGCCTATCTCGCAATTTTAAAAAAAATGTATCAATCCCACGCGGACGAAGTCGCGGGCATCATATAGTGTTTTATATTTTCCTTTGGTCTTATGGCATACTTTACTCGACGGAAGTCATAAACGGAAGTAAAAGCAAACAACGCAATTTTAAGAAATGAATTCGCCCACTTACCTCCAACGAAAAATTCCCATAAAAAAGCCATAAAACCTTACGACGGGTCCGTATTAGCATGCCACTTGCTTTTAACGAGAAAATACTTTTGATGGATGAAATAAATTCCCATGCATGCTGTGACAGTATAGGTACCTTCATAATATTATTTTAGCGACTGAGTATAAAATAATATAAGGTTTCAGAGAAGATTGCGCGAGTTACTCTAAATTGAATGAATGAATAGAAATACTTTTCGTTAATTTATTTGGAACCTCAATTATTAAATGTTTACAAAATACCCTAACATTTTACATAAAAAAATAAAACCTACACTGTCCGAAATAATTATTGGGCCGTGGCCCAAATTAAATTGGGCATTTATTGTTTATTGTT
Organism: Erebia ligea; assembly: GCA_917051295.2. Classification (NCBI taxonomy): domain Eukaryota; kingdom Metazoa; phylum Arthropoda; class Insecta; order Lepidoptera; family Nymphalidae; genus Erebia; species Erebia ligea. The sequence continues at coordinate 16,996,857 of OU785229.1, read as the reverse complement.
TATATGGTACACAAAACATTAAATAACTAGAGTTCTTGTGCGAGTTGAATGCAGAGCTTATGTATGTGGCACCATACATAAGCTCTGCATTCCACTCGCGCGCGAACTATACATTTCAGATAAGTACAAAATGATAGGATCGGTTCTAAGTTATAACCCAAAACATGTGCACACATCATGACTTACACACAAAATATAACATAAATAGAAAAGACTATTGAATGAATGAAGATGGAATGAAATAGATATCGAAGTGTGTGAAGTTACAAATACAAATCAGAGAGAATATGCATAGAATTTATAAAATTGTTTAGCAAAATATGAATAACAATGATAGACAATTTAATTTCTAAAAACACACTTATAACTCCGCAAAGTTATAGGTGCGTGCCCAGGGATCGAACCCGTGCCCCCCGACTAGGAGGCTGCTAGGCTATCACCGCTTAAGATTATTACGGCCTGATAATAAGAAAACATAAAAGATTTATTACTGTTTAATTTAACCTTTGACTTCGATTAAATCAGTCTGTAAATATTTTGAAGCTATAAACGACTATCAACGCCACAACCTTTTCAACTCCCTACAGACTTGCCTAGAGAAGATTATCTGATTCAATTAATTTATCCATCAGTAGGGTTACTATGAGATTTTACATCTCGACAACTTTAATAGATAATACAGTATCGAAACACTTTAACATCGAAGTAAAACTGGCATTACATTACTGTCCATACTCTCACCAGTGCTTAAAGCGGAAACTTTATTCATCTTAATGAGTCATCTCCATTCTCCATGCGTGTTAACTGATGATGAGATATCGAGATGCTGCTCTAAATAAAGATCTTGTACTCTTGCCGAACCACTAACGTAAGTTTTTATTTGGTCACCATAATATCCTTCTAAGGCCAGCGCTCCTCCTGCCTACTTTTCAAAGCATTACGAATTCAAGTTGTTAAATTAAATGGCATATAATATGAGTACTTGCTGCTTACTTGTTACTGCTTATAAACTTTACTCTTGTTTTGTTAAATTAATAATTTTTGTTACTGTGACGTCACCTGGGTCACAGCCGAAAACCAGCACCCTGCTTTGTATGCAATTTATTGGCATACAATGCAGGGCTTAACGCTGAGCTGTACACCCATTCTGGGTGGTGTCACAGACGAAATTGTTACGTCTGTAATTTGTGTTATGTCTGTGACACCATTGTCACTGTTTTTCTTTCATCTTGCGTCACCTGGATCCTCTGGCTTGGTATTACGCATATAACGTGGTCAAAATGTTCTAATGTTCACTTCTTGGAATGGTGGATCTCTGTAGCCTTCCCAATTGAAAGTAACACAGTGCAAACATTGCGGAATACAAATTGGTGATACTGACTGTATGACTTGTATGTTATGCATGCATGATATGTTAATGTTTTCGTCGCTCGAAATCTACCAATGGGTAAAATTTCGTGCTAACCCTCAGACCCACAGGGCTCTTTTGCGCCCCTGTTTCTCCTCACTTAATTGATGTTAGAACCTGTAGTCGCTTGCTTTAGCAATGAATATTCATTATTCCACCAGAACTACCGTTTTTGTTACTTTTCCTAAACGAAAATAAATTGTTTGGAGAAGCTTTACAAATAAACTAGGTAATGATTGAAAGCTTAATGTACTATTATACTACTATTCTAAATGCAAAAGTAGATACAATTTTGCATTTATAATAGTAGTTTCTGTCTGTCTGTCTGCTACGCTTTCACGGCCCATTTATTAATTAGATTTTGACGAAATTTAGTAAAGAGATTGGTTACATCCCGGGGAAGGACATAGGCTACTTTTTATCACGGAAAATTTGAAATGTGGGACCGTCGGACTTGAAAAAAGACTTGAAGTCGCGGACGAAGTCGCGGGCATCATCTAGTCTTGTCATAAAATAAAAATCTTCATTACCGACTTCATTATTCGGCCAGTTATTTGGTTATTTCCATCATCAAAGCTGCCAAAAGGGTAACGGAAACCGCCGGGCCGGTCGTGTCCATTTGCGGTTTTTCGATCCGATTGATTTGCGCTAGGGGCTCTTTTACGCAACGATAAATTCCCTCTTCCTGATTGACGCAAGGATTCGTAAAGGATTGGCCAGACATAACGCGCAACGGCACTGGTGAGGGACGGCAGCTAATTCTATTCTAATTTGTAATTGTTTATTAGAATACTAGAGGGAATCGCGACTTTGCATGGATTTAGGTTTTGAAAAATCCCATAGGAACGCCATGATTTTCCGGGTCAAGGCCTCATTATCACTTGATAGGCTGTCTTCATACAAATGACAGCTTAAATTACGGACTCAATCGAATCGCTACACCTGTCATGCGAGTGTCCCTGGAACGCTAATCATATTATTGCAAATGTTTGCCGGAGTAAACAAAGCATTCAGTTCCTTGGACACTATCGTATCTGATAACAGCGCCAAAATGCTGTCAATCAATTAGATCCAAGAAATATGACAGCAGTGCTCGCGGACCATCTGTTTCAACGGAATTGGCTAAAATTTGTTTCACATCAAAATCTGCATCTATTTCTATGACAGCGGTTCCGAATAAACATTTTCTTTTATTTCTTTCTTCCCGACGGTTGCATGCCACCGCGCGCTTGGTCTGCCCAAGCCTTAATTATTTACATTTCCGACTTTTCATTACGTCCCGATGATTGGATGTTGTCGACGGAATAGACCCGGAAGGCCCTTTCAGACTCTGTTAATAATAATTAATTGATGTGGGGATCTTACTTTTCCAATGAATATTCGTTTAAATTTACCAGGAAATTGACCTCGTTTTCTAAATTACATTAAGTACAGAAATGTAAGATTTTTTTATACCCTACTAGATGATGATACCTGTCAACGTCTTTTGATTTTTCGGGATAAAAAATACGCTTTACGTCTGCTACGTCTGCCACGCTTTAACGGCCCACCCTTTCAATGATTTTGATGAAATTTGTTATATATAGGTAGATTGTATCCCGGGGAAGGACATAGGTTACTTTTTATCCCGGAAAATTAAGGAGTTCCCGCGGTAATAAAAAAACTTGATCCACGCGGACGAAGTCGCGGGAATCATCTAGTAATAAATAATTGTATCGTGGAAGAAAGAAGAAATCGTATTGAAGAAGAAATTGCCTGCCACGAATCAATGAAAAACAAAGACCCTCAGAAATTAGGGTATTGACAAAATAATGAGGGAGATTATTTTCAGGATTATTTGCATACGTAAATTGCGTGATGTACTCAAGTAACACACACATACATAAGCGATAAGACCGCCTTATTGTAATTTTAAGTTTAATATTTTAAGTTTCCTTGTATCTTGTTTCCTTTGGTTTTTTGTGGTGTAGGTACAATAAAGAATATACATACATACATACACATACAATAGTAATAGAGATAAATACAATTTCCAATTGCATTTTGATGCTTGTATTCTATTCACGGTATTTACGATGAAGCTTGAAGCTAAACGATTACTGAAATAGATTCGGTAATTTTGTAGCGGTTTTGTGTACTGTACTTGTTTGCTGCCATCCTACGCGTTACACTGTTAAACATTTACCAATTAAACTAGCTCATGCCCGTGCCTTCGTCCGCGTGGATTTGGGTTTTTGGTTCCCGCGAGAACTCTAATTTTCTGTGATGGTAAGTTCGTACCTAATCCATACTTAATATTATAAATGCGAAAGTCTGTCTGTCTGTCTGTCCGTCTGTCTGTCTGTATGTCTGCTACGCTTTCACGGCCCACCTGTTCAACCGATTTTGATTAAAGGTACAGGGATAGGTGGTATCTCGGGGAAGGACATAGACTACATTTCGTTCCGGAAAATTGAGGAGTTCCCGCGGGAATCGAAAAAACTTAGTCCACGCGTACGAAGTCGCGGGCATTATCTAGTATTATATAATAGCTCTTTTTGACGACCTCCCTGGAGCAATTATGAGCGCTGCTGCTATCTTATAATCAGGAAGACACGGCTTCGATCACGGACAGGGTCAATTTAGCCTAATCTAGTTCGGTCGGAGGTTTCGGCCGTGGCTAGTTAAGTAGTTACTACCCTACAAGCGTACTGCCAAGTATTTTACCGTTCCGTTACGGTGGTGTATAGAAACCGAAATAGAAATTCCCAATTCGACACTGCCAGGGATTTTAGGAATGCCACTCGAGTGAAATCAGGCCGGGTCAGATCAAAAGCAGCTGTTAAAACTAATAATTGTTTAACTAATCAAAGTCAATTAAGTAGATTGGAATCAACTCTACATTCAAATACCCATTTTACCCCTCTCAATGTCAAATAAAAGCACTATTTGATTACATTTGCCCCTTTGTTCAATAAATCAACGCGAAACGATCTATTGCCATTTCAATATTACAATAACAATTCCGGATATGATATAGTGTCATATTAATGGCATTTAAACGACAATATAGTACAGTTTAGCTTGTGTAGCTGGCAACTCTTATGCGGGATTGGACTGAGGCCAGCTTTTTATGTCATACATCTTGTAAAGCCACATACCACAGTTTGTGATATACCGAGCCGCGGCGAGCCTAACAAAACGAATACAGTTGAGTGAAGCTAGTCTTTGTGAAAACTAAATTTTCACTACTTTGATATACTTTACGGTTGAAATACTTAAATCGAAACACAAAGGAGAGTGACCTAAAACGCCTGGGTGACACGCTTGGATGGGCCTGGGTCATTATGAAATAAAGCTTACTTTGAATTGTTATCAAGAAAGACGCTGCGCTTGCGTACGTCAGAAGAATGCTATTGATAAAATAACCAGTTCTTGACGAGATCACGATCGATAAATCAGATAAATTATTAAAAAAATATATTACTAGCTGATGTCCACGATTTCGTTCGCGTGGTTCACGGGTACTCCTTAATTCTCCGGGATAAAAAGTAGCGTCACTTTCCAGGTCCTCATATAAGCCCGTGCAAAAAATCACGTTGATCCTTCGCTCCGTTGCGTCGTGGTTGAAGGACAAACCAACAAACAAACACACTTTCGCATTTATAATATTAGTATGATAACTATAAATGAATTAAGCCAAAACAGGCTAAAGGTAAAATGCAGTTGAAAACTCTCGAAACGTTAAAAAATCTGTAACTTAAATAGGTATTACCTACTTTAAAATATAATACAGATTTTTTAATGTACGAGTAAGTATAATATAAAATGCTCTAATTTTAGAATTAAGAACTAATCAAATCTAGACAAAGTCTTGAGGGAATGGCGCCTTCAAAAGCATAATATGTATGCACAGCAGGGATCGCAATATCATTCTACTTTACACTCGCATAGCGTTGCGGTGTGGTTCGCAACTTAAACGCCCATGAGAAGTCATCTTCAAAGCGTTCTATTATTAAAATTAAATAGACGAGCGAATCGTCTGAATTTTATTTTGACAGAAACTTTCGTGTTTGTAGTTTTTTCACTTTTATTTGACATATTTAATTTAATCTCTATCTATCTATAATATATATATATATATATATATATATATATATCAATTGCTGTTCGTTTGTCTGGCTAAAACCCGATTTAGCTGATATTGGTTTTGAAATGTTTTTCGTGGTCCAGGGAAGGTTTAAACGGTGAGAAATATGGAAAAATTGCGAGAAAGATAGTAAAAACAACAATTTCATTTTCCCATATAAACTGTTCTACCTACTTTCCTGTCAAACATTTGACGTTCGTCCCTTCGTCGTCGGTACGGTAGACTCGGGTCCACTCGAAAGCACGTATTAAATTAAGGGTTTTGAATCGACAACATATATACACATTATCCACGGATTATCGCGTATTTAAATTTTAATATTTTGATGATTGTCATTGTTGGTTCGTTCAGAAATTTTTGTCATTGTATTGACATATTTTGATGGTTGTCATTGTTTGGAATGCAAATAAAAGAAAAGAAAAAAAGAAAAGCAAACAGAAAAGGTTCAGGAAAAAAATCTTAGAAAGAAAGCATTGGCACTACTAGTACTACCTAAAGAAAGCAAAAGCCACAGATTTGTGAGCTTCTAGGCGAGGCAGGATGAATGGCATAGCTGTGACAACGCATATCAGTCGATTGCGATTGTTAAGCAACGTTGACCCAAGTCGATAACTTGATGGGTGCCTCGGAGAGCACGTAATGCCGTCGGTCCTGCCCCCCGATTACGTAAGATTTATTCATCAAACGTTAAAGATTTTTGTCAAAGTAAAATAAACCATAACTGCATTGAATTAGAGCTCAATTTCGTCTGCCCATTCTTATACGTTTAGGTATGAACGATACTCGAACGTATAAGAATGGATACACGAAATTGAGCTCTAATTTAATGCTGTTATGGTTTATAAACTTTGACGACGAACTTTAACGTTTTAATCGGACATTCTTACATGATAAGGGGGCTGGTTATTATCACTAACATGATAATAGTCGTTAAAGCCCGCCAACCCGCATTGGAGCAGCGTGGTGGGTCTAAGTTCTAATTCCCTCTCTCCTATACTCCTAAACTAACTAGTTGTTACCTGCGATTATATCCGAGCTATATTATAATAATTATAACTTATAATAGTTAATGCCTAAGTAGCACTTAGTCCAATGCGACTAGCGTTCCACCTATTGTATATCGATGACGGGTTTATTTCAGAAATCTTCACGCAAGTGGCAACAACAACTGTACAAAGTTTGAAATCAACTATGGTATATTTGTCCGCCGACTTCCGCGAAGAAACGCCTGTTTTATCCAACACCAAACCAAAATTAAAGAACAGTCAATAAACGAAGCCTTATTTCAAAAAGAGGGTAGTTAACATTTTGAATATTGTATTGAGAATTAAATCATACTAATATTATAAATGTGAAAGTGTGTTTGTTTGTTGGTTTGTCGTTCAATCACGCAGCAACGGAGTAACGGATTGACGTGATTTTTGGCATGGATATACCTAGTTGAGGACATAGGCTACTTTTTATCCCGGATAAGGAGTTCCCGCGGAAATCAAAAACACTTAAACGACGCGTACGAAGTCGCAGGCATCAGCTAGTACTGCATAATTGGGATGTCTGAATGGAAAATCGGCGTGAGGATGGTCTATTGTCCTAAGCGATTGCTCGGCAGGCTGCTCTCTGATTGTTCATTTATAATTACTGAGATCATCGATTTACCAACTAAGGATACAACATTACTCCGCTTATACAAACACAGCTATCAATAATATAGACTGAGACACCAAACGGTTCACGAAAACCAACCATATGTCTTTATATTTAGGGTTCAATTTTGTAATAACAATTCGACACATACGACATTTTGTCGCCTTGTGTACTCATGCGCGACTGAGGCGAAAATTGTTCACAATATCTATTTGTGCACAATTTGACCGTGCCGTTTTTTGCGTTTCGATGGTGCGTCTAAGGTATTGGTAAGTCAATGACTGAGATCATCTCAGTGAGATGATGAGTTTATTAACAGGGGCGGCCTTAGCAATTGCGAGGCCCGCTTTGCCCGAGCAGGCCTGACCAGGCCTGGCCTGCCCGGGCAACTGTGAAACAGATAGGAAGAAATATTCAGTGGAGTGAACGACTGCCTCGTTGGTCTAGTGGTTGGCATGTTCGACTGCGGCCGACGAGGTCCCGGGTTCGATTCCCGGGTCGGGCCATGCACAAGTATTTGGTTTTTCTGCCTAGAAATTCTCAGTACTAGCCCGGAGTTAGGAAGTTGGCGGTGTTTCACCCCCGTGCCTCGGAGAGCACGTTTAGCCGTCGGTCCCGGTTGTTATCACTTTGACATGATAATAGTCGTTAAAGCCCGCCAACCCGCATTGGAGCAGCGTGGTAGGTCTATGCTCTAATTCCCTCTCTCCTATGAGAGTGGAGGCCTGTGCCCAGCAGTGGGACGTTAATGGGTTGTAGTGGTGGTGGTGAAACGACTCAGATATCGGCGCGATATTATACTACGTGTTCTCCGAGGCACGGGGGTGAAACACCGCCTACTTCCTAACTCCGGGCTAGTACTGGGAATTTGTAGTCAGAAAAAACCCTTAATTATGGCCCGACCCGGGACAAGAACCCGGGCCCTCGTCGGCCGCAGTTGAACGTGCTAACCACTAGACCAACGAGGCAGTAACTCTATAAAGAGGCAATTTTGTTATTTTCTAGAATTTTCTCTCTAGTTCTTAAATCCCCACCTGCCATGATTGGGTTCCTTTATCTCAAGCTCATCCTATAAAGGGCTTAGGTTAGGTGCGCCAGCCTTTGACGCTGCACCTCGCCGCCTTATTACCGAGGTATAGATAATACTATTGGATATTAAACCTTATAACTACACTAATACATTACTGTTATAGGTATATACATTGATGTAGAATTTTAGTAATGGGTATATAATACCACAGAATAGGTAATAGATAATACTTTCGATACGTATCTTACTAATACCTATAATATATTCCGTGCTTTTGATAAATAAATCATAGTGGATATCATTGACCTAAATGTATACTAGGTACATATATAAGTCAATGGTGGATATCCATAATTTCAACAAAAATATCATAAATGCGGAAGTGTATCCGTCTGTCTGACTGTCTTTTATCTTTCCAGGGCTCATCTGTTTAACTGATTTTGTCGAAATTTAGTACAGACATGGGTTGCATTCCGGGGACGGACATAATATTATGGTACTTTTTTATCCCGGAAAATAACTTAATAAGATAGTTCAAATCGGGAATTTGAAGAACCTAAATTCACGCGGACGAAGTCGTGGGCATCATCTAGTTCTTCTTCTCTTTCTCTGGGCTTTTCCGCACTTAAGCATAAGTGCCCGTTGTGCGTGAGAATCATCTAGTTATTGGGTATTTCCCTTATTGTTTCTTAATTGTTGACTGTCGTGTTTTAGAATTAAAAATTATAATCCTTATTTTAGGAACGTCAAGGTGCGTGACATCAATCTATCATTTTGAGTAATATTGCTTAAGTATTGCTTTAAGCGTTTAGAACGAAAACAAAATAAGAATCGCGCCCAAAGACTAGCAAAATTCACATTTACAAATCAATTTTTCGCTTTATATTGAGACTTAATTAATGATTTACCGTCTATAGCGAGATTAACAATAACAAAATTCATAACAAAATAATAATTAAATTGGGACCTGTAGTATACTCGAATAACAACACCGTATGGTTTGTAATGAGTATACTCAACAATCGATGATGTAACATCTGCGTCTCACTCTATACACTTCACTATACACTAGTATATGATAACACTGTATACTATGATATATATATATTATAGATGTACACTACTCAGACGTCTGTATTGGACTGTGTCCGTTATAAGAATGAGCTGTCAATTGAATGACGCCCGTATTTATACACTTTGTCTTTATCGACTACCGTCCAGTATACTACATCTCTTCCTTGTTTTAATTAATTTTATTGTTGCTTACATTTTGTCTATTATGTATAATAGCTGCAACCACTATAAATGGTTCCTAATATAGTGGGTAATTAATTTCACACAACTTAAGTCCCTGCGTACGGTCCAGGACCGTTGGGACGATGGACTGATTGATTGATGTTGCTTAGCCCATAAAATATTGTTATAACAATCACAATTAAATGACAAATGCTCATGATTGATTCATGCGGCAAGAGTGATTGTCGCGATGATGTTCCGCGCACCGATCCATCACCGATCCGTAGGCTACCGCTGGCTGAGCCATCCGCACGGTCGGACTATGAACGGTACACCGGTACGGCACGTGCAATAGTAATAGCAGTAATAGTAACAAACACAATAATTGCAACTTAACCAATTAAACTAGTTGTAAACCTTGCCCACACATTTCCTCTTTTTTTTTCTTCTTTTTGGGGAAGGAACCGCAAATATGATGTAGATTTCATCACTACGTTAATAACTTCAATGTGGTGCCTCCGCAGAATCATCGATAGCGACTCTCAATCGAATAGCAATCAATTTGCGATTTCTTCACAGAAATATGGTTTAGTGAGAACGTACAAAATATGTTGATCGCTTCTTAACATTAATTAAGGTAGCTGATAAAAGGTAATTAATATATATGATATGTTATAAACCTATGAGTTTATAGTAGAAACTATTGCTAATTCCCAACTGACAAATTCTCAACTAATATTTAAATTGAAATAATTGCAAGGTTTACATTATCTTTTATTGGATTGCAATCAAAATATTAGAAATAGATATATTGATTAACGTTTTAAGCACCAATTGTAACTAATTGCAATGCAATACATATGTACATAATTAGTAAGTGCTATGATATTCGATCTTATCTTGGCTGCTAATATTTGAAAATATATTAACTACGATTGACATTATGGCACAAGTATTAGAGGTGTTGGATTGTAAATTATTATTTCAATTATTATTTCATGGCCTAATGTGAACGTCGTCGTCAACAAATATAATCAATGCAATTTACATCATTTATGGTAAATTTTCTGATCAATAGATCACTCAACAAGGAACAATAATTGTGATGTTTTCTATATAAGACAGATACGATATAAAACACTTGTCATTGCCTCAACAAAGACCAAACCCATTTCGTAAAAACTATCATTGTATGGTCATAAAAATCCATAACAAATTACCGAATAAGCTCAAAGAACCCAAGTTACCATTATTTAAAAGGGATCTTTTAAATATCCTTTGGAACATTGCTTTTTATTCGGTACAAAAGTTCCTGATTTCTTAAATAGGAAAAGGACACATTAATCAATATCTGGGCGTCGACAACAACAAAATATGTCTACACTCATTAATCCAACAACATCCAGATAATATTGTCTGTACCTTATTTTCCCAAACAAATATTTACTTTACTTTACTTTAGATAAATTCCTTATTGCCACATAAACATCAAGGTACAGAGTATATAAGTCCAAAACAAAGAATTAATTAATTAACTAAAATTATTTCACTCTTAATACTCTAATATTGAATATTATTGATTTTACATACCCGTATTACAAATAAGTAAATAAAAATTAAAGGAACTTCATTGTACTGTGAGAATGTGTATTCCAACTATAGCACAAGTCAAGATGTATAGGTGTTAAACCCAAATCAAAACAAAGGAAAACCTAAACGTACCCACAAATACGGTGACCGCCTTTCCACCTTCCACTGCTAGTCTCGTTTTACAATTAACGCAAACATTACTTTACTCATATGTGCAACTTATATACCCCATAATTAATTCATTGTATTCTGTCAGTAGTCAGTACAGTTTTCGTATGTTGGTGATTATTACTTACACTACCGCTTCTAATCCGGGTTGACGTTAACGAACGTTATGACTCACTTTTAAACTATTACATGCAAAACTTACTGCCGATATAGTTTTGATAAACTGATAATGATGGAACCACTCCATTCACTCTATTGCAAGCGTTGGCACCCGACTATCAAGCACTCACTGAAACTAAAAGTTTCAATATAACGCCGCAATATCAGACTTCACAACGGAAACAGTACCTTTTGTTATGAAAACCTCACTAAGAAAACCTGTAAATGACTACACTGATTACCACCATTATGAGAGGTGATCACTAGGTGATCAATAATATTACGCTAATGTGTATTAGTTTTGGTTTATTAATACATCTTTTAAGGACCACATATTATTTATATCAAACAGGGAAGATGTCGATGACTACCCTGTTAATGGGTTGTCAATTTAAAGAGATGGAAACCACAGTATATAACTTATCTTACCGACAGGTTATCCTTACACATTCGCCACTTACACGAACGAACATTGGTCGTTTTACTTGAATTTATTATTATTCTCCATTGTTATATTAATAATCAATATTTACTAAATACTAAACACGTACGAGTATGTTTCGTAATGTATTTGTTACTTGTGTCGTAAGGACAATGTCAAAAATACATTATATTATCCAATCAGGATAAGTTAATCCGGACTGTAATTGTATGAAATAAATTAGAATTAAATCAAGCTTAATCGCGTAGTTTGATTCAAACCTCGCTAGTGGAAAAATACATATTGTGAAAAGCAATGTTTTACGATTTATGATTCATCATTTGATACCTAGTTTTTTTTAATTTCTGTTTTATCTAGATGATCTGTGAAAGTTTAACATGGACAGGTCTCTGTGTGGAATGGGAGAATGATTGTTGATTTAAGTGTGCCAACTACAAAGTTTATAAGATAGCTAAGTAGGCAAATATTACGTTTGCTTGAATTGTACTAGGTATTACCAATTATTGTTAAATATTTTGAAAACACACATTCATCAGACTTGTTGAGGGTTATTACTACAAGCTATTGGCCTGGCCTGGTCTCACTCATAAAATGTTCGTTGACATGGATGCTAACATTTAATGGTTTTTACTTGATCTTGTATAGTAATACAGTACAAATCCAGAAATGATAACCAGGCACTACTTGTATTTACTGTCTAGTTTGTGAACATCCATTGTCAATGGTATGGCAACACATGGTGTACAGTAAAGCTTGTATAAGTTTATGATTACACCACAACACTCCCTTTACCCTATTAATATAACACTGTGGAACAAATAACAATTATTATGAAAGCTGTGACCAACTAGCTAGACTACCAAGACTCGTAGCTTTATCAGGGAAGGAGTTGCAAACAATTGACAAATTACAGAAATTTAAAAACACTAATTAGTAGTCATCAGTGATCTCTTTCTTTGTCATTTTTTTATTTTTATTATTATTATTATTATTGTTGTGCCTTTGTACTGTATTATTGTACCTTTGTACTGCACTGTTGTACCTTTGTACTGCACTATTGTACCTTTGTACTGCACTATTGTACCTTTGTACTGCACTGTTGTACCTTTGTACTGCACTATTGTACTTTACTGCTGGTCATGGGCACTTATGAGTAACTAGTACTGTATCTTTCAACATAAAACAATTTAAAATTGTTTTGAAACTACTATAAAACCATTTAAATTGTTTTTGAATATTTTTACACACAGTCACTGGCTGCAAATTATGAACGGTACCACAATTTATCATATCATATCCTTATTATAGTATTCTAGTATTCGTAAGAATAAATAACTTGTATTTTGTACTTGTAAGAAAAGTCTACAACTATCGGGAATATATAACTGGACTGGCTGATAAAGCTCAAGACAAACGTCAATCAACTTTTGCGTGAACACGCCCTCTAATAATTTATGACGATGATTATATATTTGGATAGTTTAAAATAATTATACTTGGCTTCAGAAATACATAACCATGACAACTCCTTGAAACCTAAATTTAAGAGATTGCGGAAAAATACTCGTCTTCTTTATAGTTGATTACACATATTAAAAGACGGTACTCCAGGAATTATGTTATGGAAGTTACGAATAGTTTTATATTTCAAAATAATAGTTGTGTTTATCTATTTGATCTTGATCACAAAATACCGGAATGACTAGCTATTCTGTCACCATGAATAATAATTACAGTGGATTTCGGGTATAATGACGATGAAGGGACCACTCTATTTTCGTCGTTATATCCGGAAGTCTTTACAGGCAAAGGTAAAGAGATATCTATAAACAAAAGGTCTCCACACTTGCTGACCATCTGTGTGGATGTAAACAAAATATAAGAAATGTTTGTAAAAGAAAGAAATCTTTGTGTCTTTGGCGGCCGACTCCGGTCGCAATATCTGCATGGGATTTCTAGGAATTTGTTACAAATGATTCATTGAAAACAGTCGCTACACCCGAACTCGGCGTTACATCCAAAGTCGCTATAGCCACATGATTTTTGTACTAAAGTATGCTTTAAATTCAAGAGACTTAGATTTCACGTCGCTATAGGTAAATGGTCGCTACAACCAAGGTCGTAATAAATGAAATCCACTGTACTTTCAAATCTAGATCAACTTTTCCGTCTCGCAATTTAATGACACCCGGCTTCGCAATTTAATGCTACCTAAAATTGCAATTTAATGCCACCCAACTTCGCAATTTAATGCATCGCAATTTAATGCATCGCAATTTAATGCATCGCAATTTAATGCATCGCAATTTAATGCATCGCAATTTAATGCATCGCAATTTAATGCATCGCAATTTAATGCATCGCAATTTAATGCATCGCAATTTAATGCATCGCAACTTAATGCATCGCAATTTAATGCATCGCAATTTAATGCATCGCAATTTAATGCATCGCAATTTAATGCATCGCAATTTAATGCTAGACCGCTCACAATTAAATATCAAATCACAGTCACATTTTGCTATCTCTACAAACGGCATCGGGGCCACTGGTGGCCCCGCCTTGCATTACCTACCAGTTACCTACTTTGCCTAAACCGGCACGGAGCCACCGGTGGCTCGGTCGGTCCGAGCTATTTGAAACTGTATTTTCTTATTGATAGAGTTTATATTTGTTTGAACAACTTTGGATCATAGAGAAGTTAAATGTTCTCTTTCCCAATTATGATTTTACTTGTATCACTGTAGTTTAAGCACTATCCCCACTCTATTTTTTTTTTTCAATTTCATTTAAATAAGTAATGAATAAAATTTACTCACATGGGTCCGTATCAGTACCTCGTCGCCAATGTAGTATACTCGAATAACAACACCGTATGGTTTGTAATGAGTATACTCAACAATCGATGATGTAACATCTGCGTCTCACTCTATACACTTCACTATACACTAGTATATGATAACACTGTATACTATGATATATATATATTATAGATGTACACTACTCAGACGTCTGTATTGGACTGTGTCCGTTATAAGAATGAGCTGTCAATTGAATGACGCCCGTATTTATACACTTTGTCTTTATCGACTACCGTCCAGTATACTACAGGACCTTTACGAGATCCCTTAATATTGGTAGAGATAAGTAATTCCCCTCAAGTATTTACAGGGAGCTTCTAACGTCGTAATTAAGTTATACAACTCCGCAGAATTTGCGTTTCAACTCTCGGAGCGAATTCCTTACGAACTCCCATTGTTTGCAGTCTCGGTTATCATTTTAAACTAAGTTATTGATGTGGTCTCGCCTTTAAATGAGGGCACCTACAAGCCTGACCTAGAATTCGTTCCAAAGATATAATCTACACTATAACACTATAATATTATAAAGAGGAAAGATTTGTATTTTTGTATTTTTGTATGTAACGAATAAACTCAAAAAGTACTGGACCTATTTTAATAATTCTTTTTTTATTAGAAAGCTACATTATCACTGAGTAACATAGGCTATATTTTATTTTCAAAAAAATTAGAGATCCTTCCGAAAATTGCAATATTGTGAACCAAGTCGGAAAAAATCGTCTCTTTTGAGAGCTTACGTGGCGTGCGCTGCGTAAATAGTTAAAGTTGCACGAAAACAATGTATGGGAAAATTGTTCCTCTCAAAAAGTTCTAAAAAAAAGTCTGCGACAGCATGTATCTATCTTTCAAGGTTGACTCACAATAACCATTTCTGTGATTTTCAAATTTGGTCTTTACCAATGCTTAGATACTTGCGAAGGTGTTTTTACCGACATAGTATGAATCCTTATCAAAATAAATATGTTATTCATCTCAAGTATCTAATTAAGATAAAAATTGTCCTGTACATCATTTAATTTAGATGAATATCTTATGAGATATCATAGAAATAATGTAACGTGCAAGGGAAAATGGAATATAATAATCTGAGGGCTGGCGGCTGTGGTGAGGAAGGGGCTTACACTCTTACAATGTAATATTGAAATATAAAACCTGCCCACTGCCCACTGCCCACTGGCTATAATAGGTATAGACTATTAGGATTATTAGTGCTGCCCGTGCGAAGCCGGGGCGGATCGCTAGTATTATATATCTTGTTAAAATTTACTATTCATTTAGCATTCTACAGATGACGACCGTAACTTCGACGACTGCTCTGCGTGATTGAAGGACAAACCAATAATGTACCTACAGGGGCCATACTGCCAACGC
Organism: Erebia ligea; assembly: GCA_917051295.2. Classification (NCBI taxonomy): domain Eukaryota; kingdom Metazoa; phylum Arthropoda; class Insecta; order Lepidoptera; family Nymphalidae; genus Erebia; species Erebia ligea. The sequence continues at coordinate 16,980,819 of OU785229.1, read as the reverse complement.
TTAAAGCCATAATATTGTTTAATTTTTGTTGACTTTCGTGTTTCAGAATTATAATCCTTATTTTAGGAACGTCAAGATAGGTACGTGACCTCAAACTGCCATTTTGAGTAATATTGCTTAAGTACTAAGCGTTCGTTGGCAGTATGGCCTTAGGTATTCAATTTTAAAAAAGGGGCCATTTTTGTAAAACTAAAAATTAAACAGTCAACTAATATTATACAGTGTGTTTGTCAGGGTGTCCTTCAATCACGCCGCAACAGAGCAACGCATCGACGCTATTTTTAGTTAAAGACCTGGAGATTTTCCAGTCAAATCTATCTAGAATCAAATATAATCAAATAAATATTATAAATGTGAAAGTTTGGATGGATGTATGGATGTATGGATGTATGGATGTATGGATGTTTGTTACTCAATCACGCTCCAACGGCTGAACGGATCTGGATGAAATTTGGCACAAAGATAGACTATAGTCTGGAATAGCACATAGGCTAATTTAGGTACACTGTACACTTATTGACGTCCGAAACTTATAAAACACTAGCTGATGCCCGCGACTTCGTTCGCGTGGATTGAGGTTTTTCGGTTCCCGCGGGAACTCCTTAATTTCCCGGGATAAAAAGTAGCACTAGTGCTATTCCAGACTATAATCTATCTCTGTGCCAAATTTCATCCAGATCTGTTCAGCCGTTCTGGTGTGATTGAGTAACAAACATCCAACCATCCATCCATCCATACATCCAAACTTTCGCATTTATAATAATAAGTATAGATACAAATGATTTTATAGGCCTTCGCCTAGGATTTCGCCTCATCAAAAGTCAATAGATCCGCAACCATTTTCAATAGATTCCCAGATTTAATAAAACACAAGTTTGCCCACGCGCGGCGGAGCCTTCCGAAGTTTGTATTGATAAAATAAAATAAAATAAAAATAAAAATAAAAATAGCTTTATTTTCCTTTTGCTGATTTTGTACATACTTAGCCTAATTTATTTAACTTAGAACTAAAACAACTATACTTATTTAAACAGGGTAAACATGAATTCTGCAATATTATAAGGGTAAATAGAATTTATATACTATTTTATATTTATATTATGTGTGTTTGCAAAAGGACCGCTTTCAGCGGTGAAAGCCTCCTCCAACTTTTTCCATACTATTCTGTCTCTAGCGGCTCTGTTCCATGTAGAGCCTGCTACTTTTTCAATGTCGTCGCTCCAGCGCTTCCGTGGCCTGCCTGGCCTGCGTTTCTTGTCAATGGGGTACCAGTTTGTTGTCGTCTTCGACCATCTCTCGTCTTGTGCTCTCTGAATATGACCGGCCCATTTCCATTTTAGATGGAGAACTTTCTTTGCTACATCTTTGGCCCCTGTGGTTTTCCTTATATGCTTGTTTTTTATTCTATCTTTGAGTTTGAGACCCAGGTAGCTCCTTTCAATCTTCCGTTGGCATATTTGAATTTTGTTTAGGTTGGTTCTGGTTAATGGCCATGTCTGACATGCATATGTGAGACATGGCAATAAGCAGACCTCCATCGCTTTGTTTTTTAGTTTTATAGGTAATTTACTCTTAAATATTTCTTTCATGGCCCAATACTTATTCCAGGTGTTCTTGATTCTGCGCTCTATTTGTATTGATACCCTTACTCAAATTGAACTGATTGGATTCGAGCGAAAGATAAATCTAACCCGTCTCGTGAGTAAATACTTGGTGCGATAAATTTTCGGGAACTTTAATGATGACGGTGTCCAAGCCGTTTTTGGAAACGGCGACTGCTTGGGGAGAACTCCTATGTGGAAATGAGGACAGTTAGATAGATAGATAAAACTCTTAATTGCACACACTTAATAGTAGATTAGTAGCCAAGGGCTGTAAGGCATATCAATTGCAGCCCGAGATATTTAGGCGCACGAGCACAGCGAGGGCGCCTATAGTTCGAGGGTGCAATTGATGCTTACACCCGAGCTAACTACTCTGCTTTACATCTCGATTGTGAGGTAAGTAGGTCCTTATTATCCCCAAATGGAGCTTGAAGGTGACCAATTAGCGCTCTAGGGTAATAATGTAGCTAGAAAAGCCCTAGGGCGGTAAGTAATTATTTGGGGGTAATAAGGACCTACTTACCGAATATGAGAGATGTAAAAAAACATTATTTCTTCGAGGGATAAAGTCCGGAATGAAGTGATTCGCCAAAGAACTAAAGTGACATAGCTCGGGCTGGCACGCTGAAGTGGCAGTGGGCTGGTCACGCGTGTCGGAGGACCGATGGACGTTGGAGTCGAAAGGTCCTCGACTGGAGACCGCGTCTTGGTAGACGGAGCGTAGGGCGCCCCCCAGCTAGGTGGAGCGATGATATCCGGAGGGTGGCTGGCATCGATTGGATGCGAAAAGCCGAGGAAAGAGCACGTTGTCGCTACATGAAAGAGGCCTATGTCCAACAGTATCCACTGTTGGACATAGGCACAACGGCTGATGATGATGATGAAAAAACAATAAACAAAAAGATAAAACAGAAGGGTGCAAAGGCGGTCTTATTGCTAAAGCAATCTCTTCCAGACAACCTTTGGGGAGAGTCCAATTCTGATGGTGGAGAATGAAACGCAGATGTACGTCTACACTATTTTACTTAATAGACTAAATACAGGTCACAATTATTAATCCATACTAATTCCATACTAATATTAAAAATGCGAAAGTGTGTGTCTGTTTGTCTGTGTGCTACGCTTTAACGGCCCATCTTTTCAACCGATTTTGACGAAATTTGATACTTATAGAGGTAGGTTGCATGGTGCATCACGGGGAAGGACATATAGGCATTTTATCTCTGAAAATTAAGAAGTTCCCGCGGGAATAAGAAAAATCTAAATTGTTTCATTCGCACTTTTTTTTTTAATATTTTAAATTTGTCATTAGCATCCGTAGTTACTGAAATATGCAAGTGACAGACGGACGGACAAACGGACATACTCGCGCCATAAGGGTAGGTTGTTTACCATTTTGGTAAGGAACCCTAAAAAAATTGCAACATACCTACTTCTTACTTGCTGAAAATCTGTCCCAACTAACCCGAACTTACCTTATTTAGTGATAACGGTCACGACCCTCAGCAATTAGTTACGCCACTCTGAGAGCCAAGGATATTCGCAATTAACCTTGCAATATTATTATACCGGGCAATTATAACCTGACAAGAACTTCGTATATAGAATGCCAATAAGCATTACTAATAACCATCAATAACAACGATTGTCACTACATCAAAGCAGACATAACTGAGGGCCAATTAATCTGTACACGTTGATTACCCATATAATATTGCAAGCCTAGTATTAGCTTCAAAATTAATGCACTGTGCACGTGATAAGTACACGCCCATAGACAAATTGAAGCTTTGTCTATAAAGTTTAGGGCCAGTTGAATCAAACAGAGGCGTAGCTAGCATTGGTGGTACCCGGGGCGGGTTTTGTGGTGTCGCCTCAAGAATGAATGAATGAAGAAAGAAAATTTATTTATTCTCACCATTGTGCTACACATTACAATACCTTGAGGTTAATGTAACCATGGCGCCTCCTGAGCATTAAACTCATGGTCGAGTCCTAGAGGCACCCTGACATCACTAATTGTCGTGTGTGGCACAACCTGAAAGAAGGCATCAGCTCAGCATAATGCAGAATGGCTTGCAATAAAATATTACAAGAGCATTCTGAGCTGGAGCCCTACTCCATGTGACGCCACGGCTTGGTAACTATATCTACTAATTATTACTACTTAATCAATTATTCTAGTTATACTTAAGGGATGTACAGATGAATAAAAAAAATATTATAATATATTCTATTTAAATAATGAGGCTAGTTAAAAATAAAAATAAAACCAATCAAAATATATAAATAAACAGTACATGCAAAATTAACTTATTTACAACCAGTTACTTAAATAAATAAGAAACATAATATTGTAAAATATAAAGAAAAGAAAACATATACTTAGGTTAGTCCTATCCAGCCGTTTTGCGAGGAACACTATGGGGTGTTAGTCGGTAAGAGTCCGACATAACCTTTGCATTTCCCCAGATGCAAAGGTATCCATGAGGATTTCCCCACAAAAAAAAAAGTATAGGTTAGCACTTCGTACTCATCTCTAGGGGCTACCATCAGAATTGGCCCTCCTAAACAGTTGTGATCTACTCGCATCTTGGGTCTCAGGTGTGCCACAGCCAACTGGACAGAATTCACAGATGTCACGTACGATGTAGGAAACGTAAGACACTTGGATGCGGACGTGCGGCGACCAAGGGCCATACTGCCAACTAAAGCAATACTTAAGCAATATTACTCAAAGTGACGTTAGTTTGATGTCACGTACCATGACGTTCCTTCAATAAGGATTATAATTCTAAAACACGAAAGTCAACAATAATGAAACATCAATCAAATAATATCAAATGAATATTATAAAGGCGAAAGTTGGATGGATGTATGGATGGATGTTTGTTACTCAATCACGCTCTACGCTGAACGGATCTGGATAAAATTTGGCACAGAGATAGATTATAGTCTGGAATAACACATAGGCTACTTTTTATCCCGGAAAATTAAAGAGTTCCCGCGGGAACCGAAAAACCTAGACCTAAATTCACGCAGACGAAGTCGCGGGCATTTGCTAGTGAAACAAATATGGCCTTAAGCGTTGGCAGTATGGCCCCAGGACGTGGTGTATTCTAAGATCTCTTATCCCTATCTAAAGTAGTAGATTAACTCGACCCTTGATTCTCTGATCTGTGAATACGACGAACCAAAACCACTTTTTAAAAAACATGAGTTTGAGTTTAATAAAGAACTTGTAACGATGACAATGCCTAAAGCTTCCCGCCGATGCTTAAAGTAAAATTGCCCATGTTTCAGAAGTATTTATCCTTTTTTTAGAGACGTCAAGGTAAATCATATAAATCTGACCAAATAATAAAATAGGTGGTAGTATAAGGGCTGATTCTGTAGTGCACAATCTCTAAACTAAACTAAAATTAGAGCATTACAAATATTGCTAACCCTTTCATAATACTCCCTGCGGAAAGGGGCATAACTAGATTTAAAGCTGCTATTTTAGTTTAGTTTAGAGATTGTGCACTACAGAATCAGCCCTTATACTACCACCTATTTTATTATTTGGTCAGATTTATATGATTTACCTTGACGTCTCTAAAAAAAGGATAAATACTTCTGAAACATGGGCAATTTTACTTTAAGCATCGGCGGGAAGCTTTAGGCATTGTCATCGTTACAAGTTCTTTATTAAACTCAAACTCATGTTTTTTAAAAAGTGGTTTTGGTTCGTCGTATTCACAGATCAGAGAATCAAGGGTCGAGTTAATCTACTACTTTAGATAGGGATAAGAGATCTTAGAATACACCACGTCCTGGGGCCATACTGCCAACGCTTAAGGCCATATTTGTTTCACTAGCAAATGCCCGCGACTTCGTCTGCGTGAATTTAGGTCTAGGTTTTTCGGTTCCCGCGGGAACTCTTTAATTTTCCGGGATAAAAAGTAGCCTATGTGTTATTCCAGACTATAATCTATCTCTGTGCCAAATTTTATCCAGATCCGTTCAGCGTAGAGCGTGATTGAGTAACAAACATCCATCCATACATCCATCCAACTTTCGCCTTTATAATATTCATTTGATATTATTTGATTGATGTTTCATTATTGTTGACTTTCGTGTTTTAGAATTATAATCCTTATTGAAGGAACGTCATGGTACGTGACATCAAACTAACGTCACTTTGAGTAATATTGCTTAAGTATTGCTTTAGTTGGCAGTATGGCCCTTGGTCGCCGCACGTCCGCATCCAAGTGTCTTACGTTTCCTACATCGTACGTGACATCTGTGAATTCTGTCCAGTTGGCTGTGGCACACCTGAGACCCAAGATGCGAGTAGATCACAACTGTTTAGGAGGGCCAATTCTGATGGTAGCCCCTAGAGATGAGTACGAAGTGCTAACCTATACTTTTTTTTTTGTGGGGAAATCCTCATGGATACCTTTGCATCTGGGGAAATGCAAAGGTTATGTCGGACTCTTACCGACTAACACCCCATAGTGTTCCTCGCAAAACGGCTGAATAGGACTAACCTAAGTATATGTTTTCTTTTCTTTATATTTTACAATATTATGTTTCTTATTTATTTAAGTAACTGGTTGTAAATAAGTTAATTTTGCATGTACTGTTTATTTATATATTTTGATTGGTTTTATTTTTATTTTTAACTAGCCTCATTATTTAAATAGAATATATTATAATATTTTTTTTATTCATCTGTACATCCCTTAAGTATAACTAGAATAATTGATTAAGTAGTAATAATTAGTAGATATAGTTACCAAGCCGTGGCGTCACATGGAGTAGGGCTCCAGCTCAGAATGCTCTTGTAATATTTTATTGCAAGCCATTCTGCATTATGCTGAGCTGATGCCTTCTTTCAGGTTGTGCCACACACGACAATTAGTGATGTCAGGGTGCCTCTAGGACTCGACCATGAGTTTAATGCTCAGGAGGCGCCATGGTTACATTAACCTCAAGGTATTGTAATGTGTAGCACAATGGTGAGAATAAATAAATTTTCTTTCTTCATTCATTCATTCTTGGGGCGACACCACAAAACCCGCCCCGGGTACCACCAATGCTAGCTACGCCTCTGTTTGATTCAACTGGCCCTAAACTTTATAGACAAAGCTTCAATTTGTCTATGGGCGTGTACTAATCACGTGCACAGTGCATTAATTTTGAAGCTAATACTAGGCTTGCAATATTATATGGGTAATCAACGTGTACAGATTAATTGGCCCTCAGTTATGTCTGCTTTGATGTAGTGACAATCGTTGTTATTGATGGTTATTAGTAATGCTTATTGGCATTCTATATACGAAGTTCTTGTCAGGTTATAATTGCCCGGTATAATAATATTGCAAGGTTAATTGCGAATATCCTTGGCTCTCAGAGTGGCGTAACTAATTGCTGAGGGTCGTGACCGTTATCACTAAATAAGGTAAGTTCGGGTTAGTTGGGACAGATTTTCAGCAAGTAAGAAGTATGTTGCAATTTTTTTAGGGTTCCTTACCAAAATGGTAAACAACCTACCCTTATGGCGCGAGTATGTCCGTTTGTCCGTCCGTCTGTCACTTGCATATTTCAGCAACTACGGATGCTAATGACAAATTTAAAATATTAAAAAAAAAAGTGCGAATGAAACAATTTAGATTTTTCTTATTCCCGCGGGAACTTCTTAATTTTCAGAGATAAAATGCCTATATGTCCTTCCCCGTGATGCACCATGCAACCTACCTCTATAAGTATCAAATTTCGTCAAAATCGGTTGAAAAGATGGGCCGTTAAAGCGTAGCACACAGACAAACAGACACACACTTTCGCATTTTTAATATTAGTATGGAATTAGTATGGATTAATAATTGTGACCTGTATTTAGTCTATTAAGTAAAATAGTGTAGACGTACATCTGCGTTTCATTCTCCACCATCAGGAGAATTGGACTCTCCCCAAAGGTTGTCTGGAAGAGATTGCTTTAGCAATAAGACCGCCTTTGCACCCTTCTAGACGTTAGAGAGTTAGAGACGTCAAGGTAAATCATATAAATCTGACCAAATAATAAAATAGGTGGTAGTATAAGGGCTGATTCTGTAGTGCACAATCTCTAAACTAAACTAAAATTAGAGCATTACAAATATTGCTAACCCTTTCATAATACTCCCTGCGGAAAGGGGCATAACTAGATTTAAAGCTGCTATTTTAGTTTAGTTTAGAGATTGTGTTAAACAGAATTGACCACAATGTCTCTTGTTCGCAGTATGTATATGTCCCTAAAATATAAAAGATCATTGCTATGCAACAATCTTTTATAATATAGGTAACTAGCTGATGCCCGAACTTCGTCCGCGTGGTTTAAGTTTTTTTTTATTCCCACGGGAACTTAATTTTCCGGGACAAAAAGAAGCCTATGTCACTCTCCAGATCCTAAACTATACCCATGCCAAAAATCACGTCGGTCCGTGACTCCGTTGCGGCGTGATTGAAAGACAAACCAACTAACAAACACACTTTTACATTTATAATATTAGTATGACTAGAGGTCTCTGTGGTCGAGCTAACTTATATGTTACACTAGCTCATGGAAAATCGACCTAACTTAAAATGTTACACTAATGCTTCGAATGTTATGGAAAAGTTCCAAGTTGAGTTAATTGTGAAACAATAGTGAAACCAGAACCACGGAGCCGCGTTAAACAATTTAACAACAAGTTTAAAGTCCAGTTACCGAAGAAACTATTGCCTCTATACGGAGGTAACGCCGCTAGCGAAGTTCAACTTCTAGGTCCCTCAGTGACCACAAAACCGTACTTTATTCCTTTACAAACAAGCGAAATAACGAAGTTAGAAACTTTTAGTCAACTTGATAAGAACGCGATTTTAAAAACATTGTATTTAGGATGCTAGTTTGTTGTCCAGAGCTGGCAGTTTTGACGACCTCCGTGGCGCAGTGTGTAGCGCTGTTGTCTTAACGTGCGGAGGTCCCGGGTTCGATCCCCGGCAGGGTCAATTTGGGAATTTATAATTTCTGAATTTTCCCTGGTCTAGCCTGGTGGGAGACTTCGGCCGTGGCTAGCTACCACCCTACAGGCAAAGACGTGCCGCCAAGCGATTTAGCGTTCCGGTACGATGCCGTGTAGAAACCGAATAGGGGTATGGGTTTAATATAACTGCCATGCCTCTTACAGGTTAGCCCGCTACCATCTTAGACTGCATCATCACTTGACATCATGTGATATCGCAGTCAAGGGCTAACTTGTACTGGATAACAAAATAGTATATTTCATTACAAGTGTGGAAAGGCTGTTATTGCAAAGAGTTCCGACAAATGTCTACCCGAGCCGAGGCGCAGCCGAAAGCGAGGGTTGACAGTCGGAACAAGTTGCAATGACGGTTCCGCACGTGTACTGAACGACTATTTTTAATGCAGTTGCGAAAAAATGAAGCAATTTAATAAAATAATAAAAACACAATAAACTCAACTAACTTAATTATATTAATTTATTATAATTTATTTCATAAAAAAGTTATAATTCACAATTACATTGAAATTGGTACAGTTTTTTATACTAACTGGGGAAGTTTTAGGTTGCATATAACTATTATTAATTTCGTATGATTGTTCATGTATATTTGTCATACAATGGCGTTTGCTAGTTGATGGAGTTGGATCTGATGAATTATCATTATCAACGAAGGTAGAAGGACGAACGTTCTCTGCAACATGTGAAGGAGACGGACTGGACCTTAAATTAATGGAGTGGATTGGAGAGTTCGGAGAAGTATGCCAACATAACATTTTCTGAAAAACTATTTGCTTTTTTCTCTTCTCTCAGTAAATTAACTCAAACTCTCAAATAAATTCTCAATAAATTCGTCGTATGTAGATATGTAGCGACTTTTTAACTTTTCCGGTAAAATGTTCTCCGAAGCATTTTGTGCAATTATACTGAGTTCCGGTGGTGCTCATTTTGTGCAACAAACAACTAAAATCGCAAAGAAAATTTCTGAAAAATGGCGCCAACCGTAGAATTTAAGCAGAGTTTTTTTTTTCTTCACCCATTCTGGTAGGCAAAGGGAACTATGCCCATACAGCCAAGTCTTCAGTAGAATTTTTTTATTGATATGAAATGAAAATGAAATTTAATGAGATGAAATGAAATGAAACCTAACCAAACTCATTCAATCAAATCATTAAATCTGATATTGAAACAAATTAGTAGCTTCTTTTCAGAAATATACGTACTCGTATTTGCCACTGCATGAATCATAAAAACTTCTATGATTTTTTTTAGTAAAAACTTCATGGTTGGTTTTTCTTTTTAATAGACATTATTTTGACAGTTGGGAAAGAGAACGCACGAGTTCGGGAAAGGTAAAAAAAAAGCACGAGTATGTAATAGCCCACATCCCGAACGCTATACGTCCCTGCAATACGCCACTTTTTGAGCAACTGTATTAAAAAAGTATGTACCTACTTAACAGGTAAGTATAGAAATATGTTGCCGAATACTAACAAACTCTTAACTTCTGTAGGTACGTAATTCTATTTTTGAAGTGAAAACTTCTTTAGCCGCGTTGAGAGCTTTTTGGTAGGGGGTAAACTTGTGGATTCGCGTCACCGACACCGAAATGCTCCGCGTCACCGACATGATCGCGTTGTTACGAAGACAAAAGGTTTTAAATATAAATATACTACATTCGTAATTAAACTTTAATACCTTAGCTTTAAAGTTTATATTTTATTTTTTATCTTTTTTAATTATATTAAATATTCGTTAATTCTATATTTTTCTTTGGTTTAACACTTTCCAAAAAAAAGGTTGTTTTTTTGGTCTAACACTCAAAAAAAATTAAAGTTTCTGATGATGTACACTCTTAAACTTAGTTAAAAGTTTTTAGTTTTTTCATCCACGGGTTTTAGGTATTTTAGTAGGCAGTAGTCGATTAATGACCTGTCCGACATTCACACGCATTGTTTAGACTTTTTTTAATTTTATTAGAAGTCGTAGAGCGAAAATGTTCAGTGTTAGGTATGTACAGAAGCCACCCTTCAGAAGTAATTAGTATTTTCAATCAACCCTGTATACACACATAGCTTAACTTTGACAAAACAATCCCCTACCAATAGTTTTCTAGTTTAGTCACGGAATCCGGACTCCAGAAAACTTCTTATTCTTGTTAGTACAAAACTTAATCCAGTGCAATATGCGGTCAGCTTGCTCGTATATACCTACCACGAGCAAGACTGGACCGCGAACTAAGATATTTAGTAAAATAAATTGAATAAAGTTACCTGACAACTGTTGTATCCATCAAATAAATATTATAAATGCGAAAGTTTGGATGGATGTATGGATGTATGGATGTATGGATGTATGGATGTGTGGATGTATGGATGTATGGATGTTTGTTACTCAATCACGCTGCAATGGCTGAACGGATCTGGATAAAATTTGGCACAGAGATAGATTATAGTCTGGAATAACACGTAGGCTACTTATTATCCCGGAAAATTAAAGAGTTCCCGCGGGAACCGAAAAACCTCAATCCACGCGGACGAAGTCGCGGGCATCAGCTAGTACTTTCTATATTATTATCTGGGGCTTTTTTGACAACCTCCGTGGCGCAGTGTTGAGCGCTGTTGCATTAACGTGCGGAGGTCCCGGGTTCGATCCCCGGTAGGGTCAATTTGGGAAATTTTTCATTTCTGAATTTTCCCTGGTCTGGCCTGGTGGGAGGCTTCGGCCGTGGCTAGTATTATTCAAATAAAAAGCTTCCAAAAGTTACAAGCTATATGGTAGGACCCGTTAACAAAGCAATGCAAAATCTTCGGGTGACAATTTCACAAAGCAAAATATTCTACTCCCATGATTACCATAAGCGTATTTCCAGGGAAATAGGCTTGAAATACTGACGCGGGAAACTTGAACATAACAAAGGAAAATCACACAAAAAGTGAACCGTAAGGAAATTTAGTATTCAAATGGTAAAGGAATCTCAACTTTATAAGGCTAAGAATAGAACTGGAATTGTGGTAGGTCGTTATAATGTCAAGCTAACTTTGGCTTTACGATCCCGCGACGTCTCGTCACAATTTTAACTTTTCTACGCTTACGCTTCTCTATGAAGTAGCCCACAACAAATATAATGGGAATCAAAGAGTTAATAAACAAGAATACAATACTTACAAATAGGAAAAGTAGGACCTATCCATAGAATCAGACACAGTTTACTACAAAGAGAATATATTACCAAATTACGTTTTTGTTTACTAGCTTATTAGATTATACCACAGAATAGGTAATTGTGTACCCCTGACTTCATTAGGTGCAAGTTTACAAATGCTTCTTTTTGGCGTCAAAATATGTACTTCGGATTGTAGAAATTCAGACCTACATTGCGGTGCGTGGAGCATTGGCTTGCAGAAGGGCTGGCCTGGCCTGTACCCTTACTCTGAGATTGATCGAATTTAAAATACGGTCTCACTAAGTGAGGTGAATCACATTTGAGTCAAACTAAAATGGACCCAAAACCTCTTGATTTAAAGCCACAAATTCAGTGCAACCGATTCAAATTTCGAAACGTATCGTTTGGAGGGCTAGCTGTGAATGCATACACGAAATTGAGCTCTAAATTAATAAGGTTAAGATTCATTTTAGTTTGATGCATATGTAATTCACCTCACTTAGTGAGACCGTATTTTAAATTCGATCAATCTCAGAGTAAGGGTACTGGATATACAGCGAGTGAATTTAAATTCGCTCGATTCGGCGATCCAATCATAAGAAAGTTACAGACGCAGCTTAGCTCTATATCTACCTCTTAACCTTTTACGGCGTAGAGGTTGCGATGCGAGACTTGGCATTTTTAACATTTATTTATTTGCCTGCCTATACCTGCTTGCCTGCATGTAATCTTTTGATGGTGTTTTATGTTACTTATCTATCTATACTCATATCAGAACCAAATAACCTCAATCCACGCGGATAAAGTCGTGGTTATCAGCTAGTTTAATGTATATAGAGTGCGTATAACAACTAAACAACGCGACGTTCCAAGTGAGCATCAGGTAACAAACTTTACACGCAAATCGCGATCAATGCTTCTCCAATTTCACGCTGTATTTACTCTCGCTGAACAGATGTGCTTCGCTTGAATAGAATAGAATAATCTTTATTTATAGAGAAAGATCTTTAGATAAAGAACGATACAGAGTCGAGTTTAGAGTAATTTGGGCAAACGGTTGCCTGAAACCTCTCTGGCACATTGGTGGCTTAAAATGGGCGATCCTGGATTATAATTCCAGGCAGGAGTAAATAAATGGTAGGATCCCCGATCAGAAAGGTTTCTGATTTAAGTGTTATTTTTAATTTTTAGGGTAAATAGCATAGATTCCATAGTCCAGGCTCAGTTTCTGTAGGTAGGTAGGATGGTTGTTATTATTAAATGGTTATTATTGATGGTTGTTGTTATTGTGAAACAAAATATTCATCTCCATAGGCAAAGAGGGGATACACACAATCGACTTACTAGAAACCGGCATAAACTAGTAATGCCGCAAGGTCGTCTACGTAAGGTGCAGAAATCCTTTGTGGGGTCGAGTATTACCTTTTATAATATGGTTCCAAAAGAACTATTGGACTTGCCGCTACACAAATTTAAAAAAACCGTAAAAGAACACTTGTTGAGTCGGGGCTATTTTACAATTGACGAATTTCTTAATGACAAAGTTGTATGGAAGCAACCGACTCTGGGTCAAGCTCCCCACAGGACAGTATAATAACATACTTACAATATTGTATTTAATTTACATACTTATTACACTAAGCTACGTAATGTAAATTATATTATTGACTATTGTATGAAAAAAAAAAAAAGAGCAACTGCTGAGTTTCTTGCCGGCTCTTCTCAGCAGAATCTGCTTTCCGAACCGGTGGTAGAGTCAAAACATGACGTAACATAAGAGACACCTGTATGTCCTACATGTTTTTTAAATAAATGAATTAAATGAATTAAATTAGTATGAGACCTGCCCCCCAATCATGTAAGAATGGCCGATCAAAACGTTAAAGATCGTCGTTAAAGTAAAATAAACCATAACTGCATTGAATTAGAGCTCAATTTCGTGTATCCATTCTCATACGTTAGAGTATCGTACATACCTAAACGTATAAGAATGGGTACACGAAATTGAGCTCTTTGACGACGATCTTTAACGTTTGATCGGCCATTATTACATGATCGGGGGGCTGCCCCCCGATTGTGTAAGGAAATCGTAATCGTAATCGTTTGTCAAACGTATAATTCGACCTGTTTAAGGAGTTCCTAATATATGCCTGCACGTCAAAAAGCATGTATGAACTCCTTAAACAGTTCGAGTAATACGTTTCAAGCTGTCAAATGTACTTATACGATTTGTAGACAATTGGGCCTCTGGTCCTTAATTTTTTATTCTACTTATCTACTACATACCTACCTAGATTACCTACAGTGGTAGCATTTTGAGCACTAGCCTGTAAGCACTAACTATTTATGAACTCATTATGCGCGCCGTGTAAGTACTTACTAAATTAATATTTAAGGCTAGACTCAGTACGTCTACATCTGAATTAGGATCCGGAATACTGAATTACCTCCAACGTCCCTCTTGGGTAACTCAGTGTGTTATTGGATTATAATTGTAAATTATAATAAATAATGTGCAGTTGTGAATCTCGCCTAATTTTTTGTAAGAAAAATAGGTAGGTATTTAAGCATTTTTTAAATTACGAGTAGATTAAAATTTATATGATCCGATTGACTTTTGCCTCGTTGGTCTAGTGGTTGGCATGTTCGACGAGGTCCCGGGTTCGAGTCCCGGGTCGGGCCATACCTAATTGAGTATTCGGTTTTTCTGTATAGAAATTCTCAGTACTAGCAGGCCTGGCTCACTTGTCACGTGACCTGAGATATTTAACTACTGCTGCGTGGACGCTCGACGGCACTCGTATCAGTCGAGTGTTGCGCGCGGACCGTAGTTATACGTTTGACTTTTACTCAAGTTCTCGTTATGGATAAACAAAGAAAGATCAGTAAACGATATCGTATCACATTAGGTCGTTTAAACTCTAATTATTAAGACCTAACTTATCGCTCCTTGCACTTCCTAAGGACCCTGAAAGGTAAGTTTGTATTATTTGCCTATCTAGGTACATAGTACATACGTACCTACTTAGAGTTCTAAACAAAACTAATATTAATACATAATGTGGGTAGTTTTATATTTATATCCACAAAAGATACAGTTTTAAACAAAAGTAAATATAAACCATAGGTAGTATCCAATATTATAGTGATAGCCTAATGGGTAGACTTCAGCCTCCAAGTCTGGGGTTCGATCCTGGGAACGCACCTCCAACTTAATTAATTAAAATAATATATCATTTACGGTGAACAAAAATCGTGTGTAAAGCTGAAAACATGCCTGAAGTTCTATAATCATTATAAAAAACTCTAATATGTCTGCCAACAAGAAATTGGCCAGTGTCGAGGAATAAATGGCTTAAACCCTTCTCATTATGAGAAGAGCCTCGTAAGTCGTGCTTAGTAGTGGGACTAGTGGGCCGCCGATGAGTCGATGATGATTAATCCATAATGTGGGTATATTATTTTGTCTCGTAAACTCTGGCATGGGCCCCCTTCCACCCCATATAAGTGTAAAATATTCATTGATATTTCACTACTTGTGGAATATATAACGACTTTTTTTTATCCACTACAAGTTAGCCCTTGACTGCAATCTCACCTGATGGTAAGTGATGATGCAGTCTAAGATGGTAGCGGGCTAACCAGTCAGGGGCATGGCAGCATGTTAAACCCATCACCCTATTTGGTTTCTACAAAATCTATGAATAATAATAATATATCTTTTATCTATTTTTAAAGTAATTGTCGTCATCATTGCAACCGATTACCGACCCATAGTAATTATACCGATAGTAAGAATTTAGAAGTAGTCAACCCTAAGGCTACACGCGCCCCGTCTGAAGGGATAAGAGTTACGCGATAGAAAGAGATATATAGAGGTAGGTATTTAATTATTTTCACTCGCAGTGCTGTGCGAGCTGAATTGCACTTTATTACGACGTAACCTGAGTCGCTGATGGTTAAAAGGTCTTCGCGGAGTAACTCTTCTGTTACTACTATTACCTATTCTGTGGTACTAGCCCGGAGTTAGGAAGTTGGCGGCGTTTCACCCCTGTGCCTCGGAGAGCACGTTAAGCCGTCGCGTCGGTCCCGGTTATTATCACTAACATGATAATAGTCGTGAAAGCCCGCCAACCCGCATTGGAGCAGCGTGGTGGGTCTAAGCTCTAATTCCCTCTCTCGTATGAGAGTGGAGGCCTGTGCCCAGCAGTGGGACGTTAATGGTTGTAGTGGTTTAAAGATGTTAAATGTTTTCAGAGACAAGCCCTTTGTGAACCTCAGCGCGGTACACTGAGAAAAATTTCCTTGTTTACCTTCCGATTTTTACCTTCTAAAACCGATTCCTTCCAAAATTGGGTCTTTTCCTTCCACCGATTACCTTCTGAATCGGGGAACTGCCAAATTCCTACCGATATTTGGAAGGTAATGAATTTTATCCGTCTAATACGGAAGAACATAAAGGAAGGAAATTTGTTGGAAGGAATTAACCAAGAAGGAATTTCCTTCCAGCTAAATATTCCTACTAAATAAGGATGCATTATAATAATTCCTCCCAAATTTATCCTTCCAAATTAGATGTTAATGTCCTTCTGAATTCAAATCCAAAGTTGTCGGAAGGAAAACGCAGCTAACCTTCTGATATTGAAGGATATTTACCCTCTTATTAATTTATTTCCCACTAGTTAGTGGGAAATAAATTGACATTACTATTCCATTAAAAAATAAAGGATTAGAAAGGCTCGCTGGAAGGAACTACCATCCAAATTAGATGGATCACACTTGGAGGGAATAACACAAGGAGTATCCTTCTAAATTAGATGATAATATCCTTCTAAATCAATTATAATTTTTCGGTAGGTATAGTGTCGGAAGGAAAACGCATATTTACCCTCCGAAATTGAAGGATATTTACCCTCTTATTTAGTAGGAAATGAAGTGACATTACTATTCCATCAAAAACGAAGGGATTAGAAAGGCTCGCTGGAAGGAATTACCATCCAAATTAGATGGATCACATATTATGGAGAAAATAACACAAGGAACATCTTTCCAAATCAGATGATAATATCTCTCCAAACAAATTGGAATATTTCGGTATCGGAAGGAAAACGAATAAGTTTTATTAAATAGAAATTGTAACACCGAATGTAGTACCCGACCCGACCACTAGATGTCGCTACGCGTATATTGGTTCGCGGTATAGGGTGGCGCCGGTCAAACACATATATTATATCGCCAAGTCCGCTTGTATCGGTACCTGCATCGTGGCAAATGGTGCTTCCACCTAGTTGGGACATTCATTGAAAGCGCATAGCAGAGCATAAATCATAGGTGGTATACGGACCCCTGCTTCCACCCTTGCTGGGTCAGGGCGTTTTGAAAGCCTATAATTTTGCAAAAGCCCGCTCCGTATTCGCCTTCGCCTTAGGTAGGTAATATTATGTCTTTACCTTCTAGGTTTGAAGGTTATTATTTATATTTACCGAACAAATATGACCAAGTATGTATTTACCGTCATTTATTTTCCTTCCAAAAATTACCTTCCCTTTTGACTCAGTAGGAATTTCCGACCGAAATTTGGAAGGTACGTATTACCCACCAAAATAGAAGGCAGACATTGTTTGGAAGGAAATTTTGGACGGTAATAATATCCTTCCAAGTTGAAAGGTAAATTTCCTACTGAGTCAAAAGGGACGGTAATACCTTCCGTATTTCGGAAGGTCTTTTTTCTCAGTGTACCTCTAGTGTTAGGAAGTCGTCAATATTGGTAAGTAAGGCGTACCCCCATATCTACCTTGTTTGGTCAACCCCCTAGCGCAGTGGTGAGCGCTACGATCAGAGTGGGAGGTTCCGGGTTTGATCCCTGGCAGGGTCAGTTTGGTAATTTATGATTTTTTTTTTCCAGCAAACCATAAATTCAGCCTATCACAACAATAAAGATTGTATCAATGATTGATGCAGGTTTACATATAGGGCCACTGATTTACATATAGGGTAATGTTTATGTAAATCAGTGTCAATTGTAATGTAAGGTAGGTTACACTGGAAGGTGTGTAATTGTCTTCGCGAACCATCTTGATTGCAATTAGACGCGCGCTGGCGTTGATTACAATCGTTGATTAACATTGAACTCCAAACACGTGCCGCTTTCGGCTCGTTGACGATCTCGCGTTAGCACCTTTATTACAATGATCTTACACTGAGAACTTCCTGACGCTACTTCAGACTTTACTTAGAGTTAAAAAGAGATGGACTTATGCGAGTAACATAAATCTATCTCGTTTTAACAATGTCTTAAGTCTAAGCAAAGTCAAAGTTCACTCTATAGATCTCACATGAGAGACCTTCAGACTTTACTTAGAGTTAAAAAGAGATGGACTTATGCGAGTAACATAAATCTATCTCGTTTTAACAATGTCTTAAGTCTAAGCAAAGTCAAAGTTCACTCTATAGATCTCACATGAGAGACCTTCAGACTTTACTTAGAGTTAAAAAGAGATGGACTGCGAGTAACATAAATCTATCTCGTTTTAACAATGTCTTAAGTCTAAGCAAAGTCAAAGTTCTCTCTATAGATCTCACATGAGAGACCTTCAGACTTTACTTAGAGTTAAAAAGAGATGGACTTATGCGAGTAACATAAATCTATCTCGTTTTAACAATGTCTTAAGTCTAAGCAAAGTCAAAGTTCACTCTATAGATCTCACATGAGAGACCTTCAGACTTTACTTAGAGTTAAAAAGAGATGGACTTATGCGAGTAACATAAATCTATCTCGTTTTAACAATGTCTTAAGTCTAAGCAAAGTCAAAGTTCACTCTATAGATCTCACATGAGAGACCTTCAGACTTTACTTAGAGTTAAAAAGAGATGGACTTATGCGAGTAACATAAATCTATCTCGTTTTAACAATGTCTTAAGTCTAAGCAAAGTCAAAGTTCGATCTCACATGAGAGAAACTTCCTGACGCTACTTCTTGGTGTTCGCTTGTACTATTACATATTCTGGGGCCATACTGTCAACGCTAAAAGCCATATTGTTACATTAGTGTTGACTATCGTATTTTAGAATTATAATTCTTTTATCTTCTCATCTATGAATATACTCATCATACTAATATTATAAATGCGAAAGTGTGTTTGTTTGTTGGTTTATTGGTTTGCTGGGTTGTCCTTCAATCACGCCGCAACGGAGCAACGGATCGACGTGATTTTTGGCATGGGTATAGTTAAAGACCTGGAGAGTGACATAGGCTACTTTTTATCCCGGAAAATTAAGGAGTTCCCGCGGGAATCAAAAAAACTTAGACCACGCGTACGAAGTCGCGGGCATCAGCTAGTAAATTATAAATGTGACAGTTTGGATGGATGGATGTATGGATGTTTGTTACTCAATCACGCTTGAATGGCTGAACGGATTTGGACGAAATTTGGCACAGAGATAGATTATAGTCTGGAATACCTAATAAATAGGCTACTTTTTATCCCGGAAAATTAAAGAGTCCCCGCGGGAATCAAAAATTCTCAAATCACGTGGACGAAGCCGCGGACATCAGCTAGTTTATTTATAATTTTTAATATTTAATTAAAATTTTAGGAACGTCAAGCCGATACGTGACACTGACATCGCACTGTTATTTAGAGTAATATTGCTTTAGTATTGCTCTAGGCGTTGGTTGTATGGCCCCTGTGTTTTCGCTACAAGTTAGCCTTTGGCTGCGATCTCACCTGGTGGTAAGTGTAGTCTTAGCGGGGTTTAGACTAGCAAGAACTTCTCGCAAGTTATTCCACAAGTACTTGCAGAACCGTTAACACTGATCAATATTTCTAGCATAAGTTGCTTCTGCAAGTTTTGTTGCTAATCCAAACATCTCGCTTAACATAGAGGTAAACCGCTTAGAGGTATAGCAGTTATATGAAATAGCGGTCTCCACTAGGGCTTGCAGTATCGATACCATTCCAAGAACCGGGAATTTTTTGTCCGATACTTTCATGGAACCGGGAATTCCCGAGACTTTCGATACTTTCGATACTGCCATATAAAATTAAGAAAACAGGAATAGGAAAGGGCATAAAATGTGAATAAAAACCTTACTACTCAAAACTAGTTTTTAATTTCTAACTTAAATAAATCGCAATAAGTAGACTCTCCACTCATGGTACCGGGACGCAAAATCGCTTGGCAGCTCGTCTTTGCCGGTAGGATGGTAACTATTAGCCACGGCCGAAACCTCACACTAGACCAGACTGGAGAAAATCAGTTTTAAATTTTCAAATTAACCCTTCCAGGGAACAAGTCGTCAAACTTCTGATTTTCTTGTTCCTGAAGCGATTTCTTTTACAAGTAAAGGTGAAAGAAAGAAAGAAAGAATTTGAAAGAACCTTTACCTACCAAATCGGAAAAAACTTTAGAAATATATTTTTTAGGGTTCCGTGCCAAAACGGTAAGAAAGAATAAACTAAGAAAGAAAGAAAATTTATTTATTTAATTAATTATCGTGCAACTATGTACGTCCGTTCATCTATCTGTCTGTCTATCACACTTGCATCATACTAATATTATAAATGCGAAAGTGTGTTTGTTTGTTGGTTTGTCCTGCAATCACGCCGCAACGGAGCAACGGATCGACGTGATTTTTGGCATGGGTATATTTGAGGACCTGGAGAGTGACATAGGCTACTTTCCCGGAAAATTAAGGAGTTCCCGCAGGAATCAAAAAAACTTAAACCATGCGGACGAAGTCGCGGGCATCAGCTAGTATTTCAATAACTAAGTATTCAATACTCATGCTATTCGGAACGAAGAAGATAATCGTAAATTTTGCCCGCAAAATTAAATACGGCGTGATATCGAAAATCTGAAATCTATTTCACACACACCCGCCGAAGTTGGCGGCTTCTGGCCCAGTTCAGGTGTCGCAAACGGCCGTCATCCGCCGGATACGGGCCCTATCAAATTATTATTACGTCGTTAGGGATCGGGATGGCTTCGGCATCAAATATGGGGCTTAGCGGAGCTTAGCTTACAGGTTAATGACGGATATATGCGAGCCGATAGATGAAATGTTTATGGTAGATACTTAGTTTGTTGTAGGGTAGAAAATTCAATTTATAATCTGTTCCAAAAGAGATAGGTAAGCTATATTTTCAAGTTCTTTAACGTCTGATCAATAAATATAAATAAATAAAATTAATTTTGGGATATAATTGGGATAACACATTAACAAAGAACAATAATAGGTAGGTACTGTTTTCATAATCCCAAAATACTGAAGTGTAATTAGTGAAAGACTACAAACAACTCTATGGTGAAACAATTATTAAATATCCATTATTTGGCTTAAAAATATACGCTTTTTGAACCTGCGTGCAGCTGACACGTCTTAGGGATTATGAAATATTATATACATAGTTCCTTTACCGAATTCCAAAATGGTGGAAGGTCTCAAATCGGCGCGTATTTTTTAATACATAGTAGACATTACCTGATAAATTAATCAATGCTGTAGAGAATTCTCATCTCTGGCGTGCAGGTCATAGAGCCTTAAAAACACCGCTTACCCTAGTTGTAATAACTTCTTTTTTTTTATCCACTACAAGTTAGCCCTTGACTGCGATCTCACCTGATGGTAAGTGAGTATGCAGTCTAAGATGGTAGCGGGCTAACCTGTTAGGAGCATGGCAGTTATATTAAACCCATACCCCTATTCGGTTTTTACACGGCATCGTACCGGAACGCTAAATCGCTTGGCGGCACGTCTTTGCCGGTAGGGTGGTAACTAGCCACGGCCGAAGCCTCCCACCAGACCAGATCAGGGAAAATTTAGAAATTGTAAATTTCCAAATTTACCCTGCCGGGGATTGAACCTGGCACCTCCGCACGTTAAGACAACAGCGCTACACACTGCGCCATGGAGGTCGTCCAATTCAACTGATACTCATTAAGGTACTCATAAAACAGCCCCCCTATTACGTAAGAATTGTTCATCAAACGTTTAAGATTTTTGTCAAAGTAAAATAAACCATAATTGCATTGAATTAGAGCTCAATCTCGTCTGCCCATTCTTATACGTTTAGGTATGAACGATACTCGAACGTATAAGAATGGATACACGAAATTGAGCTCTAATTTAATGCCGTTATAGTTTATAAACTTTGACGACGAACTTTAACGTTTTGATCGGACATTCTTACATGATTGGTACCCTGGCTTACAATCCTTAATTCTTGATAAGATCCATGGTACCCTTACCCATTTTAGTACCACTATCGTTCTAAAACAAATACCACCATTGAAATCGAACTATCGGAATGAATACATTACCGCTAAATAGCCTAAGAGCTTAGGTCGAAAACACATTACGGACTTATTTTTTTGTCATATGTCCGCGCTTAGGCTTTTATGGACTAGCGCGACAGGCAAACGTTTCCTCTTTGACGTGGACTGTATCACTATCCGGTTCCCAGTGTGTTTTCGCTTAAAATTAATGGATATGATGCCCGCGAATTCGTCCGCGCGGAGATTGTTAGTTTTCCGGGACAGAAAGTAGCCTATGTCCTTTCCCGCTATACAATCTATCTTTGTAACAAATTTCATCAAAATCGTTGAACAGATAGGCCGTGAAAGCGCAGCAGACAGACAGACAGATTATATGTAGGTTTTCCGCCTCAAGTATCGTCAAGTATTAAGTTTTCTGTGGTATCATTTCATTTGTCTGCATCCCGTGCAAGGCATATACTTACTACTTTAAATGCCGAAAATCTAAGGGTTTTAAAGAGCCTATAATCAGGCGGACGAAGTCGCGGCTGTCATTTTCAGCGGAAGTTTTTCAAAGAAATAGGTTGTTAAAACCAGCAAGTGATGAAAGTATGTCTCTCTCATCGAGAGTCACTTAATATTGGTTTCGTTTGCCGTGGAAACCCTGGGGCCGTGGCAAAACTCTTTGTGGCAAAAGTTTCTTACAGGACATTTTTTCCCGTAAATTTCCTCATCTGAGAGAGTGCTGGCTCATTTTCTGCGCAAAGGATCAGCCTGGCTGTCTTGCTCGGAGATGCAGCCAGAATTCTTGCCACCTTGTAAAAAAGATGTACGTTACATTTTGTAGCGCTTACATAACACTCGGATTAAATCGTTCACCAACTAGATCATAATGAATTGAAAACGCTAGATCGCCCTAAAACTTCGATGAAACTTCATAATATTAAGTAATCATATCCAATTTCACGATCGGGTCCAATTTGCATTTTATCCGTTCCATCATCCCGCGGCGAAATGCTAATGAGGTAATAGCGAATATTATTACTACCCAACGTGGTTCCTGATGAATAATTGTCGAGTTTATTATTCATAGATACAACATTACGCTTAGTATAAGTTTTAATTTGATTGATCGTGTAAGCATTCGATGACATTGGTGTTAAAGTAAAATCAGCCCAAAAGCCCTTGATTTAAAGTCACAAATTCAGTACAACCGTTGGAACAGTACAGTTTGGAAACGTATCGTTTTGAGCGCTGGCTATGAATGCATGTACGAAATTGAGCCATAAGAGAATGATTTTAATTACGAAATTAAGCTCTAATAAAATGCTTTTAAGGTTTATTTTACTTTGACGGTAATGTAATCGAATTCTTATACGATCAATCGAATTGAAATTTAGACTAAGTGTACAGTAATTGATTCTATTAACTGCTAATTGCTTTCTACATGCCGTCTTACCGGAACGATATATCTCTTGGCGTCACATTTTTGCCCGTAACCACCACAGGCGTTAAATTTACCACTGCCGCGGGACTTCTTCGTGACACAGACTATAGGTAGGTAAATTAACATACCACCACCACCACCACTACAGCTCATTATCGTCCCACAGCTGGGCACAGGCCTCCACTCTGATAGGAGAGAGGGAATTAGAGCTTAGACCAACCACGCTGCTCCAATGCGGGTTGGCGGGCTTTAACGACTATTGCCATATTAGTGATTAATTTTTTACCGTAAGTTTGTATACCAAGTTTCATGGATATAACTTGAGAAATAACGGACTTTCATACAAACTTTTAACCCCTATTTCACCCCCTTAGGGGTGGAATTTTGAAAAATCCTTCCTTAGTGAGCGCTTACGTCACAAAAGGAACCTACTGTCATGCTAGCCCCAGCGGTTTAAGCTGTGTGTTGATATATAAGTCAGTCAGTCAGGACTTTGAATTTTATATATATAGATAACTGATAATACCCGGGACCGACGGCTTAACGTGCTTACGTATAACACAATTAACTTACACAGTACCATAACTCACATAATCCGTAGTATTTATCGGTAATGGTGAGGAAATAAAGTGGAAATTTGACGAGCAACGTAATGGCGCGGGGTAACGAACCGAGACGTCAGGCGTTTTGAATCCATCGCATTTTCTGTGTTGAGCGCGATATTGGACGTGGCATATTCCCTATTTAATTATTTAAATGGCAATTCGGGTGTACTATGATATTTATTGTATCTGAATTTATTAACCACCTACTGTTTCTTATATCGAGGAACGAGTGACGAATATACTAGCTGATGCCCGCGACTTCATCTGTGTGGATTGAGGTCTTTTTGGTTCCCGCGGGAACTCTTCAAGTTTCCGTGATAAAAAGTAGCCTATGTGTTATCCCAGACTATAATCTATCTCTGTGCCAAATTTTATCCAGATCCGTTCAGCTGTTCTGGCGTAATCCATACTAATATTATAAATGCGAAAGTGTGTCTGTCTGTCTGTCTATCTGTCTGTCTGTCTGTCTGTCTGCTACGCTTTCCCAGCCCATCTTTTCAACCGATTTTGCTGAAATTTGGTATAGAGGCAGGTTATATCCCGGGAAGGAAAATAGGCTACTTTATATCCCGGAAAATTAAGGAGTTCCCGCGGGAATCAAAAAACCTTAATCCACGCGGACGAAGTCGCGGGCATCATCTAGTTGAGTAATAAAGATCCATCCATCCATACATCCATCCAAACTTTCGCATTTATAATATTTATTTGATTTGATGGTTACTTATTTTATTTACTTGGATATCCATAGTAATGGAAATCATTATCTATACAATATAATATTATAAATGCGAAAGTATGTCTGTCTGCTACGCTTTCACAGCCCATCTGTTCAACCGCTTTTGATGAAATTTGGCACAGGGATAGGTTATATCCCGGGGAAAGACATAGGCTAAATTTTATCCCGGAAAATTATGGAAAACTCTAGTCAAGCAGGTTTCCTCGCGATGCTTTCTTCTCAGTTATATAACTGATATTTTATTTCTTGGCTCTTAATAAATTTTAAGTCCCTACCACGTCCAATATTTATTACATCAGTAATCTAAGATGACTTTTCGTTAGACTCACAGCGCCCCGGCTGCCGGTGTCTAAGCGTCCGTGAAATGTAAGCTTTCATTCAATCTTCGTTGATAAATTTTATAAGTCTAATAGTCTCTTGTTAAGATTAATACCTACCATTACAGCCCATTAACGTCCCACTGCTGGGCACAGGCCTTCACTCCCGCGGAGAGGAGGCCCAGTGTAACGTACTGAGGTCCCGTGTCCGATCCCCGGCAGGGTTTGGAAATTTATAATTTCTGAATTTTCCCTGGTCTGGCCTGGTGGAAGGCTTCGGCCGCGGCTAGTTACCACCCTACCGGCAAAGACGTGCCGCCAAGCGATTTAGCGTTCCGGTACGATGCCGTGTAGAAACCGAATAGGGGTATGGGTTTAATATAACTGCCATGCCGCTAACAGGTTAGCCCGCTGCCATCTTAGACTGCATCATCACAATTACCATCAGGCAAAATCGCAGTCAAGGGCTAACTTGTAGTGTATAAAAAAAACTCTCTTATGAGAGAGGGAATTAGAGTTTAGACCCAGCAGTACCACGCTGCTCCAATGCAGGTTGTCAGGCTTTAACGACTATTATCATGTTAGTGTTGATAACCGGTACCGACGGCTTAACGTGCTCTCCGAGGCACGGGGGAGAAACACCGCCAACTTCCTAACTCCAGGCTAGTACAGAATTTCATTTTAGAAAAACCCAATACTCATTTATGGCCGACTAGGGACTCGAACCCGGGACCTCGTCGGCTGCAGTCGAACATGCTGACCACTGGACCAACGAGGCAGTTCTAATAATGTTGACAAGATCTAATGATGTTTCAATGTTACTCAAGCTTGCTTTGATGTCATGGTTTCATAGTAGGGAACTTGTACCTACACTTATTTGATCGATGACAGGGTCCCTAGCATATATGAAAAATGAAAGACCAAGGTATTCTGCACGAATCTTCCCAGGGCATGGTCTTGTTCATAGTTTTTTTTATTTCACTACAAGTTAGCCCTTTATGGTACCCCCACCTGATGGTAAGCGATGATGCAGTTTAAGATGGTAGCGGGCTAACCTGTTAGGGGTACGGCAGTTATATTAAACCTATACCCCTAATCGGTTAGGTACTACACTACATCGTACCGGAACGCTAAATCGCTTGGCGACTTTGCCGGTAGGATTGTAACCAGCCATGGCCGAAGCCTACCACCAGACCAAACCAGAAAAAAATCGGAAATTATAAATTCCCAAATTGACACTGCCGGGAATCGAAACCGGGACCCCCACACCACGGCGCCAGGGAGATTGTCAAACAGGATTTTTCAAAACCCTTCATATTCACCCGGTCGAAGTCGATGGCATCATCTAGTTAGGTTAAAGTTAAGTTATAAAAAAGGTTGCACGGGTATTTTTTTATTTGAAAAAGGGGTTTTATGAAAGGAAAACCAGAGGGAGAGCAAGCATTTGCAGAACCTATTACATCTGAACGGAAGGACGCGGGGCCGAGATGTTCCGATGATAAACCCTTTCATTTTATTATTTCTGACGCGAAGACCTCCGCTCTAGGACCTCGATTTGAATGTTTCTACATTGAATTGTACATATTTTAACTCTCGGAAACGTTTCCCAAATTATAATATTATCTTAGGTATTACCTATATGGAAGTAAATCAAGAGTTCAAAACGTAGCCGATTTCCAAGTAACGTATAATTTTTTGTCAAAATATAATGATGTTGCCCGCTTTTGAGAAATTTGTTTATCCGCCCTTTGAAGAGCCCCATATTATAATCATTAGGGAACATAGAAGATGGAAGCTGGTTCCACAATTTGCAGGTACGTGGAAGAAATGACCTGGAATTACTTGAGGTGGATGAAGACTAGGCATCCAGGTGGTGAGGATGAAATTTGTTTCTGCGGCGAAGAGTGCGACTGGAGAACACGGAAGGTGGTATTAGATTAAATAACTCCTC
Organism: Erebia ligea; assembly: GCA_917051295.2. NCBI lineage: Eukaryota > Metazoa > Arthropoda > Insecta > Lepidoptera > Nymphalidae > Erebia > Erebia ligea. The sequence continues at coordinate 16,953,711 of OU785229.1, read as the reverse complement.
AGAGCACTCCCCATTGTAGAGACGATAGAACACACAAAGAGAACTAACGTCTCTTAGGTAACCTAGTACTAATGCGGCATTTTCTTTGTATTTTTTATTTTAATTAGAAGCCACTATGCAGATAACCTCCAGCCTGTTGGACTAACGACCTAAAGAAGGAAGCAGGAAATGGCCCGGCTGAATTTGTCTTGTTCTCTTCTCAGATCAGGGGCGCGTATGAATCCCTTGTACTTAGATTTAGTTTTAAGATACTGATAAGATTGATTGATAAGGAAGGCGGAAGACCGCGTGGCCAAACATTCCTAACTCCAAATAGCCGTAGGTAGTCAGATGTCCACCAGTGCACGCAAACTGACTGACTGATTTGATTTTTGAAAAAAGGTTAGGTTAAGGCTAGGTTTGTATCTCCTCCTTTTATAAAGACGGTAAACATAAGGCAGGACTTGTAGAAGCTGGACAATACCACAATACCACACGACGTAGTAGGCAAACTCGATCAACATAAATTCGTGAACCATTAGTAATTGGACACGATTGTAAAACGTCGCCCGGGGAATTCTGTAATCGAGTTTGTCTATTACTCCCTATCCCGGGCCGATCCCGGCCAATCCCGGCAGATCCCGCAGGCCACCGCTGTCCCGGATTTTTATCTTCGGGAGCCGATTCGTTGTAATTTCAGACCGGAGGAAATTTCGTCGATTATATTTTACCAGGCCGGACTTGATCGAGGGATTTATTTGTTATCTTCCAATGTCGATTGGCCTTTCTAATCTAGTGGTTAGAACGGACGTTTCTGATCCCCCGGCAGGACTTTCAAAACTATCGTGAGAAAACTTTCTTAAATTAAGTCAAAGGGGCCATACTGCCAACGCTTAATGCCATATTGTTTGAGATGCCCGCGAGGTTCGTCCGCGTGGTTTAAGTTTTGTTAGGGGAAAAAAACTTAAACCACGCGGGAATTTTTCGGTATAAAAAGTAGCCTAGGTATATCACTCTCCAGGTCCTCAACTATATACTCATGCAAAAAATCAAGTTGATCGTTGCTCTGTAACAGCACGATTGAAGAACAAACTCTCTATTTAACATCCTTGGGGATGAAATGTTCAAAAACTGTGAATCACGTATTTCTTCATTTCAAACCGAAATTCCAAATATTAAGTATTAACTTGAAAAATTACAGACTTTCATACAAACTTACAACCCCTATTTTACCCGTTTGGAGGGTGGAATTTTGAAAAACTGTAAACGTATTTCTTTATTTTTACCAAAAGCCAACCAAGTTTCGTTGATATCAATTGAAAAATATCTTGAGAAATGAAGGACTTTTATACAAACTTTCTTCCCCTATTTCACCCCTTTGGGGGTCGAATTTTCAAAAATGGTGAAACACATACTTCATCAAACTAAAAGCCCAAATGCTAAGTTTCATGGCTGTAACTTGAGAAATGAAGGATGAAGGATTATAATCCTTACTTTAGGAACGTCAAGGTACGTGACATCAAACTGTCATTTTGAGTAATCTAGCCTAGGCAGTAACCTATACTTCTGTACTAATATTATAATTGCGAAAGTTTGGATGAATGGAGGGATTAATGGATGTTTGTTACGTCAATCACGTCAAAACGGCTTAACGGATCTGTATGAAATTTGGCACGGAGGTAGAATATAGTCTGGAATAACACATAGGCTACCTTTTAACCCGGAAAGAGTTCCTGCGGGAACCGAAAAACCACACCACGCACACGTTCAGAATAAAACTAGAGCTGCTAAATAAACCCTGTATACAAAAAATAACGTTAAACTCAAGTGACATCACCACCCAATAAAAAAATAAAACATTTTCACGTGTTGATGTCGACACGGAAGTATATATAAGCTAAAAGCCATCTTACATCGGGGGCCCAAACGCAACCGAGTTTACTCTGAGGTGACGGGTTCGCATAAAGGCGAAATGAAGGCTAACGAAGTTGCTTTGCTCATTACGTAAAAGCCTATGAGACTGTTAAACTATACGACACGATATCGTGGAGGTATTGTACCAATATCAGCCCCGGTATCTAACAAAGCGAAGATATTGCATAGAAGCAGGTGTTACTTTGCGGAACTAAGGAACAAGAAAGTTCATAGGTTAGGTAAGAGTATTAACGTAATACGCCATACCCTAACAAGATGCCTTACCATCAGGTGAGATCGCAGTCAAGAGCTAACTTGTAGTGGAATAAAAGAAAGCCTTAGACTGCATCATCATTTACCACCAGTCAAGGGCTTACTTGTAGTGGACAAAAAAACCACCACACAAATTTTTGCAAAGCACTCGTAGCTACTCAAGCAAACGTACCTACGTTGACGTAGGTACGTTTCATTCGGCCAGCGGGGCATCCACAAGGGATATTAACTCCACAATGTACAATTGTAAAGTATAATCGCAACGTTAAAAGCATTTTGGACTATGGCTGCTGAGATCCTTGAAGAAAATCTTGATTTAGCAGCGGATGTCTATTGGTTGAGACGACAACAAAGATGACAAACTATATATTTTGTGTGATTATAATCAAAATGTGATATGACTGTATAACATCATGTAGCATAAAATTTGTCCTTTTTACAATGTCACTGCCAGTGCCACATGTAACATGTTCAAGATAACAAGAGTGATCATCTCGTTAGCTATTCAACTCCGCTGTTTCACCCGGCGTCCTTATCGCCTAAAACTTATAAACAACAGAGTTGTGATACGACTATACGACATCGTGTACCGATCGTGCAGTATAAAAGTCGTCCTTTTGACAATGTCACTGTCACATGTAACATGTTCAAAATAACAAGAGTGAAACTTATAAACCACAGAGTTGTGATACGACTATACGACATCGTGTACCGATCGTGCAGTATAAAAGTCGTCCTTTTGACAATGTCACTGTCACATGTAACATGTTCAAGATAACAAGAGTGATCATCTCGTTAGCTATTCAACTCCGCTGTGTCACCCGGCGTCCTTATCTCGTGAAACATCTTCATAAAGAGTTCCTTCTGCCTTTGACAAATTCTCCCTTTTGAATAAATTTTCTAGAAGTTTTCACTTTGGTTTATTTTTCACACGAAGATATTTTGAATATTACTACATAGTACTAGTAGATACCAACCTACGCTGCCGTAGGAATTCGGATAAAAATCTTGTCTGTCTGAGTCTGTCCGGCCGAGTCTGCATCATATCATACTAATATTATAAATGCGAAAGTGTGTTTGTTTTTTGGTTTGTCCTACAATCACGCGGCAACAGAGCAACGGATCTACGTAATTTTTTGCATGGGCATAGTACAGGACCTGAGGAGAGTGACATAGGCTTTTTATCCCGGAAAATTAAAGAGTTTCCGCTGGAAACTAAAACCTTAATCCATGCGAACGACGCTGCGGGCCGTTAGAGCTATCTACCTCTGTGCAAAATTTCAGCTTTCTAGGTCCAAGAATGTTGATGAATCAGAATATACAAAAGCTTTCAGTACTTACCTACCTAATTATTTTTTTTTAATTAGAAGGATTTTTTATACAAATAAACCTTTGCACGAGCTTTCGAATCGTCAAGTGAAAGCCCTACGCAAGATTTAGGTAGGTATATATTAACATTTTGTATAGAATTTTTGAAGAACAGAAGTGCGTTTTCCTTATGGAACAAATTCCATAAATTAAGATTTAAAAAAAAACTACCACTGGTACGGAATGCCATTCCTACCGAGAAGAGTCAGCAAGAAACTCGGCGCATTATATTAGGTGGTTATATCTAGCTACTGCTTTTAATACAATTAACTGGTAGGTAATCTACTTTACGGTTAATCGGATGTACAAACACGTAAAGGAACGGTCTGACAAAGCGTTTGCGGGTTTCGGGTTATTATATTACACATACGTAATGCCGACCAACGAGAAATCAAGTTAGTGAAAGTTATTTTATGTAGAGTTAGCAATTTGTTAGTGACAATAATATTATTATGTTTTGATATATAAAACTTTTTATTATATTATATCTATAATTATGTACCTACATAATTTATATGATGTGTTAGAAATATGTTTTGATTTCTTTCTGCATATCGTATTCCACATGACTTAGGGTCGTGAGCGCATTTTCATGAATTACTTAATGGTAGAGAATGATCAATCTATCAATTCTTATTTAATCAATCCATCTTTTATTGAAAATTTGTATGAAATAATGGGCCTAGGTATTCTTAACTTAAATAACCAGTAACAGCTAACCTTATAACATTTTATAAGGTGTTGGCCGTACAAAATTGCAAATACAATATTTCAAAGTGAATAAAATAATGCGATGGTTTCCCACGTTCTTCCTAACAACTTAACTAAAATTAAAAAATATTTATTTAAATGAACCCGGCTTTGTGCCGTTCGGGTCACAGTTATGTAGACTTATCCTCGTGTATGCAGGTAGTAAGTAGGAATAAAAAAATATTGGCAGTCATAGGAACTGCCGATAGAAATGAAAACGAATATTGAATTTTTTATTTTGCATAATTTTGAATAATTAGAATATAACCTTAAAACTAAGGCATTAAAGTTAATTACGAATGTAGTATATTTAAATTTCAGACCTTTTGTCTTCGTAACAAAGCGAGCATGTCGGTGTTCGCGAGCATGTCGGTGACGCGAATTCACAAATTTACCCCCTACCAAAAGGTGCTCAACGCGGCTAAAGAAGTTTTCACTTCAAAAATATAAATGTAGCTTGACCACAACGCTTTCAATAGGTATTCTAAAACATTTAAAGTTTCCTACGAGAGCCCATAAAATGTGTCTATTAAGGCACCAGTACAAGAATAGAGAGTGTCTCAGACTACACAATTGCACGTTCCTCGCGGCGAACGAATTGCAGAGCGTGTTTTGGTTGGAACAAGCGGGGCCTATGAATATGAAAGCACACATCGCGAGCGCTTACCTCACTGTTAAACTTGACGGGCGGACACACTCTCAGGATATTCTCGGACAAACTCTCCTGTAAGATGCTACTTTTTGACAACCTCCCTGAGTCACTAGTGCTGTAAATGGGAGATACCGGGTTCGATCCCTGGCAGGGTCATTTTGGGGTCAAAATGCTCGTGACTAAAGACTTCCATTTTTACAAAAACGTGCAAATATAATATTATTAGGAATTAGAGTGCTTTTTATTAAGACTTATTTCAATAATTGGGTATTTGACTACTATTCAAATAAATTATTTTTTTAGTGATTAATTAATAGAGGATCTCCCAAAAGTCGTAATATCCACGTACCCTGTTAGTTTTATGTTGAATAACCATTTTAAACAATCGATTAAAGTAAAAAAGTGCGTCGAACTTTAATGACATCACATTTCAGAATTTCATATAAATCCCATACTTAGGGCTCCCATACTTTTGACGTTTGAAAAAAGCTGCTGATTTGACCTGGATTTGACTTTCTGTCAAATACCCAATTGATTTGCGGTTTGCGGTTGCTGTTTGCAATTTGCCACTCGTCACGAACAGATTTAATTTTAATAAAAAAATTATTTTCTACTCCTAGATCCTACAATTATTTGATCACCCTACAAACAGTACAATGCCCTATGCAGTAGTTCTGAATTATTAATGGCAACTATCCGCTGGATGCGATTCCCTTTGGCCCCATATTTCACTGTTTATACGTTTAGAAAATTCGTAACTAAACTATACAATTTACTACATTTTCACTTTACTAAATAGATTTATAGCTAGGTAAGTAGGTACGTTTCGAAAGCTATTTTTTATGTAGTGAGTTATCATATTTATATTTTGTTTTAAAAATTCACCAGTGAAAACTGAGTGCACATCATACATTTTTAAATTCAATCAATAAATTGTTGGTACCTATCTAGACACATTAAAAAAATGATTGATCATTTTTGGCATGGAACATAGTGAACTAGAGAGCTATTGCTCTCTACAACTTATTACCTAAACTTATTTTTTACGCGTCTTTAAAAACGAATAGGTAGTAAAAAACAGAAGATAGAATTTTGAACTCTGAGCAATAGCTCAGAGTTCAAAATTCTATCTTCTATAATTCGTTTTTGATAAGCTATATTTAGTAGCGGACCGCAGAACGCGGCAGCATCTAGACATGAACTCTAGGACTTTGCAAGCGGAACCAAATTGGTTAGATGCATTTCTATGCCGTAAAAGTAAAAACACATTTAAATAATATAGTGTAGTTCAATCGCAGAATAACACGATGCGGTAGAGTCCTCAGGGACTACTACGCGTCTTTAAAATAAATCTTATGGCCAAAATCGTAACACGGATATTTGATCACGTTACATGGGTGGACGACAGACGTTGATTTGACAATGCACGATTGTAAAATTTTGTATCGATATTTTTATCATTGTCGAGTCAACGTCTCCTGAAGATGCTCCGGTGTCGAAGTGAAACGTATGTTGGGGGTGGATTGGAGGATTTGTGTGGTGTGGTGAATAACGCAAGCTACAAGTGCAAGATACACAGTGCACCACATAGATTTACCTATTGTGGCGGATTATAGCGAATTAAACTTCCAGTTATTTTATTATCAACGACTCCCACAAGAATTTTATCAGCTTTAATAATCGTACTAAAATAAGTAAGTATTGGCGGCCTCAGTTCACGAGATCAAAATATAGGCGCGCGGGGGTGAAATCGAGCAAGCGCATGTCGCAAAAAATGGAAGAAATAATTATAATTACTGTTCAAAATAAATATTTACTGTTCAATACAAATTAATCCAACAATTTCTAGAGCAAATTATTAGTTTCAATAAGGAGAAAAATTGCTTTAAAAGGTAAACTAAGAGGTACATGTACTTATGTTTAAAAAAAATTCAATGCTGAGATTTTTATACGACTATGCCTGAAAAAAGGAGTATATTGTTTTCAGGGTTCAAATATGTATGTATGTATGTACGTACGTACGTACGTACGTATGTATGTATGTATGTATGTATGTATGTATGTATGTATGTATGTATGTATGTATGTATGTATGTATGTATGTATGTATGTATGTATGTATGTATGTATGTATATATGTATGTATATATGTATGTATATAATATGTATGTATGTATGTATGTATGTGAGTTTGTATAATCCACCATAACTTCTATACGCCTGAACGGATTTTGATGAATGAGGTATCGTTAGAATCCTTAGCTTATTCCGGGTGACATACGCTAGTAAAACTTAAAAAAAATTGATAGGGTGACCATGGTCCCGCATCAAAGACTAAAGTTGAAATTTCTTTTCCAAAATGAGATTAAATATATAGTTAAACTATTCATATCATAGAAAATGATGAGTAGATTCCAAAAATATATATAAGTCTATATTTCAATATCCAGTGATTCACAAAAAAATATCATCGTATTTTTTTTAAATTTTGTTTTGAGATGCGTCAATGGCTGCTTAAAGGTCTTGAAAACAGCAAATTATTTTTACAAGCATACATTATATCACATTTTTTGATTGGATACACTGCTTTAAAAAACTCCGTTTTGCCGATTTGACGCTATAACAGAGCCTTAATTTAAAATAGCAAACCCGGTTACCCAGCGTCGTCTGTGTCGGTTGGGTCTGGAATTGGCGGCCATGTTGATTTCCTGCTAAAACCGCACACCAGCTGCCGGCGACCGCTCGCACGCACGTGCGCGCAATATCTCCCAATGGTGTTTAAGATGCAAATTGTCCAACCGTAGCATAAATCTGTTTAGAATTGTCTAATAATATTAGCAAGCTTACGAGTACATGTCTATAGGAAGAAAAAAAAGGGGGTGTGTGCAATTCACACACGGCAGAAGTGAAACTTCAGAAAAGTAGTCTACGAGAGAATGAGATAAATATAACTTGTATTCTATCTCATTCTCTCACAGGCTAAATCCTATATAGGTATGTTCGTCCCTTTTTGGTGTCGATTTTTCGTTTCATTTTTCGTATCATCGAATTCACAACGATTCGAAGAAATTTCACTTCAATTTGTCTGAACCTGTGGTCGGAACAATAAACCATTGTTGCCTGCTAAGCTGGTTGCTAAAAACTTCAGCGTTCATTATTTAAAGTGTAGTTTTTCACCAAAAACTTGTCTATCAAACCTCTTTTTTTATATACAAACAAACGAGCTGGCATCTGATGCTAAATGATTACCACCGCCCATGAACATTTGCAGCACCAGAGGAACCGCCAATGCATTACCGGCTTTTGAGAAATTTGTTTGTCCGCCCTGTGAAGAGCCTCACATTGTAATCATGAGGGAACACTGAACAAGAAAGCAGCTACCATAATTTGCAGGTACTGATGTCTATCCTTGTTTATTAAGTAAGATAAAAACGCTCGAATTTTAAAAACATTTCTGAAATTCTAAAAGTGGCGTATTAAATTTGTCGCTCCACTGCAGTTTTTTTTATTATCCACTACAAGTTAGCTCTTGACTGCGATCTCACCTGATGGTAAGTGATGATGCAGTCTAAGATGGTAGCAGGTTAACCTGTTAGGGGCATAGAAGTTATATTAAGCCCATACCCCTTATTCGGTTTCTACACGGCATCGTACCGGAGCGCTAAATAGCTTGGCGGCACGTCTATGCCGGTAGGGTGGTAACTAGCCACGGCCGAAAAGCCTCCCACCAGGCCAGACCAGGGAAAATTCAGGAATTTTTAATTCCCAAATTGTTCTTGCCGGGGATCGAACCTGAGACCTCCGCACGTTAAGACAACAGCGCTACACACTGGAGGTCGTCAAAGATGTGTGAAGTCTGCCAATACCAGCCAGCGTCAGACAGCCAGCGTGGTTGGGCCCTTCAAACCTCTTTCATTCTGAGAAGAGATTCACGCTCAGTAGTGAGCCGGCAATAGGTTGAAGTGATGATGGAAAAAACAAGTTTTAATTAAATACACTCTTTAGAAGCATTTTGTTGCAAAGGGGATAAATTTCCGAAATTCTAAAAGTGGCGTATTTAATGTGTCGCTCCACTGCAGATTCATTATCTGTCAGCCGGTTCGCGGGGGACGGCGCGGCGCAAAGATTAATCCATATTGTTTCATACTGAGCAGCGAACATTTTTACCAGCTTGACGTTTAGAGCTGGGTACTAAATCCTGTGGGAAACGCAGATAAAGCAGGAGCAAGCGAGCCTAATATTCGGCAATAATAATCTAAATCTAAGTATCAAATCTCTATCAAAACACAAAAATTGTTTCTGCCTGTGTCCGTTATGAACTTTGACCATCAGGGGCGGCCTTAGCCATTGCGAGGCTCTGGGCGGTAGATATTTGCGAGGCCCTTATGCTTCGTGGAGTATCTAAGTCCACTCTTTTTCATCGACTTTTTTTACTTTTCGCAGTTGACAGCACTGGCATCTCAGATCAATCAATAAATATATTAGAATAGATAGTGGATTGTCTATGTAGTTTGTCACTAGTTTGGATCTTTCTAGCTCACTTCCTGTTGATAGGTGGGATAGATCCTTTGTTTTTTTTTTATATATGGGCTTGCGCGTATTTCTACTTGGGATGTAGCGCGAAGGCGCGAGGCCCCTGCAAGAGCGAGGCCCCGGGCACTTGCCCTGCTTACCACTCCCTAAAGCCGCCACTGTTGACAATCCAACCGATGTGCGTGGGTCGTGGAAGAGTAGCAGACAGACAGACAGACCGATAGACATACACTTTCGCATAATTTATAAATTTAATATTGAAGTATGAATTAAACGTAATTCTATCTTGAAAACCAATATCTGTTCAAATATATATAAATTTGGAATATTTCAAATATTCCACTCAGTTCAAAACACTGTCAAATATTTGAAACTTTGATTTGTAGCCGCAAGTTCTTCGAATATTATGATAATATTCATCGGTTAATTGATTTATGGGTTGAACTATGATTCGAATTTCGAAAGGATGAAGGTTAAAATACCACCCGTTGAAGTGACCTCACCGTTATAAACGGGGTGGAAAAAACTAACAGGCTGCGGAGGAAAAGTACCTATTAATATTAATATTGAAGACTAGTTGATTTCCCCGACTGTATCCGCGTTAATTAAGTTTATTTTATTACCGCAGGAATTTTGTTAATTTTCCGGGATGAGGCCGTTAAAGCGTAGCAGACAGACGGACAGGCAAACAGACAGATAGACACACTTTCGTATTTATAGTATTATAGTATGGATATAAACTCTTTGAGTGAAATTTCATATCCATTTTATATTCATAATTTTTAAAAATAGTGGAATATTTCCTTTGAGTGAAATTCCATATTATCTTCACAAGAACCAACAACCCTTGGCTCTAAAGAGAGCCAAGACTTTTCAAATTGGTTTAGAAACCACGGAGATATGCACCGACATACATTCAAAAAAAACCAAAGATACGCGCCGAATTGAGAACCTCCTCCTTTTTTGGAAGTCGGTTCAAAAGTTGTTGTACCCACAGAACGCGAATCTACTTTTTGATTTGATTGATTGATTGACTTTTATATGTCTTTATTGTAAGCATGCAAATTACAAAAAGTTAGTCCGTCAAACATATCTGACCCGGTGGTCAAAATTGGAACTATTTTTTATGCCTGTTTAGTTTTTGTTTTTATGTTATTTTTCATATATACTAGCGACGCTGTCACCGGGTCATATAAGTTTGTAGGACTATGCAATATTGGATAAAAGCAGTTGAGAAGCAGGCGTTACTTTGCGGAAGTCCATGACAATGAAAAAGCCAGAAGTTCAATTCGCTATAATCCGCCACAGAACACACACACACCACCACACATTTCTGTGGCGGATTATAGCGAATTGAACTTCTGGCTTTTTCGTGGACTATGCAATAGTAAGTAACTTATGGCTAACATCATTAAGGTAGAATGTTGTTCAGGCTTCTCCAACGAATTTACTATTTCTGAATTTTCTCTGGTCTAGCCTGGTGGGAGACTTTGTGGCTAGTTACCACCCTTATACCGGCAAAGACGTACCGCCAAGTAATTTAGAGTTCCGGTACGATGCCGTATAGAAACCGACTAGGGGTATGGTTTTAATGTAACTGCCTACTCTAGTTCTACTTTTGAGTATGGAACACTTGGTTTTGATTACAGCGGACCTCTAAAACGTTCTTTTAAAATGTGAAAATCACAAAAAACTGAACTATCTTTTCGGATCCGTCGCGTCCGTTGCCCATTCATTATCTGTCAGCTTGCTCTCGGGCGAGACGCGCGAGGCATTAATCAATATTGTTTTACACTGAGCGCGATCGATAGTTCAAAAAGAGCTTTTTCTTCATTTTATTATCTCTTTAGTGAACAAAGTTAGACGTACTAAGAAGAACAAAGAAAAATATTAATCAGTTTATGTATGCTTATAACCGAGAGAGGTGTGATTGGTCTGAAAAATGCAGTTATATTTTGTGGGTTACTTTTAAAGTTATTGATGTCTCACATACTCTATAATTATACTAGCTGATGCCCGCGACTTCGCCCGCGTGGAATAAGTTTTTTAATTCCCACGGGAACTCTTTAATTTTCCGGGATAAAAAGTATCCTATGTCACTCTCCAGGTCCTCAACTATACCCATGCCAATCACGTCGATCCGTAGCTCCGTTGCGGCGTGATTGAAGGACAAACCAACAAACCAATAAACTAACAAACCAACAAACAAACACACTTTCGCATTTATAATATTAGTATGATGATAGTATGATTTATATACGAAGACCAGCATAGGTAATACTTACGCGAAACATAATATGACACTGCGTAGAGACTGTAGACGTACGTGTAGAGGCGTAGAATCACCGTAGCTAGTTGTAGCAGTGGCTTTTTCGTCGTTTTGAAGTTCATAATAATTACATATTACGCAAAATAATACTTATTTACAAAAAATATATGAATTTCAGTTGTAGCTATATTAATGGATTTGGTGCCCAAGAAATTGGGTCCAATTTTCCCTCTGCATTGATTGGTTTAGCCGAACTACTAAATTCGTTTACGCTTATTAATATTATCAATTTCTAGGAGACCCTCCTTTAGCTTCTCGCAAATTCATCCACGTGGATTCAGTATTTTTTTTAATTAAAAATTACCTCCCCATCCAGGATTCAAGTACAAGCAAATGCAATCTGTACTAAAGTTCGTCACAACTAATAAAGCGGAAAAGGTAACAGATATATAGACAGACAGACAGACAGACACTTTAAACATGAGTATAGATTGTCACAGTTTCGTTTGACTTATCAATCCAAATATCGAGTTATTGATGGCTGCGACCATAAAGTAGCCGAGCAACGTACGCCCGCTGAGCGTTTCAATAATCCCCTACGAGCCAATCAGCGGAATGGCTCACGGGCAATTGGCGATGATCGTTTTTGGGATTGTTCACATTGTCGAGCCCGGTGTACTACAACTAAGACAGAGCTAGAAATTATACACTGCTCTGACGCTTTATGTCGTGAGTCGTGACGCGTCAGAAGTATATCGGTTTCATATATTTTGTATTTTTAGAGATACACTACTTTGACACGTTATGACGTGACGCCTTGTGTCGTGTCTCTCTCTCTAACCATAATAAATGTATGAAACCGACATATTTTTGACGTGTCATGACACATTATGTCAGAGTAGTGTTGCTAGCTTGACACACCGATAAATAATTGGAATTTTATATCATAAAGCGTAACATAGACGGGGCTAGGAAATCTTGGAAACGTTACAGTATGATGTGTTATAATGCAAATGTTATATTGCATACAAATGCAATCACGCGTCGTACGTGCATTGGACGTGTCACAGCACGGGCCTGGCATAGTCTGACGGGAATAGTAAATGAAATGAAATGATTCATTTATTCCACGTAGGACAACTTGGGCCCCTTATGAAATGACATAACTCTACCACCAGTAGCAATAATCCCGAGCGATTCAATCAGCGGAATGGCTCACGGGCAATTGGCAATGATCATTTTATTCCGAGCCTTCGAGCGCTCGTTACTGCGCTTGTGTGACAGCAAAGTGAGTGATGACATAAAGAGCATACCATTGCCTGACTCAATTTCTCTTTGTAAATGGTATGAAATACAACTTTGCCATATTGTCTGCGCATGAAACATAAAATCAATGCTATTTTAGCCACCTTTTGTCAAATTGCGTGAGGAAGGCTTACAGAAGGAGTTAATTATGTTCAAAAGAATAGGTTATCCTAAATACATAATCTCATAATAAGGTAGCCATACCAAATAAATATTTAGTCTATGCAATATGCACACAAGTCAGTGTTTAAAGTAGCAATAGCGAGAGATTTCAATAATCCCGCGCGAGTCAATCAGCGGAATGGCTCACGGGCAATTGGCGATGATCGTTTTATTCCGAGCGCTCGTTACTGCGCTTTGACGGCAAAGTGAGTGACGAAACGAAGCGCATACCATTACCTGACTCAATTTCTCTTTGCAAATGGCATGAAATACAGTAGCTATTTTGTCTGCGCTTGTAACATAAAATCAATGCTTTTTAGCCAATTTTTTTCAAATTTCGCGAGGAAGGTTTATATAAGGAGACAATAGGTTATCTTAACTACAAAATCTCATAATCACATAAACATATCAAATATTATGTTTATTCTATGCAATATGTATACAAGTTAGTGTTTAAAGTAGCAATAGCGAGAGATTTCAATAATCCCGCGCGAGTCAATCAGCGGAATGGCTCACGGGCAATTGGCGATGATCGTTTTATTCCGAGCGCTCGTTACTGCGCTTTGACTGCAAAGTGAGTGAGGACACAAAGCGCACCATTACCCGTATCAGTATTGAATATTTTTATAAAGGAAAAATATATAAGCTGAAGTGGAAAACGGCATTTGAAGTATTGGCTGTTAGCGCATAAAATAAAATGTTTGTTTTATAAATAATTAACGAATAGACTGTTTAAAAGGCTCTCGTATCGGCTTAGGCAGAGAGATGTTAATATAAAGCTAAGGACGCGAAGTTGTTTCTTTTTTTTTAGAAGCATTTTCTTTTTAAGTAGTTGTACACATTCATAAACAAGAAAACGAGCCATACATTTTTTTGCAATTTTTGAAAGCTTTTTATTTGAAGACTTTAAGTACAATTAGGTACTTTATGGATTTTCTATGATTTCCTAATCCTTTACCAGTTTTGACGAAATCTTATAAGTAAACTTAAATCTGAAGGAAGACAGGAATCATAGGATCTTAACATTTCATAATTTAACTCCGTAGTAGGACCATTAGGAATTAGGCTTCGTCGTGGTCTAACTAGTATAGAATTACGAGGATACACCCATTTTTAAGGCCTTTCTTCTCATTCTGAGAGGATTTAAATGGTGATGCTGAAAGTCAAGTGTAGACCTCGACAACGGTAAAAGAACCCGTGACCCATAAAGGTGACCCCACTTGAGATGCACGGAGCGGCGCGGCACGGAGCGGCAAATATTATTTGTATGAGTTTGTACCGGGCCGCGTCGCTCAATGCATCTCCGAGCCGTGTCGCTAGTTGGTCCAGATCCATATGTAGGTACAACTTCATACAGAGAATACTTGACGCTGTAGTGAGGCTAGACCTTCACACAATTTCAAAACCTAAATGCCCGAGAATTCTTCGTAATCTTAGTGTGCAGAAGTCTGCCTTTCCGCATTTAGCCAGGGAGGTGGATGGTAGCCAAAACCCTTTTCATTCTGAGAGATTCTTTTGATTCTGAGAGAGGAGATAGATAGATAGCTATTGTTTTTTTTTTTTTTAACCACTACAAGTTAGCCCTTGACTGCTATCCCACCTGATGGTAAGTGATGATGCAGTCTAAGATGGTAGCGGGCTAACCTGTTAGGGGCATGGCAGTTAATATTAAACCCACACCCCTATTCGGTTTCTACACGGCATCGTACCGGAACGCTAAATCGCTTGGCGGCACGTCTTTTCCGTTAGGGTGGTAACTAGCCACGGCCGAAGCCTCCCACCAGGCCAGAACAGGGAAAATTCAGAAATTATAAATTCCCAAATTGACCCTGCCGGGGATCGAACCCGGGACCTCTGCACGTTAAGACAACAGCGTTACACACTGCGCCACGGAGGTCGTCAAATAAATACTTTATTGCCACACAAAACATTGAAAATAAATAAAAAAGTGAACAAGCAAAAAGAAATAAGTGCGCAAAGGCGGTCTAATCACTAAGCGTGATCATGAGGTGAAGTGATGAGGAGATATTGTGTTAAATGATGACGCCGAAAAAATCACGGGAAAAAATCCGTGACCCATAACACAATTTGGTCCGGCGTCACGGGTATTTACTCAATATGGCGGCCTGTATGTTAACAGGCTCTCAAATTTGATTATCCCAGCTTTAGGGCTTCACTTTTAATAGCAGGATGTCACTGGATGTATCGGATTTCATGGGGATTTATAAAGGACATATTATTCGTGAAAAAGGACTATTATTCCCAGCACTTTTTATCCCAATATCGAATATTGTAGATAGATTTTAGTAGGCATGTTTCGAATTGCTTCAGAAAAAATCTAGATAATACCTACTCTCTGATCTGGAATTTTGTCTAATTAGTTCTCGAATACGAAGGACATAAATTTCTTACCTATAGTAGATTCAAACAATCTACTAAATTGCCACACATAACATATTAAAAAAAATTGGCAGTCATAGGGACTGCCGATAAAAGTGAAAACGAATATTAAAAATAAGTATTTAAAAAAAAAAAATTAAACTAAGGCATTAAAGTTTAATTATGAATGTAGTATATTAAATGTACTAGCGCGAGCATGTCGGTGACGGTGTCGGTGACGCGAATCCACAAGTTTACCAAAAAGTGCTCAACGCGGCTAAAGAAGTTTTCACTTCAAAATCAAAGAAAATAAAACAAAAAACAAAGTGCGCAAGGGTAGTCTCTTCCAGACAACCCATGATAATGTATTAGTTGATAGAAAAACTTGCGAAATCTTATGTTAACAACAATCAAAGTTCAAACAGCATAAACAACAATACCAGCTTATTTGTGAAATAAGTTTTCGTTTACAACAGTAAACCGTTGTTTGTGATATGAAAGTTTTCTTCTATAACTTCTGTAACGTAATAAAACAACTGGAACCTCGTCTGAAAACTGGGGGGTTACTACCATCGCTTAAAGCAGTATTGTTTTAAAATTACAGCTTAATGTCACGTACTGGTCCTTGAGCCGGATACACCACGACCTTCACCGATCTGTTAACCAGATGAAACTTTAATATTATATATATTTTTATTTAATATTAGATAAATACGCCTAAAATAGCTTGCCTATCAAAATCCTGACCAGACTATTTTTAAATTAATTAATTAATTTAATAGGTTTGCCTAGGTTGCCTGGAAGAGATCGCTTCTCAGCGATAAGGCCGCCTATTGTACAGTTTTTCATAATTTCTTGTTTTGTTTAAAATATGTGTTTTTTATGTATGGTGTACAATAAAGTATATTTTCATTGCATTTCATTAATTATTTATTTTTGACAGGTTTATTGTAGGCAATTCTTTACCATCGCGTTTGTTATAAAACTACAAACCTATATAAAAATATAGTATATTTTGATACATAACTCAAGCGGTTAACAGATCTGTGAAGTTACCTTTGGACTATGGTAACTTACCTGTTTATACCCGCTTGCCAGGTAGTGTGGTCAAGAAACGAGTAGGCAAGGCTACCAAGGCATATTCTTTATATTATTTACTGTCGGTTAGAATTAAATTCGGCTGGTTAACAGAACGGTGAAAAAAATTAATTATTTATTAATTTAAAAATAGCCTGGTCAGGATTTTGATAGGCAAGCTATTTTAGGCGTATTTATATATTATAAAATAAAATAAAAAAATATGTTTCATCTGGTTAACAGATCGGTGAAGGTCGTGGTGTATCCGGCTTTTAGACCATACCTTGACGTCCCTAAAATAAGGGTTATAATTTTACAACACGAACGTCAACAATATTAAAATACGGCTTTAAGATGGTAGTATGCCCCCTATTCCGTATGTTTTGATTTAGAAAACGATTGCCCGACTCGGGGAGTTTGTTTCAAGATACGAAAAGATAAGATCGCTACTTTATTACACGAGAATATAATATTGTAATTTTATATATGACTCATACTTTCATAACTTTATAAGGACATTTTGACATACCTACTTAGTTACAACGAAATATATTTTACCCAAGCTGATGCCGGCGAATTCGTCCGCACGGATTGAGTTTTTTAGTTCCCGTGGGAACTCTTTAACTTTCCGGGATAAAAAGTAGCCTATGTTTTATTCCAGACTATAATCTCTCTGCTAAATTTCATCCAGATCTGTTCAGCCGTTATGGCGTTATTAAGTAATAAATATCATATTATAGGAGATAACTGCACTTTTGGTAACCGTCGCCAGAAAAGCTGATTCAGTGTTAGGTGGATGTAGAGCTCTCCACTGATCACAAAAGTTGCAGTCTGCCTGCTTTATATAATATATTTATAATTTCTGAATTTTCTCGTCGTTGATCGCTATTAAATTTTTTTAACAGCAATCAATGGGACGACATAACAATTGCTAATATTTTTTTACAGGAACGCATAGTAAGTATAGGTTATAACGTCTTTGAAAGCTGATATCTAGAAAAAGTCCCATCCACATGCGTCAGTTTTTACGCTGTTTACATAGGTACTGCGCATACTTTAATACTGTACAAGAATCAGCTTTTCTAATTATCGTTCATTTTTGGTAACAATAAACCGTCTTTGAACGGCCATATTTAGCGAAAGGGCCATCCAAATGCAGGCAGACTGCCACTTTTGAGATCAGTGGAGAGCTCTACATCCACCTAACACTGAATCAGCCTTTCTGGCGATGGTTACCAAAATTGCAGTTATCTCTTAGTCTATCAACCCATCCAAACTTTCGCTTTTTTAATATTTATTGACTTATAGATTTGCTCGTCATTTTATCATTCCTCTACAAGTTAGCCCTTGACTGCAATGCCACCTGGAGGTAAATAAAGATGCAGTCTAAGACGGTAGTGGGCTAACCGGTTACGGGTATGGCATATTTGCATATAGTTCTCCAGGTGGGAGGCTTCGGCCGTGGCTATAGTTACCACCCTACCGGCAAAGACGTACCAATAAGGATAATAAGGAAAGGATAAAGGAGAATAAGGATAAGTGCACGGCGAAGTTTTAGTTAAGCGCGAACTCGCCAACAAAGTTTGGCGAGAAACACAAATTTGTATATTTTGTTTCTGCATTTTATAAAATAAATAAATTTTAAAAAAAATCCGTGTAAAAACCGATTATTGCGTCGGTGTGCTCAAAGCGTGAACCCTAGTGTTTTAAGAACTCACAGTACGAAATTTCACCATCAACTCAGCTACCATTACCATATACATAGAATCTTTTATCTTTTATCCGCAAGTATTTTACACTATGATACCCTTGCCGCACCACGCAGCCATCTGTTCGATAATAAAGATGTTGTACATCCAGGCTTTTTATGAGACATTCAAAAATGTATGTTCACTCTATAAACATAGAGTTTCAATTTCAATACAACTTTCACAGCATTGCCGGTACTCAATATATTACCTATTTCTGTATAAATAGAGTTCAAAATGCATTGACGTTTCAACTCACTGTTTTGAAAAGTATACGATGTTACAGATCGTATGTTGCCGGGCTCTGAAGTATAATTTGATTATCTAGACTTTGGCTTTATATTTAATCCTATCATATCATTCTCGGCAGGTGCTACATCGATATCACATCGTATCATATTTCTATGGCACTGAAACATGTAGGTTTTAAAGTCTTTAGAAAAAAATTATGCCGTCAAACTTTTCTTTCTTGTTGCATGTTCGGATTTACAAATAAATCGTTTTGATCATAAAATTATTGCTAAGATACAACTTAAATAAAAAATATTGAATTGAATATGTACAATTAGGTAGATCACTATTTATTACAATTATTAGACACGCGCACCATCAGCAAGTCGCGAGCATCAGCTAGTCATAAAATAAAATGGCAACGATGAATAAACACGTCTAGGCTAAATAAAACATTGTCCACTATATGAGTGCACTCTCTTGAATTGTCGAGTGCTATGGACACGCGCCATTATCCACAAAATGGACGACGAGTGCATCCTACGTACCTGTGCTGCAAACAAAAGCACACCATCAAATTACATTACCTACCTCTAACCGTGTTGTCACTTGAACATTTTAGACATAATAATATAGTTCCCTTATGTACCTACCTACTACACCGATCCCCTTTCCCTTCCCCGTTACCTTATGTACCGGTGGACGGTGATGTCGTCATCAGACGAATCGCAGGGAGCCGCTGGATCCAGGCGGTGCAAGACCGCGGCGTGTGGGAGTCCATGCAGGAGACCTATGTCCAACTGTGGACGTCTATCGGTTGATGATGATGGTACCTACTAGAGATCGCTCAGACATTTTTTTTCCGCCACTAAAAGTTAGCCCTTGACTGCGATCTCACCTGATAGTACATAAGTGATATGCAGTCTAAGATAGTAGCGGGTTAACCTGTTAGGGGCAGTTATATTAAACAAATACCCCTATTCGGTTTCTACACGGCATCGTACCGAAACGCTAAATCACTTGGCGGCACGTCTTTGCCGAACTAGCCACGGCCGAAGCCTCCCACCAGGCCAGACCAAGGAAAATTCAGAAATTATAAATTCCCAAATTGACCCTGCCGGGGATCAAACTTGGGACCTCCGCCACGGAGGTCGTGAAAAACTTTACGGAACGCTAAAAGGAATGAATTCTTTTTATGGTCTAGCCTTCGACACTTATGTCGAATCACAAAGGTGTAAAATTCGCAAAAGCTCTAAACAATTTATCCGCCGTAAACCAAAAAACGGCTAAGTAATTTGTTTTCCAATAAAATTGTTTCCTAAGGCCGGCCCTTTTAATTCCAATTTTCCACTTAATTCCATTCCATACCACGCGTTGCGACGCGACGGCCGTATTTTTCGTTTGGAAACCGATTTATGTCGGCATCGGCGGCCGTTTATTTGTTCGGAAATTGGTACGTGTGATTAAGTCGTAAAAAACCGGTAGATACCAATCTTTCGTTTATTTGTCCCTTAAATTTTCCATTTCGATTTTTTTTTTCTCTGTAGGTACGGGATGCTATGCCTGGGAGCGGTTAGTGATGTGAAAATAGTTTTATTTGGAAAACCATAATTCGAGCTCTTTATGTTAAAGGTATACCTACTTATAAAACGTGTGTTCCGAAATACACTGCGAGCACTGTAAGTCCCCAGACAGTGCTCGCAGTGCTTATATCGGAACACACACAAAGTTTCTTCACAACATTTCCACAAGATTAAAAATACTCATCCTTCACTTAGTGATAGTCCTTGCGTACTTTTTTCTGTATTTTTGTTTATCTTTTAGCTGTAGGATGTTTTGTGAGGCGTTTTATAAAAAAAATATCTAGCTACCTACTTATTTATTCATTTCAGCGTTGATTTCACCATACTCTATCGATTACCATATTAAATTCTGTAGGTAGTTAGTACGAGTAGGTACTCTGTAAGTATATTATGATATTTTTATTTTATTTTTTAATGGTCCAAGATCCCGCGACGATCAGACCTACGTTATTTTATTAAAGCTGAAATTTTTTATATGCATGTGTAGAGGTATAAACGATCCCCGACTATGAAGTTTGTATCGCGGTTGCTTTGGAAGGTATCAGGTAAAAAAGGTGGCACCTCAAATTCGTTAAAGTATTAAGCTCCTTTTTTTATACGATTGCAACCCCCTGTCAGACACCCTGTTGTTTTATAATTTAAGAGTGTCTGACAGGGGGTTGCAATCGTACTAGGTGTCTGACAATGGACAACGTGGTTTCAAATATTATTCCAAAGCAAAATTTTTACCTGATAGGTACCTTCCGAAGCAACCGCGATCCAAACTTCATAGTCGGGGATCGTTTATACCTCTATTACAGACATACATATACAAAAAAATTCAGCTTTAATAAAATAACGTAGGTCTGATCGTCGCGGGATCTTGCTCTCTAAATGAAGTTTCATTTGAACGACATGGCTCTATAATATAAGCTTTATGTTTTCACTACTTTTTACTGACCGCTACTAAAAACATCCTGTATGTGATACCTTCTTTTTATTGGAACAGTTTCGACGTTACGTATTGTTCGTTATTTTTCGAATATAAAATCCCTATTGAACTGAATATAATAATAAACAAGATAAAAAGTATGCTCGTATCGAATGACGTCTATTATAGGTATTATAATAATGTAAGTAAGTATTATATTATTATTTCAATGTTTTTTTACTTCTTAAGTGTTACGTCAGACGTTGTTCTGACGCGTCGGGAGCCTATAGCTGTTTCATACATTTATTATGGTTAAAGAGAGACACTAACCATATAAATGTTTAGACACACCTTTACAATCATGAACAAAATTCCATGTAATCAAATAAATATTATAAATGCGAAAGTTTGGATGGATGTATGGATGTATGGATGTATGGATGTATGGATGTTTGTTACTCAATCACGCTCCAACGGCTGAACGGATCTGAATGAAATTTGGGACAGACATAGATTATAGTCTGGAATAACACATAGGCTACTTTTTATACCGGAAAATTCAAGAGTTCGCGCGGGAACCGAAAAATCTCAATCCACGCGGACGAAGTCGCGGGCATCAGCTAGTTATTAATAAAGTAGTCGGTCGAAAATAAATTAAAAGTGCTTCCCAGTTGTCCGCATATTGATGACGTAGCCATAACAACCACCTACCCTCGTTATTTGCAATGAAATCCATAATAAATCATGCCCACAGATTCAATTAATTTTAAGAACGATAGTGAAGTGCTTGCGGCTGTCATTAAAAGTGAATGATATCCGATTCGAAAGTCGTGATATTATTTTGAATACGGAAGTTCCATTCGTTCTCATCATTACAGATATTTCGCTGATTGAGTTTAATAAGGAGTGATATAAAATTATAATTATTAATTAATATCATAACAAATCATACGGCTCACTTGCACAAGGACTCTTAAATTGATTTAGTTGAATATTTTAATGTTGTCCCTCTTCGACAACTACAATATGCATTTGCCAAAAAGGGACATCATTACAAAATTTAACTAAATCAGTTTAAATGTCCTTGTGCAAGCGGGCCTTAGACATATTATATTTTCATTAACAAAGATGCCATAATTATAGATTAGATACTAGATGATGCCCGCGACGTCGCATCGTCTGCGTGGGTTGTTTTTTTCAATTCCCGCGGGAACTCCTCCTTCCCCGGGATACAAACTATCCCTGTACCAAATTTCATAAAAATCGCTTGAACAGGTGGGCCGTGAAACCGTAGCAGACAGACAGACACACTTTCGCATTTATAATATTAGTATGGAAGTATGGATACGCCTGCGAATACGCATTTTGGTCTTTTGAAAGCTGCTTAAATAGAGTATAGATATAGAGTATCCAAATTCAATACATTATTTTAATATAGGCAGTTCCTAGTCATGTCAAAGCCTCGCTCGGAAGAGTTGAGGTAACACATGGCACCGTATCGCAGTACATGCTAGATCATATTATTGCCGTACCGCTTCCTTGGTCTAACTCCCAACTTTTACAGGTTCGACTGCGGATGACGAGGTCGTTTGACCCTGGTTCGACTCATTAGGTATTAGGTTTTTCTTAGGAAATTCTCAGTATACTAGTCCGGAGCTAAGAAGCACATGAAGTCGCGGTCCTGCGCCTGATCTCTCTCCGATCGTATCGGATTTCCGTCCCAACAGGCGGGCTATGAGAGTAAGGTATAATATTATATCCCATGCAAACTGCCATGGCCGAAATTATAGGAGGAGAAGGATATTCTTTAAATGCAGTACGTCGATGCTTTTGAAATTTTTTTATGTCGATTGTGGACTTTCTCGATATTAATAAAATTGTTTTCATAAGATATTGTAATAATTATTATTGCCCCATGAAATATGTTAAAGGGAGGAACTCTTAAGACTACATAATATTTTCTTTTGATTCTGTGGTGTCTTATATTACGTACTAGCTGATGCCCGCGACTTCGTCCGCGTTGATCGAGGTTTTTCGTTTCGCGCGGGAACTCCTTAATTTTCCGGGATAAAAAGTAGCCTATGTGTTATTCCAGACTATAGTCTATCTCTGTGCCAAATTTCATCCAGATCCGTTCAGCCGTTGGGGCGTGATTGAGTAACAAACATCCATCCATACATCCATCCAAACTTTCGCATTTATAATATTTATTTGATAATACACGTTATCAATCTTAAATTAGCTTAGATAATAAAATATAATGAATGTACACGTATAACCGAAGCTAAGTTGAAAATTGTTAGTGACATTAATTTAACGTTCCAAGTAACGTCTAACGAGTAGGTAGGTACTGTACCTAAGTCAAAGAGCGGAAGTTTTAAGTTCAATTTATTTCGTCTGCGCCTTTTCTCGCGTTGTTCGCCGTAATTTGACGGGAGAAAATTTAATTATGGCTTGCTTCTGACATTCGCCTGACATGGTAATTGTGACTTTGTGTACAATCTTTTGTGTGCGAAAGGTGCGAGTAACGCAGGGCGGGTTTGGTAATAAGGCATGAAACAGGGAACAAAACGGAAAGTTCGGGAATTCAATCATAACTTAAGGTGGAAACATATTTAGGACGCGGGACGCAGACTAAGAAAACCATACCACACGTGTAAGGAAAGTGCATAGCACACTGCCGCAAGAAGCGTCAATGCCGCATGCAACGTATTTTTGAAGTGAAAACTTCTTTAGCCGCGTTGAGCACTTGGTAGGGGGTAAACTTGTGGATTCGCGTCACCGACATCCTCGCGTTGTTACGAAGACAAAAGGTCTTAAATATAAATACCTATACTACATTCGTAATTAAACTTTAATTCCTAAGTTTTAAGGTTTATTTTTTAACCATTATATACAATCGATTAAAGTAAAAAAGTGCGTCGAACTCTAATGACATCACATTTTAGAATCATACTAATATTATAAATGCGAAAGTGTGTTTGTTTGTTGGTTTATTGGTTTGTTGGTTTGTCCTTCAATCACGCCGCAACAGAGCAACGGATCGACGTGATTTTTGGAATGGGTATAGTTGAGGACCTGGAGAGTGACATAGGCCACTTTTTATCCCGGAAAATTAAGGAGTTCCCGCGGGAACCAAAAAAAACTTAAACCACGCGGACGGAGTCGCGGGCATCAGCTAGTCTTCTAAATATATAAAAGGCAAAGGTGACTGACTGACTGACTGACTGACTGACTGACTGACTGACTGACTGATCTATCAACGCACAGCTCTAACCACTGGTCGGATCGGGCTGAAATTTTGCACTCAGCTATTATAACGTAGGCATCCGCTAAGAAAGGATTTTTGAAAATTCCACCCCTAAGAGGGTGAAATAGGGGTTGAAAATTTGTATGAAACTCCGTCATTTCTCAAGTTATATCCATGAAACTTGGTTTACAAGCTACGAGTAAAAAATTAAGAAATATGTGTTTCACAGTTTTTGAAATTTCTACCCCCGAAGGGGTAAAATAGGGGTTGAAAGTTTGTATGAAAGTCCTTCATTTCTCAAGTTATAGCCATGAAACTTGGCATTTGGGCTTTCAGTTAGATATGCAAGAGTACCTACGTGTTTCACCATTTTTGAAAATTCGACCCCCAAAGGGGTGAAATATAGAGTTTGTTCTTCAATCACGCCGCAACAGAGCAACGGATCAACGTGATTGCACAGTTGAGGACCTGGAGAGTGACATAGGCTACTTTTTATCCCGGAAAATTAAGGAGTTCCCGAGGGAATAAAAAAAACTTAAACCACGCGGACGAAGTCGCGGGCATCAGCTAGTTTCATATAAATCCCATAGGTACCTTAGGACGCGTTTTGACGTTTGAAAAAAAGTTGCTGATTTGACTATTTTGACATACCCAATTTCTTTTTATCCACTACAAGTTAGCCCTTGACTGCTATCTCACCTGATGGTAAGTGAAGATGCAGTCTAAGATGTTAGCGGCTAACCTGTTAGGGGCACGGCAGTTATATTATATAATTGTTAGGGCTGATTTTTCAATCGTCAGACAAAGTTTATCGGAGGAATAAATTTGACGTTTTGACAGGTTTTGTATTGAAAATCTGCCAAAACGTCAAATTCATTCCTCCGATAAAATTTATCTGACGATTGAAAAATTAGCCCTAACAATTATATAAATATAAGTTACTTACGTTACTTACGCTCTAGTTACGTAAAAACTTACAAGTGTAATCGTGGCCTTAGATCGACGAATATAGAAGAAAATACGATTTGATTTGACCGAACACAAATCTAGTTCTGCTTTCGCCTTTATTTCGTACGAACTTGTACGGTAGGTACTAAACTTCAGTAATACTATTACCATATTCAATCCAACACATCTTTGAAGACCTCCGTGGCGCAGCGACGTGGGCTTGGTGTAAGCAATGAGAGGTCCCGGGTTCGATCCACGGCTGAGTCAATTTTAGATTTTTTAATTTATCAGTTTTCTCTAGTCTGGTCTGGTTGTCAGGCTTCGGCCGTGGCTATGTTTACCACCCTAACGGCATTGACGTGCCACTAAGCGATTTAGCGTTCCGGTACGACGCCACATTAAATAACTGCCAAACCCCTACCACGTTAGCCCACTACCATCTAAGACTGCATCATCCCTTACGACTGGAGTGAGATCTAACTTGTAGACAGGTAATGGAATAAAAAAACCGGCCAAGTGCGAGTCGGACTCGCGCACCGAGGGTTCCGTACAAACCTGTAGTAAGTTTTACGATTTATGACGTATTAAAAATAAAAATTACGTTTGTTGTATGGGAGCCCCCTTTAATATTTACTTTATTGATATTTAATTATTTATTTTGAAAGGTAATATACAAGTTAATATTCTGTGAAAATTTGAACCGTCTACCTGTTACCGTTTTTAATATTGAGCAAAAAAATACGAAAAAAACACGTTTATTGTATGGGGACCCCCCTTAATATATATATTTTTTTAATTTTTAGTATTTGTTGTTATAGCGGCAACGGAAATACATCATTTGTGAAAATTTCAGCTTTCTAGCTATCACGGTTTATGAGATACAGCCTGGAGACAGACAGACAGACAGACAGCGGAGTCTTAATAATAGGGTCCCGTTTTTACCCTTTGGGTACGGAACCCTAAAAAAGAGAATCAATCCGGTGCGATAAAATACCAGAAACTTGCAAAAATCTAGGCATTTAGTTTACTAATTTAAAAATGAAAATACAACAATAGCGCCGCCGAGTGACGAGACTATAAAACACAAACAAACAAAACCCGCCATTGTCTGTGACAAAATGTCAAAAGCCATCCAGTTCCAGCGCAGCGCTTCGCCAGGCATTGTGCTGCGAGCGCTATTATGGCGCTTGCGTGGAGAAAACTGGACAAATGAATTGTGTTTTTGTGAGGAGAGTGGCCTAGAGGGGGAGAGGTGTAGGCCTATTGTTGGATAAACCAAGTAAAACTATTTATAGTAGGCTTTCATAGCATAGATATATTATGTTTTTAAAAATCCCATGTAAACCTTTCGTTTAGCCGGGATAAAAAGGATCCTATAAGTGTCACAAATTGCAAGTTTTCATAATAATATCGTTTCACATTTTTGTTTATTTATATTTTTCTCCTATGCCATATCGAGACCAGTTAGGTCGTGAAAAAGTAAGATAGTAAGAAATTAATTTAGTATTCATCAGTATTTTCAAATACTGCTGCGAGATCGTACCGAAAGTGTACCAAAATCTAGGTTTTTACTTTACTAATTTTAAAATGAAACTACAACAATAGCTCCGTCATGTGACGAGACAATAAAACACAAACAAACAAACCGCGCCATTGTCTGTGACAGAATGTCAAAAGCCATCCAGTTTCAGCGCTTCGCCAGGCATTGTACTCCGAGCGCTATTTTGACGCTTCCGTTGAGAAAACTGGACAAAATATGAATTGTGTTTTTGTAAGGAGAGTGGCCTAGAGTTAGGCCTATTTTTAGCTGGATTTAAATCCTATCTTGTCATACAATAACAAGCATAAATTTAAATTAACCCCCGACGTATTGAAGTGACAGGATACCAATTTCGATTCGATCAGACAAGTGGAAGTTGCTCACATCCCTACATCAACTAGATTTGATGATGCTGATGAGACGGAAAATCCACCGCCACCGGAGATGCGTACGATCTGGCGCAAGACTTTACGTCGTCTCCGAGGCACGGTGGTGAAACACCGCCAATTTCCTAACTCCGGGCTAATTAGTACCTAGGTACTGAGAATTTCCTGTCAGAAAAACCGAAAAACCCAATACTTGTTATGGCCCGACCCGGGACTCGAACCCGGGACCTCGTCGGCCGCAATCGAACATGCTATTGCTAACCACTAGACCAACGAGGCAGTCTCTTTATTATATAGCTAAGGAATTTTAAATTTCACGGGAGTGAAGTCAGAGGCGCTAGATTTGGAAACATTATAAGCACGATTGTGAATTGTTGGTTAGTTGGTTTATGGGACCTTTTAGCTTAGCGGTCGTCTAACTATGTGATTGTTTAGGGGATGTCGGTGAAACTGGGCATAAGTATTGCAATTTCTCTATCCCCTAGATTTAATTTAAAAAATTGGCAGTCATAGGGACTGCCGATAGAAGTGAAAACGAATATTTAAAATACTAAAAAAAAAGGTGACGCGAATCCACAAGTTTACCCCCTACCAAAAAGTGATCAACGCGGCTAAAGAAGTTTTCACTTCAAAATTAATATCCACGTAGCCAGCGGATGAAACATAGAAAGTGAGAAATTTAACCCAGCCAGATGTAAATAATACTTGGTATGTAAATTCGTGGGTTTGGGGAATCCCTACGTTTTGCCGATTCCGGCGAAATACAATATCTAGTAAACGACACCGTAGGTAAGGTAAGGCACATTCCCAATATTAATAAGTCTAGTAGGTACATCCAGAATATTATACCTACTTTGTTCTTAAATCTCTATATCTACACTACACTTTTTCAACGTCAATCATTTAAAGTAATAATGATATTTGTGATAATGATAATTAATGAATTACGGCGTCTGATTCTCAAAACTAAACGTACGGGTTCCAAACGCGTCCTACTCTACCTGTACACACAGATAGAGACCTACGTCCTAAACCTATTTTGCGGATGAATTTTGGAAAATTTGAAATTCACCCCTCCAAGCCAGAAGCCAGAATATCGTCATCATCAAAAAGAAAAAAAAACATGAAAGTTTCCTCATGATGTTATCCTTCACCTGCAAATGCAATTATGTTTATACTACACCCGCGGAAAGTACCCTCTTGCTTTTGTCAAAACGAGAAAAGTACGTCATTGCTACAGACCAAATATGCGGGAGGAAAAGATGTATGAAATTTCATTTCTAACGTGCTAAGCGGGGAGAAAAAGTGTATGAAAATCCATTTCTAACGCGGTTTTTTTTTTAATTTTGAGTAAATATGGTATCCGGACGTTGAGAATTTGGATGTCTTACCATAAGGATATAATATTAGAAGCAGCTTCACCATATTTGACATAGAAAAGTCAAATAATATGGTAAATGTCGATTGTCGACATCGATGTCGATTGTCGATATCGCTATCGATGCCGATTTTGATGGTCGATATCGATGTCGATTGTCGAAGTCGTTTGTCGATATCGATGTCGATTTTCAATGTCGTTTGTCGATTTCGATGTCGATTGTCGATGTCGTTTGTCGATATCGATGTCGATTGTTGATTTCGATGTTGATACTCATATCGATTGACGATATCGATGTCGATGGTCGTTATCTTTGTCGATTGTCGGTATCGAGTCGATTGTCGATATAGATTGTCGATATCGATGTCGATTGTCGATATCGAAATCTATATTGCCATAATCCTCAAAATGTAGCCTAGTTGTGATAGTGAAGCTTCGAATGAAGCGACTCATATAATTATGATTTATGATAGAACTAGCTGATGCCCGCGACTTCGTCCGCGTGGATTTAGGTATTTCGGTTCCCGCGGGAACTAAATCCCGCGGGATAAAAAGAAGCCTATGTGCTATTCCAGACTATAATCTACCTCTGTGCCAAATTTCATCCAGATCCGTTCAGCCGTTGGTGCGTGATTGAGTAACAAACATCCATACATCCATACATCTATACATCCACACATCCATACATCCATACCTACATCCATACATCCATCCAAACTTTCGCATTTATAATATTTATTTGATTTCACTTTGCAAGTTCGTTTAATCACTATTCGTTTATTTTCCTCGCAGGTGTAGTATAAAGCACTATGTATCACTCGGTAGAAAGTACGATTCCTACCTCGGGTGTATTGCGGCCCTTCGGCTACGCCTCGGGCCTCAAACTACACCCTCGATAGTAATCGGTCACTTTCTCCCCTCGGTGAACAATGTACTATTTTCTAACTTAGTCGCATAAAACCGGTTATAGCTCCGTAATTGTACTACTTAGTTTGCCTGGGGATCAAACCGGATCCCCCGCATTGGTGGCCGAGGACCTAATAAGTAATAACCTATCTAGAACCTTTCTAATCTAATAATTGAGGCTATCTGCTTAATAAAAAATTGGCAGTCATAGGGACTGCCGGTATAGGTACCTAAGTGAAAACGAATATTTAAAATAATTAAAAAAAAATTAAATTATGAACCTTTTTTAGTTTTACTAAGGCATTAAAGTTTAATTACGTATGTAGTTAGTATATTTATATTTAAGACCTTTTGTCTTCGTAACAACGCGAGGTGTCGGTGACGCGAATCCACAAGTTTACCCCCTACCAAAAAGTGCTCAACGCGGCTAAAGAAGTTTTCACTTCAAAAATACTATCGGGCAGATTCATAGATTTCGGGAATTTAGTTGTGAAAAATATACACGCAGCCGAAATAACAAATAGCATATAAAACAAAACAAAAAAATGAGAGACAAAACCGTATATAAAGTGCCGCTTAAAATATAAATAGGCTCCTACAGAACGCCAACAATCGCAGCTCGCGACGAAATGAAAGAAACACAATCATCTCCCGCCATTGTCTCTACAATTGATGTCAACAGCCATCCACGGCTGAGCCATTGTGCGACTATTCTGGGAGTGGGGGATAACTGGACAGGGGGAATTATTTTTACTGACTTTGAGGGTTCCGTGGGTAAGATAACTAGTATAAAACTATTACATTTATTATTAAAATGTAATTAGCTTGCGTCGAAATAAAAGAAACACAATCATCTCCCGCCATTGTCTCTACAATTGATGTCAACAGCCATCCACGGCTGAGCCATTGTGCGACTATTCTGGGAGTGGGGGATAACTGGACAGGGGGAATTATTTTTACTGACTTTTTGAGGGTTCCGTGGGTAAGATAACTAGTATAAAACTATTACATTTATTATTAGAATGTAAGTAACCTGCGTCGAAATAAAAGAAACACAATCATCTCCCGCCATTTTCTCTACAATTGATGTCAACAGCCATCCACAGCTGAACCATTGTGCGACTATTCTGGGAGTGGGGGATAACTGGACAGAAGGAATTATTTTTACAGACTTTTTGAAGGTTCCGTGGGTAAGATAACTAGTATAAAACTATTACATTTAAATTAGAATGTATAAGTAACCTGCATCGCAATGAAAGAAACACATTCATCTCCCGCCATTTTCTCTACAATTGATGTCAACAGCCATCCACGGCTGAGCCATTGTGCGACTATTCTGGGACTGGGGGATAACTGGACAGGGGAATTTGACTGACTTTTTGAGGCTTCCGCGGTTAGTTAAGATAACTATAGCTTAATACACCTTTTACTTTAAAATAAGACTTCAGGAGTGAAATGCTTCAGAAGTGCAACGCTCCGTCTTGTTCATGGGTGGTTGATGGCCCATGAAAGCTTTGCAGATGGACAGACGGACACGCTTTCGCTTTTACTAAATTTATAATATGGACTAGATGAGGGTATATAATACGTACCTACTAAATAGTGCTTCGAATTTATTCATTTTACTGAAAAAGTTCTTACAGAATATGAAAAATTTCTTTAAATTAAAAATGTATGCTTGTACAATTTACTTTTTTTTAATTATTTGACTACAGAAATTATATTCTTATCTCACGGGGCTAGGCTCTAACTCCATAGCTATTATTAATTGTACTTTTGGGAATTCATTAAAGGATTTTCCTTGATGATTCCCGGGGTAGATTCACCCCATAGTCCGCCACTGCCTATTCTAGAGTTTTTTTTTTTTTATTGTGAGATAGGCTTGCGCTTGACGACAATCATGCTTAGTGCAAAGCAATGATGAGTTTAATTTAACAAATCTAGCAGTTTCACGTTTTCTCACCTGAACCCTAACGTGTGAACGCCTACAAACACTCAAATCCGGAATGTCCCTGGCCGTCTTACTTCTACACTTCTCGAAACTAGTATAAGAGTTACTTAAGAGCATAAGACAGCTTTCATTTTTTAATTAGTAAATAACAGAATTTCTTTCATTTGCGATTCCGTCTAGAATAAATACGGCTTTGTTTTATGAGCGCCAAGCTTTATTACTTGACCTTAAATTTTAGTCTCCAAGGTTCTTTTGGATAAAGATAAACTAAATTACTTTTCCTAGGGTAGGTACCTACTAGTAGTCTAAGTAAAATGAATAAAGTATCATTTTTTTTTATCTACTTCAAGTAAGCTCCCTTGACTGCGATCTCACCTGATGATAGCGTAGGTAGCGGGCTAACCTGTTAGGGGCATGGCAGTTATATTAAACCCATACCCCTATTCTGTTTCTACATGGCATCTCTTCCTGACAACTTTAATTTAAAAAAATTGGCAGTCATAGGGACTGCCGATAGAAGTGAAAACGAATATTTAAAATAATTAAAATATTAAAAAAAAAAATTATAAACCTTAAAACTGAGGCATTAAAATTTAATTACGAATGTAGTAAAAAAATATTAGCAATAACTAATATTAACTATGCTATATATTTAAGACCTTTTGTCTTCGTAACAACGCGAGCATGGGGCTGTGAGGTGTCGGTGACGCGAATCCACAAGTTTACCCCCTACCAAAAAGTTAGACCTACCTAGAAGTTTTCTTCACTTCAAAAATGTTTGTGGAGAAGCGATAACCCTAGCTGTAAGCCACCGGATGTTTGCCGTCGTGAAATTCAAACAATGCGTTTCATTATTCCATTACTTTAATGAATAAAATACTTAATGAACCAGGGATTTGCTCCCCTGCTGCGAAATTTTAATAATGATGTACTAGCTAGTAAATTATTGGTAACTAGGCTTTAGGTGATTATACCTACCTAGTAAAATAGCCCAAATATTATTTTAAATTGAAAAATTGTGGCCCTATCCACCGTCCAAAAATAAATTCAATTTTTTTTATCCACTAGGTACAAGTTAACCTTTGACTGCGATCTCATCTGATGGTAAGTGATGATGCAGTCTAAGATGGTAGCGGGCTAACCTGTTAGGGGCATGGCAGTTGTATTAAACCCATACCCCTATTCGGTTTCTACACGGCATCGTACCGGAACGCTACATCGCTTGGCGGCACGTCTTTGCCGGTAGGGTAGTAACTAGCCACGGTCAAAGCCTCCCACCAGGCCAGACCAGGGAAAATTCAGAAATTATAAATTCCCAAATTGCCCTGCCGGGGATCGAACCCAGGACCTCCGCACGTTAAAACAACAGCGCTACACACTACGCCAAAAATAATTATTAAACGTTAGTACTTAGTAGGTAGGTAATTAAAGTTTCCACTTTCCTGACGATGAGTGCCCAACTGCCCACTCATTTGCCTGAGTACTTGGTAATTTTTTTTTTTTTAATTTAAGATTTCAAACAAGAAGTAGGTACCTAAAGGATAAAAACAGATAACTTCTCGGTATTTGATTAAACTCTGATCATGGAATTAGGAATTACGACTTACATTCTATGACTCTGATAAAACAAACTTTAAAATATTTGCAAGTAAAAGTAAATAAAAATGTACTTATGTCAAAAATGTACTTATGTTAAAAAAAATTAAAAGAAATTATAAATGCATACAAGGAAGAATTAAAAATCGTAGAATGAAAGATCGTTCAAAATATGACTGTTCCCCATAGTTCTAACTTAATAATAACTGATGAGTTTTTGCAAGCTCATAACAGAAAAATTTTGTTCCGAACCAATGAAAGAGTCCTCGACTCGTAAGTCATAAATAATAAGTGTCACAATAATTTGTCTTAAGACAAGTTTGATCGTTCCTATTTCAAAATCCCGCTACCTAATTTCAATTTTAAAAGGGATTCTCCACACTGATGCCTCTGTTTTTCAAATTACCGATTTTCTGATCGATAAATAGTACAAATGGCAATGCGCGCTATGTCTTATAATTTTTCCAGCTGGTAGCACTGAAAACGTCATTTTGACAAGTGACATTCGAATTTTTGAAGGCGGAAGTTTGGCGCCAATTTTTTTCGAGAAAACTGGAAAAGAATATTTGTGTAGGTATTCTGTGAATTTATTATGATAATTATTGTAAATAATTATTGTTAGTAAGATTATAATTTCGAACAATGCAGTGCAGGTAATATCATTACAAAAGTTGTCCTTACACAGTGCCTATTTCTAAGCATGTCGAATATCAAAACCATTGCAAATGCAGCACGCGTGGTTAACAAGAGGCCTTTCAGAGTATCCATCGAAGGAAACATAGGTTCTGGCAAATCGACGTGCATTAAATATTTCGACAAATACCCCAATGTTGAAAAACATGCTGTAAGTGTAATTTTGAATTACTAAATCTGACCTGTAACCTCCCACACTTCCATAGTAATACCTAAATAATAAATGAATGTTTCTCATTTCTGACTAAATTAAACTCGCGGTTCAGTCTCCCTGTTTAGCATTGAGCCGGTAGGGAGTTGATAAATGATGGGAATGATTATTGTTGTTTGTTGTCATTATACCCAATACTGCATTATTTCCAGGAGCCAATAGCCGAGTGGCGCAACGTGAGCGGTCACAACCTGTTAGGGCTACTCTACAGTGACATGAACGAGTGGAGCTTCGCCTTCCAGCATTATGTGCACCTCAGCCGCCTCAAGATACAAACCAGCCCGCCTAGCAGTCCCAACATCACTGTCAAGATGTTTGAAAGGTATAGTCATAATATTATGTCCTATTTCACAAGTCTAAGCCAAGTTAACGTTCGCTCTATAGATCTCAGCATTTGTTACCTAATCTGTTGTCATCTGTTGCCAAATACAAGAGGGTGGATCTTGAATTGAATTGATTGATTTGAAAAAAGGATATTGTTTTTGGCTGAAAAACCCCTGAAATTATACCTAAAATAATGTGAACTGCCATCCTGAATTTGAAATGGTCCAGTACAGAGCACCCCAAAAATTTCCATAGTGATTTGTTTATTTAATGACATATAGGCTTTTAATATAATTCCAGATCTGTACAAAACAGCAGGCACTGTTTTGTGGAAAATGCCAAAAAGCAGGACTTTATCAAAGACCCAGAGTATCAAGTTCTACTTCAGTGGTTTGACTACACTGAGAAATACTTGGACACCAGTTTAGATTTTATTGGTAAGAGTAATTACAGTGTGCCATCAGTGGCGTGCACAGGGTTTGAAGCCAGGGTAGGTACTTTAGAAATTAGAATACATATTTATTGAAGTCTTGTTAAGAAATGAACAATGACGTATTTCCACTTGGGTAAGCAGTGCTTTTATGCCTGTATGAACTGCACGCCACTGTGTGCCATACATTTTGTAAATTTTTTGGTAGTAGGTTAGGTTTTTGGGATTTTATTTGTATTTTTCTAAAATTTTGCTAAACTATACCTACCTACTCATTAATCTATTATAATATATAATAATAATAAAGCCCTTTTATTCCGAATTTGCTACAAGTTTGGCAATACATATTTCCCAGTCTTATTTACTATATAATGTCTCGCAATTCGGCGTGCCTCCTGGCATAGGCCTCCTCCAGCTCTCTCCACTGAGCTCTGTCTTCTGCAACTCTGGTCCAGTAGGGCCCCAAGGTTAGGCGGATGTCGTCTCTCCATCTTGTTTTCGGATCCATCTCTCCATCTTGAATCTATTATAATATACTTAACATAATATAAAGGAGAAGCTGATTGAGTGGCACATCAATTCTTGGTCTTGTAGCTTGAAATTTTGCATGGAAATAAGGTAATGATAATGACTTTTCTTTACACACTAGATGATTTTGCTGCCTTTTTCCACAGTAAACAGATACAATCAGTATGGAAACCTAGAAACGTTCGAAACAGCTCACTCACATAAACATGCGCATCAACGAGACCCATAAGCACTCGTCGCAAGTGCCGTCAGTAGTGAGTGCCGCGTCATGAAGTGTTGTGGATGCGTGTTTGTGTGAGTGAGCTGTTTCAAACGATTATAGGTAGTTTCCATACTGGTTGTATCTGTTTTCTGTGCTTTTTCTATATGGATTTTCACTTTTAATAATCCTATGGAACACTTTGATAATGCTGCGTGATTGAAAGACAAACCAAAAATAAACACCTTTGCATTTATAATACAGTAAGTAATTGACCGAGCGAAGCGAAGGTCTCTGAGTCTACTTGGGTGAAATGGCACTTGTCCGTCCGTCCGTCCGTCCGTCCGTCCGTCCGTCCGTCTGTCAGAGCCTTATAACTTCTGAATTGCTGAACGCAATTACTTCAAATTTAAATATAATATGTAAACCGATGGCCTCCCGCCGAATACGGCTTAAAAAGTTATAAAAATCTTTATTTCAGGGGGGCTCTCATAGAAGCGAATGCGAAGTAAAATATTTTTTATAGCGTTACATAGGGTTGCGGTATATCATTTTAAAGATAATTAGGAATGGAGTCCAAAAATATTTTTTTTTTAATTTTTCCCTTAAAATTGACGAAATGGGAGGCTTTCAAAGTGGCGAATTTCTAACGTCCAAAGTTGACCTCAGAACTCTCAATTTACTGAAAGGCTGAGCCTGAAACTTATTAATTACTTGAATTATATCCTGTACATGAACAACAAATACTAAAATTAGATAAATATTATAAGGAAACGAAATTATTTAATTTTTAATGTGCTTCAGTATTATTAACAGAACTTCACAATTATGTCAATAGATGGCGCTCTGTACAAGTTTATGGATACCGCGAGGTCTCAGTTCGGGGCGAACCACTAGTATGTTTTTTATTCAATTTCAGTGTATTTGAGGACTACCCCAAAAACAGTGTGGGAGAGAATGATGAAGCGCGGGAGAGCTGAGGAGTCGGAGGTGCCTTTGGAGTATTTAGAACAAGTGAGTATATGCACTACATCATCAGTATTTATCACTACTGTTATCTGCCTCATTAGTCTACTGGACAGCATGTTCAGCTGTGGGTGAGTTACTTGGTTAGATTCCAAATAGCCAAAAATTAAGATAGTGGGTTTGTCCCTAGGGGTCATCCATTAAAGTACGTCACACTAATTTCATGATTTTTTGACCCCTCCCCTGCCCTTGTCACAGTTGGTCAGTGGTCACATTTGTAAGACCCCCCTCCTCCCTAGTGTGACGTCACATATCTTGCAATTTTACATCTAGAAACATCTAGAAAACTCGCCAACAAAACAATTTAAACCTTACAGATACAGATACAGTTGGAAATATATTTAAGTTTTTCGATAATAGTTCAAAGGGGTTGTTTCAAATTTATATGGAGCCTGGGCCAGGTATTGGTACGGTATTTCAAAATGTTCGGGGTCATAAAATAGTAACATTTTATTCTTTATTTCTTACTAAAAAGTTCAATTTACGAGGTACAATGCGAAATTATTTTGCAAAATAAAAGCGCAACAACATGCGTCCATTTTGACATTGACGTATATTACACGTGTCATGATGACATTTGACATAAAATTACCTGCCGAGCGATCGCGTAACTTCTGCATCAATCATTGATACATCGCAATCACCTCTGATTGGTTAACACTCTTCCACTATTGGACATAATCCATTGACGCAGCAAGAATGCCATAAATTCAGCCAATTACAACAATTGATACTGTAACAATGATTGATGCAGAAGTTACGCGATCGCTCGGCTGGGAAATGTGAATTAACCTTAAAATATCCAACAGCAGTCAGATTGATGGATGGATGCGCTGCGAGAGTTGCTATTCTACAAATGTACCTAATTAAACATTTTATTTTTGTACCTCTTAATCACTGTAAAACTGCCGAAAAGCATATTTTATTTTGTTTTCTATGATTTTATACTATTTTTTGGAATACTGTACAAGTACCTGGCCCAAGATGAAACAACCCCTTTGGCATATTATTAGGATGTATAAGATTTTGAAATGTGACGTCACGAAACAACTTAGGACCCCTCCCACCCCTTGTCACACAGTGTCACACTTCGTCAACTGTAGTTTTAATCAATTTTGTTAAATTAAGTAATTGTAATTTTTTTTTTTGTTGTATTGTTTTATTGGTCTTTTTTAGGGTTCCGTACCAAAATGGTAAAAATGGAACCCTTATGGTGCGACTTTCTCCGTCTGTCTGTCTGTCTGTCCGTCCGTCACACTCGATTATTTCAGTAACTACCGAAGCTATCGACATGAAATTTGGAATAGTTGTGTATACAAGCTAAATTTTTAGTGGTTTTAAGGCCCCTGCGAGGTGATTCGAAATTAACAGTACAATTTACTTCTACCATTTATCCTGACCCAAGTATTAAAATAAAAAATAAAAAATCGAGAAATTATTATTTCGAAAATGTTGCGTTCAATTAGTAGCGCCAGCTGACTGAGCGAGTCACGTGACGCTTGAACCGAGCGGCGCACGACTGGTCGTTCACCTACGTACCCACGGCTATCAGCTGTTTAACATTAGGTAAAGATTAGATGAAAGTTTTAAGGCGGCAATACTTACATAATCATTGCAGGTTATTTACAGCTCACGAGGTAGGTGGGTACACTTATTTTAGGTATTAAATTTTACAATCACGTATTTACGCACTTTCTTTGATTCGAGCACTTTCGCGGATCACGTGGGGGCCCAAAAATGTTTATTGTGCTGGTTAAAAATTCCAATACGAGTAAAAGTTGACTAGACAGTCCACAGAATGCTTAATTCACGATTGTTTAATAACCACTGACAAAACTCAATCCTAGCTGGCCCATCGTTCTCGTGAAGTGCATGTACACGCCTAAAATGGTATGCATGTAAGCCTTCTGAGTTTAACAACTTCCACACGTAATACTGGCTCACGTTAAACCTAATTGCAGCCATTCGGGTGCTTCGCCGAGGATCGCGTTCGAAGTAGGTATTCCAGATTTCCTCGTCGAGTTCCGGCGAGTACATGCGGGGACGACCTCGACCTTGAACATGCTCTGGTGTTCGGAATTGCCCATGGTCGACTAAACGCTGCGTTGCGCCTGATAGTGATACTCGATGGAACTTGTTGGTTTCGGATTCCTCGCAGACGAAGGGAATTTAAGTGATCCGGTTGTGCGTAGAGCCGTCGAGCTTCTGTCGCACTGTAATTTGCAATGGCGTACATTTGCACCATACCTACTTAGGTATTCCAAATTGGAGTATTCGTAATAATAGCGATCCATTTTTGCGCGTATTTGAAACGAATTAGCGCCACTTACGGCACGCGTGACGTGTTTTGCGTAACTGAGGCCGGAAGTCGGCAAGCCGCGAGCGGTCAGCGGCGCGCGGGCCGTTTCAAAGGATTGAGGGGCGGGGCTTTTAAACCCCGAATCGGTTCGATGATTGACGTCAGACGCCGCTCGCGCCGGCTAGCTTCTTTGAACTTCGCCGCGTACCACTACTAATGTTTCTCACAGTTTCGAGTTTATTTCGAAAAAAAAAATCTAACTCAAAAAAGTAAGTACTTAAAAAAAATTAAAAAAAATTGAGTCGATAGTACTGCTAAAGGCGATTAAACTCGCCGCGGCTTTAAAACCACAAAAATTTCTTCGTGTATTAGTGGCCCAAAGACACTGGAATTAAAAAAAATTGGAAATTATTTTTGTTCTTATTTAAAAAGGTTGAAATTTAAAAGTGAGATAACTGTACTGTGTGGGGTATCATATGAAAGGGTTTACTTTGTACATTCTAAAACAGATTTTTAATTATTTTTAGTCATGATAGGTTTTGATTTATCGGGGAAAAAGTCAAAAAAAATACCGTTCCCCCCCCCTTATCTCCAGAGTTTACCAATCGAAAAATCTGAAATAATTATGGTTAATAGGAATTTATGTATATTTTACAGGAAAACTATAGCCAATGCTCTAACTAGCATAGTTTTTTTGATATTAACAGAAAACCTCTACAAACAAAGTTAGTTTTGCGGTTCATTAAATTCATTAATCGTAAAACTTGCTACAGGTTTGTACGGAACCCTCCGTGCGCGAGTCCGACTCGCACTTTGCCGGTTTTTTTTCTTTTTTGTTCTGGTTAAATGTGTCATTCTAGTAGTGCTTTAGTAATATTGTTACCTGGAAAGACGGATTGGGAAACTGTTGTTTTCTCTCTTTCTGCATCGTATTCCTCATTATTGAGGGTCATGACCCCATTCCATTAATCACAGAATGGTAGGAGTTTTCTTGGGATAATAATATGGTGGGTTCCCACGTCCGTATTTAAACTCTTACTCTTAGGTTGGTTACGATTATTATCAGATATTAGTGATAATAACCGGGACCGGCGACGATGTCTTAGTGGGTGTGTAATGTGTATTATCCATAAAAAATAAAAATAAATAAATCATTCTTTTCTTTAGGTCCACGAGTCTTATGAAAACTGGCTGAGTTCCCCAAACATCGGCTGTGAGGTGCTGACGATTGACGCCGACCGCGGCCTCGACTGCGTCAGAGAAGACCTGGAGCGATACAGCTATAAGATACTTGGTGGCAATCATACCAACTGAACAAATAGTGCTAAGAAACGAAATTTGTGAAATTAAATAAGATTTTTTTTTATTTTATTCACTACAAGTTAGCCCTTGACTGCGATCTCACCTGATGTAAAGTGACGATGCAGTCTAAGATGGTAGCGGGCTAACCTGATAGGGGCATGGCAGTTATATTAAACCCATACCCCTATTCGGTTTCTACACGGCATCGTACCGGAACGCTAAATCGCTTGGCGGCACGTCTTTGCCGTTAGGGTGGTAACTAGCCACGGCCAAAGCCTCCCACCAGGCCAGACCAGGGAAAATTCAGAAATTATAAATTCCCAAATTGACCCTGCCGGGGATCGAACCCGGGACCTCCGCACGTTAAGGCAACAGCGCTGCACACTGCGCCACGGTCGTCAAAACCCCTTAAAATTGTACATTATGATACGCGTGACTTAAGTAGAGCTTCACGGCGTGCAATACTAGACTATTTTGCTCAAGTCTCGAGTATCTTAGTAGTACATGTAGATTTTATATCTAAGTAGTCTGTTTTTAAGCCATAAAATGAATTATTGCATGGTGTGATATAGTCGTGCAATAATTACTTTCGAATGGTGTAAAATGGACTTGAAAAAGCTTGACGCAAGACGCGAATTGATTTAAGTCACGCAGTGCTTTAAAATGTGTTTAGTGCAACTTAGTAAGTAATATATTGTACCTGTTCTATTGCGCAAATAGAAGAAATAATTCTGTTTATGAAAGTTATGAGTATGACAATGAATTATTTTCAAAAAAGATCAAATACATACTATGTTTTAAGAATGAAATATACCAGTATAATAATTATAATAGTGTAGGGCTGACTGATGTTTTAACATTAAATAAATCTTGTTATTTTGATATTAAAACAAAATAATAATTATTTTATAGTATTAGTGATAAAAATAGTATATTGTAGAACGTAATAATTTATATAGCAAGCATTCATAATCAATTTCTTTATCTATCACTAATTAATTATTATTCTGATTAAATTGATGATGTTGTTTTTATACGGGTTTTTAATTAGATAATATATACAGTTCGCGCGCGAGTTGAATGAAGAGTAAATACATGTCACCATACATTTGCTCAGCATTCAACTCGTGTGCGAACTATACCTAATATTTTTTTTTTTTTTTATCCACTACAAGTTAGCCCTTGACTGCGATCTCACCTGATGGTAAGTGATGATGCAGTC
Organism: Erebia ligea; assembly: GCA_917051295.2. NCBI lineage: Eukaryota > Metazoa > Arthropoda > Insecta > Lepidoptera > Nymphalidae > Erebia > Erebia ligea. The sequence goes on along the minus strand of OU785229.1, from coordinate 16,912,389 downwards.
TAAGATGGTAGCGGGCTAACCTGTTAGGGGCATGGCAGTTATATTAAACCCATACCCCTATTCGGTTTCTACACGGCATCGTACCGGAACGCTAAATCGCTTGGCGGCACGTCTTTGCCGGTAGGGTGGTAACTAGCCACGGCCGAAGCCTCCCACCAGGCCAATATATTGCAGTAATATTGCAGTTGCTGACCTGTAAATAGTAAATGATAAAAATAAAATTGATAATTTGTTGTGTAATGAAGTGACAGAACACGAAAATATATTTTCAAATAAATAAGATTTTTACTTCGTGTTTAATAAAACTAATATTGAGATGATTATTATTATTTTTATTTGTTTATCACATAAATTAATAATCCTAATAATTTAGATCTAATTTTGCAATCATCCTAATCCTTTAGTCTTTTGGAACTACCAGCAACTACCACTATATAGCCACAATTGTTTTCATAGTATAATTTTTTATTGGTGCCGATAAAGGAACCAAGAAACAGCGATAATCATCCCTTCTCACTCTCACATCACACAGGTATAGTGTGTAAGTGAGATGGAATGATTATATCTGGCAAACTTATTTTTGTTTTATAAATAATGAGGTCAAAGTGTGTATTGCCGTCCTTTAAAATTAAGAAGTTTAGCAACTTTTGATCACTTTTCGTATAGGATTATTGCAACCACTACCACTACAGCCCATTAACGTCCCACTGCTGGGCACAGGCCCCTACTCTCATAGGAGAGAGGGAATTAGAGCTTAGACCCACCACGCTGCTCCAATGCGGGTTGGCGGGCTTTAACGACTATTATATAATAAGACTAACATGATAATATATATTATATATGATGATATATATATTAATTATTAAATTATTATTATTATATTCTATTGATTATTTAAAATCAAAATTATGGATTATTGCAAAATCAGCCCTAATACATATTTACATGGTACACGTCTAGCGCACTACTCAGCGGTACAAGTGATCCGCGCGTATATTGGACGCTATCTCGCTCTCCCACTTGTCGCCGTTGGAGAGAAGCTTCTCTTTATTGTAGAGTAACTCCTCGTGGGTTTCTGTCGAGAACTCGAAGTTGGGGCCTTCTACTATGGCGTCGACTGGGCATGCTTCCTGTAAAAATGTTAGTTTTTTGATGTGAAAACTTCTTTAGCCGCGTTGAGCACTTTTTGGTAGGGGGTAAACTTGTGGATTCGCGTCACCGACACCTCGCTACCCCATGCTCGCGTTGTTACGAAGACAAAAGGTCTTAAATATAAATATACTTCATTCGGTATTAAACTTTAATGCCTTAGTTTTAATGTTTATATAAAATATATAAACATATAATATAATATATTATGTATATTATATTTAAAAAAAAAATTAAATATTCGTTTTTACTTCTATCGGCTGTCCCTATGACTGCCAATATAATTTATTTTAATTCACTAAAAGTTAGCCCTTGACTGCGATCTCACCTGATGGTAAGTGATGATGCAGTCTAAAATGGTAGCGGGCTAACCTGTTAGGGGTATGGCACTTATATCAAACTTTTTCTAATTTTCCAGAACAAAAAGTAAAAAGTCAAAATCTATTACACAGATAGCCTGTGACAGACACAAACCACTTTCGCATTGAATTTTTATTTTTGGTGCAGAAAAATAAAGGATTCAAACACAAATCTATTATTGGTTGAGCAGTCAAGAAACAGCTTTACATTAAACCCACAGCATTTTACTGCACTTTTAATTAACTCTTCAAAATGTAAACTCCATTTTGGCGCATTTTTTTTTTTTAAATAAGATATATATAGAGAAAAAGTATATCACCTGGCAGAATCCACAGTAGATGCACTTTGTCATGTCAATATCGTATCGCGTGGTTCGTCGGGATCCATCTTTACGCTCTTCAGCTTCGATTGTGATTGCCTGGAATCAATATTTTTGTAAATTTAAAAACAGAAAGAGAGACTTGTAGGACAAGCACAGAAGAGGTTCCTGACGTACTTCCATCGTAATGGATAACTTAGAAATTTACCTCATAAACTACGGCCGTTCAGAGAATGCGTTCCTGCCACGTCGCGATTGAACTGACGACGTAACTTTGTAATGGCGTTGCAGTTACGATAAAAATATTATTGCTGGTTGTTTACCGTTTTAACAATTGATGAGCATTAAAACAACATTATTATATCAATAATCAATTAATGTTATAATTTTGTGCCAAACTGAGTGTCAAATAACTTGGTAAACAATATTTTTCTAAATCTAAACTGCGCCATTACAAGGTTATGTCAGCGCTTTATATTGAAACTGATAGGTGTCAGGAACGCATTCTCTGAACGGCCGAATTATATGAGCTCTTTGAGTGTGCCGGTGATATGGTTGCAATAAATAAATTCCAGTGACAGATCATAGTGCAGTGTGTGGGTGACGGTGGTATGCAAATTGGTGGATTAAAGTTTTTTTTATCAGTTGAACATAGGGTACTTCACAACTTAATTGAAATGAACGTTAAATAAATAATTAACACTGGCAGGTAAGTGAACCGTGGCCGAGTGGTCAAGGCGCTCAGGGCGCGATTCCCAGAGAGACGCAGGTTCAAATCCTGCCGGTTCCGAAATTTTTGATATGTATATTTAAGTAAGTTTAGAAACTTTCCTCGTGTGTGAAGCACTGTAATAAAAATTATAAAAAATTATAAAAAAAATTATAAAAAATTAAATAATTAACGTAAATTTTTATTTAAGTGTCGTCTGGCGTAAGCCTATCTCACAAAAAAAAAATTAGGTAGCCTAATCTAATTATAATTTATAGGATAACTAGCTGATTCCCGCGACTTCGTCCGCGTGGTTTAAGTTTTTTTGATTCCCGCGGGATCTCCTCAATTATCTGGGATAAAAAGTAGCCTATGTCACTTTCCAGGTCCTCAACTATACCCATGCCAAAAATCTCGTTGATCCGTGGCTCCGTTGCGGCGTGATTGAAGGACAAACCAATAAACCAACAAACAAACACACTTTCGCATTTATAATATTAGTATGTTATCTTTAAATTATAATGCACACATTGACTTAACTGACTGATTTAATATAACAGTACTTGCTGTAACCCACAACTTTGTCCACATGGATTGAGATTTCTTGGTTCCCTCGAGAACTCTTTTTCCAGGACAAAAGTAACCTATCTGTTATTCCAGACTATTATATATATCTGTGCCTCCAGATCCATTCAGCCGTTCTGGTGTGATTGAATAACAAATATCCATCCAATCATCCAAACTTTGACATTTAAAATATTAGTATAGATTAGACTAGAGGTGCTTAATATAACACGTAGCGCAATATCATAGCGCGCTATTGTTCCATAGCGCGGATAACGTGCTATGTGAGAAGCCGCCATGACGCTACGGCGTTATGAATATCACGCGATCGCGCGCGGCGTCTCGTTGCACTTGTAGCGGCACCCGCCTGACGGTAGCGCGCTGCCGCTCGCCGATGGTTAGCCTCGCGTAACGCGCTGTTGTGAGTGAACGTCATCTTTGCGTGTTACAAAATTTAGCGTGCTGCAAGACATATCGCGCCTGCTGGCCGCCCACACGCTTTCTTATAACATAGCGTATTTAAAAGCATGCTAAAAATTTATAGCTTATAGTCCGTAGCTTGCTATGGATTTATAGCAGTTTTGAACAGCTCTAGATTAAACTATATAGTATAATATATATACCTGTGCAGGGCAAATGGCTTCACAAAGTTTGCAAGCAATACACCTCTCCTCCCCAGAGGGGTAGCGACGCAAGGCGTGTTCTCCTCTAAACCTGGGTGATAGAGGCCCCTTCTCAAATGGATAGTTGATTGTAGCTGGCTCCTGGAATAGAGTATGAAAATTTGTATGTAGCTGATTCAATGACCTATCTCTTTCTTAAGTTTTATTTGAACGTATTGCCTTTAGCAGGCCAGGCTCACTTGGTCTCTTGACCCAACAAATATACCTACGGGGCAGTCAATATCACTTACAGCACTGTACAAGCTGTATTGCACATTATGACATCATTACAGGAGTCACTTTTGAAGTGAAAACTTCTTTAGCTGCGTTGAGCGGTAGGGGGTAAACTTGTGGATTCGCGTCACTGACACCGTCGCCGACATGCTCGCATTGTTACAAAGAAAAAATGTCATAAATATACTACATTCGTAATTAAACTTTAATGCCTTAGTTTTAAGGTTTATATTTTAATGTTTTTTTAAATTATTTTAAATACTAGCTGATGCCCGCGACTTCGTCCGCGTGGATTGAGGTTTTTTGGTTCCCGTGGGAACTCCTTAATTTTCCGGGATAAAAAGAAGCCTGTGTTATTCCAGACTATAATCTATCTCTGTGCCAAATTTCATCCAGATCCGTTCAGCTGTTGGGGCGTGATTGAGTAACAAACATCCATCCATACATCCATCCAAACTTTCGCATTTATAATATTAATATGGATTCGTTTTCACTTCTATCGGCAGTCCTTATGACTGCCAATTTTTTTTTAAAATATTGTTGTGGAATGAATCTAAGCTGTACCTGAAAGACACTAAAGTATTCTGTGCCTCTGGTAAGTATACAACATGACAAAACTTTGTACAACTGATTTAAGATATTTTTTTAAAGTAGGAACTATCTGATTTATTGGGATAAATAGTATCTGATGTGCAAGCTATCTCTGAACCAAATTTCATCAAAATTGGTTAAGCAGACGGGATATGTAAAAATAACACACACTTGATTCATAATATTTTAAGGTTCCTCAAGTCTTTCATGAAAAGACTGTCTCTTATTTAGATGTATACAAATTTAAAATTAATGAAACTACCAGTAATGCTAAATTTTCACAAATCTAAAATGTAATGAAAAGACAAAACTACCACAACATATTATAAGGATATGAAAATAAAAATATTGAATACACAGACAGTCTATAATAAGACTTATGAGCTTTTTCTAAATTATCTATGTTACTATTGGCTTTATCTGACTCCTATTACCATATAATTTTTAACTACCTTAAAAATATGGGCTAGAGTGACAGCAAATCCTCTAGCTAGTTCAGTCCAGAACAGTGTTTGAGCAGCCCTGTTTGTCATTTCCTTCATACTCATGTTAGGGTCCTCTGCATTTACATATTTGTACCCGGGTGATGTCGGTGGGTACACTTTGGATACTTTGCCTTCTTGACCAGTACTGGCGTAACGGACTAGCATGCCAGTTGTGCCATACGGTCTTACTGAAAAAAGATATCAAACACACACACATACCTACTTGAAATACTTTGCTTTTTTGCATAGTGTAGACTAGTATTGCAGACCAACTACTTAGTTACTAGGGTTTTACTTAAACCAGCTGGTATAGGACTAACAGGTCGATCGAAGTCGGTTAAAAATGTAAGTCTAGGAACCTGACTACTTATTTATTTCTGAAAGTATAAATATTCAAAAAGTACTTTCTTTATAGTTGTCTACGTCACAGGAACTACGTTAGTTATGAATAACAGCTAATAGATTTATTTACAAGAAATTGTTTGGTTTCTGTTTTTAATGTTTTGTTTTTCTGTGAGGTTATATTTCGTTGCGTAACTTCGTATTTTTTAACACTCTTTTCCAGAAAAATAAATTCAGAACTGTAACAGTAGCTTTTACCTCGAGTCGACACAGAAAATATTTTTGCTAGGGACATCTTATTCACTCTTTATTGCAAATAATGCGAAAAATCGCAATTCGCAAATCGAAACTAAAATCTAAATAAAATTGTCAAATGTCAAAACTCAAATTCAATAATTGTATAGTCTTCTTCTTCTTCTTTTTTAATGGCTCCGCGCGGCGAGCGTTTGAGCCAAATATGAAATAAGTCAATAAATTCAAGGTCAAAAAAATCGGATACTCGTTTATTATATCCACGGACTGTGATCCACATCTTAACATTATTGTTGGGCCCCACTTACACTTGTAATTTTTTACGTAAATAGCCACAGAGTTATAAAGAGAAGCAGAGTCAAGATAACGTACAAAATAGCGTGGCAATTACAAACACACGAAAACATTACGCACACATACACAAAACTCAGGGCCGAACCTTGTTGCTGCATAAAACATTATATTAATATGTAGGGTTAGGTTGCGTGAAAAAAATTGACCTAAAGACACCTATCATTTGGAAGCTATAATTTGTAAGGATTTTAAAAATAATTATTATTGGTACTTTTATAATTTCCTCATCACAAGCGATCACAACTGCAATATAGTAACACTAGTAATGGTAATCATCACCACGTGCGGGACCCTAGTCAATGTGGTGATTATAGATGTGAGCTCCGCGCTGCGTGTGATATCGTCACCGTCGCGCGCGGAGTTATAGTTCCTGTTACAACTCAAATCCTGAGGACTCCGTCAGTATCATGGCCAGTGGTTCTCGCGTCGTTCTCGCTCTGCGTCGACGCGCAGATGATGGGGATATTATTTAGAAGAACAGTACCAACGGATATCGTGTAAATACCGCCAGATTTTAGCTCAAAGTTCCTATTGACAATAATTTCTTGGCAGTAAGCCAAATAAATGTTGTTAAACAATCGAATCGAATCGTTATTCCAAAAACAGGTTAAATAGAAAATTACAACAGGTGTTTTAAACTCACATGTTTTTTATTCAAATAAACTTTACAATTAGTGCTTTAGAATCTGTATTGAGGTTTTCAATAAAAATTAATGAAATTCATCCACCTAATGGAAGATAAGGTAAATTGGTACCTACTTAGTATAAGACCTCAACTAACTTTTCTTTGAAAATGGTCGGTATTGCACCAGGAGATAGAATTGTACGGAATATAATATTACGTTCTTAGATTATCTGTAAAATGCTTGGAGCATATAGCACTCCATGAGTTGGTCTGCCAGTCTTTTCTATTAATATTTTTATGCATAGGTCTCTCAGGTATTCATCCTTTGGAAACCTGAAATTAAAAGTCGAAGTTATATACTTAAAATAAAAGAGTCGTCGAGTCCGGCCCTGTAATTTGTTAAAGTTCTCAAATGTCAAAAAAGATTATTCAACAACTTAAAGCATGTATTTCTACAGAAAACCATAATATTATAGTTTTAATATATGCATGGCTACATATTTCGTCATAACAACTATAAAATATTAGATATCTTAGCCTTGATACGATGCGATACGAAAACATTCCAAAGCTACATGATAGCGTGAATTTTACTTACCGATGGAACGTTACTTCTGGGGTTTTCCTGTACGAAGCGTTGTAACACAGGGGGACACAACACTTCACCATTTTATTTCAGTAAATATTCATATAAATCTCCAAATTTCACAAAAAACTTATGACACCCAAGACAACACAATGTAAACAAACGCCATAGGTCTCATAGATGTCTTATAATGACTGCCACGCATTGAATTTTTGTCAATGTGTGCGTTGGTGTAGCACAGTGTTGCAGCAAATTAATACATACACATTTTTGCTTGCAGGGACACGGTCACACTAAGTCACACTGATTCGCATACACTTGTCTATGTGGGTGTGAAATTTATGTTGTGTCTGCTTATATTTATATGTCTGTGGTAAATAGCGTATATAAGTAACTTAATAACTAACATTGCATGCATGATGCAACACGCTACTTAAAAGTTAAAGCTGGTGCCAATCATTTAATCGCGTCTGAAGTTGACCGCAATACACGGTGCAATATTTTATTTTCGCGTGTAGTACGTTGACTTCGACAGTGTGTTAATATGAAATGCGCAACCAAGCACTCGCTCCTCAGCTCAGGCCTCAGAGACGACCACACAGTCACACATTTGATGTCGATTGGAATATTATACCTCTATATAGGGCCCTAACTATACAGGGTTATTTACATTTCGTAAGTTAGTCATACTAGCGACTTACGTGAGTAAAACTCACAAATGTAATTCGTGGCCTAGATTGGCACTGCACCCGAACGGCCGGATCTCAATCTAACCATAAACAAAACCATAACTCTGTGGCACCTCTGTGGACGTCAATTTATTTAACTTCCGGCAGAACGTCAATTGTCAAACTCTATAACCATAGACTGTCAAAACATTGGAGTGACGTTTACAAATTTTTGTCGGTGTTAAAAAATTACTAAAAAATTCGCCACGCAGCATGGAAGATCCACCGGTTTCGGATATGGACTCCAAAAAACCCAGTCCTGAAGTCGAGGTTTCGTCTTCCACGGTAAAAATGAGATTCTTTATCTATACAGCCCCTATGCAGCTAATGTGCGGTTGTAACAAAGTTATTGGTTTATCGTAGGACCGGCGACCTTTCGGAGGCTTGGAGTTCCAAGTGTCTGAAGTAGTTGGAAGACTAGAGGCTGTAGTAAATTCCCAAGATGCTGTAGAAGAGGAGAAAAAGCCAGAGGCGCGTAAAGTAAGCGCTGGTTTCTTCGAACCAGACGAAATGCCTATGGACGAAATTTTAAAGGTTTTAGAAGACCTGGTGATGAAAACTGACCCTAGTTGTGAGAGCATGGAGCCACCCTTACTTCCCACGGACGCTGTAACCCGAGCGGCGATTCTTTCCCATAGTATTTCTGCTTTATTTGCAAGATTAGAGCGAGGTCATGCATCCAGACTTGGTGCTCATATAGCCAGCGAAACTACACGTTGGATGTCGCATATGTTCAGGTAATATCAGCATGTGTATGTATAGACAGTAAAAAGTAGTTATTCAGTGCTTTAGGATGTTTACACATAACTCAAGGCCAGTTTATTTGGCATATACATTCCTTTGCTTTGTTTCTGTAAAAAAAAACAACAGCAATGTTAGAGTATATCCCATTGAGTATGTACCATTGAGGATCTCTAATATGACCAAAGTTTTTTAATTATTCACCAAGAACACTAGAAAAGTAACTAATATGGGTAATTTACATGTTAACTTATTGTTTGTAATGATCAACAAAGTCCATATAACATTCACCTACTAAGTACAGATTGTTTCAACAATAACAATTGTTTTGAAGAGGAGATTGCTTATTATGAAAAGCAATGAATGTATCAGTACACTGCATAATTTTAAACCTACAATCTATTTTATATGCTAATCTTACCTTTTTCTTGTTTTGAATTTTGCCAACATAAGACAGAGAGTTGAACTGAGTTTTTAAACTTACAATTATGTTTACAAATGAATTCTTAAAAGTATATTTCACATCACAAAACACAATAAACAACATTCAAAGCAACTAAGTAGTAAATTATCAGCAGATGACTTGACAAAATTATTGCATCATCAATCAATAACCTGATTAGTCTGCTTAACACATCTCTGCTTTAGTGAATAGGCAGCCTTATAGCTTAAAAAAGCTATCTCCAGGCAACCATCTAGGGTCAGTATGACTGGTTGGCGGCTTCGGCTGTGGCAAGATACCACCCTACTAGTGGCAAGTTACAAAGACATGACATGCGACTTAGTGTTATGATGCTGTGTGGAAACTGATTTGGGATAATAGGTAGTTTAATATAACTGCCATACCCCTAACACTTACCATCAGATGAGATTGCAGTCAAGGATTAACTTGTAGTGGATAAAAAAACATGACATCACACTAATATTATAAATGTGAAAGTGTGTTGGTTTGTTGGTTGGCCCTTCAATCACGCCGCGACGGAGCAACGGATCGACGTGATTTCGGCATGGGTATAGTTGAGGACCTGGAGAGTGACATGGCTACTTTTCATCCTGGAAAATAAAGGAGTTTCTGCGGGAATAAAAAAACTTAAACCAAGTGGATGAAGTTGCGGTCATCAGCTAGTAGGATAATATGGCTAGTGGCAAAAGGGTATGCATACATACAATGTTGTAACTTATAAAATGTGAGATTTACATATGAAGTCACATACAAATACTAGTATGTAATAATACTTTCTATGATAATAGTCAAAAATATTTGGCATACATAGATGTAGTTAGTTATCAAATTATCAGCCTTTTTAGACCATACAAACATTTTACATGCCATTAATAATCTTATCCAGTTAATTGAAACTCAAGGTGATTGATAAGAATTGGTACAGGTTTCAATTATGGCAATCAATGTTATAGGGCTAACATGTACATATGTACTGAGTGGAGGCAAATCTTGTTTATGACAACTTACTTTATGTGTTGGTTACATGTAAATAGCCTTTTATTTCCGCACTTGCTTTTTTTTTCCTATTTTTTTTTTTACTACATGTTAGCCCCTGACTGCGATCTCACCTGATGGTAAGTGATGATGCAGTCTAAGATGGTAGCGATCTAACCTGCTTACATAACTAATACAACAATCCTTAAAAGTAGGTAATATATATAATTTATAACTGGGTATTTTTGTAGTTAAAATTTATAGATTTATAGAGCAACCACCGAGTTTCTTGCTGGCTCTTCTCGGTAGGAATGGCATTCCGAACCAGCGGTAGATTCATATTATAACGATTCAAAAGCGCTTGTAAAAGCTTATTTGAATAAAAAACATTTGAATTTTGAATTTTATAGAAGTTATTAAGTTTTAAGAATATTGGTCATATACATACAAAATATTGTTGCACAGTACAAGAAATTCCAATTATACTTTATTTATTTATTTACATATAGATTATGCCCACGAATTTGTCTGTGTGGAATTAGGTTTTATAAAAATTCCATGGTAACTTTGATTTTCTGCGATGCACACTATTTCTGTTGCAAATTTTGTCATTGTCAGTTGAACGGATTGGCCATAAAAAGGCAACAGACAGACAGCCGCTTTTATAATATTAGTATGGATATGAACCTTTCATCTATTTTGACACTACTTCTTACCAATTCATTTCTTTACAAAATTTTGAACCCATTGTAAAGAAATTGATGTAAAAAACTCTAAAAACATTTTATATTTTATTCAATATTCCATTTTAATACAGTTTTACCATTGATAAAGTGACTATAATTTAAGCTCATTTAACTAAAATTGTTTCTAGTTTTTTAATGTGAAAATTATGCAGGTTTTGTTTTAATTACCAATTGTTTTAACATATAATTAATAGCCCTGATGTGTATTCATTTTAGTTGTAAAATAATGTTACGTGAATAATAAAACCCCTATCACTTATGTTGTATTATCCGTACTAATATTTTAAATGCGAAAGTGTGTCTTTGTCCGCTACGCTTTCACGGCCCATGTATGAAACTTATTTTGACGAATAATTATCATCATCATCATCATCACAATATCTAGTTTATTTATAAATGCGAAAGTGTCTATCTGTCAGTCTCTGTTCAATTGATTTTGTCGAAATTTCGAAAAAATTACGGGATAGCTTGCATTCCACAGATAAAGGGTATTACGCCGGAAAAGAATTCCCGTAGGTTTTTTAAAATTTTTTTTTAAAAAAGACACAAGAATAAAATAATTATGCAGGTATAAATTTTGTATTATGATTTTTTTATCGATAAAAATCAAAAACTACTTTACAAAATTATCTTTACACTTTTTATTCACAATGATTCATAAAAATATATAATAATAATTAGACACTGTATGGCGAACATACATAAACTACTTATACATAAAAATCTTACTCCACGCATTTTCGTTACTGACGTTTTTTGCCAGCTAGGGTACCCCTCCGCATCGTCCCTTAGGGAACTTCGTTCCAAAAACAATGTTCATATTATGTAAGACGGTTCAGACCCTTCATGAAATAATTGATTTAGACATTACTTAAAAGCCACAAATTCAATCATAATCAAAACAGTTTCAAATAGTACCTACCTAGTAGTTTACATACTCTTGTAATATTGCAGGTTGGCAGAATACAGCGCATATTACCATCAGGAACAGTTAGAAGGTCTAGTCCGAGTCACGAAGATGTTACTACACCACAGATACCCAAGATATTTGGAAGATGGAGGTAATTTTATTTTTTACTATACATAATAAGTTGATTTTGTCTGTTTCAGTTTAGGTTTTTAAAAATCCTTTAAGATAGTGGTTCTTCTTTTATTTTTTGGAAGATATACCTTGTATCCCAGAAAGTAATAGGCGTTTGAAGAGTTCAGCACTGTGCTTGCTCGGATCGAGGCAGTTTAACCCTCACTTACTCCTTTGAAATATCTTCCAGCTAGGGAGGTCGAAGAAGGTCTGTTGCGCTGGCATCATCTAGTGATACCATAATATATAAATCGTTTTTAAGTTCCCATCTAACAATAAATAAAGAGATCGGCTGCTTCGTCTTCATAGCTCTATTATCTCTTTCTAAAGCTTGATGTGTAATCTTTAGGGTACCTTAATTATATTTCTCACAAATTCCAGCGTTAGCGTTCGCCAACCGCCTCCCCTCTATATACAGCTGTGTGGCGAGTCCCCTGGGCGTGGTGCAGCATTTGTGTCGACAACTGGGCTTGCCGCTCGCCTGTGTTAGACCCGTGCCCGTTGATTCCACAGGTGAGGGTATTACAGAACATTTTGGAACGTTTTTATTGCAATACTAGCTGATGCCCGCGACTTCGTCCGCGTGGTTTAAGTTTTTTTTTATTCTCGCGGGAACTCCTTAATTTTCCAGGATAAAAAGTAGCCTATGTCACTCTCCAGGTCCTCAACTATGCCCAGGGCAAAAATCACGTCAATCCGTTGCTCCATTGCGGCGTGATTGAATGACAAACCAACAAACAAACACACTTTCGCATTTATAATATTAGTATGATGACATCATAGCGAATAGCTATGACTATGTCGAAAATAAATTCTTTCTTACTGACTATTAAATAGAGGGTCATGAAAGAAATAGAGGTCAGGAGATGTTGACTCGACAACGCACGATTGTAAATGCACGTTTTCGTGCATTGAGGTTTTTGGTTCCCGCGGGAACGTGTTTTTAACAATGTATTGCGCAATGACTCATGACTCTATTACATGAGTTTCACAACAAATAAAAAACAGACACAATACATTGACACGGACAAATCAAAAACTGTTACAGCCTATAGAAGTAACATTCCTACATAATGTTTCAATCCCACTTCTGATGTTATATGTCCCTATCTTTATTCCGCTATAGGTAAAAGCATGGACCTAGAAGCGCTAGATCGGCTATGCGAGGAGGACGTAGCGGCTAACCGCACGCCCCTGCTAGTGCTGGGGGAAGTGGGGGGCCCGCCGCTAGGCTGGGGCACGCCCCTCGCTGCGCTCGCCGCGCTGTGCTCCAAACGCAATGTGCATCTACACGTTAGGGGGCATGCTTTGGCTCTCCCCGCTGTTATGCCTAGAGAACAGGTTAGTAAATGTCCAAGGAAGGAAAGAAAGAAACCTTTATTTGGAGGTACAAATACAAAAAGCAACAGAAACATAATCCATACTAATATTATAAATGCAAAAGTGTATATGTCTGTCTGCTACGCTTTCTCGGCCCAACTATTCAACCGATTTTGGTAAAATTTGGTACAGAGACAGTTTATATCCCGGAAAATTGAAGAGTTCCCGCGGGAATTGAAAATCATCATTCCACGTGTACGAAGTCGCGGGCATAGTATAAGCAAAAACTTAAAAAAAGAAAAAAAAAAGCTCTGCTAAGAGAACTTTTTTTTGTGCAATTTATTTGTGAGAAGGAATTTTGTAACGCTAATTTGGCAATGTACAGTTAAGTAGTCGTATAGAAACCAATGGGGTGTCTGTGTATGGGGTTAGTATAACTGCCATACTTCTACCAGGTTAACCTCCTACTATCTATAACCGTATACCAACTATTGTAGTTGAAATATTGTAGTTGAATGTGTCGGCGCAAAATAATTTTAAGACCTGATTGTACCACATTCTTGCAAATAAATTATTCTATTATTCATCTTACACTGTGTCATCGTTAACGACGTGATATCACATTCAAGGCATTCAAGGGCAAAATCGTATAAAAAACGCTATCCCCATCCTAGGAAGCATTATCAGGGGGTCTACTCTCTTTCTCTCAAACGAAACTTCGCAAACGAACGTAATTAGTCTGTTATTAGACCCACACAAAATCGTTCAATCCAATCGGTCACGAAAATTTTCTATGGATCCGAACTTCGTCTGCGTGTACGAAAACGAAATAGAGAGGAGCATAGAGATAATATTATGTAGGAGAGGGGTTAACGATATTTCGTTCGTTTGTTTGCGAAGTTTCGTTTTAGAGAAAGAGAGTAGACCCCCAGTTTATACGTTTTTACGTGTTTCATAAAAACTTAATGTTATAGCAGACATACAGCATAGCAGACTCACTCACATTAACACCAGGTCCGTGGTTTGGCGTACCGGGGCTACCGACTGTCGTATCCTTTTACAAATATATCAAAAATTTAGCTTTTATCATCTGTACCACTCAACAATAAACCAATGGTATGATGTCCAATCCTCAAACCCATCCGGCTCTATGGTATACTTGTACAGATCTGACATACTGGCGTTACAAAGAGCTCAAAATAGTAGGGGAGCCCAAGCGGGGATTTCGGGATTTACTAAAGCGCGGCAGATTAATATACAGGGGGATACCTTGTACCCGGTTAAGTACCTCCACAAAACATGAGGCCCATATATAAGGCCGCCCGTGAAGGATACAGGATCAGATTAGTAAAAAAAAATTGACCATCAGAAATTCTCGAGCGCGTCAGATTAAGGTAGGGTGAGTTAATTACATCCTAAAAAGTGTATATTCCACTAATCTGACAATTTGAGAGTGACGTAAAAAAAGGGGAGGGCAACAAAGTTGTAAAAAAAAAACGTCATCTCGACATTCTCGAGCGTAGCTAAATTTTTTTTTATTTTGAAGGAAATAATTCAAGAATAATGAAAAATATATAATCTGACGATTTCCGCAAGCCGAAATAACAAAAATTCGTCGATAAAGTTAAATGCGTGCAGCTGCGTGATGCCTACATTTCCTTCTCCGCGTTTCTATTACTCTCTCACTCCGTCCCCACTCTGGTTTCTGTTGCCATGACGCCATCACAGCTGATCATAAAGACTCGTTCGTGTCACTTATTTATTTGCTTCCTTATCCTGAGCTTGAAAGTGGTTTTTTTGGAATAACTTTTAACCGGCTTTATCGATCAACTTCAAAAACTAATCCGCCTTTGAGCTTGAAAAACCACGTCGATCGCCACCAAGCTGGTCAAAAGCGGTTGATTCGTTCGAGAGATATCGTGAACGAAAGAAACCCGAAAAAGTGTTTTTTCGGGATTACTCCGAAATTTGTGGCTCGATCAATTAAAATTGCAAAATTACTTATGAGGATGATAAAACTGCGTCGAATTGCGCCAACCGCGTGAAAATTGCTTGATCCATTCAAAAGTAATTGCGGTTTGAAAATTCCAAAAATAGTGTTCTATGAAACTTCTATCAGAGTTTCGAGCTGGGAGAGCTCAAATGCATAGAAATATTATTTCTTTGAACTCAGCGAGCTCAAAATATCACATAAATTATATTTTGAGCTCAAAAATGTCATAATTACAATTTTAAGCACCCAGGAATGGAATTAGCGGGAAGTTGCAGGGATGGCCTTTAAGGTGAACCGTGTTTCTAATTTTTTTTTGTCAGATCAGGCAAATCCCTCTAGATAATCGTCAGATTATGAGACAGTACGTTTAGAACATAAAGATGAACCATATATATCTCAATCTGACGCGCTTGAGTATTCCAAAATGGCGAATTTTTTTTGCACATTATGAAAATGGCCGCGAGTTTGCGTCCCATCGAAATCGTCAGATTAGTGAATGAGAGCTTTTTTTTGGTGCACTTAACACTCCCTTAGAAAATCTGACGCGCTCGATAAATTTTTTTTTTTTCATTTTCAACCCTTAAATACAACCACCCCCATCATGCAAACGATCAGATTAACATACGTACATTATTAAAAATACGTAGGACATTGATGCTATCAATATCTGACGCGCTCGAGGATGTCCATGCAACAGTTTTTTTTTACATATTTAAAAATCTATAGCCGCTTCCCCCACCGATGTAAAGGTATATATCATATAACATTTTTTTCTTCTTATCATCTAAGCTTTGCATCCCAATAGGTCTCTACGACGCTCGAGTAAATCCCCATTTAGCCTCGTGGGCTCCCCTACCAAAATAATATCCTTAGAATGATTGCTAATGTTCCTTGGTTTACTCGCAATACAGAAGTACATCAGTACCTGGAAATCCAAACTGTAATTGAGGGAATCAATATAAGCATACTACAAAGCATCTAGAACGCTTACTGGTACACCTCAACCCCCTGGCCTACTACTACTAATATTAGAATTAGGATCACAAAAAAAAACTTCTTTACTGATGAAAATAATATGGCTCATTTAAGTTAAAATGTTATTTCTTTAGCATTATTCCAGACATTTTATAGGATACCAGAACCCATCACAGCAAATGATCATTCTAAAGGCGTAAATCCGGTAAGTTATTGAAAACTTGAGAAATAACTAATGTAAGCACATTATAACATACAAAAATAAACACTTCCCTAGATAAAAAGTTGAAGTATGCATATGTAATTTAATGAATGATAAAAGAGCACCGATTTGACGCGCTGTTAATTATGTATCTACACATTAATATAGTTACTACACAGTAATTATTTCAAAAGAGCAACCACCGAGTTTCTTGCTGGTTTTTCTCGGAAGTAATGTCATTCCGAACCAGTGGATCACTGGACGAATCAAAAGCACTTATGAAAATTTATTTGAATAAAAAACATAGTTTGAGCTTGAATCAATCCATGTAAATCCATACTAATATTATAAATGCGGAAGTGTGTCTGTCTGTCTGTCTGTCTGATACGCTTTCCCGGCCCATCTTTTCAACCGATTTTGCTGAAATTTGGAATGGAGGTAGGTTATATCCCGGGGAAGGACATATGCTACTTTTTATCCCGGAAAATTAAGGAGTTCCCGCGGGAATCAAAAAACCTTATTCCACGCTGACGCATCATCTAGTAAATAATAATTGTTGTCCGCCAATCAATTGTTTAATTTTGATGTGTGAATCACCCGAATCTGATTGCGGTTTAAATTAGTTATCAATAAATTTGGTTAACGTGGCTTTTACTTCTATCTAACCAAAAAGTTGACTTTTACCACTCTTGAACGATAAAAATATTACTGCCCAGTACAAATTTTCTGCACTTGCACTATAAATAACTATTAACCTTTGTTTTGTTTGTTTTAAAGTATTTATTGCACATAAAAAATACAATGTACAAAGGCAAACTTAATTCATAGAAGTATTCTCTTCCAGTTATCCTTTATCATGATGTAAATAACAAATGAAAAATCTAGAAGTTAAATTCGCTATAATCCGCCACAGAAGGCAAATCTATGTGGTACAGTGGTATCTTGAACTTCAGCCCGCGGTATTCACCACACCACGTCATAAACCCTCCAAAATACCCTCAACGTAAGTTTCACTACGATACCGGAGCATCCTCAGGAGATGTTAAAATCAATTTAATTCTCAATTAATTTAAAAATCGCGCATTGTAGAGTCGAAGAGCGAAGTAAACTTCTAGTTTTTTCATTTTCATGGACTTCCGCAAAGTAACGCCTGCTTCTATCCAATATTTGTAAAAAACAAAAATAAAACATGAAAATGACTTGCAGGCCGGTAGCCGGGAAGGCGCTTTGGCCGCGCTAGCCGGTCTGACAGCGGGCTCGGCTAGGCTAGCCGCGCTGCCGCTGTGGACGTGCGCGCGCGCCGCCGGGGCCAAGAGGCTAGCGAGGCGGATCGACGCGGCCTTCCGCTCGGCCCGAGCCGCGCGGGCGCTGATAGCTAGCGCTGACTTGCGGCTATTGGTAAGTGGGGATGATGCTGATGAACTCTTAGGACGTTAGCTGGGTTAGCCGCGCTAGCTAGTCTGACAGCGGACGCGGCTAGGCTAGCCGCGTTTTTTTTTTTTTTTTATTCCGGGGGGGGGGAGGAAAAAATCCCTCCGGACTTCTGCCTGTCGGCAGGGCGTGTCCGACTTGCACGGACTAAAACAACCTCCCCCCGCGTCTTCCGGGTCAGCACGGAACCACTTAGCATTACTTCGTGCTGAACCTTTATTTCCTACTGAGTCTTCTTTTTTTCTTCTCTTTCCTTCTCCTCTCGTCGCATCATAATTGCCCTAAGCATTTGCCCATAGCGTTGCCATGCGTCCTCGCTCGACAGCATCCGTGTTATGAGGTTTTGAGCGTTAACAGCGTCGCTCGTTCCCTGCGCCTCTGTTCGCAGGTCGGCACAGCCAGAGCAATCAAAGATTGCATGTCTCGGGGTGTCTTCCTCTCCGCAGAAATAACAGTTCTCTGTTGGTGATTTTCCTATTGCGAAGAGATATGTGTTAAACACCCCGTGACCGCTCAGCGCCTGCGTCAGCCACCTGTCTATCTCCCCATGTTTTCTTTTATGCCACGTAGCTAGTCTGACAGCGGACGCGGCTAGGCTAGCCGCGTTGCTGATAGCTAGCGCTGACTTGTGGCTATAGAGGAGGAGGGATAATAATTTAAACACCCCTATGTTTCCTTGGTCAATAAATTATTTCTGATAGATTTAATAGAGGGACTTCCCAAATATTCCTCACGATCAGAAAACGTAAGGTTCGTATTTTAATAAACCAACATCAGCTAAGAATAGATTCTAGAGAAGTTAGAGAAGTCTTGATCTATGATTAGTTAAATATTAGTAGAAATAGGATTCCTTGTGAAATTTTTCCAGTCGGATGCTGTACTCATTGTTTTCTCCTTTTGTGTGTTGAAATCTTCAAGTGTTATAGGTATATCTGTTATCTTTTCAGAGCGACCGGCCGGGAGGTGACGAACCACCAAACGTCGATTTAGTAGTAAGTGCATTTTTTATTTTCAAACTCACGCGATGCGCGATCGGCCTATTTGAATTTGGTTCTATTAAGAACAGCTTACGCGTTATCATCACGAGCAGTATTTAGAACCTATCTGCATCTAAAGAACTGTTTTTGTAAATACTTTATATAGGTACCTAAAATGTAGTGATTCCACGCACAGTTAAGGCTATTTATTCACTGTATTATGGTAAAGAATGTTTGAGATTTAAAAGTGTGCGCTGTAAATAATAATTTACGCGCGATTTCACTAAAACTAATCGCGATAAGTTGTCAAAAAGACTTTTGCAAACGTAGACAGAGAAAGATATATAGACCAAGCCATTCTTTTCACTCCCACATGAAAGAGGTGCAAGTGTTGGGATGTTACACAAGATAGAATGAGAAAAAAATATGTTTTTTTCTATCCCTTTCTGCGTGTCACGGTTTTAGTTTGTTTTGTGCCTATTGCATACTATTGTGCTAGACGAATTATGACGTTTGGGAGGTGTTTCAAAGTTATTACCTATCCCTTTCGGTTACAGGCTGGCCTTGATTCGAGAGGTTAATAAATATTCTATGTTTGCAAAACTCAAAACAGTATTTTATAGTAACACTGTTTTGTGTTTTGTTTCTGTTTTTATATTTTGCACCGTCCCGTTCTGATAGTCTGCCTTTGCATGCAAAACTTTGTACTATGTTTTTTTTTTTCTTTTATTGCGAGATAGGCTTGCGCTTGAAGACAATCATGCTTAGTGCAAAGCAATGATGAGGTCTAGGTAGGAACGCGCTTGCCTAGAAGATACCTATTCACTCTTGCCTTGAAGGTACCTTAGTTATACGTGGCAGGTAACACTTGCGCTGGTTGTTCCATACCTTGGCGTATTCGTACATTGTAAACTATTTCCTGTATTTGTGTGCAATAAAGTATTAATAAATAGTATATTAGATAGATAAATAAAAGTTGTTATTGTGTTGTAGGAAGCAATATCGCAAGCGTCTGCATGCGTAGCGTTCCAGTTCGCGCCGGCTGATGTGGAGAAACCACCGCCTTACTACGACAAATTGAACTCCTGGCTAGGGCAGGTGCTACAGAGGGAAGCCGATATGGTGAGTATTGTTGATGACAGTGCATGTCGTCGTCGTCATTCTAAATCCAATATGGCGGAAAGATGGCGGACTAGTTATTTTTTATGTATCCACATGTTAAGGGTATCAATTATAAGGGTTTGCTGAGAAGAATACGAAAAAATAAAAATACGTCACACTAAATTCAATATGGCGGATGAATGATTTTTAAGATTGAAAACTTATTAAATACATAAATTGACGATTTAGTCTTGCTATTTTATTTTGTCTCGGGGGCTATCTCAAAAATTACTTTTGGAACATAATACCATGCAGGTGAAGGCACAAACATCATCTTGTAGGGAGAGTTTTTAATGAAAACAGTAGTTTAACATTTTCGTTACAATATAAATACAGTAGTTTAACACTTTCCTTCCCCAGATCAGTATAGAAGTGTGCGAAACAGAGCCACACGGGGTAGTCCTTCGCTACTGCCCACTAGAAGGCTCCCTTCTAGACGAAGACCGAGTAGAAGCGTGGGCGAGTGTTCTAGAAGCCCAGCTGCACGTGTTACACGCGACCGTGGCTCTGAGGGAGCCCTTCCAGCAGAGGGTGAAGCGACACGCGTGCTTGAGACTGGTCCACGTGCCTGGATGGGCGGGTAAGAGACTACACATATTCAGTTCTTTTCAGCTTTTCTTCTGAAAGAAGACCGAGTTGAAGCATAGGCGAGTGTTCTAGAAGCTGGGCTTCTAGAACACCACGTGTTCAAAAAACAATACGGCTGAACTACCTATTTTGTAATTTTATTATAACACTAACTTCTAATTGGAGGGCGGCCTTTGCCCAGTCGTGGGACAGTACAGGCTGAATTAGATGAGATTAGACTGTCTACTTTTCTTTTTGTTGTTGATGATGGGAGGGAAATCTTAAAATGCCCGACCGCTTGGGGGCAGATCGGGTTATGTGGGTCTAAAACCCCCTTTGGTGGCCTTATTCAACCCATAATAAGAGATTCCATAAACTCTAACGAACAAGGCGCCTCCCTTTAACTACTAAACGTTACCAGACCTCGTCAGGGAGATTAAACTACTAGTTTATAATCAATGTAATAAATGTCCCACCAAAATGAAAAAGTAGAAGCTAAAATTTAAAATATTACACTTTGTACCACCAATGGGAAAACAAATCGTGATATTTTATTGGACAAAAGAAATGGTGCGTGTAAATTTTACGCGCTGTAGTAAACAAACTAAACGCGAGGCTTCTATTAGTACTTTAAAAAAAACCTTGATAAAAGATAAATTAGGTGTTCTGTATGGCAGAAATTTTCTGCAGAAATGACATATGAACTTAAATAACATTTTTTCCCCAGGTCTGGGTGGAGTACGCTATATACCGCCCGGCTGGGAAGAGGCTCCAATCGAAGAGCTCAACAACCTAAACAAGCAGCTGGTAGAAACTCTTCGAGCTACAGATGGCGCCTTCTCGTGTGGGGACGGGGAAGACGGGATGGCTTGTGTGAGGTAAGTTAACACTGGATAACATTGATTACACAGGTCTAGGTGGAGTACGCTATATACCGCCCGGCTGTGAGGCTCCAACGGAAGAACTCAACAACCTAAACAAGCAGCTGGTAGAAACTCTTCGAGCTACAGACGGCGCCTTCTCGTGTGGGGACGGGGAAGACGGGATGGCTTGTGTGAGGTAAGTTAACACCGGTAACATTGTTTACTCAGGTCTAGGTGGAGTACGCTATATACCGCCCGGCTGGGAAGAGGCTCCAACGGAAGAACTCGACAACCTGAACAAGCAGCTGGTAGAAACTCTTCGAGCTACAGATGGCGCCTTCTCGTGTGGGGACGGGGAAGACGGGATGGCTTGTGTGAGGTAAGTTAACACCGGTAACATTGTTTACTCAGGTCTAGGTGGAGTACGCTATATACCGCCCGGCTGGGAAGAGGCTCCAACGGAAGAACTCAACAACCTAAACAAGCAGCTGGTAGAAACTCTTCGAGCTACAGACGGCGCCTTCTCGTGTGGGGACGGGGAAGACGGGATGGCTTGTGTGAGGTAAGTTAACACCGGTAACATTGTTTACTCAGGTCTAGGTGGAGTACGCTATATACCGTCCGGCTGTGAGGCTCCAACGGAAGAACTCAACAACCTAAACAAGCAGCTGGTAGAAACTCTCCGAGCCACGGACGGCGCCTTCTCGTGTGGGGACGGGGAAGACGGGATGGCTTGTGTGAGTAAGTTAAGACTGATAACATTGATTACTCAGGTCTAGGTGGAGTACGCTATATACTGAGCAATGGAAGAATTCTAACTAACGATTTTCGGATTTTTTCCTATACTTGCGCTGTGAGACCTTGCTTCTTGCCAAATTTCATGATTTTAGATCAACGAGAAGTACCCTATAGTTTTTGATTTATCGGCGAGTGTCAAAATATGCGGCATAAATGGCCGTATCCTTTTGATTCCGTTGACTTAGAAGATTAATTTTTTTACAGCTTCAAGGGACCGTAATCCTAAGTATTTGATATTAATTTCAACTTGATAGCTCCACGCGTTCCCGAGCAAAAAGGTGGTTGACAGACAGACAGACAGACAACGAAGTGATCCTATAAGAGTTATTTTTTTCCTCTTGAGGTACGGAACCCTAAAATCAACGCGGACGAAGTTTTTTTTTTTTTTATCCACTACATGTTAGCCCTTGACTGCGATCTCACCTGATGGTAAGTGATGATGCAGTCTAAGATGGTAGCGGGCTAACCTGTTTGGGGCATGGCAGTTATATTAAACCCATACCCCTATTCGGTTTCTACACGGCATCGTACCGGAACGCTCAATCGCTTGGCGGCACATCTTTGCCGGTAGGGTGGTAACTAGCCACGGCCGAAGCCTCCCACCAGGGAGAAAGTCGCGGGCAACAACAAACAGCATGTAATATAATAATCTCGACTTTACAAACGCTGTTGACGTGATAAATAATGTACTTATTACAGATTTGGTATGGTGACCGCAGACACTGACGTGGAAGAGTTGCTTGACCTTGTGATAACAGCGGGAAAGGATTGCGAAGACAACTCCAAAGCGCTCGTTGACATGACTGAAGTTGTTAAAAAAGGTTGGTGTCTTAGAATAACTACCTATAGAAGGTATGTTTCCAAACAACGCCTTCTCAGAACGCAAGCTACAAATTCGCTATGTGTGCTGTGTTTACTTGCCTCGTAAACGCAAACATAATGTTGCCAGTTTAAATTTTTTCTACCTAAAAGTTGGGTAAGTAATTGGTTAGTTTTTTGTAGCATTGTAGCTTCTAAAACTAAGTTAACCAGCTTTTTTCGGACTGCGCGAGCGTCGTACGATGCCATTTATGGCACCAATTGAACGGCTTACATTTCGCGAGTGTACTAGGTTTCTATAGGTAGTTATTCTAAGGTTGGTGTTTTTATATCATTTATTTAAAAACAAAATTATAATTTGGTATTTAATAAAAATATTACACAGGTGCAACACGACAGTTTTATTTTCCAGCGTTTCGTGTTACATTTAATAAATACATGTTACACAGGTGCAACACGATAGTAAATATGATTAATGTTAATGTAGAGTCAGTTCTATTTTCCAGCGTTTCGTGTTGCGTTATGTGACGTGATTTCCGTTACATGTTTGAGCGTTTCGTGTTACATTTAATAAATACATGTTACACAGGTGCAACACGATAGTAAATATGATTAATGTTATGTAGAGTCAGTTTTATTTTCCATCGTTTCGTGTTGTGTTATGTGACGTGACGTCCTTTACATGTTTTAGCGTTTCGTGTTACATTTAATAAAAACATGTAACTCAGGTATAACGGCTGCACAAGAGGAGCTAGCCCGCGAGGCGTGGCAGGAGGGTCTGCTGCGGCGGGTGCCGGTGGTGGGCCGCGTGGTGTCGTGGTGGGCGCCGCCCGCGCCGCCGGCGGGCAGGCGCCTGTTGCTAGCCAATGGCATGCTGCAGACTACTGAGGATATATACCGGTGAGCATGTCTCTCTACACAGGTGTGACGGCCGCGCAAGAGGAGCTAGCCCGCGAGGCGAGGCAGGAGGGGGTGGGGGGTATGACTATAGTATTTGTTACTTTGCAAAACGGATACATAAATCGCGCACCGTCCATTGCAGTCGCGCGTTTCCAATTATCTCCGTCCCCACAAAAACCAGCTTAAGAGGGTGGGCGAAGTAGAATTCGCGCGGGTATAGGTAAGATTGTTGCCCCGTAATAGGCTGATACGCAAAATAGGTCATTGCGACGTGACTTTGTCCGTTGTTCTCACTTTTCAGCCTCCAAAAAGTAATTTATGATGTAAATTACATCGAACTGTAGCGCAAGTGGCGTGCACTTCTTGAAAGCAAAAGAACACGGCTTCCTTGAGCTTTATTATGTTAATGATATGCTTCCAAGCCCACTGTCCAAATTCGGGGTGAACCACTAGTAATATTTATTTAGTAACGAAAGCAATAGCTTTTAATAGTTTAATTTTAGAGGAATAGCCCCTGTTCTCTCTTATTCCATTATACTCAAAAACATTTTTTTTTTCAGACGTGTACAAAAGAAAGATCAGGAAGAACCGCCGCGCGCGCATTCACCCACGCGGCAAACTCAGCCAGAGAACCAATAGCATTACAACAGTGTGTCGCCTCTCACACACACAACGAATCCATTGTAAAAACTATAAGCAACCTTATTGCAAAGTGATAAGGTCTAGATTAGTTTGTGGTTTCTCACATGTATAACGAATCCATTGTATAAACGGTAAACAACCTAATCATAAGGCGATAAGGTTTTTTTATTTTTTATCCACTACAAGTTAGCCCTTGACTGCTATCTCACCTGATGGTAAGTGACGATGCAGTCTAAGATGGTAGCGGGCTAACTTTAAATTATAAGGCTAAATTGCAAAGTGATAAGGTCTAGAATAGCCAAACAAAGGGAATTAAGCGCAACAGGAATAGCATTACATTACAGTGTGGCCTCTCACAAAAGTATAACTTATCTATTGTACAAACAATAAGCAACCTTATTTCAATGAAGTATAAGATCTAGAATAGCAAAATGAAAAACAAACGTAACACGGACATAGAACTAATTTAATTTCATAATGTCAAGTTGCCGATAAGCGACCTTATTTTGAAGTAATAAGATCTATAATAGCAAAACGCAACATGCATCTGTTGTATAAAAGATAAGCAACAAATACATAGCATAGAATAAAGAATGTATTATTATATTTATGTATCTTTGGAAATGAGAAGTATACTTTATTAGTATTTTAAAATTAACTACATATAAAAGCCAAATATTTATACGTACAATTATAATATGTATACGTGTAAATGAATAGGCATATTTTGTAAATCAGAGGAAACTATCGTTCGAATGATTGAAAATCGACCGTATTGTAATTAATAAGTTCTAAAATAGTATGATTCTTTAGTTAATAATAATTGTTAGTATGTAATAAATAGAAAGGTGCAATAATGTATTAATAATAAACTGCTACGTTGTTAATTGTATAAAAACGTTTACATTCAATAAACTATCTTATTGTGGTAAAGTAAAGTTCAAAGTAATGTAGCACGCTGAAGTTGTTACACACAAAGCTATATGAAGGTGTATAGTGTAAAGCTATAAATTTAAAAAATAGGTAAGGTCAACCAGGGCAAATGCAACTATGGGGCTATGGCAACTCCCTATTAAAACTCATTTATTGAGGCTCTTTTAATACAACGCCACTTATAATTTATTAGCCGAACGATTATTAGACCTTACAATTGGTCAATGGCGCTACTGGGATGAAAACTGTTTGACCGACAGCTCATCTTGTCAAACCCCCATTTTGAAGGTACAACGCGTGAAAACACGTTGTTGTTGCGGCTGTTAAAAAAAATATTTCTAAGTGATTTTATCAAGTGTTTGTGACTGGATACGATTAAATACAAACCGTAAGTGATTTTATTTATATTTTTCAGTGCTTTAGTTGAATCTATCTAATGTAATTGATGCAGTTACATTTACCTCACGAAAATCGCGCTATGAGGTAATTGCAACTTAGAGGTTAGTTACAATAGCCCCATATATTTTTGTATGAAACTGTTTACACTAGTGATGTGCCAGTGTCGACATTGATTTTTTATCGATCATCAAGTTTATATTCGATATTTACTCCAAGGCGTACCCAGGCATAAATAAGCACGTGAAAGGTAAATATTTCTTACGTCGTATAGAAATATTAAACTATTATGCTGGTAGTAAGTATGTAGTAAGTAGTAGTGATATAAACTATAAAATATATAATATAAGAATAACTTGTGCTATTAGTTTTCTATAAGTACCAAAGTTGATACTTATGTAAAAGTTTCTTTAAAAGGTAGTTCTGTGATTGTACAAGTATAACTAGTAGAAAATAATAAAAAGTTGATTATAAACATATTTATTTGATTTGATACAATTGGCTATATTACATACATCCATAGTCCTGGTATTCCCAAATACAATTAACACGCATAATATAAAATATCGATAGTGCTAGTTCGTTGCGGTCCCCGCACTGATTCTTCAACAAACAGTTGCATTTGCCCCCATACACAATTCAATCTGTTTTTACTTAAAAATAGGCATTGCTGCATGATAATAAAGTTTAAAATCCCATAAACAATATTAGAGCTCATAATGATATGGTATTTTGGTTCTTATAAGTTAAATAGATAATGTACTGAGGTATTTAGTTGCATTTACCCCCGACTAGGGGAAAATGCAACTTTTTCTTCCAATTTGAGGAAATCATGTCACTACCAGTTATTTATAGGACTATTTGAATGCTTGGTTGGTTTAAAATATTCTTTAATGAATATGTAATGAAGTAAACGGGTCCAATAAATGAGCAAATATAGTAGGACAG
This sequence comes from Erebia ligea, assembly GCA_917051295.2. Classification (NCBI taxonomy): domain Eukaryota; kingdom Metazoa; phylum Arthropoda; class Insecta; order Lepidoptera; family Nymphalidae; genus Erebia; species Erebia ligea. The sequence continues at coordinate 16,885,498 of OU785229.1, read as the reverse complement.
AACAGCGTTTGTTCAAACTTGAAACTTTTTATTTTTTAGTTGCATTTGCCCCGGTTGACCTTATTTAATATATACTGCCGTCGCGAGAATGTGTCGGCGAAAAACAATTTGTCGATATGATTTCCATTTTTTTATTATATAATACTAGCTAATGCCCGCGACTCCGTCCGCGTGGTTTAAGTTTTGATTCCCGCGGGAACTCCTTAATTTTCCGGGATAAAAAGTAGCCTATATCACTCTCCAGGTCCTCACCTCCCTCATGCCAAAAATCACGTCGATCCGTTGCTCCGTTGCGGCGTGATTGAAGGACAAACCAACAAACAAACACACTTTCGCATATTTTATAATATTAGTATGATGGCAAATTTGTTTTTGTGGGAAGTCTGATAGTCGAGGACGGTAAAGCTGGGCTGTTTTTGCAGCTTTTGAACGTCCTAATTAAATTAAATTATCTTTTTGAAGTGAAAACTTCTTTAGCCTAGCCGCGTTGAGCACTTTTTGGTAGGGGGTATACTTGTGGATTCGCGTCACCGACATGCTCGTCAACGACATGCTCGCGAACAGCGACATGCTCGCGTTGTCACGAAGACAAAGGGTCTTCAATATAAAAATATACTTACCATTCGTAATTAAACTTTAATGCCTTAGTTTTAAGGTTTATATTTTAATTATTTTAAATTTTTATTTTAAATATTCTTTTTCACTTCTATCGTCAGACCAATCTATGCGGCACCCCCTATGACTGCCAATTTTTTTTACAAATTCCCATTCGACTTTGAATGAATTTTGACAATTTGTTAAAGCTCGTCAAATCTAATTATTTTGTATCTGTACTTTAAAAGGACTTGTCCAAGATTGGGCCTTGAACATGAACCAAGATGATTTTAATACACGTGAATAGAGATCCTAAAATATGGCTTTTAGAATTATTTACACATTTTTAAAGGACCCCAATTTGGAGAAAAATATATTTTTATTTTGTGGCTTTTTTAGATCTTTGTCTGAATCTTATCAACAGTAAAAAAAAAACTTGTTTTTTTTTTGTCACGTATGTCATTGGGTGATTGTCAAATGTCACTGTCAGTTTTGTTTAATCTTAATTTATTGGTGATTTATTGTTGTCTAATAATTATTTTACGAATGACTCAAATACTCAATTATTATTTATTAATCTTATAATGTTGTATGTACTACCTATGTAGTGGAAAATGGGTAGTTTATCGAAATGGAATATTAATAATCACAAATAATGCGCATTACCCAAGTTTTAGTGTTGCCATCCATCGAAAAATATTTTCTACAAACGATATTTTTCATAATTAATTTAAAAAAAAAACAGGGTTTTCTAAAATTATTATTTAAATGGCGTTTAATGTTATATTTTTTTCTCTTTCACGTGATGGCAGTTTGGTTCTGGTTCATTGACACTCAGAATAAAAAACCACCCTCCATACTGAACTGGGACATGTCCTTTCGCAAACTTTGTCACAAAGAAGCAATAACAAAAAACACATTTAATTCACAATCGTTCATGTGATTACTTGAGCTGTAGTTATTGTAGCTTTTTATAATACGACCTAGAATAGAATAGAATTGTAAAATAGTTATAATGTAGATTGTGAATGTCCGATAAGGCTTGAAAACACAATTAATTATAATAATATGTAATTGTTATTCAGTAAAAAGTACTGCCTTAGTAATTTTAGAAATTAACAATAATTGACAAAAAATTCCCGTGATGTAAAAATATTTAATTGAATGAATATAATATAGAGCCACGAAAACTGTAAAAACTAATTAAAGTAGTGTAGACTGTAGTTAGCCTTTTTGAATTTGTTGTGTTGAAATTACCTGCACAATTTCAAATTACTTCATGTCGAAGAAATTGTTATACCTATTAATAAAACAAGTTTAATGATAAAATTATTTTTATTTCAATTTTAATTTTGAAATTTTGCTATTTTTATTTGGAGTGAGCCACCACGAAAGATAATAAATGTGAAAATCATTATTAAATTCCAATTATTAGGTACTTATATCTTTTGATTTTTTATAAAATATTCAAATATTTTTTAATTACATTACCTAATCAGTATTTCTTTATTAAAATTCCAGTTTAGTTATTCAGAATTTAGGGTCTCACGCGAGTAGAACCTTCATAATCAAAGTTATACCCGACATTTAAGAATTTGTATGAGCTAAAATTATTACATAGTTTTGTTTTTATTCGAAAATTTCAATATGAAGTCGATAGGGATACTACAATGTGATTACTTTTTAATAATTAAGGTTTTTAGTTCAAATTATATTCCAAATATAGGCATTTATAGGTTCCAAATTTAGGTTCCTTGCATAGAGGTATAATATTGATATTATACCTCTATGGTTCCTTGTTTGAAAAAGTTGTAGAAAGTTTTAGCCAATCAGAACTGATTAATTAGTGACAATGTTGTTCACGAACTATGGGTCAAGTGGCATATTTGGGCACGCATTGTACTCTAAAATACCTTGAAATATAAACTTTCTATAACTTTTTCGATATTAAAAAGGGTTTATGGGTGCGTTTGTATAATCTAGAAGTTATTGGTGCATCAAACTTTGTGTCCAATCTGAACATACCGGATTCAGGAAGGCCATAGAGTTTGGTGCAAATTAGTTTTTTAACTTTATGAAATATAAGATAATTAGGTATATGAAAATAGCGTACTGTTACAAATTAATTATTAATTTTACTTCAATAATTTTATCTTGCGTCAGTGCTGTATTTTGAATTTGTCACAATTATGTAATTTAATTCTTGAGAAGAACACAAAAAAATACCTATGTTAAACAATTGAAAAAACTTAATATTCTTAAAAAAAATTCAAAAGTAGGGAGACATCTGTCGAAAGCGGAGGAATGTGCGTGGTTCAGCGTTCCGCGCTTTTAATATGACGCAACCGTTTCAATATTACACATTGGTGCGAAAATCCACGCGCGTTTTTCAGCTCCATTGGTCCTGAACTTATTTGATGTCTAAGGTGAAAATAAACTACAATGTGAAATGTCATATTCCTTCCGCGCGGTGTATCCAATAAACTTGTCTAAATTTGAACTAATTTTCATGCCTGTTAGTTTTTGTTGAAATGAAAACTTCTTTAGCCGCGTTGAGCACTTTTTGGTAAGTAGGGGGTAAACTTGTGGATTCGCGTCACCGACACCTCGCGAACAACGACATGATCGCGTTGCGAAAACAAAAGGTCTTAAATATAAATATACTAGATTCGTAATTAAACTTTAATGCCTTGGTTTTAAGGTTTATTTTCTTAATTTTTTTTTTTAATATTCGTTTTCACTTTTATCGGGAGTCCCTATGTCTGCCAATTTTTTTCTTTCATAGATATACCTACTAGCGACGCTGTCTATGATATCGTAAGGTTCTGAATCGGCCTGCAGATCAGTTTGTGGGACTAGATGCGAGTTTTGCATTGCAAAGTAGAGTCCCACAAACTTATTTGACCCGACATAAAACCGGTTTAAACAGCGCTGGGCGAGCGCGGTTGTTACTCCATACACACTGTGGCAAATTCTGTTGCCAATTTTTCTCTCTATCTATCTCTGAATTATCTAAACTAAAACGGCATGTCTAAAATCTAAATGCACTGCCATAATCCCTTAAGAGGATCGTCTAGTTGTAAATTGTCATACAAAAAGCGATAACGTTTTTCTTCCCGTAAATGTTGTCCAATTATCATATTTTTTAAAAATGTTGCAGACACAATGAAGAACTATGCTCGTACGTTTAATACGTAATTTTAAAGAAATATTGCTTATGTTAAAAGTTATTAGCGTCTAAATACCCATATTTTTGACCTAAAAACTTCCTCGAGAATTTTTTTTTTTTTAATTTAACTAAACTAAAATACTAAAAAAAATAAAACGTACGAGCCTAGATTAAGGTGTACGGAATCTAATGAGGCCAAAATTGTCTAATTTCGTAAACTATACGTAATATTTCAAGAATAAAATGTAGGCATATGCCTACTGGACTTGCAACTCTCTATCGCACGATACGGAGCAGGCAGCGAAGCGTTGTGAAACAGATAGCATTATTGAAAATACCTACTCGCGTCGCGTTTCGTAACTAGGTTGGCACCAGACTTTAAGGGGCGGGCGAACACCACTCGCAATTTCTATTCAACCCGCAACTAATAACTTAACTATAAATTATAATCTCGGTGTGAACAAATGCAAAGCTCTGCTTACGCCTCGCGGACTACAAGCGTGTCGTGATTCGACAAAAGATAATCAGAATCCATATCCATAATCCATACTTCCATACTAATATTATAAATGCGAAAGTGTGTCTGTCTGTCTGTCTGTCTGTCTGCTACGCTTTCACGGCTCATCAGTTCAACCGATTTTGATGAAATTTGGTACAGGGGTAGGTTGTATCCCGGGGAAGGACATAGGCTACTTTTTATCCCGGAAAATGAAAGAGTTCCCGCGGGAATCCAAAAATCCTAATCCACGCAGACGAAGTCGCGGGAATCATCTAGTAATATTATAAATGCGAAAGTGTGTGTCTGTCTGTCTGCTACGCTTTCACGGCCCACCTGTTCAACCGATTTTGATGAAATTTCGTACAGTTCTATCCCGGGGAAGGACATAGGCTACTTTTTGTCCCGGAAAATTAAAGAGTTCCCGCGGGAATCAAAAAACCTTAAGTCGCGGGCATCATCTAGTCACAATAATATATGAACACTTGGACACTAGTCCCAAGTCGAGGCGCTTTGTTGTGCCGATTGTGGTAGATTCATTCGACGATTCGAAAGCACTTGTAAAAGTTTATTTGAATAAAAAACATTTGAATTTTGAATTGGCCAATCGAAGCGGCAAAGCGCGTTGCGACACACCTCAACAAAGTAGTTCGTTTTCACCTTTAAGTTCAAAGTATTATAATATTTAAAGTCTCACATTTATTTAAGTACCTACTGTAAACATAAATGATAAGCCTGATTAAACCAATTAATATATTTATTGTGATTTGTATTTAAAGTTAGCTAATGAAAAGAAAAATAAAGCTATGTACACTGTTAAGAGAATGTTGTCTTTTATTTTTACATTACGCTGCTGAGAAGTTAATTTTATCTCTTGTCAGTGGATAAAATTTTTATCTCCGGCCCATGCTAGCCCTGCAGGGGCTAGCATGGGCCGGAGATAAAATTTTTATCCCCCGATTTTATCCACTGACAAGAGATAAAATTAACTTATCCACTTCTCAGAGCACGGCAACAGGGGAGAGGAGAAGTTTATCCCCGTTTGACATTTCACGGGGACTCGGGGGACTATTTATCCACCGTTATTTAGCGTTTTTATTTATTTATTTAGGAATAAAATTTTTATCCTTTCCTCGGGGAGAAAATTGTCTCGGCCCATGCTTGGGGGGCAGGGCTAGCATGGGCCGGAGATAAAAATTTTATCCACTGACAAGAGATAAAATTAACTTATCCACTTCTCAGAACACGGAAACAGGGGAGAGGAGAAGTTTATCCCCGTTTGACATTTCACGGGGACTCGAGGGACTATTTATCCACCGTTATTTAGCGTTTTTATTTATTTATTTAGGAGTACAATTTTTAACCTTTCCTCGGGGAGAAAATTGTCTCGGCCCATGCTAGGGGGGCAGATCACGGCAACAGGGGAGAGGAGAAGTTTATCCCCGTTTGACATTTCACGGGGACTCGGGGGACTATTTATCCACCGTTATTTAGCGTTTTTATTTATTTATTTAGGAATAAAATTTTTATCCTTTCCTCAGGGAGAAAATTGTCTCGGCCCATGCTAGGGGGGCAGCGGTAAAACAATGGAAAGAAACAATTCCTACGGGATTTATGATTTATCTAAAATACTTAATGTACGTGGTCAACCCGAATCCATGTGTACAAAATCATGGGCAAAATAGTTTCGTTCTTTTTTTCAGTAAAACTTCTAATAAATAACGAAACGAAAAAGCGACACCGAAAAGAGACAAACATATTCATAATAGGATTTAGCCGGCGAGAGAATGAGATAGAAAAAGAATACAAGTTGTATTTATTTAATTCTCACGCAGGCTACTTTTCTGAAGTTTCACTTCTGCCGTGTGTGAATTCACCAACGACTTATTACAAATAGACGCGGCATACGCGAACATCATTACACTACATCCTGACGCGTCAACTTTGTATAGCTTTGATCATGGAGGAAGGAATTACGACTGCCGTCGCTTTGATAGACTCGCCCGACTTCAACATGTAAGTAGAAATCAAAATTATTTTTTACTTTACAGTGGCTTTGGAAGTCGGTTTTTTGGAAAGAATTTTTATTTTTAACTTTTTAGTGTATGACAGTGGGGGTAAGTACAATGAAACGAAAAAGATATTTTGTTTTTTTTTTTTAATGGTTTAATAAATCAACTAATTTTTTTATAGGAACATTAGATCAGTCTTTGACTTACTTCTTGTATTCAAAAGTGAGTTCAAAAATTTACGCTTAACCTAAACTAATTCTACTTTTTTAAAACCCTTCCCGTGTTTCATTGTGCCCCAGGTCTGGGGTAGGATGAAACACCATCTGGGCCACAATGAAACACAAGGCACATCAAAGCTTTGAGATTAAAATATATGAGCTATTGCCCACAGACAGGTAAACTTAAACAATCATCAAGTCTTACTTCATAATTTGGAGTCAAACGTATTTGTTGTTCACCATCTCTTTGGCTTTTTTTTTATGAACATATCGGAATAACGTGATGTAGTTCACGTGTTTTAAATCAGCTGCGGTTCGTAAACTCATACCGTTCTCGACAAGGCTTATGGCTTCTCTCATATTCTCTTCCGTGTGAAGCCCTTTCTGAGGCTTTCTTACTCTGTTTCTCACCATCTTCAAACCCCTAAGCAATCTGAAACAAAATACATGACGTGCATAATGAGATGGGGTACAATGAAACGCTGTTACATTGTACCCCGTTTCATTGTGCCCCGACCGGTATCAAAAAATTCAAACCCACCTACCCGAAATCGTAAGGTTAGAAAGTAAATAAGAAGTGATAATTGTCGTCAAGAATGCTAATATTTTATATAGAAAACATAACTCACCTATTATTTATACTGTTTCACTAAACACAAAAGATTTTCACGGAGAAATTTAAACTTTTTACCTACTTCCCAAAACTATTTTGTTGCGATAAAACGACCACCATGACAGACTGGGATCTTAGAGTTTAGACTAACTTCACGATGAACTGTTACAATGCCGGTATTGGTCGAAAAAAAAGAGCGCGAAAACTTTGGAAATTCAATTTTTAAGAGGAACGTTACATTGCACCCCGTGTTACACTGTACCCCCACTGTCCCTACTCTAAATCCCCACGGCTTAGGAGTGCAGTACCCTGCAGCATCAGAGTTGAGGAGTTGGGACTTGGGGTATGAAGTCGTTGCTTGACACCTACAATATGAATTCAACATAAAAAACCTAAATCGCTATTTTTCAGGAGTTCTGTACCCTGCAGCATCAGGGTTGAGGAGTTGTAACTCAGAGTTGAATCGTATACACGTGACTTGACACCTACCTACTATATGAATTCACCATCGAAACTTCCAAACTCCCTAGTTTTGAGGATTTCATGTACCTAGTATGGTACACCTACAGCATCAGGATTGAGGATTTGAAGTCAGAATTTTTTATGGGACCACCTCGGGAGCTTCCTCTAACCAATGAAAAAAAAAATTCAAATCGGTTAAGAAACCACGGAGATATGCACCGACATACCTACATTAAAAAAAAAAAAAAAACATACGCGCCGAATTGAGAACCTCCTCCTTTTTTGGAAGGCGGTTAAAAAATAGCATTAGCTTTTAGAAAAGAGCCAATGTGCGTATTGTTTTATATTCGCAATTTCCCATTTCCGGGCAAGTAGGAGAAAAAAATTAAGTCTGCAAGGCTTTATATTGTGCATTTTTAGGGTTCCGTAGCCAAATTTGGCAAAAACGGAACCCTTATAGATTCGTCATGTCTGTCTGTCTGTCTGTCCGTCCGTATGTCACAGCCACTTTTTTCCGAAACTATAAGAACTATACTGTTGAAACTTGGTAAGTAGATGTATTCTGTGAACCGCATTAAGATTTTCTTACAAAAATAGAAAAAAAACAATAAATTTTGGGGGTTCCCCATACTTAGAACTGAAACTCAAAAATTTTTTTTTAATCTAACCCATACGTGTGGGGTATCTATGGATAGGCCTTCAAAAATGATATTGAGTTTTGCAATATCATTTTTTTCTAAACCGAATAGTTTGCGCGAGAGACACTTCCAAAGTGGTAAAATGTGTCCGTCCCCCCCCCCCCCCCCTGTAACTTCTAAAATAAGAGAATGATAAAACTAAAAAAATATATGATGTACATTACCATGCAAACTTCCACCGAAAATTGGTTTGAACGAGATCTAGTAAGTAGTTTTTTTTTAATAATTTAAAACTTACTCCAGGTTTGTACGGAACCCTCGGTGCGCGAGTCCGACTCGCACTTGGCCGGTTTTTAGGGTTCCGTACCCAAAGGGTAAAAACGGGACCCTATTACTAAGACTCCGCTGTCTGTCTGTCTGTCTGTCTGTCTGTCTGTCTGTCTGTCTGTCTGTCTGTCTGTCTGTCTGTCTCCAGGCTGTATCTCATAAACCGTGATAGCTAGAAAGCTGAAATTTTCACAAATGATGTATTTCCGTTGCCGCTATAGCAACAAATACTAAAAATTAAAAAAATATATATATTAAGGGGGGTCCCCATACAATAAACGTGTTTTTTTCGTATTTTTTTGCTCAATATTAAAAACGGTAACAGGTAGACGGTTCAAATTTTCACAGAATATTAACTTGTATATTACCTTTCAAAGTAAATAATTAAATATCAATAAAGTAAATATTAAAGGGGGGCTCCCATACAACAAACGTAATTTTTATTTTTAATACGTCATAAATCGTAAAACTTACTACAGGTTTGTACGGAACCCTCGGTGCGCGAGTCCGACTCGCACTTGGCCGGTTTTTTTAACTTCCTTCCGTAAAGCACTGGAGTCGATAGAAGGTGCATTTTAAAAGCTTTCTGTATACTTATCTCATTTTTGGCATGTGAGTGGATTGGTTCCTTTTTGCATAAGTAGGTCCTATTCATCGAGTCGGAGCCGGTCGGAGTGGGGGGTGTTAAGGTTATTTTCGTTACGGAATTTCTGGATTCGGTCTCCACGCTCAAGGCCCGCGATAGAAGCTATGCAATAGCTTAAAAAATAATAATTTAATGCACATAGTATATAATTTTAATTTTTTTTTTAGACGTAGATATTTGCGAGAATGTAAAGGTGTCATACGGGCACTCTTTTCTTTGTTGTCTTTGATATATTTTTTATCTGTATGCATACTCTCTTGCTTGTCTGTGGCTGGAACCCACAGCCGTGCAGATAATTATTAAAAATAAAATTGTTTGTCAGTGTCAAGTTTCGACAGACTGACATTTTTATGTCACTGTCACTTTTCCAGTGATGTCACCTCAGTCACAGAATAATTTAATAGTACTAACGTACCTCAGTGTATTTTACCATAGTTTTAAGGTACCTAGGTAGGTACCTAAAACGTCACAAGCCAACGCTTGGGCCGATCGTGCCTCTCTATCGCTTTTGGTCGGTACTCGGTGGCTTGTTCCACGCTCTCACTTGCACGCTCATACTCAGGCGGAACGTGACACATTTTCGTACGTGCAGCCGGTGTTCATCGATTTTTACGACGTTAGAACTCAATAAAATTAACGTCAATAAAATTAAAATCAAAGTTGATTTATAATTAAAATGTTAATAATTAATAATACCTAATGTATACATAACCGAGAAAAATTAGAGTACAACGTTACTTTTTATAATTTATTTAAAATCTAGGACAATTTGAAATTAATATCTGGCAACACAAAACACTGTTTGTATTTTGTAATTTGTATTGGACTTTAGAGTTTAGACCCGGTGCTTTAGACATTGCTAGGTAGTTAATGCCGGGAATGAATTTTATTCTCAGTTTATTTATTGGAATTTGGAATTTGGATTTTTTTCTATTTTGTACAATAGATTAGATTTCTACATGATTTCTAACAAAAGCGATGACAACAATATTTCTGGCTAAAAAACTTATATCACTGAAAGCCAGTAAAATTTCAATTGAGAAGTTACAGAATCTGAAAAAACGTAATAAGCGAGAAATGGCTGAAACCAAGAAGTAAGCATTTAGAATAACTTTACCTATATGCCCTGAAAGTCATTTGGGTATCGATTTAGTCCAGTAACTTTATCTAAAGTTCCATTATTAATTAGAATATAACTTTATCTTCTGATTATACAAAATAAAGCACTTGGTTTACCACATGATTTGGTACCTATAGGACCGTCGGTATAATACCGATAGTAATTATTACTACCGTACCGAGAATTAGTAACAATAAGTCATAAGTACTCCTTGACGACATTTACTTCTGCTATCTACTTGTAAGAAGTTGTATGAACCCTTCAAGGTGGATATTTAAGTATAAATCTATCTATCTTTACTAAATAAATGCGAAAGTTTGGATGGTTGGTTGGATGGATGTTTGTTACTCAATCACGCCAGAACGGATCTGGATAAAATTTGGCACTGAGTTATTTATAGATTTTATTTAGTCTGGAATAACACAGGCTACTTTTTATTCTGGAAAATTTAAGAGTTCCCGTAGTAACTAAAAAACTTCAATTCAAGTGGATGAAATCTTGGATATCAGCTAGAATTTAAATATTTGCTTTGTATAGGTCTGGTAAATAGATTCGCAAGATTATTACTTGGTAGGTATTTGTGCCACCATCAGCATCTTACCATTAGGCAGCCAACTTCAAACATAACAAAAACACTTTTCAAAAGAATCAGGGTAGCTAAATAATTATTAATTATTTGTTTTAGATCATTACAAAAACTAATGACTAAGTACAGAGTACATAACAGTTGCAGACTATGTCTGAGACCGGCAGAAACAAATCTTTTTATTAATAAAGCAACTATCAACTTTGCAGAGGACATTAGGAATATTTTAAATATTGAGGTTGGTGAATAGCTATAAAATCCATACTAATATTATAATGCGAAAGTGTGTCTGTCTGTCTGCTACGCTTTCACAGCCCATTTAGGCAGAAGAACAAGACTGCTATCTATCTGATGTGTATCTGCTATCTGATGTGGATGTTTTGTCTTGTCTGGTCCCAAGTGGTTTTGCTTGTAAACTTTCGCTTCTATTTTAATTTTTTTTTGTGCATTATCATTACCAGGTCAGGCAGTATGATGGAAAACCACAGTACATTTGTGAGGAATGTGCTACCACACTGCGTAAAGCTGTTGAGTTGAAGCAAGTAGCTGAGGTTGCTCAGTGGAGACTAGCACAAGAGGCTGAGATTGGTAAACCATTCTATTTTCACTTATCAAAACTCGTAATTTAATTATTTCATTTAGGGACTAACACTCTTTCGGAAAATAGATTCCACTGAGAAGAGCCAACAAGAAAATCAGCAGTTAGGCCCGGTATACAACAATGTGGAGATATATTTAGTGGGCAATTAGTTTTTATTGATTTGATAATTTTTTCAAGTGATCTATCAATTTGAGTTGCCAGCCCTCAGATTAATAACATCTATAGATTTCGCCATATTCCAAACTATCAATGCTAAAACGAGATAGCTTTATGGCTTAGTGCCCTTATAGGAAAGGTAAGTAAATACTTATTTTTTGTCCCCGTCGGCATGTTCAATTTTATTGCTTGGCAAACACTATTTTGACGTAGCAACTTGACAAACAAACTTTTAAGACAGTATATAATGTACTTGAATATTGCTGTCTCACGACCGAGCAGACCATTAGTCGATCTATAGGTTATTGATCTGAGTGCCAGCCAAACTCACTTGTCACCAACAGTACCTACTTCATTTCTTTTTTCAATATGAATTAAATTATTGTATTAATTATAAAAAAATCATTATATTTTGTTTCAGCTTCCCAAAGTCCTTGTGAAGATAATGCGGGTGATGATATTAATGATGAACAAATAATAATTTACCAAGTAGATGCACCTATGTGCAAACAATGTCAAAAGGTCCCAAGTGCCAGTGTGAGTAATAAAGTAGTAGGCTAGGATATCTCTGTTCTATTACTAGAACGCAAAGTCTTATACATGGTAGGTTCCAGGTTCGTACGTACCTGGAAAATTCAGAATCATGTACAGCGAACAACTTGTTCAAGTGCAGAAAATAAACCACAGGACACGAGAGGATCAAGGTTCAACTCTGGGACTGGGACAGACTGACAGATGGACAGACACACTTTCGCATTTATGATGAATTCACAAGACAAAGTTTTCATGTGCGATAAACTGAGATTAGTGACTTTAATTTATTATAATAAGTTTGTTCTTTTGCAGAATGATTGTGAACAATGCCAAGATGACACAAAGAAGCCAAGGCGGAGTTATGTATGTGAAACATGTGGACTATCGCTCAAAACTATGTCGAGGCTCAGAACACACATGTAAATATAACTGCACTTTGTTGTTAATATAAGACATAAGTTACTAATTTTCAAATAACTGCTAAATGTTAGGCTGGTGGAATTTCATAATATTGTGTATCAAAATGGGTACATAGACATAACATGATAAATCTATAATTATATCCTATGTTCTATAATATAATTAGCAGTGGTATGTACCTGTTTTGATACACAATATTATGTTGTTAAACCACAAAATAAGTCTTAAATCATTGGAAGAATTTTGTTCATAAAATATAACAAAAATAGTACTTACCTAGATAATCAAATTGTCAACAACTCAGAGCCTTACAAAATTTGAAAATAACAGAGTTATTGAGCGAGAACAATAAAAATTGCCATAATAATTATTTCTTTTCAGGAAAACCCATACAAATGTATTTAATTTCTCTTGTGGCTACTGTCCGTACCGTTCCCGCAGCAGCACTTCCCTCAGAATCCACGAGCGCTCTCACACTGGAGATCGGCCTTACCTATGTGTGCAGTGTCATGGTACCTTTACTAGCGCTTCCACTTTGGCTTCTCACAGGCGATCGCACCTACCGCCCGCATATATATGTGATGTTTGCCAACGAGGATTCAAGTTTAGACAGGTAAATGAAGGCAGAAATCTGAGGGTAGAAGACTAAGAATGAGGTTAGAAGTCTAGGAATGAGGGTAGAAATCTAGGAATGAGAGGAGTCTCTAATGAATGTCGAGGTCTAGTAGGTAAAAGTCTAGCAACAGCTCTTTCCTCAGAATCCGCAGGAGCTCGCACACTAGCAACTAGCCTTACTTGTGTGCAGTGTCATGGTACCTTCACTAGCGCTTTCATTCTGACTTCTCACAGGCGATCGCACCTACCGCCTACATATAAATGTGATGTTTGTGAACGAGGATTCAAGTTTAGACAGGTAAATGAAGGCAGAATTCTTACATGAAGTTTATGAATGAGGTTAGAAGTCTAGGAATGAGGTTTTAAGTCTAGGAATCAAAAAACATTAAACAACGCAGACAAGGTCGCGGGCATCATCTAGTGAGGGAATAAGTCTAGAATGAGTGTTGAGGCCTAGTTTTAAGGGAAAAGTCTAGCAGCAGCTCTGCAAATCATATAATATTTTTATTGATTCTTTCAGGCATTACACAACCATATAGCAACACAGCATCGAAGTGCCAAGCCTTTTTACTGTTGTGATTGTGGAAATTCTTTTGCTACTCGGTTAGTGCAATTTCGATAACATTATATTATTTGCATTATATTACCTTACCTAATCCTTGATAAATTGTTTGAAGTAACTTGCGACAAAATATGGAATTGGTTCCATATTAGCTAACCTGGAAGAGGCAAGGTGGAAAGGTAAATTGATGACCTTGGCAAGGGTCACTGGTAGAGATAAGTGTTTCCATGTTCTGACTATGTTTCCGTTTTTCTACATCCATACTAATAACATAAATGCGAAAGTGTGTCTGTCTGTCTGCTACGCTTTCACGGCCCATCTGTTCAACCGATTTTGTTGAAATTTGGTACAAGGGTAGGTTGTATTCCGGGGAAGGACAGGCTATTTTTTATCTCGGAAAATTAAAGAGTTCCTGTGGGAATCAAAAAACCTTAATCCATCTAGTATTTTATAAAGTTTTGTTACAAAAAAAAATTGATTACTAGTGTACTGTGTATCACACAAGCTATCACTTGGGGCAAAGCTATGCCAGTAAGCTAGAGCCGCCCATAAGACCAGACCAGAGATTTAGAAATGCCTATTGCCTTTACCAGGATTCAAAACTGATGTACAGTGAAAGCTGCTCAACAACAAGTTTCTTGAATATAATAATCACAAAGCACTTTCCAACCCTGGAAGAAGTATGTATATTGCATGACTCTTGCCTGCCTCCACCTTTTAACATGATACAGATATGTATGATATGCACTTACTGTCCTGTTACAGAAAGATGCTCCGTCGTCATGAACGCAAGGCTCACAATCGACCTAAAATGAGGCAAGGTGCCACTCCTAGCTATATCAAGTTGCAGGCTAACATTGATGCAGAATCACAAGATGAATCATAAAGTTAAAAAAAAATAAATATATTATTGTTTATAAATACTTTTTTTATTTTATACATATGAAATATTACAAGGCTTTTCCATTTGATTTTATAAGATTCCTATAAAATTGCACAACATTCAGGTTGTCACAGCTTTTGCTCCTAAATAATATACAGTGGAATCTCTATAACTCGAACCTTGTTAAGTCGAAATCCTCAGTAAGTCGAAAAAAAATGCCATTCCCTTCCGCTGAACCCCTAAATACGCGGTATCTCTAATTATTTAGACTTTGTAACTCAAACAAAATGGTATTTCCCTACCAAGTATTGATCATACATATTTATACTGTTATAACTCGAATTTCAAAAAGGAGATTCCGTAAGTCGAAGTTAGTAGAATACATAGGTACAATGACGTCTTACTTCGAATTCCCCAAAATAATATGTAGCAATAAAATCCAAAATGAGTGTTCGGTTTCGGGGCTTTTAATCTATTGTTTTTGTCTTGTACACGTGCAATGAATGAATACATTCATAAAACTTTCTAAGTAACACAGCTGTTAACGTTTTGTTTATTGTAGTTTTGGTTATTAGTGTAGGTAGGTTATAAGTGTGTTTGTTTGAGCTTGAAAAAATAATTGATAAAAAATCTGCTAAGTAATTGTTTAAATCAAACAAGATAAAGGATTTTTTAAAGTGTACAGTTTACTTCACTAATATGTAATTTGTTTTTAATATGTAAAAAATATACATACTATAAAACTTAAGTTGAATTGTTATTAATTTGACTCTACAAATCGAAAAATATACTTAGAAATTGCGCCTTTTCTAAGTCGAAATTTCAGCAGTTTAATCATAATATGTATCTCAAGTTTTTGTTAAGTCGAAAACTCAATAACTCAAATTTTTTTGCGTTTCCCTTGACATTCGAGTTAAAGAGATTCCACTGTATTATCAAAGTTTCTAACCAGCCATTGAGCACTTTGATGAAGGTGTCTCCTCAGAACTCAAAATAATCTTGACAATATTTGGCAGAAATAGCTTTCTAGGTTTTCCAATTTTTTATCCCTTCTTTTAACTAATCAACTTCATGAACTAGTTGTAACAATTTTTGATTCTTAACAAAATGATTAACAGCTCGGATGCAGAGTCCCAGTTCAAACAAGTAGGTACTTAGTGCCTACGACATCCTAAGTGTGGAACTCCTAGGCTCCCAAAAGTTAAATAAAAGATTGATTTGACAGAGAATCAAATAAATATTATAAATGCGAAAGTTTGGATGTATGGATGTATGTTTGTTACTCAATCACGCCCCAACGGCTGAACCGATCTGGATGAAATTTGGCACAGAGATAGATTATAGTCTGGAATAACACATAGGCTACTTTTTATCCCGGAAAATTAAGGAGTTCCCGCGGGAACCGAAAAACCTCGATCCACGCGGACGAAGTCGCGGACATCAGCTAGTAATATTATAAATGAGAAAGTTTAGATGGATGGATCTTTGTTACTCAATCATGCCAGAACGGCAGAATGGATCTGGATGAAATTTGGCAGATTGATAGATTATAGTCTAGAATAACACATAGGCTACTTTTTAACTTAAAATTAAAGAGTTCTCGCAGGGATCAAAATCCTCAATCCACGCGAACAAAGTTGCATGTATCAGCTAATATTGAATAATAAAATCAAGCCAATGCATATACTATGCCAAATGAATTAGGGTTAGTTAATTTCATGGGAACTATATTCCAGAGTAAGAAGTATCCAACAAATTTTGAAAAGATTGGTTCTGCTGGTGAGCTGTAAACAGACAGGAAGATGTTTATCACATTAATATTCAGAATTATCAGACTGCAGTTGTAAAACACTTAGGTTGTTACAAAAATACAGGTGTCCTGGGAAATGTAAATACAAACAAACAAGTGGATTTTTAGTATTTATTTACTTACAAACTGTCACATCACTTCTTGGCGGCCGCTCCGACCTTTGATTTCTTGGTACCACGCACCTTCTTCATCCTGTTCTTGCGTTCCTTACGCTGTTTGCGTGTAGGCCTCTTCTTTTCATACAAGCCGTGGCGGGCCAGTCTGTGTTTAGGTTCGAACTTCTTAGCTAGGTCTAGAGTATCGTAAATTAAAGCGAATCCAGTGGATTTGCCACCTCCAAAGTTCGTTTTGAATCCGAACACGAAAACTACATCAGGCGTCACCTTGTACATTTTCGCGAGCTTTTCACGTATCTCTGTTTTGCTAACAGTGGGTTTGCCCGGGTGGAGGACATCGCAGACCATCTGCTTGCGCGCCAACAACCTGAAATATTCACAAACTTTGTCACATAACCTGTCAAAGCGGTACCGTGTTTCGTTTACACATCACAACACGTTTTTCGTCGGATATTGATGTTATGCACTTTTACCTGTTGGTCATGAATTTGCGAGTACGAATAGTCGCTGTGCCTTCACTCATTTTGTATTATTTTAGTGATTTCGGCGTGAAATACGCACGTGTCCCATACAACTCGCACGGAAAAAGAAGGAATCAGTGTTACCATGCATAAATTTCAAATTTCTACCACCAGATACTTAAAACATATTTTTATTTTCTACCATCAAAGAAATCTTGTTTCTACTAATAGCTAAAGATATTAATGTACATATTTAATAACCACTAGGACGAAAACACAAAATATTATGAAAGTGTAATGTGTATGCAATGCGTTCAATTGCATTTTATATATGAAGCGCGACGAAACGTGTATATACAACGTGTTTATAAGCAATTCCTATAACTTCGAGGTATTGAGCAGACCACTTATAAGAATCGAACTGCATAAGAAATATTTTTTAATATTTAAAAAAAAAAAAAACACAGTTTTCATACAAAGTAATTCAAATATTTCCGACTATTTATGTTATACACACCTTTATGTAAAAAGCGACAACGTCGCAACATTTTTACTAAGGGATTGCGGTGCGCCTTTGCTATTTTTAACAATATCGAGATAGGAGAATCTTACTGATGGACTTAATTTTTTACCTAATTACCCAGTTATGAACTTTAGGGACTACGGTTAGGAATAGAATTTGTCTACGAGCTTGGGTTCCGGTTCGAATACCAAACAAGGGATTAAACGAAAAGTAGTTAAGTAAGTTTAGTAGTATTACAAAACATAAAAGCGAAATATTAATTAGGTAGGAACTTGCTGACCTACGTTTGCGCAGTCAAAAAAATTGACGGAATTGTACCTACTGACTTGTGTGTATGTTTTTAATTTCGAGTATGGTAAATACGCCGGTATTTAAGCTTGAGTGAATTTAAATCGTATTTAATTTCGAGTCAGCATTTTTTACTTAGGTATAATACCTACCTTTTATAAATAGCGGTGTAGTCTTTTTATTATCAGGTAGTAGATTTTCAATATCGCCAAACTGTATTTACTGTAAAAGATAAATCTGAGGAAAATTTATGTTTTATCGTTTGCGGCAAGACTTTATCGATGCCGACAAGATAGCTTCTACTGGCACATCACTAGTTACACCGTAGGATATTATTCAATGATTTAAGTTTGGCAACGTCGCAAAAACAAGGATGCGGCATATGGGAAACAATTTTGGATCTATTTATAAAAGAAAAATTATTTTCTCCGAAAATATCCATTTTAGAACACATGTTCCTTAGCCATTTTTGATTACTTTTCGTTAAGGAATCTAACCCTAGAGTTATAGGAATTGCTCATAAACACGTTGTATACGTACTAGCTGATGCCCGCGACTTCGTCCGCGTGAATTTAGGTTTTTCGGTTCCCGCGGGAACTCTTTAATTTTCCGGGATAAAAAGTATCCTATGTGCTATTCCAGACTATAATCTATCTCTGTGCCAAATTTCATCCAGATCCATTCATCCGTTGGAGCGTGATTGAGTAACAAACATACATCCATACATCCAAACTTTCGCATTTATAATATTTATTTGATATACGTGTGAATATAGTCCCATAAAATGCCGACGAGTGCAACGTTTCATTCGGACGTTTTGTCTTTAAATCCTTTCCGTAGACGGGTTTATAGCTGATAGATAGATAGATGCCCTATGGCCTATCTGGTTTTAACTCTCAGTAGAAGTAGGTACGTACTACGTACTTCAAAAATACTACTACGACTAAACTATAATGTCAGCTACTCCCAAAATAATTTCAGCGATGTCAAAGTCATATTATTTTGGTGTTATTTTGTATTTTCTAAGACTTAATAATATTTTAATGAAAACTTGTTTTGGGATTAACTACTACCATTGTGTAAAAAGCAACACTTGTGGCAGCCCCTTTTTCTTTATTACTGGAATCCAGAGCATAAAGATGCTACGTACAGTGCAGTATATACGTATAGTCTAGGGTACAGTGTACACAGAGTACTACGTAGGTATTTACCTTTGTAAAGATAATACCTCTATGGTTTGTAGGTACTACACATAGAAATAGTATGTTCACTTAGCGCACGAAACGCGAGCCGAAAGAGAGCTAATATTTCTCGCGTTGTCTCTTTCTTACCGCTACACTGGCATGACACCATAATTATTATTAATTGAACGAGACACAATAGTGAACACGAGAGTGAACGGGACGCGCGAAGAAAAAGTGAGTCCTTGTCGAGACCGAAATTCCTTATGAGTGAAAGGTAATCTAAATTGAACTTTATAATTTAAGTAAAAAGGTGTGAATTTGTTTAACAAAAACACTTAAGTGATCCTTCTAGTTGTATGAATATATCTATATACTATTTCTATGGTACTACATTGTAAACTCTTGGTAAATTCAGAGAGAGAGGTCTATATTCTCTCCTATTATACATAATCAAAGGGCTTATCGGTATATCATACTAATATTAAAATATATGCGAAGTGTGCGAAAGTGTGTTTGTTTGTTGGTTTGTCCTTCAATCATGCTGCAACGGTGGAACGGATCGACGTGACTTTTGGCATGGGTATATTTTAGGACCTGGAGAGTGACATAGGCTACTTTTTATCCCGGAAAATTAAGGAGTTCCCGCGGGAAACAAAAAAACTAAAACCACGAGGACGAAGTCGCGGGCATCAGCTAGTCGGTAATAAGGAAACTTACGTTCCGTCTCCGTTCCGTTTACCGCAACACATAGAAATAATCAAGTACATAGGGTACGAGAGCCGGCTGCAAGATTGCTAATGGATTGCTTTAATAAGAATCGAGTAGGTAGGTACGTGAGCAAAAACAAACTTTTATGTTTATATGAGGGAATACTGTGGGGGAATATATTATATTTACCAGGTTGCCAATCAAAAAGTGGCCGCTAGTATTTTTAATTAAAATAATTGGTGGCACAAAGTAAACTTAATAAACTTAGACGCAAACTTGCAGCCAGATCTTAGACCACTATTACTAATTATGTATTTACTTTAATTATTTGTACATCGCAAACATGTTTATTATAATGAACCACTGCGCCATTGAGGTAATTTCACCAAGCATTCAACCATAAATATAGTTAATATTATAATATCTGTGATCTAAGTAGTACATAATTAATACCTCAATGGATTTATGCGATGCTAATGAAGGGATATTATGTACTTTCTTAATAGATTTATTACATGAAAATTACATGTAGGTACATAATACTTATGTAGGACGTAGGTACATATCGTAATTTAATCTTTGATTATTTATGTATATAAAATCAAAGAATTTAATAAAATATGTCAATGGATCATCTTATAAAATCAAACCAAATAAATATCAAAATATGTAGATAGGCAGGGCGATTATGTAAAACCTGCATCAATCATTGTTACAGTCTCAATTGTTTTGATTGGCTGAATTTATGGTATTTTTTATGCGTCAATGGACTTTGGCCAATAGATAGTGGAAGAATTTTAATTATTAATCAGAGGTGATTGCGATCGTTAGACTGTAGCTGTCATTTTTTTAGCCCATAAAATAGGTAACCATCCCTACCATCCATCCTATCGATCTCTATCGATATCTATAGGCTCTATCGATGGTACCTACCATCGATAGAGCCTATTAGTTTCAAGCATTTTCAGTTTCCTCAGGGAAATCACAAATTATATTTTATGAAATGTCTTAATATTTTATTCATGTCGTAACATTTAAGTACCTAGGTATAATGAAACCGGTAATCATTTACGTAAGGTTAATGCCACGGCAAAAAGTATTCTACGTTTCACTTAAAGTAAGTAAGTAGGTAAGTAGGTACTAAGTACTGTCCTAACTCCTACTTTACTTCACAAAACAGTTGTATTATAATTTTCACTCGGTACTACATCTGTGGGTCTAGGTACTTAAGTAGGTACCTACTTGCTTACTTCATTTAGAAAGCCTAAATAGACGCCTTATCTTCTTTACCTAAAGCATCGTGAAACAAACAGATAAATAAAAATGTATGCATAGATAAAAATATATTGCCATTATTTTATTACAGGCGGCTTGCGTATTACCAATGAATAAAGATTGCGTATTCCAGGCTTTGATTAGGTATACATAATCAAAGATTCCAGGTTATACTAGGACCTTATATAAAAAGTAATATGACTAGGACCTAGATCGAGCGTCCCAGCTGAAGTCTGCAATTCGACAATCGAACCTGAGATATTGTAATGTTTCAATTTTATAGGGTTCCTCTTATGGTGATGTCTCTACATAATATGTCTGTCTGTCTGTCTGTCACACTTATAAATACACAACTGAGATGTACTTAGAGCTATTATTTATATTTAGGTAAAATGCAATGATATGCAATAGTCATTCACATAACAAGTTGCCTACTAACTCAGTAAAAAAAAATTCATTATAATATCGTTATTTACGTCACAAAAGGAAATCCAGTACAACCTGACCTCTCAGCCCAATCACATTACGTCTCGGGGGGTCTCATTTATCATTACAGCGGAGGGACGAAGGGGGTCAAAGCCATGGTTAACCCCCTACCCCCTATATCGATCGAGTGTTGGCGCCAGCATTATATCGTGCTTGTATCTCCGGGCTGGTTGTATTTCAGGAGACATCTGATTCGCTGGACGTACATATAGTACCTACTCTATATTTTTGGTGCCCACAAGTAAGTACCTTAAGTAACTAATGTAGTAGTAGGTACCTACTGTAGTGAATATTTTGCTACTAGTAGAGCCTAGATGACCTGTAGTTTCATTCATCAATTCATCGTTCCTGTAATTTTTAGTTTTCATCAGATGGCTTTCACACGTATTTTTTTATTACAAGACGTTATGTACCTACCTCCGTACCTTACATATTATGTAATACTAGTAAGTAGGTAAGTACATAATATTTTATTGACTAAAAAATATTTTTTCAGTGATGATTAGTGATTACTTTTCATTCAGTGCTAGAGTTTAAGAAATAGGTTCGTGAGAGGTCCATACCAGTAATTACCTTATTATTACTAAGTAATTTTTCAGCCACGTTTTACCTACTCTTTTTAAGACATATTTACTTTTTAGGTACTCTTACAAGACCTACAGTCTGATTCAAACTTTATGACTTCTCGGAACATCGCTCGTGCGTTTAGATGCGCAGAATATAATTTTAGACGTATCAGCTAACTACCTACTACTAGGTAAGTTTACTACTTACTTGTATTATCTTTTAATTTATTTTTGTAATGGAAAAATCAAACCATTTTCGCGGGATTTTTAAACCTCACGCTGCGGATGCGCGTTCTTTTTCCGCCGTATTTTTAGTGGCATAGTGCCATGGTGTAAACTGTAACTGGACTAACCCTCATCAAATACTTAGGTACCTATTTTTTGAGAATTTTAATTTGAGGAAACTTAGATTTGATTTATATTATCGACTAGCTGATGCCCGCGACTTCGTCAGCGTGGATTGAGGTTTCTAGGTTCCCGCTGAAACTCTTATTTTTCGGGATAAAAAGTACCCTATGTGTTATTCCAGACTATAATCTATCTCTGTGCCAAATTTCATCCAGATCCGTTCAGCCGTTCTGGCGTGAAAGAGAAACATCCATGCCTCCATACATCCATACTTACAAACTTTCGCGTTTATAATATTAGTAAGATTCTGTTAAAGTAGTCCTGAAGTTCTGATATGAAAACGTAGGTACAATACCTATTGTGTGCACATGCAAGATTGCGTGGCTCAGAGCTATTACAATATAGAGATAAAACAGCCATTTATATATATGCCACTTGCCTGTGGAAAATATTATAGTTCATACTTCATAATTACCCTAAAAGTTAAAACCCTTACTACCATCACATAGAGCAGTACTATTTTAATCTTGTTGACGCTCTTGTTTCACAATTAAAATCCTTATTTTAGGAACGTCAAGGTACGTCACATATAACGTCAATTTGAAAATAATACTGCTTAAGGTGGACTACACGGGTCTGCCCGCGAAATTCAAATTTAATTTGGTTTTTCGCAATTTATAAACTAATACGACAAAGTAGGCTTATGACATTCTAATTCCGCCAATGGCAGTATCATCTTCACAGGGTTATATAAAAATCTTTACTTGAAAGTGTCCAGTTTAAGAAATTAGTTAGACTATCGAGTTGGATGTGAGTTACTCACAAATTAATCGATTATCTGATTAATTACTTAAACTGGACACTTTCAAATAAAGATTTTTAAATAACCCTGTGAAGATGAGGAATTAGAATGTCATTAGCCTACTTTGTCGTATTAGTTTATAAATTGCGAAAAACCAAATTAAATTTAAATTTTGCGGGCAGACCCGTGTAGTCCACCTTAAAGCGATGATAGTATGCCTTCGGGACTCGGGACACGCGCCTTGCTTAAGTAAAGCCTTTTAGGTACTCTATTACTCAATAAGTATTGAGTATACTCCATTTGTTTATTTTAAGGATTTATAGGTCCATAGCACAGATAAGAGAATCAAGGGTCCATAGGATGTATCATAAGCTATGTAAATTTGACTCTACCACCGCGCCGCCGCGGCTCCGGTCCCGTTACTTTATTCTTTTACTACAAATAGATAGAATAGAACTGATTAAAATCAAAATTAAAACCGATTTATTTAAATAAACTTGTACAAAAATGCTTTTGAATCGTCGAATGAATCTAGGTACCGCTATTTGTGACATTATTTTTCTCTCTTCAGTATAACTCCTTTCCGAACCGGTGGTAGAGTTTTGACGTTTCATATTATGTGGCACAAGTTGTCCATACGTGAAATAAATAAATAATTTCATTTCATTTGAAATGCCATTGTATATTATGTTGGCATAACTTTGTACCTACTTGGTAAAGTCTCATAAAATATTGTCACCAATAAGGAATATTATTAAATTACCTTAAAATCGATTCTGCACGCATCAGGAAATCAATGGCGCTCATAAATTTCTAATGACTCTAGCATTTGTTGCTGGACCAGTAAGATCTAGTTAAGTCTGTCGGTTATACTTTTTTTTACCTATTTTGTGAATAATATATAAATTCATATATAGGTAAGTATATTGTATCAAATAAATATTATAAATGCGAAAGTTTGGATGGATGTATGGATGTATGTTTGTTACTCAATCACGCTCCAACGGCTGAACGGATCTGGATGAAATTTGGCACAGAGATAGATTATAGTCTGGAATAGCACATAGGCTACTTTTTATCCCGGAAAAATAAAGAGTTCCCGCGGGAACCGAAAAACCTCAATCCACGCGGAGGAAGTCGCGGGCATCAGCCAGCATCAGCTAGTAATTTATACATACATATACCTATAAAATATAAATATAAAATAGCCTTTTATTTCCGAACCTAACTTATCTAAGTAATACATGATAGAAGTTTTTATATAAAAAATATTAGTTTTCTAAATTATGTCTCTAAGTTCAGCGTGCCTGATGGCATGGCCTCCCCCAACTCTCGCCATTGGGCTCGTACTGCTGCTACCCTTGTCCAAAAAGGACCCAATGTCCGACGAATGTCGTCTTCCCATCTTCTGGTTGGCCGTCCCTGTCTCCTACCGTACCTATATTGTACAATTAAAAAAATACGTACCTACCTACGAATCCACCTTGATTCAAATTTCAAACACGCATTTCTACGGACCATTTACTATTTAAAAAAACAGGTGGAAATACTGGTAAACCCTTAAGTGCGGGTCTATACAAAGAAAAGTTAACCTACTTGCATGAAAGACAAGACGGACAGACACGCTTTTACATTTATACTATGAATGAAGTGCAGCAAACAATTATTTAATGAATTAATAAAGTTACGAATTTCCCTTAGAACGCTAAATAGATGTGTACTTACCTACATAACTAATAATTATTAATATGGAAGCCAATTTTCTTATAAGTACTCCATCTCTAAACTAAAATAACAGCTATATTTATAATTTATATTGTTATCCTTTCCATAATACCTACTCCCTCCGGAAAGGGACAGTAGGTACTCCATTTAGAGCTGTAAAAGTTGCATGGAAGCAACCGGCCTCGCATCCAGTGACCCACAAGTATGTGTTGTATTGTTAACTTAAGTATTGAAACCTTTTTCTTTTTTAAAAAAAGAGCAACTGCTGAGTTTATTGCCGGCTCTTCTCAGTAGAATCATTTTTCCGAACCGGTGGTAGAGTCTTATCGTAGGTAGTAGGGCTTCCAATACCGGGATCCCGGTATTGGCCAATACCGGGATCCCGGACTTTTTTCGCCGGTTTTCAATACCGGTATTGAAATGTCTAATACCGGGATATCGGTATTGGTGACACTATAAATGAAACAGTGACTATTGCATATATTTCTTGGTAGATGCCACTGTTTTTTATTCGGCTAAGTTTAAAACTTGTATCTTAAGCATATTAGCTCAAAAAGAGCGCCTTTATTGCTTAAAACCAGTGAAGAAAAGTCGTTTTTGTTCACTCAGAGGGAAAAATTAGTGTTTGAATTTAGATCCCTGTGGCTTGGCATTTCTATTTAATTGTCTCTCAAAACGTTCAGAAATCTGATTTAAGTATAACTATAATGCATATTTTATTATGATATATTATTTTCTTATAAATAGTAACTACTGAATTTTAGATTAATTTGTGTTTTGAATTTTCAAAATTATCGATTTCTTCGACTTCTTACAAAAATATCGTTTATTACTCATTTAGTAGTTCCTCAACAGGTGGGCCTAAAAATGAATATGAGCAAAATAAAGATCATTTATAATGCACACGTTCAGCCCCAACCTGTGTTAGTGGAGAATTCTGCACTCGAAATCCTTGATGAGTAGGTACATATACCTAGGACATACAGTCCAGTTAGGTAGGTCCAATTTCGAGAAAGAGGTCAACCGCCGAATCCAACGCCGAATCCAACTCGGCTTGGGCAGGGTTCAGGAAACTCCGCGACATCTTCTCGTCCAAAATTCCTCAGTGCCTAAAGACGAAAGTTTTCGAACAGTGCGTGTTGTCAGTGATGACTTACGGCTCCAAAAAATGGTCGCTAATTTTGGGCCTGATAAGGAGGCTCAGGGTCACTCAGCGGGCGATGGAGAGAGCTATGCTTGGAGTATACCTGCGTGATCAAATCAGAAATGAGGAGATTCGTAGGCGAACCAGAGCAACCGACATAGCTCGAAGAGTCCAAGCTTTAAGTGGCAAAGGGCGGGGCACATAGTTGGTAGAACCGATAGGCGTTGGGGTCCCAAAGTGCTTGAATGGCGGCCTCACACCGGGAAGCGCAGTGTTGGACGACCCCCCACTAGGTGGACGGACGATCTCAAGCGTGTAGCTGGGAGCCGCTGGAAACAAGGGGCACAAGACCGTGCTCTGTGGCGATCCATGCAGGAGACCTACGTCCAGGATGTCTATAGGTTGAGATGACGATAGTAGTTTAAATTACAATCTTCGACACTAATTTCACTAATTATTTAAAAATCTCTGCCATATTTATTTAATTTTGTGTGTACGTTGAGAAAGTGCGTATGCTTTTTATTAAAAGTTCAAAATTCAATGGTGGTTAAAAATATATATTTTCGTAAGAATTCGTCCAAAAATAGTTCTATTTTAAAAATCATATAGTTGATATTCTAATTGATATGAATAAGAAATTGATTATTTGATAATAATATAAGTATTACTTACTTAATAAGGTTGTATTTGAAATGATGTGATGGAGTTTCAGAACATTACGTGGTCCGTAATTTTCACCTTATACATAAATGAAACAAACGATAGTTTCGTAAGAATTATGTCAACGCGTAAATAACTATCTCAATACTCAAAATACAAATAAATCTAAAATCAATACTTGGTGATTTTTTTTAAAGAAAATACAATTTCATAAAATATTGCATGATATAAAATAAAGTGAAGGAGTTACTTAACGTTTCGTGAGACAGTGAAATAGACATACCAATTCACAGCGTAATAATCAACCACAGCGTTCTATATCCAAAAAAAAATCTCGCTGAGTGAAAAAAACGGCTTTTCTTCACTGAATTTATGCAGAAAAGGCACTTTTTTGAGTTAATTAGGTAAAAAATTTTTTTTATGAAAAAACTGTTTTTTATGCGTCCGTTTGCTTCAGGAAAGACTAATTTTAAGTTAAAAAACATCTACCACATTTCAAATTTTTTCCAATACCGGGATCCCGGGATCCCGGTATTGAAAAAAATCGTTCCGGTATTAATACCGGTATTGAGAAAAACCGGTATTCGAAAGCCCTAGTAGGTAGTTATCATAAATGACACAAGTTGTCCTACATGAAATAAATAATATCATTTATCATTTTAGTTTAGTTTAGAAAATTTGACACATTTTATGTGTAATATCGTAGATAGGTCGGTGTTGTCAAGTCAATCGTTAGTATGGACATACCATCGATGTTTGCTAGCACTAATAATATTATATCTGTATTCTGTTATGCTGAAGGTCAAGGCTGACAGGCCTTTAAGGGCTGAAACAAATGTGGAAATGTGCTGATAAAATCAATGATGTGCTGCACGCAAGAAAACCTGTCAGATCAATTTATTCATAAGAATGATGTTTTAATACCTACGGGCTACGTGACCTCGAATAGTCTTCGACTCCTTATTTTGACTTTGCTTGACCTTCTTTATATATTCCGTGTACTTCATATTATATTTTGGTTTCAAACGAATAAGAGGCATTTTTTTAAACAACTTCTTATCTTCTTCCCATCTAACAAAGAGAATCCTAGAAGTAGGAACATCACTAGGAGCTTACCTTTCGGGTTTCAGTCTACCGAGCGTACACACCATTGAGAAAGTAAAAGGTGGACTGAAAATAAAGAGAGAAGACTGACGAATAAAATAAAATATTATATTTATTTATTTGCAGCCTATAGTGTCCCAATGTTGGGCAAAGGCCTCCCTTTCCTCCTTCCATTTATCTCGGCCCATAGATGTTTGGGGCCAGTCCTCCATAAAGGCATCGAGTTCGTCGCGCTAGCGCGGCGGCGCCTCGGCCTTCCTCGACGTCTTTTTGAGTAGAAGCTTTTTTTTTCTTTTTTTTTGGAGCGCAAGCTAGAATTAGCAGGTGTGGAGATTGAATATGTTCATGAGTTTATATATACTTAGGCCAAGCAGTTTCTCTCCAGGCGAGACAACATAAAGAAGTTGCAAGACGCACCGAAAATAAAATATACCTATTAAGAAATAAATGTTTTCTTTTTCTTTTCAGATGCTCATTAATCAGTTCCTCGGGCAAAGCTTCTGACTGTTAATGACACCTCGTGGTGCAGTAATACGAGACTGAAGCGAATCTGAGCGTATGGGTGACGTAGCTACTGAGTCGAGTCTCCTTATCACATTCTTAATGGTCCCGGATCAAAGCAAACCGATCACTCTCAAACTCAACAGCGTGGCAAGACAATCTAGCCGATACTCAGCCAGGGATCCCAGATTAAGACGTTAAATTAAACAAAAGCAGTAAATACCAGTATTATTCGCCTTAATCTAGCATATGAGTTATAAAAATGGAATCTCAGAAGGAAAGTCCAAGTGTAATCCTAAGAAATAGAACGCCAAAGGATAGGATTAGGATCCAAGAAGCACTTCGGGAATCATTATTGACTGATTCGACATCAGGAATCGTTAAAGGTGACGACGACACAACCAGCATTGATTCTTTCTCAAGTCCAGAACTAGACATTAGTCATAAAGAGTCTTTAGTTTTCAAATCGGAAGATGTTCGTAAAAGTGTGCAATATGAGGAAGATTTTGATGGCATCATACTTTATAACGCAAATAATAATATGGCCAAATCTAATAATAGTGTATCGGTAACAAACAATGCATTTGATACAGTTGAAGTTGGTAAAGTTATTGAAGACCAAACACTTGTGACAAACGATGATAAAAAAGTTATTATACCAGATGGTGGATGGGGTTGGATAGTAGTACTTTCTTCGTTTGTAATTTCTATGATAGCAGACGGAATCAGTTTCTCATTTGGGTTGCTGTATATTGAATTTCTTGATGAATTTCAAGCTAGTAAGTCTACTACTGCTTGGATAGGCAGCCTATTCATTGCTGTTCCACTTTTATCTGGCCCTGTAATGAGTGCTTTAGTTGACCGGTATGGATGCCGAAGTATGACTATTCTGGGAGGGATAATTTCAACTATAGGCTTCGTGCTGGCCTCAATTTCAACTACATTAGAAATGATGATGATAACATTTGGTGTGATAGCTGGATTGGGACTTGGACTTGTGTATGTAACTGCAGTGGTTTCTATTGCTTATTGGTTTGAGAAGAAAAGGAACCTTGCTGTTGGTTTGGGGGCATGTGGCACCGGTGTGGGAACCTTTATTTACGCTCCAATGACGCAGTATTTTATAGAAGAGTTTGGATGGAGAGGAACAATACTTTTACTATCTGGTACGTTGCTAAATTTGTGCGTATGTGGTTGTGTTATGAGAGACCCTGAATGGTGGATTTTGGAGCAAAAGAAACAAAGGAGCTCTAAGGATGGTGATAAAAATGATAAATGTAATAAAGAAGATGCCAAATCTAAACAATCAAGCTCTGTATCAATTGCCAATACATGTTATGATAGTGAAACTCTCACACGTGGAAAGAGTATGAAAAGATTAATTACTAAGGGGTTGTCACCTGAACAGGTGATAAGAGATGAAGTGACTAGTATACGGAGGCGTGAAAATTTAGTTTTAATTAACAAAGAGTGTAGTAAGCGACTCTCTGAATCGTTAGTAACTATACCGACTTACCTCACTTACGATGATAAGGTAATAGAATTTCCAATAACCGTCTCTACAATGATACTTAAGTACTTATATTGAGGCGTAAAACTCAGAGGTACCTACATAATTTGATTTTAATTTTTTCCAGGTTTCAAAAAATATTCTAGACAAACTAGTAAATACTGCCAGTCACAACATTGATACTGAAATAAAAGTTCCATCGTTCAGAACAAACTCTTTAGAAGAAAACGACGATGAAAACAGTCCACCTATTGTGAAATTTACAAACGATGCTTTACAAAGAACTCATTCTGAAAAATTTGACGATAGTAAGGAAAAGATGCTAGAGAACTGTCAATTAAAACATCCCAAGCTAGGTGAGATAAGAAAATCTTTATCTGAAACAAAAGAAGACAAACCACTAATTAAACAAGATAGTAAAGAAAGTAGACGGGATTGGTTTAAGAAACAGCTTTCTGTAAATCACCATTATTTAAAAGATTTGAAAATGCCGTTGAATTCAATAAGTCATAGAAACGCAATGCTAAATATAAAAAGGTATAAATTGAAAGCTTCATCGTGTCCTGACATTTTTAAGAATTCTATGATAACAGTGAATGAACAAGAAGAGGTAATTATTTTGTTTTTTATCTGAGTCATCATCATCATCACCATCAACCGATTATTTTAGTACTATCCTGTTATCCTATAGTTGGAATAATCAGGGTTTAATAGGTGTGTAATTTACACAGCCTGTGTTTGTTTTTTCCCGATAATTTATTTTGAGGCCTTCGCTAGGCGTTCTTGTGCAAAATGTCATAAAAAATCTTGCTAGTATTTTCTTTCCTCTCATTTCACAGAAATGGTACGACGACTGCGCCAGTTGCCTCGCTGACATGTTTAACGTAAACCTCTTCAAGAAGATCACCTTCAACCTGTTATGCTTTGGCACAATCATCATATTCGTCTGGTTCATCGTGCCATACTTCTATCTCGCTGAGCATATGATACAAGAGGGGTATTCGGAAGACGATGGCGCCTTTATGTTGAGTTTGATTGGCATTACCAATACTATTGGAATGGTGAGTTTTACTTAACTACTTTGCACCGATGTACCTATCATTAAAAGCAATAAAAAAAAGCAGGTGGGTCATTTGATGCGTTGCTGGACGACTTTGTTTATCCGCTCCTTGAATATCGTACTTTCATCCTAGTAATATTGTAAATGTGAAAGTGTGTTGAGGGTTTGTTCTTCAATCATGCCGCAACGGAGCCATTGTTCGATGTACCTAATTTTTAGGATGGCTAAAAGACCTGGAGATGTGACATTGGCTGCTTTTTGTCCCAAAAATTCTAAAAGCAGACGAAGTCACGGGCATCAATCCATTAAATTAAAAACATTGTAGTTTGGAGGGAATAAACTGCGTCAGTATGCTTGAACTTAGTTAAAATAGTTGTTAAAGTTCCACACAATAAAATTCATGATGTCTCATCAACATTCTGCCAGAAGATGTATTCGCCTTCAAGCCAAACCGACACATTCACACAGTAAATATCGATGGTCCCTAAATATCTCAACGATTTCAGAATTATGTAGTTAAAATAGTAGCAGTGCCAAATTCTTGTGCTCTTCGCGTGATATTGTCCCGTAGGTGGATTCTGCTTTTAACCGCTTTTCAGTGACGAAAATAAAATGGGCTGTTGCAGTTAGACTTTATATGAAAACACATACACTTTCCCATATTCAACAGTTTTTGAAAACCATTTACTTTTAAAGGCGTCATAATACGCCAGAGCATCAAAGACCATGCCCCTAACAGGTTAGCCCGCTACCATCTTAGATTGCATCATCACTTACCATCAGGTGAGATCGCAGTCAAGGGCTAACTTGTAGTGGATAAAAAAAAAGAAAAATAGTGCGACATTACAGCATGCCACAGAGTCACATAATTTTTTTGAAATGTGGAAATAATCGCCGGCAGACTGTCGTACCGTTTACATTACTACTCGTTACTACTGAATGGCCTTACATAGACTGCCGCATGATGTGTTCATTTATGGCATGCCGAATTGTCGCATATGCTATCTCCTGCGTCATTTAGGCATGCAAGACATGCTGCACTGCGAAGGTTCAAGATCAGAGGTGTTTTTACTTGAAACCTATATCTAAAAATACAATGTTTTGTTCCAGGTAACCCTCGGTTGGATAGGTGACTTCCCAAACATCTCTATCAGCAACCTCTACGCAATATGCCTTATCTTCTGCGGAGCTTCCGTAGCAGCCATACCCCAAGCTGCATCAAACTATTGGATACTCGCATCTATTTGTTCAGCATTTGGGTTGCTTTTTGCAGCTTCATTTACATTTACGCCAAGTTTGTTGGTGACGCTGGTGTCATTGGATGATTTTACTTCGGCGTATGGATTGGTTTTGCTGGCGCAGGGAATTGGACATCTAATTGGGCCACCTTTGTCAGGTAAGATTTTGTCGCATGTAGGTACTTACTTATAAAATTAGTGCGTGTAACGATATAGGTAGGTAAGAGACCTGCTGGACTGTTGGACTTGCTTGCTTGATAGAATCGCTTGCAATTTTTATACTATGTACTCCTAAAGAAAAACTATTTTGCCACAAACAATTGATTAACACAAGCGTATTTATTTTAGTTAAATTGTTAACACTGAAAGTTTCCTTTAAAAAACGGTTAATTAGGAAGACAAAGGATACCTGTCTCATATCTGGCCCGGTGGCCAAAATTGGAACTAATTTTTATACCTGTTTATTTTTGTTCTTATTTTTCATATTTACTAGCGACGCTGTCACCGGTCAGAGTTCGTAAGACTATACTGGCATAAATTCTGGCCCCAGAACTTGTACCCGAAAATGGCTTAAATGCAAAATTGTTTAAAAAATAATTATGCTGGATAAAACCTAGCTGGGTCTGGTACCAGCACAGAACACATAATAAGAGGTTATGTGTTCTGTGGGTACCAGAGTGTACTACATCGTTCCTAAATTATTCGGGCATCACCTAAGAATTTTTGCCAGTGTCTTTCTAGGTCTGTAATCTGTATTGAGTATTCATCATTATCATTTCCACGACTGAACAAAGGCCTGAAAAATTGTTAAGTGGTATACCCATTAAGTCAATGGGTATATATATACCACATAACAATTTTCACCTTTCTCACTTGCAAGGAAAGCTGGAAGAAATTTCTATTTGAGAGATAAGCTTTACCTCTGTCCACTCATTAAAAAGAATTAGGAAAACGGCCTTTCTCAAAGACCTCCTTCATACCCGTTCCTCAGCCTTCCTTAATCCTCACCCAGTCACTTCCTACATCCTCTTTATTTCGTCGTGTCATCTTAAAGGGCGCCATACTTCGCTTAATTGTATTTGAGCATTACCAATTAATTAATAATTAATTAATTGACTGCCTCGTTGGTCTAGTGGTTAGAATATTCGACTGCGGCTGACGAGGTCCTGGGTTTGAGTCCCGGATCGGGCCATAACAAGTAGGTACAAATTAGGTTTTTCTGACAAGAAATTCTCAGGACTAGCCCGGAGTTATAAGTTGGCAGTGTTTCACCCGCGTGCCTAGGAGAGCACGTAAAACCATCGGTGCACTATAATAACTCTCGCGCAGATGGCTAATCTCTCTGGAGATTTGCCGCCGTGGCCGTAATTCGGTCTGGAGCACATTATTACTATTAACAATTGAATCCTAACCATTCCAGGGCTCATTTTCGATGTAACATCGTCCTGGGAGCTGTCATTCTACCTCGCTGGGGGCTGGATCATGGTAGCTGGGGTGCTGATATCCTTCATACATCCCGTCAAGAAGTACCAGCTAAAACGAGCGGCTGAGCTGGAGAGTAACTCCAGTATGGCTTAGAGAAGATAATGAAGGCAGGAATCTTTATCGTCAACCGATAGAAGTCCACTAGGACATATTTTGCAGAGACTATTGTGGTCTTGCGTCGTCTGGATCCAGCTACTCCTGCGACTTGCTTAATGTCATCCGTATGCTTTTTTTATTCCACTACAAGTTAGCCCTTGACTGCGAACTCACCTGATGGTAAGTGATGATGCAGTCTAATATTATGGTAGCGAGCTTGTTAGGGGTACGGTTATACATTTTTTTTTTCTTTAACGTGTTCCTTCCTTTTTTCCTCCGACATGGCGATCGGAGACTGTTCTAGGTCGGTACTATGAATGGCATTTTTTTTTCGGCTGTTATATTAAACCCATACACCTATCGGTTTATAGTTTATACACGGCATCGTATCGGAACGCTAAATCGCTTGGCGGTACGTTTTTGCCGGTAGGGTGGTAACTGGTAACTAGCCACGGCCGAAACCAGACCAGAGAAAATTCAGAAATTATAAATTCACAGATTGTCCAACCGGGGATCGAACCCGGGACCTCCCACTTATAAAACCACTGCGCCAGGGAGGTCGTCGGAAGACGAGTCGAGAGCTTGTTACCGTTCCAGCTCATCGAACCCCAATATGCAGTAGGCATGTTTGACATTATTTTCAAGACGGCATTGAAGTACATAGGTACTAATAATGAAATAAATATGAAATATGTAATACTACATAGTTATATGGGCGTTGAAATAATCAGCGTCCTTGGCACAATCACTTTAAAAAATCAAAAACCTAAACGCGGTTTTCATTGCATCATGTCTGATGTACCTAAGATGTTTATTGTGACAAGAAATAGGTACCTATGTTGAGAATTGAGATTCACTTTCAGGTTACGAAATTCTTGAATGTAACATATGGCTGTAAAATACTATAGGAAACATCATCTTGATTTTGAAAGTCCTAGGGTAGGTACCTAGTCAATATTGTCTATGCTCGGGTTGGGTTTTGAAACGTTATCTTGATCGGGGGAGTAATTTTCATGTCCCTGGACTGGAGGGGTCTAGGGGGTCAACAAAATTTTATGTGCCGGAAGTGCGAAAATAATTGCACAAAGTAGACAGGCATCCTTACAAACTGAATGTCATATTTTTATACGGATGGCATTGATGCTTTATTTATTGCAATTGGTTATAAGTTTATAACCAATTGTTACAACAATTATAAATTTAATAGATACTTACTGAAACATTCACATTTTGTATGATCTAGGTACTGATTTTGATTTTTGAATTTTACACAAACTGTCAATTTTTCGAAAGCAATATACCGACCTACTAAAACATATAAGATTGGTTAAATGTATAAAGTATGATATTTTTACCTGATAAGTAAGATTTTAATTGTTACTTATTTGAATCTCTTTTGCAAATAAGATTCATAGGTAAGTTTGGACAAATTCACGAGTGCCATTTAGTATTGAATTATAAAAATCCATTCAAATATTATAAAAATGCACAAGTGTATCTGTTTGTCTGTCTGTCCGTCCGTCTGTCTGTATATCTGCTTAAACCTTTACCTGTAAAATGTAAAACCAATTTTGAAAAAAATTTGTATTAAACCCTGGTTGTGGTAGTTGTGGTTTTCTGAAGATGGAACTTGAAGTATTAACTCATTAAAAAAACAAGGTTTTTATGATTAGAGCAAGATCCTGCGACGATCAGACCTATACCTATTCTGTGCCTATACGTTATTTTATTAAAGCTGAAATTTTTTGTACTATGTATGTCTCTAATAGAGGTATAAACGATCCCCGATTATGAAGTTTGGATCGCGGTTGCTTTGGAAGATATCAGGTAAAAAAGGTGGCACCTCAAATTCTTTAAAGCAAAGCTCCGTTTTTTTTTATATTTTGCTTTGGATTAATATTAGAAACCACGTTGTCCATTGTCAGACACCTAGTACGATTGCAACCCCCTGTCAGACACTCTTAAATTATAAAACAACTGGGTGTCTGACAGGGGGTTGCAGTCGTACTAGGTGTCTGACAATGTCCGACAATCTAGGTTTCTAATACTATTCCAAAGCAAAATATTAAAAAAACGGAGCTAAATGCTTTAACGAATTTGAGGTGCCACCTTTTTTACCTGATAGCTTCCAAAGCAACCGCGATCCAAACTTCATAATCGGGGATCGTTTATATACCTCTATTAGAGACGTACATACTCGTACAAAAAAATTCAGCTTTAATAAAATAACGTAGGTCTGATCGTCGCGGGATCTTGGTCTATGATGTGATCAGTGGCGTGCAGTTTATAGAGGCATAAAAGCACAGCTTACCCTAATGGAAATAGGTCACTGTTCATTTTTCATTATAACAGGTATTCTGACTAACGAATGCATACCCTAGCTTCAAGCCCTGTGCACGCCACTGGATGTGATGAACCTAATGTAAAACCTTTTTTTTGTTTTTTTCAAATGTTTGATTTTATGTTGATTATATTAAAAAAATAACTGACAGACGCGGACGGTATTTACTTACTACTTACTAAATATTATATAATCCATATAAATATTATAAATGCGAAAGTTTGGATGGATGGATGTATGTATGTATGGATGTATGTTTGTTACTCAATCACGCTCCAACGGATGAACGGATCTGGATGAAATTTGGCACAGAGATAGATTATAGTCTGGAATAGCACATAGGCTACTTTTTATCCCGGAAAATTAAGAAGTTCCCGCGGGAATCAAAAAAACCTCAACCACGCGGACGAAGTCGCGGGCATCAGCTAGTATTATAAATATAATTAAAGTGATTATTATGCTTGCACTTTGTAAAGAGAATTTGTTATTTAGTAGGTACATATTATTTGTTATTATATGCACCATATTCCTATATAATATAGTATTAATCTTTAGGATAATCATAATAATATTATTATGTAGACCTAATTCACTAGTTGATCTACCCTGTCTTCACTCGGGACTCGGGAGGATTTTCGAAAACTTTTCTTAGGATTCTTACAATTAAAGTTACGAGAGATCTCAAAGTTCTACACCCAGTTATACATCTATACAATACTAATACATTATATTATTATAAATGCGAAAGTTTGGATGGATGGATAGATGGATGTTTGTTACTCAATCACGCTAGAACGGCTGAACGGATCTGGATGAAGTTTGGCACTGAGATAGATTATAGTCTGAAATAACACATAGGCTACTTTTATCCCGGAAAATTAAAGAGTTCCCGCGGTAACTAAAATACGTCAATCCACGCGGACGAAGTCGCGGGCATCAGCTAGTCTATTTGTAAATCTTGTTTGCTCGACTTGGCGAGGGCACTGCCGTGCGCCTCGATTGTTAATGTTTTAACGCAAAGGCAATTTGTGATATTAAATTCATGTTTAATAAAAAAACAAATAAGTATAATATTTTATTCGGATGTTATATTACGTAAGATAATAAAAATAATTAAATAAACGATTACCGATTTCAATTCTGTTTTTATTTTGTAGATAGTAGTACCTTGGGTTAGCACTGGGGGCCTACCATCTTAGCATCATCACCTACCATCAGGTGAGAGTGCCGTTGAAGTTACCTATTGGGTTTTTACTTTTTACCCTACTGAGAATTTATTTTAGGTACCTTCTAACCCGGAGTTAGGAAGGTAGCGGTGTTTCACTCTCGTGCCTCGTTGAGCGTAAAGCCTTTGGTCCTAAGTCCTAACTGCCTAATATCTCCACAGTCATGTCGTGGGTACATACCGATCATCCTATGAGAGTAAGGGAACACAGGATGCATTATGCAACATGTTCACGCACGCACAATGCACCTACGACCATAATATGTTGGGCTAGTTTCTGTGGAGAATGGCCGCCGTGGGCCGTGGCCAAAATTCCATGGGACATTAGTAATAATAACTACTTAAGTAAGAGGATATGGCATGAACGGGAAACTTATTTTTTTTTTTTTGAGAATAGGACAATTATATTGCCGTCGCTCTACTCCTCGAATATAATTCCATAACACGGGATAGGGACAAGTGCAGCTGCAGCCGATATACCTACCTATGAAAAACTGTCGAATTCTTACTCTCGTATTTTTCTGTTTCCTCCTCCAAAACAGAACCGATTTATATTATCCGTTAAGATTTTCTTTTTTTGATTATATTCGTCAAATTTTTTTGCGGGATTTGACGCGAAAACTGCCATTTTTTGCAATTTTTGAGGGTTCCATATAATATATTCTTAAAATTATTAATTTAGCGAAGAAAGCAAAACATAGGGACATGGCACGGACACAATATATAGATTTTATGGTGCAAAAACATTTTCTAAAAAACAGACTAATACGATTGTATGGGGAAACCACCCTCCCGTATTGTCTTAGGTTCATTTGATGACAGTTAGGTCAAGGAACTACTTTTGTGGTCAGGCGTGGATTTAAGTTAACCTAGTTTTGCTATGGTTTCCTTGCGGTAGAGAGTTCCTCGACTCGACAAAGGTATTAATGCTAAAGTACTTAGTGTGAGTTTAAAGCCCCACATCCCACATGTTTACGACTTTAACTCGTTTATTTTCACTCTTGCGTGTGATGCGGTTTTCAGTAGAGTTCCCGCAACAAAGAAATTTTGATAGCGTCCATAAATTCCTATTTAACTGAAATAGTGAGTAAAATCAGGTAGGTAGGAACATACTTATTATATTAAATAAAAAAACCCCAGCTGAGTTTGTTGTGGGCTCTTCTCAGACCTGGGCGCGTTTGGAACCCTCGTAGCTTTAGTTTTAAGATACCGTAACAGATTATCACCATCATATTTTTATTTTTATGTAACTGGACGTCAATAAGTGTAGTGTACCTACCTAAATTGAATAAATATTTATGACTTTTATGACTTTATGACTTTATTTTAAAAAACTACCTACTTAGTACTTAACCTGAAGACGCATCTAGCAATGCTACCGTGCTACAGGTCAATGCTGGCCATGATAAGAGGAGAAGAAAGAGAAAAGGCAGAGAATAAGAAAAGAGAGCAGAATGGTCAGCAGTCAGCACGAAGTAGGTATGCCTAATTAATAGGTTGCCTGGAAGAGATTAGTGATCACTCGTAGTGCTAAGTGTATAAGGCCCCCTTTACACTGTAACAAGTTGTAATTGAAGTGAAAACTTCTTTAGCCACGTTGATCATTTTTTGGTAGGGGGTAAACATGCGGATTCGCGTCACTGACATGCTCGTGAACACCGACATGCTCGCGAACAGCGACATGCTCGCGAACACCGACATGCATTTTTTATGATCCGTGTTACCTCTGTTCTGATATTTGTTACTTACTTTGCAACAGCGTAGTTTGATAGACAGACAGACAGACATATACAAACAGAAATATGGATTCTGTGTATGTCATTATTGTATTTATTAGCTCTCAATACCCTCTTATCGTGGCTCGTAGGTAGTTAAGTAGGTATCAGAGTTGCATGATGAACGCGCGACCTCGACCGACAAACAAATGGCAGATAATTTGCTCGCAACGACTTCTTTGACACTCGCGCGATAATTGTTCCACCAAATTGACAGTAACTCTTAATTGCATGATGAAAAAATCGTTTATTGGTGCCCGATATATAAATATCCGGTAAATATTCATATCAAATTCAAAACTCAACCGCTGAATTTTGAACGTTGAAACTTTTGAAGAAATAATAATTATGTTTAGAGGGACGGACAGACAGACGGTTATACATTTCACTGAAGTAGAGACAGCATTCGTTGGCCTCGTTCGCTGGTGTCCCTGTTTCTATAATTTAAAGCGAAATGTACCTACTCAAAATTATAAATCTAGAACAGAATTTTCAGATAGGTAACTTATCTCAAGAAGTGAGACTTAACATCCTACCATTTAATCTCGAAATGTAAATTTCCACTCAAGGCTTTGCATTAATTATTATAATATTTTCTGTCAACAATACTATCGTCTGCGATAACACGCATTCGTGGAGAGGACGTCTTGTCGCGCGGACAAATTCGCTTCTATGAAGTAAAACAGTTTTCCAAAAATAACCATTTTCAAAGTGTTTTCATAGATTTTCGTGAAAGTTAAACAATATTTATGCAGTGTTAATTTGCGTTTTTTTAACGTGAAATAGAAATGAAATTGCTTGAAAATTGATTTCTGTACTTGCCCCCTGTTTTCATTAGCTGTGGGAACTCTTCTTAGGAAAAGTTGGAACGTCGAATACGGGATAGTGGTTTCGTTTCACGATATTTAAATTCTGTGAATTAACAATCTTTTAATCTAAATCTTAGAAAATCATCTTTTTTAACATCTTTGTTAAAAAATAACATTATGTTAATAACATTAACTTATTACTTCAAGGAAGCGAATTTCTAAATTTGCCCTAGCATTAAATGAGTGATAAGTTATTTAACTCATAATCACTTTTGATCATACCGTTCATTTGTTTCAAGAGATTATTCACTTTTATCTTTTGTGTCTTTTTCCTTTTTTGTGCCCGGTTAAGTATATCGAAACGATTGCGAGCTTTTAAAAAAAGTTTAATGCTAGGGCGGGCGTAAGGCGTTTCATGGACCTTGTGTCAACTGTACTAACTTGTGTTTGAAATATGGGTTTGGACCGGTGCTAAGCAGTTCTCGAGGATGCTAGCAAGAAGTGTTGGATAGTCTGCAAAAATGCGGTGCGTTAGTAAGAGGCGCGGCACAGGTCTCGCCTCATGAAGTGACTCGTAGAAACGTTTTCACAGTTTAGACTCGATCGAGTGGCAGTTCACGCCGCACGTGTGTTTTTGTGTTGTGATCAGCTGTTCGGAAGCATCCTGGCTGTATCTAGTGTTTGAGGTATGTACATCAATATAATATGCTCATTTATGTCATAGTTTTTAGACTGTTTCATAAATAATTGATTGTTACGTGCCACTTGAGATTGCTACTGTTTAATCTTTGATAGAGTTGTTGTTTAAAGTTTTGGTTCTGTTTGGTTTGATGTAGGTACTAGGTACCTACTTATAGAACT
Source organism: Erebia ligea (assembly GCA_917051295.2). NCBI lineage: Eukaryota > Metazoa > Arthropoda > Insecta > Lepidoptera > Nymphalidae > Erebia > Erebia ligea. The sequence continues at coordinate 16,844,745 of OU785229.1, read as the reverse complement.
GTAACTAGGTATATTACTTAGTTTATTTAGGTGCAGGAATGTGGTTAAACAAACCGTCAAGCGCTTACAAGCTTGGAAAATGTATAGAGAATCAAATAGAGGTAATGAAACATTATGAATAGGTGATCATGGGGTAAATGCGACTAAGTACAAAACCGTAGCATCTCTATGTTACCGATATTAAATAATTAATCTTTGTTGACTGTTGTTACGAGGTTTTTAATGCTATGCTAAAAGTGCTAGGTATCTTTATTTATTGCTTTACTGTTAATTTAATTACTTTACTGATTAATCAACATTTAGTACCTACATAAGCAAAAATAGGGTTTCATTTGCAAAACAGTGTTATTAAGTCTATGTAATAAGTCAATTAAGTGGTAGGTACTAGGGCTTCCAATACCGGGATCCCGGTATTGGCCAATACCGGGATCCCGGACTTTTTTCGATGTTTTTCAATACCGGTATTGAAATGTCTAATACCGGGACACCGGTATTGGTGACACTATAAACGAAACAGTGACTATTACATATATTTCTTGGTAGATGCCACTGTTTTTTATTCGGCTAAGTTTAAAACTTGTATCTTAAGCATATTAGCTCAAAAAGAGCGCCTTTATTGCTTAAAACCAGTGAAGAAAAGTCGTTTTTGTTCACTCAGAGGGAAAAATTAGCGTTTGAATTTAGATTCATGTGGCTTGGCATTTCTATTTCATTGTCTCTCAAAACGTTCAGAAATCTGATTTATAACTAATGCATATTTTATTATGATATATTATTTTCGTATAAATAATAACTACCTATTGAATTTTAGATTAATTTGTGTTTTGACAAAATTATCGTTTTCTTCGACTTCGATCGACTTCTTACAAAAATATCGTTTATTACTCATTTAGTAGTTCCTCAACAGGTGGGCCTAAAAATGAATATGAAAGATCATTTATAATGCACACGTTCAGCCCCAACCTGTGTTAGTAGAGAATTCTGCACTCGAAATTGTTGATGAGTAGGTCTACCTACATATACCTAGGACATACAGTCCAGTTAGGTAGGTCCAATTTCAAGAAAGAGGTCAACCGCCGAAGCCAACTCGGCTGGGCAGGGTTCAGGAAACTCCGCGACATCTTCTCGTCCAAAATTCCTCAGTGCCTGAAGACTAAAGTTTTCGAACAGTGCGTGTTGTCAGTGATGACTTACGGCTCCGAAAAATGGTCGCTAACTTTGGGCCTGATAAGGAGGCTCAGGGTCACTCAGCGGGCGATGGAGAGAGCTATGCTTGGAGTATACCTGCGTGATCAAATCAGAAATGAGGAGATCAATAGGCGAACCAGAGTAACCGACATAGCTCGAAGAGTCCAAGCTTTAAGTGGCAAAGGGCGGGGCACATAGTTGGTAGAACCGATAGGCGTTGGGGTGCCAAAGTGCTTGAATGGCGGCCTCACACCGGGAAGCGCAGTGTTGGACGACCCCCCACTAGGTGGACGGACGATCTCAAGCGTGTAGCTGGAAGCCGCTGGAAACAAGGGGCACAAGACCGTGCTCTGTGGCGATCCATGCAGGAGACCTAGGTCCAGGATGTCTATAGGTTGAGACGACGATAGTAGTTTAAATTACAATCTTCGACACTAATTTCACTATTTATTTAAAATTCCCTGCCATATTTATTTAATTTTGTGTGTACGTTGAGAAAGTGCGTCACAAATATACTTTATATTTAAAGTTCAAAATTCAATGGAGGTTAAAAATATATATTTTCGTAAGAATTCATCCAAAAATAGTTCTATTTTAAAAATCATATAGTTGATATTCTGATTGATATAAATAAGAAATTGATATAAGTATTACTTAATAAGGTTGTATTTAAAATGATGTGATGGAGTTTCAGGACATTACGTGGCCCGTAATTTTCACCTTATACATACATTAAACAAACGATAGTTTCGTAAGAATTAAGTCAACGCGTAAATAACTATCTCAATACTCAAAATACAAATAAATCTAAAATCAATACTTGGTGATTTTTTTAAAGAAAATACAATTTCATAAAATATTGCATGATATAAAATAGAGTGAAGGAGTTAGTGAAATAGACATACCAATCCACAGCGTAATAATCAACCACAGCGTGCTATATCCAAAAAAAATCTCGCTGAGTGAAAAAACGGCTTTTCTTTACTGAATTTAAGCAGAAAAGGCACTTTTTTGAGTTAATTTGTTGAAAATTTTTTTGTATGAAAAAACTGTTTTTTATGGGTCCGTTTGCTTCAGAAAAGACTAATTTTAAGTTAAAAAACATCTACCACATTTTAAATTTTTTCCAATACCGGGATCCCGGGATCCCGGTATTGAAAAAAATCGTTCCGGTATTAATACCGGTATTGAGAAAAACCGGTATTCGAAAGCCCTAGTAGGTACCTAGTTAGGTACGTCTAATGATTACTCTTTTCGTTAACCTAAGTAAATAGGTACATTGTTGCTACTTTGTAGATAGATCATATACCTATTTAGTATTTACACACCTATAGGTATATATTTTTTGAGTAAACTTAGTTTGTTTCTTGGAAATTCTATCCAATCCAGTAGGTTTAATTGGATAAGCCCTATTATGATTTCGTAAAAGCTACAGTTTTATTGAAGCAGGGTTCTGACTTCGGCAGTGTAGCCTACAAAGTACTCTATTATTTCATCTATGGCTTTACCTGTTCTATGGCATTTAGCTGTTACAAAAACATACCTAATAGAGCAATCAAGGAACAAAAACCCGCTAAAACAGACTTCTATCCGTAAATCTATGTGGTACAACCTGGGTACAACGCAAATGATATGATATGCATCGAACCATAGCCGTCTTTATCCCTTAAAGGGGATAGAGACGGCTATGATGTGGCTATGATCGAACGCAACGACCTCAATTATTTTACATAGACGGGCCCTGTCAAACAAAGAATGTGGGCGTATTTTACTAACGCCATCTAGTCTGAAAAGCGGGACAGCGCTATGGCGGGGACAAGGACAGGCTTATACAGGTGTGGAGCGCGCTCCACAGGTCGGACGCCCAATCAATCATGCAGTAAAGCTAGCAACCAAGGACGCAATACGCACCGCCATTAACACCACACCACACAAAATATCTTCTACAGCACTCTCATAATAGGGCATAGTTATTAGGGATAAAAATTACGGTAAATTGATTATTTAACTACTGTGTAACGAATAAAGATCATAGTAACCTCTGATTGGCGAGCGCTCATTCGCCATTGGCCAAAATCCATTGACGCAGCGAGAATGTAACTAGTAACTAGGTACCACAAAATCAGTACGCAGCATATTATTACAACAATTGAGATTGTCACAATGATAGAAGCAGTTGTTCGGAATAGTATCCTTATAGGGCTAGGGTTTTATTTAAAGTATGCAGGTACCCTAGTAAGGTACACTATGGACAAATAGTGTATTGCAATAATTTGTAACTAACAATGAGACTCGTCATTTCGTAGAATGTAAACTCTAATACAAAGTCATCTGTTTTAACTCATTGACTTCATTTCAAGTCTCAAGACTGATAAATACGCTACAATATAATGCAAAACCTTGGTGGTTGATTGCCTTAAAATGCACAAACTACCTAGTTTAAACACTTTTTCTATTCAGTTAAGGTTTATAATTGCATGGCACTATTGTTTATCGTATGAGACCAGTTAATCTTTGGTAGGATACAGCGAAACAAATGCGATAGTTAAACGTGGTATTCATTTTAATAATAATATGCATTTACATCTCTCATATTCGGTAAGTAGGTCCTTATTACCCCCAAATGGAGCTTGTAGGTGACCAATTAGCGCTCTAGGGTAATAATGTAGCTAGAAAAGCCCTCGGGCGGTAAGTAATTAAAAAAAGTATGATGGTTAGATGTACGCGAACTTTTTGAAAGAGTGAAGAGTTTTTTTTTAATTACTTACCGCCCTAGGGCTTTTCTAGCTACATTATTACCCTAGAGCGCTAATTGGTCACCTTCAAGCTCCATTTGGGGGTAATAAGGACCTACTTACCTCACAATCGAGATGTAAAGCAGAGTAGTTAGCTCGGGTGTAAGCATCAATTGCACCCTCGAACTATAGGCGCCCTCGCTGTGCTCGTGCGCCTAAATATCTCGGGCTGCAATTGATGCCTTACAGCCCTTCGCTACTAATCTACTATTACATCTCTCATATTCGGTAAGTAGGTCCTTATTACCCCCAAATGGAGCTTGTAGGTGACCAATTAGCGCTCTAGGGTAATAATGTAGCTAGAAAAGCTCTAGGGCGGTAAGTAATTAAAAAAAGTATGATGGTTAGATGTACGCGAACTTTTTGAAAGAGTGAAGAGTTTTTTTTTTATTACTTACCGCCCTTGGGCTTTTCTAGCTACATTATTACCCTAGAGCGCTAATTGGTCACCTACAAGCTCCATTTGGGGGTAATAAGGACCTACTTTACCTCACAATCGAGATGTAAAGCAGAGTAGTTAGCTCGGGTGTAAGCATCAATTGCACCCTCGAACTATAGGCGCCCTCCCTGCGCTCGTGCGCCTAAATATCTCGGGCTGCAATTGATGCCTTACAGCCCTTGGCTACTAATCTACTATTATATGTCTGTAATTGTAGATGACAGATCCTAACGAATAAGTAGATCGCAGTTTCGATTCCTTGACCCCGCCAATCGCCATAATACCTAGTCCATAAACCCAAATCAAGAAGTGCCGCCAAGCGATTTAGCGTTCCGGTACGATGCCGTGTAGAAACCGAATAGGGGTATGGGTTTAATATAACTGCCATGCCCCTAACAGGTTAGCCCGCTACCATCTTAGATTGCATCATCACTTATCTACCATCAGCCCCCCTAGCATGGGCCGAGACAATTTTCTCCCCGAGGAAAGGATAAAAAATTTATTCCTAAATAAATAAATAAAAACGCTAAATAACGGTGGATAAATAGTCCCCCGAGTCCCCGTGAAATGTCAAACGGGGATAAACTTCTCCTCTCCCCTGTTGCCGTGCTCTGAGAAGTGGATAAGTTAATTTTATCTCTTGTCAGTGGATAAAATCGGGGGATAAAATTTTTATATCCGGCCCATGCTAGCCCTGCCCGTGAGATCGCAGCGTAAAAACCTCCACCTACATAATTAAATGAAGATAACACTACCTTTTCTTAAAATTTACACGATTGGAGTAGAACCGGGGACCTGACAACATAAATGTTGTTGAATCTTTGTCCTTGAGAGATCCTAGGTCTGCGGATTCACTTAGGATCCAAAACGATTCCTTTTGGATCCTATTGTGAATCGAGATGCATCATAAATGCCCCCTGTAAATGCGATTGGAATCAAACGCAAGTTTAAAAGCCCATGCTCTACCTTCCTGAGTATTGAATGCGCGACTCTTGGTGCTAATCCAATCACTCTAACCACTAAACTATGACAGTCCTTTGCACTTAAACCTAAAACCTTTGGGTATGGGTTTAATATAATTGCCATACCTCTAACAGGTTAAGCCCGCTACCATCTTAGACTGCATCATCACTTACCATCAGGTGAGATCGCAGTCAAGGGCTAACTTGTAATGGAATAGAAAAAAATAGACTTAAACCTACTCCTACAACCAAGGCGTTACCATCGTTATTCTTTAGTTCAAAGAAAATCATGCTCCTATTATGTAGAGTCTATTCAATCAGCTCTATTCAGCTTTTAGACCTTTTTGAGAATTACATACCTAGTTAAGAGGATCGTCTAGTGAAGAAACGCGACGCGAGTAGGTAATTTCAATAATGCTATCTGTTTCACAAGGCTTCGCTGCCTTCTTACCCCCCCAAACGTTTACGAAATTAGACAATTTTGGTCTCATTAGATTCAGTGCACCTTAGGCTCGTACGTTTTATTTTTTTAGTACTTATTTTAGTTTAATTGAAGGACACGCACTGTACCACATAGATATGTCTGCTGTGGCGGATTATAGCGAATTAACTTCTCGTTCATTCATTATCATGGACTTCCGCAAAGTAACGCCTGCTTCGATTCAATATCGTGTGGAAACCTGCACCCCAGAGAGTTCTTCAAAAATGTTCGCGATTGATTGTGAAGTCTGCCGAACCGCGCTTGGCCTGCGTGGTGGACTACGAAGAGTACTTCCAATTCCGTGAAGAGACTGATGCTCAGTATAGTGAGACGGCGAATGAGTTGAATTGATGTTGATGATAAGGATAAACGAATTTAATCATTTATCATTAACTAACTGTTGCCCGCGACGTCGTCCGCGTGGATTGAGGTTTTTCTGTTTCCGCAGGTACTTTTTAGTTTTCCGGGATAAAAAGTAGCCTATGTATTATTCCACACAATAATGTATCTTTTTGCCCAATTTGATCCAGATCCGTTCAGCCGTTCTGGCGTAATTGAGTAATAAACACCCATCCATCCAAACTTTCGCATTTATAATATTAGTTTACAAGTATAGATAATTATGTTACTATAGTATTTATAAGCTCAATGCTTAAAATTTGCATTTAATTTAAAGGAGTCCAACTCGTAAGGTACCTACATCCCACTTCTGCCATGATTCTATGCTAAGTAAAGTCAGGTAGAGTGTAAACACGATGATAACAAAATAAAGATAAGAATACTTAGATAATTCTCTAAGAAGGCAATAAAACTGAAAGATACGCTCACAACTCACAAGGCACGCAAAACTACACGGGTGTTCCCGGATTTACCTATGTACATTGTTTTCCTGGAAAATGACAAAAAATTGTGATAGGGATAATAATAATAAATCATTTCTATAGGTATAATGTTAGCGTCCCGGCATTTATAACTAGATGATGCCTGCGACTTCGTCCGCGTGGATTAATGTTTTTTGATTCCCGCGGGAACTCTTTAATTTTCCGGGATAAAAAGTAGCCTATGCCCTTCCCCTGGATACAAACTATCCCTATACCAGATTTCATCAAAATCGGTTGAAGAGAAAATTTTTTGGTTCCCGCGGGAGTCTTGATTTTTCCGGGATAAAAAGTAGTCCTACTTATGCCCTTCTCCGGGATTCAACCTATCCCTGTATAATCAAAATCGGTCAAGCAGATGTGCCGTGAAAGCGTAGCAGACAGACAGAAACACTTTCGCATTTATAATATTAATATGGATAAGTACTTCTTAGAATAAGTAAGTATATGTAGTTATTCTAAGGGATACTAATTGTTATTTTCTATAGCTGAAAAATGTAAATATTTTACTTTGACCGAGCGAAGCGAAGAGTCTACTTGAGTAAATTGGCACTTGTCCGTCCGTCCGTCCGTCCGTCTGTCCGTCCGTCCGTCCGTCCGTCCGTCCGTCTGTCAGGTGGTCAGAGCCATAAAGCTTCTGAATTACTGAACGTAATTACTTCAAATTTAAATAAAAAAATCTTTATTTCAGGGGGGCTCTCATAGAAGCGAATGCGAAGTAATAGTACATTGTTACCCTAGGGATGAAAGTAACTTATTTAGTCCCGAGACGGGGTTTGGCGCCCGAGCGTAGCGAGGGGGCCTATAGTTCGAGGGACTAAATAAGTCTTTCATCCCGAGGTAAACACTATGCTTTTCATTACGAATATAAGGAAAGTCAAAATAAAAAGTCTATGAATCAGTTGTCTTTACTTTATGAATAAAGTCTATCTTTCTTCTTGTCTATGGATGCACTCGGGTATAAAAAAAAAAAAAAAAAAAAAAAAAAAAAAAAAAAAAAAAAAAAAAAAAAAAAAAAAAAAAGTCGTGTTTCATTTGAACTCCAATAAAAATTCAGTTGAAAACGATTCTCCCTAGGGCTGAAAAGTATTACTTTCAACCCGCTTCTCAGGCAACTTCAAACCTACTTTCCGTGTATGAGTAATGAAAAATATTTTTTATAGCGTTACATAGGGTTGCGGTATGACGTTTTAAAGATAATTAGGAATAGAGTCCAAAAATATTTTTTTTTTAACTTTTCCCCTAAAATTGACGAAATGGGGGGCTTTCAAAGTGGCGATTTTCTAACGTCCAAAGTTCACCTCAGAACTCTCAATTTTCTGAAAGGCTGAGGCTGAAACTTATCAATTACTTATTTGAACCTATATTTGATTTATTTATCCTGTACTTGAACAACAATTACTAAAATTAGATAAATATTATAAGGAAACGAAATTATTTAATTTTTAATGAGCTTCCGTATTTTTAACAGAACTTCACAATGATGTCAATAGATGGCGCTCTGTACAAGTTTATGGATACCGCGAGGTCTCAGTTCGGGGCGAACCACTAGTATGTATTAGATAATAATATAATCATTTTCCTGGAATTTGTAAAGTAAAATTCTGTGCTATAGGCACAGAGAACTGAACAGAGAGGAAGCTTCATACAAACTGCTCGCGGCGACTTCACCCATACATAGCGCAACGATGTGTGCGTGAGCTCTCACCGACACATTCACCGACACGATCGTCCGGGTTAGCGAGACACTGTCTGGGTTAGAACGCAAGGGCTGACTGTGGCTGACGGTCGTGCGTTTAATGAAAATAAATAGAGGAACAATTTCGTGTTCAATCACGAAATTGTTCCTCAATTTATTTTCATTACTATAAGTTTACTGATTTTGTATTAAAAATAAAACTATTTAGATTTATTTATGTAAATATAGTGTTCTGTTTCAACAAAAATGCCGAATACTTGCACAGTTTGCTTGAAAAGCTCTAAAGACTAATAAGGATGTTTCCTATTTTTCATACCCGAGAGATAAAGAGAAGTAAGTACCTTTTTACACGTACCTAGCGCACCTGTACAATAAAACTAGGTAATAACATTGATCGTCAAGTGAGAATGACGTGCTAGACAGGTAGGTATGTACTATGTAGCCTAAGTCGGTCTCACCTACTTGAAGACAGTGCTCAGATAGTAGAATACCCGAAGTACCTAATATGGCTAAAATGTGTGACTTTGTCCACCCCCCAAATTATAAATGCGAAAATGTGTCAGTCTGTCTGTCTGTTACGCTTTAACGGCCCAGTTTTTCAACCGATTTTGAAGAAACTTTGTATAGAGGTAGGAGGAACTTTTTGCTAGTTGCGAGTTGCGACCCCAGGGATAAATAGGGTAAACGTCGGGCAGGTGTTTCCTATTTACCCCTGGCTCCACCAACATTTTTAACCGACTTCAAAAGGATTTGACCCGTATGTAGGTATGTATGTAGGTTTGTTAACGATTTTCTCGGAAACCAATGAACCTATTTTTATGATTTTTTCACTTGTGTAATTAACGTACCTACCTACTTTCGGGAAGGTTTAGGTTAGGTTGGGTTCGGGAAGAATATATTTAAATACACCAATAAATCAAAAGAATTTGAATATGTCTTACCATTAAGGATATAATGTTAGAAGCAGCTTCACCATATTTGACATAGAAAAGTCAAATAATATGGTGAATGTCGATTGTCGATATCGATATTAATGCCGATTTTGATGGTCGATATCGATGTCGATTGTTGATATCGATTTTGATACTCATATCGATTGACGATATCGATGTCGATGTCGTTCGTCGATATCGATTATGATTGTCGATGTCGTTTGTCGATATCGATGTCGACTGTTGATATCGATGTTGATACTCATATCAATTGACGATATCGATGTCGATTGTTGATATCGATGTTGATACTCATATCGATTGACGATATCGATGTCGATGGTCGATACAAATGTCGATATCGATGTCGATTGTCGATATCGATGTCGATGTCAATTGTCGATATCGATGTCGATTGTCTATATCGATGTCGTTGTAGATGTCGATATCGATGTCGATTGTCGATTGTCGATGTCTAAGTCGATGTATAATATTTTTATTTTTCCTTAAATTGTTGACATGCATCAGGTGACAAGTGACAACCCTAGCAGAATAGGTATACATTTTCGACTTTATTAGGAAGCTTCCCCTCTGATCGGATATATACTCGTGTGCTATAGGGCCCTTCACCTTGCGGTCAGACGGTGGCCAGACGGTTTTTTCCGTGGTTATTTTTTACTCGTCTATCCAGTCCTGCGACCTTACACACAAAAAAGTTTAAAAAACTTTGTAAGGTTTATAACATCTTTGGAATGAAACACGATGGAAGATTTTTATTTGAGTTATTGTTTTATGGTAACAAAATGATTTGATTTTGAAACCTTTACCCAGATTTCATCGATATTCAACGGACGGATGGAAGGACAGACATGGCAAAACTATAACGGATCCTTGTTGATTGCGGAACCTTAAAAAGGGACCTTTAAGCTCACTAATATAGAGTCAGTTTGCAACTTGAAAGCAGTGACATGTGGGCTTAGGTGTTCCTTACAATAATTAATTAATAGTTACAATATACATCATTCTAGTATACGTTAAGCTTTCTTGAATTAAAACTAGCTAAATACGAGTATCTGTTTAAAACAGTCCTTAGCCTCCAAAATGAAACTTCGATAATTTATTTTTTCGCTGTATTCTTTCGAGCAATTTAGGTACTGTAACCATTGACTTACCAATACAACACAACAAAGATTTGAGCGGACACCCGCTTTGAACTAAGAATAGCCACAACTCGCTGGGCCTAAAATTACTGTAGCATATGTACCCTCCCAACATAGAGATAACTAGTATGGCGCGTGGCTGCGCGGCCCGCTACAGCGGACCGCGTAGTGGAGCTCGTGGTCCACTGTCTACTTACTCGCTGTCCTACTATCCTGCCCCCCGATTATGTAAGAATGGCCGATCAAATTGTCAAAGTTCGGCGTCAAAGTAAAATAAACCATAACAGCATTAAATTAGAGCTCAATTTCGTGTTTCGAAATTGAGCTCTAATTTAATGCTGTTATGGTTTATTTTACTTTGACGCCGAACTTTTACGATTTGATCGACAATTCTTACATAATCGGGCAGCTGGTTTACTGTCTACGTGCTCTGATCTAAACAACACACTGCTATGCTAGTGAGCACAGTGGAAGCGCCAGCACGCCAAGCGTCCGACGTAAAAGAAAATTCTCATAAAGGAAAAAACATAAAACAAAGACCACCAACCCCCCGCCCCTCACCCCGTTGTATACCTTTGGGTGCAATCGAACTTCGGCAACTTGGCTTTCGTAATGGCGAACCGACAATAATTATCCATATAGGTATAAATATTATAAATGCGAAAGTTTGGATGGATGGATGTATGTTTGTTACTCAATCACGCTCCAACGGATGAACGGATCTGGATGAAATTTGGCACAGAGATAGATTATAGTCTGGAATAGCACATAGGCTACTTTTTATCCCGGAAAATTAAAGAGTTCCCGCGGGAACCGAAAAACCTCAATCCACGCGGACGAAGTCGCAGGCATCAGCTAGTTCTTCCATAAAGAACAAATCTTGTAAAAAAACCATTTCAAAATCATGCATATTTCCTAACTTCTTCTACTCTCTTCAATGGCAGAATCTGCCATCTTATTTTTTTCTGCTCATCAAGTAGACTTTCAGGCCCTGATAATTTTCTACCCAAAAACCACTCTTCCATCTTTTAAATAGTCTGAGATAGCCGTCATCTTGAATTTTTTTTTCAGCTCACTGCCAATTGTATGAAGTTTCGAGTATTTTTTGTTTGAGCAGCCGCTACCTATCTTTAATACCCTGACCGTGCTCCTCACCCATCATCTGAACCTTCGATCATCTCCATATTTTTTTCTCCGAACGATTCGTCAAAATGAGAATTCTTCCATAAAAACAAATCTTGAAAAGGAACCGTAGTCTTGCATAGTTCTACACTTGTAGCCTCTTCAATATTCGCCATACATTTTCTATGGAAAAATTAATTCCGCCATGAACAAACCACTTTTCCATCTTTTATTAATACTGTCTGAGATAGCCGCCATCTTGAATCCGCCATTTTGGTTTTTTTTTCAGCTCACTGCCAATTGTATGAAGTTTCGAGTATTTTTTGTTTGAGCAGCCCCTATCTATCTTTAATACCCTGACCGTGCTCCTCACTTATCATCCGAACCTTCGATTATCATCTCTCTCCATATTTTTTTCTCCGTACCATTCGTCAAAATGAGAATACTTCCATAAAAACAAATTTTTAAGAGGAACCGTACACTTGTAGCCTCTTCAATATTCGCCATACATTTTCTATGGAAAAATTAATTCCGCCATCTTGAATTTTTTTCCTGTTCATCAAGTAGACCTTCATGTTCTGATCATCTTTTGCCAAGAAACCACTCTTCCATCTTTTATACTCTCCGAGATAGACACCGACGAAATTTGTATGGCGGCCATCTTAAATCCGCCATTTTGAAATTTTTTTTCAGCTCACTGTCAATTGGATGAAGTTTCGAGTGACATTTGTTCGAGCACCCCCCACCTATCTTCAATACCCTCTTCTATGGAAAAATAAATTCCGCCATCTTGAATTTTTTTCCTGTTCATCAAGTAGATCCTCATGTCCTGATCATCTTTTGCCAAGAAACCACTCTTCCATCTTTTATACTCTCCGAGATAGACACCGTCGAAATTTGTATGGCGGCCATCTTAAATCCGCCATTTTGAAATTTTTTTCAGCTCACTGTCAATCGGATGAAGTTTCGAGTGACATTTGGTCGAGCACCCCCCACCTATCTTCGATACCCTGGCTGGTGCTCTTCATCCGTCTTCGAAATCCTCAATCATCAGCTCTCTCTGTATTTTTCCTCTTAATGAATTTTTGTCTTCTATACGAAACGATGAGTGAAAAAAAAAATGTTCATACAAAATTTTACAGGAGAGGTGATCAATGAGTCAGTCAGCACGAGCAGCTATATATATATTAACTAGTATGGCGCGTGGCTGCGCGGCCCGCTAGCGGACCGCGTACTGGACCGCGTGGTCCACTGTCTACTTACTCGCTGTCCTACTATCCTGCCCCCCGATTATGTAAGAATTGCCGATCAAATCGTCAAAGTTCGGCGTCAAAGTAAAATAAACCATAACAGCATTAAATTAGAGCTCAATTTCGAAACACGAAATTGAGCTCTAATTCAATGCTGTTATGGTTTATTTTACATTGACGCCGAACTTTTACGATTTGATCGAAAATTCTTACATAATCGGACAGCTGGTTTACTGTCTACGTGTTCTGATCTGAACAACACACTGCTATGTTAGTGAGTACAGTGGAAGCGCCAGCACGCCAAGCGTCCGACGTAAAAGAAAATTCTCTTAAAGGAAAAACATAAAACAAAGACCACCAACCCCCCGCCCCTCCCTTTTTGTTTGAGCAGCCCCTAAGTAGGTACCTATCTTTAACACCCTGACCGCGTGCTCTTCACCCATCATCCGAACCTTCGATCATCATCTCTCTCCATATTTTTTTCTCCGAACCATTCGTCAAAATGAGATTTCTTCCATAAAAACAAATCTTGAAAAGGAACCGTAGTCTTGCATAGTTCTACACTTGTAGCCTCTTCAATATTCGCCATACATTTTCTATGGAAAATAAATTCCGCCATCTTGAATTTTTTTCCTGTTCATCAAGTAGACCTTCATGTTCTGATCATCTTTTGCCAAGAAACCACTCTTCCATCTTTTATACTCTCCGAGATAGACACCGACGAAATTTGTATGGCTGCCATCTTAAATCCGCCATTTTGAAATTTTTTTTCAGCTCACTGTCAATTGGATGAAGTTTCGAGTGACATTTGTTCGAGCACCCCCCACCTATCTTCAATACCCTTTTCTATGGAAAAATAAATTCCGCCATCTTGAATTTTTTTCCTATTCATCAAGTAGACCTTCATGTCCTGATCATCTTTTGCCAAGAAACCACTCTTCCATCTTTTATACTCTCCGAGATAGACACCGACGAAATTTGTATGGCGGCCATCTTAAATCCGCCATTTTGAATTTTTTTTCAGCTTACTGTCAATTGGATGAAGTTTCGAGTGACATTTGGCCGAGGACCCCCCACCTATCTTCGATACCCTGGCTGGTGCTCTTCATCCGTCTTCGAAATCCTCAGTCATCAGCTCTCTCCGTATTTTTCCTCCGGATGAATTTTTGTCTTCTATACGAAACGATGAGTGAAAAAAAAAATTTTCATACAAAATTTTACAGGAGAGGTGATCAATGAGTCAGTCAGTCAGCACGAGCAGCTATATATATATACTAGTATGGCGCGTGGTTGCGCGGCCCGCTACAGCGGACCGCGTAGTGGACCGCGTGGTCCACTGTCTACTTACTCGCTGTCCTACTATCCTGCCCCCCGATTATGTAAGAATGGCCGATCAAATCGTCAAAGTTCGGCGTCAAAGTAAAATAAACCATAACAGCATTAAATTAGAGCTCAATTTCGAAACACGAAATTGAGCTCTAATTCAATGCTGTTATGGTTTATTTTACTTTGACGCCGAACTTTTACGATTTGATCGACAACTCTTACATAATCGGGCGGCTGGTTTACTGTCTACGTGTTCTGATCTGAACAACACACTGCTATGCTAGTGAGCACAGTGGAAGCGCCAGCACGCCAAGCGTCCGACGTAAAAGAAAATTCTCATAAAGGAAAAACATAAAACAAAGACCACCAACCCCCCGCCCCTCCCTTTTTGTTTGAGCAGCCCCTAAGTAGGTACCTATCTTTAATACCCTGACCGTGCTCCTCACCCATCATCCGAACCTTCGATCATCATCTCTCTCCATATTTTTTTCTCCGAACCATTCGTCAAAATGAGATTTCTTCCATAAAAACAAATTTTGAAAAGGAACCGCATCAAAGTCTTGCATAGCAATATTCGCCATACATTTTCTATGGAAAAATAAATTCCGCCATCTTGAATTTTTTTCCTGTTCACCAGGTAGACCTTCATGTCCCGATCATCTTTTTCCAAGAAACTACTCTTCCATCTTTTTTACTCTCCGAGATAGACACCGGCGAAATTTGTATGGCGGCCATCTTAAATCCGCCATTTTGAATTTTTTTTCAGCTCACTGTCAATTGGATGCAGTTTCGAGTGACATTTGGTCGAGCACTCCCCACCTATCTTCAATACCCTTTTCTATGGAAAAATAAATTCCGCCATCTTGAATTTTTTTCCTGTTCATCAAGTAGACCCTCATGTCCTGATCATCTTTTCCCAAGAAACCACTCTTCCATCTTTTATACTCTCCGAGATAGACACCGTCGAATTTTGTATGGCGGCCATCTTAAATCCGCCATTTTGAATTTTTTTTCAGCTCACTGTCAATTGGATGAAGTTTCGAGTGACATTTGGTCGAGCACCCCCCACCTATCTTCGATACCCTGGCTGGCGCTCTTCATCCGTCTTCGAAATCCTCAATCATCAGCTCTCTCCGTATTTTTCCTCCGAATGAATTTTTGTCTTCTATACGAAACGATGAGTAAAAAAAAAATGTTTCATACAAAATTTTACAGGAGAGGTGATCAATGAGTCAGTCAGTCAGCACGAGCAGCTATATATATATAAACTAGTATGGCGCGTGGGTGCGCGGCCCGCTAGCGGACCGCGTAGTGGACCGCGTGGCCCACTGTGATCCACTGTCTACTTACTCGCTGTCCTACTATCCTGCCCCCCGATTATGTAAGAATGGCCGATCAAATCGTCAAAGTTCGGCGTCAAAGTAAAATAAACCATAACAGCATTAAATTAGAGCTCAATTTCGAAGCACGAAATTGAGCTCTAATTCAATGCTGTTATGGTTTATTTTACTTTGACGCCGAACTTTTACGATTTGATCGTCAATTCTTACATAATCGGGCAGCTGGTTTACTGTCTACGTGTTCTGATCTGAACAACACACTGCTATGCTAGTGAGCACAGTGGAAGCGCCAGCACGCCAAGCGTCCGACGTAAAAGAAAATTCTCATAAAGGAAAAACATAAAACAAAGACCACCAACCCCCCGCCCCTCCCTTTTTGTTTGAGCAGCCCCTAAGTAGGTACCTATCTTTAATACCCTGACCGTGCTCCTCACCCATCATCTGAACCTTCGATCATCATCTCTCTCCATATTTTTTCTCCGAACCACTCGTCAAAATGAGAATTCTTCCATAAAAACAAATCTTGAAAAGAAACCGTAGTCTTGCATAGTTCTACACTTGTAGCCTCTTCAATATTCGCCATACATTAACTATGGAAAAATAAATTCCGCCATCTTGAATTGTTTTCCTGTTCATCAAGTAGACCTTCATGTCCCGATCATCTTTTGCCAAGAAACCACTCTTCCATCTTTTATACTCTCCGAGATAGACACCGACGGAATTTGTATGGCGGCCATCTTAAATCCGCCATTTTGAAAATTTTTTTCAGCTCACTGTCAATTGGATGAAGTTTCGAGTGACATTTGGTCGAGCACCCCCCACCTATCTTCAATACCATTTTCTATGGAAAAATAAATTCCGCCATCTTGAATTTTTTTCCTGTTCATCAAGTAGATCCTCACGTCCTGATCATCTTTTGCCAAGAAACCACTCTTCCATCTTTTATACTCTCCGAGATAGACACCGTCGAAATTTGTATGGCGGCCATCTTAAATCCGCCATTTTGAAATTTTTTTCAGCTCACTGTCAATCGGATGAAGTTTCGAGTGACATTTGGTCGAGCACCCCCCACCTATCTTCGATACCCTGGCTGGTGCTCTTCATCCGTCTTCGAAATCCTCAATCATCAGCTCTCTCCGTATTTTTCCTCTTAATGAATTTTTGTCTTCTATACGAAACGATGAGTGAAAAAAAAAATGTTCATACAAAATTTTACAGGAGAGGTGATCAATGAGTCAGTCAGCACGAGCAGCTATATATATATTAACTAGTATGGCGCGTGGGTGCGCGGCCCGCTAGCGGACCGCGTGGTGGACCGCGTGGCCCACTGTGATCCACTGTCTACTTACTCGCTGTCCTAATATCCTGGTTTACTGTCTACGTGTTTGACGACCTCCGTGGCGCAGTGTTGAGCGCTGTTGAATTAACGTGCGGAGGTCCCGGGTTCGATCCCCGGCAGGGTTTGGAAAATTTATAATTTCTGAATTTCCCTGGTCTGGCCTGGTGGGAGGCTTCAGCCATGGCTAGTTACCACCCTACCGGCAAAGACGTGCCGCCAAGCGATTTAGCGTTCCGGTACGATTCCGTGTAGAAACCGAATAGGGGTATGGGTTTAATAAAACTGCCATGCCCCTAACAGGTTAGCCCGCTACCATCTTAGACTGCATCATCACTTACCATCAGGTGAGATCGCAGTCAAGGGCTAACTTGTAGTGGATAAAAAAAAACTGAACAACACTGCTATGTTAGTGAGCACAGTGGAAACGTCAGCACGCCAAGCGTCCGACGTAAAAGAAAATTCTCATAAAGGAAAAAACATAAAACAAAGCTGGCTTTCCTAATGGCAAACCGACAATAATTCTTCCTTATAAGAAATAAAGAACAAATCTTGTAAAAAAACCATATCAAAATCATGCATATTGCCTAACTTCTTGTACTCTCTTCAATGTTCGTAGATTCTGCCATCTTAATTTTTTCTGCTCATCAAGTAGACTTTCAGGCCCTGATAATTTTCTACCCAAAAAACCACTCTTCCATCTTTTTAATAATGTCTGAGATAGCCGCCATCTTGAATCCGCCATTTTGGATTTTTTTTTTCAGCTCACTGCCAATTGTATGAAGTTTCGAGTATTTTTTGTTTGAGCAGCCCCTACCTATCTTTAATACCCTGACCGTGCTCCTCACACATCATCCGAACCTTCGACCATCATCTCTCTCCATATTTTTTTCTCCGAACCATTCGTCAAAATGAGAATTCTTCCATTAAAACAAACTTTGAAAAGGATATAATTATCCGCCATATATTTTCTATGGAAAAATAAATTCCGCCATCTTGAACTTTTTTCCTGTTCATCCAGTAGACCTTCATCGCCTGATCATCTTTTGCCAAGAAACCACTCTTCCATCTTTTATACTCTCCGAGATAGACTCCGACGAAAGTTGTATGGCGGCCATCTTAAATCCGCCATTTTGAATTTTTTTTTCACTCACTGTCAATTGGATGAAGTTTCGAGTGACATTTGGTCGAGCACCCCCCACCTATCTTCGATACCCTGGCTGGTGCTCTTCATCCGTCTTCGAAATCCTCAATCATCAGCTCTCTCCGTATTTTTCCTCCGAATGAATTTTTGTCTTTTATACGAAACGATGAGTGAAAAAAAAATTTTTCATACAAAATTTTTCAGGAGAGGTGATCAATGAGTCAGCACGAGCAGCTATATATATATAATAAAAACTAGTGTTTCGCTCTGTGCGCGAGCTGCTAAAGCAGCTCACGGGATGTGGTTAGCCCTAAATATCGATTTTGAACGAAATCAGTTAATTAACAAAGAATTTCAAAATGGCGCTGATTTTTTAAAACTTTGGTATCAGTTTCCTGCTTTGTTATCCCAGGGAGTCCTAAATATCGATTTTGAACGAAATCGGTCAATAATATTAACAAAGAATTTCAAAATGGCACTGATTTTTTAATACTTTGGTATCAGTTTCCTGTTTTGTGATCCCAGGGAGCCCAATATATCGATTTTGAACGACATCGGTCAATTAACAAAGAATTTCAAAATGGCGCTGATTTGTTAAAACGTTGGTATCTGTTTCCTGTTTTGTAATCCCAGGGAACCCTAAATATCGATTTTGAACGAAATCGGTCAATTAACAAAAAAATTCAAAATGGCGCTGACTTTTTTAAAATTTTGGTAGAAGTTTCCTGTTTTGAATTCCCAGGGATCCCAGGGATTGTAATATATTTAAATAACAGTTTCCTGTTTTGAGATCCCAGGGAGTCCTAAGTATCGATTTAGAATGAAATCGGTCAATTAACAAAGAATTTCAAAATGGCGCTGATTTTTTAAAACTTTGGTATCAATTTCCTTTTTTGTAATCCCAGGAAGCCCTAAATATTGATTTTGAACGAAATCGGTAAATTAAGAAATAATTTCAAAATGGCGCTGATATTTTAAAATTTTGGTACCAGTTTCCTGTTTTGTGATCCCAGGGAGTCCTAAATATCGATTTTGAACGAAATCGGTCAATTAACAAAGGATTTCAAAATGGCGCTGATTTTTTAAAACTTTGGTAGGTATGAGTTTCCTGTTTTGTAATCCCAGGGAGCCCTAAATATGGATTTTTTCCGAAATGTCATAATTTTTCCCTACTCCCATCCCACACCCAAACATACGAGTACTATCTCTTAGACATGAACCACCCCGTTTCGGATCTGTGGCGCCGCGGTTCGAGGTCGAAAAATCAAGAATTTTAAAACACTACAGCTCAGCCGCCATCTTGTTTTTCCAATTTTTTTCACTTTTTCTATTGATCGCTTACTAATTTCTTCAATAATTGCGAGTTGTAACGAAATCGGTTAAAAAACAAAAGAGTTGCAAGAATCACGTCGGCCGCCTTCTGGTCTTTCCAAAATGTCATAATTTATCCCCACTCGAATCCCACACCCAAACACATCTCCCGTACATCATTGTATCGTTTTCTGTCTCTTTCTAAGAGGACAATGACGTCTTTTATAGTTCCTAATCGCCATATAATTTGGTATGAAAAAAAAAATTCCGCCATATTGATTTTTTTTCATTTCGTTAAATAGACCTCCTCGTCCTGGGCCCCAATCATGTAAGAATGGTCGATCAAACGTTAAAGATTTTCGTCAAAGGAAAATAAACCATGAGAGCATTGAATTAGAGCTCAATTTCGTCTGCCCATTCTTATACGTTTAGGGTATCGTACATACCCTGATCATCTTTTGCCAAGAAACCACTCTTCCATCTTTTATACTTTCTGAGATAGACGCCAAATAAATTGGTATGGCAGCCATCTTAAATCCGCCATTTTGAATTTTTTTTCAGCTCATTGTCTATTGGATGAAGTTTGGAATGACATTTGGTCGAGCCCCCCCACCTATCTTCTATGCTTCGATCGGTTCATTTCGGCAAATCAGCCGCCATCTTGTTATCCCGAAATATCATAATATTTCCCTACTCCCATCCCACACCCAAACATAATATCTCTTAGACATGAACTACCTCGTTTCGGATCTGTGGCGCCGGGGTTCGAGGTCGAAAAATCAAATAATACAAAATACAGCTCGGCCACCATCTTATTTTTCGATTTTTTTCTATTTTTTTTATTGATCATTTATAAATTTGTTAAATAATTGCGAGTTGTAACGAAATTGGTTGGAAAACAAAAGAGAGCAACAATCACGTCGGCCGCCATTTTGTTTTTCCGAAATGTCATGATTTTTCCCTACTCGAATCCCGCACCCGAACACATCTCCCCTACATCATTGTATCGTTTTTTGTCTCTTTCTAGGAGAACAATGACGTATTTTATAGTTCCTAATCGCCATTTAATTTGGTATGAAAAAAAATATTCCGCCATCTTGAAATTTTTTCATTTCGCTAAATAGACCTCCTCGTCTTGATCATCTCTTGCCGAGAAACCACAATTCCATCTCTAATACTCTCCGAGACAGACACTGATGAAATTTGTATGGCGGCCATCTTGAATCCGCCATTTTGGAGATTTTTCAACTCACCGCCAATTGGATGAGGTTTCAAGTGACATTTGTTTGAGAACCCCCCACCTATCTTCAATACCTTGGCCATGCTCTTTACCCGTCTCCGAAATCCTCAATCATCAGCTGTCTCCATATTTTTCTTCAAGTTATATTTTCTGATTTACATACGAAGCCATCAGTGAAAAAAAAATTTGTCATGCAAAATTTTACAGGAGGGAGTTTTTGGGGAAAATCTCGAAAACTACCCCAAATGTGGCAACACTGTTTAGATATCTCGATACTGCCGGTCGAGTTACACAATCGATCCATACATGTCAACTTTCCCAAATGTTGCCAATTGCCTCAAAAACGTGATCGAAGTTTTCAAAAACACAAAAAGAATACAAAATGGCCGCCACCTGGTTTCACAGAAACATTTTACATAGTTTTATAATGTTCCCGTGAACTACAGGATATACCGCTTCTGATAACGTTTCAATTTTTCATCTCGCTCGCACCCAGCCGAAATGATCGCCCCTGAAAAAAGACCATTTCAGAAAGAAAAGAAAATCACTTTTACTTTGATAAATTCCAGTGTTGCCAGACCTCGGCGACGAAAATACCCAAATGTCATTTGTACAAGTGGGACACGTGGTTGCTCGTACTCGAATTTTGCAAAAAATACGTATTTCGATTTTTTTATTTTTGGGGTTAATCTTGAAATTTTCTTGGGAAATGGGGTAATTTTTTCCCCCAATCCATACCTCGAGTCCGTACACACAATCGCCCTATAGAAGTCAAAACGCTCCGACGTTGCCAACTGTGAGAAATTTGAATTTTAAAATTGCATTTTTTCGTACCTCAAACCGAACGGCCGCCGCGACAGCCGCCATCTTGAATTTTTAAAAACCACTCCCTTTATGTCAAAATACAGGATAATTGTAGGCGAAAAAAGAAAAAAATATCATGCTCGATCACGCCGTTTCGGATCTGCGGCGCCGCGGTTCGGGGTCGAAAAATCAAAAATTTGAAAACACTACAGCTCAACCGCCATCTTGGTTTTCCAATTTTTTCCACTTTTTCTATTGATCATTTCCTAATTTCTTCAATAATTGTAAGTTGTAACTAAAGCGGTCGGATAACAAAAAAGTTACAAAAAGCACTAAGGCCGCCATCTTGTTTTTCCGAAATATCATATTTTTCCCCTACTTCCATCCTGCACCCGAACACATCTTCCGTACATCATTGTATCGTTTTCTGTCTCTTTCTAGGAGAACAATAAATTACGTCAATGAGTCCTAATCGCCATATAATTTGGTATGAAAAAAATATTCCGCCATCTTGAATTCTTTTTCATTTCACTGAATAAAACGCCTCGTCGTGATCATCTCTTGCCTAGAAACTACACTTCCATCTCTTTTACTCTCCGAGATAGAGATCAAATAAATTTGTATGGCGGCCATCTTAAATTCGCCATTTTGAATTTTTTTTCAGCTCATTGTCAACTGCATGAAGTTTCGAATGACATTTGGTCGAGCACCCCCCTCCTATCTTCAATACCTTGGCCGTGCTCTTTACCCGTCTCCGAAATCCTCACTCATCAGCTGTCTCCATATTTTTCTTCAAGTTTAATTTTCTGACATGTATACGAAGCCATCAGTAAAAAAAAATTTTTTCATACAAAATTTTACAGGAGGAAATTTTGGGGAAAATCTCGAAAACTACCTCAAATATGGCAACACTGTTAAGATATATCGATACTGCCGGTCGAGTTACACAATCGATCCATACATGTCAACTTTCCCAAATGTTGCCAACTGCCTCAAAAACGTGATCGAAATTTTGAAAAACACAAAAATAATACAAAATGGCCGCCACCTCGTTCCACAGAAACATTTTACATAGTTTCATACTTTTCCCGTAAACTACAGGATATACCGCTCCTGATGACGTTTAAATTTTTCATCTCGCTCGCACCCAGCCGAAATGATCGCCCCTGAAAAAAGACCATGTCGAAAATCACTTTTACTTTAATAAATTCCAGTGTTGCCAGACCTCGGCGACGAAACTACCCAAATGTCATTCGTACAAGTGGGGCACGTGGTTGCTCGTACTCGAATTTTGCAAAAAGTCCGTATTTCGATTTTTTTATTTTTGGGGTAAATCTTGAAAATTTCCCGAGAAATGGGGTAATTTTTTTCCCCCAATCCATACCTCGAGTCTGTACACACAATCGCTTAATAGAAGTCGAAACGCTCCGTCGTTGCCAACTGTGAGAAATTTGAATTTTAAAATTGCGTTTTTTCGTACCTCAAACAGAACGGCCGGCGCGACAGCCGCCATCTTGAATTTTTAAAAACCACTCCCGTTCTGTCAAATTACAGGATAATTGTAGGCGAAAAAAGAAAAAAATTTCATGCTCGACCACGCCGTTTCGGATCTGTGGCGCCGCGGTTCGGGGTCGAAAAATCAAAAATTTTAAAGCACTACAGCTCGGCCGCCATCTTGTTTTTCCAATTTTTTTCACTTTTTCTATTGATCGTTTCCTAATTTCTTCGATAATTGCGAGTTGTAACGAAATCGGTTGGAAAACAAAAGAGTTACAAGAATCACGTCGGCCGCCATCTTGTTTTTCCGAAATGTCATAATTTTTCCCCACTCGAATCCCGCACCCGAACACATCTCCTCTACATCATTATATCGTTTTCTGTCTCTTTCTAGGAGAACAATTATGTCAATGAGTGAGTCAGTGAGTGAGTGGTAATTGAGCTATATATAGTATAATAATGCCTCCCAAACACACTCGGTCGTGACTCGGTCACTGTTATACATGACACAGTGTCATCAATGTTCTATAAAAGCCTTTCCTGAGTGACTGACAGACAACCTTCAGGAGATCACTTTCAGTGATAAGACCGCCCTTGCGCACTGTTTTCTGTAGGTACTTGTTTACTTTATACCTTTATATTTGTGTGGCAATAAAGAATTTATCTATCTTTGTACGGCATAGAGGTATAATACATGTATTATAGTACCTCTATGTTGTACGGTCTATCTACAGCGTAGCTGTACAGCCCAAACGGCAAACCGTAGAAATTTGAAATTTTGGGAGAATATTCCTTGAGCACACTAGAGGTGTAATAAAGAAGAAATTTTCGAAATTCCAACCCTAAGGAGGTTAAATAGGCGGTTCAAGTTAAATCCATGAAACTTGGTATGTACTTACCACAGAATTCAGAGTTATTTGAGCTGTGCGTTGATAGATCAGTCAGTCAGTCACCTTTTCCTTTTATTAGGTAGGTAGGTATTAGGTAAGTATTTAGATGTGGGTACAACTTACCAACTCAAGGATGAGCCATCCTGTCAATTGTCATGCGACATCAATTATTTGGGACATTAGTTACCGCCCTTTGACGTTATCACGTTGCGTGGATCCCATATTGCCAAAAATTTGATGAAAACATTGGACGAAAGTTTAACATTTTTTGTTATAGTGGACAATAATTGGAGCTTTTAGTTTTATTAGAGTTGTTTCTGCCATTTACAACTGTGCTTAGATATCACATGGACAGTAGGCTTAGCATGCGCACAACGAGATATCTCGCGACGAGAGAGAGATGTTGCCTTTGCCGGCTAATTTTTCGTTTACTCTGCACAAAATGCGGTATATTACGAGAAAAACATTGTGGGCATGTAAGGGTTCGTAGAGAAAAATACACATAGGAAATATCACTTTTATCTCTACTTTTGACGTAGCGAGACAAGTAAACATGTTAGCTTCGGTAGACAAATAGAGATAACGGGTAGACATAATTTTACTCGTTGTGCGCATGCTTTGATTCTACTGAGAATGTGATGGATGAAACATCCGAAGAATATTTCAGAGACTTACATAATAGCTAGCTAAACGGTATTTTTATTGTTACTAAATAGGATTTTAGTTCACAAACGTGAAGCACGTGGCCATAAATTAAATTATCTTTATCGTAACAATAAATAAAGCGCGCTAATTAATCGCTGCTGACATTAACAGGCCATTTATTTATATTATAATACTATACAGACCTATCTTATACCTATTGTCAATATACTATAATATTACTAGCTGCCCGCGACTTCGTCCGCGTTGTTAAAGTTTTTTGTATTCCCGCGGAAACTCCTTAATTTTCCGGGATAAAAAGTAGTCAAAAATCATGTCGATCCATTGCTCCGTTGCGGCGTGATTGAAGGACATACTAACAAACATACTTTCGCATTTATAATATGAGTATGATCTTTCTCAACCTAGTAGGTACCTACTACCTACCTCTACCTACGGTAGAGTACGGGCTATAATTTATCTGAATGTATGACGTGGACTGTTATAAGATTCTCTAAATCTGCATTTTAAACGGACGAGCTCGAGCCCTGAGGGCTGAGGGCTATAATAACTTCATGGGCTACGTAGAATACGTAAGTAGGTACTAAGTACTTACGACTTTTTAAAAAAAATGCTTCGTAAATGTTTGTAGGTACAAGTTTATTGTGTGGGGAGTGGGGACCCCTTTAAATTCTAATTTCATTTTATTTTCATTAGGTATTTGTTGTTATAGCAGTTATAGTACTTACTCACTCTGTGAAAATTTCATGTGTATTACAATTTACAGTTCAAGAAATACAGCAAAAAACGTCGAAAAACGGCAATAGAAATACACACTCAGTAAAAATTTTGATTGTCTAGCTCTGTAGGTATACCTACATGAAAGACAGCCCGCTGACAGATAGACGGACAGACGGATGGACAGCGTAAGCTTAGTAATCGGGCCCCGTTGGCACCCTTTGGGTACGGAACCCTAATTCGTCAGCGTGGATTTAGGATTTTAAATCCACGCTGACGAATTAGCCAAAGGATGTTTTACGACTAAATAGGTACTTAATTATAATTAATAATATTATTATATCGGTAATTAATGGATATCTCATATGGCCATGGCAAATTCCATACTGCCTTGCCATGAGATCCTAGTTCCTACCTCAACGTGTGATCATTTACCTGAATTGTGTCTGTAAGCGTAGGTACTGCACACAGAATCAGCGATGATCCGATTTTTAGGGTTCCGTAGACTTTCAATCAAAATCAAAGTTCAGAAAAATCACGAAATATCACAAGGAGGAGGGGGAGTGTAGTGAGATATCACGTTTAGATATTTATTTTTTCGTTGAACGTTGAGGGGTTAAAAAGTTGCCAAAAAACATCACGTGATTAATGGACGACCCCCTAACTAATCGACCCAGTTTCATAACAGTATGCGGTGGCGAATTACATATTATGGCGATTCGATTCGACTCGACTGAGCGAGCTTAGTGGACGCTGTTAGTATAGCTTTTAACTCTATCGACTTAGGTTTTCCCGATGTAAAAAAGCCTATTGTCTCTATTCCTGCCTGGCTGTGAAAGATTCGTCAAAATCAGGTCCGCCAATTTTAAGTTTTCCTATATTCCTGATTACATTCATTTGCGTGATGACAGTAACGTGGTTATATTTTAATCTGTGCAATAGACTCGTCAATATCCATTTAAAATAGGGTGATGCCTATATAAAAAATAAATTATTTCTAACTGATTATTAAATAGAGGGTCTTCCAAAAGACCTAAAATTCACATCCTCGCTTAGTTTTAAGTTTGATAACCATTTTAAAATATAGATTAAAGAAAAAAAGTGCGTTGAAATTTTATGACGTTACAGCTGTGAATTTCATACAACTTCCATATCAGAAGTGCGTTTTTATGTTTGATAAAGAGTTGCTGATTTGATTAAGTTGTCATAATTCCTATTTAGGTACCTACAAACAGAAATGAGCCAGACATGAGAAAATAAGAGAACAAGATTGTTTCATGTTTGCTAAGAAAAGATTTCACGGAACCTTCACGCGACACGTAAACGCGCTTTACTTACTGCTTCATTGTACCTATTCCGAACTCTATATGTAGAGAGTAATGGTTCATTTTTGAATGTAGCTGTTTGCCAGGATTATTGAGAAACATTCTTCTTAGCAGTGAATAATAATACGGCAAGATATTTATTGAAGTGGCTAACCTTTGCAATATATGCACTGGAACTGGGAAGGTAAACGACCCGTGTTTGCGAACAGGTAGTGCCGATGTTCTAAGGATACAAAATGGTGTTCTGTTTACGGATGTTATTTGAGGAGCTGGCGAACAAAACGGTTTAAGTGATTCTTAATAAAAAAAAATTGGCAGTCATAATTGCGGATAGAAGTAAAAACGAATATTTAAAAAAAAATATTATTATTATGTATTATTATTTTTTTTTTTAAATATTTAAAATATAGACCAACACCTTAGCATTAAAGTTTAATTAAGAATGTAGTATATTTCTGTTGACCTTTTGTCTTCGTAAAAACGCGAGCATGTCGGTATTCGCGAGCATGGCGGTGTTCGCGAGCATGTCGGTCACGCGAATCCACAAGTTTACCCTCCAAAAAAGTGCTCAACGCGGCTAAAGAAGTTTTCACTTCAAAAAGTGTGTCACGTGTGCAATTCACACCCGGCAAAAGTGAAACTTCAGAAAAGTAGCCTACGAGAGAATGAGATAAATATAACTTGTATTCTATCTCATTCTCTCGCAGGCTCTATCCTATTATGAATATGTTTGTCTCTTTTAAGTGTCGCTTTTTCGTTTCGTCGAATTTTCAAATCCCAACGATTCTAAAGAAGTTTCACTTCAAAAAAGTGTGTGTGTGCAGTGCAATTCACACACGGCAGAAGTGAAACTTCATAAAAGTAGCCTACGAGAGAATGAGATAAATATAACTTGTATTCTATCTCATTCTCTCGCAGGCTCAATCCTATTATGAGTATCTTTGTCTCTTTTTGGTGTCGCTTTTTCGTTTCATCGCATTTTCGAATCCCAACGATTCTTAAGAAGTTTCACTAGACTTTCACTCAAAAACTGTTCCACTACAAGTTAGTTCTCCTCACTGGTAATAGTTTCAAATGCTACCATAAGGTCCAATAGCAATAAAGACGACATTCTTGAAAGTACAATATATCCAACTAACGAAGATCGAATGGCGTCTAAGTAATAAAGTTGGTCGACACAAAATATGCAGCTCGGTAATTGACCAAACGATATCCATTAGTATGTAGTTATCTATTAATAGATCTAAGTAATTCCTCCTTATCGGACTCAATGTAAATGTAAATAAATACCTACCAATGATAGGTGTACTAGATGAAGTTTTTTTATTCCCGCGGGAACTTCTTATATGTCCAGGATAAAAAGTAGCCTATGTCTTTCCCCGGGATATTATTACCTACCTCACAAATTTCATCAATATCAGTTTAATAGATGGGCCGGGAAATCGTAGCAGACAGACAGACAGACACACTTTCACATTTATAATATTAGTATGGACAATGGATGTATAAGGATAATAGTTTGGACTGAATAGAAAATGACGTCGACCGGGGGTATTCTATATTGCTTAAAGCCGTATTATATTGTTTAATATTGTTGACTTTCGTGTTTTAGAATTATTTTAATCAATATTTTAGGAACGTCAAGGTACGTTAAACATAATAGTAACCCCTTACCCCACGGACGTTTCTGACGACCTCCCTGGCGTAGTGTTGAGCGCTGTTGTCTTAACGTGGGAGGGTTAAAGGAAAAAAAAAAAAAAAAAAAAAAAAAAAAAAAAAAAAAAAAAAAAAAAAAAAAAAAAGCTGCCGAACTACCCGAGCTGGCCGTAGATGGTGTTTTACAGCTTCATGAAATTATGAATATATAAAAAAAAAAAAAAAACCGGCAATACATTTTTTTTGGGCAATATATGAGCTTATGTTAATTATTTATTGAATTATTATATGATTTATTATTCTATAATTGAAATGTTAGAATTTTGCACGTTCAAAATCAACAATAATAATTATACTGGAAATTATATATAATGAATATTTTAACAGTTTATTAATTGTAATCTTAAATTATATTTTATAAGGAAGAAACACTAACATCATAAATATATAACAATAAATGCATGGTATTGTATATTTTAATATTTTATTAATTATTTTAACATTTTGACGGAGCACTCAGGACTGAATACAGTGTCACTCACACATACATGGAAAAAAAAAAAAAAACATTACACAGTAGATACACACAAAATGTATATCACCATTTCACGACTATCGTGAGCTGGCACCTATTCAGAGCAAAATTCGCATTAAAAAGGTCTCTGACGTCTTGTCAGAGGATAAATGAGTGCGAAACATTTTAAAAAAAAAACGTGGGAGGGCCCGGGTTCGACTCCCGGCAGGGTCAAATGGGGAATTTATAATTTCTGAATTTTCCCAAGTGAGAGGCTGCGGCCGTGGCTAGTTAGCAGCGTACCGGCAACTTAGACGTGCCGCCAAGCAATTTAGCGTTCCGATACGATGCCGTGTAGAAAGTTGCAATCGAAAGCGCGGAGTTAGTACTTTGGTAGACCCTCTACTCATGTATAAGACGGACGCAACTTGCGAGGAGACGATGTCGAAGGCGAAAGTTAAAATAAAACGTTATCCTCCGGCACGGAAGAATGTAACAGTCAGTTTAGTAAACTGCCACAGATAACAGAGCTACCTAGCATAAAATAATATTATG
Source organism: Erebia ligea (assembly GCA_917051295.2). Lineage (NCBI taxonomy): Eukaryota > Metazoa > Arthropoda > Insecta > Lepidoptera > Nymphalidae > Erebia > Erebia ligea. The sequence goes on along the minus strand of OU785229.1, from coordinate 16,815,521 downwards.
TTATCTCAATTGCATCCATGTACTTAGGTACAATGCGCGATAGCAGAATGATATCTATATTGCGATTTGCGACCTTGAAATGATGTTGAATAATTGAGATTCTTCTCTAACTCAGATACTATTAAAATGTCTTAAATCATACATAGGTACTATCTACTACTGAACTACTCTCTAACTCTACTGACTATCATACTAAAGTGTGTTTGTTTGTTGGTTTATTGGTTTGTCTTTCAATCATGCCGCAACAGAGCAACGGATCGACGTGATTTTTGGTATGGGTATAGTTAAGGACCTGGAGAGTGACATATAAGGCTACTTTTTATCCCGGAAAATTGAGGAGTTCCCGCGGGAATCAACAAAAACATACATATAAGTCAATGACAAAAACTTAAACCGCGCGGACGAAGTCGCGGGCATCAGCTAGTTCATAACATAATTTCTAAACGTCCCATCTTAGGCCGCATCATCACTTCCCATGAGGTGTGATTGTGGGCAAGCGTAAGCCTATAATGAAAAAAAAACTGATATATTATACTTAATATGTATCGTGTGGTAGGTAGGTACTAGGTATACCTACCTAGTACCTACCTATATTCGTCAGTGGCAAACACCCAAAATTTGGAAATGCCGGCTCAATTTATTTGCCTTTATGAAATTCAGTGCCAAGTTGATGGTTAGCAGGCCGATTTTTTTGCGCTATTTTTAGAATTCTGGTTGCATTTCTGTACCTGTTTGGAAATTTAGTTTTAGAAACAGGTTCCGCGTTCTCAAACAAGCTCAAGAAAGGTCTTGAGGTAAAGGCCATTTTTGGAACTAAAATAGGTAGGTATAATAAGAACATTAAGCATTACCAAACAACAACCAAACCATTGTCATATCACATAATATGGTTGCTCCACTTGCTGCTGAATGCGGCACATGTATGCTGAATGCCTGTCTTAGACAATTTTTAGGTTTAGGTAGTGTGTCTTTATAAAAATCATAATTTGTTTGTATAACTACATATACCTATGTATATAATAACAAATTATGATTTTTAGATATGGTCGAAATAAATGAATTTTATTTTATTTATTTACTTATTATAAGAGAAATATCAAAGCGAGTTCGTAATAATCATTGACTTCTACGATCAATAATAATAACCGGATAAAGGCATCGTATCGTGACATGAATCGCTTGTTATTTTAACGAGCGGTGAGAAGTTGAAATTGGGAGTCATGAAAAAAAATGGAATTGACGGGGTAAAGTAAAGTAAAATATACTTTAATGTTCACCATAAAAAGAAATAAAAGACAAAAACAATAATATTAATCGATATGGCATAACAGGCGGCCTTAACGCTCTCATCCAGGCATGAGGCAACCAGAGGACACATAAAAGAAAGCGGGAGGTGTGTAATGTCTTGTGTACGTGTCGTGTACTATGCCTGTCCAACGATTTATTTTACTTTTGGCATATGCATATTGCACGTCTATGAAGTGTCATAATTATTGACATATCGTTTTTTCCAATTTAGTGAAGCGACGTGCCCTTTTATCCGATATTTCGTAACTCGTTACTCATCTAGTAATTACAAGTACGACTTTCCTTTTCAAAATAGTCACGGAACTTCAACACTAGCTAGCTTTCTTGATACATCTTTGGCGATGGATGGTTTCTAGTGAGTAGGTACCTAGTACCTACCTCCACGCGTTCCCGAGAAAAAGGGGGTTGGCCATTGAGGTATTATGTACTAACGTACATAATATTATAATTCAATGAGGTTGGTATACAAACAGACGGACAACGAAGTGACCTTATTTTAGGGTTCCTTTTTTCCTCTTGAGGTAGATAAATAAAATGAGGATGATAAATAGGTAGATAGTAGATAGTTACCTAGTAGGAATTAGGATACTGTTTTTGGAAGCAGACGCGCAGCTGGAGGGTGCGTGTGCCAAATGACGTCATTTGCCCCGGTTTTAGCTGTTTTCACGGCTTCTTAGTTCTTGTTATAGTCTGTAGTATTTCGTTGTGTATTTCGGTAATCTTTCGATTTTAATGAATGAACAGATTTAACTACGAGATAACGATGACTTCGACATAAGCATTTTAACACACTAGTGGTGTAAGTACTAATGTACGTACCTACCTACTCGTACTTATACCTCAGATCGTAGGATCGATAGTCGATACGTATCATTTGCTGTATGTTTCTACAATGTACCTCAGGTCCTTTGTTCAGTGGCGATTCCTGGTGGTCAATCTTGGGTTTGCGCTAGCTGATGGTTAGGTATTTTCTCAATAAAACACATTTACCTCATATATCACTGATTAGGGGTTGTTTAAAATATAACTGATAGGTATATCCCTAACAGGTTTGCCCGCCATCTTAGAGTAGGTACTTACATCATCACCCACCACCTGGTGACATTGCAGTCAAGGCCTAACTTGTACTTACTAGAATAAAGAATACTATTTTTTTTAACTTACACTAGCAGATTCCCGCGACTTCGTCCGCGTGAAATAAGTTTTTTAAATTCCCACGGGACCTCCCTAATTTTTCGGGTTAATCTCGGTTCTCGTACCAAGCCTATGACACTCACAAATAATGTGGCTTTTCTGTTGGTACCAGAATTTTCAAAATCGGTTCAATAGATCCAGAGATTACCTTCTACAACCTCACAAACTTTACCTCTTTATAATATTAGTATAGTGCGCGTTACATTATTACTATGATATCTTCTAAGATATTCATCTGAATTAAATGGTGTAAGGGCGAATTTGATCTATATTAAATATTTTCCTCCTTACACCTTCGCGAGTAAAGCAAAAAGATAGCTATATGCTGTCGCGGACTTTTTTTTAGAACTTTTTGAGAGGAACAATTCCACCATACATTGTTTTCGTGTAACTTTTACCATTTACGCAGCGCACGCCACGGAAGCTCTCAGATGAGACAATTTTTTCCGACTTCATTCACATTATTGCAATATTTGTAGGGATCTTTAATGTTTTTGAAAATAAAATACAGCCTATGTTACTTGCCGAAAATGTACCTTTCTATAGGTGAAAGAATTTTTAAAATCGGTTGAGTAGTTTTTGAGTTTCGAAAATAATACTACACGGCACATGCGCAACTCATAGTGCACGCCTTCGGCCCGTAGTGAGCGGGAGTAATAGACCGGGAGATGGTCGTAGGTGATAGTCTCCCATTTTCTACTGCATGCCTTTTTAAGAGTTGATAACTAACCCTAAAGTATGAAAGATAGAGGGGTTACTAGCCCTTGCGCGCTTGCACGTCATAAACAAAATGGCTTCTCTTTGTGACAGAATTTTAGTTTTTGCCGTGACATTCTACTGCATGCCTTTGTAATATAACGTAGTTGGAACAAATTTAAGCTATAATAATTGATGGCATGCAATTCGCAACGGCCGACGGGGCTCAAACGGTTACGTAGAAATGTAAAAAAAAATAGAACATTTCCGTGTTTACAAATTGCATGCCGTTGTAAAAAATTACTTTTATTATCTCAAATATACTCTACGAAAATTGGCATGCACCCCTCGTATGACCAAGGGTGGAAAATATTAGGAAAATGTTGTGAAAATTCAATACAGCTTTTCCGTGATTTCAAACTGCATGCCATTTGAACAATACTTAGTTTTTATAATTACTTGACGTTAGCAAATTTGGCATGCACAACAGAAAGTTGTAAATTAGTGGCATGCATGACGAAAATTGCAAAAAACGCTGATATAATTTCCGTGACTTTATTTTGCATGCCATTCAATATTTCATTAAAAAACATTATTTTAAGTTGATAAAAAAAATGGCATGCATATTACACAAGCCTGACATAAAAAATGTGCAAAAATAAAATTAAAAAAAGGTTTTTTAACGAAAATTAAAAATAAAGAACATTTCCCTGTTTTTTTTTGCGCCCATTTGAGCCCATACTACGAGGTAGGACATAGGATACTTTTTATTCCGAAATTCTACCCCCGAAGGGGTGAAATAGGGGTTGAAAGTTTGTATGAAAGTCCTTAATTTCTCAAGTTATAGCCATGAAACTTGATATATGAGCTGCGAGTTGAAAATGGAGACATATGTGTTTCACAGTTTTTGAAAATTCGACCCCCAAAAGGGTGAAATAGGGGATGAAAGTTGGTGTGAAAGTCCTTCGTTTCTCAAGATGTTTACCAAGTTATATCAACGAAACTTTTTATTTTGGCTTACAGTAAAAAATAAAGAAGTACGTGTGTCACAGTTTTTCAAAATTCCACCCCTAAGGGGGTGAAATAGGGGGTGAAAGTTTGTATGGAAGTCCGTCATTTCTCAAGTGATATCGATTAAACTTGCTATACAAGCTACCGGTTAAAAATAAAGAAATAAATGTTTCACAGTTTTTCAAAATTTTACCCTCAAAGGGGTGAAATAGGGGTTGAAAGTTTGTATGAAAGTCCTTCATTTCTCAAGGTATATCGATGAAACTTGGTATACAAGCTACCGGTTAAAAATGAAGAAATACGTGTTTTACAGTTCTCGCAAATTTTACCCCCGAAGGGGTGAAATAGGGGTTGAAAGTTTATATGAAAGTCCTTCATTTCTCAAGTTATATCCATGAAACTTGGTATATGAGCTGCGGGTTAAAAATGAAAACATACGTGTTTCACAGTTTTTCAAAATTCCACCCCCAAAGGGGTGAAATAGGGGTTGAAAGAACTCCTTAATTTTCCGGGATAAAAAGTAGCCTATGTGTTATTCCAGACTATAATCTATATCTATGCCAAATTTCATCCAGATCCGTTCATCCGTTGGAGCGTGATTGAGTAACAAACATACATCCATACATCCAAACTTTCGCATTTATAATATTTATTTGATAATATGTTTTTATGAAATGCAAAACGGCATGCAAATTAAAAACACGGAAATTTTTATTAAATTTTTGCAACTTTTGTTATTATTTAAAATATGACGGTGTTATTTAATACGCATGCCATTTTCGGTATATACTTAAAATAATATGTTTTTATGAAATACAAAACGGCATGCAAATTAAAAACACGGAATATTTATTAATTTTTTTGCAACTTTCATTATTATTTAAAATATGATGGTATTATTTAATACGCATGCCATTTTCGGTATATACTTAAAATAATACGTTTTTATGAAATACAAAACGGCATGCAAATAAAAAACACGGAAATGTTTATTAAATTTTTGCAACTTTTGTTATTATTTATAATATAATGATCATGAGCAACATGCATGCCATTTGTATTTCAGAATTATTTGGTCATTAAATTAATGTTTATCTTTATTAGAAGTAGTTTGAAATCACGGAAAAGCTGTATTGAATTTTCACAACATTTTCCTAATATTTTCCACCCTTGGTCATACGAGGGGTGCATGCCAATTTTCGTAGAGTATATTTGAGATAATAAAAGTAATTTTTTACAACGGCATGCAATTTGTAAACACGGAAATGTTCTATTTTTTTTTACATTTCTACGTAACCGTTTGAGCCCCGTCGGCCGTTGCGAATTGCATGCCATCAATTATTATAGCTTAAATTTGTTCCAACTACGTTATATTACAAAGGCATGCAGTAGAATGTCACGGCAAAAACTAAAATTCTGTCACAAAGAGAAGCCATTTTGTTTATGACGTGCAAGCGCGCAAGGGCTAGTAACCCCTCTATCTTTCATACTTTAGGGTTAGTTATCAACTCTTAAAAAGGCATGCAGTAGAAAATGGGAGACTATCACCTACGACCATCTCCCGGTCTATAAGCGGGCCAACGGAGTTCGAAGATTCTCGCACGTGGCGATGCGGCGCACGTCACAACTCACAACCAAGGTGCGAGGTGATCATATTGGAGCGTGCGTGATTTTAAATAATTATCGATTAACGCAATCATTTAATTGATAATTAATATGTTTTGTGAATGGTACCTATTTCATGTTATAAAATATTAGTATATTACTTATATAATCTAGTATAATTGGTAAGTAACTTATTCATGATTATTGGTATTGCGGCGCAAGCTGCGCAATCTTAGAGGAATCGCCACTGCCTTTGTTCCACTACCTCAGAAGGCCTTAGAAATTAATTAATTAGAGTCAGTTTTGAGGTTTCAGTAGGTATACAATACGTCAATCACACTCTCACACGTTACCGCACCGACTCACGAAAAAAAATTTTTTTATTGCGATCAATGCAAAACGGATTCCTCCTAGCTGTTCCAGGGCTAATGGCATTAATATTGACTTAATAAAGCCTGTTTTATAGTTCATTTATCCAATTTGTTATCGAGGAAATATTAAATAGATAGGTCTTAGACATTGACTTATATGTATACTACATATGTATGTATGTATGTATGTATGTATGTACGTATGTAGTATACATATAAGTCAATGGTCTTAGATAGGTAAATATTTAAACAGAAAGACAGAGCATTCGTCGCATCCACAGAAATGAGAATCCGCTTATTTATTCGTTAGTTGCGATTATGATTTAGCTATTAGGTATGTCCCAGCTCCCAAACTAGAAGGTGGTTAAATTTAAAATATAACGAATCGTCGCATCTGCCGCCAAATCCGATACGAGAATCTGGAGACGTGGCTGCCAAATGACGTCAAAGCCCCACGGGTTTACGCTATTTCGGTGATGCCTTGAGACCGGAGACGAACGCGATATTCGGAGTAAACTTGTTACTTATGTGTAACATTGCACGAGACATTGGACGGTGACTGCAAAAATGTAAATAAATGGCCTCGTGGGTTGTTGTGGAAACCTGTCGTAGACTGGATGTTTTTTGTTTTCATTTCTTGGTGACACGTACTCGAATATTATTGTTCTTCTTTGCCTTCGAGGAACTATTAGTATCCATACTTGTCCATACTTACCTACTAACATTATAAATGCGAAAGTGTGTCTGTCTGTCTGCTACGCTTTCATGGCCCATCTGTTAGACCAAGTTTGATGAAATTTGGTATAGAGGTAGGTTACATCCCGAGGAAGGACATAGGCTACTTTTTATCAAGGAAAATTAAAGATTTCCCTCGGGAACCAAAAAACCTCAATGATCAATTTACGCGGACGAAGTCGCGGGCATCATCTAGTATATAATCAAATAAATATTATAAATGCGAAAGTTTGGATGGATGTATGGATGTATGTATGTTTGTTACTCAATCACGCCCCAACGGCTGAACGGATCTGGATGAAATTTGGCACAGAGATAGGTTATAGTCTGGTATAACACATAGGCTACTTTTTATCCTGGAAAATTAAGGAGTTCCCGCGGGAACCGAAAAACCTTGTCCCACGCGGACGAAGTTGCGGGCATCAGCTAGTCATTTATAAATCAAAATTAATAATCCAATGCTCTTCGCATGCTGCGATCGTGCTGCGAACAAGGACCTTTTCCTTGGCTGCGAACTATACGCACTTTTTAATGTGTCATAGAGATTCGCCAATTCTATGTCTAGATTCGTCTATATTTCAAAACGTTTGGCACTGCCTTCAGAATCATTGTCTTTTGAGAAATCTTTTGAAATTAATAAATATAAGTAAGACACATTCAGTCGACCTCATCTCATCTGAGGCACGGTAATATTATATAGATAATATTACCGTGTCTGAGGCAGGGGCTCCAGGCCAAGTGGTGCAAATAATAAGAGAACCTCGATGGAGGCATTGAATTATATGTAGGTACGTTAGTACATAATACCTCAATGGATGGAGGTTTCTTTTTATACGACTGCCTGAAAAAAGGAGTATATTGTTTTCAGGGTTCATGTATGTATGTATGTATGTGAGTTTGTATATTCCACCATAACTTCTATACGCCTGGACGGATTTTGATGAAAAAGGTATCGATCGTTAGAATCCTTAGCTTAATCCAGGTGACATAGGCTAGTAAAATTTAAAAAAAATCTGTATAGAGTGACCATGGTCCCGCATCAAAGACTAAATTTGTTTTTTTTTCCAAAACGAGATTAACTCATCAAGAAAATGATGAGTAGATTCCAAAAATATATACTTACGACTATATTTCAATATCCAGTGATTCACAAAAAAAATATCATTTACATCTCTCATATTCGGTAAGTAGGTCCTTATTACCCCCAAATGGAGCTTGTAGGTGACCAATTAGCGCTCTAGGGTAATAATGTAGCTAGAAAAGCCCTAGGGCGGTAAGTAATTAAAAAAAGTATGATGGTTAGATGTACGCGAACTTTTTGAAAGAGTGAAGAGTTTTTTTTAATTACTTACCGCCCTTGGGCTTTTCTAGCTACATTATTACCCTAGAGCGCTAATTGGTCACCTACAAGCTCCATTTGGGGGTAATAAGGACCTACTTTACCTCACAATCGAGATGTAAAGCAGAGTAGTTAGCTCGGGTGTAAGCATCAATTGCACCCTCGAACTATAGGCGCCCTCCAATGGCGCCCTCCCTGCGCTCGTGCGCCTAAATATCTCGGGCTGCAATTGATGCCTTACAGCCCTTGGCTACTAATCTACTATTATTCGTAACTATGGCAGTCGTATTTTTTAATTCTTTGAGTTATAGGTATTCACTTGTTGTGAGTTTCGAGATAAAGCGCATATTGATGAACTTTCAAAAAGGGTTACTTACCTGCTTATCGAATCCCATTATCAATCGGGGATCCAAGAGCTGGCCAATGCATAAGTTTGGCCATCCAAACTGCCAATGGAGCCTCTTGGGCACTCGCTATCATGTGGTTCCGATGAGGATTTACCGATTTAAGGATTTAGATTTTTTTAGGATAAATTAGTTATTAATATTACGAGTAATATCCATATCTATTAAAATTACTTAAAATTACACACCTAGGAAACTAGTTATCTATTGAGTATAGACAAAATAATGGTGACTTTTCTATTAATAGCGACAAAGGAAAACTGTTAATAAAATTATTATAATTTATTCTGCGCTTGCAAATAAATGAGGTAATTCGTATTTCGTACCTAGTAAATGTAAATGGTCTGTGAAAATCGAGTTCCTTATACGTATAAGGAACTCGATTTTCACAGACCATTTACTTGAAAGTCTGATGGTGGAAAATCACAGCGAAAATAAGATAATAATTACGGCGGAACCAAATCAAGGACGTCTGCAACGATGCAGAAAATGCCTAGTAGGTACCTGTATCACTATCACGACTTATAGGTACTTTTATACTGGCAAAAGTTTGGATGGATGGATCTTTGTTACTCAATCACGCCAGAACGGCTGAACGGATCTGGATGCAATTTGGCACATAGTCTGGAATAACATTTACTTAGGATACTTTTTATCCCGGAAAATTAGCAAACTCGCAATAAATCTCTCAATATGATTAATGTACATATATCCATATATAAAAATGTATTGTAAGTACCTATGTTTTTTATTTGTCTGGACATAACGACTTGTCGGGCGTGGCGCCAAGTGGGTAAACTCATAAAAGCGCCAAGTATTTTATATTAGCAGGTGGTTCCGTATGGAAGTTGTTTTCTTAGTTGGCATCAAGTTGACGTATGCCTAGGCCCTGCCCTACTAGCTCCGGCCCTATTCTCTAACTCAGTGGCTATCAAAAAGGGAAAGCCACTGGCATCAAATATATAAATATTATAAATGCGAAAGTTTGGAGTGATGGATGTATGGATGTATGGATGTTTGTTACTCAATCACGCTCTAACAGCTGAACGGATCTGGATTAAAATTTGGCACAGAGATAGATTGTAGTCTGGAATAGCACATAGGCTACCTTTTATCCCGGAAAATTAAAGAGTTCCCGCGGAGAACCGAAAAACCTCAATCCACGCCGACGAAGTCGCGGGCATAATATAAGTATATTTTTTAACCATTGAAGCTTTGCTATGAAATGTTTCATTGTAAACCTCCAATGGATGTCCATTCTCGATGGATGGATGGTTGGAATCGTAGATGCCCATGGCTTTAATTTTTCGATAGCCATTGGCCACTGAGAGAGGATATGGGGGGGGGGGGTTTAAACTCTTTATTTATGACTAGAAAAGTGAAGTGAAGTGAAGAAGAACTTGTGAAGGGACAATAAGCAGACTATTGAAATATCATTTGCTGTAACCATATTAAGTATTAGCTGATGCCCGCGACTTCGTCCGCGTGGACTAAGTTTTATCGATTCCCGCGGGAACTCCTTAATTTTCCGGGATAAAAAGTAGCCTATGTATGTAAGTATGTATATTCTTTATAGCTGATGCCCGCGACTTCGTCCGCGTGGAATAAGTTTTTCAGTTAATTTTCCAGGATAAAAAGTAGCCAATATTACTATCCCACGGTATAATCCCCCTATAATGGTGAAACACGTACTTCTTCATATTTTAACAAAAGCCCAAATGCTGTTTCATGGCTATAACTTGAGAAATTAAGGATTTTCATACAAACTCTCAACCCTTATTTCACCCCTTCGGGGGTGGAATTTTGAAAAACTGTGAAAGACATAGGTATGTTTTCATTTTCAACCCGCAACTCATATATCAAGTTTCATGGCTATAACTTGAGAAATCAAGGACTTTCATACAAACTTTCAACCCCTATTTCACCCCTTCGGGGGTAGAATTTCGGGATAAAAAGTTTCCTATGTCCTACCTCGTAGTATGGGTTCAAATCGTGCCAAGTTTCGTTTGAATTCATTCAGTAGTTTCGGCGTGATGCGCGGCCAAGATACAGACAGACAGACAGACAGACAGACAGACAGACAGACAGACAGACAGACAGACAAAAATGAAAAAAATTACAGATTTGGCTTCAGTATCGAATAATGAGTGCCCTCCAAAAAAAATTTTCAAAATATCTTCAATGTACAGAATTGGACCTGTTACAGATTTATTATAAGTATATAGATAAGTATAGATTTTGTGCTTAAACAGAGAAGAAAGTCTTCGGTCTTTCATTCGTTAGACTCTGGCATGCACTTTGATGTTCTCAAAGGTGTTTTAAAAGTACGCCAGGTAGCACGTAGCCAAAACTAGCATGCACTTTGATGTTCTCAAAGGTGCCAGTATGCCAGGTAGCACGTAGCCAACGTATTAGGCTACCTAGGTATGCCTAAACCCTTCTCATTGTGATTCTTGATCTCATTAGTGAACTGGCTCTGAGAATAGGGATCATGACAAGTGACAACTCAATCAATTCGGCAACTCTTTATCAAACTTAGTACCTATGCAATTTTGTCTGAAATACGTTGTCGTGACTTGTGACGTCATTCAATTTCAACATGCTTTTTCCTTTAATCGATATTTTAAAATGATTGTCATACTTAAAACTAACAAAAGATGTGAATTTTATAGGTGTTATGGAAGACCCTCTCATAATTTATTTTTGACATAGGCATCATTCCCATTATTGAGACAGTGAAAATGATGAAGAAAAGTTTGCTGGCGTAAATCCTGGCATATAGAATTTAAGTAACGATCAATGTATTCCTTTTGAGGACGAGAAACGAATAAGAGGCAAGAGCTTATTACCGAAGTATGTCAACCATCATTGTCGATTGCTATGTTGATAGGACGGCCTCGGTGAAAACTGGACACGACTGAACAAAACTGGATGCAAACTTCTTTTGTTTTTATGCAAAGCTGCACCGCGCGCCGCGTCGCGCCCTCGAGAAAACGTGCGATGCGCTCTGCGCTCTCCTAGAGTCGGTATCATACTCGTACTAATCATCAAATAAATATTATAAATGTGAAAGTTTGGATGGATGGATGTATGGATGTATGTTTGTTACTCAATCACGCTCCAACGGATGAACGGATCTGGATGAAATTTGGCACAGAGATAGATTATAGTCTGGAATAGCACATAGGCTACTTTTTATCCCGGAAAATTAAAGAGTTCCCGCGGGAACCGAAAAACCTCAATCCACGCGAACGAAGTCGCGGGCATCAGCTAGTATTATTATAAATGCGAAAGTGTGTTTGTTTGTTTTTTTCACGCCGCAAATGAGCAACGGATTGACGTGATTTTTTGCATCGGTATAGTTGGGGGAGAGTGACATAAGCTTTTTATCCCGGAGTGGGAATTGAAAAAAACTTATCCTAGCGGACGAAGTCACGGGTATCAGCTAGTCTAAACCACAGATCTAAACTATCTAAACTAATACCTGTTAAAAAGAAGAAAGATTTGATTGTTTGTTTGTAGGTAATGGATAAAATCAAAAACCACCCATCCGATTTTAAAAATTCTTTCACCTAAGCTACATTATTAGCGATTAACATCTAATAAAAGGGACGCACAGAGAGGCACAGACGTGTTGCCTTTAACCACCGATGCGGCGCGACGGATAGTTTGTCTTACTCTTACTGCTATTCTCGCAGTTATTAAAGTACAGAAGTTATAAGAGAATTGGAGCGCGCCACCGGTATCAATTCTAAACGTCGGACGCGAAAACAATTTGTTGTAAGTTGTCAACTAAGGCCTATTATTGATTATAAATATTATAATTTGAGCTAGTAACTAACTAGTTTCTTGTAAGCACCTGCAAAATAGTGGCATATTTTATAGAAAAAAAGAAAAAAAATAATTTTCAACGCAATATGGGGTACGGGACACGGCACCGAGGTCAATATTTCCGCGGTTTTCTTTTTTTAACTTAACTTACATAATGTTTACCTAAAAAAGGACATAGGCCTCCCCTAATATTTTGATCATATCTACCATACATAAAATTATCAAGTGGCTAGCAATCTATTTCATACAGGTTTTCGACCCGGACACGCTTTTTTGAGCCGTTTGAGAATGACCCATAGGCTATAATATTTTATTTTCAAAAATTAGAGATCCTTACGAAAATTGCAATAATGTGAGCTAAGTCGGAAAAAATCGTCTCATTTGAGGGCTTACGTGGCGTGCGCTGCGTAAATATTATACTTATTGTTTTATTTTTTAAGTAATTTCTGGAAAATCTCAAGTTTCCATATCCAGCGCAGTTTATCAACTTGCTCAACCAACGTCACTGGACGCATCATATTGCAGTATCGTAAGAACAATTCGATTCAATTGTCCATTGTTTGCATTCCAGATACCTAGTGCGGTACAATAATATCTTGCTTACATTATTCGGTTACTATTACCAATACGTAGTCAAGAGTCATCGACCTAATATAAACAGGCCGTAACCAGCACTTTAGGCACTGCAATGTTTTGAAAATTAAATACATCCTATAGTTACCAATATTACGGTATGAAATGAAAACCGCTTTAGTGCGACGAATATTTAATTATAATTTCTACTGGAACCAATTACAAATTGTTTGAATCAAATAAGTAAATTATTTAATACTAGCTGATGCCCGCGACTTCGTCCGCGTGGATTGAGGTTTTTCTGTTCCCGCGGGAACTCTTTAATTTTCCGGGATAAAAAGTTGCCTATGTGCTATTCCAGACTATAATCTATCTCTGTGCCAAATTTCATCCAGATCCGTTCATCCGTTGGAGCGTGATTGAGTAACAAACATACATCCATACATCCATCCATCCAAACTTTCGCATTTATAATATTTATTTGATTTAGGCTGTCTGTTAAATTATCTTCTCTTATGCTTTCTATATCGTAGGTATGCCTATTAGGGGTACCTAATAGACCGTTCCTACCACATGAGTAGATACAAGTAAACCTACTCATGTGGTTCCTACTAGGTATGTAAAACAACAAACAATCGCAATCACGTCGTCTGAATGTGATTTTTTGTGTATACATTAACATAAGTATCGCAATTCGCTGTTCTTTCTTCTTCTTTTGCTGTTATCGGACTTATCGCTGGTATAAAAAAATCTGACTTCCAGCTTACGCTAGAGACTAGATCCTTCTTAGAACGCACATAACTTTAGAAAAGTTTAAGGTGCATGGGGATCGAACCTGCGACCCCGTGGGTATCACAGCTTCAGACTCTAGCAAAATTGAAGTTGACATGATTCTAAGGTGAAGGTGAAGTTCCAAATTAGAGGATTATCGATACTAATATTATAAATGTGAAAGTGTCTGTCTGCTGTCGGCTCATCTGTTCGGCGAATTTTGATGAAATTAGGTAGGTATAGGGATAGTTTGAATCCCGGGGAAGGACATAGGCTACTTTTTATCCCGGAAAATTAAAGAGTTCCCGCGGGAATCAAAAACCCTTAATCAACGCGGACGAAGTCGCGGGCATCATCTAGTTTATAATATAAATACTATAGGTATAATACTTACTATACTATACTATACTTATTAAAAATGCGAAAATTTGGATGGATAGATGGATGGATATTTGTTACTCAATCACCCCAGAACGGCTGAACGGATCTGAATGAAAGGCACAGAGATAGCTTACAGTCTTGAATAACACATAGGCTACCATATCCCGGAAAATTAAAGAGTTTCCGCGGGAACTCTTTAATTCAGCTAGTTATCAAATAAATATTATAAATGCGAAAGTTTGGATGGATGTATGGATGTGTGGATGTATGGATGTATGGATGTATGGATGTATGGATGTGTGGATGTTTGTTACTCAATCACGCTCCAACGGCTGAACGGATCTGGATGAAATTTGGCACAGAGATAGATTATAGTCTGGAATAGCACATAGGCTTTTTTTAGCACTTTTTATCCCGGAAAATTAAAGAGTTCCCGCGGGAACCGAAAAACCTCAATCCACGCGGACGAAGTCGCGGGCATCAAACTAGTAATAATATAAAATCTGGAGAGCTGCCAACTCCGTGCATTATGTTAGTTTACGAAACCTATACTCCACCGAAGGCTAGCCGCGGCGTTAATTTTCTGTGGTGTAATGATGAATTTGTTTTTCTCGCATTTGAGCCAATTTCTGAAGAACCAGTACCACAACGGAAGTTCCAAGTGCTTTGCATCTGGCGAATAAAACTGTTGTCTACTTCTTTCGAGATCAATCAGTTTGCTTTCTTCAAAGATGCATAAGTATAGGTTTTTCTACTAAATAATAAGTAGGAATAAAGATAGAATCCTCTAGTTTTCTATGTACTATTACCTATTTATTCTGTGGTAATAGGGTGCGGGGCACGGAATATGGATCTTATTTTTGATCAAGGCTACTCACACCAAGGGTCGCTTTTTAATATAAATGATATATTTTTAATTCCAAGGTTAATTTTTAAAGATAATTAAAATAATAGTTATATGTATAAAAAAATATAACTTTCAATGAGATTTAGGTATTAGTTACAATAGATAATAATTACTATAGAGGTAGATAAAGTTATAAATATATTATGGTTTATGTGCTGAAAATGTTGAATTCAACGAGCAAATTGACTACATTCGTCGTTACTCGTTGTTCGCTGAAATTCGACAGGGGTCGCTCTTTGAATATGGACTACTAGGTAGGTATAATACAAGTGCCATTGCATTATGTCTTCAGGTCTGATATTGTAGAGTACCTAGTAGGTCTACAATGTCAGACCTGAGGTAGGTCTGACGTTGTAGAAACTCTGTTGTGACTTGTGCCCTCAGCTGCTGACACTTGAAGGGTTGAAGATCGAATCAAAGTCGAGTCGAGTTAAAAATAAAATACTTACTCAGTAGTACCTATAACGCCTAGTGATTAGTGGCATAGAATACCTACCTACTGTACCTAATATAATAGTACCTACTTGGTTTAACAGTATATTAGTACATACTGGGACTGATTCTGTATAACACAATCTCTAAACTAAACTAAAATAGCAGCTTTAAATCTAGTTCCGTCCCTTTCCGTAGGGAGTATTAAGAAAGGGTTAGCAATATTTGTAATGCTCTAATTTTAGTTTAGTTTAGAGATTAATATCACACTAATATTATAAAGGCGAAAGTTTGTATATAGTGTGTATGCTTGTTACTCTTTCACGCAAAAACTACTAAACGGATTTGGCTGCAATTTGGAATGAAGATATATTACACCCTGAATTAATACATAGGCTACTTTCTATCCCGGAAAATTAAAGAATTTCGCGGAAACCAAAACACCTCAATCCACGCGGACAAAGTCGCGGGCATCGTCTAGTAGGTAAATAAACTGATGCAAGATGATAAAATATGGGCATGGGAATTGGTAACAAAGGCGATACTATTATTAGCCGTTCTAAGAGGATTCTAGAAGGTATGCTTTTGCCCATAAGGTAGAGCCAGGTAGAAACTGGAAATCAGTCTATTATTTATTCGTTTTCTATATTATGGGAGTGATAGAGGCGGAAAGATAGCCCGTCTCTATCATGACTGTATAACACACCTGCTTATCCGCCTAGTTGCCGCTTGTGCTAAACAATTTTAGCATATTCGATTATGGAATACGAGGGCCTGGTTTCGATTCCTGTCCTGGGTTACGCATAGGAGTTTTCTGCCAAGACAGTCTCAATAATAGCCCGGAGTTAAGAATTTGGCGGAGTTTATCTCCGTGCCTTGGATAAGTCAGATTTTCAGATAACTAGCTTCCGAAAATGCACCTGATCTCTCTCCAAACGAATTGGATTACGTCGGATTTATGAAATTAACCTCCCAATTACGCCCAAGTCCCACCTTTTACTTTCGCCACCAATATTATATTACGACGCCAATTTTTGGTCGTCCGCATAAGATTTCAACTTGTAGGTTTCTAACGATTATTTTCAGATGTTAGTGATAATTACCGGGACCGACGGCTTACGACCGAGGCACGGAGGAAACGCAAAGGCCAAATTCGAACTTCCAAATTCGGTCACCCATCCAGTTACCGACGTGGGTCAACGTTGCTTAACAATCGTAATCAACTGAAATGCGTTGTCGCAACTAGGCCACTCGTCCCTCAACTCACACTCACAGTGCATTCGAATTTCAAAGGAACATTTCAAAGCATTCGACGGGTTCCGGGCTAATTGTATTAAGCGACACTCTGAGCGATATAGACTTTTATACATATTTGGAATCAGCGAATTTTTCTGCGTCATTTGAGCTGGGTTTGGTGACGATCGGAGCACTTTTTTGTCGCTTAATACAACCGCATTTTTGGGCCCATCTTGGACTGCAATGTATGAAGCGACACAAAATATTGACAAATTTAGGAACTGTGTACTTAAGCCGACTACCAAATACCAGGCAGTCGTTTAAACGTTTTTTCCTGGAGCAACAATTTACAGGCAATGTACGTTAAAGCATTTAGCCTGACTTTATAAATATATAGAAATGTCGCTTAATACAATTAGCCTCTTTGTTAAATTCTTATCCAGTGTCGATCCATACATTTAGCTCTGTACATGAAATATTAGATGTTGTCACTTCAACCATTTAGCTTGCAATAGATAATGATACGTCGGTCGCATGAACTATTTAGGATTCCAACAGCAAACATTTAAAGATTATGGTTAAACCTATTTTTTATTCAATATTTGATTTGCAGTGTCGTTTCAGTTATAACAAAATTAAAGTTCTAGTACTTCAAACAGTTTTTCTTAAACGGAATAAGAATAGTATACACATTAATACAATCAAAATTTTATATGGATTGACTATTATGACGTTGGTTAAAACAATGATTGATGAATGATGATAATGAGATTTTCACTATTTTGCAAAAGTACATAGAAAACGTTGATGAACGTGAAACCGTTAAAAGTTTAATTTTGTACTCGGATTCATGCCCCGGACAAAATAAAAATAAAACCGGCCAAGTGCGAGTCGGACTCGCGCACCGAGGGTTCCGTACAAACCTGTAGTAAGCTTTACGATTAAGGAATTTAATGAACCGCAAAACTAACTTTGTTTGTAGAGGTTTATTGTTAATATAAAAAAAACTATGCTAGTTAGAGCGTTGGTTTTATTTTTCCTGTAAAATATACATAAGCTTCTATTGACCATAATTATTTCAAATTTTTCAATTGGTAAACTTCGGAGAACGGAACGGTATTTTTTTCGACATTTTGCCCGATAAATCAAAAACATAAATAAAAAATAATAAATGCATAAAAATAAATAAAAATCTGTTTTAAAATGTAGAAGTACAGCCCTTTCATATGATATCCCACTCAGTATAGTTATCATACTTTGAAATTTCAAACCCCCGATTTTCCCCCTTTTTTAATTAAACTAAAAATAATTTTCGATTTTTTTTTATTTTAATAATGTTAGGCCACTATTATACACAACTATTCCAAATTTCATGTCGATAGCTTTAATAGTTACTGAAATAATCGACTGTGACAGACGGACGGACGGACGGACGGACGGAGAAAGTCGCACCATAAGGGTTCCATTTTTACCGTTTTGGTACGGAACCCTAACAAGATCGTATTGGCAGCCATCCACAACGCTTTGTTGATGTCAAAAAATTAAGAAACTATACAGATGAATTATCTGCTGCTAGGACACACAGAGATGACAGTAGACAGTATTCACGCTACAATAGAAAATTCTGTTTGACACACAACGGTATGGGCGCCTTCACAGTGGCTGACAATTTGTCAGCTAGCTAGAAAGGATCCAGGACCCTATCAGGTGGAAGGCCTTACACACGAAGACATCAAGAATTATGAAGAACTAGCTGATGCCCACGACTTCGTCCGCGTGGATTGAGGTTTTTCGGTTCCCGCGGGAACTCTTTAATTTTCCGGGATACAAAGTAGCCTATGTGCTATTCCAGACTATAATCTATCTCTGTGCCAAATTTCATCCAGATCCGTTCAGAAGTTACGGCGTGAAAGCGGAACAAACATACAAACAAACTCACTTTCCCATTTATAATAATAGAGGAAGAGGATTGTCCGAAAAATATTTCAAGGGAAACCTTGTCGGTAAAATAAGCAAGATTCGTGTAGCAACATTCAAGAAGTCTACGCCAAACGTGATGGTCGTCAAATATAGCATGCAAGATGATACAAAAGAAGAGTCCATACAAATTTATGCAAAACCGAAACTACTCAATGCAAAATATAAATCAAAGCTTCCTATCACAAAGGCAAAATATAATGACCTGAAAAAGCTATGTGACACTGGCGCTATCCCAAGAATATTTCATTCAGAATATATCAACCTACCATCCAGCAATACTGGCAAAGATACACTGATCGATACTGATATTGAAGACGAAACAGACCTGCCAAATTAAGCAATTTTCATTATGTCTGATGGGAAAATAGCAAGAAGAAGAAAAATAAATTAGAAAGTAAGAAGAAGGAAAAGATTGGTTGAATTGGTGAAATGTTATTTTTTATAATTTTGATTATTATTTTTTGTTACTGTAGTGAACTACAATTTATTATTGTCATAGGAGATAAAAATTATTTTTGTTATTGAAGAGAAACTAGAGATAGTATTTAAAGGGTTATTTTTCAATAACCGGCCAAATTTTCACAAGGTGTAACTAACTTTAAAAAAAAAATCAGCTGTTTCCTACAAAATATCAATACCTACTCGACTAAAATGTATGAAACAGCTGTTTTTTTTTTCGTGATTTCAGAGTCGGTCCCATAGTGAAAGTTGTTCATATTCATGGGTAGAACACCCAGTGAAAATTTGGCCGGTCATTGAAAAATAACCCCGTATAATAGGTAAGAAAACTTCTAAACTTTTTTTTAACGAGAGATGTTTTTGATTTTGATTACTGAGAAAGTTAGCAAAAAATATAGAAGAAAATAAGTAAAGAAATGAAAACCAAAGAAACGCTCGTATATATTTTAATTTTTTTATGTGATTATTTTTAAAAAAATTATTTTATAGATAAACCTTTTTTTGTCAAGTTAAGTTAAGTTTTTATATACTTAAATGTTAAAGTTTAGGAATGAAGAAGAATGAGAATAATTATTTCAGGTAATAAGACTGTAGGCTACGTAATAAAAAGACTGTTTAACTTCTGATGCCTATACAATTGTGATAAAAACTTTAGTTGTTACCTTGGTAAGCTAAGAAGTTACTGCTGTTCCTAAGTGATTGTCATTTTAAATAAATAACTTATCTTTAAACAATTTATAATGTGTGTTTTATTTCTCATTTCATAATTATTAACAAGATAGGTTGGTACACCCTATGTATGTTCCTTTTAATTTATCAATGTTTTAACCGCCAATTTCTGCAAACTTCATTATTCAAGTATGATTACAAACAATTTATTAAAATAAAATCAGTCGCATAAACTAATTAGCCATACATTAATAAGTTTAGGATATGGTATTTAAATCAATTAGCTTAGGTTTGAAATATGACCAACTCTTTGATTAAAGCACTTAGCTTAGAGCCATTATCTGCATGCCTAGGCGGTTAAGTCATTTAGCCTGAAATAAGAAACAATAATCATAGGCGGATAGGTCATTTAGCCTGGAACAAAAAAAAGTAAAATATGGGTCATTTTGTATTAAGCGACATTTATCTTCGTTAAAAATAGGAATATAAGAAAGAAAATTAATCTAATTATGGGGAATATGTTATAAAAACAGTAATATCCTTCTTTTTAAAGAAATAATGCGATTTGCTAAAGTTATTTTTTTTTTTCTAAAAATCGAAACTTTAAACTGCTCTGGTGTAAAGTTTCAAAAATGTCGGTTAATACAAATAGCCCGGAACCCGTCGATATGATCGAATATTGAAGTGCCACGGCCCACGGCCATGCACTTACCCGATTGTGTAAGGAAATCGTTATCGTAAACGTTTGTCAAACGTATAACTCGAACTGTTTAAGGAGTTCATAGAGGCCTACATGTCAAAGAGCATGCATATTTAACTCTTTAAACAGTTCGAGTAATAGGTACGTTTTAAGCTTTCAAACGATTACGATTTGGGCCTCTGGATTGATGGTAGGTACAGGGGGTCTACTCTCTTTCTCTAAAACGAAACTTTGCAAACAAACGAACGAAATTTCGTTAACTCCTCTCCTACATAATATTATCTCTATGCTCCTCTCTATTTCGTTTTCGTACACGCAGACGAAGTACGGATCCATAGAAAATTTTCGTGACCGATCAGATTGAACGATTTTGTGTGGGTCTAATAACCGACTAATTACGTTCGTTTGCGAAGTTTCGTTTGAGAGAAAGAGAGTAGACCCCCAGCTGCGTTCGAGGGTCGGGATTCGGGTGCACTGTAAAATTGTGATATTGACACTTATTAGTTTTGATTGTGAATAGGGGTGTAACTCATGGTGTAACTAGTACCTTCTTAAATAAGCTGTTTGAAGTGTCAGAGCGTTTTCAATATCGACAATATCGATTTACGAACATATAACCTCACAAACCTTTATCTGACATATTTATACTTAGTAAGTAGTTGTATGGGTACATGCCACATGGAAAGTTGTATCGGTATTCGATGCTCGATAACGTTACAGACTACAGTCTGAGTCTAGAGGTGGGCGTTATAACACACAACACATTATATATTTAAATATATTTTTATAACAGACACATTAGACGAAATGCTACCAGACTGTTGTAATATATATTATTTTCTGTCATTTTATTTCGTTTGTAATTTCACAGCGCCATCTATGTCCACAACTGCTCTTCCTGTCCTGGTCCCAGGAAAATGGGTTTTTATCTTTAACTTGTTAATTTTATGAAATTTCAACAGATGGCTCTTTTTTAAAGCAAATACGATTGATATACTGCAGTCTGCAACACAGTATTCAAAGTAATGTAAACACTTTCTGAGAAACAATAAGAGCTAGTTTCACATGCGATAAAATTACAACAGTGTTAAAGCAGTGTATATAGCAGTGTTCAATTTTATAACATTGCAACAGATGGCGCTTATTTTAATAGCAAATACGATTGTTGCAGTATTCAAAGTAATGTAAACACTTCCTGTGGAATAAAAATAAGAGCTACTTTTACTTGCGATAAAATTCCAACAGTGTTAGTTTGGATTGCAAAGTAATGTAAATAATCTTGTCATATCTCTAAGAGCTATATTTGCTTGCGATGAGACGAAGATGCTATTTTTATGATTCTGCTTTAAACAACACTTTCATTAGTTTGAGTTTCATTGTATATGTATTATTATTCCAACCAGAAATTGAGTGCAAAGCTAAAGTTACTGACTTATAGTTTTAATTTAAATAGACGATTGGTGTAAGTAAATAAAATGCGTGTTAGTAAATAGTAATTAGTGTTAAACAATAAACACTAAGTACTAAAACGGCGCTTAGCGCGAAGGTAACACGGCGCGTTTTTTGGTCCTCCTAAATATAAAACACTAACACTAAGTAACTGCACACCGCGCCGCAACAACAGTAAGCAACAGTGTAAATAATTTCTATCAAAATTTATAACATTTAATATATATTATAACACTTTAAAAC
This sequence comes from Erebia ligea, assembly GCA_917051295.2. NCBI lineage: Eukaryota > Metazoa > Arthropoda > Insecta > Lepidoptera > Nymphalidae > Erebia > Erebia ligea. The sequence continues at coordinate 16,793,227 of OU785229.1, read as the reverse complement.
AGCAGCTAGAAAAATATATTATAGCAGTATATTTCATTGAAAAATTATAACAGTTTAGCCCACCTCTAAGTCTGACTAGTGCCTGCGCACACACATATGATAATATAGGTAGCATGTTTGTATAGAAATATCCAAACCAGTTAACAAATCTTTATTTATCATGAGGATTGAGGAGGTCTCGAAAGCTTGCAAACTTCAAATGCAATGTTATGTCATGGAAGATCCTTGGTAGGTAGTAGGTACCTCTATATCTTTGGAATCGTTTTATCAGGCGCGAACAGAGTTCTAAGCTAGGGTTTTAGGAAAACTCTAATGAAAACTAGGTAAGTAAATTGAATATTGATCTATTTTAAGCACCCACTGTTTTTAAGCCTTTATGATCTGCACGCCACTTATATCAGACCTTAGCACTGAAATCACAAAATACTGCAGAACTAGTCCTTGTTCTTTTGAATAAACCCTATTTAACATTCAATTGGGAGTTCAATCATCAATGCTCATGCTGCATGCACAGAATAGGTAGCGCAGAATAATTTAGCGCCAAAGGAGCGTCAAAAATTACCGTAAATTCAAATTCAAATGTTTTTTATCCAAATAAAGTTTTACAAGTACTTTTGAATCGTCGAGTGAATCTACCACTGGTTCGGAATGCCATTCCTACCGAGAAGAACCAGCAAGAAACTCGGTGGTGGTGCTCTTTTGAAAAAAATAATTTACAATAATTTCATTAATTTGTAGATACAAAAGTAACCGCTGTCCTTAGCATTGCTGGAGCGAGTCAAATCCATGCTCCTTTGTCATTTGTATATTTGTGAGTAGGTATCTCATCATCGTCTTTAATCTTTGACCGAGCGAAGCGAAGGTCTCAGTCTACTTGGGTTTTGCACTTGTTCGTCCGTCCGTCCGTCTGTCAGAGCCTTATAACTTCTGAATTACTGAACGTAATTACTTCAAATTTAAGTATAATATGTAAACCAATGGCCTCCAGTTGAATATGGCTTAAAAAGTTATACAAATCTTTATTTCAGGGGGGCTCTCATATAAGCGAATGCGAAGTAAAATATTTTTTATAGCGTTACATAGGGTTGCGGTATATCATTTTAAAGATAATTAGGAATAGAGTCCAAAGCTATTTTTTTTTTTAAATTTCCCCTAAAATTGACGAAATGGGGGGCTTTCAAAGTGGAGATTTTCTAACGTCCAAAGTTGACCTCAGAACTCTCAATTTTCTGAAAGGCTGAGCATGAAAGTTGATCAATTATTTGAATTATATTCTGTACTTGAACAACAAATACCTACTAAAATTAGATAAATATTATAAGGAAACGAAATTATTTAATTTTTAATGAGCTTCAGTATTTTTAACAGAACTTCACAATGATGTCAATAGATGGCGCTCTGTAAAAGTTTATTCGTTGTGCTTACAAATAATAGACGTTAGCACTTAGCACCATCTTACGTGGAATAAAAAAATAGTCTACTGATAGTACTGATGTCTAGATGAACGTAAAGACCGCGAGGTCTCAGTTCGGGGCGAACCACAGTTATCTTTGAGTTTAGAGTTGGAGGCTGGAAACCATAATTTTTTCTGGAAATTTCTAAATAGCCCTGCCTTACTCATATTCACACTGTCGCACATTTCACATACCAACACAACGTTGTGCCATAAGGCTGATTCACATTCATACAGCATTTCATAATTCATACAGTCTACCGACGCGCCATCGAGCAGACGTGTGCCCTTTGCTCTCTAATCTCTATTATACCGTTGATACGAGACTGCTGACGTCATCGCCTTAAATACCAGCGTGCATCAATTAAATTGCTCCTTTTTCGAAATCGGAACGCGTTCTATTTGCGTATTATTTGTTGCCAGACAGAATAATTGTGCATTCTTCTTACAAAAAAGCTTTTTCTGCTCCTGTTGGAGTTTTACGGTAAGATATTTCACATTTTAATTTTGATACGTTTACGTTTAAGTATTTAAGTACATACATTTTATTGTAAACATAATAAAAAATTCAGGTTTCTAACTTTCTACTTATTACTTAAACGACCCATATATAGTCGTATAATATGTATGTGTGCTCAATAAACATACCGTTTGACATAGTAACTCACACTAAGAGACTTATCATCATATCATATGTTTACAAATAAACATTTTAGGTTAATGGTAGATTAGCAAGGTTCGTGATATCATATTTTGTAAGGTATATATTAATATCATTGGATATCATAATAGCTACCAGTAGAATAACCAAACGTAGCGTACCTTTTATCGTTCGTATATTATAATATACCTACCTACCTACCTACGGTCTACCGAAATAAATAGATAAATATAATTTTAGCCAGGCAAAGATATTACGTAAGTACTAAGTACCTATGTCAATCGAAGTATACTTAGATTTACAATCGGTAAATTCAATAAGTACCTAGGTACTGTTATTTTTATGAAAAGTATTGACATATTATAATTAATTTATTAGTAATTATACAAAAATAATGTATGTTCTTAATATATTTTATCATACATGTGGAATTTCTTTGGGAATAGGTTTATTAATAAAAGGAATTTGCCAAGAAGTACCTATATTTTGAAAATAATGGCACTGAATCTGTGCACTGAATGTACTTAGGTATATATGTCATAATATGAGCTGATGGGCTGCAAAACCGGATCTATGTGTATAATTATATACCTACCTGTATAAGGCTATAACATGGGTTCACTAGACAGGCTAAACGAATGCTATAGTTATAAAAGAGTTTATAGGCATCTTTATGCGTATGCGTTGGTTTTATGTGAAAAGGAAAGAGCTATTAGTTAGAAGAGTGTAGTGCTATAAAAGTCGACACACATGCTATGCGCCCGTTGAATTCCATGATTTTTTTTATATGATAATTAATTGAACTGACACATCCATAATTATTATTTTTCACAAAGTAGAACCTACTTCGGAATTTTTAGTACTCAAGTAGGTATTATGAAAATATTTTTTTTTCATTTATGTACATTCAAAATATGTATAAGAATAATTAAAAATCCATACTAATATTATAAATGCGAAAGTGTGTCTGTCTGTCTGTCTGTCTGTCTGTCTGTCTGTCTGTCTGCTACGCTTTCCCGGCCCATCTTTTCAACCGATTTTGCTGAAATTTGGTATAGAGATAGGTAATATCCCGGGGAAGGACATAGGCTACTTTTCATCCCGGAAAATTAAGGAGTTCCCGCGGGAATCAAAAAATCTTAGTCCACGCGGACGAAGTCGCGGGCATCATCTAGTAATTAATATTTTATTGATTGATCTATCGGCTCATCTGATAGGTGTGACTGTGGATTTAAAACCCTCAAAGGACTATCAAATATAAATATATAAATAAATGTTATAAATGCGAAAATTTGGATGGATGTATGGATGTATGGAATGGATGAATGGATGATTGTTACTCAATCACGCCTGAACATCTGAACGGATCTGGATGAAATTTGGCACAGAGGTAGATTATAGTCTGGAATAACACATATGACATACCTACCCTACTTTTTATCCCGGAAAACTAAGGAGTTCCCGCGGGAGCCAAAAAAACCTCAATCCACGCGGACGTAGTCGCGGGCATCAGCGAGTAAAAAATAAAGCACTGGCGCGCAGTTCATAGAGACTTCAAAGCTTTGCTTACCCAAGTGGAAATAAAACACAGTGCTCCTTTTTTAAACATTAGTCAGTCAAATGGTAACGTGACTAACTAATGCCCTAGCTTCAAATCCAGTGCATGCCACTGGACTAACGTACAATAGTTTAGCACGATGGGATATTTCCTATAATATATACAAATCAGTATATCTATTAGCATTCTGGTTTTCGAAGAATATCATGTTTTGGGGTTTTCCTAAGTCCTAGAGTACAAAAATAAAATACCTACCTACCTAGAATTAGATAAATAAATACCTACCAATGAATAGATAGATACCAATTCATTTTTAATAACGTATTATATTTTAATCATTTATTTTTTGTTATAAGTAGTTAGGTATACTAAGATGATCTGTGTTTTGAACTTAACATAATTTTAATAGCTTTCGCACTGATTCCAATTATTCTGAGAAATTATGACTAGAGCCTAGTATAGACTGTTATTAATTTAAAAAAACAGATAAAAATAATATATTAAGTACTTACATATTCTTATTTGATTCACATACTTAGGTACTTAACTGAAATAAGGATCATACTAAAAAATAGAAGTCGTCCCTCACTGCGCTCGCCTATCACTCTTACGCTTACATTCAATAATTAATAGGTACACCAAGCAGTGTAGCAAACCAGTTGTAACTTGTAACCCTTGTTGTAACTTTTCAGAATAGGTATCTAATGGTAATTTTGTTATGGCAACAAAATAATTACGGACGCAGACGGCGTAAGGTTACACGACATGGTTGCATGGTTACATCATGCAAAGCTTAAATAATAATCAAGACTAATGGAAAATTACCACGTACCTAGGTTACCTACCTACTGTATTTAAAACTGCCGAACAAGCGTTTGACCGTTGGCGTTCACAAATTATTAAAAACTAGCTGATGCCCGCGACTTCGTCCTCGTGGAATGAGGTTTTTTGGTTTATTTTTTTATTTTTTGAGTAGGTAGGTATGTTCACTATGTAGTTATGTACCTACGTATGTACCTACCTACTGTACAATATTATGTTCGAGAGCCATCGAAATAGAATGGTATAGGTACTAAAACATTAATGTCGAGAGCATTTAAACACACCTAGGTAGGTACCTAGTACCACTACCTACCTAGGAAGAAAAGCAAAAGTGTAACTTTTTCAACCGCGCTGAACCAATCTTGACCAAAGGAACATAACTTTCGTCCTGAACATTTATTTTTATACTAGCTGATGCCCGCGACTTCGTCCGCGTGGATTGAGGTTTTTTGGTTCCCGCGGGAACTCTTTAATTTTCCGGGATAAAAAGTAGCCTATGTGCTATTCCAGACTATAATCTATCTCTGTGCCAAATTTCATACAGATCCGTTCATCCGTTGGAGCGTGATTGAGTAACAAACATACATCCATACATCCAAACTTTCGCATTTATAATATTTACTAGCTGATGCCCGCGACTTCGTCCGCGTGGATTGAGGTTTTTCGGTTCCCGCGGGAACTCTTTAATTTTCCGGGATAAAAAGTAGCCTATGTGCTATTCCAGACTATAATCTATCTCTGTGCCAAATTTCATCCAGATCCGTTCATCCGTTGGAGCGTGATTGAGTAACAAACATACATCCATACATACATCCATCCATCCAAACTTTCGCATTTATAATATTTATATGGATTTGATCAATTCTTAAATAATGTTTACTTAATTATTACTGAAGTACTTAATATAAATTAGTAATTTTGTGTTTTTTCCTTTTAACAAAATTAAGGTTGCGAGACTTGCGACTTGCGAATAAAGCGGTCCCGAGTTGAGCGTCCTTGTATTTTTTAAGTTCATTAATCTTTGTGTACATGAATCGACTCATCCGTCCTTTTCTATCATTCGCAAGTGCCATTGTTAACGAAATACGTAAAATGTAGCAGTCTCTTTCCCGTTATCGTAGGTACTCTACTGTTTTAAATTCTGCATTTGAATGGCGGCTCAATGGAGTCAACTTAGAAGGTAGTTATTCTACGGGAGTCAAATACTTAATAAATTTTATGGGCGACAAGCCGACAATAAGCAATTTATGTGTTTATGTTTGTTTCAATATTATAACCACATTTACCAACTCAATTTATGCACTCGACAAAGTCATAGCTCGAATTATTGTGTTCAAATTAGAGTTGGTAAGTATATTTTTATCTAATTCTATGGTCAAACCTAAACCTATATGTACCTACATAGTATTTACTATTACTAATTTTATTATTGTACATAGCTGTATAATAATTAATAGGTAGGTACCTATATTAAACAAGTACCTAACAAAACTACTTAGGTACTTTTAGGAAGGCAATTAATAATAATAATTTACCTTTTACTTTTATTAATTAAGTACCTCCTAGTAGGTAAATAGTAAATACTAAATCTAAATAGAGTAAATAGTAAATAGTAAATAGTAGATTGTTATTTCTATTTTAGGCGTTACTTTGCGGAAGTCCATGATAATGAATGAACGAGAAGTAGAATTCGCTATAATCCGCCACTCTTAGAGAGTGATTTAGAAGATTTGTGTGGTGTGGTGCGGTGCCTGCGAATTGCTGGGTGGTGAGTGTTCGCAAATCGCATGCTATTGGTGAAGGACACGCACTGTACCACATAGATTTGTCTGCTGTGGCGGATTATAGCGAATTAAACTTCTCGTTCATTCATTATAAAAATATCTAGCACTAGGCATTGGACATAGCATTATTGCCTCTAGAAACCGTTGAAAAACTCGAACCGGTTGTGTCTGGTTTTCCTTAGTCTTTTGCGTGGATTTCCTTGATGTCTTCCATGTGAACGTACCTACCTACCTACCTAGTCTTTATTTAATTAAAATACCAGATCTAGTTTCCTATAGGTAGGTTGAACTTAACAAGACAAGTAAGTAGGTAAGTAGTAAGTTTATCTACCTACCTAGGTATCTATTGAATTGCGTTAAAAAACGTAAAAGTTTGTAAAGAGGAGTAAAGTAACCTGCCTTACAGTACCTATACCGTATACCATATACTGAGATAGGTAGGTAGGTAGGTACTCGTCGGCTCTGAATTTCTTTCCAAATACGCGGCCAACACATTTTGACGTCTTCAATGAAAAAAATTAAGTACCCTGTAGGTCTTTAGTCAAGTCAAGTCAAGTAAAGTCAAAAAATATTTACTTATTCAATTTAGGTAGGTAGGAAGTAGGTACTTAGTACTTACTAGGTACACTAGGGTACACTTAAAGTTACCTACTTAAAAAATATGATGGTGATAATCAGTTACGGTATCTTAAAACTAAAGCTAATAATAATAATAAAGCTAATAATTAATGCGAAAGTGTGTCTGTCTGTCTGTCTGCTACGCTTTCCCGGCCCATCTTTTCAACCGATTTGGCTGAAATTTGGTTTTTTGGTATGGGTATAGTTAAGGACCTGGAGAGTGACATATAAGGCTACTTTTTATCCCGGGAAATTAAGGAGTTCCCGCGGGAATCAAACAACCCTAATCCACGCTGACGTAGTCGCGGGCATCATGTAGTAGTTTAATAATTTAAGTAGACGAGACATACAAATTACATAGGTACCTAATACAATTAATATTGTATTTGATAAAGGCGCGTGTACCTATATCATGAAACTCAAAGTCAAGAATGAAGTGGTTCTTCACGGTTTAAAAAATTAACATTTCTCCTCAATGATGAAGTTTTGTAATTTCATATATTTTATTATAATATTATGTACCTACTATCTCTATATTCAATTAATATTATTATTTTTAATAGACTTTTTTTTAGAACTTTTTGAGAGGAACAATTCCACCATACATTGTTTTCGTGTAACTTTTACCATTTACGCAGCGCACGCCACGGAAGCTCTCAGATGAGACAATTTTTTCCGACTTCATTCACATTATTGCAATATTCGTAGGGATCTTTAATGTTTTTGAAAATAAAATACAGCCCATATTACTCGCTGATAATGTAGCTTTCTATAGGTGAAAGAATTTTTAAAATCGTTTGAGTAGTTTTTGAGTTTCGAAAATAATACTACACGGCAAATGCAGAGCTATGCGCAACTCATAGTACACGCCTTCGGCCCGTAGTGTGCGGGAGTTAAGCGGGCCGACGGAGTTCGAATTAATATCATAGATCTAGTATAATTTGTAAGTAACTTATTCATAATAATTATTGGTATTGCGGCGCAAGCTGCGCAATCTTAGAGGAATCGCCACTGGCCCGCTACCATCTTAGACTGCATCGTCACTTACCATCAGGTGAGATCGCAGTCAAGGGCTAACTTGTAGTAGAATAAAAAAAAATGCCCCGTATACTTAATCCGCTAATCTGACTTTTGTATTGTTTCAGATTTACAGTCTGGCGTTTTTTGAAATGTTGCAGAGAAAACTTTGAATCTATGTCAAGGAAAGCAAAGAAAGCATCTAAAAATCTTTACACAGGACATACTTTTAAAAGTGCATATTTTAAAAACGTGATATCGAGGACTAGCCGGTCCTTGATGAACTCCACAAGTTACAATCCTTGCGCTTTAACACTTTGTATTTCGAAAAGCCCTTGTCGCTATTCAGCCCGTGACCCAAGATTAAGACATTGGTCGCGAGAACTAATTGTCTCGACGTAGAGCAATTACCATTTGGATTGTGAATCCAAATTCCTCTGTGTCATAAGGTTTGTCTTTTTCTTCTTAATTTTTTTTTGAAATACTTTTTAGTATTTCCTAAAGCTATATAGAAATACAATAGATTGTCTTATTCTGATGAATTAATCCGAGTTGCTGGTCCTTTTCGGTAAGAATGGCATTCCGAAACAGTAGTAGATTCACTTGACGATTCAAAAGCACTTGTACAAGTTTATTACAATTAAAAAACATTTGAATATTTACAAGTTATGTACAAATTGCAATACCTTTTAAATGTATATTTACAATTCGCACCTTTCATTATTTTATTATTTTTTGCTTAAGAAATCAAAAGACAGTGAATAAAGATTCTTTCTGTTCTAGATACAGAAAGACTCGAACGCGAGTAGTGTTACAGTACGTACTTATATTCGTACTTAAAGGCGCCTTTCGGCACTAATGGACACGGAAAGAACCTACGCAAATGGCATCCCAGGTAATGATAAAGTTATCAAGTATGGACCGAAAGTACCATCTGAAGAGGAGAAGACTACGTCTCCGTTACTCACCAAAAGCAATGACATCACATACATTGACTCTGTAAACGATGAGAGACATGATCTGCGAGATGTAGGTAGCTCTAAAAATGATCTGAATAAAATAAATTCGGTAAAGACGGAAGACATTGAAGCAAAAGACAATCTTTTAAGTGTAGCATTTCAAAAGGACGACAAGAGTGATGAAGATGCAAAATCGACAAATGAAAGAGTCAAATTCTTGGGATTGGGAGATGCTGACAGTATTTGCTCCAGTAAAACGGAGCAAGACCAAGAACCACAAATACCTGATGGAGGATGGGGCTGGGTTGTGGTTGCGGCTTCGTTTCTCATTGCCACCGTAGCTGATGGACTCGCTTTCTCATACGGATTACTGCAAATTAAGTTTGTAGACCATTTTGAAACGAGTGAAGCGAAGACTTCTCTCATTGGAAGTCTATTCATTTCAGTTCCTTTAATAGCAGGACCTATCATGAGCGCTCTGGTAGATCGATATGGATGCAAAAAAATGACAATGCTTGGTGGCCTATTTTCGACTGTCGGATTCATAGCTGCAGCATATAGTAATACTGTGGAGGTCTTGTATATAACTTACGGCATTATTGCTGGGTTGGGTATGGGCCTGTTATACGTGACCGCTGTCGTTTCAATAGCATATTGGTTCGAGAAACGTCGCAATTTAGCTGTGGGCTTAGGATCGTGTGGAGTTGGATTTGGTACATTTGTTTACTCCCCGTTGACGACATATTTATTAAACGAATATGGTTGGAGAGGTACTTTGTTGCTGTTAGCTGGCACAGTACTTAATGTTTGTGTGTGTGGTGCGGTGATGAGGGATCCTGAATGGTTGATTTTGGAACAGAAAAAACAAAGGAAATTAAGTAAGACTAAAAGAGCTTTGAGTTCCACGTCAATTTCAGCAAGATCAGGTGGCGGGGAGTCTATGTACCCTGATGCTGAAGAACTTAAGACAATGGTAAACAGTGGTGCGACTCCAGAGCACATTCTTGCACAATTAGTGTCGGCTATAGCTGAGGCAGAAAATGTAGAGGCAGTAACCAAAAGAAATGCTGACATACATAATCAAAAAGTTAGTTCTGTTATTGATCTGCCAACATTTTTACAACAAAACGAAAAGGTGAAGTATACTTATGACTTACTTATATTTCTTTTACGTGTTTACTGATAGATTGATGAACGTTATTGATAATTTTGCATTATTTTTCAGCTGCCACCTGAAGTATTCAACCAAATAACTTCGAATGAACGACTCTACAATATCATTCTTCAGAATTATCCTTCTTTACTGCTTCTAAAAAGTGGTTCAGATCCAAAAGTATCAACTGACTCTTATAAAAAAGAAAAGCTTAAAAAGAAACAAAAGAAAGAATTTGATAAGAAACTCGAAATAGTCAAGGAGAAATTACTCCAGCCGATTCCAGAGAATCATACAGCTGTTATTACTCCGAAACAAGCTCGTCAAGACTGGTTCTCTAGGCAGATTCAAACCGATCACCATTATCTAAAAGGTATTAGAGTTCATAGAAACTCCATTATGCATCGTGGTGCTATGATGAACATTGCCAAATATAAGCTGCGGGCTTCGTCATGTCCTGACATCTACAAAAACTCTATGTGGTCCGTGGAAGATCAAGTAGAAGAGGTAATTTGAAGCATTTATCCCTAAATTCCTATTATGACAAGTATATCCTTTGTCGAAATTAACAAAAAATATAATTTTCATGTTGTTCTTTTAGACTTGCGGAAAAAAATTCGTCCGCTTGCTAAACAAGACCTTTGACTTCAATATGTTCACTGAGTTCCACTTCCTCATGATGAATCTCTCTACGTTAGTTTTGTTCATCTGGTTCATCGTACCTTACTTCTACATATCTACATTCATGGAGGACAACGGGTACACGGAAACTCAAGGATCGCTCATGTTAGGCATATTTGGTGTGGCGACTATCATTGGTATTGTAAGTACACTTGTTTTAAATATTTTATCTCTTATAGGACGACTTTATACGCAGCCTTGAACACTTTCCTTAACAATAAATTATGGTGTGATTCTGCGGTCTCGTAAGTACAAACATCGAAATAGTGTCATCCGCTTGTCCACGAACAATGACCCTGGCCTTAAATTTATCAATGGATATCTACAAAGACAAATTAATGCATTGACCTATTAAGAGTAGCGTCAGCTGATAAACCCATGTTTATTACATCTGACTTAGTGCCGTAACGTTGTCGCAAGTTATCAGCACTATGATACGTCTTTTCGTTATCATTAAAACTATAAGAAGTACAGCAATTGGATTGCAGAGATCCAATCTTATCTTCAATTGCAGCAAAGCGAATTAAATATGATTTTTAACTATTAGTTTAAGTATAACGAGTTTCGTGTTTCAAGGACTATATTCATTGATAACTTTAAATATTTTAAACCAGATGATGCCCTCGACTTCGTCCGCTTTGTTTAAGGTTTTTGATTCCCGTGGGAACTCTTTAATTTTGCGGGTTGTCTATGTGCTTATTCAGGGTATAAGTTATCTCGATTCCAAATTTCAGCCAAGAAGTAACAAACATCCAAACTTACAAACATCCGAACTTTAGTAGGATAGGCATGATAATTTTTTATAGATAGTATTAGGTAATTACGTAAGCTCTTTCTTTCTGCCGCCTTTCAGGATATCAACGACGATGTTTCGTAGGTACATTTCCTGTATTCCCAGCTTCATTAATTTAATTTTCTCTGTAGGTATCTTTTTGCTATTATAGTTTATTTCGCACTTATTAGATCACATTATCTGTCCCTGATATACATATATTTCTTTATTAATTTCATCTATTGTACTTAAATTTTTATCAATTTCAGGTGGGTCTTGGATGGATCGGTGATCTGCCGTGGGTCAATATAACTAAAACATATGCTGCGTGCCTGGTAGCATGTGGTGGCACTATCATACTCTTCCCTATTCTGATTCGCGTTATGGATGCCAATGAGACCTACAGTTTTTACATTTTGGCCATAAACTCGATGATATTTGGCCTAACATTCTCCAGTTCATATTCTTACACACCAAGCATATTGGTTGAGCTGATTGCTTTGGAACGATTTACAATGGCTTATGGATTGGTTTTGCTGAGTCAAGGAATCGGACATTTAATTGGACCGCCTATAGCTGGTGAGTAGAGTATACACGTTTTCTATCGTATTTTGCACAATGAAAATTCTTTCTGACTTTTGTTACTCAGATTATATTAATTTATGAAGCTATAGGTCTATACACTCATATTAATAACTCTTGAACGAATAATAAATAATAGCTACGGTGGTTTTCATTATACAGCTGCTACTACATTTTTTATTCGACTCTGTTGATACAATTATCTTCTATTAATTTATTTCTTATAAACCTTGTCTTAGGAATTCAGATTTAGTTCAGAAGTCAGAACTTAGTAGTATTCAAGTTATTATGAATTTTTATTAAATGTAGCAGGAAATAGGAAATACCTATTCAGAATGCGTTTCAATCAATGTTTAACTACATTCCATAAATACTTGTTAGAAAATGTTTGGCCGTTTCAACATCTACGGTCGTTTAGATCATAAAAATTAATAAGTACCTACCTATTCGAAGTAATACTATCTACTCGTAGCCAAGCAACATCAATGCCTTGGGGTTTTTTTAAAGTTCTAATAGAATAATCAATGTAAGTTTCGATACAAATTAGAATACAGTATGGATGCCATGCGATAAAATGCGAAATAATGCTAAGAAAATTAATCATCCAGCATTTTGGTTCCTACCTAAATTCATCGTAACGCTCAATTGCTGTAAACGTTTGTAGGCATTGATGAAAAAACAATAGGTATTATTGTTGGTAATTATTAATCTCGCATTTTCATATCTGTTATCTGATTAATCTACACGATACTAATAATATTTATTTAAATCAATGTACTTGACTTAATCCGCTAAAAGATTGAAGTATTTTGACGACCTCCGTGGCGCAGTGTGGAGCGCTGTCGCCTTAACGTGCGGAGATCCCGGGTTCGATCCCCGGCAGGGTTTGGAAATTTATAATTTCTGAATTTCCCTGGTCTGGCCTGGTGGGAGGCTTCGGCCGTGGCTAGTTACCACCCTACCGGCAAAGACGTGCCGCCAAGCGATTTAGCGTTCCGGTACGATGCCGTGTAGAAACCGAATAGGGGTATGAGTTTAATATAACTGCCATGCCCCTAAACAGGTTAGCCCACTACCATCTTGTTACCATCAGGTGAGATCGCAGTCCAGTCAAATAAAAAAAAATTAAAAAAAAGTATCTAGGTAGATAGGCATCGGGTTTTAACTTTATCGCGCATTTACCTAGTTCTAATTTTTTGTCGCTATTTGTTTCTAATTTCGTCTAATATAGATTTATTTGTATTTTCAGGAGCTCTAAAAGACAGAACTGGATATTGGGACGCGGCGTTCTACGTAGCTGGTATATGGGTGATAGTTTCTGGCTTCCTGGTAGCTGTTATTCCTTACACCAAGAATTTCCGCATAATCGGTAACGCACCTTTGGCTAAAGACGTCGCAGTCGATCCCGAACCAGGAGTGAAGATCATTATTGCACATTAAATTTAAGTTAATTAGTTAATCTTTTGTTTTGTGACTTAAATTTTAGTTATAATAAGTGTGTGTGCACATCAGGATAAGACTTACATATTTTCGTAACATGGAGACGTTTTAAAAACTATGCTATGAGGCAAGGGCTACTATGAATTTTTTTATAACGTTTTTGATTTTACTTCATAAAAAAAGAGCTGATTAATATTTAGGATTTAAATTACGAAATTATAATGACATCATGATTGACATATTATTTAAGTCTATAATATTGTTTTCTTTAAGCTATTTAGATACCTAGTTTAATAGCGCATGAATTGCAGCGAAATTAATATTTTAGGTATTTTTAACATCCTTTTTATTAGCTGTAGTACTTAGGTGATTATGAATAATATGTCTTTAATTTTAATTTCACGGTATCTTGTAATATTTTTTGCACTTAGTAAGATGATAAGCTTATGAGAGGATAGAGCAAAATACAATTCATGAAGAACATTACATAAAGAAAGAAGGTTGCTAAAGTTATGTAGTGTTTACAGAGGATCTACTTAATATTGTGTACTTAGTAAGAAAATCTTGTATGACGCATTTTCTGTTAACTTTTTAACATTAATTTTGCTGTGGCTATAATTATTGTCCTGTGATGAGTGTGCGTAGTTTTTTTTTTAATTATGATGTATGCGAACTGAAAGTGCAGGTATTTTAAATATGTAGGTACATAGTATAGAAAAGTAATATTTTTGATACAATATAGTACAAAGTGATGGTAAACCGGAAGTCATGATACTAATCTAATGTGCACGTAAAACTTGCCTGATATGAAGTTGTTGTAGTCTCTGCCCACCTTTATAAAAACATTGGAGTTTAAAAAATAAATACATAATATAATATAAAAAATAAAATAAATAAAATGTATAAGTAGGATTAAAATAAAAATTCATATTTCAATAATGTTTACGGTATGAAATATAAAACCCATACTAGTAGGTAGGTAGGTACCTACTATTTATACATATTTTTTTCTAAAATTATTATAAATATTATTTTCAAAGTATTAAGTATTGTAGTTTGTAAGTTTACGAATTTACTTACGTAGCATTTTCGTTAGAGTTATTAATAATTAATAATTATTATATTGTATACATCCAATGTTTAAACAAGAATTACCTATTTCATTAAAGTTTGGTATTTCATTTGTGTATTTTATTGTTTTATTTAAAAATACCTAGGTAATTACTTTTATTTTGTCATAGATGATGCCCGCGACTACCAATGACTAGTCTAGTGGTTATCATGTTCGACTGCGGCTGACGAGGTCCCGGGTTCGAGTCCCGGGTCGGGCCATAATGAGTGTTGGGTTTTTCTGATTAGAAATTTTAAAGCCCGCCAACCCGCATTGAAGCAGCGTGGTGGGTCTAAGCTCTAATTTCCTCACTCCTATGAGAGTGGAGGCCTGTGCCCAGCAGTGGGACGTTAATGGGCTGTAGTGGTGGTGGTGGTGGTGGATGCCTGCGACTTCGTCTACCATTGAACAATGGTTATCAAAATATGCTAATCGCCCTGAGACGTATTTATAGCTCCACATATATGTATAGCTCCGAGGATTTTGGGAGGATCGAGATGGGAATAGTACCAAAAGTTGAGGAATTTATCGAGACACGTGTGAGCGTTTGAATTTTGTTAACTTTTTTTGGAATTTTGAAAAATGTAAAAAAGTCGGGTTTTTTGGGGGGTTTGTTTACTAAATTATAAATATTTCGGAAATAACCGACTTAGGAAAAAATTAAAAAAGGGTCCTAGGGTATTAGTTTATCTACAAAATGGCGAAAAAAAATTTGAAAACCGGTTAATAATTATTGTGACCTGTAGGTGGTCCCTTTAGATTTGGAATTGTAGAAAAACGTGTATTTCCGTACCTACGTAAAAAGTGATGTAGCTTCTATAATTATTAACCAATCGTACTACATGGTAATTGTGTTAAAAGATGCGGATGCAGGCGAGTGGTTCGCCCCGAACTGAGAGTTGAGACCTCGCCGTATCACAGAGCGCCATCTATTGACATCATTGTGAAGTTCTGTTAAAAGTACTGCAAAGCTCATTAAAAATTAAATAATTTCGTTTCCTTATTACTTATATTTATCTAATTTTAGTATTTGTTGTTCAAGTACAGGAATTCAAATAATTGATCAAGTTTCAGGCTCAGCCTTTCAGAAAATTGAGAGTTCTGAGGTCGTTATAAAATCTCCACTTTGAAAGTCCCCCATTTCGTCAATTTTAGGGGAAAAATTAAAAAAAAAAAAATTTTGGACTCTATTCCTAATTATCTTTAAAATGATATACCGCAACCCTATGTAACGCTATAAAATACCTAGTTATTTTCATCATACCTATTCGAAAAACGAATAGGCTTATTATAGCGAGAGCAAAATGTAATTTGTAGGCCCTTATGACTTTACATTTCTCTCTTCTGATTGGTCCGAAGTCACGTGATCAATTTGTTGATCGGATATACGACCATGGACGTAATATACTAATATTACGTCCATGTATACGACTTTTCATTTCTCTGTTCTGATTGGTCCGAAGTCACGTGATCAATTTGTTGATCGGATATACGTCTTTACATTTTACGTCAGAACTTCACAATGATGTCAATAGATGGCGCTCTGTGATACCGCGAAACTGTGGTTCGCCCCGAACTGTCTCAGTTCGGGGCGAACCACTATTATAACTTTTTAAGCCATATTCAGCGGGAGGCCATCGGTTTACATAAATTTAAATTTGAAGTAATTACGTTCAGTACCTAATTCAGAAGTTATAAGGCTCTGACAGACGGACGGACAGACGGACGGACGGACGGGCGGACAAGTGCCAATTCACTCATGTAGAATGTCAAATACGTAACTAACATCATGGTCTCTGCAACATCATAATTATTGTCATCATAGAAGATGCAGAGCAGCTGCAGAGACCATGATGTAGGGTGTGTTCCGTTATACACTGCGAGCACTGTTCAGTGCAATGACGAAGGAAGTAGGTACTACTAATTTACTCATTGGTTCAGTGCTTTTACTGTGGAGAAATTCGTTCCGTTATGGACTGGCAGTAAACTGCCGCAGTATCGTAGGGAAATATATGACGTCATAAATCGTCTCCATTTTTGTACTGTGAGCACTGGCGTTGGTGCTCTCAGTGTTTGTCTCAGTGCTGACTGCGTTCCATTTTAAACAGTAACCAGTATAGCTAACTATAAAGGAACGGCTTCGCAGTATACTATTGACGACACACCTTACAGTGCTCGCACTGTTTATCGGAACATACCCTTTATCATGTCATGGTCAACTTGACAGAAAGGGACGGCTGTGTTCCGTTAAAGACTGCGAGCACTGTTCAGTGCTCTTTGGGTACTGTGGAGAAATTCGTTCCGATTTATCCGACAGTAAACTGCTGCAGTATCCTAGGGAAATATATGACGTCATTAATCGACGCCATCTTTGTACTGTGAGCACTGTTTTCGAGGTAAGTAAGGTGCTCTCAGTGTTTGTCTCAGTGCTGACAGCGTTCCGTTTTAAGCAGTACCCAGTATACTTTATACTTAACTATAAAGGAACGGCTTCGCAGTGTACTAAAGTGACGTCACACCTTAAGCCTGGCGTCGACTACAGCAGAAACGCGTCGAATCGAAGCGAGTCGCATTTATTCCTAGTGCGTCCATCTCTGAAGAATCGAATCGAATTGTTCATTCATTGCAACTTTTCATCAAATTAGGTCGTTTTTGCGGCATGGACAGCTCGGATGAAGAGATGTTTTTATTTCAAATACTTTTTGATGAAGAAGCCTATGTCACTCTCCAGCCCATAAACTATCTCTATGCAAAAAATCACGGCAATCCGTTACTTTGTTGCTGCGTGATTGAAGGACAAACCCACAAACAAACTTTCGCATTTATAATATTAGTATGATAGTAGGGATAAGGATTATAATATATAATAATAAATAAATATTTATGTACACTAATAATTGAACAAAACTCTCGTGTTTTATTCCTAATTCTCCCAATTTCTTCCCATACGTTCATCCGACGCTGGTTATCGTGATAGTGTGGATCTTCGTGATTAAACAATTCTGTATACCTATTGTTGGACCAGTGATATTAATAATTCTTCATTCATTTTAAACAAAAAGATTTATGGAATCGAAACCAAAAAATACGTTGGCGCGCATCCGCTTCTCCGCGTCGACTGAGGCGCGCCGAGTCGAATCGAATCGCATCGGCGAAGAAATTCGCCTGTCGAGCAATTCGCGCGGTCGATTCGATTCGGCGCGCCGCGGTTCGTCGCTAATGGACGCAGTTACACAGTAAATATATAGGAGGCGACTTTCTGCGATTCGATTCGACTCGGCTCGGCGAGCCTAGTGGACGCGGGCCTTTACAGTGCTCGCACTTCGCAGTGTATTTCGGAACATACAATTAGGGTTATATTAGTCTATGCATACAATACTTATCTATGTTCGGAACACAGCCCTAATGACGTTCACAAATCCATAATCAAATAGTCATTGAGCAACAAGTCAAGTCAGAGTATATATAATGTACTCTGTGGCCAGAGCGTTAGGGTTATATTATTATATGGGCCAGAGTGTTTGGATTTATTTAAAACCAACAACAACAACAAAGTTGTTGTGTGGTTGTTGTTGTTACTTTATACTTAGCATCCAATAATTATTTATTAATCATTGGTTTATTAAAAAAATAGTCATTCCTTGCATGGATAAAATGGTGATGGTTACTTCCAGTTTGCTTCCAGTTTCCACTAAAGTGAAATTGAATGAGTTATGCTAACAAGGGTTCGTGGTTGAGTGTTCAGCTGAGGGCGTTTGCTTTTTATTATTATATTTAAAATTCAGTGCTGTTTCATACGGTTAGACTTCAAATCATGCATAAGTAAGTAAACATTAGCTATAAATTATAATTCAACCAATTTTTGTTTTAGGTATTTGCATATTATTTGTAATTTGGTTCGACATAGAATGTCCCCTTACAGAATTTGCCTTTTTTTCAAGTTTACGAATACAAGAATTAAGTACTTACCTACTTAAGTCGGAATTTTCTTCAAAAATATTAATAGAATTCATCACATCTTTAATTTTACTATACATAATGTACTTAAAAGTAATATGACGTCTTTTGCAGGATAGTGCATTTGGATTTGAAAGGCGCACCTGTGAAGTTGCCATTATTAGAGCAGGTAAGATTAGATAGATATATAGATAAATTCTTTATTCTATAAAGCGAGCCTGGCAACTGGATACTTACCTCTTAAATGGCGGAGAGTCAAAGCGGTGTTCATACCAAAGCCAGCAAAGAAAACTTATCAAGAAGCGAAATCATTTAGATGCATAAGTCTGTCATCTTTCATACTGAAATCATTAGAAAAGATAATAGACGGACATATGAGGTCAAAACTAGACTTAAGTAACATGCCACTACATTCCAACCATCAAGTATTTATGGCAGGCAAATCAACAGAAACTGCCCTCCATAATCTAGTGGTAAGGATTGAAAGATCACTTAGCAATAAGGAATTCGCTCTTGGATGTTTCTTTGACGTAGAAGGGGCATTCGATAAAGCGAATCGGGAAGCGATAGCAGCAGCACTACATAGGGACGGTATAGAGCGCGCTGTAGAGAATTGGATCATGAACATGCTACAGCACCGCTCTATATCATCGGAACTAGGAGGAGAGGAATACACCATAAAATCGACAAGAGGCTTTCCACAAGGCGGGTGCCTATCGCCTCTGCTATGGTGTCTCCTATTAGATTCATTGGTAGTAAAAATCAATGGCATGAAGATATACATGCAAGCATACTCCGATGATGGTGTGCTCTTAGTAACTGGTAAGGATCTCAACACAGTCAGGAACATTATGAGCATTGGTATTAAAACTACAATTAAATGGTGCAGAGAGAGAGGACTTAACCTTAATCCCTCGAAAACCAAGCTAGTTATTTTTACCAAGAAAAGGAAAACAACACATCTGATACCAATTGCAATCGAAGGGGTGCAGATAGAGTTGATTAAAGAAATTAAATACTAAGGTGTTGTGCTAGACAGTGCACTTAGATTTAGAACCCACATAGAAGAACAATGCTCCAGGGCCAAAATAGCCCTTTTTCAGTGTAAAAGAGCGGTGGGCAGAACTTGGGGTATGAAACTGCATGTAATAAAATGGATATATACGGCCATCATACTACCATGAATTATGTATGGAGCAATTGTTTGGTGGCACAAAGCAGCAATAAAAACAATTAGCAAAGAGCTGACGAGAGTTGAAAGGATGGCAATGCTGATGGTCTCCGGTGCTATACGGACCACCCCATCCGCGGCACTGGAGGTGCTCCTAGGACTATACCCTTTGGACCTCGTAGCAAAGAAAAAAGCACTGGAACAATGGTACAGAATGAAACTGTCTAAACAATGGAAAGGCAATTTCATGGACAAAGGACATACAGACGTAGATAGAATATACGGAGATAAGCTGTCAATGATAATCACACACAATGACCTTATCAAAAGACAGCGAATCTTTGACAAAAAGTATAGAGTACACATAGGTTCGAAGGAGACATGGAAGATCGAAACCGCCAATGATGATAATATAATCTCTATTGAATCGAAGCAGGCGTTACTTTGCGGAAGTCCATGATAATGAATGAACGAGAAGTTTAATTCGCTATAATCCGCCACAGCAGACAAATCTATGTGGTACAGTGCGTGTCCTTCACCAATAGCATGCGAACACCCACCACCCAGCAATTCGCACCGGCCCCGCACCACACCACACAAATCCTCCAAATCACTCTCAACGTTCGCTTCACTCCGAAACCGGAGCATCTTCAGGAGATGTTGACTCGACAATGCTACACAAATGTAGCCGTGCGGTCCATTGTAATACGCTAATATAATATACCCACTTTTTTACTGATTTTATAGTTAAGTTTTTTAGTATTATATTATGATAATGTGATGTTTTAGGTTATTGATTTGTAATATTTTTATATAGTTGTTTATGAGGAATGTGCAATGTCCACGTAACATAACATAATGAGAGTTTCAGGACAGGAAGATGTAATGTTTTGTAAAAACCTATTTTTGTTGAATAATATATATATACTTATGGAGGGGACGCTCGCCGTGGCCCAGCGGGTGATCGGTCCAACAGTTTGAACCATTCCACCCATCTCCCCGTGTTAGGACACAGGTTACTGGTGTCCCGGCAGCCTACCCCCCTCAAACCTGCCTGTGGCTTTTGCAAACCTTACAATATCCCCTATGGAGAGATACCGTAGGTCTTCTTCACTAATCCTGTCCTTACCTTGTAATTCCCATCTTACCAGTGAGTACATAGGGCACTCAGCTATGAAGTGAAAGCTGGTCTCTTCCTCGCCACACTCTGGACATGATGGATCTTCTTCAATTCTCATTATTGTGAGGTGCCTATTGAGCAGACAATGTCCCGTTGTTATGCCTGCTATAAGTGCTATATTGGTTCTGCTTTGCGACATAAGTTGTTTTGTCTTCTTTTTATCGAATGACTTCAGGAACAGTTTCGATTGCCTATATTGTGTGGAGTTGTTCCATCTTGAATTCGATTCTCTTTCTATGATCCCCTCGATCACTTTCATAGTGATCGAGTATGGAATCGGTAAGCAAGGTTCGGGTCCACAGAATTGAGTACTTGCTCCCATTCTTGCTAGTTCATCTGCTCTTTCGTTGCCTTCGTTTCCTTGATGTCCAGGAACCCAGGCAATTGTGACTTTTGTCCTTTCAGCTAGTGAGTTTAGGATTTGTTTACATTCCCTCACTAGAGCTGATGTGGTTTCCTTCCTTTCTAATGCTCTGAGAGCAGCTTGGCTATCACTGTATATGATAACTTCTTCGGTTTCTGTGCTTACAGTGTCCAATAGGCCAAACGCACACTCCAAAATCGCATACGTCTCAGCCTGAAATACACTTGCAAATTTACCTAAGCTAATAGCTTTATCTTTTCCAGGAGTGGCGCTGCAGAAGATTCCAGCGCCACTGAGCTTAGTTGATTCCCGCCTTGATCCGTCTGTGTAACAGATTATCTTATCATCATTGGCGGTTTCGATCTTCCATGTCTCCTTCGAACCTATGTGTACTCTATACTTCTTGTCAAAGATTCGCTGTCTTTTGATAAGGTCATTGTGTGTGATTATCATTGACAGCTTATCTCCGTATATTCTATCTACGTCTGTATGTCCTTTGTCCATGAAATTGCCTTTCCATTGTTTAGACAGTTTCATTCTGTACCATTGTTCTAGTGCTTTTTTCTTTGCTACGAGGTCCAAAGGGTATAGTCCTAGGAGCACCTCCAGTGCTGCGGATGGCGTGGTCCGTATAGCACCGGAGATCATCAGCATTGCCATCCTTTGAACTCTCGTCAGCTCTTTGCTAATTGTTTTTATTGCTGCTTTGTGCCACCACACAATTGCTCCATACATAATTCTTGGTAGTATGATGGCCGTGTATATCCATTTTATTACATGCGGTTTCATACCCCAAGTTCTGCCCACCGCTCTTTTACACTGAAAAAGGGCTATTTTGGCCCTGGAGCATTGTTCTTCTATGTGGGTTCTAAATCTAAGTGTACTGTCTAGCACAACACCTAAGTATTTAATTTCTTTAATCAACTCTATCTGCACCCCCTCGATTGCAATTGGTGTCAGATGTGTTGTTTTCCTTTTCTTGGTAAAAAGAACTAGCTTGGTTTTCGAGGGATTAAGGTTAAGTCCTCTCTCTCGGCACCATTTAATTGTAGTTTTAATACCAATGCTCATGATGTTCCTGACTGTGTTGAGATCCTTACCCGTTACTAAGAGCACACCATCATCGGAGTATGCTTGCATGTATATCTTCATGCCATTGATTTTTACTACCAATGAATCTAATAGGAGACACCATAGCAGAGGCGATAGGCACCCGCCTTGTGGAAAGCCTCTTGTGGATTTTATGGTGTATTCCTCTCCTCCTAGTTCCGATAATATAGAGCGGTGCTGTAGCATGTTCATGATCCAGTTCTCCACAGCGCGCTCTATACCATCCCTATGTAGTGCTGCTGCTATCGCTTCCCGATTCGCTTTATCGAATGCCCCTTCTACGTCAAAGAAACATCCAAGAGCGAATTCCTTATTGCTAAGTGATCTTTCAATTCTTACCACTAGATTGTGGAGGGCAGTTTCTGTTGATTTGCCTGCCATATATGCATGTTGGTTGGAATGTAGTGGCATGTTACTTAAGTCTAGTTTTGACCTCATATGTCCGTCTATTATCTTTTCTAATGACTTCAGTATGAAAGATGACAGACTTATGCATCTAAATGATTTCGCTTCTTGATAAGTTTTCTTTGCTGGCTTTGGTATGAACACCGCTTTGACTCTCCGCCATTTAAGAGGTAAGTATCCAGTTGCCAGGCTCGCTTTAAATAATGCTAGTAACGTTGCTTCTATGTATTTGTATCCAATTTGGAGCATTTTCGGAAAAATGCCATCTGGACCAGCCGCCTTGTACGGAGCAAAGGAATGAATGCTCCATTCTAATTGTTCTCTAGTAATGATTTTTTCTGCTGCCCACCAGTCAAAATCAGTAGCAACAGCATTTGACACCACTACACTCTTTAAACTTTCTTCCCCTATCACCTGACACTCTGGAAAGTGTGTTTCCATCATTTTACCCAGGACCAGTTTAGGGTCTGATACCAGTTCATTGCCTATTTTAATGCTACCAAGTCTACAAGTTCTATCTTTGGCGAGCACTCTCATCAGACGGGCAGATTCGGGATAATCCGTTATTCCGCCACAGTACGAGTGCCAGCCGCTTCTATCTTCTTTCCTGCATTTGTTGCGAAAATCGGTTCTTATTTTCCTGTAGGCTCCCCAGCTTACTTCATCATCCTTTTTCAAGGCAACTCTGAGGGCCCTACGTGCTTTTTTCCTAGTTTTGTTGAATAAAGAATAAATAAAAAATATAGATCAGTTCGGCCTAAGTGGAAAGAAGCTCAGGTTGTCCTTTAGGATATGACCGGCAGGAGGGGGAAAGGTGATCTTATTGGGTTAATATACCAAATTTAAGTAAAAAAATTGTTAAAGAAACTGAAGTAACTCGGCATCTCTGCAGTATTTTTAATTTTATACTTGTTATTGTATGAGATGAGTAAGCGAGAAGAAGTTTGGATTTTTCACAGTTTCGACTTTGTCACTGAACTTAACATACTCTTTTATAGGTACTCAAGTATATCAGAAAATGTGGTGCTACAGGAATACTCATCGAATGGGAGGACTCATTCCCCTACAGAGGAGAAATAGCACATATTGGTAGCAATGCTGATGCGAGCGGTGATGGAATGTATTCCATTGAAGAAGTGAGGTATATTTTCCAGTGTGCAAAGGCAAATCAGCTTGAAGTGGTAGGTATTAGAGTTGATATTTATTTATTATGATCTGTCTAAATTAGTATTTATTTAAAATGTTCATAAGACAGTTTATGAACATCAAAGGGACCAACCACTAAAATAGGGATGATGCCTATGTCAAAAATAGATTATTTCTTACTGATTAGGTCTTCCAAAAGACAAGAAAAGTATCCTGTGTTATTCTAGACTATAGTCTATCTCTTTACCAAATTTCATCCAGCCCCCCAATCATGTAAGAATGCCCGATGAAATCGTTAAAAATCTGCGGCAAAGTAAATAAACCATAACAGCATTAAATTAGAGCTCAATTTCGTGTACCTACCCATTCTTATACGTTTAGGTATGTACGATACTCAAACGTATAAGAATGGATACGCGAATTTGAGCTCTAATTCAATGCAGTTATGGTTTATATTACTTTGACGCTGCTCCTTTACCATTTGATGGACAATTCTTACATAATCGGGGGGGCTGATCCATTCAGCTGTTCTGGCATGATTGACTAACAAACATCCATCCATCTATTCAAACTTTCGCATTTATAATATAAGTATAGATTATTTAGTTAGTCCTAAGCTAGGATCCTTAGGATCCTAAGGATTCTAGCCAGTGAATTCATTGACTCTCACAGCCTGAGTTGAAGTAATTTGCTAGTAATCTAAATAATTAATAATTTCCAGATTATCCCAAACATTAGTTTACCCTGGTTCTTCTCTTGTATTAACTCGTCTTCTAACTATAAGCTTTTTATATTTTAATTACTTCTTAAGTAGCATATATATTATTATTTACTTTTTCCACCTTTGCGAGCTATCCTATGTAAATATCTATCTGTGAAAACTTGTAATTGGCGTTAATTTTATTCTTTATTTATCTATCCACTTTTGTTGTAGCTGTTATTTTTCTGAACAAAATAAAACGAAATAAAAAACCGGCCAAGTGCGAGTCGGACTCGCGCACCGAGGGTTCCGTACAAACCTGTAGTAAGTTTTACGATTTATGACGTATTAAAAATAAAAATTACGTTTGTTGTATGGGAGCCCCCCTTTAATATTTACTTTATTGATATTTAATTATTTATTTTGAAAGGTAATATACAAGTTAATATTCTGTGAAAATTTGAACCATCTACCTGTTACCGTTTTTAATATTGAGCAAAAAAATACGAAAAAAACACGTTTATTGTATGGGGACCCCCCTTAATATATATATTTTTTTAATTTTTAGTATTTGTTGTTATAGCGGCAACGGAAATACATCATTTGTGAAAATTTCAGCTTTCTAGCTATCACGGTTTATGAGATACAGCCTGGAGACAGACAGACAGCGGAGTCTTAGTAATAGGGTCCCGTTTTTACCCTTTGGGTACGGAACCCTAAAAAGAGTTGGTTTTTGAATTTCTAGATCCAGTTAGTTCAGACGATAGGACACATGGAGTTTGTGCTCAAGCATCCAGTGTACAGGAAGTTGCAAGAGAAACCCAGATCCCCGGCTGTGCTCTGTCCTTCTCAGCAAAACGGACAGAACCTAGTGCGTGAAATGGTGCAACAGACTTTAAATCTGCAGCCTGACGCCAAATACTTTCATATAGGGGCCGATGAAGTAAGTGAATTGCGAATTGTACATAACTAGCTGATGCCCGCGACTTCGTCCACATGGTTTAAGTTTTTTTGATTCCCTCAGGAAATCCATAACTTTCCGGAATGAAAAGTAGCTGTCTAGCTCCGTAGCGCAGTGTGTAGCGCTGTTGTCTTAATGTGCGGAGGTCCTGGGTTCAATCCCCGGCAGGGTAAATTTAGGAATTTATAATTTCTGAATTTTCCCTGGTCTGGCCTGGTGGGAGGCTTCGGCCGTGGATAGTTACCACGCTACCGGCAAAGCCGTGCCGCCAAGCGATTTAGCGTTCCGGTACGATGCCGTGTAGAAACCGAATAGGGTATGGGTTTAATATAACTGCCATGCCCCTAACAGGTCAGCCCGCTACCATCTTAGACTGCATCATCAGTTACCATCAGGTGAGATCGTAGTCAAGGGCTAACTTGTAGTGAATAAAAAAAAGCCTATGTCACTCTCCAGGTCCTCAACTAACAAAGATCACGTGGATCCGTTGTTCCCTTGCTGCGTGATTGAAGGACAAAGCAACAAACCAATAAACCAAAAAACCAACAAACAAACACACTTTCGCATTTATAATATTAATACATATATTCTTTTTATCCATACTAATATCATAGTAACTGCCTCGTTGGTCTAGTGGTTAGCTTGTTCGACTGCGGCCGACGAGGTCCCGGGTTCATGTCCCGGGTCGGGGCATAATTAAGTATTGGGGTTCTCTGACTATAAATTTTCAATACTAGCCCGGAGTTAGGAAGTTGGCTGTGTTTCCGTGCCTCGGAGAGCTCGTTACGCCGTCGGTCCTGGCTATTATCACTAACATGATAATAAGCTACTTATTCGTCGTCGTCGTCGTCTCAACCTATAGACGTCCACTGCTGGACGAAGGTCTCGTGCATGGATCGCCACAGAGCACGGTCTTGTGCCGCTTGTTTCCAGCGGCTCCCAGCTGCACGCTTGAGATCGTCCGTCCACCTAGTGGGGGGTCGTCCAACGCTGCTCTTCCCGGTGCGGGGTCGCCATTCGAGCACTTTGGGACCCCAACGCCTATCGGTTCTACGAACTAAGTGCCCCGCCCATTGCTACTTGAGCTTGGCGACTCTTTGAGATATGTCGGTTACTCTGGTTCGCCTACGGATCTCCGCATTCCTGATTTGATCAACTCGGATGCGACATCTTCTCGTCCAAAATCCCTAAGTGTCTGAAGACTAAAGTCTTCGAACAGTGCGTGTTGCCAGTGATGACATACTGCTCCGAAACATGGTCGCTAACTATGGGCCTAATAAAAAGGCTCAGGGTCACTCAGCGGGCGATGGAGAGAGCTATGCTCGGAGTATTCCTGCGTGATCAAATCAGCTACCTATTGCTGGCACTTAATTTTATGAATTCAATACAGGATTTTTTTAAAGTGTGAAATTTTCTACAGGTGTGGTATACAGCAGTATGCGTACAATGCCAGTACAGGGCCGTATCGAGTAGATTCGGGAAATTATGCTTATATTTGGATCACATACGAGACCTGGCCTTGTTTATAAAGCAACAGCGGCCGGAACTAACTATTCTATTGTGGGATGACATGTTGAGGAATATTCCTGCTGAAGTATTGCACCGTAAGTAATTCCCCTTTTTACACAATTTTTTTTTGTATGTATAGTCCGCGCGCGAGGTCCGAGGAATCGGGGGCTGAGGTAGCGGGCGGGTGCGCCCCGCGCCCGACCGTCGCGCTTCATACCCCGCACACTCCCATACTAGTTCCGCACTTGACGCGAGAGTACGTTTTATGGAGTCCTGGGGGTCTACTCTCTTTCTCTCAAACGAAACTTCGCAAACGAACGTAATTAGTCGGTTATTAGACCCACACAAAATCGTTCAATCCAATCGGTCACGAAAATTTTCTATGGATCCGTACTTCGTCTGCGTGTACGAAAACGAAATAGAGAGGAGCATAGAGATAATATTATGTAGGAGAGGAGTTAACGAAATTTCGTTCGTTTGTTTGCGAAGTTTCGTTTTAGAGAAAGAGTAGACCCCCAGGTATAGTTCCGCACTTGACGCGAGAGTACGTTTTATGGAGTCCTGTTTTTAATTTTGCGATAGCAGTGTTATATTGTACTATAAATATTGCTAAACTTAAAAGTTTCTTTGTCTGTGCAAATAACTGTTTAATTTTTAAATTCCTTAAAGTACATACTGATTATTCTGATTGCGACAGTGATTATAATTAAATTTCATGATACTATTAATTGTTCTTTCTTCCTTATTGCACATACTATCCACATAGAATTATTATTTCATAATTATTAATTCAATGCACGAGCACAGATACTAAAGATGTGTTAGTATCGATAACGTTATATCGACTAAATCACAACTCTATCTCATTACGTCAACATTCCTTAAGAATCCTCGGACCTCGCGCGCGAACTGTAGGTATGTGATTTTCTTTATCTTAACTTCGACATGGCTACGAGCGATAAACTCTCACTTATAGACGACACGACGACGACATTTGATACAGTCGCGTCGCGCCGCATCGAGTCGCGGTGTCGCGTTTATCGCTCACGTAGGACAACGGGTTATTAGCGGATCGCAACATCATACTAATTTTTTTTTACAGATTTTGTATAGCTCAAAGTTGTATCTGATGCGTCACAACACATTATCCTGAACCGCACCATATATTGATCTCAAGACTCTTCTTTCGAAGATGATAAGGGCTTCTTCGTCTTTTTTACTGATCGTCCGGCACTCACTGCCGTATGTCAGAACAGGCCTTACCAGTATCATAAATTTTGTATGAGTTGTTTTATTCTACAATTATACCGCACTAGCTGATGCCCGGACTTCGTCTGCGTGGAATAAATTCTTTCGGGACTAAAAAGTAGCCTATGTCACTCTCCAGGTATTAATCTATAGCCGTGCAAAAAATCACGTCGATCCGTTGCTCTGTTGCAGCGTGATAGAAGGACAAACCAACAAACCAACAAACAAACACACTTTTTCATTTATAATATTAGTATAATATGATTGTATAGAAATCGTTTGTTCTAAGTATAGTTGAGATCGCAGTCAAGGGCTAACTTGTAGTGGATAAAAGAAAAAGATGCTAAAGTGCCAATATTACCTACCATACCCTATGTTTAACTTGATCTGTACCTATTTTTTTTTTTTTTTTTTTTAATTTATTGAACAAGATAAACACGTACAATTTTATTATATAACACTAGCCATCCTCTGAAAACTTTAACGTTTATGCGAGGATGGCGAGTTCACAATACAGTTATTAGTACAATATTATATACCTATGTCTAAGCAGGTATATAAATTAACATTTTACGTAATTATTACAAATATAATTAAAACAAAGAATACTTATTTATATAAAAAGTAGATTAGGTTAGGTTCGTACTTAATATAGCTTAAAATATTGTGTTATTTATAATTAAGAAAAAAAACAATAAAGGTAACGACTTACATAAAGGAAGCATTTCCTAGACTATATTGTCACAATGAGTGGCACCTTTATCCAGGAAATGCTTCTTACATTTCCTTATAAAAATGTTTTTTTTTAAAGTTACTAATATTTTGAAGCGACAAAGGTAAATCGTTCATGATTTTGGCCAAGATATACATAAATTTTCTTTTCCCGTATATATTATTAGTTTTAGGTAATTTAAATTTCTTGTAATTAGACAATTTACGTAAATTGCTCCTCCGCTCCTTACAAATAAGAAGCTGTATGTTATGCCATTCCTCCATAAGGATTGCCAGTCTCACTTTACTTTGCACTGGCAGTAATTTACAGTATTTAACAGAGATTTATTTCACAGAGTACAGTTTAGGGGAGCTACTCCAGCCGGTGGTGTGGAACTACAACGTAAAGCCTCACTTCCAAATCAGCCCACAGCTATGGGACAGCTATAAGACGCTATTTCCGAGCGTGTGGGCCGGGAGCGCCTTCAAGGGGGCTAACGGCAGTTGCAAGGTAAGTTAATTCATATCCACCACCCACCACTACAGCCCATTAACGTCCCACTGCTGGGCACAGGCTTCCACTCTCATAGGAGAGAGGGAATTAGAGCTTAGACTTATCACGCTGCTCCAATGCGGGTTGGCGGGCTTTAGCGACTATTATCATGTTAGTTTACCCCCTACGCGGCTAAAGAAGTTTTCACTACAAAATCTCTTATTCTGTGGTTCTGTCACATCTTTTATTATCTGTTTGGAGGCAGGTGTACGTCAACGAGGAGAGATACATGAGCAACCAGGAGGCGTGGATCGATGAAGTGAAGAGAAACAGCCACCAGGTCAACTTTGTGGGCGTCATACTGACTGGTTGGTCCAGGTGAGCAACCATACTTCCATACTATCCATACTTGTTATATATTTATTTCTCAAATGACAGAGATATATTTTAGATTAATACTTAATACAATATTAAAATGATAAAAACTAAATATTAAACTAACTATAAAATAAATTTAAAACAAATCCTTATATAATACCTACTAACAATAAAATAAAAATAAAAATAAACCCCTAATCAAAAAGACCACCCCTGGTTGCCCCTGGGCCAAAGGTTCCCATCAAGCTTGCAGCATCCATACTTATATTATAAATGCGAAAGTGTGTCTGTCTGTCTGTCTGTCTGCTACGCTTTCACGGCCCATCTGCTCAACCGATTTTGATGAAATTTGGTACAGGGATAGTTTGTATCCAGGGGAAGTCATAAGTCATAAATATTTATTCAATTTAGGTAGGTACACTACACTTATTGACGTCCAGTTACATAAAAATATGATGGTGATAATCAGTTACGGTATCTTAAAGCTAAAGCTACGAGGGTTCCAAACGCGCCCTGGTCTAAGAAGAGTCCACAACAAACTCAGCCGGTTTTTTTTTCAAGGACAAGGATCATCTAGTATAAATATACTAATATTATAAATGCGAAAGTTCGGATGGATGGATGGATGTTCAGCCGTTCGGGCGTGATTGAGTAACAAACATCCATCCATCCATACATCCATCTATCAAAACTTTCGAATTTATGATACTATTATCATACCTAGATAATTATACAGTATAAATTATTGACCGAGCGAAGCGAAGGTCTCTGAGTCTACTTGGGTGAATTGGCACTTGTCCGTCCGTCCGTCCGTCCGTCCGTCCGTCCGTCCGTCCGTCCGTCCGTCCGTCCGTCTGTCAGAGCCTTATAACTTCTGAATTGCTGAACGTAATTACTTCAAATTTAAATATAATATGTAAACCGATGGCCTCCCGCCGAATATGGCTTAAAAAGTTACAAAAATCTTTATTTTAGGGGGGCTCTCATAGAAGCGAATGCGAAGTAAAATATTTTTTATAGCGTTACATAGGGTTGTGGTATATCATTTTAAAGATAATTAGGAATAGAGTCCAAAAATATTTTTTTTGTAATTTTTCCCCTAAAATTGACGAAATGGGGGGCTTTCAAAGTGGCGATTTTCTAACGTCCAAAGTTGACCTCAGAACTCTCAATTTTCTGAACTCTCAAGCCTGAAACTTGATAAATTATTTGAATTATATCCTGTACTTGAACAACAAATACTAAAATTAGATAAATATTATAAGGAAACGAAATTATTTAATTTTTAATGATGATGATATTTTTAACAGAACTTCACAATGTTGTCAATAGATGGCGCTCTGTGATACCGCGAGGTCTCAGTTCGGGGCGAACCACTAGTGTATGTGAGTTTATTCTGCCATAACTTCTAAATGCCTGAACAGATTTGGATGTATAAGGTATTGTTAGAATCCTTACGTCA
This sequence comes from Erebia ligea, assembly GCA_917051295.2. Classification (NCBI taxonomy): domain Eukaryota; kingdom Metazoa; phylum Arthropoda; class Insecta; order Lepidoptera; family Nymphalidae; genus Erebia; species Erebia ligea. The sequence continues at coordinate 16,761,821 of OU785229.1, read as the reverse complement.
TCCCGAGTGTGACAGGTTATAATTAAAAAAAAATGTTTCGCAGGTACGACCATTTCGCAACGTTGTGTGAGCTGCTAGCAGTGTCTATGGGCTGCCTGAGGGAGTGCCTACGCTTGTGGAACCAGTATTTGGACACCACTGTGGACACTAAAGGGAATGGTAATAAATGTACAAATGTACAATGTACAAAATATATACAAAAAAAAACTATACTTCCCTCTTATACAATGAATCTATACTTTCCCTCTCTCCTATGAGAGTGGAGGTAAACATACTTGTTATCCCGGACATACTCGTAAAAAAATATGTTATCTTATTTGATGACAAATAGCCCTTCTAGTCAAAGATTTGGCGAGTGAGATAGTCCGTTTTTTCCCAAAAAACTTAAATTCACGTTGACGAATTAGGGGGCATTCTATTGCCGTAACGGACCAAAAGATTGACGAAAATATAGATAAAGACCTGACCTGACGTAAATATAGATAAAGAGAATGTCATACTTTTTATCCCGGCAAATTGATAAGGATACAAAAGATCTAAATCTTAAAAGTCACGGCCATTGGGGCTGATTCTAAACTAAAATTAGAGCATTACAAATATTGCTAACCCTTTCATAATACTCCCTACGGAAAGGGACAGAACTAGATTTAAAGCTGCCATTTTAGTTTAGTTTAGAGATTGTGTTATACAGAATCAGCCCCATTACTCTAATCTCTAAAGGGTCCTTTCTCTAAACTTATAAAGGGTAAAGGGTACCTTTTTTAACCCTTGAGCTTAGAAAGTTAAATTTTTGTACAGAGTTTCAATATACCTAGTCAGGGAATAAGGACGTATTTTTCGAAATTCGGTCGCTAGTCCTAACTAACATTATAAATACAAATGTGACATGTTGTATTATTTGTTTGTTTGATACGCTTTCACGGCCTACCTTTCCAATCGGTTTTGGTGAATTTTCGAAAATACATACCTAGTGTGTTTTTATTGCGTGATAGGCTTGCGCTTGACGACAATCATGCTTAGTGCAAAGCAATGATGAGGTCTAGGTTGGAGCGCGCTTGCCTAGAAGATATTAGATATATACATATATATTATTATTTATCTATCCACTTTTTGTTGTAGCTGTAAGTTTTCTGTACAAAATAAAATAAAATAAAATTATATATATATATATATATATATATATATATATATATATATTATTTTATTATATATATATATATATATAACATAGGCTACTTTTTATCCCGGACAATTAAGGAGTTAATTAAACCACGTGGATGAAGTTGCGGGCATCAGCTAGTCTTGAATCTTGAATCTTTCTTAAATCATACTTCATACTAATATGGTATATCCATATCCTGGTGGGAGGCTTCGGCCGTAGCTAGTTACCAACCTACCGGCAAAGACGTGCTATGAGATTTAGCGTTCCGGTACGACGCCGTTTAGAAATCGAATAGGGGTATGGGTTTAATATAACTGCCATGCCCCTAACAGGTTAGCCCGCTGCCATCATAGACTGCATCATCACTTACCATCAGGTGAGATCGCAGTCAAGGGCTAACTTGTAGTGAATAAAAAAAAATGGAGCAACGGATCGACGTGATTTTTGGCATGGACATAGTTGAAGACCCGGAAAGTGACATAGGCTACTTTTATCCCGGAAAATTAAGGAGTTCCCGCGGGAATCAAAAAAACTAAAGCCACGCGGACGAAGTCGCGGGCATCAGCTAGTCTTGAATAAAAAAAAACTGAATGGTTACAGAACTATCCGCGGTAGCCGACTTCACGCCGGGACGCGAACTGGTAGATCAGGTGCGGAGCTATGAGTTGCTCAAAAAGCGCTGCGAACAACTGATACAGAGCGATGTGTGAGTGTGATGATTGATTTTTAACCGACTTCCAAAAAAAAAGGAGGTTCTCAATTCGGCGCGTATCTTTTTTTTTTTAATGTATATGTCGGTGCATATCTCCGTGGTTTCTAAACCGATTTGAAAATATTTTTGTCAGTGGTTTGAAGCGGCTCGCGAGGTGGTCCCATAAAAAATTCTGACTCCAAATCCTCATTCCTGATGCTGTAGGTCTACCATACTACATGAAATCCTCAAAACTAGGGAGTTAGGAAAGGAGAAGGTTCACCTTCGGTGTACTCTTTGTACACTCTACCATGAATAGAGGAAAATACATAGATTGTATTAAAAATATAATTATTACGTTTGATGAGGATTTACTTAAAAGAGAACTGTTAAACATAGTTAAGCAACACAAACAGCGATACGAAGCACGTGTTGTAGATGAAATGGCAAAAGCTAAAAATAAAACTGTTTTAAGACTTCCGCCGTATTACTGTGAATTAAATCCAACTGAATTGATTTGGGCCCAAGTTAAAGGTAAAGTTGCCGCTGAAAACAACTTACAAAATGGCGGAATTAAGAAACCTTTTGAATAATGCGATTCAAAATATTAATGCCCAAAAGTGGCAAAATTGTATCAAACAAGTACAAGAAATAGTAGAGCCAAAAATGAACGCAATGGATAGGAATGTGGAAATAATGACTGATAACTTCATAATAAATGTAGAAAACGATAGCAGTGATACGTCGTCGGATAGTGATTAATAGGTATATTTTGAATTATAATAACTACGTAAATTGTAAAAAAAAAAAACAAGTTTAGTCGTGGGAAGAAAGCTAGTTTAATTTAATAGTAGCGCAGTGTGTACGTACATTCAGAATGGTTTACGCCCACTGACTTTTTTTGTCTTTGTCATTTGTATGGGATTACGTGACAGAGAGAGCGCTATATTAACTAGTCTCCGCGGATAGAGTATAGAAGCGCGTTTTTAAGTTTGTTAAGAGATAACAGAGTTGCTGATTTGATTGAGTTGTCATCATCCCTCAATAGGGACACACTTTTTTTTAAATATTCAAACAACTTTTTTTACAGGGTGGCTACGTGGATGAACCCGTGGCAAGTGGAACATGGCTACACCAATCCGGTCCAACTCGAGATCATAGCTAACGATGCCGTCATGTAAGTATCTATTCTTTTTGAAGTGAAATCTTCTTTAGCCGCGCCCGGGCTCGACCCGGGTTCGAGTCCCGGGTCGGGCCATAATTGAGTATTGGCTTTTTCTGACTAGAAATTCTCAGTACTAGCCCGGAGTTAGGAAGTAGGCGGTGTTTCACCCCCGTGCCTCGGAGAGCACGTTTAGCCGTCGGTCCCGGTTATTATCACTAACATGATAATAGTCGTTAAAGCCCGCCAACCCGCATTGGAGCAGCGTGAGTCTAAGCTCTAATTCCCTCTCCTATGAGAGTGGAGGCCTGTGCCCAGCAGTGGGACGTTAATGGGCTGTAGTGGATAGTGGATATAATCGTCGTCGTCTCAACCTATAGACGTCCACTGCTGGACAAAGGTCTCCTGCACGGATCGCCACAGAGCACGGTCTTGTGCCGCTTGTTTCCAGTGGGTGCCAGCTGCACGCTTGAGATCGTCCGTCCACCTAGTGGGGGGTCGTCCAACGCTGCGCTTCCCGGTGCGAGGCCGCCATTCGAGCACTATGGGACCCCAACCCCAAGGCGTGGATATAATATATACTTATATATATTAACTTATTTTTTTTTGTACATAGGTTAAAAAGAATGTGGACCACGTTGCGAGAGATGTTCGCCGAACTTCTAACAGCAACCACGGGGGTCCGGAGCACCAACGAGTGGCTGGGGACGTTCATCGCGCCGCTCATGAACAAACTGACTGACATACAAGACGTGGCCATCACGCGGTACAACCTGGACGCTAGTGTTAGACCTATCTAGATCTATACTAAAATCTATACTAATACTAGCTGATGCCCGCGACTTCGTCCGCGTGGATTGAGGGTTTTCGGTTCCCGCGAGAACCGAAAAATTTGGCACAGAGATAGATTATAGTCTGAAATAGCACATTAGGCTATTTTATCCCGGAAAATTAAAGAGTGCCCGCGAGGCTGCGTCACACTTTTTGAAACACTAACGCTAAGTTGCACGAAACAAATTCAAAAATTTAAGTGGAGATTAAACTAATTTAATAGAGATGATGACAACTCAATCAAATCAGCAACTCTTTATCAAACTTAAAAACGCACTTCTAGTATGGAAGTTGTATGAAATTCACAGTTGTGACGTCATAAAATTTCAACGCACTTTTTTTCTCTAATCTATATTTTAAAATGGTTATCAAACTGAAAAATAACCGAGGATGTGAATTTTAGGTCTTTTGGAAGACCCTCTATTTAATAATCAGTTAGAAATAATTTATTTTTGATATACGCATCATCCCTATTGCATGAAGTCTTGTGATTAAATTGTTCTTGAAACACCACTTTTTAGGGTTCCGTACCCAAAGGGTAAAAACGGGACCCTATTACTAAGACTCCGCTGTCTGTCTGTCTGTCTGTCTCCAGGCTGTATCTCATAAACCGTGATAGCTAGAAAGCTGAAATTTTCACAAATGATGTATTTCCGTTGCCGCTATAACAACAAATACTAAAAATTAAAAAAATATATATATTAAGGGGGGTCCCCATACAATAAACGTGGTTTTTTCGTATTTTTTGCTCAATATTAAAAACGGTAACAGGTAGACGGTTCAAATTTTCACAGAATATTAACTTGTATATTACCTTTCAAAATAAATAATTAAATATCAATAAAGTAAATATTAAAGGGGAGCTCCCATACAACAAACGTAATTTTTAGATATTAACAATAAACCTCTACAAACAAAGTTAGTTTTGCGGTTAATTTCGTCTTGTTTTTAATACGTCATAAATCGTAAAACTTACTACAGGTTTGTTCGGAACCCTCGGTGCGCGAGTCCGACTCGCACTTGGCCGGTTTTTTCAAATTTGTTTCGTGCAAGTTGCGTTATAAGTATAGTTATTTTACCAAAGGTCGAATTTATATTTAAATACCTACGTAGAATAAATTGTGTAAAATTAAAAGTAGCAAAATGAAAATATTTTTGACGCTCGTATTTGCACTTTACCCAATTACTGTATCTAAATATTTTTATGTTAAAAATTAATGTTTACATTACTCATTATAGAGTAATGTAATCGCCTCTGATTGGTTCAAACTTAATACTCTGTCGCTATTGGCTAAAATGCTGTAAAATTATACCAATAATTCAGCCAATCCCAGCAATTGAGACTGTAACAATTTATTATGTAATTATTATTATGTGTTATGTAATTTATTATGTAGTAAGTAATAATAGTATTAGTAATGTAATTTTTGAAGTTCTACTAGAGAATTATGCGAAAGTTAATGTAATAAACTTATAAATATCAGATAATGTGGCCGATTCTGTGTAACACAATCTCTAAACTAAACTAAAATGGCAGCTTTAAATCTAGCTCTGTCCCTTTCCGTAGGGAGTATTATGAAAGGGTTAGCAATATTTGTAATGCTCTAATTTTAGTTTTGTTTAGAGATTGTGCACTACAGAATCAGCCCCACTATCTATACTATTGTACCTAGTCATTATTAAAAGTATTGGACTGAAATAAAACACATATGTATCATAAAGGCGTTTTTATTAACCGACCGAAGCGAGGTCTCCGAGTCTACTTGGGAAAAATTGTATTTTTCTGTCCGTTTGTCTGTCAGAGCGTTCCTTCTGAATCATCATCATTTCAACCTGTCGGCTTACTCCTGTGTGCTTAGCATGCGCACCACGCGATTATCTCGCGACGAGAGAGAGAGATGTCGTTGTCGGCAAATTTTTCGTTTACCCCAACATGCACAAAATGCGGTATATTACAAGAAAAAAATAGTCGGCATGTAAAGGTTCGTAGAGAAAAATACCACAGATAAGAAATGTTACTTTTATCTCTACTATTGACATAACGAGACAAGTAACCATGTTAGCGTCGGTAGACAAATAGAGATAACGGGTAGACATAATTTTACTCGTGCGCATGCTATATCCATACTGAGCACGTGTCATCTCTGAGAATGGGAAAGGTTTGGCCATAAGTAGTCTACCTTTGGCAAAGACGCTCCTTTGAGAAAATAATGAAGAATTCTCGGCCATGCAGGTTTTCTCCAGATGTTTCATCAAATCACATCAATATTTATTTATTTAAATTAGGTACACTGTAGGTACACTTATTGACGTCAATTACATATAAAACGATGGTGATAATCAGTTACGGTATCTTAAAACTAAAGCTGTGCGGGTTCCAAACGCGCCCTGGTCTGAGAAGAGCCCACAACAAACTCAGGCGGGTTTTTAAAATTATTATTATCACCATCTCACCGATACTTGATATCCGTATTCGGAAAAGAATGGATAGAAAAAAAACCGGCCAAGTGCGAGTCGGACTCGCGCACCGAGGGTTCCGTACAAACCTGTAGTAAGTTTTACGATTTATGACGTATTAAAAATAAAAATTACGTTTCTTGTATGGGAGCCCCCCTTTAATATTTACTTTATTGATTTTTAATAATTTATTTTGACAAGTTAATATTCTGTGAAAATTTGAACCGTCTACCTGTTACCGTTTTTAATATTGAGCAAAAAAATACGAAAAAAACACGTTTATTGTATGGGGACCCCCCTTAATATATATATTTTTTTAATTTTTAGTATTTGTTGTTATAGCGGCAACGGACATACATCATTTGTGAAAATTTCAGCTTTCTAGCTATCACGGTTTATGAGATACAGCCTGGAGACAGACAGACAGACAGACAGACAGACAGACAGACAGACAGCGGAGTCTTAGTAATAGGGTCCCGTTTTTACCCTTTGGGTACGGAACCCTAAAAAGCAAAGGACAGGATTAAATGGCAGAAACTGGGGGAGGCCTATACCCAATGAGGGATCCTTATCTAAAACGATATAAATATAGGTACCTAAATTTATATAAAGACATAACTGTCTATCAATCACTAACTCCTAACTCCCTAACATTACTTTAAAAAATTAAATAATATACTAACAAAATATGTCATAGATAAAGAAATAAATAGTCTAATAAAAAAAAAACAATTTGACCAACGGGAACAAAAATTTTACTGAAACACTGAAAAAAACCTGCCTGTTCCCACCAAAATTATCTACCCGAAAAATGGCCCGGCAAAAGAATGCGCGCAATAATTTCTAATTCTCTTTCTAAGGTAAGATTAATGACGCGTCACACGACTCCGCGAAATATTACAAAGTAGGTAGTTAAGGATAGGGATGTCACGTTACAGGAAATTAAGCTTCCTCCAAAAATATATCACCTAGTTACTTTCCAATTTATTAAACACTGGATGATGCCCGCGACTTCGTCCGCGTGGATCAATGTTTTATGATTCCCGCAGAGATCGCTTTTTAAAAACCACCGAGATTCTTGCTGGTTCTTCTCGATAGGAATGTCATTTCAGACCAGTGCAGTGGTAAATTCACTCGACGATTCGAGAACAGTTTTTGATTACTGGTTGTTCTCGGTAGGAATGTTATTCCGAACCAGTGGTAAATTCACTCGACGATTCGAAAGCACTTTTAATAAAATAAGTTTATTTGGATAAAAAAAAGATGAGTTTGCGTTTGTGTTTAATATACCTAGAACTTTTCTCTTCACTCAAATATAATGAAGCCAACAATCATTCTGCAGCGCTAGAGAGGTGGGCTGCTACGTTCTTTCACAACGATTATTTAACTACCTCCAATCAGGTTAATTTCACGTAATTAAATGTAATCTAGTTAATTCGCTCTTTGATAACAAAACTCGTTAAGGAGAAAGTGTTAAGTCAGCAATTATCACTTTAGACAGGAGTAGGGTAGCCATCTTGAAAATCTTGTAACAAGGACAACGAGCTTGATACCTGCAGAAGAAGAAGAAAAGAAGAAGATATTCTTCTTCTTCTTCTTAAGAGCGGTTGTGGTTATAACAAAAAGACGGCTTTAGTGGCAAATGTGATTCGCCTATCGATTATCCACCACTTCGCCCTGCAGGGCGCTTCCCGACAATCTACCGTCAATATATTGCCGACACTTGGGCTGGATCGCTCACAGAGTGACTAATTTTGGATGTACCTTTCTCAATAGGATCATGTGTATAGTAAGACAGACCGCGAACATTATTATTATTATGTACTTAACTCTTTATTTGTACACCACAACACAAAAATATAAAGAACACAAATACACAGATTACTAAGAAGGAAGTAGAATACAAAAGGCGACCTTATCGCTTAGTAGCGATCTCTGCCAGGCAACATTAGGATAAGGAGAAGTTGAGGAGATTAACCTGCGATTGAGATATTTAACATTCAGTCACACATTCGCATAATATTAGTTAGGAAGTTTGGATTTAAAAAAAAGGCGCTAACAGTAAATTAGCACGCTATCATATTTCACTTTGCCACCAGCTGAGATCGCAGTCAAGGGCTAACTTGTACTGAAAAAAAATATAATATAGGCGGTAGTCTTCGGGCAGTCTTAGTGCAATCTCCGAACTCTCCCGGATGTCCTCCAATCTAGGACATATCCGGGTTTCCCTGGACGGATGGTAACCCTAACCAGGAGCAAGGACGGGCCGGGAGAAGGTGTGAAGTCAATTAAAAACTTCTGTGAGCCGACGATTAAGCCGTTAATTACCGACTACTTAGTTGTAGAAGCCGATTATACGACTGGCAGGGTTACGTGCTAAAAAAAGATATAATAATGATAAAAAAACAAGACCGCTTTGTCCATGCAAATGTTATAAGTAATAACTAAGTATATGGTCCTACCAAAACACATCATTTTAAATCTTCAGCCACTTATCTCTCTGCCGTCAAGTTCTCACCTCTGTAGTTACCCCTGTATGGCTATTGGCTAGCATGCGCACTACGAGTAAAATTATGTCTACCCGTTATCTCTCTCTGTTTACCGAAGCTAACATGGTTAGTTACTTGTCTCGTTACGTCAAAAGTAGAGATAAATGTAATATTTCTTATCTGTGGTATTTTTCTCTACGAACCTTTACATGTCGACTATTTTTTTCATGTGATATACCTACCGCATTTTGTGCATGAAAATTTGCAGGCAACGACAACATCTCTCTCTCTCGTCGCGAGATAATCTCGTTGTGCGCATGCTAAGCACACTGCTCACAAGCGTGGATGATGCGAAATGCGAGTCCATCTGTGGGGTCGATCTGGTAAGTTGTGAGTCGGGGTGACCCAATCGCACACTTGTAAACCCGACCATCCAACTTGCCTATTGACATGCCGATTGGTAATAAGTAAGTATACTGGCCCTACTGATCGTGTCGTTAGTAGAGCATTTAAGTCAAGACTCCTCATATAGGGCGAACACTTTCAGACAACACATCAGACCTAATAGGTCTTATATAATTCCACGCCCTTGTAACAAAACCTACCGAGTTATTTAAATATTAATTAGAGTATATCGATAATTTACTATCGATAAATAATTATTAGGAGTTAGGACCCCATCCCATTTGATTTATGATTTTTTTGACCTTGAGTAGACCAATCAGCGTTTAGTACCCCGCGCCCGCTTACTTGAGTCATTTGACAGAATTGTTTGCATTACGAAAGCATAGTAATTAGGCGTCTAGTGGTCGATGATTTAAATCCACACTCTTGTAAAGGGGGGCGCGGGTTCTATCCCCGGGCCTACTTTATGCCTCTAACTTCTCGGACAATGATGCTTTATATTATCTACTAAGTAGGTACTTCAATGTTCTAGGAGCTATGTGCGTTTTAGGGCCCGCGCGCACGGTTGAGGCGTTAATAGCCAATCACCCGGATCGCTTGTTTCAACGTGGTTTCAACAGTGAAGGAAAACATCATTTTTCATGAGGAAACCCGGGAGTTCTTCATAATGTTCTCATGTTCTCAAAGGTGTGTTGAGTCTGCCAATCCGCACTTTATAATCTTGATGGACTATGGCCAAACCCATCTCATTCTGAGAGGAGAAGTATCAAATATCAAATAATCAAATAAATATTATAAATGCGAAAGTTTGGATGGATGTATCCAAACAAGATAGTCCGCGTGGATTGAGGTTTTTCGGTTCCCGCGGGAACTCTTCAATTTTCCGGGATAAAAAGTAGCCTATGTGTTATTCCGGACTATAATCTATCTCTGTGCCAAATTTCATCCAGATCTGTTCAGCCGTTGGGGCGTGATTGAGTAACAAACATCCACACATCCATACATCCATCAAATAAATATTATAAACTAGCTGATGCCCGCGACTTCGTCCGCGTGGATTGAGGTTTTTCGGTTCCCGCGGGAACAAGATGTTGTCGTTGCCGGCAAATTTTTCATTTACCCTAACATGCACTAAATGCTGTATATTACAAGAAAAGAATATTCGACATGTAAAGGTTCGTAGAGAAAAATACCACAGATAAGAAATATTACTTTTATCTCTACATTTGACGTAACGAGACCATGTAACCATGTTACCACGTAACCATGTTAGCTTCGGTAGACAGAGAGAGATAACGGGTAGACATAATTTTACTCGTAGTGCGCATGCTAGCCGTACAGGACTATAATCTATCTCTGTGCCAAATTTCATCCAGATCCGTTCAGCCGTTGGGGCGTGATTGAGTAACAAACATCCATACATCCATACATAACTGTCTGGAATAACACATAAGCTACTTTTTATCCCGGAAAATTAAGAAGTTTCCGCGGGAACCGAAAAACCTCGATCCACGCGGACGAAGTCGCGGGCATCAGCTAGTGCTTAATAAATAATTAGTCGGCCAGCGATGGGTTGAAATGAGTTTTTACCTTTCGCAGTACCTAATTATAACTATTTAGGTACCTATCATTACAAACAACATGTGAATGGATATCTCATACTTAAAGTCTCAGACCTCAGTTATCAGTTGACCGTTGACACGGACAGACGTGTTATCAATGGAACGTTTGTTTCATATTCTTTGTGCATTTCTGTTTATCAATGCCCAAGCCGACTGGGTGGCTGAGTATGGACCGTTTAAAACTCTGCTTTATTCGGATTGGATCACGTGTAAGTAAAATAACATGAAACTAACCTAATGATGGATGGATGGTATAACATAACCTAAGTAATTTAGTGAATAGGTAGAAACTATATCTATTTACTAACAATATAATATATTTTTCCTGCTAGTTCTTAGTCAGCGACCTTATGTGCTTAGAAGGTATTAGGCATGCAAGCCTTCATTCACTCTTATTAAAGTTAGTCACTTCATTGTACCTATACTATAATAATATTATGTAAGATTAGATACTTAGTCAAAAAATAGAGTCGAGAATAGAACCCGGGACTGGACTTCCGAGAATTTATACCTACGCGACGTGATGGTTTAATAGATAAGTCTAACTACAAATAGGAAACGAAAATCGGGGTTCTTGCTTACGAGTGGATAAAATAAAATAATAGGTATATGGGACGATATTGGTACTGAACTAATGAGGTAAAAATTATGTTGACCTTCCTTAATAAATAACAAGTTTATTTTGAGGCCAAATAACCAAACACTTTGAAACCCACCTATACAGTCCGTCAAACTTATTTGACCCGACGCAATGGCTAAAATTGGAACTAACTAATATGTATCCCTTTTATGTTTGTTTTTAATTTTAGTTTTCATATCTGGGCGTATTTTTTTAAAAGTGTACATGAAATAAAATCGATGTTTTATTTTTTTTACCTTATTTTGCTATTTTATTGATAGATTTGTGTTTCCTAGTTATTTATCTTTATGAGAAATAGCACTGATTGTAAATATTATATTTAATTATAGTAAAAATAACCATTTTAAAATGAACTGACGAAGAATTTTTTCCATTGAGAAACAGAACTTTATCTCACAAATTCACTTAAAAAAACATTTTAGATAAGATAAAAGAAGTTTTAATTAGTCTTACCAAACATACCAAACAGAAAAATGGGACTCCAAACATAACTTAACAGAAACACTATCAAAATTTGATAATTTTAGTTCTTTTGACTATCGTAATGGCAAATTTCTGTCATATTTTTCTATATAACTTCTGAAATAGACAATGCTTTTTGTTTTTGTTTTTGCAATTTCCGATAAAACATATATTTTTAAATATAACACAAAAATAACTTATAATAATGATAAATGGCCAATATTATAGGCATTTATGTAATATTTTTTGAGAGGACAATTTGTCAGTGGAACCTTGACAATTACTCAAGGGAAAAGTAAGGGCACTGATCACATTGTTAAGAATTATTGCACTTTCTTACCATAAAACTATATTAGTCGTAGTAGGTACTTTTGAGTATTTTAAACTCTTTATTCTTTCTTTTTTATACTTAAATTATGTAAAATGTCATCTAAAAAATATACGTGAAACTTTCAACCAATTTATGTTAAATCACGTTATATGAACGATTATAAGTAACAATATTTTTAGCGTTTTGTCTTCTCCGTTTCTCCCTTTTGATATTTTTTCTCACTTCAGATATTTTTCTTGTTTTAGATTTTACGAGGTCCAAGTGTTATTTTTTTATATTGTTTGAACTTTTAAGAATCCCTCTTTAATTTATCTCTATGCCGCCATGCTATTTCGGCAGATTTCAACGCCATTGTTACACCTGAATAATTTAATATACAAAATACTCGTTTTCAATGCAAAACTCGGGACCGAAAAAAGCTTAACCGTGTACAAACCTTTAGAAATGCATTGATTAACAATTTGTTCCATTGACTGACAATTTCGAAAGAGTAACTCAAAGGACCGTAACGAATTCACGCCAGCAATATTTTGTTGCAATGTATTTCAAGAATTTTCGAAGTTTACTAGAAAACAATACTACATTCTAGTAAAATATGAAGTAAGCTAAGTTAAAATGATGTATGAAAAATATTAATTCAGTATTTACCTTCAAAAACCGTTCCTACTCAATGGATGAGCTATGAGCACTCACTCAAAATTGACTACTTAGACGCCGATTGCAGGAAGACTGATTATTTCAATAACATGGTAGCAGTCTTACAGTATTTAGTAATGTTGAAAGCAACCAATAAAATCTTCTGCAATAGTAGTAATTTTATAATTTCTGAGCAAAAAAGCGCTCGTCAATGGAAATTCCACATAGAGCCAAATTTGAGACTTTCATTAAAAAAATAATTAAAATCATCTGGTTAAGTAATTAAATTCATTCAATAAACAAATCAAAAGTACATAAAATAAGCTATTTAAATAAGGGTGAATCAATGATCTATCTATTATGGCGGCTTTGCTATCTCAAGTCGAAAGTTATAGAATCAGGTGGGGACATGGCAAAATCACACATTTATTTTTGTTAATAATGCTGTAATTTATTAAATCTATATGAATCAATGTTTATTGTAGACGAAAATATGACTGGATTAATAAGCGACCTAAAAACATAAAATATGTTTGGATCAGCATAATCTAAATGTGAGAAAAAAAATCCGAAAGTTGGTGGACAGGGCAAAAAACCCATGTACACTTTTATAAAAATACGCCCATCTACTAGCGACGCTGTCCGACCGGGTCAGATAGTTTGTGGGACTATACTTGGCTAGCTAGTAGCGTGGTTAAACAATTTTAAACCGAGACTCCGCGAGAATTTCTACCTTACTATTGATAGATGGCGCTTACTTTTACAGTATTGCCAAACTCATAGGAAGCGAGGTGATAGTTCGGGGTGAACCACTAGTAATAACGGAAAGGGCTTGGATTGAGAGAAATGGTACCTACATCCAACCAATTTGTGCTTAAATTTTAACACCTATGACCTACAAGAAAAAATATACTAAGTACGAACTATTTTCCAGGTGACCACAACAGAAACTTGGATTTAAATGTAACCGCCTCACAAGTCTACTTCTATGATTTCCAAAACGACTTCAACTATAGTTACACCATCGACAGTGCAGCGGAAGCCATCCAAAATGCGTATAACCTAGATATCACCAGACGCCTCGTTTTGTTCGTACCGGGCTACAAGTCCCATGTACTCCGAAACGCTCCAGAACTAATACGAACGGCATTCAAAAACGTCCCAAATATCTATTTAATGATCATAGACCATTCAATCTACACCTCAGCCCAAGGTGGGAGACTGAAAAGCTATGAGAGATCTGTCAACTATGCATATGATTTAGGAAAAGCAGTTGGACAACTCCTAACCAAGTTTCGGTTAATAGGATTCGAATCGAAGAATATACATTGCATTGGACACAGTTTGGGTAGCCACATTTTAGGTTACGCTGGCACTATTTACAACAATATGACTATGGAAAAAGTTTGGAGGATAACAGGAATCGATCCAGCGGGACCTTGCTTTTCAAACTCTTTGATCGAAGACCAACTTAGATCAGGGTGTGCGGAGTACGTTGAAGTATACCATTGCAACGCTGGAGGGTTAGGAACGACCAGTGTTTTAGCTGATACGGACTTCTTTTTGAATGACGGGAAGATCCAACCGCAGTGCGATGCCTCTTTTTTGACCAGTTTCGGAGACTCTGAGGCGAGATGCAGCCACAAATCCTGCGTCAAGTACTGGACAGAGACTGTGGGTAACCCAGGGCGGTATTTAGCTTGGAGATGCGATTCTTATAAGGCGTTCACTAAAGGCAAATGCGCGGCGAATGAGGTGACGATTGCTGGTTATTCCAACCCTGGCAATGCTACGGGTGTGTTTTATGCTTCAGCGGCGGTTTAAGTTCCAGTCTTGACACTTTGTCTACATCACTATTAGTTTAGTATGCTGCTCAAACGTGGTATGGAGCAATATCGGCCAGAGTTAACAGGAATATCAAGCTGTAAGTGCAAATGGCAGGTGGTTGGGTATTCACAAAATATTAGATTATTTTTTGTTTAGCCTTGTATGGCCTTGGGTTTTGTTACCAGTATCTAAAATCTGACTCTCAGCTTTCACTAAGTAGACAGTCACTATAAATAGGTCGATGAAGGGTGATAAATCCTAATAAATGTCAGAAATCCATCTAGAACATTATACTTAGTCCTAAATTATAATAAGAATATTCTGGGCTAGAGGTTGTCTATGAGGTAAGAGCGTAAACACCAATACCCAACCCATCAGCCTGTATGCGTCCACAGCTGAACATACGCCTTTCTAGAGCGTGCCACCAAACACGGTCCTCCGCCTTCCTCATCCACCCGCTTTTCGCCACCTTCCTTATGACATCGGTCCAGCTCGCTGGAGGTCTTCACTCTTCCTACACTTACCGGTACGCGGATATCGGTTCTGCGATAGATATCACCTGCCCAATGCCACTTCAGCTTGCTAATCCTCAGGGCAGCTTTGTCAGTCACTTTTGTTCTTCAACGAATTCCCTCGCCCAAAACGCACTAGGGATTAAATAAGTTGACTACGGACATGAATTCCGTAACTCATTGTACATTAAGTTGTAGGTACATACCTACTAGCGCAACAAGACATAACGCTTTCTCGTTTAACGTCCTTAACGTTTTGTCTCGTCCGGCCCCTAGTGTTTGCGCTCTAAATGACGTTTTTAGTGTTATTAATTAGATTTAATGTACAAGAGCGTACATTTTCAAGGACAATAGTGTTTTTTCACGATTCATTGTTAGTTTTTATTAGAAATACCTACTCGTACTTAGATTATTACGATCTACAATTAGTGAATAAAGTTACATAATATAAGTGTGCTAAATTGTGAATGTACTGTGATACAATTTGTTTTAGATATTAGAACAACGAATATACGTATATTGTACCTATACTTACGTCTTATTTGTAAAAAAATAAAATGTATTGTGCTATTTGTACGTCGCGTCGGGGTCGACGAAGTGTGGCATTCTGTGACAAGGGGTTGGAGGGGTCCTAAGTCCTAAGTCGTGAAAGTCTTATACATATAAGTGTTTAAATGCCAAATTTGTAGGTAGATACTATATTGAACTATTTAAAAATATTTCCAAGTTTTGCTAATTTTTTTAAAAGTTTGATTTGATGTTGATTACCTACTTATATTAAAAAATAATTTAAATGGAAATAAAACAAATTTTGGAAGTGCTGTTTTAATTTAATAATTTCTAGATGTAAAATTGCAAGATATGTGACATCACACTACCACTACAGCCCAATAACGTCCCACTGCTGGGCACAGGCCTCCACTTTCATAGGAGAGAGGGATTTAGAGCTTAGACCCACCACGCTGCTCCAATGCGGTTTGGTGTGCACAATGAACAATTTTTGCCTCAGTCGCGCATGAGTACACTAGGCGACAAAATGTCGTATGTGTCGAATTGTTATTACAAAATTGAACCCTAAATATAAAGCTATATGGTTGGTTTTTGTGAACCGTTTGGTGTCTCTTTGTCTATTATCTATAGCTGTGGTTGTATAAGCGATTGTGGACGCTTTTTGAGTATTAATTTGTAGGTAATGTTGTATCCTTAGTTGGTAAATCGATGCTTCATTAGCATGGACTTCCGCAAAGTAACGCCTGCTTCTATCCAATAATATGCAAAAATGTTTGTCTGGCGGACAAAAAGTCCGCGTCATTTTAAAGAGATCCCACGGAAACCGAATTTAACCCTCAATCCACGTGGACGAAGTCGCGGGCATTATCTTGCAGTAAACAATGCAACTTGGTAAGTATGGGTTTAATATTATGTTGTTTAATAAGTAGGACAGATTACAATCATTTGTTATGCTCAATGTAAGCGAGTGCCATTTAACTTGAGCATTGAATGGGTACATAATTCACCTGAGTTTGTAGCATCTGCCATAATAATGTAGGAAGGTACTTACAGGTATGTACCTATTATATATCTTCTATTGTAAGTATCTTTTGTAGGTCAGTGGGTAACTTTAGAAGCCCAGTGGTTTAAGTAGTTGACGTGAATCAACCAAGAGGATGACACCGTCCTCAATTTACATAAACGGGCCCTGTCAAACAAAGAATGTGGACCTATTTTGCTTACGCCATCTAATCTGAAAAGCGGGACAGCGCTATGGCGGGGACAAGGACAGGCTTATACAGGTGTGGAGCGTGCTCTATAGGTCGGACTCCTAATTTTTTTCTATGAAAGGTCCCATCTAGTAGGTACCTACATACTCGTATATATCGATGGAGGATGAAGGTTCGAATCTCAAGGTTAGTCTAAATAATACTAGAACAAAAATGATTTGAATAGTAATTAGATTCAACTAGCTGTAAGTTTTATTGTAACTTTTTAAGAACTGACTCGGTACCTAATACCTATGCGTTTTGGCATTGCGAGGATATTATTTAATAAATCAATAAAAGAACAAGAAATATTGCGACTCGTTTGAACCCCTACTTAAGGGGGGTCTGCAAACGCTACGCATTCCATTGCGGGGTCACCATTCCAGCATCATAGTGTGTTGCGAAGCTCAGGTGAAATGTGAAGGTAGTTGCTAAATGCTAACAGCTGAGGTAGGGTCAAATTGGACGGGATGCAAAGCTGGCCATACTGCCGCTTAAAGCCATATTGTTTTATTATTGTTGACTTTCGTGTTTTAGAATTATAATCCTTATTTTAGGAACGTCAAGGTACGTGACATCAAACTTAAATATTACTTAAGTATTGCTTTAAGCGTTGGCACCCGAATGGCTCCGAAGTGCAGGCAATGAAATTCAACATCAATGACTTTTCCGCATGTGCCCGTAAAATACAAACAAAATGACGTACTTACCTAGGTATATAATTTGCTGGTGGAAGGCTTCGGCCGTGGCTAGTTACCACCCTACCGGCAAAGACGTGCCGCCAAGCGATTTAGAGTTCCGGTACGATGCCGTGTAGAAACCGAATAGGGGTATGGGTTTAATATAACTGCCATGCCCCTAACAGGTTAGCCCGCTACCATCTTTGACTGCATCATCACTTACCATCAGGTGAGATCGCAGTCAAGGGCTAACTTGTAGTGGACAAAAAAAAAAATGACTAGACAAAAATGTGTTGCTTTTTGTCTAGTTAGCTCAAAATATTTCTAGTTTCAAATTGCTATTCAACTAACCGTTTTCATAAAATATACGAGTTTAAAATTCAACTCGAGTTCGGGATGTCCACTAATGAGATAGATCCTTGCTTTGCGAATCTGTGAAGGTGGTTTCCAAATGTCCCTTACTATTGGTATCTTGCAAAATAAATGCTAATATTATAAATGGGAAAGTGAGTTTGTTTGTATGTTTGTTCCGCTTTCACGCCGTAACTACTGAACCGATATGGATGAAATTTGGCACAGAGATAGATTATAGTCTGGAATAGCACATAGGCTACTTTTTATCCCGGAAAATTAAAGAGTTCCCGCGGGAACCGAAAAACCTCAATCCACGCGGACGAAGTCGCGGGCATCAGCTAGTAAATGATAAATGATTTATTTATTTCACGTAGGACAACTTGTGTGACTTATGAAACGTTAAGACTCTACCACCGGTTCGGAATAATGATTCTACTGAGAAGAGCCGGCAATAAACTCAGCAATATCCTATGTATTTGTATTATATAGGATGGGCAGGTGGAAGAAAATAGAAGTCAGTTAGAGGCACAGCAAAGGCTTGCCGCCTAAAGTCTGTTGCAATAGAGATGAGCTTTTTTTTCGACTTCATAAACGACTGATTATCTGCCTCGTTGGTCTAGTGGTTAGCATGTTTGACTGCGGCCGACGAGGTCCCGGGTTCGAGTCCTTGGTCGGGCCATAATTAAGTACTTATTGGGTTTTTCTGACTAGAAATTCTCAGTACTAGGAGTTAGGAAGTTGGCGGTGTTTCACCCCCGCGCCTCGGAGAGCACGTTAAGCCGTCGGTCCCGGTTGTTTTCACTAACATGATAATAGTCGTTAAAGCCCGCCAACCCGCATTGGAGCAGCGTGGTGGGTCTAAGCTCTAATTCCCTCTCTCTTATGAGAGTGAAGCCTGTGCCCAGCAGTGGGATATTAATGGGCTGTAGTGGTGGTGGTGGAAACGACTGATATATAACGACTATACTATACTAGCGAGTAGCGATGCTGTCACGGTCAGATAATTTTGTTGGACTATCTTGTTTCGAGTTCCAATAGTAAAGGCCCAGGTCCCACCGCAGACCACAGACGGAGCAGGGTAGAAATGGAACGGAGTTCGTTATTCGGTTTTGATACTGATACATTGAATTATTCGGAACGTCGCCCCGGGGACCAGGGGCGGTAGCGAATTGAAATAACGGTCGTGATTATCCTCATTTAGTTTGCATTGGCGTGGCGATTTTCAGTTATTTTATCTATAGCGAAATTTAATGTTTATTTTTGAAATTTCACTAAAAGTTATCTATACTTAACTGCGATCTCACCTGGTGGTAAGTCATGATGTCTATAGATGGTAGCGGGCTAACCTGTTAGGGGTACGGCAGTTATATAAAACCCATAGGTACTTCGCTTTCTACACGGCATCGTACTGAAACGCTAAATCACTTGGCCGGCTTGGCTAAATCAAATAGCCAACTGCCAAACTAGAGAAAATTCAGAAATTATAAATTCCCGAATTGACCCTGCCGAGGATCGAACCTAGGACCTCCCACCTGACCACAAGCACTCACCACTGCGCCAGGGAGGTCGTAAAAACTACGTAACGTGTACTTTTAGAGGTCGCGTTACTGCAGTAAACGGGGTAAACCAAACATTTACTACGTAACCCTAGTGATAATATTGTAACAATATTAAAACTATTCCCATACACGTGGAAGGTATTCCTATAGTCCCACAAATCTAACCCTTGTTGTGACAGCGACAGTATAATACAGTGGATTTCGGGTATAACGACGATGAAGGGACCACTCTATTTTCGTCGTTATATCCGGAAGTCGTTACAGGCAACGGTAAAGATACAGACACGTACACATGTATAGTGTATATTATATTCATTTATAATTGAAAATATTTGCACACATAATTACTCACTGGTACATTTAAAAAAATGTGTAATATTAGTTTGCTTCAATTTACCTCCGAAACGTACACGCTTCCCTACCTGCGTACCTGATATCTATAAACAAAAGGTAAAGGTCTCCACACTTGCTGACCATCTGTGTGGATGTAAACAAAAGATAAGAAATGTTTGTGAAAGAAAGAAATCTTTGTGTCTTTGGCGGCCGACTCCGGTCGCAATATCTGCATGGGATTTCTAGGAATTTGTTACAAATGATTCATTAAAAACAGTCGCTACACCCGAACTCGGCGTTACATCCAAAGGCGCTATAGCCACATGAATTTTGTACTAAAGTATGCTTTAAATTCAAGGGACTAAGATTTAACGTCGCTATAGGTAAATGGTCGCTACAACCAAGGTCGCAATAAATGAAATCCACTGTATATTTAAAAAAAAATCAAATGTTTTTATTCAAATAAACTTTTAAGTGCTTTTGAATCGTAGAGTGAATCTACCACTGGTTCGGAATGCCATTCCTACCGAGAAGAACCAGCAGGAAACTCGGTGGTTGCACTTTTGAAAAAACAAATACAATTTAATTAATTTGTAGATACAAAAGTAACCGCTGTCCTTAGCATTGCTGGAGCGAACCAAATTAACGCTCTTTTGTCATTTACAAAAACTAAACAGGCATAAAAAATTGTTCAAATTTTGGCCACCGGACTAAATAATTTGGTGGGACTATACGAGTACATGAACACGGTATTGAATTCAGCTGTTTTGACGCAATTGTGGTCGAATGCGGTTGAACAAAGTAAATGCCGAATTTCCGCGAACTCAGTTCCGCAATTTCAGCTCAGTTCAGTCCAGGTGCTAATATTGCAAATGTTCGCAATTCATGGAAATTTCGCGCGCGTCCCCTTTTATTTACCTACCTATTCGACAAAATATGTCCAACAAATTGAATGTTCTCGAAAATTACCAACGATAACTCATACTAATATTATAGTTGCGAAAGTGTGTCTGTCTGAATGGATGAATGAATGAAATATTCTTTTCATCCCACCATCTCGGAAAGAGTGTTTTTACTCTTCGATATCTGAATGCAAAAGCCGTTATTATCCTCTTGAGGATAAAGTTAATTGAATTTAGAACATCGTGTGAACGTTAATAAATATCACTCGTCTATGAAGTTTGTGAATTCAAAACATCATTAAAACCTATTTACTTCTACCTCTATGGTGCCGAATTTCCATACAACCGTTTTTAATTTTAATTTCCTCGCTGAGGTGGGATGAAGAGTTACATGTTGCACTCGAGTGAAAAGATTTTTCACCTCCTGCTCTTTTGATTCCCTCGCTGACGCTCAGGATTCTGATTTTTTAATCACTCGCTGCGCTCGTGATTCAATTTTAGAATCCTTCGCTTGCTCGGTCATCAAAATTGAGCACGCGGTTAAAAAACAACTTTTCACTCTTGTATAACAAATAACTATTATTAGACAAGAAACACAAACAATACACAATAAAAATAAAGCTATAGGGCGCTATAATGCGATCTCTACCAGGCAACCTTATGAAATAATTAAGTGAGAAAAAAAAAATTGGCAGTCATAGGGACTGCCGATAGAAGTGAAAACGAATATTTAAAATAATAAAAAAAATATTTAAAAAATAAAATTAAAAAAATTTAAATAAGTATAAACCTTAAAAATAAACCATTAAAGCTTAATTACGAATGCAGTATAAGAACCTATTTATATTTAAGACCTTTTGTCTTCGTAAAAACGCATGGTGTCGGTGACGGTGTCGGTGACGCGAATCCACAAAAGTGGCTCCGCGAAAGTGGTCAATGCGGAGAAGTTTTCACTTCGGAAATCAAGGTCTGTCTGCCTGCTACGCTTTCACGGCCAATCTCTTCAACTAATTTTGACGAAATTTGGTACAGATATAATATTATGTTGCTACTAGCATCCCGGGGAAGGACATAAGTTAATTTTTATCCCGGAAATTTAAGGAGCTCCTACGGGGTTTTTCGAAAGCATAAATCAACGAGGACGAAGTAGCGGGCATAATCTATAGTTATATTGTAAAAGCACAGTACATGGCACTTTACCAATACTATATCATACATTGCAGTGTGCTACACTAGGCATAAATTGTGTTGTCTGTAGAGATGTTCCAGCTAATTGTATAAATATCGATACTTACTACTATCGATACCTACAAAGATTTATAGGTACGAAGTAGGGCTTTCGAATACCGGTTTTTCTCAATACCGGTATTAATACCGGAATGATTTTTTTCAATACCGGGATCCCGGGATCCCGGTATTGAAAAAAATTTAAAATGTGGTAGATGTTTTTTAACTTAAAATTAGTCTTTTCTGAAGCAAACGGCACCATAAAAAACAGTTTTTTTCATAAAAAAATTTTTTCACCAAAATAACTCAAAAAAGTACCTTTTCTGCATAAATTCAGTGAAGAAAAGCCGTTAAGTAACTCGACCTTCACTCTATTTTATATCATGCAATATTTTATGAAATTGTAGGTACTTTCTTTAAAAAAACTCACCAAGTATTGATTTTTAGATTTATTTGTATTTTGAGTATTGAGATAGTTATTTACGCGTCGTTTGTTTCATGTATGTATAAGGTGAAAATTACGGACCACGTAATGTTCTGAAACTCCATCACATCATTTTAAATACAATCTTATTATGTAATACTTATATTATTATCATATAATCAATTTGTTATTCATATCAATCAGAATATCAACTATATGATTTTTAAAATAGTACTATTTTTGGATGAATTCTTACGAAAATATATATTTTTAACCTCCATTGAATTTTGAACTTTTAATATAAAGTATATTTGTTACGCACTTTTTCAACGCACACACAAAATTAAATAAATATGGCGGGGAATTTTAAATAATTAGTGAAATTAGTGTCGAAGATTGTAATTTAAACTACTATCGTCGTCGTCGTCTCAACCTATAGACATCCTGGACGTAGGTCTCCTGCATAGATCGCCACAGAGCACGGTCTTGTGCCCCTTGTTTCCAGCGGCTCCCAGCTACACGCTTGAGATCGTCCGTCCACCTAGTGGGGGGTCGTCCAACACTGCGCTTCCCGGTGTGAGGCCGCCATTCAAGCACTTTGGGACCCCAACGCCTATCGGTTCTACCAACAATGTGCCCCGCCCATTGCCACTTAAAGCTTGGACTCTTCGAGCTATGTCGGTTACTCTGGTTCGCCTACGGATCTCCTCATTTCTGATTTGATCACGCAGGTATACTCCAAGCATAGCTCTCTCCATTGCCTGCTGAGTGACCCTGAGCCTTCTTATCAGGCCCAAAGTTAGCGACCATTTTTCGGAGCCGTAAGTCATCACTGACATCACGCACTGGTCGAAAACTTTCGTCTTCAGGCACTGAGAAATTTTGAACGAGAAGATGTCGCGGAGTTTCCCGAACCCTGCCCAGCCGAGTTGGATTCGGCGGTTGACCTCTTTCTCGAAATTGGACCTACCTAACTGGACTGTATGTCCTAGGTATATGTACTCATCAACAATTTCGAGTGCAGAATTCTCAACTAACACAGGTTGGGGCTGAAACTTTATTAGAAATGATCTTTATCTTGCTCATATTCATTTTTAGGCCCACCTGTTGAGGAACTACTAAATGAGTAATAAACGATATTTTTGTAAGAAGTCGATATTTTTGTAAGAAGTCGATCGAAGTCGATGAAAACGATAATTTTGTCAAAACACAAATTAATCTAAAATCCAATAGTTATTATTTAAAAGAAAATAATATATCATAATAAAATATGCATTAGACTTTCTAAATCAGATTTCTGAACGTTTTGAGAGAAATAGAAATGCCAAGCCACAGGGATCTAAATTCAAACACTATATTTTCCCTCTGAGTGAACAAAAACGACTTTTCTTCACTGGTTTTAAGCAATAAAGGCGCTCTTTTTGAGCTAATATGCTTAAGATACAAGTTTTAAACTTAGCTGAATAAAAAACAGTGGCATCTACCAAGAAATATATGCAATAGTCACTGTTTCGTTTATAGTGTCACCAATACCGGTATCCCGGTATTAGACATTTCAATACCGGTATTGAAAACCGGCGAAAAAAGTCCGGGATCCCGGTATTGGCCAATACCGGGATCCCGGTATTGGAAGCCCTAGTACGAAGCTACAAAAATGAAGGTGAGAAGATTTCCATGTCGATACTATTTTGTTTCACTCCTTATTTCTAATCTAATCGACAGGAAACCTACTCAATTTAGTTAAGGTCAAACTTCTTAACTTACTAAGTAGAGCAACATCTTTCGACCTGTGAAGATCTTAGGTAAGTATTTTATTGTACAACTTAAAGCAAATTATATCCTTTTATTATTGATGATTGATGCCTGCGACTTCATCCAATTTGATTAAGGGTTTATTCCATATTTGATTTTCTGTTTCTGTTTAGTTCTTAGAGGCACATTATGTAAAACATTATAATCGATTAATTTCATCGATCATCGATATATTATATTTTCCAATCCCTATTTTCCACGCTAATGGGTAGCAGCAAATAACTAAGTGCAGTTGTTTCGAACAACGCCTACGTTTAGTGTAAATGATACCTTGCTGAGTTAAATGTTAACCACGCTACGATTAATTGCTGCGAATTAATTTCAATGTTTCATGTAACAAAGGTAACTACTTTATTTTCTACAGTCATATGATATTATAGCTTCCGTATAGTAAACTTTGATAGATAACTGTAGAAAATAAAGTAGGTAGATACCTTTGTTGGCCCGAGGGATGGGAGACGCTAAAGTATTTGCGCGAACTATACCTAACTGCCTCGTTGGTCTAACTCTATACTCTAGTGGTTAGTATGTTCGGCTTACCAGGTCCCGGGTTCGAGTCCCGAGTCGGGCCATAATAATTAAGTATTGGGGTTTTCTAACTAGAAATTGTCAGTACTAGCCCGGAGTTAGGAAGTTGGCGGTGTTTCACCCCCGTGCCTCGGAGAGCACGTCGTAAAGTAGTCGGTCCCGGTTATTATCACTAGCATCTGATAATAATCGTTACAAAAACCAAGTTTAAATACTCGTAGTCGAGTCGGATGCTGAAAGACGTGAGAACTGGGAACCAACCGCATTGTTATCCCAAGAAAACTCCTACCATTATTTTGATGTATTGGAAAGGGAATGAACTAGAAGTTTAATTAATTGCTTTACAATCGTGCATTGTCGAGTCAACATCTCCTGAAGATGCTCCGGTTTCGGAGTGAAACGTGCGTTGAGAGTGATTTGGAAGATTTGTGTGGTGTGGTGCGGTGCCGGTGCGAATTGCTGGGTGGTGGTTGTTCGCATGCTGTTGGTGGAGGACACGCACTGTACCACATAGATTTGTCTGCTGTGGCGGATTATACTTAGCAAATTAAACTTCTCGTTCATTCATTATCATGGACTTCCGCAAAGTAACGCCTGCTTCGATTCAATATATTGGAAAGGGGTTACTACCCTCAGTAATGAGGAATACGACGCAGAAAGAGAGAGAGGATAGCCTACATAGTTAATTGATAATATGCAGTAGTGTAGGTACGTATATGCTGGATGCAATTCTCTCGCAAGATAACCTAATTTTATGGCCGGATAATTTCACGGCGCACGCCTCCTGAGGCGATCATTAGTAGGGGTTAATTAAGGTATACTTCATTTCACACTACGCCACGGAATACAGGACTAATTAAGGAAATTACAGTTACAAAAAGCATAACAAAACTATATAATTACTAGACGATGCCCGCGACGACTTCGTCCGAGTGGGTTAAGGTTTTCTGATTCCCGCGGGAACTCTTTAATTTTCCGGGATAAAAAGTAGCCTATGTCCTTCCTCGGGATACAAACTATCCCTATACCAAATTTAATCAAAATCGGTTGAACCGATGGGCCGTGAAAGCGTAGCAGACAGACAGACAGACAGACGGACGGACAGACAGACACTTTCGCATTTATAATATTAGTATGGATTTTTTTTCTTATTAGCTAGTCGTTTGCACAATTTTCATGAAAATAATACTACCTATTCAAAAATGTAAATAAATTTCAATTCCCACAATATATGTAAGTACTTACACGAGTATTTCGTGTTATTATTATATCGTGCAAAAACACCGAGTAATCAAATTATTGTTAGTAGACCGTACGCTCACAACCCGGTATTAAAATTGTTTAGTTAAAAGCTATGCTTTAGTTTCATACATCCCGGACGGTTAACCGGAAATGTAAATCGTACAAAACGTGTAAAGTCATCAAAAAATTCGTTTAAACTTCATTTGAAATGCGTTTATATATGAATATACGTATCTCTATTTCAGTGAAGCTTTTGGAGTTTTTTTTTTTTGAAAACTTTCCAATAATTAAGTAACATTCCAAACAAAGCTAGTAGGTTGATTAATTAATTATTAATTATTATGCTATTCTACTCCACCACCACTACAGCATATTAACGTCCCACTGCTGGGCACAGGCCTCCACTCTCATAGGAGAGAGGGAATTAGAGCTTAGACCCACCACGCTGCTCCAATGCGGGTAGGATTAATTATTAATTATTATGCTATTCTACTCCACCACCACTACAGCATATTAACGTCCCACTGCTGGGCACAGGCCTCCACTCTCATAGGAGAGAGGGAATTAGAGCTTAGACACACCACGCTGCTCCAATGCGTGTAGGTGGGCTCTAACGACTATTATCATGTTAGTGATAATAATCGGGACCAACGGCTTAACGTGCTCTCCGAGGCACGGGGGTGGAACACCGCCAACTTCCTAACTCCTAAGTACTGAGAACTTCTAAGTCAGAAAAACCCAATACTTAATTATGGCCTGACCCGGGACTCGAACCCGGGACTCGAACCCGGGACCTCGTCGGCCGCA
The DNA here is from genome assembly GCA_917051295.2 of Erebia ligea. Taxonomy (NCBI): domain Eukaryota; kingdom Metazoa; phylum Arthropoda; class Insecta; order Lepidoptera; family Nymphalidae; genus Erebia; species Erebia ligea. The sequence goes on along the minus strand of OU785229.1, from coordinate 16,734,966 downwards.
GTCGAACATGCCTACCACTAGACCAACGAGGCAGTCAGTCTATTCTACACATTTAACCTTAATCTTTATTTTAGGTGGTGATAACTTAGTGGGTGACTTCACTTTCGACTACGGCCTTCTGAAATTCGAGGAGTCCAGGGTTCGATCCCGGGGCATGCACTTGTAACTTTTTAAGGTTATGTGTCTTTTAATCATTGCAATAACGGAAGAAAAAATATCTTTAGGAAACCAAGACACAATATGCCCGTGAGCTCTCCATACACGCTCATGCTCCATACATGATACGGGGCGTGTTCAGTTATGAGCCGCAGTTTTTTTTTATCTACTTCAATTTAGCCCTTGACTGCGATCTCACCTGATGGTAAGTGACGATGCAGTCTTAACAGATGATAGCGGGCTAACCTGTTAGGGACATGGCAGTTATATTAAACCCATACCCCTATTCGGTTTCTACACGGCATCGTACCAGAACGCTAAATCGCTTGGCGGCACGTCTTTGCCGTTAGGGTGGTAACTAGCCACGGTCGAAGCCTTCTACCAGGTCAGACCAGGGAAAATTCAGAAATTATAAATTCCCAAACTGACCCTGGGGGGACTCGAACCCGGGACCTCCGCACGGCGCTCAACACTGCACCACGGAGGCCGTCAATAGATAAATAGGTTGAAACTTGAAATGAAGAGCCCAGCTTTACTCCCTGTTTTCCGATCGACATATCCATTAAGCATTTTGCAAACATTACATTCAATATCGGCGAGCGGCCTAACCTGGGGGCTTGCTATCATTGCTTAAATCAGTATTATTTTAATATTATTTACGTTCTTGTTTCAGAAAAATAATCCCTATTTTAAAGACGTTAAGGTACGTCATATTTAAAAACAGCTTAAGCGATGGCAGTATGGTACCTGAGCGGATTAAGCTCAAGCCCGTAACAGTTAGATCCAGTTGTTTATTGTGCTCTCACCAATCACTGACAAATCCTAAACTGAATTCACGGAATTTCAATTTGATGGGGGCGTTTGTTTGAGAAACGTATTGATTCAGCCGTAATATGAGTTATATATTATAAGCCAACCAAATTGAGTTTTGTTTTAGGAACGTATTGATTCGGCTGTATTATGAGTTATGACTTAATATGAGCCATCCAAAATGAGTTTTGTTTGAGGAACGTATTGATTTGGCTGTATTATGAGTTATGATTTATGAGCTAACCAAAATGAGTTTTGTTTGATGAACGTATTGATTCGGCTGTATTATGAGTTATGATTTATGAGCTAACCAAAATGGGTTTTGTTTGAGGAACGTATTTATTCGGCTGTATTATGAGTTATGACTTATGAGCCAACCAAAATGAGTTTTGTTGAGGAACGTTTTGATTCGGCTGTATTATGAGTTATGACTGATGAGCCAACCAAAATGAGTTTTGTTGAGGAACGTTTTGATTCGGCTGTATTATGAGTTATGACTGATGAGCCAACCAAAATGAGTTTTGTTTGATGAACGTATTGATTCGGCTGTATTATGAGTTATGATTTATGAGCTAACCAAAATGGGTTTTGTTTGAGGAACGTATTGATTTGGCTGTATTATGAGTTATGATTTATGAGCTAACCAAAATGAGTTTTGTTTGATGAACGTATTGATTCGGCTGTATTATGAGTTATGATTTATGAGCTAACCAAAATGGGTTTTGTTTGAGGAACGTATTTATTCGGCTGTATTATGAGTTATGACTTATGAGCCAACCAAAATGAGTTTTGTTGAGGAACGTTTTGATTCGGCTGTATTATGAGTTATGACTGATGAGCCAACCAAAATGAGTTTTGTTGAGGAACGTTTTGATTCGGCTGTATTGTGTGTAGTTATGACTTATGAGCCAACCAAAATGAGTTTTGAGGAACGTATTGATTCGAATTCGGCTGTATTATGAGTTATGATTTATGAGCCAACCAAAATGAATGAAATGGTTTAAGTGTTACAAGTATTCCCTTACTGACCCAGTTCAAGATGTGTACGAATTGTAAAAATTTACATAATAATAATAATTAACGTATGTACCTTATAATTAATTTTTTTCAACGTGTTTATTCTGCTCTCTTCAAATTGTTAGTAGGTTGCACGAGTAACTGTTGCAATTAGTCAGATCAAGGTAACTTTAAACAAAATTACATTTATCTGTGACTAGATGATGCCCAAGGCTAAGTCCGCTTGTATTTTTTTTAAATCCACTACAAGTTATCCCTTGACTGCCATCTTACCTGACGCTGCCGGTGGGTGATGATGCGATCTAAGATCGCAGTGTCGCAGCTAAGGGCTAACTATTGTAAAGTATGCATGGATGGATTGCATGAATGGATGGTATTGTATGTATTGGTACCTACATACAATACCATCCATTCATGCATGGTACCTATGGATTTTTATGTCTCCGTACTGCGAAGACGAAGAAAAAAGTGCGCGTTTGCGCATTTTTTTAAATGTATTTTTATAATTTGTATAGCAATAAAGAGTTTATCTATCTACGAAGTCAATGTGGTATGTGTTAAAAGTTTGAAATAAAAATAATAATAATAAGCAGGATTTGATACTAAAATTTTTATCACAGAAAATCCTTCTTCAAACGAGGGGAATATTTTAAGCACACATCCAGTAAAGCACTTAAAGTCACAGCTGGATATTTGTGTTATAATGAAATGCACGTTTTATAACGCTGAACAGAGGGTTTAGTATAAAATTTCACATTTTCACCAACGTTGATCTAAAAGAACACGTGAACAATGTGTCTAAGTTGTCAAGAAAGACTTAGATGCGTCAATAGACAATCTCTTAGTGCATAAGATAAATTATTAATATCTGGGTGACCGAGCTATGCTCGGTATATTTTTTTTGGTAAATCAAATTAAAATTTAATAATAAAAAAATCGGAGAAAAAACAGAAAAAATAATCGGACTGGAGACATCTGGCCTCGATCCGGGACTTCTGGTTTCGTAACCATCAGATTTCCCACCTGAGCTATTATAACCTTTCAGATGGTGGCGAAATTTACCTTCGTATTCTAATGATATTGTAGCAGTTTTTCAGTGCCTGAAAACACGGATAAAACGACATTTTCTAAAAATGAATCCTAGCTAGATCGTTTTATCGGCCTTGAAACCTCCTGCATACCAAATATTATGAAAATCGTTGAAGCCGTTTCCGAGATTCAGATTATAAGTATATATATATATTATATAAAAATAAAACTGCTCATTAGCCAATTATATAGGCTAGATTGCAGTTATAATATGAGTACCTCGCTGGTACTTAATAATAGGAGAAAAAAAACGAAATTTGATAGTATTCCAGCGTCGTCAATTGACGATAATGCCGAAGTGAAATGGCCCTAAAGGTCGTTGATATAATCAATGGCCCATTATTTAGGTCCATTTCACTTTACTATAAATCAACGGTTCATTTATAGTAAACATTTCAATACCACTAAATCGAATAGCTTTCCAAATACTATTATTTTGAGAGAGCAGTTTAGGTACGGTTGTATTATAGTCCGTCAAACTTATCTCACCCAGTGACAGCGTCGCTAGTATTATATGAAAAATTCAATAAAAAAAAAACCGGCCAAGTGCGAGTCGGACTCGCGCGCCGAGGGTTCCGTACAAACCTGTAGTAAGTTTTACGATTTATGACGTATTAAAAATAAAAATTACGTTTGTTGTATGGGAGCCCCCCTTTAATATTTACTTTATTGATATTTAATTATTTATTTTGAAAGGTAATATACAAGTTAATATTCTGTGAAAATTTGAACCGTCTACCTGTTACCGTTTTTAATATTGAGCAAAAAAATACGAAAAAAACACGTTTATTGTATGGGGACCCCCCTTAATATATATATTTTTTTAATTTTTAGTATTTGTTGTTATAGCGGCAACGGAAATACATCATTTGTGAAAATTTCAGCTTTCTAGCTATCACGGTTTATGAGATACAGCCTGGAGACAGACAGACAGCGGAGTCTTAGTAATAGGGTCCCGTTTTTACCCTTTGGGTACGGAACCCTAAAAACTAAACAGGCATAAAAATTAGTTCCAATGTTGGCGGCCGGGTCAGTTAACTTTGTGGGACTGTATAAGCGTAAAATATAGCCCCGGTGAAATACGTAAAACATCAGTAAAATTCAAATATTTCACGTAATTTTCAGTGAGGAATTTTTTGAAAATTTGATACGGAACATATCCAGAACGAACGTGAGGAAACTTCTCTCAGTGTAACCTACTAGGTACTAGCCCAACGGCGTGCAGCTCATAGAGGCATAAATGAACCGTTTACCCTAGTGGTTATAGCTCGTTGTGCTAATTTTTCATTATGATATTTATATATTTTTTTTATCCACTAGGTACAAATTAGCCCTTGACTCCGATCTCACCGGATGGTAAGCGATGATGCAGTCTAAGATGGCAGCGGGCTAACCTGTTAGGGGTATGGCAGTTATATTAAACCCATACCCCTAGTCGGTTTCTACCCGGTATCGTACCGGAACGCTAAATCGTATTTGCCGGTAGGGTGGTAACTAGCCACGGACGAAGCCTCCCACCAGGAAAAATGCTAGTAAACAGGTTTCTACCAACGTATTGCATACCCTGGCATTAAACCTTGTTCACGCCACTGTACTAGACCCACTGGTTATTTGCGTTGCACGTTTTATAACGTTGCACAGACGTTTTACATTTTAAATTTTCAGAAATAGTGCTCCCGTCGCCTCTGATAAATATTTCTATCACGCCCGCCAGAAATCTCTAACTCGGGGTGTCTAAGAAGCTTTCTGACGCTGTTATACGTAGCTCGTATTTCTTATACGGGTCCAAATCACAAGAGCCAGCGATAATAACAGCAAAAATATTAAATTTTAAATAAATAGATGATGCCTGCGACTTCGCCCGCGTGGATTTACGTTTTCTTTGTCAATTGTGATAATTAGCCTAATTAGGTATTTGACAAATAGTCAAATCAGCAACTTTTTTCAAACGTCAAAACGCGTGCTTAGTGTGGATTTTGTATGAAATTTTAAATTGTGACGTCATCAAAGATTGACGCACTTATTAGTTTAAAATGGTTATTCAAAATAAAACTAGCAGGGGACGTGGATATTACGACTTTTGGGAGATCCTTTATTTAATAATCACTAAAAAATAATTTATTTCACTACTAGTCAAATACCCAACTGCCCACCTACAGACCTGTTTTCCGCCTACCGGACTGGATCAGCAATAAAGCTAAGGTCCTGAACAAAATATCGTCGAAAAACCTTTTGGAAGTCCTCGCGAGTCGTGACACAAGTGATTTAAGTAGACGATCTAATTTGTAGAACAATAAATGATTATCTCAACTCAATAAACAATAGTTCAAGTACTCGTGCTGTGTTTCTTTTATGACCACCGAGTTCTTGAGACTTACATTTGGTTGCAGTTGCATGTCCTTCCCTGGGATGCAACTTATCTCTGCACCAAATTTTATCAATATCGATTGAAAAGGTGGACCGTTAAAGCATAGCAGACAGATAGACTGACAGCCAGATAGATAGATAGACAGACAGACACAAAATCTGATTTCCAAACTGGTTGGCGAGTCTTGTCAGAGATAGATAGCAGTGGCGATTCCTGGTGGTCAATCTTGGGTTTGCGCTAGTTGATGGTTACTTAGGTATTTTCTCATTAAAATACATTTACCTCATATACCACTGATTAGGGGTAAGTATAGGTTTAATATAACTGATAGGTACCTATATCCCTAACAAGTTTGCCCGCTACCATCTTAGAGTAGGTACTTACATAATCACCCACCTGGTGACATTGCAGTCAAGGGCTAACTTGTACTTACTAGAATAAAGAATACTATTTTTATTTATTTTACACTAGCAGATTCGTCCGCGTGAAATAAGTTTTTTAAATTGCCACGGGACCCCTAATTTTTCGGGTTAATCTCGGTTCTCATACCAAGCCTATGACACTCACAAATAATGTGACTTTCTAATGCTACCAGAATTTTCAAAATCGGTTCAGTAGATCCAGAGATTACCCCCTAAAACCTCACAAACTCACAAACTTAACCTCTTTATAATATTAGTATAGTGCGTGTTACATTATTACTATGATATCTTCTAAAATATTCATCTGAATTAAGTGGTGTAAGGGCGAATTTGATCTATTATTAAATACTTGAGATTAACAACCATGTTATTTTGATAAGGATTAATACTATGTTGGTAAAAACACCTTCGCGAGTATCTAGCATTGTTTTAGACCAAATTTGAAAATCGTAATGACTGTTATTGTGAGACGACCTTAAAAGATAGCTATATGCTGTCGCGGATTTTTTTTTAGAACTTTTTGAGAGGAACAATTCCACCATACATTGTTTTCGTGTACCTTTTACCATTTACGCAGCGCACGCCATTGAAGCTCTCGATGAGACAATTTTTTCCGACTTCATTCACATTATTGCAATTTACGTAGGGATCTTTAATGTTTTTGAAAATAAAATACAGCATAAGTTACTCGCTGATAATGTAGCTTTCTATAGGTGATTTTTTTTTTTAAATCGGTTGAGTAGTTTTTGAGTTTCGGCAAAAGCGAGTAGCTCGCAATGCGCAACTCATAGTGCACACCTTCGGCCCGTAGTGAGCGGGGAGAAAGCGGGCCGACGGAGTTCGAAGATTCTCGCAGTACGAGCCACGTGGCGATGCGGCGCAAGTCACAAGTCACAACTCACAACCAAGGTGCGAGGTGTCATGGAGCGTGCGTGATTTTAAATAATTATCGATTAACGCAATCATTTAATTGATAAACTTATATGTTTTGTTAATGGTATCTATTTCATGTTATAAAATATTAGTATATTACTTAAATAGATCTAGTATAATTGGTTAGTAACTTATTCATAATTATTGGTATTGCGGCGCAAGCTGCGCAATCTTAGAGGAATCGCCACTGATAGATAGATAGATATAGTCAGGAATAACACATAGGCTACTTTTTGTCCAGTAAAATTGAAGAGATCCCGCGGGAACCAAAAATCCTCAATCCACGCGGACGAAATCGCGGGCATCAGCTAGTTTATGATATAAATATACGAAAGTGTGTTTGTTTGTTGTTTTATCCTTCAGTCACGCCACAAAATAATATCTCTATACCAAATGCCGTCAAAATCGGTTAAAAAAATGGGCCGTAGATTGATTACTTACTTACTTTCGTATTTGCTTTAAAAAACAAAACAAACTCGCCCCTTTTGCTTCAAATTTGGCCTTTTCGTTTCCTCCGTGCTTCGGAGAGCACGTTACACTAACATCTGATAATAATCGTTACAAAAACCTAAGTTAACGCTTAGTCGAGTCGTATGCGGAAGTCGCGGGCATCGGCTAGTAATCCATACTTCCATAATAATAATGCCATACTAATATTATAAATGCGAAAGTGTGTATGTCTGTCTGTCTGTCTGTCTGTCTATCTGTCTGCTACGCTTTCCCGGCCCATCTTTTCAACCGATTTTGCTGAAATTTGGTATAGAGGTAGGTTATATCCCGGGGAAGGACATAGGCTACTTTTTATCCCAGAAAATTAAGGAGTTCCCGCGGGAATCAAAAAACCTTAATCCACGCGGACGAAGTCGCGGGCATCATCTAGTAATATAATAATCGCTATGTTTGGATGTTTGTACCAAACAGTACAGTCAGCAAACACATAATATCTGCTCAGGCTACAGCGGTGCTCGTCGTGATCACGTAATGCAGCTTAAAACGGAACGTGGCTCGGTTCCCGCGCTTGCTGGGGACTTGTCTATGCTCGGATTTGTTACGGTGCCACCTCTAAATTAAACGCTAAACACAATAAGAGATTAAATTATACGAAACTAGCTGATGCCCGCGACTTCGTCCGCGTGGAAAAAGTTTTTTAAAATTCCCACGGGAACTCCTCAATTTTCCGGTATAAAAAGTAGCCTATGTCACTTTCCGTCCGCAACTATACCCATGCAAAAAATCACGTCGATCCGTTGCTCCGTTGCAGCGCGATTGAAGGAAAAACCAACAAGCAAACACACTTTCGCATTTATAATATTAGTATGAAATTAGTATGATGTTTATTTCAAGTAGGACAACTTATGCCACTTATGATATTTCAGGACTCTATCACCGGTTTGGAAAGAAGAGTCTACTAAAAAGAACCGGCAAGAAACTCAGGAGTTGCTTGCTCTTTTTTTGAAGTGAAAACTTCTTTAGCCGCGTTGAGCACTTTTTGGTAGGGGTAAACTTGTGGATTCGCGTCACCGACACCGACATGCTCGCGTTGTTACAGTTAAGATAACAGGTCTTAAATATAAATATACTACATTCGTAATTAAACTTTAATGCCTTAGTTAGTTTTTTTTTTTTTTTGAAATTACATATTTTAAATACCTATTCGTTTTCACTTCTATCGGCAGTCACTATGACTGCCAATTTTTAGGGTTCCGTACCCAAAGGGTAAAAACGGGACCCTATTACTAAGACTCCGCTGTCTGTCTGTCTGTCTGTCTGTCTGTCTGTCTGTCTGTCTGTCTGTCTGTCTGTCTGTCTGTCTGTCTGTCTGTCTCCAGGCTGTATCTCATAAACCGTGATAGCTAGAAAGCTGAAATTTTCACAAATGATGTATTTCCGTTGCCGCTATAACAACAAATACTAAAAATTAAAAAAATATATATATTAAGGGGGGTCCCCATACAATAAACGTGTTTTTTTCGTATTTTTTTGCTCAATATTAAAAACGGTAACAGGTAGACGGTTCAAATTTTCACAGAATATTAACTTGTATATTACCTTTCAAAATAAATAATTAAATATCAATAAAGTAAATATTAAAGGGGGGCTCCCATACAACAAACGTAATTTTTATTTTTAATACGTCATAAATCGTAAAACTTACTACAGGTTTGTACGGAACCCTCGGTGCGCGAGTCCGACTCGCACTTGGCCGGTTTTTTATTTTTAAGAAAAAAATTAAAAACTTGTAGATTATACATAGGTACGTTATGTAACAGTAACAATAATTACACTGGTTTGTAAATTAAGTGAAATAGAATATACACAGGTGATCGTGCTAATAAATTTTATTCTTAATTTTGTGTGGACTTTATTTTTCCGGGATAAAAATTAGCGCATGGACAATAAATTAAAGACCAGCTTTAATTTATTGTCCATGCAAAAAATTACAACGATCCGCTCCGTTGTGTCGTTATTGAAAGACAAACCAACAAATAAACACACTTTCGCAATTATAATATTAGTAGGATAATGTTATATATCTATACAAGACATTAGGAATTAGGACATTAGGATTTAGGTCTATTGTTGGTTATTTCGCTTCTACGACCCTTGAATGTTTGCCTCTAAAAAAATAATGAAAAGCGTTGTTTAAAAAGGTAAGAAAAGGTAATTAAGGAAAACATCCATTCTTTCTGCATTTATATAAAACCTTTTTACATTGCTGTTAACCATTGCCTAAAAGTAAAGGTAGACGGAGCTTTGGTGAACAAAAGTGAAGCCACTATAATTTAAGTATATTCAGAACCACGTTTGCACCGCTAGCATAGTTTGATCGTGTGAGGCTAAAGATGGGTGGCGGTAATTTTTTTACACGGCCAAAGAGACCTGGAATTCTGAGAGGTGGACTTAATAACAAACCTTTAAGTATCTGTGGGAATTTGTTTCTGCGACGTGAGATGCGATCAGAAAAACAGAAAGATTTAAATAACTCTTCATAGCTCTATGTAGTGTTCAAACTTATACCGACTTTATTATATTCCGATACCTATATCGATACTATATACTGATAATACGTCAGTACAACGGGGGCCGACAAGTTAGACATCGTTACACTAACATCTGTTAATAATCGTTACAAATACCTAAGTTAACGCGCTTAGTCGAGTCGTATGCGGAAGTCGCGGGCATCGGCTAGTAATCCATACTTCCATAATAATAATGCCATACTAATATTATAAATGCGAAAGTGTGTATGTCTGTCTGTCTGTCTGTCTGTCTGTCTATCTGTCTGCTACGCTTTCCCGGCCCATCTTTTCAACCGATTTTGCTGAAATTTGGTATAGAGGTAGGTTATGTCCCGGGGAAGGACATAGGCTACTTTTTATCCCAGAAAATTAAGGATTTCCCGCGGGAATCAAAAAACCTTAATCCACGCGGACGAAGTCGCGGGCATCATCTAGTAATATAATAATCGCTATGTTTGGATGTTTGTACCAAACAGTACAGTCAGCAAACACATAATATCTGCTCAGGCTACAGCGGTGCTCGTCGTGATCACGTAATGCAGCTTAAAACGGAACGTGGCTCGGTTCCCGCGCTTGCTGGGGACTTGTCTATGCTCGGATTTGTTACGGTGCCACCTCTAAATTAAACGCTAAACACAATAAGAGATTAAATTATACGAAACTAGCTGATGCCCGCGACTTCGTCCGCGTGGAAAAAGTTTTTTAAAATTCCCACGGGAACTCCTCAATTTTCCGGTATAAAAAGTAGCCTATGTCACTTTCCGTCCGCAACTATACCCATGCAAAAAATCACGTCGATCCGTTGCTCCGTTGCAGCGCGATTGAAGGAAAAACCAACAAGCAAACACACTTTCGCATTTATAATATTAGTATGAAATTAGTATGATGTTTATTTCAAGTAGGACAACTTATGCCACTTATGATATTTCAGGACTCTATCACCGGTTTGGAAAGAAGAGTCTACTAAAAAGAACCGGCAAGAAACTCAGGAGTTGCTTGCTCTTTTTTTGAAGTGAAAACTTCTTTAGCCGCGTTGAGCACTTTTTGGTAGGGGTAAACTTGTGGATTCGCGTCACCGACACCGACATGCTCGCGTTGTTACAGTTAAGATAACAGGTCTTAAATATAAATATACTACATTCGTAATTAAACTTTAATGCCTTAGTTAGTTTTTTTTTTTTTTTGAAATTACATATTTTAAATACCTATTCGTTTTCACTTCTATCGGCAGTCACTATGACTGCCAATTTTTAGGGTTCCGTACCCAAAGGGTAAAAACGGGACCCTATTACTAAGACTCCGCTGTCTGTCTGTCTGTCTGTCTGTCTGTCTGTCTGTCTGTCTGTCTGTCTGTCTGTCTGTCTCCAGGCTGTATCTCATAAACCGTGATAGCTAGAAAGCTGAAATTTTCACAAATGATGTATTTCCGTTGCCGCTATAACAACAAATACTAAAAATTAAAAAAATATATATATTAAGGGGGGTCCCCATACAATAAACGTGTTTTTTTCGTATTTTTTTGCTCAATATTAAAAACGGTAACAGGTAGACGGTTCAAATTTTCACAGAATATTAACTTGTATATTACCTTTCAAAATAAATAATTAAATATCAATAAAGTAAATATTAAAGGGGGGCTCCCATACAACAAACGTAATTTTTATTTTTAATACGTCATAAATCGTAAAACTTACTACAGGTTTGTACGGAACCCTCGGTGCGCGAGTCCGACTCGCACTTGGCCGGTTTTTTATTTTTAAGAAAAAAATTAAAAACTTGTAGATTATACATAGGTACGTTATGTAACAGTAACAATAATTACACTGGTTTGTAAATTAAGTGAAATAGAATATACACAGGTGATCGTGCTAATAAATTTTATTCTTAATTTTGTGTGGACTTTATTTTTCCGGGATAAAAATTAGCGCATGGACAATAAATTAAAGACCAGCTTTAATTTATTGTCCATGCAAAAAATTACAACGATCCGCTCCGTTGTGTCGTTATTGAAAGACAAACCAACAAATAAACACACTTTCGCAATTATAATATTAGTAGGATAATGTTATATATCTATACAAGACATTAGGAATTAGGACATTAGGATTTAGGTCTATTGTTGGTTATTTCGCTTCTACGACCCTTGAATGTTTGCCTCTAAAAAAATAATGAAAAGCGTTGTTTAAAAAGGTAAGAAAAGGTAATTAAGGAAAACATCCATTCTTTCTGCATTTATATAAAACCTTTTTACATTGCTGTTAACCATTGCCTAAAAGTAAAGGTAGACGGAGCTTTGGTGAACAAAAGTGAAGCCACTATAATTTAAGTATATTCAGAACCACGTTTGCACCGCTAGCATAGTTTGATCGTGTGAGGCTAAAGATGGGTGGCGGTAATTTTTTTACACGGCCAAAGAGACCTGGAATTCTGAGAGGTGGACTTAATAACAAACCTTTAAGTATCTGTGGGAATTTGTTTCTGCGACGTGAGATGCGATCAGAAAAACAGAAAGATTTAAATAACTCTTCATAGCTCTATGTAGTGTTCAAACTTATACCGACTTTATTATATTCCGATACCTATATCGATACTATATACTGATAATACGTCAGTACAACGGGGGCCGACAAGTTAGACACAATCGCATCGCATTGAAATATTTTGAGTCAATGATATCTAATTTTACACGAGATCGAAAGGTTGCATCTCTATTTCACCGTTGATCTCATCTAAGTAATAACTGAGTCATTCATGGCTTCTCTGAAACTATTTCAGTTATAAGTGGCTATTATGCTGTCTATCTTCTTAATTTAGTCTGTGTAGCAGAAGAGATGCCATTAAAACATTAGATGGGTAAATAAAAAATTAAGTCGAGCCATTTGAGCGGAAAAAAATGTAATTAAAAACGGTTCAAAGGGAATATTAGATTTGATAATGTTGTTTTAATGTTTCGGCGAACACTGGCGTAGCACCGTAGAGGTACGTAGTATCATACTATTACCTATTCTGTGGTAGTATTAGCAACGTACTATTACCTATTCTGTGGTAGTATTAGCAACGTACTATTACCTATTCTGTGGTAGTATTAGCAACGTACTATTACCTATTCTGTGGTAGTATTAGCAACGTACTTTTACCTATTCTGTGGTAGTACTTATAAGCCACGTACTATTCTGTGGTAGTATTAGCAACGTACTATTACCTATTCTGTGGTAGTATTAGCAACGTACTTTTACCAATTCTGTGGTAGTATTAGCAACGTACTTTTACCTATTCTGTGGTAGTACTTATAAGCCACGTACTATTCTGTGGTAGTATTAGCAACGTACTATTACCTATTCTGTGGTAGTATTAGCAACGTACTTTTACCTATTCTGTGGTAGTATTAGCAACGTACTTTTACCTATTCTGTGGTAGTACTTATAAGCCACGTACTATTCTGTGGTAGTATTAGCAACGTACTATTACCTATTCTGTGGTAGTATTAGCAACGTACTTTTACCTATTCTGTGGTAGTATTAGCAACGTAGTATTACCTATTCTGTGGTATTAGTTAGTATTGTGTGGTCTGGATCGTGTAGCAAGATCCCACATTTGATTCTCGCTAAAGATTGAAATGTAATGACTAATTATTCACAACTAGATGCCCGTGTCTTCGTCCGTATATTTTAAGGAATTTCCTTTCCCGCGGGAACTATACAGTTTCCGGGATAATATGTAGCCTATGTCGTAATATTAATTCAGGCTAAAAGTTATCTCCATTCCAAATTTCAGCCAAATTGGCTCAGACATTGTGGCATGAAGAAGTAAGCAACGTCCAAACTTGCGAAAGTGTGTTTGTTTGTTAGTTTGTCCTTGAATCACGCCGCAACGGAGCAACGGATCGATGTGATTTTTGGCATGGTTTTTTGGTATAGTTGAGGACCTGGAGAGTGACATAGGCTACTTTTTATCCCGGAAAATTAGGGAGTTTCCGAGGGAATCAAAAACAACTTAAACCACGCGGACGAAGTCGCGGGCATCAGCTAGTAAATAATAATTTATTCATGAGCGTGCAGGTGATCTATAGTTAGTTATTCATTACAAACAGCCTTATTCATTCTACCAATTAATGGTGTATGAATATTTGAGATTTTGCCTGTAGTATTTAAAGTACTCAAAGTATAAAAAAAAGTAAAGTAAAGTATTCAAAGTATATTATTTTTATATAAGAGTACCTATAAGTTACTTGTTAAGTAGGCCGAATCGCAGTTTTTTACCCGTAGGACTCGGTTACTCTATTATTTCTATATTTACGACCCTAGTATTATTATCCCAGAGAGGGTGAACTGGGGAGGGAATAATTGGAGCGCCACTTGTCACGGTCTAATTCCCGCTGTAGTGTGTCAATTGTTTACTTGATGCGATAGACATCGTTATTTTTATGATAATCCTTGCCATCGTATTTTTACCAACTGATACCTAACTTCTTACTTTTAAATTAAATCAATAAATCAATAGGACATGCTTCCTTTATGTAAGTCGATAACTTTTGTTTTTTTTTTGAAATTGTAAATAACTCAATATTTTAAGCTAGATTAAGTACCTAACCTAATCTAAACTTTATATACATATTATATATATATATATATATATTTTTTTTTTTAATTATACCTACTTAAAATGTTATTTATATACCTGCTTACTTATAAATATATTATTTTTTACTATTAACTGCAATGTGAACTCGCCATCCTCGCATAAACGTTAAAGTTTTTAGAGGATGGCTATGTAGTGTTTATATTATGATTGTACGTTTATCTTGATCAATAAATAAGAAAAAAAATAGATTACGGAACACTACACAGCGCGTGGCCCGACACGCACGCACGACACGCACTTTGCTGTTTTTTATATATATGTACTTACCTTTTTTTTTTAATCAACTACAAGTTAGCCCTTGACTGCGATCTTGCCTGATGGTAAGTGATGATGCAGTCTAAGATGGTAGCGGGCTAACCTGTTAGGGGTATGGCAGTTATATTAAACCCAAACCCCTAATCGGTGTCTACACGGCATCGTACCGGAACGCTAAATTGATTTGGCGGCACGTCTTTGCCGGTAGGGTGGTAACTAGCCACGGCCGAAGCCTCCCACCAGGCAATACTAGATGATGTCCGCGACCTCGCCCTCATGAAATTGTTTAGTTTAGTTTCATGAGTTTGTTTAGTTTGTAGCCTATGTCCTTCCCCTTGATCTCTGAAAAAATCTGATCTGATTGAAAATCGGTTGAAAAGCTGGGCCGTGAAACGTAGCAGGCATACAGACAGACATTTTCGCATTTATAATATTGTTGACCGAGCGAAGCGAAGGTCTCTGAGTCTACTTGAGTGAATTTGCACTTGTCCGTCCGTCTGTCAGAGCCTTATAACTTCTGAATTACTGAACGTAATTACTTCAAATTTAAATATAATATGACATATGGAGGCCATCGGTTTACATATTAAATATGTAAACCGATGGCCTCCAGCCGAATATGGCTTAAAAAGTTATAAAAATCTTTATTTCAGGGGGGCTCTCATAGAAGCGAATGCGAAGTAAAATTTTTTTTATAGCGTTACATAGGGTTGCGGTACCTATATCATTTTAAAGATAATTAGGAATAGTCCCAAATATTTTTTTTTAATTTTTCCCCTAAAATTGACGAAATGGGGGGCTTTCAAAGTGGAGATTTTCTAACGTCCAAAGTTGACCTCAGAACTCTCAATTTTCTGAAAGGCTGAGCCTGAAACTTGATCAATTATTTGAATTACATCCTGTACTAGAACAACAACTACCAAAATTAGATAAATATTATAAGGAAACGAAATTATTTAATTTTTAATGAGCTTCAGTATTTTTAACAGAACTTCATAATGATGTCAATAGATGGCTCTCTGTAAAAGTTTATGGATACCGCGAGGTCTTAGTTCGGGGCAAACCACTAGTAGAATAGATTAAATTACTAAGATATCAATATTAATATTTATCAATATTTTTTTATTACGTGATATTGGGTATGTTGCTACCGTTTACCACTACCACCACAACACAATATATTTTATATCGATGAAAATGGGCTTATTTTAATGCAGTTTTATATGTGCACTTTATGGAAAACTAGCTGATGCCCGCGACGATAAAAAGTAGCCTCTATATAAATGTCACTCTCCCCAAAAATCACGTCGATCCGTGACTCCGTTGGGGTGTGATTGAAGGACAAACCAACAAACCAATAAACCAACAAACAAACACACTTTCGCATTTATAATAAGTATGATATGATTAACATTTTTGGGAAATTCCCGCGGATCTAAAGACTAAACCTAAAGGAAAAATAAAGTCCTGTATAGCTCGTAAAAGAAGCTCTTCGTATAGATTGCTAGTTAAGTTTGCTATAATAATTTAGTCTTTTGATTGTAGTATGTACCTAAACATAAATAAGTAATATTCTCTGTACGCAGCAAATATACGTCACTTGAATAAGGGAATTCACTTCAAGTTTTTCCCCGCCAGCAACAAATTAATTTGCCAATTTAAAACCACCTTTTCCTTAAGAGTGACGTCACAGTTTGCACGCCAAATAAGAAGTTCTCCCGGAGTATACAGTTTCAACTTCATAAAATTCATTTTCATTTCATTTCTTTTTCATTTTATCGATTTCCTTTACTGCATCTTTGATGTAGGTATAATAGTAATTAGGTAGGTACTCTGCACTCGCCTAAACCTAAATTCCCGTTGATTTCAATGATGATAAGTTGAGTCCATCGACCATTGATTCATTATCTAGTTAAAATTAACACAATCGTGGTTGAGCGTCAGCGTATGCCGATACTCCGATAATTCATGTTTTTTTATTTTTAACATCCCGTGGGGACTCTGACATTTTCCGGGATACAACAAAACAAACAGTTCAAAAATAAACACAACAGTTACAAAAAAAATTATCGATTTATTAAATACCATAGCCATCAGTGGAGAAATAGTAAACTCCAGTTGCATTACCAGGGTTCCAGAAACCAGCAATAGTGACTTCGTTGCCAGCGCAGTTACCCTTCTTGAAATTCCTGTACGAGTCGCACTTCCACGCCAAATACCAGCTCGCATTACTGACTGTTGCTGTCCATATATCTATACACGCCCTGTGGTTGCATTTCGCAGCTTTCGACGAGTCGAAGATGCCTGGCACGAAAGGGGTTTTACAATGAGGTTGGCTCTGCCCCTTTTTGTTCACAAAGAAGTCTATATCACCCAATACACTAGTTGTACCCAAACCTCCGGCGTTACAATGATACACCTCAACGTAATCAGCCACACCTGATCTGATTTGTTCTTCAATCCAACTGTTTGAAAAGCATGGCCCTGCTGGGTCCAACGCTGTGATTCTGGCAATTTTTGTTCCTGTTTTTTCGTAGAAAA
Organism: Erebia ligea; assembly: GCA_917051295.2. Classification (NCBI taxonomy): domain Eukaryota; kingdom Metazoa; phylum Arthropoda; class Insecta; order Lepidoptera; family Nymphalidae; genus Erebia; species Erebia ligea. The sequence goes on along the minus strand of OU785229.1, from coordinate 16,717,714 downwards.
TTTGCCCTGTATGTCCCAGGATTTGCGATCCCAAACTGTGGCCTATACAGTGCATGTTTTTCGGGTTGATTCCTCCTTGTTTTAAATCAGCCAACATTAGTGCCAACGCTTTTCCAATGTAGTGGACGTATCTGACAGAGCGTTCGTAGCTTTTAATATTTCCTTGTTTGTCATTAGTATAGGGGGAATGGTCTAGAATTATTAAATAGCTGTTCGGATAGTTCCTGAAGGTGTCTCGGATTCGCTCCTCGGTGGCTTTGTTGATGTTTGATTTGTATCCTCCGACGAATATAATGAATTTCCTCGTTTTGTCGAGCCCCTTTATTGCGAGGATTCCTTTCGCAGCGCCGTCGATTGTGAAGGTTTCGACGTCGTTGCGCGGAAAGTCGTAAAAATAGACGTCTATACCGCTGACATCCAAGTTTAGAGTCCTGTCGTGCTCACCTGCGGACATAAAATGGGGAAATATTTTATTTGCGCCAATCTCGGTTTTTATTTGGCAGTGAATATCTTATGCGAGAATGGATTTACTTTCACAATATCTTCTGAGATTTTTACAAATAAATATATGATACAGATGAGGACATAAATGATTAGTATAGATAGATAGATAGACATAATTTTATGTATGCTACGAGTATGCAGACTTATTATCTTTACGAGTAATGTAGCGGTGCTTTTTTCCTGGTCAGTGAAATACAGAACCTCATTATTTTGAAGTCATTTCTTTTAAAAATAAATCTTATGTATTGGTGGCATATAGTTAAACATTTTTTTATACTAATTTTTTCGTATAAAATCGCAACAATACTAATTACTGGGCAGGGATTCCCACGCTAGGATTCCCGGTAACATTGAAGCAACTATAGATACTAAGTAATAGTAGTTAGTATTAAGTGCTATTCCTTAGCACATTATACAAATTAAGTTACACAAATAATTGTAAAAGAACACTTGGTAAGTCGAGGCTATTGTACAATAATTGACGAATTTCTTAGTTGACAATGTTATATGGAAGCAATCGAGTGCGTGCAGCTCCCCAGAGTATAGTATAATACCTAGCACTACCTACTGTATATTATGATACTAGCTGATGCCCGCAACTTCGTCCGCGTGGATTGAGGTTTTTCGGTTCCCGCGGGAACTCTTTAATTTTCCGGGATAAAAAGTAGCCTATGTGCTATTCCAGACTATAATCTATCTCTGTGCCAAATTTCATCCAGATCCGTTCAGCCGTTGGAGCGTGATTGAGTAACAAACATCCATACATCCACACATCCATACATCCATCCAAACTTTCGCATTTATAATATTTATTTGATACCTATTTAATGTAATATTATGCTTTTTAAAAAGAGCAACTACTGATTATAACTATACATAATATCCGGATAAACTCACGTGTTCTGTCGGAAAAATGCCCGACTAGTTTCGAACCCGTTTGGGGCCCTTATTCATGAGCCTGTTCGCGCGACGCGGCCGCTACTCGACTCACTTCACGGCATTTTTCCGACAGAACACGTGAGTTTATCCGGATATTATGTATAGTTATAATGAATATCACTCACGATAGTTTAAATGTTAAAATAGCAACTACTGAGTTTCCTGCCGGTTCTTCTCAGTAGAAGCTTCTTTCCTAACCTGTGGTAGAGTCAAAACATGACGTAACGTAAGAGACACTTGTATGGCCTACATGGAATAAATAAACTGAGGAATCTACTCGTATATGGATTTACAGAGATAAAATGTTTATCAAAGAAAATTATGATATTCAAGTTGTTTGTTACGAAAATCTTCTAAGCTACTTATAATATTCTTTACATTATCGAGTGTTCCTAGAATAACTTCTTTCTTTGTTTAAGACTGGCACAAATCAAAAGATAAGGTATTCGACCTAGATGGATATAAGTGCGTGTACATATTCTGAAGTATCTATATCAAGTAAATATTTTATCAGACGCAAACATTATGTACAGGTGTTGAGCTCATGATCTAGAAATAAGAAGGCGCGCTGGTTTTATTTCTACGTAAATATTCATACTTATCTATACTAATATTATAAATGCGAATGTTTGGATGGATGGAAGGAAAAATGTATGGATGGATGTTTGTTACTCAATCACGCCAGAACTGCTGAACGGATCTGGATGCAATTTGGCACAGAGATATATTATTATAGTCTAGAATAACAGGGTATTTACTATTTTTGTCCCGGAAAATTAAAACGTAAAAAAAAAAAAGGAACCAAAAAAACTTCAATCATCAGCTATTAAGGTTATGTACTAGCTATTGCCTACTAATAATTTATTCTTTACCTAGAAACATGATTATGTGCCTATGTCTAAATAGGCTTAAAGTGTTTGTAACCTAATTCGCTTGTATTCGTTGTAATTCAATTAAAGTAGGAATGTAGGGCGTATAAAGCTAGAAAATTATAGCTACCTATACTGATAGCAAGGTAATTGTGGCAGATTCTGACTTTAAGGGTGATAATTATAGCCAAGGGCAATAATACAAGCCTCTCTTAGAACCTGAAACTTTCATCATCATCATCATGACGTTTCAAACCGAAAATTGAACCGTGGTTTGTTTTACTTCTACTATGGGTCTTCTCTCATACTCAACTAAATTCAAAGAATCATTTTCATTTATTTTTACTTAATTAAAATATATTATTTAATAATTACATACTCAATTAATTATTTAATGTATTAATTTATTGGTCTAAAATTATATTATGATAAATTATTAATATTACTTATTTATTTTCACTAAAGGTTGTCTGTAAGAGATTGCTTTACCTTTGCACGTTTCTTTGTAGTTTTACTACTTACTTCTTTTTATATTGTATTACTGTATATTATTATTATATGGGTGCAATAAAGGTACCTAAATAAATAGATAAAGAAATCAAATTCATATATCATTCAACTTACATTTGATTAAATTCGACCGCAGAGCAATTTGAAAGGGTCCATATTTTTCCAAGTCACCGCGGCCCCACGAATACGCATACGAAAACAAAAACAATAGTACAACAGCTGTCAGTTTCATTGTAAACAATTTTGTGACTTGAAGTAAACTATAAACAATTATGTGACCCTATTGGGATGGGTCAACATTGAGTGTTCCAAATTAGTTTCACAATAAACAATTTCGTGTCTCAAAACTGTGTCACCAAATTCACCGATATAACAAAATGTTTGTTAAAAAAGTCTTTAATTTAAGTATTTAATTTATTAATTTTACGATAAAAACAATAAACTGTCACAAACAATTTTTTATATTATAACTAAATAAAAATATGGACTGAATCTTTGGACTTTAAAAGTAACATTTGTAAATAGAATACCGTTATTTTATTAATTAAATATTTAATAAAATGAGTAATATTAAATTGTCGTAATTATTTAACTTTATGTTACAACAATTATGTGTCACAAACAATTATTATTTTATGAAAAAAACATCAAACACCCGCTCTGATTTGTATGATCTGACTAGACTGAATGGAAGCGGTCATTGCCAAGTACTTTTAACTCTAACGAGATACAATAATGACGTATGGCATATGTTGGCACAGTTCGTCACGCCCTCGACACTATATGAGATTGTGTTGTGATTCATGTAGTAACGGTATAATGTGGCATATAATAAGGTTCTATGTAGTGCCTATGTGGCTGTATTGTTACATACATGTACTGCATGTTTGTACTGTATATTATGATTGTGTATAAGTGACTTATTATGATGAATGTAAGTAACGTCTTTTCCGTGAGACTGTCTCGTTCGTTTCGTTATGTATGTATATTATAGTAGGTACCTGTGCAGTGATAGTATACTGCGTAATAAGTACTTGCACTTTAACTTATAGATTTTATAGAACTTTGAAGTGAAAACTTCTTTAGCCGCGGTGAGCACTTTTCGGTAGGGGGTAAACTTGTGGATTCGCGTCACCGTCACCGACATTCTCGCTCCGACATGCTCGCGAACACCGACATGCTCACGTTGTTACGAAGACAAAAGGTATAAATATACTACATTCGTAATTAAACTTTAATGCCTTAGTTTTAAGGTTTATATTTTAATTATTTTTAAATAAAAAAAAATCGTTTTCACTTCTATCGGTAGTCCCTATGACTGCCAATTTTTTTTGTCTGTAAAACTGTCTACGGACAAAAAAATATTGTCTGGCGGACAAATAGTCCGCCAAAGTGCTCAAATAACTGCACAGACTGCCGCGACAGGACGAAACGAGTATTGTCAAGTCCTGACTGTATTTGACCTTAGTTTTATTTCGAACTGACGCTGCATGTGTTTCAAAGGGCACAAAATATATCGCACTGGGTCGCTACTCGCTACTCGCTAGTCGCTACTGTATAATATTATTATAGATGAAAGTGTCTAATAAGCGAATGTCCCTGATATAGATGGTTAGATACACTCTTGTAGTTATTTACAAAACAGTTTAGTAAGCAATACCAGACGCGAGACAATATGCGTAGGTTGTAATATACAATCCTTGTTAGATAAGGTCTGGCCTCTGATTGGCTGGTATTTTAAGGTACACTGTGACAAATAAATTGATAATTGTGATCCTGCATGAGTTGAGTTTTTTTTACGAGTAAAGTTTTCGAACAACTGAAATTTGACATCGAGTTCCTAGATATACAATAAAAGATCCTACGAGTAGATTACAAACAAATAGTAATAATAATATTTGAGCATACTTTCTTATTACCTACGTGGGGCGAAGATGTTAGATCCTTTTTTAAGGGTCTATCTTCTCGTCTCACAGAGTCCACAGGTGACCGGAGGGCTGGCAGTTACCTCGGCCATATTATAAGTTTGGCTATTCAGCGGGGTAACGCAGCCAGCGTTCTGGGCACATTGCTTCATTGCAGCGGCATAGATGATATTTTTAATGTTTAATTTTTATTTATTTAATTATTTATTCATTCTGTACAAAATAAATAAATAAATAAATAAAAAATAAGACGTGCCGCCAAGCGATTTAGCGTTCCGGTACAATGCTGTGTAGAAACCGAATAGGGGTATGGGTTTAATATAACTGCCATGCCCCTAACAGGCTAGCCCGCTACCATCTTAGACTGCATCATCACTTACCATCAGGTGAGATCGCAGTCAAGGGCTAACTTGTAGTGGATAAAAACAAAAAAAAATACAAATTAAAACTAAACTTAAATATAGAAAGGACGTGTACAATGACATCTTATCGCTACAAATGTGGATTTCTTCCAGACGCTCTTGGTGTGAGAACAATAATGTCTAGAGATGCATAGCAGGCACAGAAACGACAAGAGACTATATACTAAAACTAAAATATAATATACATAATTTAAAAGCATATACATATATAATCATATAAATATGTATATGTTTAGTTTTTAATTTAGGTTTTAATGTGTCTTGTATACCTAATATTATTTTGTTAAATTAATTTGTTCCCATAAACATATAGGTATACTTTCTTCTTGAAACTTCATCTTACCGTATTATAAAATCTTTTAGAAGCTCACAAAACCAATATCTTTTTAAATCTTAATTTTTTATATTATAACGCAAATACTTATGTACTTTTTTTACATAGGTATTGAAGTCGGTAAATATTTGTTTCTTTTTGTAGCCCCACTACAGGAGTATCAAATTCCAATTAAAAAATAATTAGAAATTTGATAAGTACTGAGAAGGTTATCTTAATTAAGAGAATAATTAGGAAAATTGATTTAGAAGTAATGTCCAAAAGGTATGGTGTTCATAATTTTAAGAAAATTCCCCGCCCATTACTGGCACAGATAAAAAATAATTTTCCAAATTTTTAAAAGATATTCAAAGTTTAATTTTTCAAACAAAAATGTCATTAGGATTTTTGAAAATCCTACCCCTCCCTGATTTTTAAAATTATCATATTCATACTTATCGTACTAGTATTACAAAAGTGCGAAAGTGTTTGTATGTTGGGTTGTCCTTCAGTCACGCCGCAACAGAGCAACAGATCGACATGATTTTTTGCGTAGTAGGTATTGGTGAGGACCAGGAGAGTGACATAAATGCTACTTTTTTCCTGGAAAATTCAAGAGTTCCTGCGGGAATCAAAGCCACGTGGACGAAGTCGCGGGCATTATCTAGTACATAATTTTTTTTACAACAAATTAAATATAAGTTATTTAAATATAAGTTATTTCCAACGATCAGATCGGCCGTTTCAGACTAGAACAAGCGCGCTCCAACCTAGACCTCATCATTGCTTTGCACTAAGCATGATTGTCGTCAAGCGCAAGCCTATCTCACAATAAAAAAAAATAAAAAAAAATGAAAAAATGCTGGCAACTCGCATTTGCTTGTAACTTGGGTTACTATCATACCTACTAAGCTTTATAAAATACGATTTAGTTTGGAAAAATTGCAATGACATTTAATTCAATAGTTATTTCTCCGCTACAGCCCATTGACGTCCCACTGCTGGGCACAGGCCTCCATTCTCATAGGAGAAAGGGAATTAGAGCTTAGATCCACCACGCTGCTCCAATGCGGGTTAGCGGGATTTAACGACTATTAGCAAGGTAGTGATAATAACCGGGACCGACGGCGTAACGTGCTCTCCGAGGCACGGGGGCGTAACACCACCAACTTCCTTACTCCGGGCTAGTACTGAGAATTTTTAGTTAGAAAAACCCAATTCTTAATTATGGCCCGACCCGGGACTCGAACCCGGGAACTTGTCAGCCGCAGTCAAACGTGCTAACCACTAGAATTAATTAGTTATCTAAGTAGAGCAGCAAGCCCTAAATGCGAAACATTTCGAATCAAAATTCACAGCCAAAATAGTTCACGTTAAGCGGATTGCGCAGAATGTTCTAAATATGCATGTGGGTACTCGTAACTACCCACCGCTTACTAATAATCTATGAAACTTCAATTTCCTTAATACATTTCCACTAAAAGCGCTTAGTCATAAGACTACAGTCCTTAATATTAAAAAGTAGTTAGCATTATTAATAATAATAATTATTATTACGATTCATGTTAGAAATTATGAAACTGAAGAGTTTTATAAAAGTAGTCTATGTGTTACTCCATAATTCATAATCTATTTCTGTGAAAAATTTCATCCAGATCCGTTCAGCCGTACTGGCGTGATTGAGTAAACATCCATCCATTTCCATCCAACCTTTCGCAAAATTATAATATTAGTTTAGATAATAATAATGTTGAACCATGTTAGTTTGTTTAATAATGCTGTCGATTTTTTATAATATTTAGAAATTGAAGAGTTTGCTTTTTTCGTCATCACCATCATCATTAATAGTTATTTATGCAACAGTTGTGTAATAAGGGGTATTAAAACACGAATGTGGGTTTATCACACGACGCGTAGCGGAGTGTGATAATAGTATCGAGTGTTTTAATACCTAATTATCAACTGTTGCATACAAGACTTTATCTACACTCATAATATGAATCCTCTATAACAGATTCTGAAATAGTTAGCTTACTGCTAACATTAAAACATCCAGTCCTAGTAACCTAATATCATCAAAACTCAAAACTTGAATCGCTCATTTTTTTTTTTTTTTGTTAACAAAACAATAAAAAAAAACGAAGAAAAATGGCGGGGAAAAGGAAAGGGGAAGGGGAAAGTTAATGAATGTAATATTTTTTTATTCAACTCATTAATTTAAGTTCAAAAAATTCTAAGTTATGCACCTCTCTGGTGGAAAGACAGCCTAAGATCTCCCTGAGTTTAGCAGAAAGTTCTCTGTCTTGTGGTAGTCTGGTAAAGTTTTAATTAGTATCGCATTTCATTATGTCAAGACTTGTTTGTGAATGGTTTGTGATATAGCAGGTAGAATAATAAAAAGCTAGTAAGCCAAGGACAGAACAATATTCGAAGATATTGAACTAAAAGATAGAGCGGCTATACAGCAAACGCCTGACTAGCTTTTTCTTGCAACTTTATCTGACAGAATTTCAATTTTTTTAAATACATTTGAAGTTCCTCATTTTTTTTTTCTTATAGAGATACATTAAGATTAGTCATACATAAGTCTTAGAGAACACCTACATGCATAAATTTCCATTTTTAGATAATTTTTATATCGCATGGTTGTTTGTCATATCCCTTGTTATTTTTGATTTGGGTTAAAGTAATCTCAGTTGTTGAAATCTAAACAGCAGCTTAGCTATTATGAAAGAACTAGCGACTGCCCGTGGATGCGCTTCCGTAGGGATTTTGAAAAATCCGGCCCTATACTTACCTTGTCTACATTCAAAAAGGGTAGGTAATAGGTATATACTGTACCCATATTCCAGCAAATAAAATATTATTTAGTTATTTATTTATTTATAAATTGCAATAATGATTATGAAAGTGTAAACGTAGGTACATAATATGTATTATGTTTACTGTAGGTTCTTGGGCATGAGGCAGAAACAAAAAATGTGCCCTACCCCCAACGACTTATTCTACCCCTGACATTAAATTGGCACTGGTGGTAAATAAAAGTCACTGCGACTCGATATAAGAGCCGATACAAGCCATTCAAAGGCTGGATCCCCGATATTGCCATTGCTTTTGTCTTTAAATTTTAAAGCGCTTTAAGGCGCCTGTGCTGCAATAAACTATCCAACAGGGGTGTGATACCATTTTTTATAACTATAAAATACATAATACAATGAACATAATAATATGTATCCTTTTCCGTCACCATTCATCCATACTAATATTATAAGTGCGAAAATGTCTGTCTGTCTGTCTCGCAAATTCCATTAAAATCTGTTGAAAAGATTCGTTAAAGCGTATGCTTTAACGAATCTTTTCAACAGATTTTAATGGAATTTGCTATAGAGACAGGTTGCATTCCAGGGAAGGACTACTACTTTTTTTATCTAGGCTACTTTTTTATTTCGGAAAATTAAGGAGTTTCCGCGAGAATAACCTAACCTAAGCCGCGGACATCATCTAGTATTGACATAAAAAAGTATAGGTTCTTGAGTAAAAGAGGATTAAGACCAGCAGGCAAGAAGCAAGAACGGTATATTCTTTTGGATCGCGAACCTTCTTGCTTTCAATTAACTTCAAACGGTAGACAGGTTACTTTCAAGTCGAAGTACTTCAAGAAATGCATCTCTTTCAAAGGTTTCAACTTTCATATTTACAAGTACATCAAACATTTACTAAGCAAAGTTTCATAGCATTGCCCCGATAAGCAATGCCTTTGTTTGTGACTGAAAGTGCACTCGATACATCTTCGGAGGCAATAATGGAGACGTTTCGGTTGCTCCAACACGGCACGGTTTATATTGGCGTTATTGCCCTGCTCTTTGTGCGAGGCGGCCTTGTTACCCGACTGCGGAACGCACAGGGTTATGTGTTCATCAGTCTATATATGTATATTTCCTTTGTGTCGCACTACAGACAAAACGGCTGAACCGATTTTGATGATACTTGCACCACTAGATTTGTCTTAATTTTCCGAGTGTCATAACGGAAGCCGAATTTGAGAAAAAACAAAATGGCGCCCACTAGAAGCCATATTGTAACAAATTTAAAAATGAAAGTCAATAAACTATGGCAAGTGGGGTATCGATGAATAGGTCTTGTAAAATCAGAGTTAGGTTCCCTAAACCATTTTTTCATTTTAACGATCATTTAGGATTTACGAGGTTTCAAAGGTTCATTTTTAGTGTATTCCTTTGTGTCGCACTACAGACAAAACGGCTGAACCGATTTTGATGATACTTGCACCACTAGATTTGTCTTAATTTTCCGAGTGTCATAACGGAAGCCGAATTTGAGAAAAAACAAAATGGCGCCCACTAGAAGCCATATTGTAACAAATTTAAAAATGAAAGTCAATAAACTATGGCAAGTGGGGTATCGATGAATAGGTCTTGTAAAATCAGAGTTAGGTTTCCTAGACCATTTTTTCATTTTAACGATCATTTAGGATTTACGAGGTTTCAAAGGTTCATTTTTAGTGTATTCCTTTGTGTCGCACTACAGACAAAACGGCTGAACCGATTTTGATGATACTTGCACCACTAGATTTGTCTTAATTTTCCGAGTGTCATAACGGAAGCCGAATTTGAGAAAAAACAAAATGGCGCCCACTAGAAGCCATATTGTAACAAATTTAAAAATGAAAGTCAATAAACTATGGCAAGTGGGGTATCGATGAATAGGTCTTGTAAAATCAGAGTTAGGTTTCTTTGAACATTTTTTTATTTTAATGATCATTCAGGATTTACGAGGTTTCAAAGGTTGTAATCCTTTGTGTAGCACTACAGAAAAAAAAACGGCTGAGCCGATTTTGATAGTACTTGCACCACTAGATTTGTTTTAATCTTCCGAGTGTCACTATGGAGGCCGAATTTGAGAAAAACAAAATGGCGTCCACTAGAAGCCAATTAATAAATGAAAGTCGATAGGCTATAGGCAAGTGGGGTATCGTTAGATAGGTCTTTTAAAATCACACCTAGGTTCCTTAAACCATTTTTCCGTTTAAATGATAATTTAGGATTTACGAGGTTTCAAAGGAAATGTTTAAAGTTCCTACATAAATCATCTATCTATCAAACTAGGTATGATACCTATTATAAAGAGAAAAGATTTGGATTATCTCAAAAACTACTCAACCGATTTTAAAAATTATATCACTTATAGAAAGCTACATTATTTTATACTCCTTCAATCGATCAGTCAAAAAATCAATAAATTCATCAATGCCACATGCAGCGCATATTCGACTTACATAACTTACGACTAAAATTTTTAATGTCTATTAAAATATTGGTTCCGACTTTGCTACGTACTAAATACGTACAAATTGTGTTTTTGAAAATACTTTTTTTGCATTGTTCACGGGCATTTTCGTAAGTGGCCGACGTTCATTGGCTTACGAAAGCGATTGGACGCGGTAAATGCCGAGGTCTCGTGACGTCGCGTCGCTGCGATAGGACTCTCGAAAATTAATTCACTCTCTCTGTCGAAAAAATAGCAGATTCACGAACTTTACCAAACCAAATTTATATTAGCATTATAACATATTATGCAAATTTGATGATGGTTATGGTGATCACCATGGTAGTCATTACGAATAAATCAATCCGCTGCTTATTCACATGCTCTAAAATGCTACCACAAAATCTATAATAGTACCTTTGGTACAACTTCGGGCAGAAAAAACGTCGCCTGTTTTCAATAAATACTGAACTAAAAAGTTTGAAATAAAAAAGTAATTTAATAAAACAAAAAACCCGACTGCTTGGATACCAAAAAGTATAAAACAAGACATGAATTGAAGTATTTCATTATTATCAATTTACATCGTATAATAATATTAATAAAATTTATCAAGGCGCAGTCGCACGTCCAATAGCTAACATGTACCGTGCGACTGCGCCTTGATAGATTTTATTAATATTATTATACGATGTAAATTGATAATAATGAAATACTTCAATTCATGTCTTGTTTTATACTTTTTGGTATCCAAGCAGTCGGGTTTTTTGTTTTATTAAATTACTTTTTTTGCCTACTGCGAGACGCGAGTGCAATTTATTGCAGGGCAGAGTTGCAGATTTTTATCAGGGTTATGTGTTCATCAGTCTATATATGTATATTTCCTTTGTGTCGCACTACAGACAAAACGGCTGAACCGATTTTGATGATACTTGCACCACTAGATTTGTCTTAATTTTCCGAGTGTCATAACGGAAGCCGAATTTGAGAAAAAACAAAATGGCGCCCACTAGAAGCCATATTGTAACAAATTTAAAAATGAAAGTCAATAAACTATGGCAAGTGGGGTATCGATGAATAGGTCTTGTAAAATCAGAGTTAGGTTCCCTAGACCATTTTTTCATTTTAACGATCATTTAGGATTTACGAGGTTTCAAAGGTTCATTTTTAGTGTATTCCTTTGTGTCGCACTACAGACAAAACGGCTGAACCGATTTTGATGATACTTGCACCACTAGATTTGTCTTAATTTTCCGAGTGTCATAACGGAAGCCGAATTTGAGAAAAAACAAAATGGCGCCCACTAGAAGCCATATTGTAACAAATTTAAAAATGAAAGTCAATAAACTATGGCAAGTGGGGTATCGATGAATAGGTCTTGTAAAATCAGAGTTAGGTTCCCTAGACCATTTTTTCATTTTAACGATCATTTAGGATTTACGAGGTTTCAAAGGTTCATTTTTAGTGTATTCCTTTGTGTCGCACTACAGACAAAACGGCTGAACCGATTTTGATGATACTTGCACCACTAGATTTGTCTTAATTTTCCGAGTGTCATAACGGAAGCCGAATTTGAGAAAAAACAAAATGGCGCCCACTAGAAGCCATATTGTAACAAATTTAAAAATGAAAGTCAATAAACTATGGCAAGTGGGGTATCGATGAATAGGTCTTGTAAAATCAGAGTTAGGTTTCTTTGAACATTTTTTTATTTTAATGATCATTCAGGATTTACGAGGTTTCAAAGGTTGTAATCCTTTGTGTAGCACTACAGAAAAAAAAACGGCTGAGCCGATTTTGATAGTACTTGCACCACTAGATTTGTTTTAATCTTCCGAGTGTCACTATGGAGGCCGAATTTGAGAAAAACAAAATGGCGTCCACTAGAAGCCAATTAATAAATGAAAGTCGATAGGCTATAGGCAAGTGGGGTATCGTTAGATAGGTCTTTTAAAATCACACCTAGGTTCCTTAAACCATTTTTCCGTTTAAATGATAATTTAGGATTTACGAGGTTTCAAAGGAAATGTTTAAAGTTCCTACATAAATCATCTATCTATCAAACTAGGTATGATACCTATTATAAAGAGAAAAGATTTGGATTATCTCAAAAACTACTCAACCGATTTTAAAAATTATATCACTTATAGAAAGCTACATTATTTTATACTCCTTCAATCGATCAGTCAAAAAATCAATAAATTCATCAATGCCACATGCAGCGCATATTCGACTTACATAACTTACGACTAAAATTTTTAATGTCTATTAAAATATTGGTTCCGACTTTGCTACGTACTAAATACGTACAAATTGTGTTTTTGAAAATACTTTTTTTGCATTGTTCACGGGCATTTTCGTAAGTGGCCGACGTTCATTGGCTTACGAAAGCGATTGGACGCGGTAAATGCCGAGGTCTCGTGACGTCGCGTCGCTGCGATAGGACTCTCGAAAATTAATTCACTCTCTCTGTCGAAAAAATAGCAGATTCACGAACTTTACCAAACCAAATTTATATTAGCATTATAACATATTATGCAAATTTGATGATGGTTATGGTGATCACCATGGTAGTCATTACGAATAAATCAATCCGCTGCTTATTCACATGCTCTAAAATGCTACCACAAAATCTATAATAGTACCTTTGGTACAACTTCGGGCAGAAAAAACGTCGCCTGTTTTCAATAAATACTGAACTAAAAAGTTTGAAATAAAAAAGTAATTTAATAAAACAAAAAACCCGACTGCTTGGATACCAAAAAGTATAAAACAAGACATGAATTGAAGTATTTCATTATTATCAATTTACATCGTATAATAATATTAATAAAATTTATCAAGGCGCAGTCGCACGTCCAATAGCTAACATGTACCGTGCGACTGCGCCTTGATAGATTTTATTAATATTATTATACGATGTAAATTGATAATAATGAAATACTTCAATTCATGTCTTGTTTTATACTTTTTGGTATCCAAGCAGTCGGGTTTTTTGTTTTATTAAATTACTTTTTTTGCCTACTGCGAGACGCGAGTGCAATTTATTGCAGGGCAGAGTTGCAGATTTTTATTTTATTTTAAAGAACCTTTTTACTGTGATTTAAATGTTAGCGCTAGACTGAGACAAAAACATGTAGTATATTGACAAGTATTCCAAGAGTATCATTTTGACTATGGTATTTTATTTAATTACTAGATGATGCCCGCGACTTCGTCCACGTGGATTGATGTTTTTAGATTCCAGCGGGAGCTCTACAATTTTCCGGGATAAAAAGTAGCCTATGTCCTTCACCGGGATGTAACCTATCTTTGTACCAAATTTCATCCAAATCGGTGGATTAGTTGGGCCGTGAAATCGTAGCAGACAGACAGACAGACGGACAGACAGACACACTTTCGGATTTATAATATTAGTATGGAAGTATGGATGGTACTTAAATTTTTCCAAGAGTATCATTTTGACAATGGTATTTTATACTTAACCTAGCTGATGCCCGCGACTTCGTCCGCGTGGTTAAAGTTTTTTTGATTCCCAAGGGAACTCCTTAATTTTCCAGGATAAAAAGTATGTCACTCTCTAGGTCCTCAACTATACCCATGCCAAAAGTCACGTCGATCCGTTACTTCGTTGCGGCGTGATTGAAGGATAAACCAACAAACCAATAAACAAACACACTTTCGCATTTATAATATTAGGTAGTATGATTTTATAATGGTACTTAAATTTTAACAAGTTCATTACTTATTTTTCATATTGAAAGGGACACCAATACTAAAGAGCCTCATTTAAAATTATACGAAAATGTTCAGTGATGAAGGACGGAACTCGGAAGTCGTCGTAAAATTATTTTTATTTCTTTTAGCAAATTCGCATACACAAATGAAATGTCATTTTTCACAATTTATCACATTTATCTAGAAAAATATAACAATTTTTCCAAATGTACCTGTGCCAATAAAAAATTGGCAGTCATAGGGACTGCCAATAGAAGTGAAAACGAATATTTGCAATATTTTTTTTTAAATTATTTTAAATATACTTACTTCTTTTTCTTCTTTTTTTTTACCTAAAATAAAAAAAAAAGTTAAATATAAAATAAACCTTAAAACTAAACTATTAAAGTTTCATTACGAATGTTGTATATTTATATTTAAGACCTTTTGTATTCGTAACAACGCGAACAATATGTCGGTGTTCGCGAGCATGTGAGTGTTCGCGAGCATGTCGGAGCGAGCATGTCGGAGACGGTGACGCGAATCCAAAAGTTTACCCCCTACCAAAAAGTGCTCAACGCGGCTAAAGAAGATTTCACTTCAACAGCTAAGTCAAACAATAACGGCTAAATTTCGCAAATGTAATCACAATATCAAGTAATAACAACAGATTCATTGGGCAGTTAATCACATTCAAACGCTGATAACGTTTGCTTTAACCTAATGAGATTAAAATATGTTTATCGAAAACGGTTGTTTGGATTTAGCGGTCAGGCGTTGCTAATTTACTGTGCTAATATTTTAGCCAGTAAATTACTTAATAACAAAGTAATTTGTAATCGATAACATTCATTCGTACCTGCAAATTGTCGAACCAGCTTCCATCTTCTGTGTTCCCTAGTGATTATAATATGGGGCTCTTCAAAGGGCGGATAAACAAATTTCTCAAAAGCCAGCAACGCATTGGCGGTTCCTCTGGTGCAGCAAATGTTCATGGGCGGCGGTAATCACTTACCATCAAGTGACCCGCCTGCTCGTTTGCTCGCTATATATATACAAATCTGTAAAATATGACTAAGCAGTCATAACTAATAGCCTAGTGGTATCTCTCTTTGCGTGGTATTCATGATTACTGAGGGTCGTAACCCTCAGGAGTTTTCTTGGGATAATAATGCGGTGGGTTCCCACGTCCTGCCGCATACGACTCGACTAAGAGTAGGTATTAAACTCTTAGGTTTTTGTAACGATTATTATCAGATGTTAGTGATAATAACTGAGACCGATGCGACGGCTTAACGTGCTCTCCGAGACATGGAAGAGACGAAGTGGTCAAATTTGAACCGCCAAATTCGGTCACCCATCCAGTTACCGACTTGGGTCAACCTTGCTTAACGTACCCTCCCACACCCTTAGGTCTTGTACTGTATTATAGCTACACATTGTAAGATTCTTTTTAATAAAGAGCAACTGCTGAGTTTTTAGCCGGTTCTTCTCAATAGAATTTCCGAACCGGTGGTAGAGTTTCTAAACTTACTTACATATCAAAAATTTTCTGAACCGGCAGGATTTGAACCTGCGTCTCTCTGGGAATCGCGCCCTGATAAGATGGTTTTGATTATGTATGTAAGTTTAGAAACTTTCCTCGTGTGTGAAGCACTGTAATAAAATTATAAAATTCGGTGGTAGAGTCTTGACATATCATAAGTGAAACAAGTGGGCCTACGTGAAATAACTCGTTTCATTTTCATTTAAGTACAATTACGAGTACCTACGTCACTAACGCCGTCTGCATAATTGCACGGAGTTCTTACAGCCGCCATTTTGAATACGAGAGGGTCGCGGGCGGGCAATATTGATGGCATATTGAAGCCCCCCCCGACTAGATGCACTTTGTTCTACCCAATGTTGCGATTTTGCTGACGTGGGATGTGTTTGTATCGCAAACCATTGTACGGTGGCCTTTCCCCCTTTTGACATCTATCTATCTATCTTTCTATCTATCTATATTAAAAGTAATTACAAGAGTGTTTGTGTGTTTGTTTCACGACTAAACTATTGCAAAATTTGATGGTACCTAGTAACTACGTTAAAGAGAATGCTTTTATCTTTTCACGTTTGAATTGCTCAACCTTTGGTACCTACCACAAAAATGCGAAATACGAAAAAACTCATTCAAAGTAATAAGATAAATAAAAAAAAAAACTACTTCTAATTATATTTACAAATCATTATAATCCTGTGTGTGTGTGTAAGTGATCATTAATAATCCTTTTACTATATGTTTCTTTAGTTATTTTTTTATTTAAATAAAAAATATTTGAATTTGAAAAAAAGAAAACATAGTAATGCATCTAATTTAGGAACAGGAAAACAGCGCTGATGTAAAGTTCATAGCTTTAATTATTGGGGTATTGGATTAGATAATTAAAACAACTTGACAAAGAACTGTACTTATAGATTTAATAAACGCAGGTAAAGCCGCTAGTAAAAGCTAGTTCTTCAATAAAACCATCAGTGGCTGGGGATCAGTTTTAACTGGTCATGTCTGCGGGAAAACTTTTTGATAAATGCAGTATTACTCCACCCTATTTTAGTTCCAATAAAGTCGGTTCTTGCCTGTTTCAAGTGTACTATTGGATAGGGCTATTATTCCGTGACTATTGAGAATAAGCTGTCGTAGGTGACGAATTGTAGGCTTTTCAGTGCTCCAACGCAAATTGCACGCTTTCAGTTCGATGGATTCGTGATTTTAGGTAGCTCTTTGACGGGTAGTTAAATTACGCTTTTGTATTGGATTTTAGACGTAATGGGTATTATCGTTCTCTACGGATAATGGGCCAACAGCCTTAAAGGTTTTTTTATTTAAACTACTTAGAAAATAATAATAAGGTTTGACTAGAGCACCAAAATGCTTGTAAACATAAGTATCTATTTTACACATTTCCTAGGAAATGCAAATAATACACAAGTATGTACCTCTATATAAAATAATAATAAATTCATACTAGGTAATATTATAAATGCGAAAGTGTGTCTGTCTGTCTGTCTGTCTGTCTGCTACGCTTTCACGGCCCATCTGTTCAGCCGATTTTGATGAAATTTTGTATGGGGATAGTTTGTATACCGGGGAAGAACATAGGGTACTTTTTATCCTGGAATATCAAGGAGTACCCGCGGGAATCAAAAAAACTTAATCCACGCGAACGAAGTCGCGGGCGTCATCTAGTCAAATCAAATAAATATTATAAATGCGAAAGTTTGGATGTATGGATGTATGTTTGTTACTCAATCACGCTCCAACGGATGAACGGATCTGGATGAAATTTGGCACAGAGATAGATTATAGTCTGGAATAGCACATAGGCTACTTTTTATCCCGGAAAATTAAAGAGTTCCCGCGGGAACCGAAAAACCTCAATCCACGCGGACGAAGTCGCGGGCATCAGCTAGTATATTATATAAACGAGACTGGTATCATTGATTTTTAGGGTTCCGTACCAAAATGGTAAAAATGGAACCCTTATGGTGCGACTTTCTCCGTCCGTCCGTCCGTACGTCACAGTCGATTATATATTATAATGGCTACACATAATTATATGCACTATGTTTAAGTTAAAGGTAAGTTATGTATGTAGATTGGTAAGTAAATACATTACGGGATGAAACATGGATCGCAGAAGCTTTTAACTAATTAGACCCTTCTAATTGTAATAGGAATATACATTAAACTGTGTGAAACTATACTTAGAGTAGGTACGAAATAATATTAGATCATAGTGCTTTTCGGGACGATAAAACGCGAGAGCCTAGCCTGGAAAAATCATATACGTGACAAGAAAGCGTTAAACGCTGTCTCTCTCTTTCTTTAGTAAAGACAGATAATGCCCGCGACTTCGTCCGCGTTGATTAAGTTTTTTTGATTCCCGCGGGGCCTCCTTAATTTTCCGGGATAAAATGGTAAAATGTACCCTATGTCCTTCCCCTGGATGTAACCTACCTTTATATACCAAACTTCATCACAATCGGTTGGAATGATGGGCCGTTAAAACGTAGCAGACAGACAGACTGACAGACAGATAGACAGACACACCTTCAGATTTAAAATATTAATATGTAATATGGAGAACGTCATTCTAGTTAGTTTTGAACATTTGGACACTTTCAAGTTTCCGCGCTCAGTGGTGATAGAGCCGCGTTGAAAGCAGATGTAGTAGGTTTGAATCACCCAGCCCCCCTATTCTCTAACTCAGTGGCTATCAAAAAATGAAAGCCACTGACATAATATATGTTTTATCCATTGAAGTTTCGATATGTAAATAAAAATAACATTTCATAGCAAACCTTCAATGGATAAAAAATATATGTCAGTGGCTTTCATTTTTTGATAGCCACTGAGTTAGAGAATAGGAGGGCTGGTCCCACTTACGAAATTCACACATTCGGGTTATTTAATTTTTTCGATTAACAAAAAAAATTAACCTATAGGTAATACCTACGCTTCTTCCAGCCCAAGATCCCCGAGTTATATTTTGCCAAAAAGTATGTTAAAAAAACAGTTTATGTTAAATTAGGTACCTACTCAATTCGTGAAGGAATCAACGAGGCGTACCTGTAAATAATTAACGTCCCTGTTCAGGCAGAAAGGTCTTCGAGCGGAAGAAATTAATTTACTGAGAGTACATTACCGAGATATCTTCAGAGGTAGGTCTTGATTGACAGCGATTTTGTGTTTAAAATCCATTAAAAATTCGGAATAGATAGAATCTTTACTGAGATCTGGATGAAATTTGGATTTTGGTCTTGAATAACCCATAGGCTATTTTTTTATCCCGAAAAATTAAAGAGCTTCAGCGGGAACCAGAAAAGCTCAAAGTCAAAGTCGCGGGCATCAGCTAGTTTGTTATAACACTTCATAAATGCAGTCAATAAATTAGCCTCTAAAATTAAAAAAAACTTGCATATTCCAAATTTCACTCCTAACGTCTCCTTTCCCCCGAAGGGTGGATGAATCAACGGCTGTATAAAAGAAAAAAATTGGTACTTTTAGCTTGGCCAACTTAGCAGAAAATGGTGGAGGTGCCATTGTCAAGAAAAATCAAACATATCGCCTCCCTAGTCTATTTTTTGTGGGCATTTTTGTGATAGCGTGTAATTTATTAGGATTTTAGGAACATAGAGGCGATCTATCACCATGACGATGCTACGAGTATATGCATACCTCCACCGATGCAGCGCAATAAATCAGGAGTGGTTTAAATAAATTTTATTCTAAAGCCCTTTTGAACAAAGTTCATGGAAGATAGGCTGCAGTGTTTAACTTTATAGGATGCTTTGGTTTAAATCTACGCCTGTACCTACACTGCGTGTTACTGTATATGTAATAAGTATTCTTTTTACATAATTGGGTATTTGACAAATAGTCAAATCAGCAACTTTTTTTCACACGTCAAAACGCGTCCTAAGTATGGGATTTATATGAAATTTTAAAATGTGACGTCATCAAAGTTCGACGCACTTTTTTACTTGAATCGATTCTTTAAAATGGTTATTCAACATAAAACTATCAGGGGACGTGGATATTACGACTTTTGGGAGATCCTCTATTTAATAATCACTAAAAAATAATTTTTCTCACCTCCGGGCGGAAAGCGTCAATTTTCCTCCCGCTGCGCTAAACGAAAATGCAGCTTTCCGCCTCCGTCGAGGAGAAAAATAGTATACACACCACGGGCAGTAAATAAGAAAGCCTCAGATCACATGTTTATTGACCTCGGCTTCGCCTCGGACAACAATTACATGTGATCTGAGACATTTCTTATTTTACTGCCCTAGATGTGTAATGTACTATATTGTGGCACAAGTAGCACAAGTTGTCCTACATGAAATAAATCATTTTCATTTTCATTTTCATTTATTTGAATAGTAGTCAAATACCCAATTATAAAACCCAATTATTACTATTTCTTAGAGGATATACAGTTGGCATTTGGACTTCTTGTTTTGAAACTACTACCGGTATCTTCTTTCTTCTTTCTTTGTGTCCTGGGATTGTTTTCCGCACTTAGACACAGGTCCGCTGTGCGTGAAACCGCTGGTGCGACTCTCCGCCGGATCATTCCAGCCAGCCGAGCTCACTCCAGAATCCAAGCAGGCCACCCAGGTCGGCGAAGATTTCCGGTAGTGATGCTGGAGAGCCAATGTAGGCTTCTCGTTGGGTGGAAACACCTCTGCACTCGAGCAGCACGTGTTTCGGTGTCTCGTCGCTCTCCATGCAGGCTCTGCATAGAGGGCTGTCGGTGATACCTAGAATAAATAGGTGTTTGTTTAGAGGACAGTGTCCTGTTATCATACCTACAACTATCCTGAGTTTGACTCGGTTGAGTTGCAGAAGTTTCTTTGTTAATCGTTGATTGGGGTAAGGCATCGCTTCCTTTGTTTGTCTGCAGTCTGTAGTGTTTGCCCATAGTTCGGCATGTGTACTTACGGTTTGTTTCCTTAACCAGGTTTTGTATTCGCTGAAGGGTATTGGGACGATCGGTTCGGGTCCCGCTACCTTCAGGTTTGAAGCTCGTCGTGCTAGTTCGTCAGCTGCATCGTTACCTATGTTATCACTATGTCCTCTTACCCAGCCTAATGATACTTGGTTTGAGTCGGTCAGAGTCTGTAGTGCATTGTGACAGTCAAGTACGAGCCTAGAAGTAGTCGTGTTTTTTGCTAGGGCTCTCAATACAGCCTGACTGTCACTATTGATGTTTATTTGAAAATTTGTTACCTGTCTGTTGGTCACAGCCATGGCCGCTACAGTGATGCCGACGCACTCCGCTTGAAAGACTGAGTTATTCTTACCGAGAGCGTGGGCTATGTTTATGTGTAATTCGGGACAGTATACTCCTGCACCGGTTCCCTCGCTGGTTTTTGACCCATCTGCATACACATCTATTGTGACTGTGGTGGGTGCTCGTGTTGTAGTATCTGCGATGTTTATCTTGTACCTTTTCTCAATTATATGTTCTTTCTGTATTTTATCACACATCCACTCTAGGAGTGGACTCCTTGTGTGTTCACTCGACAATATCCGGGTGTGTGTTGCGTTCATGTCTTTCCACAGCCCATAGGTTTTTATCCTTAGTGCTGCAACGGTAGCCTCTTCTTTTATGTGAAGGTGTAGAGGTGGTATTCCTAGCATCACCTCTAGAGCACTTGATGGAGTTGTGCTCATGCAACTGGTGATCGCCAGGCACGCTTTTCTTTGAAAGCTTTGTAATTCCTGTTGCGTTGTTGTCTGGTTTGTCCTGGGCCACCATACTAGTGACGCATATGTCAGTGAGCTCCTTACTACCGTCAGGTAAAGCCATAGCATTATCTTTGGTTTCAAACCCCAAGTTTTCCCAATCATGCGTTTGCATTGATTTAGGATGATTGTTGACTTCTCTATTTTTATTTCTAAATGTTTCTTCCAGTTGAGTTTACTATCTAGAGTTACCCCTAGATATTTCACTTCTGATGATAGTGATAAACTGGTGTCAAAGAGTGTTGGCAGTCTTGGGATGTCAGGTTTCCTTTTGTTCGTGAACAGAACTATTTCTGTTTTTTTCGGATTTACTGTAAGTTCGTTATTTTTGCACCATTTCTCTATAAATTTTAGTGCATCTTGCATTATCGCACTGTATTTTCATGTTTTCCACTTATCAGGATTGTTATGTCGTCTGCATAACCTATGGTGAGGAATCCGTTTTTGTTCATTTTTGTTATTAGGTCATCAACGACCAGGTTCCACAGTATTGGAGATAGTACTCCGCCTTGTGGACACCCTTTGGCTACTATTCCTTTAGTTGTTCCATTTATGTCGAGCTGTATGACCCTTTTCTCGAGTAGGGCGCTTATCCACTTACGTAGAGTACTCGACACTTCGTATCTTTGTAGAGCATCATCGATGCTTCTGAATGTAGTTTTGTCAAAAGCACCTTCAATGTCTATGAATGCTGCTAATGTTGACAGTTTGTTGTTTAGGCCATGCTCTATCTTACCCACCACATGGTGAAGAGCTGTCTCTGTTGATTTACCAGTGCTGTATGCATGTTGGTTTTTGTGTAACGGTAGGTTCCTTAACGCTCCGTCTCTGAGAAAACGATCACCGAGCCTCTCTAGTGTTTTCAGTAGGAAGGATGTTAGGCTGATTGGTCTAAAGGCTTTTGGTTGTGTGTAGTCGTTTTTGCCTGGTTTTGGCAAGAACACTACTTTGACCTCCCTCCATGAGAGTGGTATGTATCTAAAGGCTATACATGCTCGAAAAATCTGTACTAGCCATGGTGTTATTTCCGAGGCCCCCCATTGCAGTAGAGCCGGGAAGATTTTGTCTGTTCCTGCTGATTTGAAGGGGTGGAAAGTGTCTACCGCCCACCGAACCCTCTCTAGTGTGACTATTTTGTTTGCCGTTTCCCAGTCCGCTTCTGAAGGTATCACCTGTAGGTCATCTGACCAATCAGGTGTATCTACTATCCTGCAGCCTGGAAAGTGTGTTTGTATGAGTGTCTCACTTACTTCTTTATCGTCTTTGGTGTAGGTACCATCGGTTTTCTTCAAGGTACCGAGTGTTCGGTTATTTTCGTCTGCTAGAATTTTACGGATTCTAGTCGCTGTGTCGTACGATTCTATATTCGTGCAGTATCTTTGCCACGACTTGTCCTCTTTGCTCCGTACAAGCTTGCTGTATTGTGATTGTGCTTCCTGGAAGTTCTCCCAGTCTATGTTCTGTCTGGTGTTTTTTGCTCTGTTGAATAGGTGCCTTAACCTTTGTCTTTTCTTTTCCAGGTCAAGGTCCCACCAACTGTTTTTTGGTTCTTGCTTTGTCTTTCTAGTTTTCAGGGGGCAGGCTAGCTCGTAGCATGTCCTCATGTTTTCAGTAATCTCTGTAACATTTTTGTCGATCTCTGACACATTTTGGATTCTGTTTGTGTTATTTTGTCCTATGTGTCTTGTTATTAGCGCTTTGTACTGTTTTCGGTTTGTTTTCCTTGGATTTCTCCTGGGCAATTCTGGTGTTTTAGTCAGATCGATTTCGAAGCATATTCTGCAGTGATCCGACAGTGATGGTTCGTTACTTACGTGCCAGTTTTTAACCTGATTTACTATGTTGTTTGATACTAGAGTTATATCGATTATCGTCTGGTATCTGCTAGACACGAATGTCGGTTTTGTGCCTTTGTTTGCTATGTTTAGGTTAGTTGTTAGTAAATAAGAGGCTAAAGACTCACCCCGTCGGTTGGTTTTTGTGCTGCCCCACAGGATGTGGTGCGCGTTGGTGTCTACTGAGATGATCAGGTCTATCTTTTGTTCTTCGCAGTGGTTAATTAAGTCCATAACTTCTTTTGTTGGAATATGGCCTTCGATGGGTAGATACAGTGATGCCAAGACTAGAGGTCTAGGCATTGACCCATTGTTTTGTTTTATGCCGTTGGGTATTCTCACTGCTGTTAGGTCTCTGTAACAGTAATGTGTAAGTAGTGTCGCCGCAATGCAGCGTGGTATATATACGCATGTTCGGGGCGGCTCTTGCATACTGTGGTAGAAGACCTTACCTTCGCAGTTGCCGAGGCCGCATACGCGGTTTGCCCGAACCCACGGCTCTTGGATTAGGGCTATGGTCTCGGCCTCAACCTCCAGCTGCTTTCTCAGGGTGGCCGTCGCAAGATGTTTATGCTGGAGGTTGGTTTGCACTATTTTAATGTGCTTGAATGTTGATATGAGGGGAGGAGGTCGTTAGTTGTCGTTTTCGGCCATAGGGGCCCATGTTTTCAGAAGCTCCTGGAGTTTCGTGTCAGTCATGTCAGTCGTGTCGGTCCCCGCCTCCTCAGCCCACTCATTTGGGAGGGGAGTTGGCGGTGACTCTGTCAGCACCGCGTCTATATTTTCAAGCACGGTGCTGACAGATGGTTCTGGGATGTTGTCTGTTTGTCCGTCTGTCTGTGTGTTAGGGACATCAGTTGTCGTGTCCATGTCTGTCTGTGTATGCACTCCTGGCTCGAAGGGGTCCAACGGGGGTACATCGCTTACTCCTTCCTTGGTGAAGAAGCGGATGTAAATGGACCCCGTGGAGTAGGCCACTTTCCTCCCTCGTGCCAGGATGTCGGCAATTTGCTCCTTGGGTATTCCTAGCACTAGGAATACACCAGGAGTGTTACTGTCTACTCTTTTATATGTATACAGGGTACACGTTGATACCTTGTACCAGGGGTTTTGGCCGGCCATGATCCTATGTAGTTTCCCGATCTCCGCCTTGTACCCCGGCACGAAGAGTGCCGATCTTATCCGCACTGGTATCTCCGATTGTCTCATCAACGTGAGCCCCGTCCCCTCTCGTGGTGACCTGAGTCTTGGTACGACCTCCTGTAACCACGAAAGGGCTTCGTCGTTGTAGCACCATAGCTTTAGCACCCCCTCACTTAGGAAGGCTTTTCCTTCGAAAGCGGGCGCATAAGGTACGGTGCCTGGTGGTGATGGTTTGAGGCATGCGTCGAAGATCTCCTCCTCTATCTGTTCTTGGACACTATTTGCCTCTTGTTGAGTCATGTCTGCACGTGGTGTTAGTGTGACAGCTACACTAAGGTGTGGTTTAGTTGCGCGGGCGTAAGAGCCCGTGTGTTCAGTCCTCCGCCTTTTGTATTCCCCCCGAGGGGAGATTGTATCGTCGAGCCTATCTCGCTTTTGGCTTGACTGGCTCGACGACGGGGCGGGACCTTCTGACCCCCCGCCGGCCTGACCGCTGCTCCGCACTCGCCAGTACGCATTTGTCCGGCGGGCGACAGGGTGTGGCCGACGTTGGGTCGGGGTGTTTCCACTGTTGGTCATATGTTCGTCTGGGGTGACGGTTGGTAAGCCACGGCCCTCACCCGGCCGGTCCGCGTCCACTCGCCCTTCGCCCTGGCTCGAGGCGACAGTCTCGGCGAGCAGGCAGCGGCCCTGTTGGGGCGGCCGCCCACCTCCGCTTTGACTATGCGAGCCTGTTGCCTGGGGTTCGGCATCCGTGGTCGCGGGCCGTCCGAGTGCAGGCACTGGCCGACCTCCGCTCCTACCCGGGAGGGGATTTGTCTGTCTGTTTGTTCGTCGTTTTTTCTTTTTCTTCCCTGCGACCACCTGCGTCCAGGGGTTGTGATCCATAGGTATTGGAATGGGGGGGGTCTCGGTGGCCTGGGGAGAGGGAAGTGGTTGGTCTGAGTCAGTTGTGTGAGTCCTGTTCGTTGCGTTCTTTTCTAGTCCGTCGGTCCGTTTGTCTTCTGCCTGGGGTTTTCCATGTGTGAGATTGTCCGTCGGTGTCCGTGTGGGGTTTGCCAAAAGTTGTCGGGGGTGCATAGCACCAGGCGACTGAGTGCCCAACCCAGAATACGATGGGCGGCCTGTAGCTCGTCCTCCGGTCGTTGCCGTTCCCGGAGGGCGAGCCACAGCAAGGGATTCTCCAGTCCCGGTGGGGCTGGTACCCTTCTGGGGTCGAATTTTCCTAGTCGTCGTGTTGTCCATTATTTGTTTGAGTTTGTGTGTGATTTTGAACTGTGTATCGTGTGGTGTTTGCAGTGTGGGTGTTGTTTGTGACAGTGGTCCACATTGCTCGTCCGGCTTCTCGCGGGACCCTTCGCGGCGCTGAGGCCGGACGGACACATGTTGTTGACATGTATCCCTCCCGCCCTCGCCCCGCCCCGAGCCCCGCCAGAGCCGAGACTTGCCGTGTGGATATCCGTCCGTGTGTTGTCCGTGACGTGGTTGTGTGTGCGTGTACTTTCGTGTGAGTGCATGCGAGTGGTGGGGGCGAAAGGGTTAAACTTTGGAGGGGGGGATCAAAGGATAGGGTTATAAAGGACCCCGACCAGCGTTGGGTGTGTCACTGGCCGGACCTCTTGTCCGGGGCCCGTAGGCTTCTGTCCGGTCTCGGCCCTGCGAAAGCCTGGCCAGAACCGGGCAGATCCGGCTATCCGCAACCCGCCGACCCGTCCGGTAGCATGAGGGATGCTTCGTATAAAGCAAGTGCATTCGTGTTGTAGGACCGCATGAAATGGGCATCTACATCACCAACACAGTCGCACGCCGGAATATTACTCAGTTAGAAAAAAAGTATTTTTAGCTGAAAATTAAACTATGTTATGTAATAATAGGTCAGTAAAATCTCAATGATAATAATTTTCCTTTTAGATTATAGATTATTTTTTAACCGACTTAAAAAAAAGGAGGAGGTTCTCAATTCGACTGTATTTTTTTTTTTTTTTTTTTTTTTTTTTTGTTTGTTACCTCATAACTTTTGACTGGGTGGACCGATTTGGATGATTCTTTTTTATTTGAAAGCTGGTGCTTCCCGTGTGGTCCCAATTCAATTTGGTGAAGATCTAATGAATATCTCCGGAGATGGAGAACGGAACTCCTCATGGATAAGAGTAAATTGCTCGCGATCAGTGAGATAGTCTTGTAAACAGTATGTTTTAACCATGCATAGCATATCTCGTTCTGGTTACATGCTGTATTTTAAAACAGTGGGGCCACTAAAAATTGTGAAATAAAAAATTTTCAAAAAAAAATAAAAACCGACTTCAAAAACCACAAACACTAAAAAGTAAAAAATAATTTAATTTATTATGTATACAAGAGTTAATTTAGTTCTATAATAACATTCTTTGGAGTCGGTGCCAATGTGGAGTCACGTCAACAATAATGAAGAGTAGGTAGACGGTTCATGCGGCTAATTGGTACCGACTCCAAAAAATGTTATTATAGAACTAAATTAACTCTTGTATACATAATAAATTAAATTATTTTTTACTTTTTAGTGTTTGTGGTTTTTGAAGTCGGTTTTTATATTATTTTTGAAAAATTTTTTCCGATTTCGATACGCAGAAAGTCATAGAATGATAGTAATATTATCTTATATTCTCCGCCTTTACTGCGACTCCACATTTTTGATACATCCCACCTTTCCAAGTAAACGATGAGTTTTTCTTTTTATCGCTGTTTGCTTTTAGGCGCAACTTTATTGCAGCGAGCAATTATGGCAACCACTCACTTTATGGTCTTCATTTCTTTGCTGCTCCGGTATTGAATTTGCTTAACAAGCAATTAGGTAGAATATTTACTTATTTTTTTTGTGTTCCATTTCTATTTCATGCCTTTTGAGGCTCAGATAAGAAGTGGACAAAAACCTGTTGGATAAAAGTAGGCCTTATTTAGTGAAAGCACTGAATAGGTAATACGAGGTGAAAGTTCATGATTACCAAGGAATGAATTAGGAAGGAGCTTAAATCGCTTTTATACGCTAAAACAAACAAATCTGGTAGGTAGAACGTACAAATTCAAATCCGAATGCTTTTTATTCAAATATACTTATACAGGTGCTTTTGCATCGTGGAGTGAATATACCGCTGGTTAGGAATGCCATTCCTACCGAGAAGAGCCAGCAAGCTGCACCGCCCGCCCTCTTGCTTCTAAATATGTAGGAAAAGCAAGCAACCAAGCAAGTTATACGCACCGCCAGCGCGCCACTCCAATCTTTCCAAGCTTTCTTAACGTACGTTTCACTCCGACACCGGAGCATCCTCAGGAAATGTTCAATCAACAATTCTTTACAATAACTGTACATTGTTAAGTTAAAAAAAAAAAAAATTGGCAGTCATAGGGACTGCTTAATTGATAGAATGCCGACAGAAGTGATTTTATAATTTTTTTTTAATAAAAAAAAAATTTCCGAAACAAAATATTTAATAATTAAAATATAAACCTTAAAACTAAGGCATTAAAGTTTAATTAAGAATGTAGTATATTTATATTTAAGACCTTTTGTCTTCGTAACAACGCGAGCATGTCGGTGACGGTGACGCGAATCCACAAGTTTACCCCCTACCAAAAAGTGATCAACGCGGCTAAAGAAGTTTTCACTTCAAAACTAATATTTTGAACTAGATGATGCCCATGACTTCGTTGATTAATTTTTATTCCCGTGAAAACCGTGTCCTTTCCCGGGATGCAACCTATCTCTGTACCAAATTTCATCAAAATCGATTGATAATATGGGCCGTTAAAGCGTAGCAGACAAACAGACGGACAGACAGACATACGCACTTTCGCATTCATAGTATTAGTATAAAATAATAATAACTCTGCGTTTGTTTCTACTGGCCCCTAAACTGAAAATGGCACAGTCCGTTTAAGTTTTAGCCATAGAGGTATAATATTGTTTTTCACCTCTCATGCTCTAAAAAGATGTCATTATAGCTTAGCGTAGGCGGACTAAAGTTAGCATTTAGGGTCTAGGGATTAAAGTAATTTTTTTTAATAATTGCTGGCGTTATCAATTTAGATATAGGTAGTAAATGGGTAGTAAAAATGTATAGTCTATGGTGAATATCAACGGCCCAAATGAATGTCACAGACACAGTCTAAGAAGATACGTTCTTTCCTACCAGTCGTTCAACGAAGGCATCTAGACAAAGCAAAGCTGCGGGGTGACAGGGGCGTAACGAATGAAACTAGCAGAATTTTTATAATACAAAATTCTATGACTCTAATGTATTTTAAGCAGTACCGTACATCTAGGAGGACTGCTAAAACTGTCATGGTATGATGGTAGTCAGGTCTGACATTTGTGTGAGCGTCGACCCACTGTATGAAATGAATAAATATAGGTCTACCAGAATCTGATGGCAAAAAATACCTTTGATTTTATATATAAAATCAATGAAAAATATACCTAAAAGCAATGACTAAAAGTACCAGTATACGGTGTATACTTTTTGCCATCAGATTCTGGTAGACCTATAGTTACGCTATGTTACACAGAATGATCTACTTTATTTATATTCCATTTTTGAAATAATTTGCACGCAATCACCTACAGCTCAATGTCAATGGTTCTTAAAAAAAAATACATTTTTTTAATTCGATAACAATAAGGAGAAAAATAAAGTTGGTATTGCGGATTGCCGCGAAATCTCTAGAATTTTTATTGTAATTAATTACATTTATTTAAAGGGATGTTCATTTAATCCATTTTGGATTTCGATGCACAATACTTAATACAAGGTAAAGGCATAGGGTAAAGTGAATGTGACTATTTATTTGTTAATATCATCAAGTGAAAATAAAGATCTTACTCCTACAAATGTAACAACAGAATGGCAAAAAAATAATTAAAAATCGTTATTTATTTTATTTTCTCGCAGTCGAAATGAAAAGTAGAGTGTTTACAACGAGACTAAAAGCCATTCTACTCGATTCTATAGCATACCTCCCTACGCTCGGTAAGCTAAATATCTCGTATGAAATGGCTTCTTTTAGTCCCTTGATGAACAATCTACTATTAGCTCTATTATTCTCAAAGTAAAACTATAAACTTAACAACAGCGGCATGCCCGTAATTCGCAAAGACAATCTAGACTGTAGAACTGTGGAGCGCTAGAATTAAACAAATCTTAGCGCGTTTCCGCTGCTCTTAAATTTGTTAAGTCTTAAATAATGGCGTCCGGAAGTGACGGCTTGTTAGTTTAAAATGTTGCTCGCAAAATGCAAGATATACGCCTTTCTAGTTGGTTTAATTATTGTTATCCAAGTTTCAACACAAATGCAAAAGGCTATGCTATATATTAACAAGGCTATAAATCTTTAAAACGTAAACTAGTTTAAAATTAAAAAGTACAGTGTACTTAATGGATTATTTAAATGATAAAAAAAAAATGTGAGCCGTCACGTGACGGCTGGCAGATGTCAAACATTGAAATTATTTTGTACAAGTAATAGGCAGAGTACAGAATAGGAACTAAATACTTATGGCATGATGAAAAATTACAATATTAGAAATTTTCTCCAGAAAATGATGACAGTTTAAAATAAACATTTATTTTCTTTATATACAAAAATTTAGTGTAGCGTGTCGCCACGTCTCACACACTACTACGTATAGACTACGTATAGTACATATTATATTATATTCCAATGCGTCGCTACGTCCTGTATCGCCACGCCAACAGGTTTACCCTCGCCTATAGATGTTTCACATCAAAAAGCATGGGTATGAATAATGACGTTCCAGTGGCTAATTATGTAATTGTTATAATTATAAATCTAATTAATTTACGAAATTTGTGAGATGGTGATAATAAAAAAAAACCCGGCTGAGTTTGTTGTGCGCTCTTCTCAGAACGCGTTTGGGACCCTATAATAACATGATTCCAAAGGGTCAGGAACAGCTTCAGCTTTAAGTTGATGTAATTATCACCATTACCTTAATTCTATGTACCTAAGACCCCACTTTGATTCAAAATTTAAAAATCAAATGTTTATTATACTACACCCACTCGAAAAGTACCCTCTTGCTTTTGTCAAAACAAGGTAGAAAGTACGTCATTGCTACAAACCAAATATGCGGGAGGAAAAGATGTATGAAATTTCATTTCTAACGTGCTAAGCGGGGAGAAAACTGTATGAAAATCCATTTCTAACGCGCTGTTGTTTTTTAATTTTAAGTAAATATGGTATGGACGTTGAGAATTTGGATATGTCTTACCTTAAGGAAATATATAATATTAGAAGCAGCTTCACCATATTTGACATAGAAAAGTCAAATATGGTGAATGTCGATTGTTGACATCGATGTCGATTATCGATATCGATGTCGACATATCGATAGATATCCGATATTGATAGTCGTTATCGATATCGATTTCGATTGTCGATATCGTTGACGATTGTCGGTATCGATGTTGATTGTCCATATCGATGTCGATTGTCGATATCGAAATCTATATTGAAATAATCCTCAAAATGTAGTCTAGTTGTGATAGTGAGGCTTCGAATGAAGCGACTCATACAGTTATGATAGAACTTCACTTTTTTTTTTAATTTTTTGAAAACAATACTGTAGAAATTAAAGCTAGCTAGCCTAACCTAATTAAGGACTATTAACTATTATTAACTATTAACCTAAACCTTTGTAAGTTCGTTTAATCACTAATTATCGCTTATTTTCCTCGCAGGTGTAGTATAAAGCACTATGTATCACTCGGGAGAAAGTACGATTCCTACCTCGCGTGTATTGCGGCCCTTCGGCTACGCCTCGGGCCTCAAACTACACCCTCGTTAGTAATCGGTCACTTTCTCCCCTCGGTGAACAATGTACTATTATTCACATAAACTTTAAACTTTAACAAGTACTTAAGTAGTTACTTTTGAATTGTCAAAAATGAATCCAAATGAAACACGACCAGTAGGCCTAGCATGTGCACAACGAGTAAAATTATGTCTACCCGTTATCTCTATTTGTCTACCGAAGCTAACATGGTTATTTGTCTCGTTACGTCATAACTAGAGATAAAAGTAATATTTCTTATCTGTGGCATTTTTCTCTACGACCCCTTACTTGCCGACTATTTTTTACTTGCATTTTACTATGCATTATGTGGATGTTAGGGTAAATGAAAAATAAGCCGGCAACGACAACACCTCTCTCTCTCGTTGCGAGATAATATCTCGTTGTGCGCATGCTAAGCCTGCAGGAATCGAATCGGAAATTTCTTGTCTAGGTATCTCAACACTAACTTAATGAGGTTTCATGCTCCATCAGTTTCATTAGACGGCGCACCAGATAGGTTCGTTACATATTAATAACGAATTGAATTAATATTCATAGCAAGTAATTGCAAATATCCCACTGTGTAATGTCTGATAGTGGAATATGATTGTATAGTGCGAATCCATACTTCCAGAATATTATAAACTAGCTATTGCCCGCGACTTCGCGTGAATTGTGGTTCTTGGTTCCCGCAGTAACTGTTTTTAATTTTCCGGGATTAAAAGTAGCCTATATATTATTCCAGACTTTAATCTATCCCTGCGCCAAATTTCATCCAGATCCGTTCGGCTATTCTGGCGTGATTTAGAACAAACATACGTCCATCTATCCATCCCTCCATCCAAACTTTCGCATTTATAATATTAGTATTACTGCCAATGTGTGTGTCGTCGTCGTCTCAACCTGTAGACGTCCACTGCTGGACGAAGGTCTCCTGCATGGATCGCCTCAGAGCACGGTCTTGTGCCGCTTGCTTCTAGCGGCTCCCAGCTACACGCTTGAGATCGTCTGTCCACCTAGTGGGGGTCGTCCAACGCTGCGCTTCCCGGTGCGAGGCCGCCATTCGAGCACTTTGGAACCCTAGCGCCTATCGGTTCTATGGGCCTCAGATAGGCTCAGGGACACTCAATTTGTGTGTGCGGCGTCTCAAAAATTAATTTTGCGACACTATGGTACTAAATATAGGTACCTATGCTAAATTTATGTGCAAGACGGCCTATATTCCATGTTTGACATGAAAATGACATTACCTATAGCAAATTTAAGCGGTGGACAAGTGGAAAAGGCAAACCTAACCGCATGTGATTTCCACTCTCAGCACCAGTTGAATGGTGAAAGCAGTCGGCAAAAGCCAGTCTCATGATATAAAAGATCACATAAATCAAACGCCGCGCGGTCCCAACGAATGTAAGTTTCGCAGCTTGAAACATGGCGCGCATTTTCACGAATTCTCATTTCATCTGGAGCCACATGGAGGTACCGGGTTCGATACCCGGCAAGGTCAATTTAAAACTTTATACATTCTGAATATTCTCTGGTCTATAGGTAGGCTTCGGCTGTGGCTAGTTACCAACCTGCCGGTTACAACGTGCCGCCAAGCGATTTAGCGTTCCGGTACGATGCCGCGTAGAAACCGATTAAGGGTATAGGCTTAATATAACTACCAACCTAACAGATAAGCTCGCTACCATTTGACACTGCATAATCACAACCCCAGGTGTGATCTTAGCCAAGAGTTAACTTGTATTGGACTAAAAAAAAGAATGTGACTTCAGCTCTCTGCAATAGTACAATGGTGAAAGAAGTCGGCAAAAACCAGTCTCATAATATAAAACACTAGCTGATGCCCGCGACTTCGTCCGCGTGGTTTAAGTAAAAAGTAGCCTATGTCACGGTCCTCAACTATACCCATGCCAAAAATCACGTCGATCCGTTGCTCCGTTGCGGCGTGATTGAAGGACAAACCAACAAACAAACACACTTTCGCATTTATAACATTAGCATATGATGATCACATAAATCAAACGCCCGCGCCGCGCGGTCCCAACGAATGTAAGTTTCACAGCTTGAAACACGGCGCGCATTTTTACGAATTCTCATTTCAGCTGGAGCCATATTCATTTTTATGGAAATTTTCGAGCACCTAGTTGCCTGGCTAACTCAAAAAGAGTATATCAACTCATATCAAGGCTTGTTTGTGCAAAATTGTAACGAATAGGTACGGACTGCTTTAGTACGATTTCCCTACATTAAAAAAAATTGGGTAATCATTTTTAGTGATTATTAAATAGAGGGTCTCCCAAAAGACGTAATCTCCACGTCCCCTGTTAGTTTTATGATGAATAACCATTTTAAAGTATCGATTAAAGTAAAAATGTGCGTCGAATATTGATGACGTCACAATTCGTAATTTCATACAAAATACCTACCATACTAAGCGCGTTTTGACGTTTGAATAAATGATTTGACTAGTTGTCAAATACCCAATTCTGATAGATGTTAGTCCTTAACAGTTAAATAAAAACTAAACTTGAAACTAAACTTGAAAGTTAGTTATAACAACTAGTTAAATAAAAATGGCCCTATCGGCTACTATGACTATACTATGAATAAAACTTTGAAATATAATACTCATTTCGTGTTTTTTGTACATATTTGCAAACAATTGTATTGTTACAATGCCAAATTGATTCATACAAACTATATTCGACTCTTCCGCCACTTGATGTACCAAAAAAGCGTCCAGTATATACATCCACTTGAAAATTCCTGTTCAATATGACGAATACTCAGTTCAGTCACAGCGCAAGTATGTATCCATACAGTGGGTCAACGCCCATATAATGACCTTGTTTACCATGACAGTTGTAGCCCCCTCAACTGCGGATAAGCCGGCAAATGGCAAATGGTGGTTTTGGGGTTATCTGCGGAGAAGCCGGCTGCCGGTCGTGGATGTATGGCACTCTGTGTATGGCACGATGTATGGCGCAACGGTTTGTCCGCAGTTAAGGCAGTGAAAACAAAATACATCTCCGATCCTTTTCAAACTTCGGTAAAACCTAATAGGATACTGTACTGCATTCAAAGACATTAGAATGGTAGAATTTTGTATTGAAAATTAAGCCAGTTTGGTCCGTCACGTAGGTCCCTGTTACCCCGCAGCTTTTCTATCTCTAGACGCCTCCATCGAACGACTGGTAGGAAAGAACGTACCTAGACTGTGGTTCACTTGTGGGAACACAGGTCAACTAACACTGGCTATGAAAGGTCTCTGGTTCGCCGAAACAAATTTTGTATGAGACTTTTTTGCACCGCCCGAAAGCCTCTGGGAGGCTCTCTAAATTGAGTTTTTGAGCTGAAATGACGAAATAACTACGGCTGCGCCATTTTGTTTACTTAGCGTGGTGGAAATTGGAATTTTCAAATTACGTTTCATATAGGTACGCGTACGGCGTTCCTGTGGGGAAAGGTAATTTCGGTTTTAAAATTATCTCGCTATCTACAGTCCTATTCCATTCCACCGCTATACAGTCTGTGGCAATCGTTATGTCAAACGTAACACGTCGTGTCAAATGTCAATTTCATTATAGTACCGCATAGAAGAATTAACCTCCTCTGTCTACGATAGTAAGGTACCCCTTCGCCGCATCTTTTCCGTGTATTGTCAAGTCTCTTCACAATAAACTAGCTTTTACCCGCAGCTTCACTCACGTTAAGTTCGATTTTAATACAAATTTCTGACACAAACACTTGTGTGACTGACTAATATTATGCTAATTTAATTCCTGATTATTATATTATTATACCCAGCCGTAGAAACAATACACGTTAAAGTATTGAGTCTACTAGAGAGAGTAGTTTTTATATAACAGATATATTCCCACTTATATTTTATACCAAAGGTAGGTAGGTAGGTACCTACTCACGTAAAAGCGTTCTTATTTTTGTGAAAAGTCACGCTATATAATATCCCCAATATTTATTGGAAAATACTCACGGATAAAACTCCATAATAAATCGGAAGTCACGGATTCCAGATATTGGAATGGATATTATTGGGGACGCAATATTTCAATGGGATTTCATAAGTCGTCGGTCAAATGGAAAATATAGCTTGGAATCGCGTATTTTTCGCTTTAAAACATCCCGAATCGCCAACAGCTGGTATAGGAATAGCATGACAATGATATATTAGGGTAATAGCTTTTGTATTTGTCTGACTTCGGGGTGAATCTTTTTGATCCCAGCGTTTAGGGTGATTTTAGGCTAGACCGTGCCAAATATTGGCCACGTTCGAGTACATCCGTGAATTTCATCACAATGGTCAAACTCAGTGTGAACATAATGAAGAAATCTCGGGCTTACAGGTTTCCACACAATGTTATTGTTTACTCAAATGCTATTCAAGTAAAACGTAAGTTAGTTTGATAGTCAAGGACTAAAGCTAAAAACTAGACAGGAAGGTAGCAGATCATTTTTTTAACCGACTTTTTCCAGAACTATCTCTAAAATCTATCAGGAACTATAGAACTCATCTGCATGCAAACATATCTTATATATCATAATCTTTTATTTCTGATCTGCTGGCACTTGCTCTGCTAAGTTCACGGACACGCAAAGGAGAAGATTGATGGTGATATACGGTAAGGACAAACAAATGTTTGTATTAAAAAATTTAAAATCATTAAAATGACGATAACCATAATATTATCTGTGATTAAATTACAGAAGGAGTTGTTTTCGAGTTGTGGAACTTTGCGGTGTCCGCAACATGACAGGCCATTACCAGCTCAAATTGACCTCCCCCTTCCCCATGGCTGCCCATTAGGGTGCTATCCCACTAGGATATCAGTGGTGCAACCCATGCGTGCCAAAAAAATTTATACAGCTCTATGTAAGGTACCTCACCTGGTGTCCACTTGGTTGCGCAACTAATTTGTTGTCGGCGGCTGGGATCACCCGCTGGTGGCGCTATCACTAATATGTATAGAGCTACTAGCTGATGCCCGGCGACTTCGTCCGCGTGGATTGAGGTTTTTAGGTTCCCGCGGGAACTCATTAATTTTCCGGGATAAAAAGTAGCCTATGTGCTATTCCAGACTATAATCTATCTCTGTGCCAAATTTCATCCAGATCCGTTCATCCGTTGGAGCGTGATTGAGTAACAAACATACATCCATACATCCATCCATCCAAACTTTCGCATTTATAATATTTATTTGATTTTGCGTCGCACTCACTCGACCACCAGTTACACTACCAGGGATGCACGCACACTGCTAGTACGTGACGTCAATCTCATGCACTTATATTTTGAAAGTCACGATCCTGGTCTGCGCTGCCCCCCTAGTCAAGTTAGATACGTTTCGTGTCTATTCTCTTTGTATAATCGTTAACGCTTTAGCGAAAGCGATCTTAGAAAACGAATAATTGGTAGCCAAGTCGACATAACTGTCTCGATCGCTCATTCTATACCGCGGAGAGAAAAAAATAAGGGAATAGTCTATGGTTAGCAGTCACGGCTGTCAATCGCACCGTTCGCGCAGTGAAGTTTCAGTGGTGAATTAAAGAATCGCTAAATTCTATCTATTTTTCGAACGAACTGGTAACTTTTAAATTTGGCTACGATCTTTCTTTGACCACGTGACTTAACGATAGTGAATATGTAATGCTCATACATTCCTTTAGCTTTCTAAAGCGTTAACAATTAAAGAAAGAGAAAAGACACGAAACGTATGTAATTTGGCTAGGGTGCGGGGGGGGGCTGGTGTTTCTCGTTTGGTAGCTCAAGACACCACGGTGACGTAGCCGGTGGCACCACCATGGTGTCCTATTGAGATATTGGCCTTAAACTCGAACAAAGAGACGTATGTGAGGCAGTTAGCAGGGTTCACGTGATTGGTCGCGTTAAAGTCTCGCGGAATACAAACGATCCCGCTTAAAAGTTTGATGTGTTCCGAATAAATTTCATTACGTTTAATCGTTTTACATTTTCAAACAGATGTTCGCTTGAGCTGGATGCTGAATGGGTATTAAGATGGTTTGTGAATTGTCTGCTATGTGAGGAAGTTTAATTATAATAATCAATATTATTTTATGTTAACTTGAAACTCAGCAGTTGCTCTTTTCATAAAAAGAAAAATGTTACCTACACTTTGTAAATAATATTACACAATGCGTAAGTTACGTAACAAATATTACACTGACTTGTGGATTGCTGGATGCGAAGCCGGTTAGCGTATTATTTTCCGTTTTAAAAATGTAAGAAAACTTTTTATCCCCTTTACAAAACACGTGTTAAAACTTCGAACCTTCGAGTTGGTTCTGCACCGCCGAAAGCGTTTCTGTGTTAGAAGAACCAAGTTTACAAGTAACAAGTTTTATGTTGAGCAAAAATAAATAACGGAACAGCTGCGCGGTTCACACCGACTCGCGGATTTTGGTGGGTTAGTGTAAGATTTTATGTGACGCAAACATTTATTTTTAATTTACATTAAAGATGTACTTACGTGAATATTTTTAATAAATTAAAGCCACATAATTATTCTTATGAATATAAAATAGTAGTTATGTCATAAAATTCTTAAATTTGAAATTTTGACAGAAGTTATATTCAAATTCTGTCAAAGTAGCAGCTAACTCTGGGTTAAAAGGATAACCCGGCGTTTCTGCAAGCGGACCTTTTGTTAAGATTTTTAGGTCCATATTATTAAAGTTACTTCAATTTAGGCGACTATAGGCTTGCGTTTACGGACATTACCAATTCTGTATAACACAATCTCTAAGCTAAACTAAAATGGCAGCTTTAAATCTAGTTCTGTCCCTTTCCGCAGGGAGTATTATGAAAGGGTTAGCAATATTTGTAATGCTGTAATTTTAGTTTAGCTTAGAGATTGTGCAATACAGAATCAGCTCAATAATGCTTTAAAATTCAAATCACACTTGCCTTAAGGGGATTGGACGATTTACACGTCATGCGTTGATAAAATTCGAGTGTTGAAATTCTTTAGCATTAAAGTTTACTGCCTTATTTAAAAGCTCTAGTTTGTCAATTGCCAACATCTATTGCTAGGGCTACAAGCGGAATCCTTGTGAAATTATAATCGGTAATACAAAGTTTCCGACTTTAAATCAAGGAGTTTTAGATTAATTTTACTATGACGGTATTGATTTCAGATCAAGGATTTTTAGGTCCAGTTTACTCTATTGAGTTTCGGCGCTCGATTCTATCAACAATGGCGAGATGTAAAATCTCATGCTAACATGTAACAACTTCGCTACTCGCTACGTGTGCTAAGTGATAAATATTAAGTTAAATACTGTGGTAAGTGCAAAATTGCGAAGTTTTTATTCGGCAAGCACAACATGTGAGGGCCTTATATGAAAGCTTAGTCTAGAACTGCTGAACTAGAGTAACCAACATAGTTTGACAGCGTCACGGGTTTAAAACCTTTGGTACCGGTGGATGTCTGTTGGTTGATGACGACGAAGACGACCTTTGGTATCCAACCTTTGGTATAAACCGCAAGATTACGAGCATCTCTATGCCTATCAAGATAAAAAGACACTTTAAAAAAATTCCCACAGAATATTTGCTATCACACAAATCTGTTGAATAGTGTTTATTGCACTCATTGTCTTCTTGTTTAGACAACAAACATTGTTCGCCTCAACTCTATACAAGAAAAAACTGTAATCGAAACAGTCCGTAGCAGAATAGAGTCAGAAATGGACGCAAAAACTTTGTCGATTTTCATCTTAGTTCTAGCCCCGATTATTGCTGTAAGTAAAAAGTGTGCTTCAAAGAACTCGCTTTAGATGTTTTTATTCTCCTCCCTTTAGAGCTGTTGACAGTTTAGTTTCAGTTTTAATTACCTCTCTTTAATTTCTTTCTAACAACTTTTGGCTTTAAAAACAACTCAACATTTTTCTTTTCTTTCTTCGAGCTCTGTTTCTATGACAAAAGAATATGGCTTTATGTACTTAAATTATAGTACGCCACTACTAGTTAGTAGTACCTTGTGTGTATGGCAGTTATATTTAACCCATACACACAAGAAATACCCATAGAAATCAATGGGGGGGTCCCATTGATTTCTACACGGTATCCTACCAGAACGCTAAATTGCTTGGCGAGTCTTTGCCGGTAGGGTGCTAACTAACCACGGTCTAAGCCTCCCACCAGATCAGACCAAAGAAAATTCAAAAATTATTCATTTCCAAATTGACCTGCCGGGAATCGAACCCGGAACCTCCCACTTATAGAACCACAGCACTCATCACTACGCCAGGGAGGTAATCAAAAATCAGTTTTAAGAGAGTGTTGTTTCTAGGAATAGGTTTTTACAGGACGCTTGGCAAACTCTAAGATCGCCGCGAGAGTTACGCAGTGAAATACACCACCAATCCAAACGTCACATGCTGCCGCGAGACGTCCACGAAGCGAGACTCGAGGCGAGGAGGAAGCGTCGAACTACCACGCAACGGCCCAAGGAGATGAGAAAAAAGGTATTCAGTAATAGAAAATATTTTGTTTTATCTATTCTTCTTTTGCAACCTTTCCCACTGCCAAGGGTCACTAGTAGAGATCTCTTAAAGAGATAAGTGCTTCCTTGTCCACTAAGACTACGTATTTTATAACTTTTTAGTACAAAAATAAAAATTATACTCTTTTCTACTCAGTACAAATCAGAGGAGACAATAATTAGGGGTTTTAGATAGTCTGGCTTTTTAAATTAGATCTCATACTTGCCTTCAATTAACATTATCTATGATTAGTAAGCATTATCTTTTTAGGGTTCCGTAGCCAAATTTGGCAAAAACGGAACCCTTATAGATTCGTCATGTCTGTCTGTCTGTCTGTCTGTCTGTCCGTCCGTATGTCACAGCCACTTTTTTCCGAAACTATAAGAACTATACTGTTGAAACTTGGTAAGTAGATGTATTCTGTGAACCGCATTAAGGTGCCTTATACGGATTTCATGATGTGTCATCCTTTTCCAGGTACACTTTAAAGAATCGGGAGTCACAGCTGTGGGGATGTCATGGTATCAAATTAAAGGTCATTTCTTCATCTCTCGTTTGACCTTATAAAAATGCACACTCCAATACAAATTTTCTGCATAAATACGTTTCTCCGAACGCAAGATCTGCTGAAAATGACGAAAAATGGGGTCCGGATAGGTACCCATAAAGCTAGATCCGCTGCATATTTTAACTTGAATATTAACAATAAAGTGGGGCTTATATAGTCCTCTATCCATGGTGTAAAGCATTAAGAATACAAATAAATATGTTTATAGTTTATGTGGCAAAAAAAAAATGTTTCATACATTTTTCTATGAAAAGAAGCCGAGCGCTAGGCGTTTGGCGCTCAGTACGCGCTGAGACGCGCTCGTGGACGGGTGGGTGTATCGCTTTTTTGCACGAAATTTATTACGACAAAATGAACACCGTGTTGTGTACTGCCATAGAGATATAATATTCTCTATGTGTACTGCGCTTAGAAAAACTTGATACCGACATCCACAAAGAAGGAAGTTCTCAAGTGTAGGCGTATTTTTTTTACCCGATTACGGCAAAGCCACAAGGAAAGGGTATGTTAGGAATATATTATATGTATGTATGCATGTATGTATGTATGTATTAAAAAAAAGTGAGCGCCATTTTGAAATTCTTTGTTATCGTACCGATTTCGTTCAAAATCGATATCTGGGGTTCCCTGGGATCACAAAACAGGAAACTGTTACCAAAATTTTAAAAAAGTCAGCGCCATTTTGAATTTTTTTGTTATCGTACCGATTTCGTTTAAAATCGATATCCGGGGTTCCCTGGGATCACAAAACAGGAAACTGTTACCAAAATTTTAAAAAAGTCAGCGCCATTTTGAAATTTTTTGTTATCGTACCGATTTCGTTCAAAATCGATATCCGGGGTTCCCTGGGATCACAAAACAGGAAACTGTTACCAAAATTTTAAAAAAGTCAGCGCCATTTTGAAATTTTTTGTTATCGTACCGATTTCGTTCAAAATCGATATCCGGGGTTCCCTGGGATCACAAAACAGGAAACTGTTACCAAAATTTTAAAAAAGTCAGCGCCATTT
Source organism: Erebia ligea (assembly GCA_917051295.2). Lineage (NCBI taxonomy): Eukaryota > Metazoa > Arthropoda > Insecta > Lepidoptera > Nymphalidae > Erebia > Erebia ligea. The sequence continues at coordinate 16,676,030 of OU785229.1, read as the reverse complement.
TGAAATTTTTTGTTATCGTCCCGATTTCGTTCAAAATCGATATCTGGGGTTCCCTGGGATCACAAAACAGCAGTCAATCAAAAAAAAGTCAGCAGTGAACTTTTTTAAATTTTGGTAACAGTTTCCTGTTTTGTGATCCCAGGGAACCCCAGATATCGATTTTGAACGAAATTTGTACGATAACAAAGAATTTCAAAATGGCGCTGACTTTTTTAAAATTTTGTTCATAGTTTCCTGTTTTGTGATCCCAGGGAACCCCAGATATCGATTTTGAACGAAATCGGTACGATAACAAAGAACTTCAAAATGGCGCTGACTTTTTTAAAATTTTGGTAACAGTTTCCTATTTTGTGATCCTACGGAACCCCAGATATCGATTTTGAACGAAATCGGTAAGATAATCTTTTATACATTATTTTACAATCTCAAAAACTGAGTATTATTGTAGCCGCGAGTAATGTTTCGGCGCATAAATAGGTACATAATATTTACCGCGGCCAACAGCGTAAACAAGTACCTAGTAAATAAATAATCGTCTAATATTTTCAAGTAACAAAATTGGTTAGTTGGCAATAAAATCGAGCGTCTCTACGCTCTATAGCTCTACGCTCTCGTAAAGCGTGCATATATATGCTGTAGTGTGACGAGTTTTATACCTATAGTTGAGTTTTTTACCTATAGTTGGTCGCGGGGTAAATGTTTAAAGGGCCTTAAGATTTTCACACAAAAATAGAAAAAAAAACAATAAATTTTGGGGGTCCCCATACTTAGAACTGAAACTCAAAAATTTTTTTTTCATCAAACCCATACGTGTGGGGTATCTATGGATAGGTCTTCAAAAATGATATTGAGGTTTCTAATATCATTTTTTTCTAAAATGAATAGTTTGCGCGAGAGACACTTCAAAAGTGGTAAAATGTTGGTCCCCCCCCCCCGTAACTTCTAAAATAAGAGAATGATAAAACTAAAAAAAATATATGATGTACATTACTATGCAAACTTCCACCGAAAATTGGTTTGAACGAAATCTAGTAAGTAGTTTTTTTTTAATAATTTAAAACTTACTACAGGTTGGTACGGAACCCTCGGTGCGCGAGTCCGACTCGCACTTGGCCGGTTTTTATTTGTAAACCTCGCAATTATTATGCTATAAAGATATATTATCAGAATCTGCGAGACCGAGATTTCAATAAGGTTTTCATTATTAGGTATAAAAATATTAAGAAAAATTATATTATATTGAGAAATATTATATTTATATTATATTATTATTTGTTAGGTATTAAGTTAATTTTCCAGAAAGTTTAAACTTTCTGGAAATAATACTACTATTATATTGATTATACTTGATTTGAATTCATTAAGTTTTAGTCTAATAAAAATAAAGTAGACGATTACTTGAACTCCAAGCCGAACTTTACTTGTAAATAGCACACATTGTCAATGCTTCCAAAACCTGGAAGCATTGACAATGTGTACCATAAGTACCAGTTCATGATAATTATGGTGCCATCATCAGAGATTTTATACTTAATGTTTTACAGCCATCTGGACATCTAATACCACTTCAAGATGATGATATGGAGAACGATGAAGTAGTATCCGTAGCCATTGGTCCACCAGCCATACGGCCAAAGTATGACAAACTCCACAAACATGCACCAAAACAACTAAACCGTACAATCATCAACGAATCTGTATCAACCAATCTTGTCAAAGATGTACTTGTACAACTAGGAAGAGAATTTTTAACACATCAAGTGAATGAGGACTTTGTTTTTGGACAATACATTGGCAATTCTATGAAGAATTTGACAAATGAGTTGCGACTCAAAATGCAGCATGAAATCCTTGATCTAATAGTGAAGTACCATAAGCTTAGTCGCGGTGAAGAAAATTTAAAGGCTACTAGTACCACAATAAGACCCACACCTGAAGAAATAAGTACGCAGTCGATACTTAGGGCAATTAAAATGGAGAAGAGATTGAACGATACGGATGAAGTATGGCCGGACTTTACGAATCTAGCAAATATAGTGGGTTAGATTGTTACTGAAAATGTTTTATAATTAAAAATAGATTTTTATTAGGCTACTAAAGATCACTCTTATTTACAGACTTACTCTAAACCAATTAAAAATATAATTAATTAACTTACTTAAATATACATATTATCAAAAATTTCGGAACCGGCAGGATTTGAACCTGCGTCTCTCTGGGAATCGCGCCCTGAGCGCCTTGACCACTCGGCCACGGTTCACTTACCTGCCAGTGACGAAATCTGAGATATGCATCTTTAATCCAGTCTTTTTACGCTACTTTAATATATCGCTACTGGATGGCATAAGCAGTGCCCTAGCTGTTATTACTAAATACACGGATTTGATAGGTAAAAATATCAATTTAATATAATTAATTTATAATAATAATAATATCAATTTAATATAATTAATTTATAATTTTAGTATAATTTAATTTATAATTTATAATAGTAATTTTTATTACCACTAAAAATTTAGTACAGTCCCACTTTACTCATCCAATCCGGTAACAGCGTCGCTAGTATATATGAAAAATAAAATAAAAACAAAAAATAAAAAATGCCCTGCCGATAGAAATGAAAACGAATATTTAAAATAATTAAAAAAAAATATTTAAAAAATTAAAATATAAACCTTAAAACTAAGGTATTCAAGTTTAATTACGAATGTAGTATATTTATATTTATGACCTTTTGTCTTCGTAACAACGCGAGCATGGGGCAGTCGGTGACGCGAATCCACAAGTTTACCACCTACCAAAAAATGCTCAACGCTCAACTCAACTCAACTCAAATCATCTTTATTCAAAATTGGTACCTGCAAAGTTCTGAACGTCATGTTTATAAAGAATAAGAGTTGATGGTGATAATTAACAACGGTATCTTAAGACTAAAGCTACGAGGGTTCCAAACGCGCCCTGGTCTGAGAAGAGCCCACAACAAACTCAGCCGGGGTTTTTTCGCGGCTAAAGAAGTTTTCACTTCAAAAACAAAAAAATTTTGGCCACCTGCAGGGCTAGCATGGGCCGGAGATAAAAAATTTATCCCCCGATTTTATCCACTGACAAGATATAAAATTAACTTATCCACTTCTCAGACCACGGCAACAGGGGGGAAGGAGAAGTTTATCCCCGTTTGACATTTCACGGGGACTCGGGGGACTATTTATCCACCGTTAATTAGCGTTTTTATTTATTTAGGAATAAAATTTTTATCCTTTCCTCGGGGAGAAAATTGTCTCGGCCCATGCTAGGGGGGCAGGCTAGATAAGTTTGTGGGACTATAAAAGCTTTGAAAGCAAAATCTATTGAAGATAATCCTTTTCAGCGACGCATTCTACTCTCTGTATTTCAGCTGACAGATCTGGGATTTGATAGGAACGAGCGCTGCGCTGTATTAACGTGATAACAACCTAATGGGATGAGCATTTAGATTGGATTTTAGTAACATAGGATTGTAGATTGACGATTAGAGATGCGACAACATAGTTTCTATGAGCACGAACCGAACAGGGGCCATACTGACGACCAGCGTGGCGCAGTATGTGCACTGTTGCCTTAACGTGCGGAGGTCCCGGGTTCGATCCCCGGCAGGGTCAATTTGGGAATTTATAATTTCTGAATTTTCCCTGGTCTGGCCTGGTGGAAGGCTTCGGTCGTGGCTAGTTACCACCCTACCGGCAAAGACGTGCCGCCAAGCGATTTAGCGTTCCGGTACGATGCCGTGTAGAAACCGAATAGGGTTGGGTATGGGTTTAATATAACTGCCATGCCCCTAACAGGTTAGCCCGCTACCATCTTAGACTGTATCATCACTTACCATCAGGTGAGATCGCAGTCAAGGGCTAATTTTTTCCATATATTTTTTTTTTTAAAAAACTACCAACGCTTAAGGTAATACTTAAGCAATATTACTCAAAAATACAGTTTGATGTCACGTACCTTGACGTTCCTAAAATAAGGATTATAATTCTTGAACAGGAAAGTCAACAATAATGAAACAATATGGCTTTTAGCGTTGACAGGTCTTCAGGATTAGTGATAGTCTTTTTTAGGGTTCCGTACCAAAATGGTAAAAATGGAACCCTTATGGTGCGACTTTCTCCGTCCGTCCGTCTGTCACAGTCGATTATTTTTTATTGTACTACAAGTTAGCCCTTGACTGCGATCTCACCTGATGGTAAGTCATAAGAGATTATGTTTATCGGTTTCTACCTAATCGGTTTCTACACGGCATCGTACTGAAACGCTAAATAGCTTGGCGGCATGTATTTGCCGCTAGGGCGGTAGGTAAATTAACCACCTCTAATGATCAATAATGTTAAAAAAAATTATAACTGCAGTGTGGCAGCAACATATAAGCTACTGTTTGCTACTACCGCGTCGTGACGTGTTTGTATGTACGGTCTAAAGATACTACAGAGAAACAGTGCGGTGCGGCACGTATTGGCAAATATCCTTTGTATGAGTTTGTATGGAGCTGGGGCCATACTAACATCGCTTAAATCCGTATTGTTTTGATATTGTTGACGTTCGTGTTTTAGAATTATACTCCTTATATTAGGGGCGTTAAGATACGTGACATAAAACTGTCATTTTGAAGTAATACTGCTTTATGCGATGGTACTCGTAGTAACCCCCCTGGGCCCACTTATGCGACGCTACACGGATCTGCACTGCGATATAATTGTACAAAGAATACTCGTCACTACGTGCCGCGCCGCGTCGCGGCTCCTTAGTGGGGCTAGACCTTAAGCATTAGTGATGTGGTTTATTCGTCCTAGGTAATGTTCCGATTTGTTTTCGAATCACGTTTAAATAGAGACTCAAAACAATGAATACAAATTAATATTTCTCTATTATCGATAAGAGTCCAACAAAGATGAGCATTTAGATTGGGTTTCAGTATCATAGAGAATGTCTTAGAATTCGTATTAAAGCGGAGTAAATTGCTTCGTACACTCTCTAATAGCGATTGATCCTGTTAAGATAGGAATAGGTTGCGTTACTGGCGTACAAATTAGTATCTAAACTAATATTATAAACTAGATTATGCCCGCGACTATAAGTTTAGGTTTTTTCGATTCCCGGGGGAACTCCATAATTTTCCGGGATAAAAAGCCTATGTCCTTCCCTGGGATATAACCTATCCCTGTACCAAATTTCATCAAAATCGGTTGAAAAGATGGACCGTGAAAGCGTAGCAGACAGACAGTCAGACGACAGACAGACACACTTTTGCATTGATATTAGTATGGATGAGAAAGTTTGAATGGATGGACGGATGTATGGAGGGATGTTTGTTACTCAATCACGGCTGAACGGATCTTGATGAAATTTGAGCAACGGCGAAATTATTATTGACCACATTTACTAAATCTTGATTGTACACAAGTAAGGTAAAGACGAAAGTAATTTGCTTATTTTTTAAAATTTTATCGAGTATTCAATTCACCTTAATTAAGTATTTGAACCTAGGTACAAAAATAAAATATTTAGGGAATCTTTTTTTGATTATTTAGTTCCCGTTTCTCAGTTTAGTGTTCTGCTGCTGCTGTGAGCTGCTGTGAGCTTCATATTCGACGCTTATAAAAACATATTTTTTTCACACGTGTACATAATTATTTTTTCTCAATAATATTGATGTATGGAAGTTCGCCGTTGCTCTTTGGCAAAGAGATAGATTATAGTCTGGAATAACACTTTACCTTTTTGTCCCGTAAAATTATAGAGTACCTGTAGAAAACAAAAGTACCTCAATCCACGCGGATGAAGTCGCGGGCATCAGCTAGTAATTTCTATCTGAGAACAGTATTTTAACCGGATACCTATATACAGTTTTATAATTTTTATTAGTGCTTCACACACGAGGAAAGTTTTCTAAACTTACTTAAATATACATATCAAAAATTTCGGAACCGGCAGGATTTGAACCTGCGTCTCTCTGGGAATCGCGCCCTGAGCGCCTTAACCACTCGGCCACGGTTCACTTACCTGCCAGTGACGAAATTTGAGATATGCATCTTTAATCCAGTCTTTTTACGCGACTGTTTATGCCATCCAGTAGCGATATATTAAAAACTACTAAAAAAAAAAAGAAAAGACTGAAAAAGTAAAGTAAGTGAAGAAGTAAAGACTGGATTAAAGATGCATATCTCAAATTTCGTCAGTGGCAGGTAAGTGAACCGTGGCCGAGTGGTTAAGGCGCTCAGGGCGCGATTCCCTGAGAGACGCAGGTTCAAATCCTGCCGATACCTATACAGTGTTGTATTTTAATCCACTACAAGTTAGTACTTGATTGCGATCTCATCTGGTGGTAGGTAAGGATGATGCAGTCTAAGATGGTAGCGGGCTAACCTGTTAGGGGTACCCCTAATCGTTTTCTACACGGCGTCGTACCGGAACGCTAAATCGCTTGGCGGTACGTCTTTGCCGGTATTGTTGTAACTAGCCACAGCCGAACCCTTCCACCAGGCCAGATCAGAGAAAATTCTGAAATTATAAATTCCCATAATAAGACAACAGCGCTCAACACTGCGCCAGGGAAATAGACACTTATCACCCGGACTGTGATAACGAATCGATTTACACCTCATTCATTAAAATCGGCTCTGTAATTTAGGCACTCGGTGGAACATACAAACAAACATATACACACTAGATGATGCCCGCGACTTCGTCAGCGTAGATTTAGGTTTTTTCATTCCCACGGGAACTCTTCAATTTTCCGGGATAAAAAGTAGCCTATGTCCTTCCCCGGGATACAAACTACCCCTATACCAAATTTCATCAAAATCGGTTGAATAGATGGGCCGTGAAAGCGTAGCAGACAGACAGACACACTTTCGCATTTATAATATTAGTATGGAAGTATGGATACATAGACTGCTAAAATCATAACCCTGAATTTCGGCTTTGGCTTGTCGGGTAAAAAGGATTAGGGCACAATCGGCCACAGTCTAATAAGCTGGCTATGTGCGGATAGACGGACTCTATAAAATAGCAGTCTTAATTTAGTTAAGTCGTTGAAGCATTTAGTTTGCCTGTTTACATAATTCGGCCGTTGGCGGAACCGTCCAAACATTTTCACATTTCACATACGATTATACGTTAAGGGCTTACACTGAAAAATATGAGAATTTTGGAAGCTTTTTACTATGAACATAAATAGTTAGGTTTTAATTAAAATAAAAAAAATATAAATTAAAACTAAAATTACAAATTTAAACAGGTTCCTTTTGGATTCGCTAAATAGTTAGGTGCTATGGGGTTCATCGACTTTGCCCCACCAAGGTGCACCACCAGGCCCAAGTCCATTTAGTTTTAAAATTTAAGTTAAAATAAAATTAGGGTGTTCCTGCGGGGATAAAACTTAATACACGTGAATCTTCTTTCGTGAATTATCTTTGTATAGTCGTTGCAGTTCATTTGTATACGTGTAAATGTGTGCGTGTACGTAATTGCGACTGACCAAGGCACGCACACTAACGCAATGTGGATAACTACAACTAAAGTTCCAACCGACCACCCATTCGTCCCAACGTCATCCTAAGCCGAGGTTCGCGCCTCACAGGAGACGCCTATAAGAAGACGTTGCCCCCCACACGATGTCTTCGAGCCGTAGGCAATGCCGTATGGTTCATTTCTCGGCGACGCCTAGCGCTCGCCCAACCCCCCGGTAAAGCTGTAGCGCTAGGTATGTCCTACGCAGCATACTCAATCCGAAAAAAAGCACGCTGGTGAATTGCAAGAACTATAACATTTTTGTTTCGTTGTGGCCTCTTAAGCTATATAGCGGGTCTCCACGAGCTATTCCAATTTCTTAATGGTTCATTTGTTAGCGGCCATTGCCAGGAATTGTCGCAGTTTTTAACAAACAACGCTCGCAGCATAATTTCGCGCTGCGGTAACTGTGAAGCGACGCTCTAGTTTAGAGCTTAAATAAATCACTTGAATTGTTGAATGTGCGTGAAAAGCTGTGGGCTAAATCTGAGCTTTAATTTATAAGCGATAGCGGGCTAAATAGCGGTGTGAAAGCCTAGCGGTTTTGACGATCGACTGCGGTGCGATCCACGGGTACGCACGGTTTCTATTTTTTCTGAATTATGCGCCTTTTAAGCAATTAAATATCACTTGCTTTCGCGGAAACTGTGAAGAGGCGCTCTACTTTAGAGCTTAAATAAATAACTGAAAAGCTGTAGCCCAAATCTGAGCTTTAATTTGTAAGCAAAAGCGAGTTGAATCATAAACTATTGCTCATTTGCTATATTTATAGTAAACACAGCTCCACATCCGTGCAAAAAATAACAGAGAGAGAGCCAGAATGGAATCACAGATCAATATAAAATCTAACTTACGAATACACTAAACAATTAAATAGCAAGGAGGAACGTGAGCGCAGCGAGTGCAAATTTTATTGTTGTAGCACGCCAACCCGCATTGGAGCAGCGTGGTGGGTCTAAGCTCTAATGCCCTCTCTCCTGTGAGTGGAGGCCTGTGCCCAGTAGGCGGGCTGAAGTGGTTTTTAAGAACTGAAATGAATTTTAGTTTTGTCATGGAAAAAATGATCTAATTTCCGGCTCTAATTTTCTCATTTAAAAATTAACCAATCATTTTTAAATTAGAGCCCGATGAAATACTACAAAGCTAGTGTACATTTCAAATATAGTTTGCAACAAAAAAAAATCGAAAAAAAAACAAATTTATTGGGGTTTCTGAGAAGTGGTTTTGACCCGTGCACGCCCAGAACGCGTCGACTAAACTAGACATTAAGATGCACAAGTAAATAGCGTATCTCGGGAATTATATTAATATTAAATTAAAACCATAGGTTGCACACATTGTAAAAGAATCAAAGGTTCTACTGAACTAAGAACTGAGAACCTAAAATAACACATTTTAACTTGGGCCAGCCCCCGCCAAGCCAATGCAACGCGAGCCGCGATCCCATTTGTTAACTTTTCGCTCAACTATTTGGACGTTGTTTTCGCTGACCCCAATTACTAACGTTGGTCGAACGTTACAAAGAAAGAAAAAAATCTAGTGAATTGTTTCATGCATATTATGAAAACTATAAATCCGATGTATGAGATAAAATAGAAGCAATTTAAAATATAATAATTACTCCCTATAAATTAAGAAATTTGGGCTTTTAGACTAGTAGGTAATTAATACTCGTAGATTTGTATGGTGCTACTTAATACTAATAAATGTTGTTACCTCAGAATTACAATATAAGACTATTTAAGAGGCGAATAAACAAATTCCTTGAAAGCCGCTAACGAGAAATTCGTGTGTAGCAAATCATGCTAAAATAACTTTGTCATATCAAATCATCGCCAACAAAATTCCCGAAATTTACGATACGAATCGCTAGGCCATAAGGTTTGGATTGTCCTTCCAGCGCACGAAGCTTCAAGCTTCTGTTAAAGGCAAGAGCTAATATCAGAATGACAGAATAATAATATGAAGAGTGAAATCTTCTAGGCAAGCACTTTCCAACCTAGGGTTCAGCATTGATTTTCACTACCTATTCTAAGCATGATTGTCGTCAAGGACAAGCATATTTCGCAATAAAACCATTCACTCAATTATTTGTTCCAACGTTTGCCAAAATGTACGGCCAACGTTATGATCCATGTTCTTGTGTAATTTTACAAACAATAACCCATTTAGCGGAGCTCGATTAATTTCGAAGGGCCTGATATATCGCGGGCGGTTTGGCTCGAATTGAAGCAAATATTAGTTTACAAATTAGCGAATACGTAAGCTGAAATTGTATCATTACAAATGACAATACATATACCTACCTAATGTCGAGATTTGTCAGGCAATTGCTTATTGCGTGTTGCCATATTTGGTCTTATAAGTGGGAAGTCCCAGGTTCGATTCCCTGGGTAATAGGGGAATCATACTAATATTATAAATGCGAAAGTGTGTTTGTTTGTTGGTTTGTCCTTCAATCACGCCGCAACGGAGCAACGGATTGACGTGATTTTTGGTATGGGTATATAGTTGAGGACCTGGAGAGTGACATAGGCTACTTTTTATCCCGGAAGAATTTAAAAAACTTATTCCACGCGGACGAAGTCGTGGGCATCAGCTAGTTTATAATACATCTGAATTTACTTTTTTCGACCATTCCAAAAGTTAACATGCATTTCGCAATAATTCCATGTCAATAGAATATATACTAGATCGTATGCGTATGTTCAAAATAAATTATTCTCTATATTTGTTCGGAGAGCAAATAAATGATTGAATATTCATATGGAGTAACTCGGACATGTAAAAGTTTGCTGTAAATTCCCGCGTATGGTTGGTGTACCGAAATAAATCTGAAAATATTTCAAACTCAGCAAATCTTATGGACGAAGAGCTGGTAGAGAATTTTTTTAGAAAATTTCAGCATCAGTATTACTTGATATCGAATGTGTATATTCGATATCTATGTATATAATATAATCTTATAAAAATGATGTCATTTAGGTAATTGTTTTATCTAAAAACTAAGTAAATAACTAACACTTCGCTATACTAATATTACAAAGAGGTAAAGTTTGTGAGTTTGTGAGGTTGTAGGGGGTAATCTCTGAATCTACTGAACCGATTTTGAAAATTCTGTTACCAATAGAAAGCCACATTATTTGTGAGTGTCATAGGCTATATAATATACTAACCCGAAAAATTAGGGAGTTCCCGAGGGAATTTAAAAACTTATTTCACGCGGACGAAATCGCGGGCATCTGCATAATTAAATAAAAATAAAATATATTTTAAAATGTGCTCTGAAATATTCAAGTCTAACGTGATGTTGGACGAATTAACCACGGGACGCGTGATATCGGCCATAATATTTGCCTTACTATCTAGTCGTATTGTGTCATAGTGATCGACTTTTTCATGCACTAGTGTCAGTAATTGGGCAGAAAAATGACAAGGCACTCTTCCCTCGCCCCGCAAAAGTTAGTCGAACATGATTTCATGCATTTTTCTTACGTTTTCTATCCCGTGTTTATTTCATCCAAGAACGTGATCAAACGCTCGATTACATTCAATCTTTGCGATGTAAAAACTTAGACTAAGCGTACAGGCACACTTTCGATGGTTTTGATTGGACCCACCACAGACAGGCTTGCAGGCTTAGGTTGGAAAATTCAGGTAACGCGAAAAGTCCTAAGGCTGTAAAACTCAGGTAACGTAGTTAGCTGTATTGCGAATTTAAAGCTTTTATCAAGTACTTCTACAATTTTTTCCACCAGTTCTCAGTATTATTTTATCCCGGCAGTACAAACTAACTCCCTGGATGGCAACACATTGCAAAGCTCTGCAAAGTGTTCAAAATATCGAAACCATAAATAACAAAAATAACGGACCGCAGTTCTGTGATTCGTTATATAACAGTTTAGTATCAACACGAACTCTTCGTTTTTGTACATCATACTTCATACTAGTACTAATATTATAAATGATAGTTAGTGTGTTTCAGGGAATTTTATGTTTCCTGCGCTAGAGATTTTTAAGCCTACATCTCCGAAATGGTTGAATTTTACAGGCATCATAATCAGTAGGCTTAGTAGGTAGGTACCTATTAGTCATATTATTTGACGACCTCTCTTGAAATGAAATGAAATGAAATGAAATGAAATGAAATGAAATGAAATGAAATGAAATGAAATGAAATGAAATGAAATGAAATGAAATGAAATGAAATGAAATGAAATGAAATGAAATGAAATGAAATGAAATGAAATGAAATGAAATGAAATGAAATGAAATGAAATGAAATGAAATGAAATGAAATGAAATGAAATGAAATGAAATGAAATGAAATGAAATGAAATCTCTGGCACAGTAGTGAGTAGGGCTTCCAATACCGGGATCCCGGTATTGGCCAATACCGGGATCCCGGACTTTTTTCGCCGGTTTTCAATACCGGTATTGAAATGTCTAATACCGGGATACCGGTATTGGTGACACTATAAACGAAACAGTGACTATTGCATATATTTCTTGGTAGATGCCACTGTTTTTTATTCGGCGAAGTTTAAAACTTGTATCTTAAGCATATTAGCTCAAAAAGAGCGCCTTTATTGCTTAAAACCAGTGAAGAAAACTCGTTTAGGTTTACTCAGCGGGAAAAATTAGTGTTTGAATTTAGATCCCTGTGGCTTGGCATTTCTATTTCATTGTCTCTCAAAACGTTCAGAAATCTGATTTATAACTTATGCATATTTTATTATGATATATTATTTTCTTATAAATAATAACTATTAAATTTTAGATTAATTTGTGTTTTGACAAAATTATCGATTTCTTCGTCTTCGATTGACTTCTTACAAAAATATCGTTTATTACTCATTTAGTAGTTCCTCAAAAGGTGGGCCTAAAAATGAATTTGAGCAAGATAAAGATCATTTATACTGCACACGTTCAGCCCCAGCCTGTGTTAGTAGAGAATTCTGCACTCGAAATTCTTGATGAGTACCTACATATACCTAGGACATACAGTCCAGTTAGGCAGGTCCAATTTCGAGAAAGAGGTCAACCGCCGAATCCAACTCGGCTTGGGCAGGGTCAGGAAACTCCGCGACATCTTCTCGTCCAAAATTCCTCAGTGCCCGAAGACGAGTTTTCGAACAGTGCGTGTTGTCAGTGATGACTTACGGCTCCAAAAAATGGTCGCTGACTTTGGGCCTGATAAGGAGGCTCAGGGTCACTCAGCGGGCGATGGAGAGAGCTATGCTTGGAGTATACCTGCGTGATCAAATCAGAAATAAGGAGATCCGTAGGCGAACCAGACTAACCGACATAGCTCGAACAGTCCAAGCTCTAAGTGGCAAAGGACGGGGCACATAGTTGGTAGAACTGATAGGCGTTGGGGTCCCAAAGTGCTTGAATGGCGGCCTCACACCGGGAAGCGCAGTGTTGGACGACCCCCCACTAGGTGGACGGACAATCTCAAGCGTGTAGCTGGGAGCTGCTGGAAACAAGGGGCACAAGACCGTGCTCTGTGGCGATCCATGCAGGAGACCTACGTCCAGGATGTCTATATAGGTTGAGATGACGATAGTAGTTTAAATTACAATCTTCGACACTAATTTCACTAATTATTTAAAATTCCCTGCCATATTTATTTAATTTTGTGTGTACGTTGAGAAAGTGCGTCACAAATATACTTTTTATTGAAAGTTAAAAATTCAATGGAGGTTAAAAATATATATTTTCGTAAGAATTCATCCAAAAATAGTTCTATTTTAAAAATCATATAGTTGATATTCTGATTGATATGAATAAGAAATTGATTATTTGATAATAATATAAGTATTACTTAATAAGGTTGTATTTAAAATGATGTGATGGAGTTTCAGAACTACGTGGTCCGTAATTTTCACCTTAACATACATGAAACAAACGATAGTTTCGTAAGAATTAAGTCAACGCGTAAATAACTATCTCAATACTCAAAACCAATCAATACTTGGTGATTTTTTTTAAAGAAAATACAATTTCATAAAATATTGCATGATATAAAATAAAGTGAAGGAATTACTTAACGTTTCGTGAGACAGTGAAATAGACATACCAATAATTCACAGCGTAATAATCAAACACAGCGTTCTATATCCAAAAAAAAATATCGCTGAGTGAAAAATAACGGCTTTTCTTGACTGAATTTATGCAGAAAAGGCACTTTTTTGAGTTAATTTGGTAAAAAATTTTTTTATGAAAAAACTGTTTTTTATGGGTCCGTTTGCTTCAGAAAAGACTAATTTTAAGTTAAAAAACATCTACCACATTTTAAATTTTTTCCAATACCGGGATCCCGGGATCCCGGTATTGAAAAAAATCGTTCCGGTATTAATACCGGTATTGAGAAAAACCGGTATTCGAAAGCCCTAGTAGTGAGCGATATGGTCTTACAAGTTAGCGGTCCCCGGTTCAATTTGGGAACATATTATAAGTAATTTGTGAATTGTCTGGTTTCGGTCGTGGTTAGCTTGTGGTGCTCCGCTAGCTGGCCTCTTTGCTTCACACCGGCCAGTGCATACGTCTGCGAGCTATGTACTGAAGTTCGAATATCGAATCGCTGATTGGCAGAAAGCAACGTCGAACGGCCGGTGGATTATTCACTCGAGAGACGCGAACAAGCGTGGCCGTCTAGCAGCGCTGCTAGGCCCACCTTTCTTTTACCATATAACTATACACTGTTATTTTACAATATGTCGTTATTATTATAATATACTACCGTGCTAGTCATTATCGAGTGTATCATTTCAACGCCTACACTTAGGAAGTGAATCCTAACTAGGTAGTTGTTTGTAGCAGGCGAGGAAGTCCATAACAGTCGCGTCCGCGTTCAAGCCCCGGCCCCCGAGCGCACGCGTTCGCTGTACCTCCCGAACACCCGTGCAGTTGTGAAGTATTACCAGTGGTTCCAAACCTTTTGTCTGAAAAATGGTCACTTGCGGAAAATGCAATAAGGAGACACAGGAGGCGATCCAGTGTTGTGCCTGCAACAAATCATTTGATTACTCATGTTCGGGTATAACGGAGATGGGTTACCGTAAGTTGGGAGACAGACAAGCTACTTGGAAGTGTGCACCGTGCAGAATTACTCAACAATCTAAAAAACAGCCGAACTCTCCCATCCCTTCACCGACAACTCTGTCTATGGATGCTGTAATGGCGGAGCTGACTAAGCTGTCGCTTCAGCTGCAGCCACTACCTGACCTTGTTAAGGATATCCAGGCCATCAAATCGGATATAGCTACACTGACAACCTCAACCCAGGAGCTGGTCAATAGACTTGATGGCCTCGAAACGAGGGTGGGCAAGGTCGAGCATATTAGCGAGGCTGTTCCCGAAATGAGGATGTCCATCTCCCAACTTCAACAACAAGTTGATGAACAAGAGCAGTGGATGCGGATGAACAATGTGGAGATTAAAGGTGTACCCTTACGAAACAATGAAAACCTATTCGACATTCTGAGCAAGATTGGAACTAAGATCATGTACCCTGTTTCCAAAAACAACATAGATTTCATTGCACGCGTTCAGGCCCGGAATCCCTCTGAAAACATAATCAAACCAATCATAGTATCATTTTCCAACAGATACATAAAAGAGGATTTTGTTGCCGCGGGAAAGGCAGCGAAAACGCTATCATCATCGGATATCGGCATCTCAGGGAATAATAGAATTTATATAAATGATCATTTGACGATCAAAAATAAACAGCTGCTTACCAAAATTAAAACTCTGGCTAAGGAAAAAAACTACCGTTTTGTTTGGGTGAAGCATTCCAAGATATATGTCCGAAAAAACGAATCGTCTCATGTTTTAAACATCAAATCCGAGAACGACTTGATAAAAATAAAATAGTGATACCTCAAGTGCTTAATAGTTTACTAGAAAAAATTAATAGTGTATCATTAAAAGTTAAATTCCTTGGTGCCGCAAAGTTGGGAACCGCTGCCGTTCTTATCTCGCTCCTTTGTTCGGTGGTCGAGCGCATCGCATCAAATACCCGCGTAGTTTTTATTGTGAATGTTGTTGTTGTTGTGTTGGATCGATGCTATGACTTGTATTGTTTCTACTACTTGTATTTTGCATTAAGTTCAATTTTTTCTTGTCCCAACCTAACGATTATTGAACATTATTATAATAATTACATATTAAACTTAGGTAAATACTATTATATCCGTACTACGAAAATAAGAACGGACGCTGCTATAATTAAATTAAGACTGAACGTGAACTTACTGTTGTATTATATTATTTCGATTTTTTATGCACGGAGTACTATGCACCCGAGAAGCGCACTTGCTATAAAATACTATAAGATTAATTTATATTTAGTATTGGTTATAAATTGGTGTGATGTTTTTATTTTATTAGGAAGGTTAAACTATTCATATTGCTATAAAATCCAGTCGGTAGGTTATGATCTATTTGACTTGTTGTTTTGTTGCCTATCTAGTTATTGTGCATTATTTTCACCCTGGCTAACCTGAATATATATCATCAAAATGTAAGGGGACTGCGGACTAAGACTGACACCTTTGCAAGAAATCTACTTTTGAACAACTACGATATAGTAACAATAACTGAAACTTGGTTGTTAGATAGTATTTCGGATTCAGAACTTTTCGATGCAAGGTACTCTGTATGGCGACGTGATCGTGATTATAAGAAAACGTGTCAATCAAGGGGGGGAGGCGTGGCTATAGCTGCTAAAAAAAGTCTGCGTGTTGAATGCATGACTGGTTGGATATCCTCAGCCGAAGACCTATGGATAACAATTACATACCACAACAAGGATTATAATAACATTTCGCGACTTCATATTTGCACTATTTATCTTTGTACCGAGAATATTGGTAATTCGTTCGATCAACAATTAGTGAACTTTTTATCTAATTTAGAGAAATTAATCAACGAACATCCCAACGACAAGTTCCTAATTCTAGGGGACTTCAACATGAGTTCATTACTTTGGTTGGAAACTGAAGATGGACTTCAAGCAAGTAATTTATCTGATGACAACTTAAGGAATTTTATTGATGCACTAAGTATATGTAATCTTAATCAATTTAACAACATTAAAAATAATTTCAACCGCATCTTAGACTTAGTTTTATCCAATGATTCGTCTGTAGAGGTTTCGCTTTGTGATGACCCGCTTGTTCCTGAAGATCCTCACCACAAAGCGCTTTGCGTTAACTTACCGTTTACCAATATTCAAACGCTTCCAGTAGCACCTAGAAATATTTTTGCCTACAAGAGAGGAAATTATACTCTAATTAATGAAGCCCTTTCACGTTACAATTGGAATGCATTATTACGTGTTGGTGATGTTGAATCTGCTGTAAGTGCTTTTTACAAAATTTTATATGAATTGCGTGACAAATATGTTCCGCTAATTAAAACTAAAGATAGCAAATATCCTCCTTGGTATAGTATCCCACTTATAAAATTAATTAAAGAAAAATATAAGTACTTAATCAAATATCGCACATATGGCAACCTAGAAGACCAACGCACATTTAACTTACTAAGACTCAGAGTCAAATTATTGGAAGACGAGTGTTATTCACGCTATATCGAAAAAATAGAAGAATCGATAACAAAGGATTCACAAGTTTTTTGGTCACATATAAAACGTAGTACAGTTAAACGTATACACAGCTTCTTCCCTAAGTCTATGACGTATTCTAATCTGACTTCTGACTCTGGGACCGGTATTTGCGAACTCTTCTCTTCGTACTTTCACTCAACTTATCAACAATCTTCAACGTTACCGACGTGTATGCAAATAAAAAGCTTAAATAATCAAGCGAGAGGTGACATTTCTGAAATTGAAATTTTACCCCAAATTATTGAAAAAGCACTCAAGTCTATAAAGTGCAATAAATCTGCTGGCCCTGACGAAATTCCAGCGTGCTTTTTAATTAATTGCTCACATATGTTAGCCATTCCTCTTTCTATCCTTTTCCAGAGGTCAATCCATGAAGGTCACATGCCTTCAGTATGGAAATCTGCGTATATCACCCCTATCCATAAAAAAGGTCCAAAAAAAGCAGTTGAAAATTATCGCCCCATTTCTAAACTTTGCCTAGTTGCTAAAATTTTTGAACGTATAGTATATAATCAATGTTATAACGCCCTAAAATCACAGTTTATCCACAACCAACATGGCTTTCTTAAAGGCAGATCTACAGTCTCGAATTTAGCACTATTCTCAGATTATCTTACGGACAAGCTCGAGAACCATGATCAAGTCGACGTAGTGTATACTGATTATAGCAAAGCCTTCGACAAAATTGACCATAGCCTGCTCTTGGAAAAGTTAGCCTCCCTTGGGATAAGAGGAGACTTGTATCGTTGGTTTTCATCTTATATAGATAACAGACTACAATCAGTGGTGCTAAATGGTTTTAAATCCAATTGGACGACGGTACCCTCTGGTGTGCCCCAAGGGTCCTTATTAGGCCCCTTTCTATTTATTATTTTCATCAACGACATAGACCATTGCTTTAAAAACTCGAATTTTTTACTTTTCGCTGATGACTTAAAGGTTTTCCGTCCAGTTAATAACATTATAGAAGCGAAACTCTTGCAAGATGATCTTTTTAGATTAGATAATTACTGTATCAAAAACAAACTTGATCTTAATGTGTCAAAATGTTACTCTATATCTTTCACTAGAAAAAAAGAACCTTATCATTTCGACTATACTTTAAAACAACAAATATTAACTAAAATAAACACAATTAGAGATCTTGGAGTGCTGATGGACTCGAAACTGATACTTAACCAACACATAGATGCTATTACAAGCAAAGCATACAGAGCTTTAGGTTTCATTATTCGTGCTACCAAACCATTTAAGAAAATGAAAACGATAAAAGTTCTTTACTGTTCATTGGTCCGCAGTCACCTTGAGTACGCTTGCCAAATATGGAATCCTGCATATCAAGTTTACATTAATAAAATTGAAAGTATCCAACGCAAATTCATTAGATTCCTACGTCATAAATTTCATCTTCCAAAAACATCTTATGAGATAGCCTGTTCTGATTTACACCTTGTACCTCTTAATATTCGTAGAAATATAACTGATATTTGCTTCTTACTCAACATAGCCAGGGGGACAATTGATTGCCCTGAATTGCTTTTTAAGCTAGGTATAATAGTACCCTCACGTTTATCTTTCCGTGCGACTAGAATTAAAAAGGTATTACATACTCCAGTATCAAGTACAAAGTACAGATCCAACTCGTTTATTATTCGCGCGTCTCGCCTTCTGAACTCTATTTATAATGAACCTAGCATAGACTTATTTTGTGGCAATATGTGTAGTGTACGTCGAAATTTAACCAATGTATTCATACAGTCAAGTGCATTAAGTCATTAACAACTGATTAGTGATTAACAACTGGTATCTTTCTCAACAACTGTTTTTGTGTATCAACAGGTACCCTTGTTCTTTTTAGTGTCTATTTGTGAAAACCTGTCATTAGCTATAAGTTACCTAATTTTAAGACTATCTAGAACAATAAGCTGTTGGTTTTCCTTAACAAATAAAATAAAATAAAATAAAATAACGCCCTACAAGGTACCACCAAACTGGTAAAGACGTGCTGCCAAGAGATTTATAATTCCGGTAGAATGCCATATTAGTCGTTCGAGTTACGTACCATCACCACACGTATAACCATCATAAACTGCATCATCACTTACCACCAGCTGAGATTGCAGTCAAGGGCTAACCTTAAATTAAGCATTCCGGAAGAAAAACACAGCATCATAGTAAGTGGGGGTAGGTATACTTCCTTCTATATTGAGCACGTTATGCCTATAATATTTTGATAGGTCGCAAATATGTGGGGTATAGCGCTTAAATAAACCGTCTCGGGCCGGCAGAGGCACGTATTCTGGCGATACCCACTCGTATGCTTTATAGTAAGTGCTGTTTAGGAGGACTACTCTGGATAATCTTAAAGAAGGAAAGACTATGAGTGAATATCAAATCAAATCAAATCAAATCATCTTTATTCAAAATTGGTACCTACAAAGTACACCTTCTGAACGTCATGTTTATCAAATAATAAAAATTATAAATGCGAAAGTTTGGATGGATGTATGGATGTTTGTTACTCAATCACGCCCCAACGGCTGAACGGATCTGGATGAAATTTGGCACAGAGATAGATTATAGTCTGGAATAACACATAGGCACACTTTTTATCCCGGAAAATTAAGGAGTTCCCGTGGGAACCGAAAAACCTCGATCCACGCGGACGAAGTCGCGGGGATCAGCTAGTCTATACTTATAATAAAACTGTAACAGGTCCAATTCTGTACATTGAAGATATTTTGAAAATTTTTTTTGGAGGGCACTCATTATTCGATACTGAAGCCAAATCTGTAATTTTTTTCATTTTTGTCTGTCTGTCTGTCTGTCTGTCTGTCTGTCTGTCTGTCTGTCTGTCTGTATCTTGGCCGCGCATCACGCCGAAACTACTAAATGAATTCAAACGAAACTCGGCACGATTTGAGCCCATACTACGAGGTAGGACATAGGATACTTTTTATCCCGAAATTCTACCCCCGAAGGGGTGAAATAGGGGTTGAAAGTTTGTATGAAAGTCCTTAATTTCTCAAGTTATAGCCATAAAACTTTATATATGAGCTGCGGGTTGAAAATGGAGACATATGTGTTTCACAGTTTTTGAAAATTCGACCCCCAAAAGGGTGAAATAGGGGATGAAAGTTGGTATGAAAGTCCTTCGTTTCTCAAGATGTTTTACAAGTTATATCAACGAAACTTTTTATTTTGGCTAACGGTAAAAAATAAAGAAGTACGTGTGTCACAGTTTTTCAAAATTTCACCCTCAAAGGGGTGAAATAGGGGTTGAAAGTTTGTATGAAAGTCCTTCATTTCTCAAGTTATATCGATGAAACTTGGTATACAACCTACCGGTTAAAAATGAAGAAATATGTGTTTCACAGTTTTCGTAAATTTTACCCCCGAAGGGGTGAAATAGGGGTTGAAAGTTTGTATGAAAGTCCTTCATTTCTCAAGTTATATCCATGAAACTTGGTATATGAGCAGCGGGTTAGAAATGAAAACATACGTGTTTCACAATTTTTCAAAATTCCACCCCCAAAGGGGTGAAATAGAGGTTGAAAGTTTGTATAAAAGTCCGTCATTTCTCAAGTTATTTCGATGAAACTTGGTATATCCACGCGGACGAAGTCGCGGGCATCAGCTATCTATACTTATAATAAAACTGTAACAGGTCCAATTCTGTACATTGAAGATATTTTGAAAATTTTTTTTGGAGGGCACTCATTATTCGATACTGAAGCCAAATCTGTAATTTTTTTCATTTTTGTCTGTCTGTCTGTCTGTCTGTCTGTCTGTCTGTCTGTCTGTCTGTCTGTATCTTGGCCGCGCATCACGCCGAAACTACTAAATGAATTCAAACGAAACTCGGCACGATTTGAGCCCATACTACGAGGTAGGACATAGGATACTTTTTATCCCGAAATTCTACCCCCGAAGGGGTGAAATAGGGGTTGAAAGTTTGTATGAAAGTCCTTAATTTCTCAAGTTATAGCCATAAAACTTTATATATGAGCTGCGGGTTGAAAATGGAGACATATGTGTTTCACAGTTTTTGAAAATTCGACCCCCAAAAGGGTGAAATAGGGGATGAAAGTTGGTATGAAAGTCCTTCGTTTCTCAAGATGTTTTACAAGTTATATCAACGAAACTTTTTATTTTGGCTAACGGTAAAAAATAAAGAAGTACGTGTGTCACAGTTTTTCAAAATTTCACCCTCAAAGGGGTGAAATAGGGGTTGAAAGTTTGTATGAAAGTCCTTCATTTCTCAAGTTATATCGATGAAACTTGGTATACAACCTACCGGTTAAAAATGAAGAAATATGTGTTTCACAGTTTTCGTAAATTTTACCCCCGAAGGGGTGAAATAGGGGTTGAAAGTTTGTATGAAAGTCCTTCATTTCTCAAGTTATATCCATGAAACTTGGTATATGAGCAGCGGGTTAGAAATGAAAACATACGTGTTTCACAATTTTTCAAAATTCCACCCCCAAAGGGGTGAAATAGAGGTTGAAAGTTTGTATAAAAGTCCGTCATTTCTCAAGTTATTTCGATGAAACTTGGTATATCCACGCGGACGAAGTCGCGGGCATCAGCTAGTAAAGAATAAGATAGGAACACTAGTCATCATAATATTTTCTTTTTATATCATGAAGTACTAACAACAGTTAATACTAAGGTTACGATCTAGTCTATGAGCAAGTAAAGCTAATGAGTAACATAAACTTCTACTAAAAATTTATACTTATCTAAGAATTGATCCATTTACTTATTTTAGTTTACGCTAGATTTTATTACGAGACACTATGTTCTTGTGATCTTTGCATTGCACTTAGCACTACACTTTCACTTCACTACACTTACTCGAAGGGCTTAGTGCTTCACTAAATCTGTATTGTCGAGGAGCTGGATGTCCTTGACGTTTACATGATGATGAAGCCTGTTTTCGTGGGATTTCGCTTATCTTCAATGAGTATGTCTACGAAAATCATAATAGTAACAGAAATAGTAGATTAGTAGCCAAGGGCTGTAAGGCATCAATTGCAGCCCGAGATATTTAGGCGCACGAGCACAGCGAGGGCGCCTATAGTTCGAGGGTGCAATTGATGCTTACACCCGAGCTGACTACTCTGCTTTACATCTCGATTGTGAGGTAAGTAGGTCCTTATTACCCCCAAATGGAGCTTGGAGGTGACCAATTAGCGCTCTAGGGTAATAATGTAGCTAGAAAAGCCCTAGGGCGGTAAGTAATTAAAAAAAAACTCTTCACTCTTTCAAAAAGTTCGCGTACATCTAACCATCATACTTTTTTTAATTACTTACCGCCCTAGGGCTTTTCTAGCTACATTATTACCCTAGAGCGCTAATTGGTCACCTACAAGCTCCATTTGGGGGTAATAAGGACCTACTTACCGAATATGAGAGATGTAAAATATGTAAATGGTAGTCATTATACTAAGACTCATACGCGCTACAAGCCAGTAGTTATTGAATTTAATATGCATGATTGTCGTCAAGCGCAAAAAACTAGCCTATCATTGCTGCTGTAAAAGTTTATTCCAATGAAAACCTTTACATTTTGGATTAGATTAGATTAACTATAATGTCAAGAACAGGAAAGTACCTAGTTTG
This sequence comes from Erebia ligea, assembly GCA_917051295.2. Lineage (NCBI taxonomy): Eukaryota > Metazoa > Arthropoda > Insecta > Lepidoptera > Nymphalidae > Erebia > Erebia ligea. Next base: position 16,653,226 of record OU785229.1, on the reverse strand, counting down.
AGACGCATTTAAGGAATGCGCCTAATCTTGTTTCAAGTCAAATAAGGCCGTTAACCTGATTCGGAGTCTGCATCAACTTAAATTTAACGGATCAAAGCGAGACGAGATAAGCGGATTTATTTCGAATCTTATTAAACACTTTGCCTTTGTGTTGCGAATAACGGAATAAGGAATATTTGAGCACAGAAAAATGGAGCTCGTTTTTGTTTCTTTAAGCCACTGATTTGGGAATCAGCTTGCACGGAAATCTTAGACGTTCTTAGAATAACTTACCTACAACAGTAGCACAGAGTCCATACTTCCATACTAATACTAATAAAACGAAAGTGTATCTGTCTGTCTGTCTGCTACGCTTTAACGGCCCATTTTTCAACAGATTTTGATAAAATTTGGTACAGAATTATTTCATGTTGTATCCCGGGGAAGAAGGCTATTTTTAAACCGGAAAATTAAGGAGTTCCCGCTGGAATAAAAATGCTTCAGGAAGAAGATCACCTAGTATATTATAAATTATAATGCATGGATAATTACCTTAATGTGCTGTCTGTCGATAGTCAGGTATGCCGTAAAATACATACGAGTACATAGTCTAAAATTAATATTTTCACCTACCTGCAATATTTTACAATATTCAGTACTTAATACTTCAGCTATAAAACCAGAATAGTGCTTCAAATGCAGCATTTAATACATGCATCGCGGTATTTACGACATCAGAGATACACATAACCGACGCTTACATAAACTTGCTTTTACGGTGTCACGTATAAATCTGCCCTAGCAATAGCGATACCACGCAAATCAAGCTTAATTCATTTCAAATTCAAAATAGATATACCTACCAGTAGTCTAACTGACGATGCATAATTTACCAGTAGTTCAAAATATCAGCTCACCAAAATGTAATATCAAATGCAGAAAGAGCCAAGAGGCGCAAGTATGAAATTTTAGAAAATAATTTCATTTTTGTGCCTTTCGGTGTTGAAACCCTGGGGTTGTAGGGCGAAGATGCTAGATCCTTTTTTAAGGATCTCACAGAGTCCACAGGTGACCAGAGGGCTGGCAGTTACCTCGGCCAACAAATAAAAGTTTGGCTATTCAGACTATTTGGGTAACGCAGCCAGCGTTCTGAGCACATTGCCTCATTGCCGCGGTTTGGATGTTTAGTTTTTAATTTCGATTTGAATGTATTTCGTAGTTATATCAAATTAAAATGTTTTTTTATTCAAATTAACTTTTACAAACCGTCGAAGCCTGTTCGACCCTGTACGGGGTCACGGGTTCGATCCCCGTGCACGCACCTTAAACTTTTCGAGGTTATGTGCGTATTAAGAAATTAAATATCACTTGCTTCAAACGGTGAAGGAAAACGTCGTGTGGAAACCTGCACGCCCAAGATTATGTACCTGCCAATCCACGCTTGACGAGCGTGGCGGACTATGGCCTAAGCCTTCTCATTTTAAGACAGTATTCAGATGGGTTGAAATGATGATGATCTATGTCTATATTTCTATACTAATATTATAAATGCGAAAGTTTGGATGGATGTATGGATGGATGGATGTTTGTTACTCAATCACGCCACAACGGCTGAACGGATCTGGATGAAATTTGGCACAGAGATAGATTATAGTCTGGAATAACACATAGGCGACTTTTTATCCCGGAAAATTAAAGAGTTCCCGCAGGAACCAAAAACCTCAATCCACGCGGATGAAGTCGCGGGCATCAGCTAGTAAACTATATTTAAGCAGATACTTATTGAAAACAGCTTAACAAATTTCAATTTCCAAGCATTTCTGTACGAAAAGCGTTTCTAAGGATAATTTTCTGAGCATCCCCATTCAAAAGGGATCGATTTAATCCCTCTATGTCTATACAAGTTATCAAAGGAAATAGACAAACTTTATACGAACACGGCTATGTTATAAGATATATTTGATATCCGGGATTCGATTCCCGGATTATGTAAATTCAGGAAACGATTGTTTCTAGTCGAATAACCTTTTTATTTCACGCTCTACAAATTTTCCGCGATATTTTACCGTTTTCCCTGAAAATTACTGTACCTGTACTAAATTTCATCAAAATTCAAAGGATAAGCTCGGAAAGCGTAGCAGACAGACAGATAGACAGGCAGACAGATAGACATACTTTCGCATTTAAAATATCAATATGGATTCAACAAAATATTATTTTTTTCTGGTGGGAGGCTTCGGCTAGTTACCACCCTACCGGCAAAGACGTGCCTCCAAGTGATTTGGCGTTCCAATACGATGCCGTGTAGAAACCGATTAGGGGTATGGGTTATTTATAACGGCCGCTTCTATCTTTGACTGCATCATCACTTACCATCATCAAAAACCTTCAATTTCAAACACTCGTATGTAAAATCCATACTTATATTATAAATGCGAAAGTGTGTCTGTCTGTCTGTCTGTCTGTCTGTCTGTCTGCTACGCTTTCCCGGCCCATCTTTTCAACCGATTTTGCTGAAATTTGGTATAGGGGTAGGTTATATCCCGGGGAAGGACATAGGCTACTTTTTATCCCGGAAAACCTTAATCCACGCGGACGAAGTCGCGGGCATCATCTAGTCCCCTATATTTTTAGTAAACCTCTAGAAGTGAATGCAACAGGATCCACAACCAACAAAGAGAATGCCAGAATAGAAAGGCCTTTTTGTGTTCATACAAGTTTCATACAACACACAAATCCTTGCCGAAACTCCCGCTCGGTGCTTCACTGCAGACAAAGATAGGGCGATAGCTGGATAGAATATTTTAACAATACGTTTGGAAAACTTTATTGTTTTGGTTTGTGAAATTTGTGCACACATAGTTTATAGCTTAACTAGCAGATGCCCGCGACTTCGTACGCGTGAAATAAGTTTTTTAAATTTCCACGGGAACTCCCTAATTTTTCGGGTTAATATATAGCCTATGACACTCACAAATAATGTGGCTTTCTATTGGTAGGACCAGAATTTTCAGAAGGTTCAGTAGATCCAGAGATTACCCCCTACAACCTCACAAACTCACAAACTTTACCTCTTTATAATATTAGTATAGATATATAATATTATAACTAGCGATCCGCCCCGGCTTCGCACGGGTAGCACTAATAATCCTAATCTATATAATATAAACTATCCTATCTCTCAAGTTAGATCGAACTGCACATGGTGTGCGAATTTTATTATAATCGGTTAAGTGGTTTAGAAGTCCATTGAGGACAAACATTGTGACACGAGATTTATATATATATAGATATATATATATATATAAATAGTAGGTAATAGTATAGATTTACACAGAAATGCTATCTGAAATATAATTTTATTCATATTTCTCCTTTATTTTTCTCTTCATTATTTTCGTTATTATCGAATATCAATATACTTAGTCGAATAAATAAATTAAAAATAAAATTTAATCGATGCCGCATGCTACTTAATGCGTTTATTATCACGAAGTCAGTATACTTCATTCTATACAAACCGGTATAGAATGCGGTTAGATTGGTCATATTATCTACCTATCTAATATCTACAAATCTACGGCATACGACGGACGTACGTACGTTTATACATTCATACGTTTGACGACCTCGCTGGCGCACTATTGAGCGCTATTGTCTTAACGTGGAAGGTATCGGGTTCGATTCCCGGCAGGGTCAATTTGGGTTTTTTTTTCTGAATTTTCTTTGGTTTGGTCGGATGGGAGGCTTCGGCCGTGACTTGTTACCACCCTACCGACAAAAGACGTACCGCGAAGCGATTTAACGTTCCGGTACGATGTAGAAACCGACTAGGGGTATGGGTTTAATATAACTGCCAAACCCCTATCAGGTTAACCCGCTACCTAACATCTTAGACTGCATTGTCACTTACCATCAGGTGAGATCGCAGATAAGGACTAACTTGTAGTGGAATAAAAAAATATACGACGGCTACGGTAGATTTTTGATAATTTTTGTTTTGTAAAATAAATATCAAATAGTAAAACAAGTTGAAAAAACATCGCCTTTGACGGCCGCTCGTTATGAATAATTGAGACGGCCAGTGATTGCAAGTGAATTATTCAGGCTACGCGAGTTTTCCCATTCAATTCCCATGCGGCCTTTTAATATTGCAATTCGTTACAGTTGAATCTGATAGTTGTGCATGTTCTGCTTCCCGATTGTGTAAGGAAATCGTAATCGTTTGTCAAACGGATAAAGGAATTCATAGATACCTGCACTTCAAACCGCTAGGGTGTGGAACACCCTCCCAGCGCACGTGTTTCCTGCCACTTATAACTTAAGTACCTTCAAGGCAAGAGTGAATAGGCATCTTCTAGGCAAGCGCGTTCCAACCTAGACCTCATCATTGCTTTGCCCAAGCATGATTGTCGTCAAGCGCAAGCCTATCACCAATATTTAAAAAAAAAAAATTGGTTGCCTGTAAAGTCGATATACGGGCGAAAGTTTTACGTGACAACGACTTACGCGTGCCTTTCACTTTTTATGTCTGTCTCTCTCGCTCTTAGGCGGGCTAACCATGCCCGAGTGGAAGGGACGCGTGCCTCTCACTCGCTCTCATTGTAAGCGCATAACGCGCGGAGCGTAACGCAGTTTCTTGAAGTGTCTCCCGGCAAACCAATTTATAAGACGTTGTCACGTCAAAAATAATGTATGAACTCCTTAAACGAGTAACACATTTTAAGGTCAACGTCAACCTTCTGTATTTTAGCTGTTCCTTAGTGTTGACGTGGTGTTGTTGTTCTTTAGTAACTCTGTGAGATAATACGATTGTTTTTATCATGACAATAATATTATGTATTATTGTTAACATACAGACCCTTGGGTCTACAAACATAAGATTTTGCAAAAAAGTAAATAATTTAGACTACGTTACCTACTACGGAAAAAAGTTTAGAGACCACCGTTTTGGATCTTAAATCCGTCATATTGATTTTGTTTGTATAAAATGTAGCCTAAGTATGTCACGGCCGGACTATAATAAATCGATTGCTACCTCATTCATCACAATCGGCTCAGTAGTTTAGGCGCTACGGTGGAATATACATAAATACAAACGTACATACAGACTGCTTAAAAATCATTGGCTTTGCCGTAGTCGGGTAAAAAAATCTACTTCCACGCAGGCAAAGTCGCGGCAAAAAGGTAGCATTTATTGAAATAATGAAAATCTCAGCTTGCTCGGCTTTCACAACGAACAATAAACGCCCACTTCACCTCAAGTTTTGTTATACTACAAGGCTTTGTAATGTAATATCACGCGTACGCCTGAAGCCTAAATACCGCTTTAATGACAGAGGGAAGTACACGGGCAAAGATATTAGAAATCTAATACACTAACAGATACGATAACGCTACAAAAATAAAAATAAATTTTGATTGACAAATGACAAATGATTGTGCTTGGGCTGCAGCATGTGCATGCATTCGAAAGTAAATCAATTGATGAGTTTAAGGCTATCCTATCACGTAAAGATTAAACCCGCGTGCGCGAGTGCCCTGTTTCCAAAAGTTTCTGGATTTGCCATTTGCTATAAATTTGAAGACTGTTAAACAACATTTGTTAAGTCGAGGTTATTATTATCTACTGTTGATGATTTTCTTAATGACAAAGTTGCATGAAAGCAACCGGCTTCGCATCCAGCAGCCCACAAGTCAGTGTAATACTTAATTACGTAACGTATCATGTACCTATTGTAGGTATAATATTTACGTATTGTACTGTTATCTTTTTATGAAAAGAGCAACTTTCTTGCCAGCTCTTTAGCTCTTATAAGGAGAATCAGCTTTCCAAACCGTAGAGGTATAGAGTCTTGACTTATCTTAAGTGACACAAATAAAATTATCCTACGTGAAATAAATATATCTTTTCTCATTTATCATCGGAGTTCTAAATTCACAAGAGCAGAATTTTCGATAGTGGAAAGTTTCCTGGTCGTTATCCAGTCTGCTATTTAAACAGATATCTTAGCCCAATATCGTTTTAACGACAGTTTTGTCCCGCGTGAGAGGCGAACAGAGTGTTTTCACCGTGTTTTCATAGCTCAAGTTTTGATTACAACAATTGTTTGCAGAATTTAAACATCCCACACGCACGAGATCGTTTTGTTGAACACTTAAATTAATATACTCGGTTGAATTTAATCATTTTATATGGCTTTATACGACTTCTTGTTCGTGCTTTAAAGTTGGTGGGACTCGTGTGTTTTGAAAGGAATCTGTTGAGTATTTTGTTCCCAGTTTCTCTGTGTCTTTGCTAAGGGTAGTGACCGCTTTTCAATGATATCATTATGGTAGTTTTTTGGAATAAAATCATGACTAAGTAACATTACCACCGGTTCAGATTAAGTTTCAGAACCTACTTTCCGAACCGGTGATAGATTCAACACATGATGTTATGAACATAAGAGACACCTTATGTCCTACATGTTATATATAAATTGAGTTTATTGAGTTTAGTGAGCTAGTTTGCGCATAACCTAAGTAGCAATTTTATCCCAATGATACGGGTGGAACAGTAAGTAACTCGTACCAAAAAGTAAACAAAGAATAAACTTTTTTGCTCACACTCGCAAATCTGAATATAATGCAAAAGTAAACAATGGCAAGTTGAGCGTCGTTCCATCAGTCGCGTGCAAATATTTGTGGGAGGATGGTACGAAGCATGAGAGGCAAGCGATTTTTCTGTGGAAGTTCCCAAGGTTAAAACATTAGTGGTAAAGGACGTATCTAATATCGATGCAGGCTAACCTGTAAGGTGTATGCCAGTTATATTTAAATCTATAACCCTAAACGGTTTCTGCGTGGCAACGTACCGTTACGCTAAATCGCTTGTTACACCATGACATGATGACATTTTTCGTAATGTCTTTATGATACTTTAACATTCATCACTGCAACCTGAAAGACTTTAAGGTGATATTAAATTTTAAGTTTGTAATCTATGATGTGCAACGTCCGAGCTTCTTATCACTTGAGAATCCATACTAATATTATAAATGCGAAAGTGTGTCTGTATGTCTGTCTGCTACGCTTTCACGGCCCTTCTTTTCATCCGTTTTCGCCAAAATTTCCTAAAGAGATAGATTGTATCCCGGAGAAGGACATAGGCTTCTTATTATCCCGGAATTTAAGAAGCTTAATCCAAGCGGACAAAGTCGCGCTCATCATCTGTTATAGTTAAATGACAAGCAAGATTGAAAAATCACTTTCGCTTACGAAGTAACGCTTTGTCTTGCATCAATAATTGCTTAAATAGAGTTGCCTCAACTTGAAAACTACGTCGGTTTTTGGGCGCTTAAAGTAGCCTCTCAGTCCGATCCATGCATTTAATGGAATAAGCAAGCAAACGGAACCATAATAAGCCGAATCAGGGGGTCTACTCTCTTTCTCTCAAACGAAACTTCGCAAACGAACGTAATTAGTCTGTTATTAGACCCACTCAAAATCGTTCAATCCAATCGGTCACGAAAATTTTCTATGGATCCGTACTTCGTCTGCGTGTACGAAAACGAAATAGAGAGGAGCATAGAGATAATATTATGTAGGAGAGGAGTTAACGAAATTTCGTTCGTTTGTTTGCGAAGTTTCGTTTTAGAGAAAGAGAGTAGACCCCCAGTGCCTCAAGTCTTTTGGCCTGACTCCATTCAATATATACGAAGCTTTTGCAAACGGTATTACTTGTAACTTGTACCACACATCCAGGCATACGTTCAGGGTTTCTCGTAAAAACTTGGAAGGCTTTCCGACGACACGGCACAGAAATGAGAGAAGTTACCGCATTATTTTTATTTACATACCAACTTTTATAATATGATACTACGTCGGGACACGCCGTATTTAATCGTTTACCTGTCATGGTCGTCCTGAGCTTCTTTGCTTATTACTTCTGTGTATTTCAGATTGCAAAAGTCAGGTATAGTTAGTTGAAGTGAAGTTATTTTGGAAGTTGAAGTCAAATTAAAATAAAATAAAAAAGAAAGTAGGTATATTTAGTACAAGCTGATACCCGTGGTAGGAGTGGAAAACTTAACAACGTTTATTAAGAGCTCTTTAATTTTTATTGTTTAATAATTAAAATACAGTAATTTTTGTGTATAGTTTACTTAATATAAGTAGTAAATGTGATTAAAAGTACCTACCGCACAGTTTTTTCCTTCTAGAAGTCACTATATTTAACTTCACTTCACAAACATAAATTTTATAGTGCACTATTGTCACCAGTTATCAATTTATTATGGATTCACTTAAAGACTCGCTCAACGCTATGGCTGAAATGTTCCAGCAGAAGATGAATGATTTCCAACAGGGGCTTGATAATGCACCCGCCACTAACACATCCCTGGCTGCAGAGTTCAACAGTTTCAGGACGTTCGTGCTCTCTGCCATGAATACATTACAGAGGCAGGTTGAATTTCTGGGAACAGAAGTTGATCGTCTGGGGATGCGTAGAAGGCGCAAAATGCTGCTTTTCCACGGGGTTAGCGAAGAAAAATCAGAGGATGTTACTTCACGGGTATGCAGCATTGTAGAGGAACATCTTGGTGTAACTGGCTTCTCTGCTGTTTGCATTAAATCGTCTCATCGCATGGGGCGTCCTTCAAGAGAGAAACCAAGGCCAATACTTGTGAAGTTTGCAGATGTGACAGTGCGCGACAAGGTTTGGTTCTCCAAAACAGGATTTAAAGGCAGCGGGATAACTCAGTCAGAGTTTTTAACTAAGAGTCGTCACACCGTATTTATGGAGGCAAGGCAGCGCTTTGGTGTCAGTAAATGCTGGACTAGAGATGGGTGCATTCACATAATAGCCCCGGACGGCTCACGCCACCGAGTAGAATGCAGGGCTGAACTTGACGGCATACCACAGCCTTCTTCAAAACCTCAGACACAGGCCGCTGCCAGTCAATCCTCCAGGTCCAAAAGGATTGTTAAAAATAAATAATTAAGAGGCTTAAGATATTACTTTAACATAACATTAAAATATTTATATTATGTTATACTTTAACATAGTGTTAACATTGTTATGGTATTGAGTTTTTGTGAATGACTTTGCTGAACTCATTTATCTTCCTCTTTTGGGGTATGTTACCTGTTGAAAGCTATATCTATTTAATCTCAGTCTATCTTAGTTTATTTACTACTCAGTTATTTATACATGCAAACTGTTTTATTTTTAGTAGGTACCCTCAATTTGCTCAAATATTAAATTGGCTGTCAGTTCACTCATAACATAGACTAATAACAGCTGTAACTATTGACATTAACGACATCCTTACCATAGACAAAATCTGCCCCAAATGTATGATTTTTGGTTTAGGTAAGTAACTCGTATTATAAAGTTGCGCCCCACCACTGGTGATTGCATACTAAATTTTTGGTATAATTATGATATTATCTGATATTATCTGATATAATATAGGTTAGTGGCTATTAACAATAATTATTATGTAGGTATCATATATCTCAATAGTACCCTTTCATATTTGTTTGAAGAATAAATTAGTCATTAGTTACTTAGATTCTTTTTTTGTTAGTTAGAGGAGATAAAATGGGTATTTTAGTGTTTACTTGGTATTAGTGATAAGCTTTTATTTTATTTTAAGTTATGTTTGTTTTAAAAAGTGAAGTCTTTCCTGGCAACTGGCGGGTGGGTTCAAAATTATAGTTTATTTATATTATATTATAATTTATATTGTATTATTATATATTTTATTTTATCGTAATGATTTCCGATAATGAAAACTTAGACGACAGTTTCTTTTCCCTCTCTGACTCAGATGGATTGAGCAGTAATGGCAGTTTCTATAGCATCCCTTCTTTAAGTGACACTCTTGATTCTCATTTCTCAGGTACACTGAAAAATTTTAATGTAATTCATATCAATGCTCAAAGTATTCCTGCACACTATCCTGACATGTTGTCCTCACTTGATAATAAACATATTCACGCGATTCTAGTTTCTGAGTCGTGGTTGAAACCTTGTTTGCCTTCAACATCTTACTCTCTTCCAGGATTTCACTTGATTCGCAACGACCGCGTTGGGCGCACTGGTGGGGGCGTAGCTATCTATTTAAGATCACACATTCCTTTCACCGTTTTAAATTTTTCCCAACCTTCTAGTGCTGGCCCTGAACACCTTTTCATAGAAATTATCTTTGGACATGTGAAACTACTTCTCGGCGTCTATTACAGCCCAAATTTAACCGTTGACTATTTCTCATCATTTGAAATTCTGTTAGAGCAGTTCTCTTCACTTTATAATCACACTGTCATCATGGGAGATTTCAATACCTGTCTCCTTAAAAACGACTCCAGGTCATCTCGTTTGAAGTCTCTCGTGAATGGCACCAACTTGCATATACTTCCTCTTTCAGCGACTCATGCGTTTCCTAACTGTACGCCTTCTCTCCTTGATCTCATTCTTGTCTCTTCCACTGAGCATGTTGCAAAGCATGGTCAGTGCGATGCTTCTGCTTTTTCTTACCACGACTTACTTTATCTGTCCTACAAACTAAAGCCCCCTAAAGCTAAACCAAGGATCCTTCTCCAGCGCAATTTTGGTAGAATGGACTTGGATCGATTGCGAGAGGATGCCGGTAAAATCGACTGGTCAGCAGTTTTGAGTGCTGATACCGTTGATGAACAGATATCCATCTTCAACTCCTTGCTTATACAACTGTACGACATCCATGCTCCAATTAGGCCAGTTCGAATGAAGCATCTTCCTGCTCCTTGGCTCACTGCGGATGTCAAAAAATTACAAGAAAAAAAGAATGCTGCAAAAACTAAATATCGCATGAATCCAAATGATTTAAATCGTGACAAATTTCATAGGGCACGCAATCGCTGCAACATGGTGTGTAGGGATAGTCAACGACGCCATATCCATAGATCTGTTGTTGAGGAAGATGACTCGACTAAAGTCTGGCACTTCCTCAAATCATTAGGGGTTGGAAAAGCAAAGCAAAATGTAGATTCTCCTAATCTAGACTTAAATAAGCTCAATGAGCATTTCTCCTCTTCCGCTACTATAGATAGTACTGCGAAAATAAATACAATTAATCAACTTTCTGCTATATCAACCCCTGACTTTTCTTCTTTTCTCTTTAGCCAATTTACCGTCAGTGATGTTAAGAAGAGCATTAACGCTATAACTTCAGACGCAGTCGGGTCTGACAGCATTAGTCGTAAGATGATCATTCCTATCCTTGATCTATTAGCTCCCATCATAACATATATCTTCAACTATTCTATTAACTCCAGTGATTTCCCTTCATCCTGGAAAAACGCTCAAGTAATTCCACTTCCTAAAAAATCTAATCCCACTTATGCGGACTACCGACCCATATCCATTCTTCCCTTCTTATCTAAAGCACTTGAGCGACTTGTTCACCAACAGCTGAGTAAATTCCTTTCTAACCATAACTTGCATAATCCATTTCAGTCTGGTTTCCGTCCCGGTCACAGTACGACTACTGCTTTAGTTAAAATCACTGATGACATACGGCTGGGTATGGATAGTCAACAAGTTACAGTATTGACATTGCTTGATTTTAGTAATGCCTTCAATACAGTTGACTTTGATGTTCTGCTTGCTGTGTTAAGTTCTCTTAACATATCTCCTGGGGTAATTGGCTGGTTTCATAGTTACTTGCATGGACGCCGCCAGCGAGTACGAGTTCATGACTCGTTTTCTGACTGGTCTGTTGTCAAGGCTGGCGTCCCGCAAGGTGGCGTGTTGTCTCCTCTATTGTTCTCTATTTTTATCAACTCAATCTGTTCCCATATTACTTCTCTCTACCACCTGTATGCAGACGATCTACAAATCTACTCCCAATGTAAGATAGCGGATCTACCAGATACAATATGCTTGATGAATGAAAATCTGTCACGTATTTCGAATTGGAGTAACTCGTTTGGGCTTAAAGTGAATCCAAAGAAGACCCAAGCTATTATTATTGGGAGTTCTAAATTAATGTCTCGTATTACTTTGTCACACCTCCCGCCTATAACACTCGATGGAACTATTGTCCCCTACAGTGACAAAGTTAAAAATTTGGGCATTATTTTTGACCAAACTTTATCTTGGGTACCGCAAATTAGTGAGCTAAGCAGAAAGATGTTTGGCGCAATTGGCTCTCTTCGTAGGTTGCGCAATGTCCTTCCCATTCCTACTAAAATTGCACTGGCTCAGTCTCTTCTTCTACCGATCCTTGATTATGCGGACACATGTTATCTTGATCTCACTGAGGAGCAACTAAATAAACTTGAGCGGCTTCAAAATTATTGCATAAGGTTCATATTTGGGTTGCGAAAGTATGACCACATTTCCGAGTTTCGCCGTAAGCTCAGGTGGCTCCCGATTCGCCTTCGCAGGAATACTCATATTCTTCATCTTCTTTACTGCATTCTGTTCAATCCCACCACTCCTCATTATTTCAAAGATAGATTTAAGTATATAATATTTAATTCGTACGCTTTTTCTCTCCGTTCCCAAAATAATCTATTGCTAAGTACTCCTAGACACTCTTCTTCCTTCTATAAAAACTCTTTTACTGTTACTGCTATACGGCTTTGGAATTCTCTCCCCTTGGATATTAGACTATCTCAATCACTACCTATCTTTAAAACTAAGCTGAAACAGCATTATTTATCCTCTTAATATATTTATCTATTTGTCGTCTATAACTTTCATTACTACAATTTTTTATTTTTTTTTTCTTTCTATTATATCTATCTAGATACTTATGATTATATTATATTTTTATATTATTCATTACTGTATCTCTCTTTGTATATTATTTAATTTCTTATCTTTTAGTACACCCCTTCCGCTTTCTTTTTTTAATGTGTCCTTTGCCCTAAGGTTGCCTGGAAGAGATCGCTATTTAAGCGATAAGGCCGCCTGTTGTGCCATGTCCATTATATTATTATTTTTTTGTGTATTTATTTTAAAGGTGTGCAATAAAGTATATTTTACTTTTTACTTTACTTTTACCCGCGACTTCGTCCGCGTGGAATAAGTTTTTTTGATTCCCGCAGGAACTACTTAATTTTTCGGGATAAAAAGTAGCCTATGTAAGTCTCCAGGTCCTCAACTATACCCATGCCAATAAACCAACAAACCAATAAACCAACAATCAAACACACTTTCGCATTTATAATATTATTATGATAGTCAGCTACTAGACTAGCTAGGTACTTTATTATCTGAATGGTTGTGTACAAAATATACTAGATGACGCCTTCGACCTTGTTCGAATTGATAAGTTTTTCTTATTCCCGCGAGAAATCCTTAATTTTCTGAGATAAAATTAATTAAATTTCCCTCTCCCCGGGAGAAACCTACTACCTCTGTGCCTAATTTCATCAAAATCGGTTGAAAATATGAGCCGTTAAAGCATAGCAGACAGACAGACAGACTTTCGCATATCTATTATTAGTATGGATATGGATTCTGTGATACTGTTGCCAACCGCTTAACAGCTGGTTGCTAGGATACCGTAATTGCTCTTCCGAACAAAATAGTCGTAGGTAACTAAAAAATGTTTCTAATATTGAATGAATTCACTCATTCAGAGTGAATTCCTTGGAGAAGGGAGGCATGAATAGAGTCGGAGGTTTCAGTGTTTCGTTCCTTTTCATACAACATAAATCGTAGCAGAGTTACCCACTCGACGCTTCGCTGTAAAAAGGGAATGAAAGGAACGGCTTTTAAGAATTATTACAGTCTTGGTGCAAACATTTTTATTTTGTTTGCCGGAAGATGAATGTGATGCTATTTTTTTTTTTTTTTTTTAAATGTATAGGCCAGCGCTTGGCTGCAATCAGACTTGCTTGCAAGTGGTGATGCAGCCTAAGGTGGAGCGCGCTTGCCTAGAAGATGCCTATTCACTCTTGATTTGAAGGTACCTATATTAAAAGAGGAGGGGAAAACGGAAGCCGGAAGGGCATTCCAAAATCCACCACCACCATATCCTAGCGGTTCGAATTAGAAACGAGGAAGCAAATCGCTTCGTACGAGCCCGCGGAATTTCGACTGCGTAAGGGTGCAGACCTTGTCGATGCCTTGCGGTTCGATAATAAAAAGGTGATTTTTGTCATATAAATTGGGTAACTATTCGTATAGGTATATTTGCAGCAAATAATAATATTATATGAAAAATGTAAAGAAGAAGGTACTCTTTGTTCACTCTACCATGAATAGAGGAAAATACATAGATTGTATTAAAAATACTTATAATAATTTAGAGCATTAAAGTAAATAACGAGAAATAAAATAAAATGTATTTCAAGTTTTCGATACGTTTCCAAGATGGCAACCTTTAGCCATAGAGATGACAGTCCCTGTCAAATTAACGTGTTTTTCCGGTGTTGTGTTGACACTTGACAGAAAACGTCAAAAACATGAATTCGCCATTGTTACCCACTCGTGTTTAGTGTTGCTTATCGTGGAAAGATTAAATAATTACACCACTGAAATTACGATGAATTCGTAGATTTGAACGATCAAAACTGGTTTAGTATTTTTTTTTTTCATGTCTCTACTTGTAAAAGGACCGGACCGACGCTCCATACAAATCTGAACCGTCTCCTTTCGAATAAGTCTGACGGGGATTTTCTCTGATACGCAACATGGAATCGGTACTAATATTAGAAATGCGAAAGTGGATTCGTCCTTCAATCACGCCGCATCAGAGCAACGGGTCGATGTGCAACTGCACTTATCAAGTTTCCTATTTAGGTAGTTATGATCACGGTTCTGAAAACCATGATAATAATATAATGTTTTAACTCTAATGTCTATGGCGATTTTCGGACTCAGGTTTTATTTATTTTATTGTACATAGGATTCTTTCAAAGACATAACCTTTGACCTTCCATTTAAGGCCTAACCTAAAGGCAAGGCTATCAAAATCAATACAAGTTTCATTGCATCCAAGCACTAAAAAGTCGGTTTAAAAAACAGATTGCGGTCAAGCGGAAGCCTATCCGAATTTTAAAAAAGCGATGCTTTCTTTTAAAACACGTTCGGAAACTTGGAAACGAACCCGAAAGTGGAACAAAGTTCATATTAAATTCAACACTGAAGGATTACAACACTGAATGGCTGTACCGTTGATATACCACGTGAGACTAGATATGATAAAGTTTTACGTTCAAAAAACCGCTACAATTTTTGATCCCTACAATCGCTACAATCGTGGAGGGACCGTGTGTTGACTTATTAGTCAACACACGGTCACGGTTAGTTTCAGAAACTTTTCCCAGAAAAGTTTCTGAAAGCATCTAATTAGGACACTAGTCAGTTAAATTATATAGATGATAATATAAATGATCTTCCAAAAGTCTGAATATTATCCACGTCCCCTGTTAGTGTTATGTTCGAAAACCAATTTAAACTGTCGATTGAAGTGAAAAAGTGCGTCGAATTTTGATGACGTCACTGTTCAGTATTTCATACAACATCCCATACTAAGCGCGCGTTTTGACGTTTGAAAAAAAGTTGCTGATTCGACTTGTTGTCAGATACTCAATTAACATAAAATTTCTAACTCTAACGTATCGGAACCGTAAATGTCAACTGTATTTCCTCGTTCCTCAAATGTCTTTCCTCGTTAATGTCAACATTTTCTGTGTCAAGGAATATCGGTAGTCCGGTTTCCGGACATTAGCGGTAACATATCAATGGTGCGAATTCGGTGAAAAACTCGCGTATCTCTGAATAATTCAGTTGCAATCACTGGCCGTCTCAGTTATTCATAAACGAGCGGCCGTCAAGCGAGATATTTGCTTTGAACCGTCTCCTTTCGAATAAGTCTGACGGGGATTTTCTCTGATACGCAACATGGAATCGGTACTAATATTAGAAATGCGAAAGTGGATTCGTCCTTCAATCACGCCGCATCAGAGCAACGGGTCGATGTGCAACTGCACTTATCAAGTTTCCTATTTAGGTAGTTATGATCACGGTTCTGAAAACCATGATAATAATATAATGTTTTAACTCTAATGTCTATGGCGATTTTCGGACTCAGGTTTTATTTATTTTATTGTACATAGGATTCTTTCAAAGACATAACCTTTGACCTTCCATTTAA
Source organism: Erebia ligea (assembly GCA_917051295.2). Taxonomy (NCBI): domain Eukaryota; kingdom Metazoa; phylum Arthropoda; class Insecta; order Lepidoptera; family Nymphalidae; genus Erebia; species Erebia ligea. The sequence continues at coordinate 16,637,105 of OU785229.1, read as the reverse complement.
GGCCTAACCTAAAGGCAAGGCTATCAAAATCAATACAAGTTTCATTGCATCCAAGCACTAAAAAGTCGGTTTAAAAAACAGATTGCGGTCAAGCGGAAGCCTATCCGAATTTTAAAAAAGCGATGCTTTCTTTTAAAACACGTTCGGAAACTTGGAAACGAACCCGAAAGTGGAACAAAGTTCATATTAAATTCAACACTGAAGGATTACAACACTGAATGGCTGTACCGTTGATATACCACGTGAGACTAGATATGATAAAGTTTTACGTTCAAAAAACCGCTACAATTTTTGATCCCTACAATCGCTACAATCGTGGAGGGACCGTGTGTTGACTTATTAGTCAACACACGGTCACGGTTAGTTTCAGAAACTTTTCCCAGAAAAGTTTCTGAAAGCATCTAATTAGGACACTAGTCAGTTAAATTATATAGATGATAATATAAATGATCTTCCAAAAGTCTGAATATTATCCACGTCCCCTGTTAGTGTTATGTTCGAAAACCAATTTAAACTGTCGATTGAAGTGAAAAAGTGCGTCGAATTTTGATGACGTCACTGTTCAGTATTTCATACAACATCCCATACTAAGCGCGCGTTTTGACGTTTGAAAAAAAGTTGCTGATTCGACTTGTTGTCAGATACTCAATTAACATAAAATTTCTAACTCTAACGTATCGGAACCGTAAATGTCAACTGTATTTCCTCGTTCCTCAAATGTCTTTCCTCGTTAATGTCAACATTTTCTGTGTCAAGGAATATCGGTAGTCCGGTTTCCGGACATTAGCGGTAACATATCAATGGTGCGAATTCGGTGAAAAACTCGCGTATCTCTGAATAATTCAGTTGCAATCACTGGCCGTCTCAGTTATTCATAAACGAGCGGCCGTCAAGCGAGATATTTGCTTTTTTATGTTGTTGAGTTACCTACTTCATATTCTAGGCCTACTTCGCTATTGAGGTAATAAATAGCAAAAACTACCACGAAATTCTATGATAGTTATAAGTTAAGTTTAAACCAAAGCAGTTTTTGAAAAAATGCGCGATGCGTGGATTTAGGGTTTTAAAAACTCCCATAGGAAATCTTTAATTTTTAGAATAAAAATGTCCTTCCCTGCAGGATGCAAACTATCTCTGTTCCAAATGGGATGTGAAAGCGTAGCAAACAGAAAATCTTTCGTATTTATAACAGGTAGGTACACTAAATGATGTCCGCGACTTTTTCCGCGCGGATTAAGTTTTTTTATTCCCGCAGAAACTCCTTAATTTTCCGGGATAAAAATAGCTTATGCCCTTTCCGGGGATACACACTATCAGCTCTTTACAAAATTCCATCAAAATCGGCTGAAAAGATGGGCCGTAAAAGCGTAGCAGACAGACAGACATACACACTTTCGCATTTATAATATTACTAGCTGATGCCCACGACTTCGTCCGCGTGGATTGAGGTCTTTCGGTTCCCGCGGGAACTCTTTAATTTTCCGGGATAAAAAGTAGCCTATGTGCTATTCCAGACTATAATCTATCTCTGTGCCAAATTTCATCCAGATCCGTTCAGCCGTTGGAGCGTGATTGAGTAACAAACATCCATACATCCATACATCCATACATCCATCCAAACTTTCGCATTTATAATATTTATATTATGAGTATAGAAGTATGGATTAGTGAGCAATATTATTACAATTTCATGAAATTATATTATTTGAGCAAACAGACAATTATATTGTCACAAGATACGAGTATTTGAGCACTTCAAATGTATTACGAGTAATTAAGGGAATTAGTGTAATACCAGTACTATTAAGTATTCTGTGGTTATACTACGAGAGCTTAGTTTTAGTGGAATATCTATGATTTATGAACAATCTAGATATTGCGGTCTCAGTCTAGATTGCCTTGTTTTATTAGATAATAGCTTATAGTTAGTAGATACTAGATATGTCATAAAGTGCGATAGATAATGGGAAGTTAACCGATATTAGGATGTGAATTAAATGTAATGTAATAAGTACGACTGTTACATAAACCCATACATACCCCTAATCAGTTTGTACGTCATCGTACCGGAACGCTAAATCACTTGGTGGTACGTTTTTGCGGGTAGGGTGGTAAATAGCCACGACCGAACCTTCCCACAGCTAGACCAGACAAAAGATAATTCAGAAATTACAAATACCTAGACAAATTGACCGTTTTTTTAAATTCCACTACACGTTAGCCCTTGACTGCGATCTCACCTGATGGTACGTGAGGAAGCAAACTAAGATGGCAGCGGGCTAACCTGTTGGGGCATGGCAGTTATAATAATTAATTAACCCATACCCCTAATCGGTTTCTACACGGCATCGTACCGGAACGCTAAATCACTTGGCGGTACGTTTTTGCCGGTAGGGTGGTAAGTAGCCACGGCCGAAGCTAACTAGACCAGACCATACCCGAATTGACCGTATCGGGAATCAAACGCCGGACCTCCCACGATTAGGCCACAGCGCTCACCACTGGGCCAGGGAGGTCGTCAAACTAAAAAAACTATATAATATAAACTAGCTGATGTCCGCGACTTCGTCCGTGTGGAGTGTTTTTTTTAAATTCCCACGGGTACTCCTTAAATTTCCGGGATAAGGAGCCTATGTCACTCTCCAGGTCCTCAACTATACCTACCAATGCAACAAAATCACGTTTTTTGACGTTTTTTCACGTTTTTTGACGACCTCCGTGGCGCAGTGTGTAGCGCTGTTGTCTTAACGTGCGGAGGTCCCGGGTTCGATCCCCGGCAGGGTCAATTTGGGGATTTATAATTTCTGAATTTTCCCTGGTCTGGCCTGGTGGGAGGCTTCGGCCGTGGCTAGTTACCACCATACAGGCAAAGACGTGCCGCCAAGCGATTTAGCGTTCCGGTACGATGTCGTGTAGAAACCGAATAGGGGGATGGGTTTAATATAACTGCCATGCCCCTAACAGGTTAGCCCGCTACCATCTTAGACTGCATCATCACTTACCATCAGGTGAGATCGCAGTCAAGGGCTAACTTGTAGTGGATAAAAAAAAAAAATAACGTCGAGCCGTTGCTCTGTTGCGGCGTGATTGAAGGACAAACCAAAAAAAACAATAAACCAACAAACAAACACACTTTCGCATTTATAATATTAGTGTGATGCATTTCCATTAACTTTATTCCACTGCGTATACCAAGTGACGTAGCTGCAAAAGGCGTGTACACACGTTCATTAATTATTACAACCACTTAATGCCCTCGGCTCGGTTCATAAATTATGGACACTGAAGCCGTGCGAACACCTGTCCGCTATAACACAAGTGCCTGACGCTAAAAATGTAAAAACTGGGGAAGTTCACTGAATAAATTATCCTATATATTATATACTAGCTGATGCCCGCGACTATGTTCGAGTGGATTGAGGTTTTTAGGTTCCTGCGAGAACACTTTAATTTTGAAACTTTATTTATTTATTTATATAAGCCTATACTTGGTATTCTTTAATTAGTTCTTTAAACTTACTTAAATACATATCAAGAACTTGTGGAACCGGCAGGATTTGAACCTGCGTCTCTCTGGGAATCGCGCCCTGAGCGCCTTTGACCACTTGTGACTTTTGACTTTAATTTTTCGTGGATAAAAAGTAGCCTATATGTTATTCCAGACTATAATCTATCTCTGTGCCAAATTTTATCCAGATCCGTTTAGCCGTTCTGGCGTGATAGAATAATAAACATCCATCTATCCATACATCCAAACGTTCGCATTTATAATATTAGTATAGATTGATAAGCAATGAAGGATTTAGGTGCAAATCAGCTCCTTTATCGAGAGACTAGATTATGCCCGCGACTTCTTGCACGTAAATTTAAGAAACCCGTGGGAAAAAAATTGCGTGTTACCGTTTCCGGGATACACTATTTTTCCCAATGTGCCAAACTAGACAGAGACAAGCAAACGGACAGATAGATAGACATACAAGCTTTTGCATTTATTATCCGTTCGTAAAGGCAATCATCAATTATTTGCATCACTTAATGAGTATGAAACGACGAGGAATAAATAATGAACCAGTGGCCACCTGTCCATTTTTACCCCCGGGCTAAAACACCCCCTGGATAACGACGGGGTAAGCGTTAATAGAGTGCATACAGCCTTATCTACGTAATTAGGCGGAGTGGAAAGTTTTCGGTGTTTTATTTATGTACCTGTTTCTACAACGTGCTTTTACAAGTCTTATTATGAATTATTGGAATGTTTGGGGAAAGAAAAATGAGATCGTTAAACAGCTTGAAAAAGCTTAGGAAAATTGGAAAGAGAGCATCTTGGAGGATGGTAAGTAAGTAAGGATTCTTGGGGGATCATTGCCATAGATTAAGGATTGGTCTCTGCTGAGCGCAGCGGAGACTTATTCTTAATCTATGTTCATTGCATTGAAATAAGTTGGTTGTTATCATACTAATATTATAAATGCGAAAGTGTGTTTGTTTGTTGGCTTATTGGTTTGTTGGTTTGTCCTTCAATCACGCCGCAACGGAGCAACGGATTGACGTGATTTTTGGCATGGGTATAGTTGAGGACCTGGAGGGTGACATAGGCTACTTTTTATCCCGGAAAATTAAGGAGTTCCCGCGGGAATCAAAAAACTTAAACCACGTGGACGAAGTCGCGGGCATCAGCTAGTTTGATAAAAAGCCAGAAATCTGCTTTAAGACAAATTGTTAACCAAACTATTGGCTTGATATTCAAAAGAGATTTAATTTAATTTTGATTTTCTCCTATTTAGAAGATAAAGATAATAAATTACAGTATCTCAAAACTAACAAACAGGGTTTTCTCCTATTTAAAAGATAAAGATAATAAATTAAAAATAACCTATTAACGTTACCACCAAAACGTTATTAGGTTATTTTTTTTGATTTAGTTATTTTATTTTCCAATTTCCTTACCGTTTGGATTAGGAAATGGGAAGCATTTCCTTTTAATTTAACGTTATCACCAAACAGGCACTCGCAAATAAACAACCCGTCCCCCTATAATGACTCGGGCGAATTATTTCCCCTTGGATTTAATAAAGCTTAAAGAAAAATTCCATCACGACTATTTTCCAGTTCCCGGCGTCCGGAATGCGGAGTCTTTTAATTTTTCCTCCCCTTTGGAATTTTATGAAATGCGCTATTCATCCAAGGCTTTTTTTATTGATTTTATTACTCGCTATCTGCCTGGAATAGTCTAGATTTCGACGGCCTCCCTCGCGCTTTGTCGTCTTACCCTTATACGAGTATGGTGAAGATTCCAGCTTAGATTTCCTGTAGATTTTTTTTTATGACGATATTATAATGGAAGCCTGCGCAACTCGACTGAATGAGTTTCCCATAGAACATCGGATATGTAAACAAAGTCCCACGCATAGCTATGCGCTGGAGGCAGAGCGAATCAATTCCACGCTTTTTTCATATCATCAAATAAATATTATAATTATGCGAAAGTTTGGATGGATGTATGGATGTATGGATGTATGGATGTTTGTCTTTATCACGCTCCAATGGCTGAACGGATCTGGATGAAATTTGGCACAGAGATAGATTATAGTCTGGAATAGCACATAGGCTATTTTTTATCCCGGAAAATTAATGTGTTCCCGCAGGAATCGAAAAACCTCAATCCACGCAGACGAAGTCGCGGGCATCAGCTAGTCAAATAAATATTATAAATGCGAAAGTTTGGATGTATGGATGTATGTTTGTTACTCAATCACGCTCCAACGGATGAACGGATCTGGATGAAATTTGGCACAGAGATAGATTATAGTCTGGAATAGCACATAGGCTACTTTTTATCCCGGAAAATTAAAGAGTTCCCGCGGGAACCGAAATCCTCAATCCACGCGGACGAAGTCGCGGGCATCAGCTAGTCTATAATATAATCTTCGATTGTAAGTATAGTATGCTATTTTCACGAGCATACTTTTAATAGATTTTTTGAACTTGTGTAACTAACACCACCACTACAGCCCAATAACGTCTCACTGCTGGGCGCAGGCCTCCACTCTCATAGGAAAGAGGGAATTAGAGCTTGGACGCACCACGCTACTCCAATGCGGGTTGGCGGGCAAAGGAAAGTGTAAAATTGAGTGTGTTTGAGTTTAACTCAAACACACCCTCAACTCGTCGTGAGTGTGTTGAGTGGTGTCACCCGAATCAGGGTTCAGGCTGAAAATCAGCGCTGTATGGTCAGTGCTTGCACTGAACATACAGCATTATGCTGAGCCTGGACCATTTTTCGGGTTGTGCCATACGTGATGCGGTAGGTATTTCTATGCTTGTTATGTGTGGCACAGTTTGAAAATAAATGTTTTTTCTTTCTTTCTTTCTTTCTTTCTTAACTCAGATATTTTCAGAAAATCGAGCGAAGCCAGCTAGTTATAGCTAAAACTAAATTGCAATTTCCGGAGTAGTCATAATGTGAAATGAGTTTAAAGGGAACGTTATAAACATGTCACGGTCGGTTACAAACGGTTCGCTTAAGCCGGGTAAAGACCGTTTCAAACGAGGTTTTTCGTGCATATACCCGGTTTTATTAGGTTGTGGTCATAGTGCTAGGTTGTTACATTGAAATTGAAATCAAATTCATAAGTGCTTAGATCTCGTAATAACTAGCTATTCCAGACTATAATCTATCTCTGTGTCAAATTTGGTCCAGATCCGCACAGCCTCCGTGGCGCAGTGTTTAGCGCTGTTGTCTTAACGTGCGGAGGTCCCGGGTTCGATCCCCGGCAGGGTCAATTTGGGAATTTATAATTTTCTGAATTTTCCCTGGTCTGGCCTGGTGGGAGGCTTCGGCCGTGGCTAGTTACCACCCTACCGGCAAAGACGTGCCGCCAAGCGATTTAGCGTTCCGGTACGATGCTGTGTAGAAACCGAATAGGGGTATGGGTTTAATATAACTGCCATGCCCCTAACAGGTTAGCCTGCTATCATCTTAGACTGCATCATCAATTACCATCAGATGAGATCGCAGTCAAGGGCTAACTTGTAGTGAATAAAAAAAAAAAAAAAGCCGTTCGGGCGTGATTGAGTAACAAACATCCATACATCCATCCAAACTTTCGCATTTATAATATTAAGTATAGATTTGATAAGTCCTCCCGAACGCATTTTGGCCACGGCAGCCAATCTCCAGAGAGATTACTAGATTAGTCGTCTGCGTGGGAGATATTGCAGTGCAAAAGTGTGTGCGCAAACACAGGTGCACTCTCTGTTCCTTTACTCTCATAGCCCGGTGGGATGGAAAATCCGACACGACCGGAAAGAGATCAGGCGCAGGACCGACGGCTTTACATGCTCTCCGAGGTATACGAGTGTAAAACACCGCCAAATTCCTAATTCCTAACTCCTAATTCTATAACTAATATTATCAATGCGAAAGTGTGTCTGTCGGTCCGTCCGTCTGTCTGTCTGTCTGCTACGCTTTCAAGGCCCATCTGTTCAACCGATTTCGATGAAATTTGGTACAGGGATGGTAGGTAATAGGCTACTTTTTATTCCGGAAAATTATAATTTCCTCGATTAAAAACCTCGATCCATTTTTATCTCGGAAAATTAAAGAGTTCCTGCGGGAAGTAAAAAACTTAAATCCACAAGCGGGCATCATCTAGTAATCCATATCCATACGAATATTATAAATACGACAGTGTGTCCGTCTGTCTGTCCGTTTGTCTGTCTGTCTGTCTGTCTGTCTGCTACGCTTTCACGGCCCATCTGCTCAACCGATTTTGATGAAATTTGGTACACGGGTAGATTGTATCCCGGGGAAGGACATAGGCTACTTTTTATCCCGAAAAATTAAAGAGTTCCCGCGGGAATCAAACAATCTTAATCCACGCGGACGGAGTCGCGGGAATCATCTAGTAATATAATACCTGAAAATCCGCTGTCACTCGGACCGCCATATAAATAGAGATTACCGGATACTTTGCGGGTACAACCGGCCAGAATTATGCGGGACTGCTTTGACGGGCTGAGTGTATTATGTTTTTGCTGGCAACCACTCCATTTTAGCGGTGTGAATGAACATCTGATGCTAAAGTCGCGAATTTGTCTTGTCTCTCTCTTCTTATCTTCTTATAGGGAATTTTATCAATAGCTAATTAAAAAATATTGTATTTTGTTTGAAAATTCTTTTTCGTCTCATATAGCAAAAACTTATAGACCCATTATAGGCCCATTGAGTTATTATTAAGTATAATAATTCCTCAAAGCGTAGGCCTCCTCTTTTCAGCCGCTTTTGTAATAGTGATAATAATATTTTTTTTTAATTCTTTAATTTGCAATAAGGTTGGGTATTATTATTTAAAACTTTTCCAAATTTCAAGTCTGTAGTTACTAAAATATGCAAAGACTAAAAAAAAAAGATACGCGCCGAATTGAAAACCTCCTCCTTTTTTGGAAGTCGGTTAAAAATATGCAAAGACAGACAGACATAGTCGCAGCACCATAAGGGTTGCAAACCGACTTTTTACAACCCTAAAAAGAAGCAATGTCCCGAACACCTGTTCATTATTATAAAACTCGAAACATCCAATTCCATAGCATCCAATGATCGTTAAAAAGCTGTTTTTATTTTCGCGTCGTGCCATTTTCACAACGATTCAAGTTCTCTTTACAATCGATGTTCTTGATTTTCAATTTCACAGATCATTTGGCGTTGTCTTTTAAAATGAACGCCTGAATGTTGTTCCCTTTGTATCGCCTCCATTAGGAAATATTTGTTTTAAAGGTGTAATTGTTACGTCCTTTTCGATGAAATTGAGAGTCGATTAGATTTTATTTTTCAAATATAGCTTTTTTATTTGTTAAGGTCGAGGCCATAATTAAGTATTGGGTTTTTCTGTCTAGAAATTCTCAGTACTAGCCCGGAGTTAGGAAGTTGGTGGTGTTTCACCCCCGTGCCTCGGAGAGCACGTTAAGCCGTCGGTCCCGGTTATTATCACTAACATGATAATAGTCGTTAAAGCCCGCCAACCCGCACTGTAGCAGCGTGGTGGGTCTAAGCTCTAATTCCCACTCTCCTATGAGAGTGGAGGCCTGTGCCCAGCACTGGGACGTTAATGGGCTGTAATGGTAGTGGATTTGTTTGCAGTACTTAGGTATACTGGCCTTGCGAACCAGCTGTAGATTCATTTGATGATTCAAAAACACTTTTAAAAGTTTATTTGAATTAAAAATATTAATCTTCTTATAGACTTAAACGGTTGCATTTCTGTTATATTATTGTTTTAACAACATATAGTGTTTTAAGATTGTATTTTATTTTATATTGTTTTTATTTTTTGAGTATTATTGCATTTTATAATATGGGTAGGTAGTTATTCTAAGAATATGGGCCTTGTTGCCTGAAATAAATGAATAAAAAAAACCGGCCAAGTGCGAGTCGGACTCGCGCACCGAGGGTTCCGTGCAAACCTGTAGTAAGTTTTACGATTTATGACGTATTAAAAATAAAAATTACGTTTGTTGTCTGGGAGCCCCCCTTTAATATTTACTTTATTGATATTTAATTATTTATTTTGAAAGGTAATATACAAGTTAATATTCTGTGAAAATTTGAACCGTCTACCTGTTACCGTTTTTAATATTGAGCAAAAAAATACGAAAAAAACACGTTTATTGTATGGGGACCCCCCTTAATATATATATTTTTTTAATTTTTAGTATTTGTTGTTATAGCGGCAACGGAAATACATCATTTGTGAAAATTTCAGCTTTCTAGCTATCACGGTTTATGAGATACAGCCTGGAGACAGACAGACAGACAGACAGACAGACAGACAGACAGACAGCGGAGTCTTAGTAATAGGGTCCCGTTTTTACCCTTTGGGTACGGAACCCTAAAAATAAGTTTGAAAGTGCAATCGCTTCGATAGATAAGAGGAGACGCTTGCTCAGTAGTAGGCCGGCGATGGTTTAAAATGATGATGATGATGATTCTGTGCATACATACTGATTACATCAACAGCTGATTTATTCTCTCTCCGTCATTAAATTCTAACCTACAATAACACACATGGCCTAACGTATTATAGACTTTTATTTTTATTTTTTATCCACTACAAGTAAGTCCTTGACTGCGATCTCACCTGATGGTAAGTGATGATGCAGTCTAAGATGGTAGCGGGCTAACCTGTTAGGGACATGGCAGTTATATTAAACCCATACCTCTATTCGGTTTCTACACGGCATCGTACCGGAACGCTAAATCGCTTGGCGGCACGTCATTGCCGGTAGGGTGGTAACCAGCCACGGCCGAAGCCTCCCACCAGGCCAGACCAGGGAAAATTCAGAAATTATAAATTCCCACATTGACCCTGCCGGGGATCGAACCCGGAACCTCCGCACGTTAAGGCAACAGCACTCAACACTGCGCCACGGAGGTCGTCAAAGACTAGATGATTCCCGCGACTTCGTCCGCGTGGATTAAGATTTTTTGGTTCCCGCGGGAACTCTTTAATTTTCCGAGATAAAAAGCCTATGTCCTTCCCGGATACAAACTATCCCTATACCAAATTTCATCAAAATCGGCTGAAAAGATGGGCCGTGAAAGCGTAGCAGACAGACACACTTTCACATTTATAATATTAGTATGGAATCCATACTAATATTATAAATGCGAAATACTATGGATAGTATGGATTACTTACATAATGGTAATGAAAATAGGAGTGTAATTGCGTTGAAAATGGCTGCACTCGTTGACCGAAGCCAACGGTCAAGGGGCAATATCTCGAATCGGGTAAATCTTACGTAAGTGATACAGCTCGAAGCCGTCTCGAAATAAATCGCCTTGTTCGAGAATAAAACGGAAAATTTGGCAGATGCGTCTCACAGGTTATTTGACTACTAACGCTGAGTTGCACGAAACAAATATAAAAATTTAAGTGGTACTTAGACTAATTTAATCGCAAGAATCGTATGGATTCTCGTGATTAAATTAGTTTAATCAACACTTAAATTTTTAAAATAGTTTCGTGCAACTCAGCGTATGTCAAATAAAATATTTTTTGGTGATTAATTATTAAAAATAGAGGATCTCCCAAAAGTCGTAATATGCATATCTCCTGTTAGTTTTATGATGAAAGTTAAAAAGTGCATCGTTTGATGACGTCTCGATTCAGTACCTGTTTCATACAAATTCCCATACTAAGCACTAGCTTTGAAGTATGAAAAAAAGTTATTGATTTGACTAGCTGTTGTCAAATATAGGTAGTAAGATCTTATTTGATTGCATTTCGCCACAACTGTCTGAGCTGAAAAAGGATAGAAATTGCCTGGAAGGATATACGTCACTGTACGTGGCACCTCTGCAACCAATACTTTTAAATGATAGTCTTTGAGAAGAGGGCTGTATTGATAAATTGAGCAATCGGCCGGGATGAACACGGGGGTTCTGGTAGTGACATAATGATACTTGTGGCTTATTCCACTCAAGAAGAAATTGGATGAAAAATAAACTCAAAGGAGACATGGTTTTGAGTGAAAGTCATAAACAAAGATTTCAATAGCGCGAAACCACATTAGGGCGAAAAAAATTATTGACGGAGTACGGACAGAAAGTCCGCCTAACTCATTTTATATGGATCCGCAACCTTTCTTATGTGTTCTGTGGATCCGCGTTTAGCGTCGGAAACTAACTCACTCAACTTACTCGTTGTCCTACGTGAGCGAGTTTTTTTTTTTTTTTTTTAGCCACTACAAGTCAGCCCTTGACTGCGATCTCACCTGATGGTAAGTGATGATACAGTCTAAGATGGTAGCGGGCTAACCTGTTAGGGGTATGGCAGTTATATTAAACCCATACCCCTATTCGGTTTCTACACGGCATCGTACCGGAACGCTAAATCGCTTAGCGGCACGTCTTTGCCGGTAGGGTGGTAACTAGCCACGGCCGAAGCCTCCCACCAGGCCAGACCAGGGAAATTCGGAAATCATAAATTCCCAAACCCTGCCGGGGATCGAACCCGGGACCTCCGCACGTTAAGGCAACAGCGCTCAACACTGCGCCACGGAGGTCGTCAACATACGCGACATCGCGACTCGATACCTACTCGGTACTCGCAGTTTTTCCTATGATTGCGTGAAATGACTTTTAATTCAAACTCTTTTTCACGCTATCTTGTCTTATAAGAATCTTGATTCGATTCGTAAACTCATTGAAAAATCCTATTACCATGTGAAGGATTACTTAAATGACAAGGAAGCTTGGCAATAATTTGCTCTAATGGCTCTGATAGTTCCTTTGTTAAGATGATTTGTGAGATGGTGATAATGAAAAAAAAACCCAGCTGAGTTTGTTGTGGGCTCTTCTCAGACCAGGGCGCGTTTGGAACCCTCGTAGCTTTAGTTATAAGATACCGTAACAGATTATCACCATCATATTTTTATGTAACTGGACGTCAAGAAGTGTAGTGTATCTACCTAAATTGAATATTATGACTTACTAGCTGATGCCCGCGACTTCGTCTGCGTGGATCGAGGTTTTTCGGTTCCCGCGGGAACTCCTTAATTTTCCCGGATAAAAAGTAGCCTATGTGTTATTCCAGACTATAATCTATCTCAGTGCCAAATTTCATCCAGATCCGTTCAGCCGTTGGGGCGTGATTGAGTAACAAACATCCATTCATCCATACATACATACATCCATACATCCATACATCCATCCAAACTTTCGCATTTATAATATTTATTTGATTCCCAGTAGAGGCAATTCGTAATTTTGAAATAGTTTGGTAGGAGGAGGCCAGGGGTGGTTAGGTACCACTCTACCCGCAAAAGACGGATCGCCAAAGAAATTTAAAAATTTCCTTGCGATTGTTATTTACATTTTTGTACATAGCCGAACGGTCTAACTCCACACCGACAAGGTAACGAAATTACTAGATAATCTGATCTAGTAATTTTATTATTTTTCGAACTTAAATCTTTTTTAACTTACCAAATTAAAACTTTTTAATTTTCCACTGAATTTTCATTAATCATACTCATACTCCTCATACTATACTATAGTAAATATAATAACTCTATGTGTGAGCGCCACTCGACGACAGCGCCGCTCGGTGTTAGTGCCGCTTGCTGACTACAGATGGCGCTGAACCTGTGGCGCGGCAAAGTTGTCTATACGCGTGGTTTTCCGCCATTAATGGCGTGACGTCACAATACTGCTTTCGAATTTACATTATAGCAACTTCAAAGTCTTTAACCATTCGATACTCAGATTTGCCTTGAGTAGCAAGTAAGTAGCAAGCAAGTGTTACAGAAAGTAGACCTATCTTTATACCTTGGTCGCGAGTGGTTATGGATCTAGTTGTTGTTATATTGTTTGTTACATTGCAATTAATTTAATATATCTTATATGTTATTGTGTTTCTTCCTTAATAAATGGTCGAGTCTGTGTATTACATAGGTATTGTTAGTTTGCATCTTAAAACCCTATCCATCACCACACGCATGTAGGTCTATAATATATGTTATACACTATACTATACTTATTATACTAATATTATAAATAGGAAAGAGTGTTTGTTTGTTAGTTTGTCCTTCAACCACCCCGCAATTATTGAGCAACGGATCGACGTGATTCCTAACAGATTTAGCACATGCTGAGTGAAGACCATTTTGGGGATCAAGTCACATTACGCGTTTCTTTTTCTTTATAAATTCTTATTTTATTATTAGTTATTTGTTGTAAGTACTTGTTTTATCCCCGAATAAAGATTTTCTTTCTTTCTTTCTTTTTTTCTTATATTTTTGGCATGGGCATAGTTGAAGACGGAGAGTGACATAGGCTACTTTTTATCCCGGAAAAATGAGGAGTTCCCGTAAACGAAGTCGCGAGCATCAGCTAATTAATAATATTTCCAGAATACGTTCCATTTAAAGTCTGAAATGAAAAGATGATTACTTTTTAATTATGACAGAGGATTATTAACTTTTCATTTCAAAAGAAATTATAAAGAATAAAAAGCGTACAACTTTTAATAATATTATACTTTTAATTAAATATTTATTTTCAACTTCTTGTGTCGAAATTAGGCCAAGTTTTTTTTCTCTTCATTGAGTAATTAACTAAGTGATATGCCTCGGGTCTTTTGGGAGTTAGGTAAACGTTTTGTACCTAAAGTTTTCAGAAAGAGTATAGATTTACGATTTTTTAAATCTGTAATATTACATTAAGTAAGTACATTACATTAACATTAACATAATTAATTGTAATATTACATTAACATCGATGAAGCCTATAGTATTTTAGTCGTCCTCCTATTTAGCCCCCGGATTGTGTAAGAAAATCATATCAAACGTATAATTCGAACTGTTTAAGCAAGTCTTAGATGTTTGCACGTCAACAAGTATGGATTAACTCCTTAAACAATTCGAGTAATACGTTTTGAACTGTCAAATGATTTTTTTACTCAATTGGGACTTAGCTGGTCAAGGGTTCGATCATCGAGCAAGCCCATCTTAAGAGTACCTACCTATAGACTTACGTCCGAATTAAACAATATTTAATTCAGCCAAACACTCGCGGTAAAGGAAAACATGAAAACCTGCATGGCTGAGCGTTCTTCATAATGTACTTAAAGGTGTGTCAACAATGCAATGTGCTTGGAACAATATGGCCAAAAGGGCTCGTTACCCCCTCCGCCTCAACACCCCTCGCAAAGAGCATTACGGTACGCGGCCCGCAGTCAAGCAGCGACCGCGTCACGCAAGCAGGCTCATGAAAGGGAACCGAACGGGTTCGAAACTCGTGAGTTTATCCGGTTATTATGTATATTTAAATTTTTTAAGTTACCTACAAATACTTAAATGTTAATTAATAAGTATTTCCTCAAACGAAAACGAGATACGTTATTTCGGTGTGGCACCCCACATCCACTAATTGGGTGTCTATTTCCCGGTATCCAATTACAGGCGAAAATACAAATGTAATGAGTCCGCGCGTACCCTCTTTGAAATCTGCAAAACGTAATTCCCAACTCCTCAACCGTTTTTGCATTTAGTGCAAAATTTGTATAATTTTTTTCTTTATTTAATTTCGTGACAGTTTGGGGTTTTCGGAAGACCTTGCCTGCCTGCATTAATAGGGTATTTCACAACTAGTCAAATAAATTATTTTTAGTGATCATTAAATATAGAGGACCTGCCAACAGACGTTATATCCACGTCTCCTGTTAATTTCATGTTTGACAATCATTTTAAATTATCGAGGTAAAAAAGTGGGTTGTTTTTTGATGACGTTACAATTCAGTATTTCATACAATATTCAAAACTAAGGGCACGTTTTGAAGTTTGAAAAATGTGCCTAGTTGTCAAATACCCAATTATTATTGTAATCTATTTTTTTTAAAGAGCAACCGCCGCTTTTCTTAATGGCTCTTCTTGGTACGTATTGTATTTCAAAGTCTGAACCAGTGGCATATAGACCAGTGGAAGATTCACTTGACAATTCAAAAGCACTTGTAAAAGTTTACATATTAGTCGCTACACCCGAACTCGGCGTTACATCCAAAGTCGCTATAGCCACATGAATTTTGTACTAAAGTATGCTTTAAATTCAAGGGACTTAGATTTAACGTCGCTATAGATAAATGGTCGCTACAACAAAGGTCGTAATAAATGAAATCCACTGATTTATTTGATTAAAAAAAGAAAAAAAATTAATTTAATTTACGTTGTCAAATTCTAGGCCACTCGTCCCTCAAAACGAGCCCCTAAAAACCAATAATATCAGCTGTTTCATTAAAATGCCAACTCGTAATTTATTACGGCAATGTAAATACATAGTTAGGGTTGTATCAAATCGTAGCGGCCCCGGGAACCGTCATTTATCACTCTGTGGCCAGCCCTTCGGGCACGGAACTCATGAATTAGCGAATTTACAAACGGTCCACGTAATGCTCACTAAATACTGCGACGGAATTAGGGTATGCTTTGAATAAAAATGTTCTCGACCTCTGGCAGTAATCAAATAGGATAGATTGACATTAAAATAATGAGAATGATTTTGATTACTGCCAAATGTTTTTGTTACTTTATTATTTCAGACCGATTCTCCTTTTAGAATAAGAAGGGTGGGGTCATAGTCCCCCATGCTGGCCAATTGCGGATCGGCAGAGTTCACGCACCTTTGAAGAATTTTCTGGTCTTTTCCTCCACAGACAGTTTCCTCACGATGTTTCCTTCACATTATATAATATTATATCAAGTGATATTTATTTGCTTAAAACTCCTACTATGGGTCAGATAAAAAATAATAGCAACCGAGCATTGTCGAGTCAACATCTCCTGAGGATGCTTCGGTGTCGGAGAGAAACGTAAGTTGAAAGTAATTTGGAAGATTTGTGTGGCATGGTGTTGTTTTGCGAATTCACCGAATTTCGGCCAAGACGCCCAAGAGAGATGGCCAACTTCTGCGCGGGAGATATTATAGTGCACAAGTGTGTGCGCGTACACAGGTGCACTCTCTGTTCCTTCACTCTCCGGAACGAACGGAAAATCCGACACGAAAGTAATAGTAGGTATATAAAATTCATATCGAAACAAAACAATGCTCCAAATGTTCCTCAAGCTCGAGGTATCGAAATGTTTTGGGCTCTCTGTAAAAAGGAATACAAAAAGTATTCAGAAAAATCAAAAACGTTGACATCTTTCAAACAAAGATGGGCTAGATTGGCCAAACGGGTGGCAACAACTTCTGGAAAAGCAGTCATGAGACGTGCAAGCATTAATTTGAGAAAAATCGGCTATAAAGGCATCGCAGGAGCAAATTTGATATAGATTGTATTTCTATTATTATTATGCATAATTTATAATGACACACATAACAGTTGACATACAATTTTTCATTAAAAAAAATTTTCATTGACTTGTCTCTTTACTTCTGGGACACCCCAGTAGCTAATTGGCTATTTGACAGTTTTCGGAAAAATACTTAAAAATGTACGTGGGTTCATTTTATACCTCTTACAAGTATATTTTTCTCAAAAAAAGCGTTATTTATTAGAAAAAAAAATACATTTTTAATATATTAATTTTAAATTCGCACGAAAACAGCCGGACACGTGACATTTGTTAGCTGTGACGTCATAGCTCAAAATAAAACAAAGCTAACTACGACGCTCCAAGTCATAAGTAATTTTGAGTTGAAAGCTCACAGCTTTTTTAGTGCAATTGTGAAAATTACAAGCTACAAGACGTGTGTAGAAATACACGTACGTTGTTGATTATCATGGACTTCCGCAAAGTAAGTAACGCTTGCTTCTATGCAACATAATCCATACTAATATTACAAATGCGAAAGTGTATCTGTCTGTCTGTCTGCTACGCTTTCACAGCCCAACTACTCAACCGATTTTGATGAAATTTGGTACAGAGAAAGTTCACGTCTCGGGGAAGGACATAGACTACTTTTATCCCGGAAAATTGAAGAGTTCCCGCGGGAATCAAAAAACCTTAATTCACGCGAACGAAGTCGCGGGCATCATCTAGTATAGTAGGTAATAAATTAAATTATGGTCTCGCGGTGAATAAATATCTGAAAATACCGACACAAAATTGCAACATAAACGTCATTTTCGTGCACCAGCTCGAAGCCGTGTAAGGAGTCATTATATTTGTATTCAGCTAGTAATTGGATCCAGGAGGGAATAGGCGTCCAATTAGTGCGCTGCTGCATTCATGACCGTGCCTTGCTATCATTAAGTCATTTTTGAGCTAGAAGTACCTACGGAATTCTTAATAGTAGCTTTCAGCTAGAAGAGATAGGAAAGGAAGAAGAGTAGTTAAGGATGTTTGGAATTTTATTTATTTACTAGATGATGCCCACGACTTCGTCGGCGTGGATTGCGTTTTTTTTGATTCCCGTGGAACTCTTTAATTTTCCGGGATATGTATTCTATGTCCTTCCCCGGGATGGAACCTACCGCTATACCAAATTTCATCAAAATAGATGGACCGTGAAAGCGTAGCAGACAGACAGACAGACACACTTTCGCATTTATAATATTAGTATGGATAGGTAGTGTGGATTTATATCTTTATTGCACACAAGTACACGGAAATAAAGAAGACATTAAAACTACGAATAGGACTATACAGTATGCAAAGGCGGTCTTATCGCCTAAGGTAGGTAAGGTAAGTTTTAGGTAAGTAGGTAATTATATCAGTGTCAGTAGGTGCCTACTAATTGGCAATAAACCTGACAGCCCTACATTGATCATAGAAGTAGGACCAGCTGATAAGTGTTGACAACATTGAGAGATAGATTGACAAACTGCCTGATTGTGACAGCGGGTTAAGGGCATTTATACCTTTTTTATTCCACTACAAGTCAGTCCTTGACTGCGATCTTACCTGGTTCTAAGTGATGATGAAGTAGTCTAAGATGGTTGCTGGCTAACCTGCTAGGGACACCTATACACCTAATAGATTGGTACGAGGCATCGTACTGCAACGCTAAATCGCTTGGCGGTGCGTCTTTACCGGTAGGTTGGTAACTGGCCACGTGGAAGACCATCAGACCAGAGAAAATTCAGAAATCATAAATTCCCAAATTGACCTTACCGAGAATCGAACCCGGTTTGACCCTTGTGATATATTGTTCACTTTACGGGGAATCATCCTGTGGGTACTTCTCAGGCGCCTCATTATTTGATTGACTTCGGTGGCACAATTTTTTTTTGTATTTGAGACATACTAGCTGGAAATATCAAATCTAGATTTAATTTAGTTAATATTGGTAGTAAAGGGAACTTTATAGGCCCAGCGGATACATCGTAATTCGATTTTCAAAAAATGGTGTCCACCGAAATCAATATTTTAGTCACCGAAATCAAAATAAAATTATTTAAGGAGGTATTTAATATTTTGAAGACTAAACGTAAAGAATTTCAGGTTAATTTTACAATAAAATATTTTATTTTATCAACATATTTACTTACAACTTAACATATACCTACCTATTTTAATTACTTAACTTAGATTTAGGAAAATTTACGAAAATCAACTTTGTACTTATGTATGTATTTTAAATAAATGACATACTAAATGAAATTAAAAATAGTAACCATAACAAAGTAGGAACTTAAAACAGTCTCTATTTAGATCTATCATAACACACATAGTCCAGTCGCTCATTTTGAAGCGAAAAAAAACAAAATTGTTATTAGGATGGGAACAGTTGGAAATGATAAAGTGGCATATAATAAACGTAAAAAAAAAATGCGTGAGCAGGGGTTTTTCCAGATATATTTGGGGGGTGATAAGGGGTGGAATTTTGGATTATTGTGATTTCCGGCGAAAGTTGACTTCGGAGAGAAAAGTGTACAATAAAAAAGTTGTAGATCATAAAAAGATCTACCACTTTTGTAAAAATGGTTTTTTCACATAACCTAAAAATCTCCGAGTAAAATGCAAAAAACCGCTTTTATCGTTTTTTATTTTTCATTTACACAAAAATAATTTTATTTTGACGAAACTTGGTGAAAGTATACATTTTTGTATTTAAAATATTTACAAATTTTTTCAGATAAAAATGTTAAGAGACTTACGAGATAATCACGTTTTTCGGCCCAAAAAAATATTTTTCAAATTAAAATTCTCCTTTGGAAAATTGTCGTAGAGACTTCTTTCAGGTCGAAATTTTTTTGTTTTGAGTTATACTTTCTTGTGAAATAATAAAAAAATACAGCCCCATTTAGAAACATGCTCAAAAATTGGAAAAATCAAAAAATGAATTTTGCAACCATCTTTTTTTTACTAAATAGATTAACTTTTTCCACCGAAAACAATGAGATCAATCCCACTGAAATCAAAATAATGAGCAATATCCCAGATTTTTACAAAAGTATCCTAAATTTATAATAATAACCTCCTTAATTGCAATCTAGCACTCATACCATATACGTTTGTATAAATTAAATAATAGTAGTTTAAATAGATATGGATAGAACAGTTCCACCGAAATCAAGTTTATGGGTATACCAAGCCACCGAAAGCGATTACTTACCTTAATAAAAGGGACGCACAGAGAGGCACAGACGTGTTGCCTTTAACCACCGATGCGGCGCGACGGATAGTTTGTCTTACTCTTACTACTATTCTCGCAGATAATAAAGTACAGAAGTTATAAGAGAATTGGAGCGCGCCACCGGTATCAATTCTAAACGTCGGACGCGAAAACAATTTGTTGTAAGTTGTCAACTAAGGCCTATTATTGATTATAAATATTATAATTTGAGCTAGTAACTAACTAGTTTCTTGTAAGCACCTGCAAAATAGTGGCATATTTTATAGAAAAAAAGAAAAAAATAATTTTCAACGCTATATGGGGTGCGGGACACGGCACCGAGGTCAATATTTCCGCGGTTTTCTTTTTTTAACTTAACTAACATAATGTTTACCTAAAAAAGGACATAGGCCCCCCTAATATTTTGATCATATCTACCATACATAAAATTATCAAGTGGCTAGCAATCTATTTCATACAGGTTTTCGACCCGGACACGCTTTTTTGAGCCGTTTGAGAATGACCCCTGTATTATAAACGAGACAGACTAATTCTTGAGGATTGTTAACAAATTACAAACTACAAGTTACGAGAAGTTTAGAGATGAAAACATAGCTTTAGAGATAAACTAGCGCCATATTTCAAAGGGTTGCTAAGTTTCAACCCTTTGCGGACTGAGAACGGGGAAGACATATTGCTTATTTCATATAACATTACGTATTTAGATTTATTTACAAACACAATACTAGATATTGTCCGCGACTCCATTTTTGCAAAATCCAGCGGGAAGTCCTTGATTTTGAGGGTTAAAATATAGCCTATGCCCTTCCTCGGGAAAGTCGAATCTCTGTACCAAATTTCGTCATAAATAGGTTGAACAGATGGGCAGAAACAAACTCACAATCGTATTTATAATTTAGTTACTAGCTGATGCCCGCGACTTCGTCCGCGTGGTTTAAGTTTTTTTGATTCCCGCAGGAACTCCTTAATTTTCCGGGATAAAAAGTAGCCTATGTCACTCTCCAGGTCCTTAACTATACCCATGCCAAAAGTCACGTCGATCCGTTGCTCCGTTGCGGCGCGATTGAAGGACAAACCAACAAACCAATAAACCAACAAACCAACAAACAACACACACTTTCGCATTTATAATATTAGTTTGATTGGCCCCTGTAAATTATTAGTACCTATACTTAAATTAATGTAGTTTCTTCATAAGGCTGATTTATCAGAACGCAAAAACTGGTACCATGATCATTTTGGGAGTAATTTTGGGGCTAGTTGCGAGGGATGAGTGGCCTAGCATAGTTGCGATAACGCATATCAGCTGTTGATTGTCGGAGACTGTCTGGGTGACAAAATTTGGTTGTCCGAATTTGGCCTTTACGATTCCTCCGTGCCTCCGTGAGTTGAAAAAGTACTCTTAGCCGAGTCGTATGCGAAAGGACCTGGGAACCCACCGCATTATTACCCCAAGAAAACCCCTGTCATTATGTGACTTATGGAAAGGGCCACGCCCCTCAGCAATGAGGAATACGACACAAAGGGAGAGAGTTTACGAAAAATCTAATAATTATTTTATTTTTGTTTGTTACTTATAGACACAGATGAAATAATATGCTTAAGTTGAGTCTATTTTCATGCAATTGAAATATTATAGTACCCTTTGAAAATAAACTTTCGTATAAGGGATCCAACTTAGGCCTAAATTTAGCTTTAAGCTTAGATGAAGTTTCAGAGAAGTGGATAGGCTTATGCAGAATGGGACAATTTAACGCACTTTAAATTATGACATTAAACCTTAAGAGACCGTAGTAAAATTAAAAGAAACTTGAACAAATTATTAAGCAAGATGAGCACGATTGCGAGAATATATTTTGGTGTTAACCTCTGTAATTTGAACTTGGTAACTTGAATCTTATCTGAATAAGATAAGTCTCACGATGCCCTATTTTAAATAGTTATGATTACTATATTTTACAGCTGTTAAAAACAGAAACATGGGCTGAATAATTAAAGCTACTTTTTTACATTACATCAATAAAATTTGCATAAAGCCGTCAAGAAACACGTCGCCAGTTCCCATTCGTGTTCATCTCAAATACAGTGCTTATTTTTCCATCCCCACTCCCCAACTTATATATTTAATGTTCCCTTAGAATTTACGGAATTATAGAAATGAAGTAAATAGAAATATAGTAAGTTAATATTAATAAAATAAATAGAAATAAAGTAATTTGTTCCATGTGGCAATGTCAAATGCAGTGCTTATCTTTCCACCCCACTCCCCAACTTATACATTTAATGTTCCCCCAGGATTTGCGGCTTATAGAAATAAAATAAATAGAAATAAAGTAAATAAAAATAAAGTAAATAGAAATAAAGTAATTCTTTCCATGTCCCATAAAGCCATCTCAAGAGACACGTCGTCAGTTTCCATTCGTCTTCATCTCAAATGCAGTACTTATCTTTCCACCCCACTCCCCAACTTATACATTTAATGTTCCCCCGGGATTTGCGGCTTATAGAAATAAAGTAAATATAAATTAAGGCTAGTTCAATGTTGCATAAAACCATCTCAAGATACACGTCGTCAGTTCCCATTCGTGTTCATCTCAAATGCAGTGCTTATCTTTCCACCCCCACTCCCCAACTTATACATTTAATGTTCCCCCAGGATTTACGGAATTATAACTCCCCGACTTGGAGTTTAACTTAGCCGTGAACATTGAGATAATGCCGACGTTGTGATTTCAAGTATTTCATGACAATTCAATTATAAGAAGCTCATTGAATATTAATTAAATACCACATAAGTACTTACTTGTATTTTATACTAGAGGTCTTCTGATTTCTTATCAGATTATGAAAAGATCCCTCTGCAAAAAGGCTATACATAGAGGTATTATATAGCTTATGCAGGTTTTTATTATTTAAGACTGATAAGATAACCAAAATGCTGATTTTCATGTCTATATACTTCAAAATCACAGAACTTTTATGTAACCTTCCATCTTTTTTTAACACAAAAGAAAGTGGAAAGAAAATTTGTTTCATTAATGTGAAAGTTTTTATGTTTTCAAGTTTATCTGTTTGGATGTTTGTTACGCTACTATGACTGAACCGATTTGGCTAAAATTAAGAATGGTTAACCTGTTAGTTTCCGGAAAATTAAAGAGTTCCCGGGAGAATCAAAAATCATCAATCCACGCGGGCGAAGTCGTGGGCATTGTCGAGTAGAAGATATATGACTTTTAATGTTTGAATCTACTTGCAACAACTACTGGCAACTTGAAAGCCATTCTAGTTATTCCTAGTAATAAGGATCTTTTTTACCATTAGTAGGTACATTATACATAGACATTGTTGTTTCATACAAAGCAACCTTACATTGCCGCAAGAGTATTCTTAGGATGCAGTCGTTTATTTTTTGCAAATGCCTTGCAAATGCACAAAGACGCGACATTTTCTTGCTTCTCTTGCAAGAAATGTCACATTTTGCTTGCTGTTTTATTTTTAGAGAGAACACAAACTGGCTGTATTGCCTGTTTTTCTGTTAGCTTATGTCTTTGTACTAAATTGTAAGGAAATTCTTTGTAAAGGACAAAATGTATTCTTCTGACTCTGGATCTGTTGATGTTGCATACATTAAAAAAGTGAAGCTATGATTCGTTGTGTAAGTTGAGAATTTTTTGTATGTAAAGATCTAATAGCGGACAAACGCGAAAGAAGCGAGGATTTTTAGAGATTTCCTTGCGTTCCGTTCCTCTGATACTGCAAAATGTCCATTGGCAGCGGTAATAACCTTATTTACTAATTGTTATTTAAACTGTTCCATAATAAATATATTATATCCATATTCATACTAATCCATACTACTATTATAAATGCGAAAGTGTGTCTGTCTGTCTGCTACGCTTTCACGGCCCATCTGTTCAACTGATTTTGAAGAAATTTGGTATAGACATAAGTTGCACCCCGTGGAAGGACATATACTACTTTTTATCCCGGAAAATTAAGGAGTTACCGCAGGGTTTAAAAAACTTAATCAACGCGGACGAAGTCGCGGGCATCATCTACTATTATTATAATTGCAATGTAAGTATGTCTGTTTGGCGATTTGTCGGTTATCCCTTCATTCACTCTGTGATAAAGGCATGGATCGATGTGATTTTTTTGTTTTAAGAGTGACTTAGGGGATATTTTATCCCGGAAAATCAACTCCGAGGTTTTTAGTACCTAACTCTACGCGGATGATGTCTTTAGCATCGTCTACTCGGTATGAAATACGAAAAATCACGGGCTCAAAGAGGTTCCAATGAAATAAGGAACAGAGATTGCTCATCTTTAGTAAAACTGACTCTTATATAAATTACATCTCAACCCCATCCACACTTTTACGACATCTCGGACACTGGCGATCAAGTTTTATTATATAGCTCTTTCGAACTGTGAGATCTTGTCTCACGTCCATTTTAACTAGGGCTGCAAATCATTGCTTATTTTTATTAAATCATTTTCATGTTAATTTTTGAAGTGAAACTTGTTTAGAATCGTTGTGATTTGAAAATTCGATGAAACGAAAAGGTGAAACGAAAAAGCGACACCAAAAAGAGACAAACATATTCATAAATAAATAGGATTTAGCCTGCGAGAGAATGAGATTGTATTCTATCTCATTCTCTATGTACGATATTAAGTCGCGCTCCTGCTTCATGATAGAATACAAGTTGTATCTCATTCTCTATGTACGATATTAAGTCGCGCTACTGCTCCATTGTGCTCAAAAGGGTATATTTATCTCATTCTCTCGTAGGCTACTTTTCGGAAGTTTCACTTCTGTCGTTTGTGAATTGCACACAGACACTTTTTTTTTCTTCACGGTGATTTCATAGGAATTTATGAATGCTCATACGCGTTGATTTTGTCTTATCACTTTGTCTTGGTTCATCATGATGGGCACCATTAGAATACTCAGTCACTCAGCCATAGATATAAATTCTAAATTCAAAATTCAAAATTCAAAAGTTTTTTATTCAAATAGACTTTTTACAAGTGCTTATGAATATAAAGAGCTATATAAAGAGCTATGCTTGGAGTTTCTTTATATTATTAAATCAGAATTGTAGATATCCGTTGGCGGCACATAAGTATTATTATGATTAAGTGATCACAATTTACAACATGATATGATTTTCAATAGACTACTTGAAAGAAGGTAGCAAGTAGCTTTATGATCAACCCTTTTCACATGTGAAAATATTATGTGCCATCCCTAATTCTAACTAGAAACTATCATGAACCTTTAGTAACAGCTACGTCTCTATGAAATATTGAACTTTCAACTTCCCATTGTCTCTAATCGACGTTATTGCTATAAACTTGGAGTTCAGTTTCGCTTGAAGTTTAATCGAGCGAAGTTTTGTGTTATGTAGTTTGACACTTTTGCCAACCGTTGTTTTGTTCATGAACTTTGCTTGTTTAGGTGTCCGTTTGTAGTTTGAAACGTCATCAAAGTTGAGATCGAATTTCGGAAGTTATTTTCGAAATAATTTTCTTGGCGTCGTTAAAACTTGTTATGATTTATCTACTTAATGTAAAGGTTATCATTATTACATTCATTTAATATTGTTATAGATACCTACACTTGTTTTTAAAGAAATATTAAAAAGAACTGGCAAGGAATTCAGCAATTATTCTCTATTAGAAGAAAAATGATATAATAATATTATGTAATTATTATCTAGTGATGCAACAGAAGTGTCAAATGACACGGGAAACAGATGTAAAATAGTACATTACACATCTAGGGCAGTAAAATAAGAAATGTCTCAGATCACATGTAATTGTTGTCCGAGGCGAAGCCGAGGTCAATAAACATGTGATCTGAGGCTTTCTTATTTACTGCCCGTGGTGTGTATACTATTTTTCTCCTCGACGGAGGCGGAAAGCGGCATTTTCGTTTAGCGCAGCGGGAGGAAAATTGACGCTTTCCGCCCGGAGGTGAGAAAAGTAAATTTTTGCGGAAACGGATGAATTACTTACACTATTTTGTGGGATGTTAATGAAATATTTTATGCTGTGTTTTTAAATATATACAGTGACAAACCTTACGAAAAAATTAGGTCAGGTCAGGTATTCAGTAATTAAATCGCTGTATAAGAGCTTTTAACACAGAACGATGCAGTAACCTTACTTAAACCTCCATAATTAGAGTAATTTTGAGCGAAACAACAATAAAACACGAGTGTCACTTCACGGAGTCTGTACAAAGCTCGCGTGAATATCAACTCGGTAACTAGTTCACTAAACAACGCTGTTTTACACCTCATTACGTTGACTTAATTTAAGGAATGTTGGAAAACCCCTATTTGGTCGTACGACACGATTGTCGTGCGTTCAAAAAGGAGTATTTAATCTAGACAACATCTAGATCGAGCACCCAGTTGCAGATGCCCTAATTTTCTCTGACATATTTAAGAGGCATAGTGAATTTAATTAAGTGAGGCCGCCAAGTGAAGCATAAAATTTCAACTAAGTTATGATTATTATAAAGGCAAAAGTGTGACTATGTGTCTGTTAAATTTTCACGGCTCATTTGGGAAAAGATTTTGATGAAATTTGGTAGAGAGATAGCTTGCATTATGGAAACAAATTAAATAGGCTACTTTTCAAAATGCTCCCACTAAAGTTTTAAAAATGTTTTTAAGTAGTTCCAAGGAACTAACCTGTGGCTACCTAGTTTATCATTAGCACAAAATTGAATTCAGGCTATGTAGCTAATGTTCAAAAAAATTGGCTTTGAACGTCTTCAACGAGATGCAGAACATCTATAATTATTTCATCCAAATGAAAATTTCGTAGAAAGTTTCCTCAATTACGACGCATCGCAAAATATTGTACAGAAAATGAGTAAAAGAATAAATCGCAATTTATAAAAGTCCTTATAACCCCAAACTTTGTGTGTATATTAAACGCATGAAGCTATGGTCGATTTACTCCAGTTTATTCATATAAATATGTATGTGGGGGCTTCTGGGGGTAGTTAAGATATGTATGTTTAGAGTTACGCATAACTGGGGACCAGGCTTACTCTATTCGGTTAAACTGGGGCTTCGGTTAAGCTTCTTCTTCCTTGAACTCCAGGTTTACTTCATTCGGTTAAACTGGGGTAATGTGGGTATTTAAATGGTATAAATTAGCCAAGTATATTAAAAAATTACATAACGCCCTCACCTTTGCCTGCTGCTGGCGTGGCTGAGTAACAAATATCCATCCAAACTTTCGTATATTTTATAACATTAGTATAGTTAAAGATTAGTAAAAACACCTGATATTATAATTTCCTCGTCAGTTAATTTAGCGTATCAGGAGTAGAGACGACCTATAGCTATAGTGGTTGATACTTCACGGGGGTCCAAAGCACGTCCCTTACTTTTCGGAGCGATGTCAGTTTTACTTGTTTTAGGGGTGAAGGAAAACATTGTGAGGAAGCCCGCATGCTCTAAAATCCATACTAATATTATAAATGCGAAAGTGTGTTTGTCTCTCTGTCTGATACGCTTTCACGGCCCATCTGTTCAACCGATTTTGATGAAATTTGGTAGGTACAAAGGTAGATTATATCCCAGAAAATTAAAGAGTTCCCGCGGAAATCGAAAAAACAATCCACGCGGACGAAGTCGCGGGCATTATTTAGTTCTTTATAATGTTCGCAAAGGTGTGTGGTCAGCGTGGTTGACTATGGCCAAACCTTTCTCAATCTAAGAGGAAACTCGTGCTGCCTGTAATTGGCCAAAAATGAGCTGAAAAAATAAAATATGATAATAATATTATATTATTATACTTACCTTTCCCCTCAAAATATTTAAATCTGTAGATAATAACTTAATAAAGATCCATAAATGCTTTCAAAATTACGACCTTCCTTTAATTTTATTGACTTTCGCATACTTGAAAATTTTACTGCGTTTTAAAATTCCCTCTTCTTTTCATGCCATTTGCTCCAAAGATCCATTAAAGGCACTTTTACTTAAAGCATTTTTGTCAGGATTTTTTCGCTAGAGCTTTTTACGTAAAGCGTAAGATCACACTTGAGACTTATTGTTTTGAAACTTTTTGTATAGCTGGCGCGAATCATTTAGTCATGTCTCAAGTCGTTGTGATAGCATAATATTTTCGCGCGTAGTATGGAACGGATTTTGACAGTTCATTCGAGAGCTGTGCAAACACGCACTTGCACCTCAGCTCAGAGACGTCTATAATTTGATTGGCGCTAACTATACCTGTCGCCTTCAACTAAGATTAGCACAACTTCTAAGATTAAGCAAATATCATATAAGGTACACATATACGTAATTTTTAGTCATTACATAGGTGAAGAGATAAATAATAAAACAAAAGAGCCTCTTTCTTTGTTGTAGTCAAGTCTATCCGTTTGTAGCGAACTTACCGATGGTTTCGAAAGCAAATTTCCATTAAAATTGCCAGTAAAATTGGCTCCATGGGCCATTGGTTGAACAGATCGGACAGATACACTTTGGGATGTATAATATTAGTATGGAAATGGTTTACTTATACATAATTTTTTAGGTAAAGAAACTTTTTATCAAGCGACTTTTTGCTAGTGTGCCAAGACCCTTACGGAAAATGTCGCAGTCAGCGGCAAATGCGAGAAAAACAATTGCGGAATGGGATCAGACCTTATTTACCTGCTCCTACCTAATTGATACCCGTATCAATTTGAACTTAACTCGGGGCCATGAATATAGCGTTTTTATGGTTAGTCAAATGATGATAACTTTGACAGATGACAGATGTATAGCAATAGTAAAGAACTAGAACTTTGCAAACGGCATCTGTCAAAATTAATATCCTAAAGACAAACCATAGTTTATTACCACTATTTTATTGCTGAATCGGTAATGTTTAGGTAAAGGATATTATAAGATTTCAGACAATTAAAAATATCGCTCCAACTATGTTGTGTTGTTATTTTGTCATTTACGCTATTAATACTAATATACAATTCAATGATTAATTTTGAACACAGCTTAAATTTATTCATTTGTAAACTTTTAAAGCGTCACTTTTTGTCAGTTTTATCACGAAGAAATTTTTGTGGTTTTAAAGCCGCGGCGAGTTTAATCGCCTTTAGCAGTACTATCGACTCAATTTTTTTTAATTTTTTTTTAAGTACTTACTTTTTTGAGTTGGATTTTTTTTTCGAAATAAACTCGAAACTGTGAGAAACATTAGTAGTGGTACGCGGCGAAGTTCAAAGAAGCTAGCCGGCGCGAGCGGCGTCTGACGTCAATCATCGAACCGATTCGGGGTTTAAAAGCCCCGCCCCTCAATCCTTTGAAACGGCCCGCGCGCCGCTGACCGCTCGCGGCTAGCCGACTTCCGGCCTCAGTTACGCAAAACACGTCACACGTGCCGTAAGTGGCGCTAATTCGTTTCAAATACGCGCAAAAATGGATCGCCATTACGAATACTCCAATTTGGAATACCTATAGTAGGTATGGTGCAAATGTACGCCATTGCAAATTACAATGCGACAGAAGCTCAACGGCTCTACGCACAACCGGATCACTTAAATTCCCTTCGTCTGCGAGGAATCCGAAACCAACAAGTTCCGTCGAGTATCACTATCTTAGGCGCAACGCAGCGTTTAGTCGACCATGGGCAATTCCGAACACCAGAGCATGTTCAAGGTCGAGGTCGTCCCCGCATGTACTCGCCGGAACTCGACGAGGAAATCTGGAATACCTACTTCGAACGCGATCCTCGGCGAAGCACCCGAATGGCTGCAATTAGGTTTAACGTGAGCCAGTATTGTTGTTGTTGTGTGAGGAAGTTGTTAAACTCAGAAGGCTTACATCCATACCATTTTAGGCGTGTACATGCACTTCACGAGAACGATGGGCCAGCTAGGATTGAGTTTTGTCAGTGGTTATTAAACAATCGTGAATTAAGCATTCTGTGGACTGTCTAGTCAACTTTTACTCGTATTGGAATTTTTAACCAGCACAATAAACATTTTTGGGCCTTTAACAACCCCCACGTGATCCGCGAAAGTGCTCGAATCAAAGAAAGTGCGTAAATACGTGATTGTAAAATTTAATACCTAAAATAAGTGTACCCACCTACCTCGTGAGCTGTAAATAACCTGCAATGATTATGTAAGTACTGCCGCCTTAAAAACTTTCATCGAATCTTTACCTAATGTTAAACAGCTGATAGCCGTGGGTACGTAGGTGAACGACCAGTCGTGCGCCGCTCGGTTCAAGCGTCACGTGACTCGCTCAGTCAGCTGGCGCTACTAATTGAACGCAACATTTTCGAAATAATAATTTCTCGATTTTTTATTTTTTATTTTAATACTTGGGTCAGGATAAATGGTAGCAGTAAATTGTACTGTTAATTTCGAATCACCTCTCAGGGGCCTTAAAACCACTAAAAATTCAGCTTGTAGGTGAACTTTGCATCTGCCACAAAACATAGTATTAGGTACTCGTACCTACTTTATTTATGGAAAAACATATTTTTTTTCCAAAATTTTGCTAAAAGTAGGTAGTTTCACTTTTTTTAAAGTATTCTGTTAAATAGATTAAAATAATAATAATATAAACAAAGTATACGAATGATAAACAAACACTTAATCCAAATGAACGGTTGTCTAAAGAGATAGGAGGGAAAACAAAGATGGCGGTGTTTTCGAGATAATTTTTCAATTAAGAGAGTAAATGTTTACGCAGAAGCCACTGGAATGGACTAATTTGAATAAAATTAATTTGTTTTATTAGAAGCCATAGTCTGTAGGCACGGGGAGCAGGCGGCACTCGGATTAGATTACTGTGTTTTGCTCTAAAGAATTGAATGCTTTTAAATGCTTCCTCCACGTAAACAAGTCTTATTAAATCATTAAAAAAAAAAAATGAAAAATTAGTAGTCATAGGGACTGCCGATAGAAGTGAAAACGAATATTTTTTTTTTTTTAATTAAAAAAAAATCCATTTTTAATTTTTTTTTTTTAATTAAAAAAATTAATCCATAACAGTAAGGCATTAAAGTTTAATTTCGAATGTAGTATATTTATATTTAAGACCTTTTGTCTTCGTAACAACGCGAGCATGTCGGTGAAATGCATGCCGATGACGCGGCGAATCCACAATTCTAACCCCTACCAAAAAGTGCTCAACTCTGCTAAAGAAGTTTACACTTCAATAATTAAAATGAAGCTTTTTCGTCCACCATATTGAATTTAGTGTGACGTCATTTTATTTTTTTCGTATTCTTCTCAGCAAACCGTTTAATTGAAACAAGTTTTGTTATGTCTCAGTAGTCTGTGCAGCGGTAGTGTGTAAATATTAAAGTGCCCGCGCGGACTTTGTGTGCGGGAGACAAAATTGTTTTTCCGTAGGTAGATATTATGTCCTCACACAAGTTCAATATTTCCGATGGCAAAATGCTTCAAACCACACAGGTGCAAATTCCACTTCTAGCTACAATTTCCAACGTTATTGTATACGCCAGGCGCTCTACCAGCTACCTATACGCATAGCTGCAAAATTCTCGGCCGGGGATTATAATTTATCATGCCCAGAATTTGACTACCTATTTATTATAGGTCAGTATGATCGCTTGTATTATGGGTCTTTTGGCTGGAATGTCATACATGTTGGTTGGTAGAGGATATTACATTGAACATCGTATTTATTTATGAATTTCTTGTTTTATTTAACACTAGCTTGATGCCCGCGACCTCGAGTTGGATTGAGGTTTTTTTGGTTCTCGTGAGAACTCTTCAATTTTCCGATGGTAAGTGATGATGCAGTCTAAGATGGTAGCGGGCTAACCTGTTAGGGGTATGGCAGTCATATTAAACCCATACGCCTATTCGGTTTCTACACGGTATCGTACCGGAACGCTAAATCGCTTGGCGGCACGTCTTTGCAGGTAGGGTGGTAACTAGCCACGGCCGAAGCCTCCCACCAGGCCAGACCAGGGAAAATTCAGAAATTATAAATTCCCAAATTGACCCTGCCGGGGATAGAACCCGGGACCTCCGAACGTTAAGACAACAGCGCTCAACACTGCGCCACGGAGGTCGTCGTTTTACGGCCCATGAGCCTATTTTGACGGGTACATTAGTCCAGAGATGGACATAAGCTATTTTATATGCTGGAAAATCAAATATATTAGCTCATACGGGTATATATGCATTTTTAAACATCTAACCCCTGGTCCGAAGTTATTGGCATCATGTATTAATAACTAGCTGATGCCCGCGACTTCATCCGCGTGGGTCGAGTTTTTTGGGGGTTCCCGCTGGAACTCTTTGTTTTCCGGGATAAAAGGTAGCCTGTGTCCTTCCCCGGGATACAATCTACCCCAGTACCAAATTTCATCAAAATCGGTTGAGCAGATGGGCCGTGAAAGCGTAGCAGACAGACAGACAGACAGACACATTTATAATATTAGTATGGATTTAATCTTGTGATTTCAAACGGGCACATTCCACGATAAATACGATGTTTTTATTTGTCGATATTTATGACAGCTCCAGCTTCACACGTCACAGCACGCTGTCCCGTTCTGACTACGATCCATGGAACTGGGTGAAAATATCGATAAATAAAATCGTCGTATTTATCGTGGTATGTGCCCGTTTTGATACACAATATGATGTCGTTAAACCACGAAATTTAAATAATTAGTTAATAATTTAAATAATCAGTAAGTTAATACTTTAATTAAATTTTAACAATTTAAAATAATCAGTAAGATAATACTTTAACTATATTTTAACTTACTTTACTATAATAAAATTAAAATAATAATAATTTAAATGTATATATTGGTTTAGACTCACGATTTCATCAGCGTGGAAAAGTTCAGATGAGTGCATTTGTGAATTTCCAGGATGCAACTCTCTGTGCCCAATTTCAAAAAGATAGGTTTAGCATTTGAGCAATAAAAGTTATCAGCCATGCAGGCAGACATAACATGAACGTAAAAAGTTAGCATTTTAACATACATAGCCGTCTTAAGTTCATTATAAGTGGTAAAACTGCATAACTAAATGTGGAAATGTTTAGAGAACATTGGGGTTACATAATTCAATTTGCATTTAAACTATTATTATATAAATTCAATCATAACAAACGGCGCTGAACGCCACTAGAAGTAATGCAAACTCCGCCCGGAGCATTGTGCTGCAGATCAAATCAACTCCTGCATTGTTATCAGTCGCGGCTCACTAACCGCGCGTAATAGCGTGTCTCTACGCCACGAGCGATGGGCGAGAATAGAACACTTGGGCGAAATTACCAGCTCTGTAGGACTAGCACTACTCCTCAATAAAACCTCAAATCACGCGGACAAAGTCGCGGGCATTAGCTAATAAATTACTCCTAATGCAAACTCCACCCGAGCTTTGTGCTGCAGATCAAATCAACTCCTGCATTGTTATCAGTCGCGGCTCACTAACCGCACGTAATAGCGTGTCTCTACGCCACGAGCGATGGGCGAGAATATAACACTTGGGCGAAATTACCAGCTCTGTAGGACTAGCACTACTCCTCAATAAAACCTCAAATCACGCGGACAAAGTCGCTGGCATTAGCTAATAAATTACTCCTAATGCAAACTCCGCCCGAGCTTTGTGCTGCAGATCAAATCAACTCCTGCATTGTTATCAGTCGCGGCTCACTAACCGCACGTAATAGAGTGTCTCTCCGCCACGAGCGATGGGCGAGAATGGAACACTTGGGCGAAATTACCAGCTCTGTAGGACTAGCACTACTCCTCAATAAAACCTCAAATCACGCGGACAAAGTCGCGGGCATTAGCTAATAAATTACTCCTAATGCAAACTCCGCCCGAGCTTTGTGCTGCAGATCAAATCAACTCCTGCATTGTTATCAGTCGCGGCTCACTAACCGCACGTAATAGAGTGTCTCTCCGCCACGAGCGATGGGCGAGAATAGAACACTTGGGCGAAATTACCAGCTCTGTAGGACTAGCACTACTCCTCAATAAAACCTCAAATCACGCGGACAAAGTCGCGGGCATTAGCTAATAAATTACTCCTAATGCAAACTCCGCCCGAGCTTTGTGCTGCAGATCAAATCAACTCCTGCATTGTTATCAGTCGCGGCTCACTAACCGCACGTAATAGAGTGTCTCTCCGCCACGAGCGATGGGCGAGAATAGAACACTTGGGCGAAATTACCAGCTCTGTAGGACTAGCACTACTCCTCAATAAAACCTCAAATCACGCGGACAAAGTCGCGGGCATTAGCTAATAAATTACTCCTAATGCAAACTCCGCCCGAGCTTTGTGCTGCAGATCAAATCAACTCCTGCATTGTTATCAGTCGCGGCTCACTAACCGCACGTAATAGAGTGTCTCTCCGCCACGAGCGATGGGCGAGAATGGAACACTTGGGCGAAATTACCAGCTCTGTAGGACTAGCACTACTCCTCAATAAAACCTCAAATCACGCGGACAAAGTCGCGGGCATTAGCTAATAAATTACTCCTAATGCAAACTCCGCCCGAGCTTTGTGCTGCAGATCAAATCAACTCCTGCATTGTTATCAGTCGCGGCTCACTAACCGCACGTAATAGAGTGTCTCTCCGCCACGAGCGATGGGCGAGAATAGAACACTTGGGCGAAATTACCAGCTCTGTAGGACTAGCACTACTCCTCAATAAAACCTCAAATTACGCGGACAAAGTCGCGGGCATTAGCTAATAAATTACTCCTAATGCAAACTCCGCCCGAGCTTTGTGCTGCAGATCAAATCAACTCCTGCATTGTTATCAGTCGCGGCTCACTAACCGCACGTAATAGAGTGTCTCTCCGCCACGAGCGATGGGCGAGAATAAACAACTTGGGCGAAATTACCAGCTCTGTAGGACTAGCACTACTCCTCAGTAAAACCTCAAATCACGCGGACAAAGTCGCGGGCATTAGCTAATAAATTACTCCTAATGCAAACTCCGCCCGAGCTTTGTGCTGCAGATCAAATCAACTCCTGCATTGTTATCAGTCGCGGCTCACTAACCGCACGTAATAGCGTGTCTCTACGCCACGAGCGATGGGCGAGAATAGAACACTTGGGCGAAATTACCAGCTCTGTAGGACTAGCACTACTCCTCAGTAAAACCTCAAATCACGCGGACAAAGTCGCGGGCATTAGCTAATAAATTACTCCTAATGCAAACTCCGCCCGAGCTTTGTGCTGCAGATCAAATCAACTCCTGCATTGTTATCAGTCGCGGCTCACTAACCGCACGTAATAGCGTGTCTCTACGCCACGAGCGATGGGCGAGAATAGAACACTTGGGCCAATTTACCAGCTCTGTAGCTAGACTAGCACTAGGAGTAATGCAAACTCCGCCCGGAGCATTGTGCTGCAGATCAAATCAACTCCTGCATTGTTATCAGTCGCGGCTCACTAACCTCGCGTAATAGCGTGTCTCTACGCCACGAGCGATGGGCGAGAATAGAACACTTGGGCCAATTTACCAGCTCTGTAGCTAGACTAGCACTAGGAGTAATGCAAACTCCGCCCGGAGCATTGTGCTGCAGATCAAATCAACTCCTGCATTGTTATCAGTCGCGGCTCACTAACCGCACGTAATAGCGTGTCTCTACGCCACGAGCGATGGGCGAGAATATAACACTTGGGCGAATTTACCAGCTCTGTAGGACTAGCACTAGGAGTAATTTGTAAACTCCGCCGGAGCATTGTGCTGCAGATCAAATCAACTCCTGCATTTTTATCAGTCGCGGTTCACTAACCGCGCGTAATAGCTTGTCTCTACGCCACGAGCGATGGGCGAGAAAAGAACACTTGGGCCAATTTACCAGCTCTGTAGCTAGACTAGCACTAGGAGTAATGCAAACTCCGCCCGGAGCATTGTGCTGCAGATCAAATCAACTCCTGCATTGTTATCAGTCGCGGCTCACTAACCGCGCGTAATAGCGTGTCTCTACGCCACGAGCGATGGGCGAGAATAGAACACTTGGGCGAAATTACCAGCTCTGTAGGACTAGCACTACTCCTCAATAAAACCTCAAATCACGCGGACAAAGTCGCGGGCATTAGCTAATAAATTACTCCTAATGCAAACTCCGCCCGAGCTTTGTGCTGCAGATCAAATCAACTCCTGCATTTTTATCAGTCGCGGTTCACTAACCGCGCGTAATAGCTTGTCTCTACGCCTATGGGCGAGAATAGGATACTTGGACGAGAGACAAGACAAAAGACAGGAGAATAAGACTTGTACTCCTGTCCTCGTTTCTGATATATAATAGTGCACGCTAAGTGACATTGATCTGTCGAAAAGACCCGTTGGATAACGAGAAAGACTTAAGTTTTTTTAAGCCAAAGTCTTATTACTCGTACCAGAATCCAATTGTAGAGATAAGTGAACGAAGACACCTCGAAGCGCTCGACTATCGCGCCACTCCGATGCGCCAACAAAGGCAATTAAAATTTACGTCTTGCACTACTAACTACGAGTAGTTTACTACACTCATCTTTGTTAATGTTAAAGCTATTAAAATTAAAACTATATATATATACTATATATATTATAGTTTTAACTAAAATTAAATTAAATAAAAACTAAAATTAAATAAAATAAAATTAAGTTAAATTAAAACTATATATTTATATACTATATATATTATAGTTTTAATGTTAATTAGATTAGATCTAATCTAACCTAACCTTACTAAATCGATTGAAATCATTCCAATGAGTCCAAACATGATATCATTTTAAGCTAAAGATACCAAATTATGAATCGATCAAATCTGTGGTAGTTAAGCAACTAGCTAGCTTAGCAGTTTTTTTTTGTCATAGCTTAGAGCACTTTCGATTAAGAGTCACCTTTTAAAAAATAAAACCTAAATTAAAATCGGTTCATCTGTAGTTGACACAGAAATATATATGGATACACAGATACATAGATACATCTTAAACCTACGAGTATAACATCTCTGTTTTTGAGTGGTGGGGTTTGAAACAGGGTGGGGGGTATAAGCTTTGTTTCAAAAAATCCAATTAAATTAGCCACAAAGGAGGATAGAAAGAAAAATTGCTTTGTAATATCCACAAATCGACCCCAAAGGGTGTCGAGGACGGTTATCAATCTTGACCGGGATGAAACCCGGTTCAATATATTTAAATCCCGGGGACAATTTTTCGTAAATGAAATAGATAGGGGCTTTATGTTATCAATTTTGTATGATCTAGGGTTCTTCATGTATGTTAAAAGGCACTGATTACTTTTAATTTTAGACGCGTACGAAGCGATTTGCTTCCTTGTGTCTAATTCGAACCGCTAGGATATGGACAGCCAACAGACAGGGGCATGGCAGTTATATTAAACCCATACCTACCCCTATTCGGTTTCTACACGGCATCGTACTGGAACGCTTAATTGCTTGGCGGCACGTCTTTGTCGGTAGGGTGGTAACTAGCCACGGCCGAAGCCTCCGACCAGGCCAGACCAGGGAAAATTCAGAAATTATAAACTCCCAAATTGACCCCGCCCGGGAATTGAACCCGGGACTTCCGCACGTTAAGACAACAGCGCTACACACTGCGCCACAGAGCTCATCAAAAAGCTGTAAATAAATAAATCGTCCGAACCTCCATTGTACCAAACAACGAACATAATTAACGGATCCTCTGAAAGCGGCCGCAAAACCGTGCGACATTGGAATTGATAACGCAGTGCCCGCCCTTATCTTTACCGTTTCCAAATAAACCATCGGCCGGAACCACTGATATAAAAACACTAAAGATCGAGTACCAGTTCTTGGCTATGTAGCTCGTAATCACATGATATAACTGACCCGGTGACTGCGTCGCTGTTAATTAAAGTTGCTAATACCTAAATATTAAAAATAATTTCTTATATTTGTGAGATGGTGATAATAAAAAAAACCCGCCCGAGTTTGTTGTGGGCTCTTCTCAGACATGGGCGCGTTTGGGACCCTCGTAGCTTTAGTCTTAAGATACTGTAGTTAATTATCACCATCAAGTCTTATTCTTTGTAAACATGACGTTCAGAAGGTATACTTTGTAGGTACCTATTTTGAATAAAGATGTTTTGATTTGATTTGATTTAACAAAAAACTAAATAGTCATAAAAGTTAGTTACAATTTATGCCACCAGACCAGATTTAAGTTTGTGGGACTGTACTTCTATACTGCAGATATAGTAATATTAAAATTAGTAAGATTGTTTGACTGTCTATCGATGCTTGCCTGTTACCTTTTCATAGACAAAAATTCTGCTATCTTAATGATGCAATAATACTTTAAACGATAATTCATGCCAACCTCAAAATTATACGTCTTGCTAAATATTATTATTCCATCGATGCAATAGTCCTTCGCGGAGAATTATGTTCCGAAGATCGGGTCACGTAGCATGTACAAGGTTAGATACATAATATTACCACAGTATATGGAGATACTTTCTCTCCTACCAGTCGTTCAACCGAGGGGTTTAGGCAGAATAATGCTGCCTGGTGACAGAGTCGAAACGGAGGAAACTGACGGAATTTTCAATACAAAATTTCGTGACCCTAACGTCAAATCTGTAAGCTGTTGTGTAAATGTTACTATATCTATGGTTTTCTACTATCAATGGTCAGACATAAATAAACGTTGAAACGGGTTGCATCCGGTTCTAGATTGATAACTCCCCTAGACACCCGCTGGACAAGATTTGTGAACGCAAAGCGCCTATATTTTTCTATTTTTTTCCGCTGTTATACAAAAATCAAACTTATTTTAAATCTTATAAAGTTGAATTTAGGTTTTAGTGACGATGGTCATGCGTGAGGCTAGTGTAGGAAAATTGCGATCGTTTGGAGAGATTGATAAAGGTCTAGCCCCACTTGAGATGCACGGAGCGGCGCGGCACGTAGCGGCAAATTATTTGTATGATTTTGTACGGGGCCGCGTCGGGCAGTGCATCTCCGTGCCGCGTCGCTTAAGTGGGCCGCTCCATACAACACTGCATGCAAGTATTATTTATAGCTGCCGCGGTCAGAGGCTATGAAGGTTTTATTATTACTCTATTTTTTATAATTCGAAGAGAATTAAATACATATTAATTTTACTAATGTTTAAATTAAAGTTTTTTAAAATATAATTAGACTTCGAATTCGCTTTAGGTATTCCAAGTTACGTTTTTTTTGAAATTCCATGTTTTTCCCTTGTAGTCTTCAAAATAGGCTACTTTCCCTTTCTTGGTAAGTTTCCACGGGTCCACCTAAATCCAATGATGCAGAAGTCGCGGGCATCATCTAGTGCTATTATATCTGCCGACAAAACTGTTGGTACTAAAACCAAAAGTTTACTTACTCATAACACTTCAAAAAAACCGGCAAAGTGCGAGTTGGACTCGCGCACCGAGGGTTCCGTACAAACCTGGAGCAAGTTTTACGATTAATGAATTTAATGAACCGCAAAACTAACTTTGTTTGTAGAGGTTTTCTGTTAATATCAAAAAAACTATGCTAGTTAGAGCATTGGCTATAGTTTTCCTGTAAAATATACATAAATTCCTATTGACCATAATTATTTCAGATTTTTCGATTGGTAAACTCCGGAGATAAGGGGGGGGGAACGGTATTTTTTTTGACTTTTTCCCCGATAAATCAAAAACTATCATGACTAAAAATAATAAAAAATCTGTTTTAGAATGTACAAAGTAAACCC
The DNA here is from genome assembly GCA_917051295.2 of Erebia ligea. Classification (NCBI taxonomy): domain Eukaryota; kingdom Metazoa; phylum Arthropoda; class Insecta; order Lepidoptera; family Nymphalidae; genus Erebia; species Erebia ligea. The sequence goes on along the minus strand of OU785229.1, from coordinate 16,597,283 downwards.
TTTCATATGATACCCCACACAGTACAGTTATCTCACTTTTAAATTTCAACCCTCCGATTTTCCCCCCTTTTTAAATAAGAACAAAAATAATTTCCAATTTTTTTTAATTCCAGTGTCTTTGGGCCACTAATATACACAACTATTCCAAATTTCATGTCGATAGCTTCGGTAGTTACTGAAATAATCGAGTGTGACGGACGGACAGACAGACAGACAGACAGACAGACGGAGAAAGTCGCACCATAAGGGTTCCATTTTTACCATTTTGGTACGGAACCCTAAAAATAGTAATAACACAATCAAGACAAAAATAAAACCTCATGAATAAATTAAAACTTGCTTAATTAACATTTCAAGGTCTAAATGTTTTATTCAGCGATATATTTCGCCGGTTTTATTACGAGAACTTTCATTATTGGGTTCCTAATTAGACGAAATTTCAAGAATTTTTATTATACTTCTCCTTTTGATGAAGGCGTAAAATTGCTCGACGTAAATCAAGCGACCGACGGCTCTTAGGAAAATCGATCAGTAGATTTAGTACAAGCTCTCAGATCTCGACAATGTTGATAGACATTGAGCTGAAATTAGTAAATAATATTATGCAACTACTTTTTCATGATATATAGATTAATTTATTCGACATAAGACATTATTAAGTACCTACCTACAGAGAAATAATATCATACTAATATTATAAATGCGAAAGTGTGTTTGTTTGTTGGTTTGTTGGTTTATTGGTTTGTTGGTTTGTTGGTTTGTCCTTCAATCACGTCGCAACAGAGCCACGGATCGACGTGATTTTTGGCATGGGTATAGTTGAGAACCTGGAGAGTGACATAAGCTAATTTTTATCCCGGAAAATTAAGGAGTTCCTGCGGGAATCAATCAAACTTAAAACCACGCGGACGGAGTCGCGGGCATCAGCTAGTTATAGAAATAAAAATAATTATTTCAAGGTGGGTACCCCTGTGACTCAAATTGCATATGCCCTAACGGGGTGACATATCAATTATTGTAGAATTGTTCATGTAATTATATGAATCTGAATCTGAATCTGAACTTGAAACTTATTATTTTAGGATATGAGTTATTGTCATTCAATCACGCCGCAACAGAGACACGGATCGACTTGATTATTTGCATGCGTATAGTTGAGGACCTGGAGAGTGACATAGGCTACTTTTTATCCTGGAACGTTAAGGAGTTCCCGCGGGAATCAAATAAAACTTATTCCACACGGACGAAGTCGCGGGCTAGTAAAGTTATAAAAGAGTCTTAGAAGAAACTTTTAATTACATTGATTAGTTAAGGTGCAAATCTATTAACGGTTTTCGAGATAGACAAACTTGTACTAAGGTTACAGAACTTATCAAGATCTTGGATTTTGGATCCATGAACGTTTTTGCGCGTTCCATACTCATATCGTAAAATTGGATCAACTTGCGAGCCTGATTTTTATATTCGGAGCAAGTTGAGATTCTCGTAGATATAATCTCGATAGAAGAATTAGGATTTTTTATATAAGTTCGGTTACGATCTCATCTCGTGAAAGAAGTCAATCCCGCAAAAATCTCGACAGAGTTTCGATGGACGAATAAGATATTATATATTTTTTATAAGTGAACACACAACGATTTCTAGAGTTCTCTTATTAAAACGAAATCGAAGAAATAACTAACCATATCTTATAATGCTTATAAAATACATTAATTGGCGGGTGGCGACTGGATAGAGGCTTAGTGTAGTAGATTCACTTGACGATAATATGCACTAAAAGTTTATTTGAATACAAAAAACATTCCTGTTTGAGTTTCATTACGAATCATGTGCTCCAGTATCTACAGCTACAGTTAGATATTGATGAAAATGATCGTTTTTAGGGTTCCGTACCCAAAGGGTAAAAACGGGACCCTATTATTAGGGTTCCGTACCCAAAGGGTAAAAACGGGACCCTATTACTAAGACTCCGCTGTCTGTCTGTCTGTCTGTCTGTCTGTCTGTCTGTCTGTCTGTCTGTCTGTCTGTCTGTCTGTCTGTCTGTCTGTCTGTCTGTCTGTCTGTCTGTCTGTCTGTCTGTCTGTCTGTCTGTCTGTCTGTCTGTCTGTCTGTCTGTCTGTCTGTCTGTCTGTCTGTCTGTCTGTCTGTCTGTCTGTCTCCAGGCTGTATCTCATAAACCGTGATAGCTAGAAAGCTGAAATTTTCACAAATGATGTATTTCCGTTGCCGCTATAACAACAAATACTAAAAATTAAAAAAATATATATATTAAGGGGGGTCCCCATACAATAAACGTGTTTTTTTCGTATTTTTTTGCTCAATATTAAAAACGGTAACAGGTAGACGGTTCAAATTTTCACAGAATATTAACTTGTATATTACCTTTCAAAATAAATAATTAAATATCAATAAAGTAAATATTAAAGGGGGGCTCCCATACAACAAACGTAATTTTTTGATATTAACAATAAACCTCTACAAACAAAGTTAGTTTTGCGGTTCATTTCGTCTTGTTTTTAATACGGCATAAATCGTAAAACTTACTACAGGTTTGTACGGAACCCTCGGTGCGCGAGTCCGACTCGCACTTGGCCGGTTTTTATATATAAACTAGCTGATACCCGCGACTTCGTCTGCGTGGATCGAGGTTTTCCGGTTCCCGTGGGAACTCCTTAATTTTCCGGGATAAAAAGTAGCCTTTGTGTTATTCCAGACTATAATCTATCTCTGTGCCAAATTTCATCCAGATCCGTTCAGCCGTTGGGGCGTGATTGAGTAACAAACATCCACACATCCATACATTCATACATCCATCCAAACTTTCGCATTTATAATATTTATATATTTGATTCTCTGTCGTGCACTCTTTGACAGTGTGATCGTGGCTACTGGGATGATACAGGTACGCTCGTCACCGGTCTTCTTTAATTTGGGCCGCACCGCCTCCCGCGCGATGCTCCTCCACTTGTCTCGATTGGTAGCGTTGCGGCAGCACTCCACCCTAGATTCAGATTCTTTATTTGCATTAATACCTATGTGTACATGAAGAGATGGTTAATTGTAGTACAGAGTCCAAAATATTAGCCGAGCCGGCGTACAAAATAATATTATCTTGATTATAACTATATTATGAGCTTCTCTATTAAAGAAAGAAAGTAAAACATTTTATTCAACAGTGGTATCACAGACAAAACTAGATACAAACGTAACACTTTCGTCCGTGACACCACCCAGAAAGGGTGTACAGCTCAGCGTTTTGCGTTGCGTCATATGCTAAAAACGCATACAAAGCAAGGCGCTGATTTTCAGCTGTGACCCCGGGTGACGTTACAGTTACAACAATAAATTACAGTTACATTTACATTATTACATCACTAATCATAGCTCTTTATCTTTATTCTTATAATTCTACAAATTCTTACAAATTTCAAACCAACATGATTATTATTAGATAAAATAATTATACAATAGATAAGTCAATGTCATAGCTAATAATTAAGATGTGAAAATTCAATAAAAATAATAGATCTAAACATAACCTATTTTATATACTATACTTAGTACTTACTGTTTTCATCGTCCCAATCTCTAAATAATAATTATGTATGTCAAAACCGGCCCGTTTCAATAAATTGCGAATAAAACGGTGCGCGCACCTAGGAGTCTAACGGTTTGGAAGAGACTAACATTTTATAGGTAAAGTGTGCTCATTCACTCGGAAAACTTTTCGGTAGCGTACGATTAAAATATATGAAACAACCTGATGCCTGCGACTTTGTCTGCTTGGAATAAGTTTTTCAATTTCAACAGGAACTCCTTAAGTTTCAGAGATAAAAACTACCCTATGTCACTCTCCAAGTCTTCAACTGTACCTACTGCTGCGTACGAGTCTCCCGTTTGAAATATGAAGGGTTTAAATAAATAAATCTTTATTTGGAATTACGAAGGACACGGTTAAAATACAAAACACAAAATTTTTTATAGTAATTACTAGGACACTACTTAGGAACCAGTCTGTGACATAAAAATAATTCCAAAAAGGGCATCGCCTCAGCGTGATGTTGATAGTGTATCAATACCATAACAACATCACGCCATCATGTTATGGTGTTGATACACCATAACAGTGCTGATTTTCAGGCGATCCCTAAAAGTTTTACGACTCCTCAGACCGGCCCGGGCCGCCCGCTAACCTGACATCGCTAGTATCATATTTATTCTAATCCTTCCCCTACTTTAAGTTACATAATTAACCACTACACCACTATCAACTATATGCCATAGGGGTTGAACCTAGGACTCCAGCAGGCTTAGCATCAGTTAGGTTGTCGTTGCCGACAAATTTGCACAAAATGCGGTATATTACAAGAAAAAAATAGTCGGCATGTAAAGGTTCGTAGAGAAAAATACCACAGAGAAATATTACTTTTATCTCTACTTTTGCCGTAATGATACTAGTAACCATGTTAGCTTCGGTAGACAAATAGAGATATTGGTAAGACATAATTTTACTCTCTGTGCACGTGCTAGCCCTACAGGAAAGGTGTCGAGGTTCTAATTCTAACCGCTAGGCATAACATGACTCAACCTACGTACTATTGTTATCAGTTATTTGAATTTCAAACCCTTCTTTCAAACGTGTGAAATAACAAAGCCGAAAAAGGGTTGGTTGCCTAAACATAAGGAAATTCGAGATAATATTTAAATTAAAAGACAGCAGAGCTCCGAAATTCCATCAGAAGTCACTCCCGAATCCGCAATCAGTTGAGTAAAGTAACAATTAATTTCTCAATTTCGAATTGCTGCTCCGTATATATTTATGTAGGTACTAGCTGATGCCCGCGACTTCGTCCGCGTGGAGTAAGTTTTTTGGTTTCCCGCGGGAACCCCTTAGTTTTCCGGGATCAAAAGTAGCCTATGCCAGTCTCCAAGTCCTCAACTATACCCATGCCAAAAATATAAACAATAAACAATATAAACAAGCCAATAAACCAACAAACAAACACTTTCGCATTTATAATATTAGTATGATACACCATGTTATGGGAGTATGGATTTTTATGCCAACATAAGAGATACCTAATAAAATCTCTAAAGACCCAAAACTGTACGTTTTCCAGGAATTTCATCGCTATTACTATTTTCATTTCTAACTTCAAGCAATAATTAATAGTTAGTATTCTGTGCATGGAACATAAGCTAGATATTCGAAGCACAGAATACTAACATAAGTACCTATGTACTATCCAAAAGAAAAGTTTTATCAACTTACAAGCTTTTGACCGTGACTTCGTCCGCGTGGATTACACGAATTTAATACCCCCATTTTACTTTTCAAACAGTGGTTGAATTTTCAAAAATCCTTTCTTAGCGGAAGTCTACGTCATAATAGCTATCTGCTTGCCAAATTTCAGCCCGATTGGTCCAGTGGTTTGAGCTGTGCGTTGATAGATCAGTCAGTCAGTCAGTCACCTTTTATATATTTGGATAATCCAGAAGCGCACTTCATCCTTTATTAAAGGCAAAATTTCACCAGCGAACTAATGATTTGAGACTTATTTCGTGGTTTGAAAACATAATAATATTATGTATTAAAACGGGTACATACCACGATGTAAAACAATGATTTTATTTGTCGATATTTCGACCCAGTTACATGGATCGTGGTCACGACGGGACTGCGGTGCTGCGAGGTGTGTAGCTGGAGCTGTCACGGGCAGTAGCGAACTACCCTCGTTCTCGTTTTTTTTTCGAGAAGTTCCTGTAAAAAAAACGAGAACGAGGGTAGTTCGCTACTGCCCGTGACAGCTCCAGCTACACACCTCGCAGCACCGCAGTCCCGTCGTGACCACGATCCATGTAACTGGGTCGAAATATCGACAAATAAAATCATTGTTTTACATCGTGGTATGTACCCGTTTTAATACATAATATGTTCACCAGCGAAACTCAATACGGAGCAGATATTTCGCGTTGAAAATTAAAACGTAAAATCCACGGGGGCGTAACTGAAGCGGCGCGGTCGTCCTACGGGTGCAGTAAATCTTAACTAGAAAGTATATTACATGGTAGGTATTTGTTGAAGTTATACTCGGTACAAATATGAAGCTTGTATTTTGTTCGACCTGTGTAGCTAGCCTACATACACTAGAGGTATGTATGTAGCTATAATTGTATATATAATTTTTCAATGCTTTTTTTTTTTATATATATATAGCGAGCAAACGAGCAGGCCACCTGATGGTACGTGATTACCGCTGCCTATGAACATTTGCAGCACCAGAGGAACCGCCAGTACGTTGCCGGCTTTTTAACTTCCAAAAAAGGAGGAGGTTCTCAATTCGGCGCGTACCTATTTTTTTTTTTTTAATGTACATGTTAAGTTACACAGTTGTTGTGGCACAGTTTAAGTTAAAGATTACCACTATAGTAGGTACGAGTAAATGACATTCTTTCATCAGTGTGCTTAGCATGCGCACAACGAGATTATCTCGCGACGAGAGAGAGAGATGTTGTCGTTGCTGTCAAATTTTTCATTTACCCATACATGCACAAAATGCGGTATATTACAAGAAATAAATAGTCAACATGTAAAGGTTCGTAGAGAAAAATACCACAGATAAGAAATATTACTTTTATCTCTACTTTTGACGTAACGAAACCACGTTACGTCAAAAGCCAATAACCATGGGTGCGTTCCGAAATACACTGAGAGCACTGAAAGTCCCCAGTAAAGAGCACTGCCAGTGCTCGCAGTGCTTATAACGGAACAAACACATTGTTAGCTTCGGTAGACAGATAGAGATAACGGGTAGACATAATTTTACTCGTAGTGCGCATGCTAGCACAGGGATGGTGTCGGTGAAAGCACACTATCTAATTCATTCATTCATTAATCTCTTTACTAATTAAATTCCCCGCCGAATACCTATACCTAGTACCTACAAGTAGAAACAGCCTATATTTTTTCTTTTAATCTAAAATTCGACAGCAATTTTACTAGACCGAGAACCGCATGCCCTCGGGACCTATAAATCTTACCTAGAGCCTCTATTTCATGGTCGTTGTAAAGTTTATTTACAATAGTGTCCACAGAAGTAGTAAAACTGTAGTTACGTTTCGAACTTTTGAGTATTTATCGCCGATTGGTTTTCGCTTGAGTTTGATAGTACGTGAACCATATTGAGATATGAGCTGATGCCCGCGACTAAGTTTTTTCGATTATCGTAGGAACTCCTGAATTTTCAGGGATAAAAAGAAGCCTATGTCCTTCCGCGTAAAACACATTCTATGTCAGTACCAAATTTCATCAAAATCGGTAGCAGACGGACAGATCATCATACTAATATTATAAATGAGAAAGTGTGTTTGTTGGTTTGTTGGTTTGGTGGTTTGTTGATTTGTTGGTTTGTTCGTTTGTCCTTCAATCACGCCGCAACAGAGCAACGGATCGACGTGAATTTTGGCATGGGTCGGTATAGTTGAGGACCTGGAGAGTGAAATAGGCTACTTTTTATCCCGGAAAATTAAAGAGTTCCCGCGGGAATCAAAAAACTTAAACCACGTGGACGAAGTCGCGGGCATCAGCTAGTTTGTAATATTAGCAAGGGACGTCTTATCGCTTATGGCGACCTCTACCAGGCAACCTTTGGAGATTTAATTTCAGACAGAACTTCTGTTACTGAGATAATTCCATAAAGTTTCCATTTGTGAGTACGAAACACTAAAAAGAGAAAATCCCTTAGTATGAGGTTTAGCATAATAAGCAGATCCTTAGTACCGGCAACAAACAAGAAAAATGAAGAGAAAGAAGACAGGTAACTGAGACATTTGTGAATAATGTACTATATAGTTCCGTTAAACGTCCCATCATTCTTTCAAAATGTCCGCAATTTTCCCAACACTGCCTGGCAACACGCATTACATAAACAACACAATCTAAACTCAATCCTGTGTAGATACCTCAAAGCACAAATTTGCTTGTGCAAGGGACAAATTAGAAAAAATGTTGGAGTGTAGTGTTCGCAAATCGCACCCAGCGGGCGATGGGGAGAGTTATCAATCTTGAATAGTAGAGTAAGTATGAGATTCTATATATTTTTTTAATTCATTAGCTTTCATATAGGCTTACACGTCTTGACCACAATCACACCTGGGATATGAGAAGTGATGATGCACCCTAAGATGGGACGCACTTGCCTAAAAAATTCCTATTCACTCTTGATTTAAAAAGATACCCTGATTGTAATTGGTGGGAATTACAATTTTTGGTTGAGACTTCCAGATCAGCCATGCGAATAAGCAATGAAGACGCAAAGCGTTTCGTACATGTGGATGGAACGTCGACGACATAGGGGTGGAAACTAGCACTTTTCGCTTCTTAAGTATAAACAGCTGATGCCCGCGACTTCGTCCGCGTGGATTGAGGTTTTTCGGTTCCTGCATGAACTCTTTAATTTTCCGGGATAAAAAGTAGCCTATGTGCTATTCCAGACCATAATCTATCTCTGTGCCAAATTTCATCCAGATCCGTTCAGCCGTTGGAGCGTGATTGAGTAACAAACATCCGTACATCCATACATCCATACATCCATGCATCCATCCAAACTTTCACATTTGTAATATTTATTTGATTATTTGATGAATCTTAACTACGTCTTTTTAAAGCTCAAGGTATCTACAGTCATTGCTCCAGGATATTATAACCTTGTAAAATAAAAAGCGATGGCACTGAATACATGACTTAAAATAAAGGACATTTATAGCACAGATGTAGTAAATTTATAGGTTCATTTTACATTAACATTATTGTGTATCGACCTTTTTTTTCGACGCTCGAATTCTTTCAGAGTTGGCGAGATGCTAAATCTTATACTAAGCTTACAGGATAAAACCCGTTTCAACGTTTATTTTCGTCCATCTGATGGTTTTTCGAAAATGAAAATGTTAAAGAATGGGTGTTGCGTTATCTGGGACGACTGTCACATAATTTTTATGCCTTACTCTAAAAAAATTGTTTTTTGGACAAGCAATATAAAGATTGCTTTGAGCTGTTAACCATAGAAATAAGAATAGTAGTAAGCTGGTTCCTAGTTCTATGGCGTTAACGGATACCTATACATAGGTATATCTGATGATTATTTGTAAATTTTTTTACTACAAGTTAGCCCTTGACTGCGATCTCAATGTAGTGATGTAGTGATATGTAGTCTGAAAGGTGATGTAGTCAGATTAAACTGATGGGTTAGAGGTATGACAGTCATAAATGAAACTCATACCCCTAATCGGTTTCTACACGGAATCGTACGGGAACGCATGGTGGCACGTATTAGTCGGTAGGGTTGTAACTAGCCAACGCAGAAGCCTAATCAGACAACATTTTACATAATTTTGCCTGGTTGGGTTTTGTTAAAGAAACATTATTTTCTTTCTCTCTTAGATAATTCAAAGGTGGTTGATGTGTTATATAGGTCCATGGCGGTGAAAGGACTGGTGTCAACTCAATTATAATTAATTGAAGGTGTGTTACCCCGCCAACCCGCATTGGAGCAGCGTGGTGGGTCTAAGCTCTAATTCCCTCTCTCCTATGAGAGTGGAGGCCTGTGCCTAGCCTTGGGACGTTAATGGGATGTAGTGGTGGTGGTGGTGGTGGTCATGGTGGTGGTGGAAGGTGTTATAATTTAAAATCCCTTAAAAAATTGCTACACCATTCTACTGAGAGCCTGTTATGAAAAACGCCTCCACTCTGATGAAGTTCTCAAATGACTGGACATAAATCAAACGACGGCCACTTACGGAAATCGATCAAGGTTTTATCGCGAATCTCAGACTTCTGAGATGCAATGAGTTAAATACCCATAGAGCAATACAGTCATAGGCAAGGTAGAGGGAAAAATACTACGCAGCCGATCAACTAGCCGTTAGTCAGAACGGGGACCTTAAATTACCTCTGATTTGCTATCTCACTCACTCACTCTGCCGCTATTGGCCAAAATCCATCACTGCAGCAAGAATGCTATAAATTCAGCCAATCCAGCAATTGAGTTTGTAACAATGATACAAGTTTTACATACAAGTTTCAAATAATACTTTAATTGTCAGGGCAAAATAATCACTGGTCATTCACTTACAGATGATGAATTATTAAAGATGAAGATAATATTTTTTCAACTAAATTTTTACAAGTGCTTTTGAATTAATAGTACCTCTTGCCCACGGCTTCGCTCTAGTTAGGTTTGATTTTTATACAAATTTCAAAGCCCTATTTGACCCCCATAGGGGTTGAATTTTCAAAATTCCTTTCTTAGCGGATGCCTACGTATCTGTATGCCAAATTTCAGCCAGATCCATCCTGTGGTTTGAACTGTGCGTTGATAGATCAGTCACTCAGTTTAGTCACCATTTCCTTTTATATATTTAGATACGTAACTTACTTTTGAATCGCCAAGTTAATGTACCACACATTAACTAATAATTTGGATAAAATAAGAATAATATTAAAAAGCGATCGGCGATGGCGCCTTGCGAGACGTTGCTTACTCTAGTAATGTGACATCTCTCTTCTCAGATGCAATAAGGAGGTTTTTGCGCGCTCTCTACGTTCATATCGGCGAATGGGATCAATTTATAGACGTGATTTTTTTATATTGGAAGTTACCAGGAATTGGGAGCGAGATGTAATATCGGTTCTTGGAAATGCTTCATGTTTGAGTGAGGTGTTTGATAAAAATTTTATGACATGATGTCTATACCCGTCTCCTATAGGTATAATATACGAGTACGTGATGATAAAAATATGAAATAGCTACGTCACATAGGCGGAAGGATGGAATGGAGGAAACTAGAAAGTAGAAAGGGTTATTTGATTGCGAAATTTAAAAAAGAACGATCTCTCTCTCTCTCTCTGCGTCGTATTACTGAGGGTCGTTACCCCTTTCTATTAATCAAATAATGGTAGGAGTTTTCTTGTGATAATAATGCGATGGGTTCGCGCCCATCCGCATACGACTCGACTAAGTGTATTTAAACTCTTAGGTTTTTGTAAGTATTAATATCAGATGCTAGTGATAATAACCGGGACCGACGGATTACGGCGACGTGCTCTCCGAGGCACGAAGGATCTTTGCTGGTAGGGTGGTAACTAGCCACGGCCAAAGCCTTGCACCATACGGCATACCAGAACAGAGAAAATTCGGAAATTATGAATTCCCAAAATTTAACCTGCCGGGGATCGACCCACTTATAAGACCACAATGCTCACTTCTGCGATACGTAGGTCGTCTAAAAAGTTGCTATCTAATATCCATTATCTTAAAGTTCGAAAGGCAAACACGTCACAGGTCGAACTGTGGATAGTACTGTAACAGAACTTTACAAAAGTCAGTATTCTTTCCAGTTAAGATTTATAGTGCTTTGAGGATTTTCGGCAGTATTTCACGCCTCCCTTTTATGGAGCCGTTGGTGAATTTTTTGGCGTTAAATTTAGAGTTCTGTTGAAAATGTACATAATATGCTTTAGTACTAGTAACTAATGTACTAGTATTAGCTATCAAATGAGCTACTTATTAATTATATGAATAACTGGCTGATGCCCGCGTCTTCGTCTGCGTGGATTGAGGATTTTTTGTTCCCGCGGGAAGTCATTAATTTTTCGGGATAGAAAGTAGCCTATGTGGTTTCCCATGCCAAATTTCATCCAAATTCGTTCAGCCGGTCTGACGGGATTGAGTAACAAACATCCATCCATCCATAGGTAGGTACATACATATATCGATCCATCAAAACTTTCGCATATTATTATCAATTGAGCATAGGTATCTAGCGAAAATCCTGACTCCCATTTTAAATTATATTTTACTCGCAACCGCCCGCGGCTTTGCTACCGGAAATCTCTGTGCACAGCTGTCTAAGGACCAAGGGTTTGGGCTGTGTATTAAGGGGAACGACGTTTTGTTTGGATGATAAGTGTGCGCGCTTCAATGTTTCGTAACATCACAGTGCTTTTTTAAATTTATTTATAGACTAAGCGCTTGGCAGCAATCGAAATTGCTGGCAAGTAGTAATCGCGCTTGCCTAGATGATGCCTAATTAATGCCTAAAAGATACCAATATTTATAACCCTTGATTTAAAGATACCAATATTATAAGCGGAGTACTCTCCGAAATAATATATCCTGTAGAATACCGACAAAAAGGCAACTTTGCTTCAAAGTAAATTCATATTCAAAAGTGAATGACGCAGACATATTTTTTATTGTGTGTTTTTGCCCTAAGCCTTTGCATGCGATCATAAAAAGCAAATAGGGACCTCGAATTCGTCAAGTGCTTTAGGATTTGCCAGTAGCGCAAAGCAAATCGTTCAAAAGCTGAACAAGCATGCAGCATATTTATTTGGCCGCACTCAAGCTGGCTACCAAGTGGTTTTCCAACTGATTGGGCACACTGCGCTATAAACGGTTGGTCATACACGACGCGCGCCTGCAGCGACGTACAATGGAAGTGGATATATCCAGTGTGGATTTTTTCTTTAAATAAATCAAATAAATATTATAAATGCAAAAGTTTGGATGGATGTATGGATGGATGTTTGTTACTCAATCACGCCCCAACGGCTGAACGGATCTGGATGAAATTTGGCACGGAGATAGATTATAGTCTGGAATAACACATAGGCTACTTTTTATCCCGGAAAATTAAGGAGTTCCCGCGGGAAACGAAAAACCTCGATCCACGCGGACGAAGTCGCGGGCATCAGCTAGTATAATATATAGGAAGCCATTGACTACGATCTAACATGGCGTATAACGGTTATGATTGATGGAATCATGAAATTCTATGAAGGCGTTCACAATGCGAACAAGCACGGAGCATATTTATTTGGCCGCAATCTAGCAAGCTACCGAGTGGTTTTCACAGCATACTGCGCTTAATAAAGGGTTGGATATAACACAACGCGCATCTGCAGCAACGCGTGGTTAAAATTAATCCAACGCGGAATTTTTATTTATTTTATTAATAAATTATTATTTTATTTAAGTAAATATTCAAACAGTGAATCGACGCCGATACATATGACAGACCCGACTACCACATACAGTGCCAGTTGCAGTCATTTGTAGTATACACCTCCAAGCAGTAAACTAATTTGACATTAGAGTGACAGAGTTTTGTATTGAGAATTCACTGGTTTATTTTACATTGCACATTCATTGGTCAAATTCAATTCACAAGTTAAAGTTAACTATGAATTCAAGTATGGAAATAACAAGTACTTGATGACAGACGGTGCTTGTTCAATCCCATACAAATCGCTATACACTTAACGAATAGGTAAAATCTCCGACTAGTACTGCTGTCGCCTCGCGTCTCTTTCGTCGCGCGTTGTTTGTCACAGGCTTTAAACTGCTAGGCTCCGTTTCCAGGCCATTTGACTCTGCCGTGTTCACATAGTTTCACTTTGAGTAGTGGTTTGAAGTTCTGTGTCGGTGACAGATTTTCATTTCGCTTGAAAAGTTATGATGCGGTTAGTCTATAAAATTATTGTCAATGTTACAGAATACTTACTATTACGGCATCAATACTAATATTATAAATGCGAAAGTGTCTGTCTGTCTGCTACGCTTTAACGGCCCATCTTTTCAACTGATTTTGATGACAGGTAAGTATAGGGGTAGCTTACACCCCGGGAAAGAACATAGACTTTATATTCCGGAAAATTAAGGAATTCCCCCGGAAATAAAAACACTTAATCCACGCCTCACTCTCAGCTATGCCCATGAAAAAAATCACGTCGATCCATTGCTCTGTTACAGCGTGATTGACAAACCAACACACAAACACACCTAGGATAAGATAAGATATTTCTTTATTGCAAAAATACACGTGAAGAGTTCTTACAATATTTTTGGAAACTGTACTACCAAACATGGCGTGCAATCATTAGCTATTCACAGCATAATATTATTCTATTTATTATTACCTACGTGATGCAATTTAACAATTATTTAAACACACCATAGTCACGGTAATATTATCTATACCACAGTACCACACATCATTATTAATTACAGTTACTTTCGCATTTATAATATTGGCAAGTATGATAGCTCTTGTCGCTGCAACAAACTAGTGGAGAGAGGAGGACCAGGCGGCAGTGTGAACATTTAGCGATCAACTATTGGTAAATTGTATCTCTTTTATTGACACGGAATCTACAGCTATTGTTCACTAGCTGATGCCCGCGACTACGTCCGCGTGGATTGAGGGTTTTTTGTACCCGCGGGAACTCCTTAATTTTTTTTAAAAGTAGCCTATGTGTTACCTATTCTCTGTCATGTCATCCAAATCCGTTCAGCCGTTCGGGCGTGATTGATTAACAAACATCCATCCATCCATCCAAACTTTCGCATTTATAATATTAGTAATTAGTAAGATAAGAAGTAAGATTATTACTTCTAAAAGTTAAATAGCTAGTCGCTTCCTCGCCACCTTGCCGGTGGGACAGCTACCTAACCCATAATGACCTTTTCAGTTGTACCTTCAAAGACAAAAGAGCAAAAGACTTCAAGAGGCAAACGCATCAAAGGCCGGAGAAGGCTTGGAGCTCATTATAATGTCGCCACACGTCGTCATGAGGACCCTCCAGTCTCCACCGGACCGGCGGCTAAACTGGTAGTCAGAAGAGGCTTTTATGGGTCACGTTTGAACTAAGAATTAAATTATTGGACGTCAATAAGTGTATAGTGTTACTAAGTTACGAACTGCCTCGTTGGTCTAGTGGTTAGCACGTTCGACTGCAGCCGACGAGGTCCCGGGTTCGAGTCCCGGGTCGGGCCATTATTAAGTATTGGGGTTTTCTAACTAGAAATTCTCAGTACTAGCCCGGAGTTAGGAAGTTGGCGGTGCTTCACCCCCGTGCCTCGGAGAGCACGTTAAGCCGTCGGTCCCGGTTATTATCACTAACATGATAATAGTCGTTAAAGCCCGCCAATCCGCATTGGAGCAGCGTGGTGGGTCTAAACTCTAATTCCCTCTCTCCTATGAGAGAGGAGGCCTGTGCCCAGCAGTGGGACGTTAATGGGCTGTAGTGGTTACTAAGTCAATAAGTGTACATCTGATAATAATCGTTACAAAAACCTAAGAGTTTAAATAGGTACTCTTAGTCGAGTCGTGTGCGGAAGGACGTGGGAACCCACAGCATCATTATCCCAAGAAAACACCTTTTTTTTATCCACTACAAGTTGGCCCTCGACCTAATATGAATAAATGAATATTGATTGATTGATTATTATTGTGTTAAAATATCTCAAGACACCGTTATTTTTTTTTAATCTAGTTCTTTATAGGTCACCTATAAAAGCAAATGCGAAAGTGTGTCAATCTGCTACGCTTTTACGGACCATTTTTTCAACCGATTTTGACGACATTTGGCACAGAAATATTATTTTGCAGCGTGACTGAAGGACAAAACAACAAACAAACAAACTTTCGTATCCCTATTTTGAATATCATAAACTAGCTGAAGCCAGCAACTTCGTCCGCGTGGATTGAGATTTTTTGGTTCCCGCGGGAATTAATTTTCCGGGATAAAAAGTAGCTATGTGTTATTCCAGGCTATAATCTATTTCTGTGCCTTACATCCAGATTCGTTCTGCTATTCTGGCGTGATTGAGTAACAAACACCTATCCATCCATCCAAACTTTCGAATTTATTATATTAATGTAGATTCTATCTATTCTGAATTTTTAATGGATTTTTAAACTAAAATCGCTGTCAATCAAGACCTACCTCTGAAGATATCTCGGTAATGTCCGTTCCGTTCAGCCCCTCGATTATGTAAGAATTGTCGATCAAACGTAATCGTTCGGCGTCAAAGTAAAATAATCCAAAACTGCATTGAATTAGAGCTCAATTTCGTGTACCCATTCTTATACGTTTAGGTATGAACGATACTCTAACGTATAAGAATGGATACACGAAATTGAGCTCTAATCCAATGCAGTTATGGATTATTTTACTTTGACAACGAACTTAACGTTTTGATCGGCCATTCTTACATGATTGGGGGGCTGATCCGTTCAGCGTGATTGAGTAATGACCATCCATTCATCCATCCAAACTTTCGCATTTATAATTTTAAGTATAACTATAGAAGTATGGATTCTAAGTCTATGGCGGCTGTATTGTAGTGTCTTGTTAACATGACGGGCACTCAGCGACCGCTCCCGGCCCCACTCGAAACGCCGCAAGTCCTGGACCGTACTTCACCCAACGCTGCGACATTTTAATGAGCCCCGGAGCACCCTTGGACCCGTTTCAAATTGAAGTTTCATGTGAAATTTTACGGCGTG
The DNA here is from genome assembly GCA_917051295.2 of Erebia ligea. NCBI lineage: Eukaryota > Metazoa > Arthropoda > Insecta > Lepidoptera > Nymphalidae > Erebia > Erebia ligea. The sequence goes on along the minus strand of OU785229.1, from coordinate 16,580,933 downwards.
TCACAATTTTTATGATGGCTATACAAAATTAATAGGTATTTTACAAGAATTTAATAGAATATCGGAATTAAACGAAATTTTTCTTTTGTTAAAAGCAATACAAATAGTCCCACAAACTTAACAGACCGAGTGACAGCGTCGCTAGTAGATATGAAAATAAAATTTAAAAAAAAACTTAACTAGCATAAAAGTTAGTTCCAATTTTTGCCACCGGGTCAGTTAAGTTTGTGTGACTATAAGTGAATGATATTCTACAGTTTTACAATAACAAAGAAAAAAATTATATTTGGGCATACCCGACCTAACCCGCAATTTTGTCTTAAGTGACTTCATATCAATTTTTAACCGAGGTTCTCAATTCGGCGCGTATGTTTTTTTTTAGTATACTTATCTGACCCAGTGTCAGCTATAATAAAATAAAAACAAAATATAATCACGCATAAATTTAGTTCCCATTTTGCCTTGCATAACACAAGTGAAACTACAATTCTACGTGAAATAAATATTTTCATTTTGTTTAAAAATCACTTTGTACCTTGTTATACTTATATCCTCATTAAAACGTAATATAACCTAACATATTACATTGCAATGGTAATCAAAATTAGATTTTCATTAATTTCCACCCGGCGTAACACGGCGTAACAAACAAATTAAGACTTATTAATTACATTTCCAGTTATACAAAAGGCCAACACATTGAAGCCTACCTAAATTAATATTAATTCGACGCGAAAATTAATTTCAATTTCTCTCAACTGCACAACGCAAGTCATTGTTTGGGGCAAACTGGTTTGATACTCATTTCAACAATTTTGGTTTAATGATTTCTGGGAAACTGGTGGGGAGGGGTTGTCAGAAATATGGAATTAATTCGGAGGGAGGCGGCATTATTGCGTGGGAGTTTTTTACGTATTCAATCGCGATAACTTTAACTACGATTTGAATGGAATTGGGTGTTTGACAACTATTCAAATAAATTATTTTTTACTAAATAGAGGATCTCCCAAAAGTCGTACTATCGACGTCCCCTATCAGTTTTATGTTCAATAACTATTTTAAACTATCGATTAAAGTAAAAAAAGCGCGTCGAACTTTGATGACGTCACTGTTCAATATTTCATACAAAATCCCATACTAAGCACGCGTTTTGACGTTTGAAAAAATTGCTGATTTGACTAGTTGTCAAATACCCAATTGTCAAGCGCTTGACAGCTGGCGCTCGATCAATTCAAATTAGATATCAACACCTTTTCTTGCATCACAAAACAGACTGGAATAATCCAGAACTTGCATCAAAAATCAACCGGTCATCCTCCTTTGTGTTTTCTCCAAGCAACGTGTCATTGGCGAAGTAAATTGTGCTGTCTTGGCATAAATAAAAGCCAAAAAGCAAACTAAGAAGAAGAAGAAGTAGATGATATTTGACGTTGTCGCTATCGAATACGTAAAAATAATCCCACTTGGCCTACAATATCCTTACCACAAGTTTCACATTAATTACTCCAAGCGACAAGCGACGCTGAGCGTATTCGAGCGTCAAAACACTCTGTTGTCAGAGTCAACTGGACCCAACGACTTTGGAATTAAAACCACGAATTCAGTATCACAGAATACAATTTCGTGACGTTTCTGTTTGGAGTGCTCACCTTTGTATGGATCATCTTGCTAATTTAGTTTGACGCCAAGTGGTTTGATGCTCGTATACGTTCACCGTCGGAATGATTAATAATCTAGTGGTAAGGGTACAGCCCCCCGATTACGTAAGAATTGTCGATAAAACGTTTAAGAATGTGCAGACGAAATTGAGCTCTAATTCAATCCAGTTATGGTTTATTTTACTTTGACGAAAAATTTTAACGTTTAATCGGCCATTCTTACATGATTGGGGCCCCGTTGTGATGAGATTAGTCTTTAGATTTGTTTCAGATTTAGCAACGGCTGATATTGAAATGTTTGATGAATTCTTGTAATTAAAATGTATAATGAAAACCCACGCATCTTATTAAATTTATACTAAACTAAATGATACCGCAACCTCGTTTGTGTGGATTAAAGAACGATTCCGAGACGGACAAAAATTCCGTGGAAACCCTTAATCTAAAATCTGGGTAAAAGTAGCGTAATATTATGTTCTTCCTTGTTGTGTTTATTATTTTTTAACAAATTTCGTCAAAATCGGTTGAAAACATAACCAGCGATAGCGTAGCAGATACTAGACAGATACACAAATTGACACACTATTCCCTTTTTAATATAACTAAGGATACGAAAGTGTGTTTGTTTTGTCCTGCAGCCACGCGGTAATATAATATCTCTGTACCAAATTTCGTCAAAATCGGTTGAAAAGATGGCCCGTACAAGCGCAATCAAAATCGGTTGTAAATATGAGCCATAAACGGGTAGCAGATTGACAGACAGACACACTTTCGCATTATAATAATACTAGCTGATGCCCGCGACTTCGTCCGCGTGGATTGAGGTTTTTTGGTTACCGCGGGAACTCTTTAATTTTCCGGGATAAAATTAGCCTATGTGTTATTTCCAGACTATAATCTATCTCTGTGCCAAATTTCATCCAGATCCGTTCAGCCATTATGGCGTGATTGAGTAGCAAACATCCATCCATCCATCCAAACTTTCGCATTTATAATTTTAGTTTAAAGAATGTACCAGAACTGTAAACTTGATTTGATCGACCTAATTCACTTTACTGTGAATCTCTAGGTGAGGCGCACGACGGTTTTGGTCCTTCGGGACCGGATGGGTTTCAGGATATGGCGGAACGTGTGAGGTTAACGAACCGAGGGATGTAATGAATAACGAAACGTCTGTTAAAGCGGTCTCAGAGCAGTAATTGAAATCCTCCCGTAATCTGTATTCAAAGTGCCTACTCTACTGGAAAAGGAGTAACTTTTTGTTTATAGGTGCTTATTGAAGCTTTCTCGTACTACAACTTCAACGTGAATGAACCTATTTTTTAAGTCAGCACCCTAATTATAAATGCAAAAGTGAATCTGTCTGTTTCCTTTTCAAGGCTATAATCTATTCGATTCGATTTTGACGGAATTTGGCAGAGATAGTTTGCATCCTTGGCTACTTTTTATCCCGTAAAGTCAAAGAGTTCACGTGGACGAAGTCGCGGGCAACGTGTAGTAAAATGGACCTTGACTGATTTGATTTAGAGTAAAATTTCGTGTATGCAATTACAGACAGCGCTCCAAACAATACGTTTTGAAATTAAAATCGGTTATGTTGAATTTGAAATTTGATATATAGAGAGTCAAAAATTGTAATCTATACTTATAATAAAACTGTAACAGGTCCAATTCTGTACATTGAAGATATTTTGAAAATTTTTTTTGGAGGGCACTCATTATTCGATACTGAAGCCAAATCTGTAATTTTTTTCATTTTTGTCTGTCTGTCTGTCTGTCTGTCTGTCTGTCTGTCTGTCTGTCTGTATCTTGGCCGCGCATCACGCCGAAACTACTGAATGAATTCAAACGAAACTTGGCACGATTTGAGCCTATACTACGAGGTAGGACATAGGATACTTTTTATTCCGAAATTCTACCCACAAAGGGGTGAAATAGGGGTTGAAAGTTTGTATGAAAGTCCTTAATTTCTCAAGTTATAGCCATGAAACTTGATATATGAGCTGCGGGTTGAAAATTGAGACATACGTGTTTCACAGTTTTTGAAAATTCGACCCCCAAAAGGGTGAAATAGGGGATGAAAGTTGGTATGAAAGTCCTTCGTTTCTCAAGATGTTTTACAAGTTATATCAACGAAACTTTTTATTTTGGCTTACGGTAAAAAATAAAGACGTACGTGTGTCACAGTTTTTCAAAATTCCACCCCTAAGGGGGTGAAATAGGGGGTGAAAGTTTGTATGAAAGTCCGTCATTTCTCAAGTTATATCGATTAAACTTGGTATACAAGCTACTGATTGAAAATGAAGAAATATGTGTTTCACAGTTTTTGTAAATTTTACCCCCGAAGGGGTGAAATAGGGGTTGAAAGTTTGTATGAAAGTCCTTCATTTCTCAAGTTATAGCCATGAAACTTGGTATATGAGCTGCGGGTTAAAAATGAAGACATACGTGTTTCACAGTTTTTCAAAATTTCACCCTCAAAGGGGTGAAATAGGGGTTGAAAGTTTGTATGAAAGTCCTTCATTTCTCAAGTTATATCGATGAAACTTGGTATACAACCTACCGGTTAAAAATGAAGAAATACGTGTTTCACAGTTTTCGTAAATTTTACCCCCGAAGGGGTGAAATAGGGGTTGAAAGTTTGTATGAAAGTCCTTCATTTCTCAAGTTATATCCATGAAACTTGGTATATGAGCAGCGGGTTAGAAATGAAAACATACGTGTTTCACAATTTTTCAAAATTCCACCCCCAAAGGGGTGAAATAGAGGTTGAAAGTTTGTATAAAAGTCCGTCATTTCTCAAGTTATTTCGATGAAACTTGGTATATCCACGCGGACGAAGTCGCGGGCATCAGCTAGTAATAACTAAATCAATAGTTTTTGGGTTTACTTTTTTTGACGCTAATGTGATCGAACTCTCGATACGATCAATCGAGTTTGGAATGTATGTGAATTGCCGGTAGGGTGGTAACTAGCCACGGCCGAAGCCTCCCACCAGGCCAGACAAGGGAAAATTCAGAAATTATAAATTCCCAAATTGACCCTGCCGGGGATCGAACCCAGGACGTCCGCACGTTAAGACAACAGCGCCCAACACTGCGCCACGGAGGTCGTATGTGGATATAAATGATGTTAATTGATTCTCGTTCCGCTCTTTGCACAACATGATTGGTGTAGCTGTAAAACAATTAAGACGTCGGGTCCAACAAGCCAGAGGGCACTCTGCATCTAAGTTTACTCCATATATACTTTTTGCAGCCAGAGAAAACGCGTTTTTAACGCTTGAACTACTATTTTTTATTCCACTACAAGTTAGCCCTTGACTGCGATCTTACCTGATGGTAGGTTATGACTCAGTTTAAGATGGTAGAGGGCTAAACTGTTAGGGTTATGGCAGTTATATATTTTAACCCATACCCCTAATGGTTTTTACACGGCAACCTACCGGAACGCTTAATCGCTTGGCGGTACGTCTTTGCTGGTAGAGTGGTAACTAGTCACGGCCGAAGCCTTCCACCAGAAATTACTTATAAATTCCCAAATTGACCCTGCCGAGAATTGAACCCAAGGGCTCCCACAATAAGACCACAGCACTCACCATTGCGCCCAGGGCCCATATTCTATAACTCAGTGGCTATCAAAAAATGAAAGCCACTATATTTTTTATCCATTGAAGGTTTAATAAGAAATGTTATTTTTTATTTCGTAGCAAACCTTCAATGGAAAAAAAAATGTCAGTTGCTTTCATTTTTTGATAGCCACTGAGTTAGAGAATAGGGGTGCTGATAGGTTGTCAAAACTACTTGTTGTTCGTTGTTTATAACGCTACTTAAGTAGCATACATATTATTTTCAAAACCCACGAGGCTTTTTACAACAATTTAAAACTGGCGTACGAATGACCACTAGAAGTGTGGTTATAATCTTAACATCCCTCTTTTAGTGGCCGTACGTTCTGAACGCCTTCTATATTAACTCCGGGCAAGCATGATGGCCGACAATTTGTAAGTTCACGCCCCTGCAGATGTGAAACCTGCACCGAACATTGATATCCATTATTTAGGAAAGATTCTCGAATGGATAAGATCTCATAAGCACGTAGTATTGAAGAAAAACAATAGCTTATTCCACAGCTGGGCAGACGAAATGTCACTCTTAGATGATAACAAAATGTAGCATTGATCTTTCACGCTGCTTGAGTGTAGCAAACTAAATTCAAGCATTCACGGAGTTTTTCACTGCCGTATGGCCACTAGAACAGCGATTAAGAGAAATTATATCATACACCGCCCGTTCAGTGGCCGTATGCTGTGAACGCCTTCCATATTAACTCCGGGCAAGCATGATGGCCGACAATTTGTTAGTTCGCGCCCCTGCAGCGGCGAAACCTGCACCGAACGTTAATTGATGTCCATTATTTAGGAAATGACGCTCGAATGGTTCACAAGTTGCGATATTAATTGCTGTATTGAATGGTACTACATTCGATAGATTATAGTTATTTATTAGTCTGTGAGCTTATGATTGTCCTTAAAATAATAATTTAAAAACAAGTATTTTTAAACTCCTACTACTGAATTTGCCCTTGATTGCAATCTTAAATGTATGGTAAATGATGATGTAGTGTAAGATGTTAGTGGGTTAACCAGGTGTTATGGCAGTTATGTTAAATTCATTCTCTTTATAGGTAATAAGTGCAACTTATTACCTATAAAGTGCAATAAGTGCACTTAGGAGGTTGCTAAAAATATGTGAGTCGTATGCTGAGTCACACGGACTCATATATAACGTTAAAAAATGCGAGCTTTTAATTTTTAAGAGCCGAGGATGTGCGTTGAATGATATTCCTCCAGTTACTCTGAATGGTATTCCACTAAAAAGAGTCACAGAGTTCAAATACCTGGGGCACATAGTAACTGAGGACTTATCAGATGTTAAAGACATTGAAAGGGAACGCAGGGCGTTGGCGGTCCGATGCAATATGTTAGCTCGTAGATTTGCACGTTGCAACAAGGAGGTAAAGCTCACGCTTTTTAAGGCATATTGCCAAACGTTTTACACGTGCAGTTTGTGGGTGACATATACGCAGAGGGCCTACAGCGACCTGCGGGTCCAATATAATAACGGGTTCAGAGTGCTGTTGGGGTTGCCCCGATTCTGCAGTGCGTCACTGATGTTTGCTGAAGCCCATACAGATGACTTCTATGGAATTATGAGAAAAAGAGCAGCATCAGTGATGAGCAGGATGCGGGGGAGTGCCAACGGTATTCTGAATACACTTGTGGAAAGATTTGAAAACCCTTTTGTGAGACACTGGGTAGGCATGCACATGCATTCCCAGTGTTTCACAAGGGGTAGATATTATATTAATTAACACTACTAACATAGTTCTAAGTGTTTTCTGTTACTAACATAACTAACATTAGGTAACGTTAAGTAGTTTAAAGTTATTTGTAATGGACGTCATGTCTGAAAATAAAGTTATTTATTATTATTATTATTATTATAGGCTTATAGATATTGAAAATTTATTAAAAATCAACTAGATTTATGTATATATTGCGCTTCCGATTAGCCCGTGACCTCGCTAGGGGTCATAACTGAAAACCAGCGCTGCAGTCGACTGGCTGCAGCATCAAGCTGAGGCAGCGCCTCGTTTAGCCAATAAATATAGATTCTAAATTAGTTTTAAGAGTGAGTGCCCAGGTCTCGTGGAACCAAGGTTGGCTTAAATCTTGGTTGGCACCTTGGTTCCATGAGAGCTGTGGTACTCCATATGTACCTACATATGTTTCATTTATTGTAATTTTTTTTTGGCTAAATAAAGATTATTTATTACTATTGCATTGCAAGAACAGTGACAGAATAAATAAAAATGGCAGCTACATTGGCCAAAGGATAAGTTTGGCCATCCAACGGGACAATGCTGGCAGCATCTTGGGCACTATGCCTCACTGCGGTGGTTTCGACGAGGATATAACGATTTAAGATTTTCGACTGCGCCAGGGAGGTCGTCAAAACGCACATCTAATCTAGCTTTTCAACTCTCCCTCTCTCTCTTTCGCAGCTCCTACGGAACCTTCGACTGTCTTCTATTCCCTGAAGAAGGTACTGAACCCCAAACAATTACTGAAAACCCTGATAGTCAACAAAAGACGCTAATCAGTTTTTAATGGGAATATTATACATTTCTGAGTATTCTTTGGTCTGTCTCAAGTTATACCCACTCATTTTTCAGTGGTCTTCCTTTGAGATATAAATAAGTAACCGCCTACGCGTAAGGGCTAATACACACTACGGAAAACTTGTTTTGCGTACAAAAAGTCCGCACGTCAATTTTATTGACCGAGCGAAGCGAAGGTCTCTGAGTCTACTTGAGTGAATTTGCACTTGTCCGTCCGTCCGTCCGTCCGTCTGTCAGAGCCTTAACTTAACTTCTGAATTACTGAACGTAATTACTTCAAATTTAAATATAATATGTAACTCGATGGCCTCCAGCCGAATATGGCTTAAAAAATTATAAAAATCTTTATTTCAGGGGGGCTCTCATAGAAGCGAATGCGAAGTAAAATATTTTTTATAGCGTTACATAGGGTTGCGGTAGGTATATCATTTTAAAGATAATTAGGAATAGAGTCCAAAAATAATTTTTCCCCTAAAATTGACGAAATGGGGGGCTTTCAAAGTGGAGATTTTCTAACGTCCAAAGTTGACCTCTAACTCTCAATAACTCTCAATTTTCTGAAAGGCTGAGCCTGAAACTTGATCAATTATTTGAATTATATCCTGTACTTGAACAACAAATACTAAAATTAAATAAATATTATGAGGAAACGAAATTATTTAATGTTTAATGAGCTTCAGTATTTTTAACAGAACTTCACAATGATGTCAATATATGGCGCTCTGTAAAAGTTTATAGGTCTCAGTTCGGGGCGAACCACTAGCATGATTAAGTTTTTCTCACTTAAGTTGCTTACATGAGTAACTCACGAAATGCAAACAGTCTTATAAGGAAAAGGGCGGTTTGTTGTATGGAGACCCCTGCGTTAAATTTAGTTGCAGTATGGTATGAACCGAAACTTTTACAAAAAGATCCAAAAAAATGCGGAAGTTAGCTATTTATACCTAAAACTTAATATTTTTGACTTTGGCTTTTAAATAATAGTAGGTAGTACTTATATACTCCATACTAATATTATAAATGCGAAAGTGTGTCTGTCTGTCTGTCTTTCTGTCTGTCTGTCTGTCTGTCTGTCTGTCTGCTACGCTTTCACGGCCCATCCTTTCAACCGATTTCGATGAAATTTGGTACAGGGATAGATTGTACCCCAGGGAATGACATAGGCTACTTTTTATCCTGGAAAATTATAGAGATCCCGTGGAAATCGAGAAATCCTAATCCACGCGGATGAAATCGCGGGAATCATCTAGTATATAATATTTTATACTCAAAACCGAAATATCAAAAGAAATAATCATGCAGAACATTGAAATTTAAACCGATTATATTATCAAACACAAACTGCGTTTACGCGATCATGTAGTTACCTTCATGCTTTAACAATTGGGTATAGTATAAAAATACCTAAGTTCTTTTCTAATTTTATTTGGGATATTTATAAAAAAAATACGATTAACTCATAAAATTTTATCGTTATGTAAAGTTTCATGAGTTAAATGCTACAATCTGCTTTTTTTTAAACGCGCAGACACTGCGTATTCGTGAAACGCGCGTTATCTGCCCGCATAAAAACGCCGTGTGCATAGGCTCTAATGTTCGCATGAAAACAATGGGAATATCAATCTTAGCTCGGACCATTAAAGTCAGCGAGGTTCCTGACCGAGGTCTGTCTTAATGTCCTATTGTAATGGAATTATAATTTATTTTTTGCCCGTATGAATTATGGCCCGAAAAGAACGAAATAATATAATAAGGTTATAATTTTGGCGTTTTATTTCAGACGATTCAGTGGTATATGAAAGGCAACATAGGCAACTCAACGTTCTAAAAACCGGCCAAGTGCGAGTCGGACTCGCGCACCGAGGGTTCCGTACAAACCTGTAGTAAGTTTTAAATTATTAAAAAAAAACTACTTACTAGATCTCGTTCAAACCAATTTTCGGTGGAAGTTTGCATGATAATGTACATCATATATTTTTTTTAGTTTTATCATTCTCTTATTTTAGAAGTTACAGGAGGGGGACACACATTTTACCACTTTGGAAGTGTCTCTCGCGCAAACTATTCAGTTTAGAAAAAAATGATATTAGAAACCTCAATATCATTTTTGAAGACCTATCCATAGATACCCCACACGTATGGGTTTGATGAAAAAAAAATTTTTGAGTTTCAGTTCTAAGTATGGGGCCCCCAAAATTTATTGTTTTTTTTCTAGTTTTGTGTGAAAATCTTAATGCGGTTCACAGAATACATCTACTTACCAAGTTTCAACAGTATAGTTCTTATAGTTTCGGAAAAAAGTGGCTGTGACATACGGACGGACACACAGACAGACAGACAGACAGACAGACAGACAGACAGACATGACGAATCTATAAGGGTTCCGTTTTTGCCAAATTTGGCTACGGAACCCTAAAAAAGGTCTCCACAAAAAACACGGATCTGAGACCTGCCCCCCGATTCTATAAGAAAATCTTAACTGGGTATTTGACAACTAGTCAAATCAGCAACTTTTTTTCAAACGTCAAACGTGTGCTTAGTATGGGATTTTGTATGAAATATTGCATAATGACGTCATCAAAGTTCGACGCACTTTTGTACTTTAATCGATACTGTTTAAAATAGTTATTCAACATAAAACTAACAGGGGATATGGATATTACGACTTTTGGGAAAGTCCTCTATTATCCTCTATTTAATAATCACAAAAAAATAATTTATTTGAATAGTTGTCAAATAAATTATTTTTTAATTTTGTCATTTTTTAAGGATCTATCTTCTCGTCTCACAGAGTCCACAGGTGACCGGAGGGCTGTCAGTTACCTCGGCCAACATATAAGTTCGGCTATTCAGCGGGGTAACGCAGCCAGCGTTCTGGGCACATTGCCTCATTACAGCGGCATAGATGATATTTTTAATGTTTAGTTTTTAGTTTTTGATTTAGATTTAATTTAGTTTTTAATAGTTTTAATTTCATATTTTTGTGAGTACTAATTATTACAAATAATATAATATACTAGCTGATTCCCGCGACTTCGTCCGCGTGGATTGAGGTTTTTCGGTTCCTATCTCTCAAGTTAGATCGAACTGCACATGGTGTGCGAATTTTATTATAATCGGTTAAGTGGTTTAGAAGTCCATTGAGGACAAACATTGTGACACGAGATTTATATATATATAAGATAACTAAGTATTGTCAAATACCCAATTGTAAATCTTAGGGTCTGGAACGTTAGGGTGCTGAAACATCGACCTCGCACTGGAAAGCGCATCATTGTCATTTCCCTTGGTGAACGAACGACATCAAACGACTTGCACAGAATCCCTGGATTCAGACGCATGACCGCGGCGTCTGGAAGTCCGAAAGACGAAAGCAAACTAATGCAACGAATGCTGGACATAGAAACTTGAAATTTCGCAAACAGGTTCTCTCCATAACTCCATAATAAGAGGATTTCGAGAAATTTTAACGCGATCCTTGAAAAACGCGCCCTGTATGGCTAGCATGCGCACTACGAGTAAAATTATGTCTACCCGTTATCTCTCTCTGTCTACCGAAGCTAACTTGGTTACTTGTCTCGTTACGTCGAAAGTAGAAATAAAAGTAATATTTCTTATCTGTGGTATTTTTCTCTACGAACCTTTACGTGTCGACTATTTTTTTCTTATAATATGCTTACCGCGTTTTGTGCATGTTAGGGTAAATGAAAAATTTGCCGGCAACGACAAATTTTTCTCTCTCTCGTCGCGAGATAATCTCATTGTGCGCATGATAAGCACACTAGTGTTCTCAGACCAAGGCGCGTTAGGAACTCCCCCATCCTCAGTTATAAAATGGCGTCGTTAATGTGTTATATTTTGTATACTAATCAACATTTAAAAAGTGTACCAATTTTAAATAAACATACTTAAGTAAGTACTTTGATTTGATATTTTATTGAAACCCAAATCCAGAACAAATCCCCAGTCGCTGGAATCAGAATCAGATAAATTACCTCTATAAAATATTCAAACTCAAAACAGAGATACCTAATATAATATTTATTTATATACAGAAATTAGTTAACACAAATAAAACTAATAATTCAGAGGCTTCCTTCGTTATAGACAATCACTAAGTTTAAACAAATAGCCTAACCAAATAATTAGCATAATTTAAGCAAAAGCCCCGTAATTTCCCTTTTATTTCATTTCCTTTTACCGCAATGTAAATAAATATGGCTGCTGAGAAACGGCGTTTTCAAACAAATACAATTTACACTTGCGCAAAGAATTTTATTAAAACCCGCGAGTATCGTAAAAACAGACACGAAATTTATTCATTCATAATTCCGGCATATTTTAATAAAAATGTAACTGAGACTGACTCTGAAATCCGAATTTTTGATGTTATTCAGGCAACGTATCACCCCGATATTTTATTAAGATATTAACGATATACATAACGTATGTAATAATTAACTAACAATTAGTTTCCCCATTTCAGGGAATTACCGGCAAAGACGTGCCGCCAAGCGATTTAGCGTTCCGGTACGATGCCGTGTTATAGAAACCAAATAGGGGTATGGGTTTAATTAACTGCCATGCCTCTAACAGGTTAGCCCGCTACCATCTTAGACTGCATCATCACTTACCATCAGGTGAGATCGCAGGCAAGGGCTAACTTGTAGTGGATTAAAAAAAATAAAATTGATTAAATTACATTTTTATTGAATAGGCATGCATAGAACTTTGAAAATTCGTTAGTATTATTAACCATTAGCATATAATTAATTGGTATTACTTCTGTAATTGATTATTATCACCATCGGATGGATGGATGGATGTATGGATGGATGTTTGTAACTCAATTACGCCCAAACGGCTGAACAGATCTGGAAGAAATTTGGCACAGAGATAGATTATAGTCTAAAATAACACATAGGCTACTTTTTAGTTAAAGAGTTCCCGCGGGAATCAAAAAACCTCAATCCACGCGGATGTAGTTGCGGGCATCAACTAGTGTTTTATAAGTTACTCCGCTTCGAGTTTTATATAATTTCAGTAATTTACAGTCATTGACATTAAAATAGACCGATAAATCCATAATTCAGAAAAATTGCAGTAAGTAAAAGCTTTTAACTAAATGTCCATAAGAATTATGCGGTCCCATATTGGCAATAGTCCATTTTGAATACAAGGAGACTAACTTACCGCCTGGATTCATACAGTTTTTCAAATTTTATTAGCTCTTAATGTGACAGGGATATAGTTTAGATCTATGCATAGAATAAAAAATTGGCAGTCATAGGGATAGAAGTGGAAACTTATAACTTAGAATTAAAAATTACTAGAATTTTAAATTAATTAATAATTAACTTAGTATTAAAATTAAAAAAAAAATTTAAGCCTTAAAACTAAGGCATTAAAGTTTAATTAAGAATGTAGTATTTTATATTTAAGACCTTTTGTCTTCGTAACAACGCGAGCATGTCGGTGTTCGCGAGCATGTCGGAGCGAGGAGTCGGTGACGCGAATCCACAAGTTTACCCTTACCAAAAAGTGCTCAACGCGGCTAAAGAAGTTTTCACTTCAAAACTTTAATTGGCCCATTCCTGTACTTACATCTAAATGTATAAAAGGAAATGTGACTCACGACTGACTGACTGATCTATCACCGCATAGCTCAAACCACTAGACGGATCGGGATGAAAGGCAGGATAAACTATTATCACGTAGGCATCCGATAGGAAAGGATTTTTGAAAATGCAACCCCTGAATCATTGATGTAAGTATAATTTTAGTACCTAAAACTCTATTTCGATGCCCTGAATGGTCAAAATAGGGGTTACAAATTTGTATAAGCATCGAACTCCAAACAAAAAAACTAAGCTAGCAAGCAAAAAAACCCCCGACGCAAAAAGAGAGGGGTGTTATAAGTTTAACGTGTCTATCTGTGTATCTGTCTGTGGTATCGTAGCTCCCAAACGGATGAACCGATTTTCGTTTAGTTTTTTTTACCTTAGATCTTTTCATGCTAAAAATAATTATATTGTTAACTTACTGTAAACAGCAAAATATAGCCTCACCGTGATCTTACTTTGAATTTGAATAAAAAAAAATGGAATCACATTACGAAGAGAAATGCCACAAACATTAGCGCAAGTCTAGATTGATATTCCAATTCTTCTTTTGCGTATAATAAAACCTGTGCGGCAACTTATTTATATTTCAAAGGAGATTCACAGCAAAAAGGGGAGGCCGGGGCATGAAGGAAAGTGGGAACTGTATAAAACTGTATAATATTCCCATTAAAGTCCCTTTAGTGGCTTTCTATCGACTATTAAGCGTTGCTCAGCATCTTTGCGGGACTCAGAACGGTATCGTTAATGTTTGGATCCATTTTTCTCCCACTCCCCCCGGGGTAGTTCCCTGAATATGTAATAATATGAGCGGTTATTGATTTTGTAATTTACGGTATTCTCATACACGACAGTAGTCAGTACCTATATTTTAGCATCGTCGTCGTCAACTGATAGACGTCTACTGCTGGACGTAGTTCTCTTGCAAGGACTTCTACATGCCACAGTTTTGTGTCGCCTAGATCCAGCGGCTCCTGGCAACTAGTTTTGCAAATCCTTGCAACTTGCAAAACGTTTTTGCTCGACGTTTCTGATACGAACCGCCAAGGTGTGGAACACCTTCCCAGCGCACGTGTTTCCTTCATCAAACTTTTTTTTTATATATACAGCGAGCAAACGAGCAGGCGGGTCACCTGATGGTAAGTGATTACCGCCGCCCATGAACATTTGCAGCACCAGAGGAACCGCCAATGCGTTGCTGGCTTTTGAGATGTTTGTTTATCCGCCCGTTGAAGAGCCTCATATTATAATCAAGAGGGAACACAGAAGATGGAAGCTGGTTCCATAATTTGCAGGTACGTGGCAGAAATGACCTGGAATAACGGGAGGTGGAAGAAGACCAGGTATCCAAGTGGTCAGGATGAAATTTGTTTCTGCGACGAAGGTTGCGACTGGAGAACACGGAAGGTGGTATTAGGTAGATTAAATAGGTAACTCTTCAGAGCACTCCCCATTGTAGAGACGGTGGAACACACAAAGAGAGCTAACGTCTCTTCGGTAACGTCTCTATGTGCGCTGCCCATTGTCATGATTAACCATAGCCAATTGCGAATGTGTTCCTGGTCTAGCATAAGTCAGCATATTTACGTTATAAGTAGGTCAAAATATGGTAAACCAGCGCACGCCCGCGACTTCGTTCGCGTGGCATAAGTTTTTAATTCCCACAGGCACTCCTTAATTTTCCGGGATAAAAATAAGCCTTTGTCACTATCCAAGTCCTCAACTAAGTATACCCATGCAAAAAATCACGTTGATCCGTTGCTCTATTTCGGCGTGATTGAAGGATAAACTCTCTATTTGACGTCCTTGGGGATAGAATTTTCAAAAACTGTGAATCACGTATTTTTACATTTCAGACCGAAATCCCAAACACCAAGTTTCATGGCTACAGCTTGAAAAATGACGGATTTTCCTACAAACTTTCAACCCCTGGTTCAGCCCTATGGGGGTAAAATTTTCAAATATGGCGATACAAGTGTTTCTTCATTTTGAACCGATAGCTCAAATACCAAGTTTCATGGATATAACTTGAAAAATGACGGATTTTCATACAAACTTTCAACCCCTATTTTACCCCTTTGGGGGTGGAATTTCGAAAAATCCTTTCTTAGTGGATACCTACTCTTCATAAAGAACACACCCTCCAAATTTCATGTCTCTAGGACCAGCGGTTTGGGCTGTGCGTTGATATATAAGTCAGTCAGTCAGGACTTTGAATAGGACGATGAAATCGCAATATTTCTTAGAAAACCCAGACCTCATTAAGCAGGCTTCGAAGTATAATTAAAATTACAAAATGAAGCCAATTCAACGCTCCCCAATTATAATTATGCCGTACAAGACAAACAATTTCAGCGAGAATGAACTGAAAAATCCACTAAGAAGTTAATTAAGGCTCAGTTTATTACGAAAGTTCTGAATAAACCCCCATTTATGGGTTAAGTAAGGCCATAGCCGTTTAAAGTCGCGGTTTTCACCAAAATATTTAATATTTTTTGATAAAGAAACTGAAAATTGCGCATTATTCCGGCTAAGCTGCGGATCTCAAAGGCGTTTATTAAAAAAATTAAACCGCTTTAGGAGAGGAAACATTGCAATTTTTAGTTCTTTTATTTTTTTTTCACATCAAATATGTCCCGGAAAGTTAAAGGTATTGTTTCTTTCTTTTAAAATTCAAATGTTTTTTGTTCAAATAAACTTTTACAAGTGCTATTGGATAGAAGCAGGCGTTACGTTTACGGCGTTAAGTTTAATTCGCTATAATCCGCCACAGATCTGGGCGGATTATATAGCGAATTAAACTTCTAGTTTTTTCAATTTTACAAGTGCTTTTGAATCGTCAAGTGAATCAACCACTTGTTCGGAATGCCATTCCTACCGAGAAAAACCAGTAAGGAACTCGGTGGTAGCTCTTTTAAAAAAAAAAATTACAATTTAATTAATCGTAATAAGCTTTTTTCAGAAGCATACTTTTAATGGATTCTTTAAACTTGTGTAAAGGCAAGTTTAAAATAGGTTGTGGAATAATTTTGTTATAGAATAGAATGCTCATTCCCACGAACGACCTTCGAACTTTCATGAGGCGAAGCGATGGAGGCCCGAGTTTATTGCGGCCTCTAGTGTGCCTATTCGCCTATTTTTTTGTGCTGTTTTACCAAGATTAAATTATTACTGTAAATATATTGCGAGGCTACCGTTTTTTACCTTTTACACACAATACTGTCATACTAAAACTTTAAGAAATTCTCAGTTATAGCCCGGAGTTGGGAAGTTGGCGGTGTTTCACCCCCGTGCCTCGGAGAGCACGTATCTAAAGCCGTCCTGCGCCTAATCTCTCTCCGTCGTATTTTCCGTCAGATCGGGCTATGAGAGTAAAGGAACAGAGATCGCACCTGTGTATGTGCACACACTTCTGCACTATAATATCTCCCGCGCAGATGGCTAATTTTTTTAAATATATAGGCTAGCGCTTGGCTGCAATCAGACTTGCTAGCAAGTGGTGATGCAGCCTAAGGTGGAGCGCGCTTGCCTAGAAGATGCCTATTCACTCTTGATTTGAAGGTACCTATATTAAAAGAGGAGGGAAAAACGGAAGCCGGAAGGGCATTCCATATCCTAGCGGTTCGAATTAGAAACGAGGAAGCAAAACGCTTCGTACGAGCCCGCGGAATTTCGACTGCGTAAGGGTGCAGACCTTGTCGATGCCTTGCGGTTCGATGATAAAAAGGTGACGGAGGAACCAGATCGAATAGTTCCTGGGCACACTCGCCGAAATATCTCTCTGGAGATAGGCCGCCGTGGCCAAAATTCGGTCGGGAGGACATTATTATTTATACTGTGATCGTAATCCAGTGTCAAGGCCGAAGTAAGCAGTAATTGAAAGCTGAAAATAGACACTCCGATCCCCTGGGCATAGATAGGTACTCTACAGAGGGGTTACTACAATCACTTAAAGCAGTATTATTTAAAACTAGCTGATGCCTGCGACTTCGTCCGCGTGGTTTAATTTTTTTTGATTCCCGCGGTAACGCCTTAATTTTCCGGGATAAAAAGTAGCCTATGTCACTCTCCAGGTCCTCAACTATACCCATGCCAAAAATCATGTCGATCCGTTGCTCCGTTGCGGCGTGATTGAAGGACAAACCAACAAACCAATTAACCAACAAACAAACACTTTCGCATTTATAATATTAGTATGATATGATGGCAGTTTTATGCCACGTACCTTGACGTGTCTTAAAATAAGGATTATAATTCTAAAACAAAAACGTCAACAATATTAAAACTATACGGCTATAAGTGATGGTAGTGTGCCCCCAGGATATCATTTAGCACGTGTGGTGTTAACGAACCTATGTGAAAAGGGTCAAGCTATAAATCCTTACTTACTTCGGTATTATATGGGTTATTTAAGGTAGGTATTTGGCGCTATGAGATGCCTATTGAGGAATTTGCACAGTGTTGAGCGCTGTTGTCTTGTGGTCTCGGGTTCGATTCCCGGCAGGGTCAATTTGGGAATTTGTAATTTCTGAATTTTCTCTGAGCTCGTCTTGTGGGAGGCTGCGGCCGTAGCTAGTATGGTTACTAGGATCGGTTCGGTGATCGGTTTGTACACGTCATCGTTGTGTGTAATCATCTATATATATAAAATTCAAAGTCCTGACTGACTGACTTATATATCAACGCACAGCCCAAACCGCTGGTCCTAGAGACATGAAATTTGGAAGGTGTGTTCTTTGTGAAGAGTAGGTATCCACTAAGAATGGATTTTTCGAAATTCGACCCCCAAAGGGGTAAAATAGGGGTTGAAAGTTTGTTTGAAAGTCCGTCATTTTTCAAGTTATATTCATGAAACTTGGTATTTAAGCTATCGGTTCAAAATGAAGAAACACGTGTATCGCCATTTTTGAAAATTCTACCCCCATGGGGCTCAAACAGGGGTTGAAAGTTTGTAGGAAAGTCCGTCATTTTTCAAGCTGTAGCCATGAAACTTGGTGTTTGGGATTTCGGTCTGAAATGAAAAAATATGTGATTCACAGTTTTTGAAAATTCTATCCCCAAGGACGACAAATAGAGAGTTTATCCTTTAATCACGCCGAAATAGAGCAACGGATCAACGTGATTTTTTGCATGGGTATACTTAGTTGAGGACTTGGAGAGTGACATAGGCTTCTTTTTATCCCGGAAAATTAAGGAATGCCTGTGGGAATTAAAAAAACTTATGCCACGCGCACTTATGCGAAGTCGCGAGCATCCTCTAGTCGTATACAAAACGATTAGGGGTATGGGTTTAATGTAACTGCCATACCCCTAACAGGTTAGCCTGCAACTATCTTAGACTGCATCATCACTTACCATCAGATAAGATTACAGTCAAGGGCTAACTTTTAGTGGAATAAAAAAAAATTGTAGCTATCTGCGTTCCGCGAAAAAAGAGAGCGTTTTAACCACACGATTGGCTTTTTAGGATTCGTATAAATCCATACTATTCCGGTATAGTATATAATCTATCTCGGTACCAAATGTCATCCAGATCCGTTCAGCCGTTCTGGCGTGTTTGAGTAACAAACATCCATCCATTCAAACTTTCGCATTTATAGTATACGTTCTGTCAAAAAAGTACCAGGAATTCATCATTTGTTTCTAATTCCAAATTCAATTCAAAAATTATTTTTTGTCGCTAAGTTGACACAACTGTCGTCTATATTGCCGCGAAGTTTGAGCGTCAATTGTTATTTACTTTGTTTACAGTGCGCCATTTTGTCAGTTCATCTCAACAGTGTTTTGCGATTTTTGCAATGAATGAAAATATCGAACAAAGAGTTTGTCTCAAATTTTGCATCGCAAATGGACTTTCGTGTCCAGAGTCGCTGAAAATGTTGCAGAAAGCTTACGGGGAATCGACTTTATCAAAAACACGTGCATACGAGTGGTACCATGCATTCAAAAGTGGTCGCGATGTGGTGGAAGATTTGCCTTGCTCTGGTCGGCCATCAATGAATTTTTGACCAAAAACTCAACAAATACCATCGAGCAACTACCGTATTCACCGGATATGGCTCCGGCCGACTTTTTTCTCTTTCCAAAACTCAAATTACCACTTCGTGGCACCCGTTTTCGATCGATAGAAGACATGTAAAAGAGAATTCGCGGCAAAAACTGAAGTCGATTCCGAAAAATGCCTTTAAAAAATGTTTTGAAAATTGGATTATTCGTTGGCGAAAGTGTATTATTTCCGAAGGGGCCTACTTTGAAGGAGATACAATAAATTTGGAATAATAATTAACATTTTGTATATTATAGACCTTTTCCCGGTACTTTCTTGACAGAGTAGTAAGTATAGAAGTATAGATTGCTGTTAGTTGTTACCCTTGATATACATGCATTTTCCATCAAAAAGGTAAATTATCCAAATGCAAATTCTCCCTGAGTTATGAAGTCAGATTATGGCCACTGAAATTACCACCACAAACACTTCCGCTCAAACAAACTCTTTCAAAAATGAACTGCCCGCCATAAATATAAATTACGTGGGATTAAATTTTGTATAAATTAACTTTAGTGCCGCATTGCTTGTTAGCCGCAGTTGTTATTTATTATTCCACTAGATGATGCCCGCGACTTCGTCCGCGTGGATTAAGTTTTTGAAGTGAAAACTTCTTTAGCCGCGTAGCACATTTTGGTAGGGGGTAAAGTTGTGGATTCGCGTCACCGACATCTCGCTCCGACCATGCTCGCGAACACAGACATGCTCGCGTTGTTACGAAGACAAAAGGTCTTAAATATAAATATGTATACTGTAGTGTATGAGTATTGTGTAGATAGTGAGGGTGGTTTAATAAATCAGTTAGCATCCGACCGCTGTGTTTAATTCACGTATATTACATTGGCGACGAGTCGGGATTTTTATTTCACGTGCAAAATTAAGAGTTTTAAAAATGCCTTTCGGTAAAATTGAACCGTTCGATATTTTTTCCGGGAAGTGGTCATCGTACGTCCGCCGAGTGGAACAGTTCATATTTCTCAATGAAATAAAAAGTACACATAAAGTAGCCACGTTGGTGACAGTAGTAGGTGATCGCACATATAACTTGATGTGTGATTTGTGTGCACCGAGTAAACCGGAAGATAAAACATTTGAAGAACTAGTAAAGATCGTCAAAAATCATCTAGAACCTCAACGTTCAATATACGTGGAGCGGGAAGTATTTCGCCAAAGGAAACAAAAGTCGGGCGAATCCATACTAGACTTCTTACAACAGTTAAAACATTTAGCAACGGACTGTAAATTCGGCCAAAACCTTGAAGAAAACCTGTGTGAACAGCTGCTCACTGGTTTACAGAGCACGGATATTAAAGCTAGATTGCTAGTGGAGGCGAATTTAACCTACAAAAAGGCGGTGGAGCTAGCTCTCGGACTAGAGGCTGCGGAGAAGCATGTGGACAGAGTGAGCGGCCGCAGCAGTATGGGCGGTGCATATTCTGGGGACTTCGGCAGCAACATAGGCACTGGTGCAGGCAGCGCGACCGGCGCGCCCGGCGCTGGCGGCGGCGAGGCGGGCGGCGAGGGCCTGCACGCGCTGCGAGGCGCGGGCGCCGGCCGCACGCGAGCCGCGGCCGCGGCCGAACGCTGCTGGCGGTGCGGCAAGGGACATCGTGCAGATAAGTGTCGGTTTAAGCAATATAATTGTGACCTCTGTCGTGGGCGTGGCCATTTGAAGGTCATGTGTAAGTCGGCAAACAAATCGGCCGAAAAGAGGCATAATTTTATGAGTGATGACTCTGAAAGTGAAATGTACAATATTCGTGCGGTTTCAAACGGAGATAAACCGTATTTTGTGGAGGTTATGATAGGGGATAAGACTCTTAAGTGTGAGTTAGATACTGGTAGCAAAATTTCAGCTATAAGTGATAAATGTTACAACAGTATGTTTACGGATTATACAATTTATAAAGATGAAATTAAGTTGTGCTCATACTCAGGCTCGCGAATTGAACCGATGGGGTTTATATTAGTAGATGCATGTATCGATAACAATTACCAAAGAAACTTACAATTGTATGTAATAAAAAACGGAAGTCGCCCCTTGTTAGGTAGAAGTTGGATTCAAAAATTTAATATAAACGAATTATGCATTAATAAGATTTCTCAAGAAGATGATAGCGATGAGTATCGCGATCGGTTCATCGACGAGTTAAAGAGAGAATATTCTTCTGTGTTTACGGACAAGTTAGGTGAATGCAAGAAGCAAATTCGGTTGCAGCTCACAGATAACAAACCGGTTTTCATACGCGCGCGGCCTGTACCGTTAGCATTGCGAGCCGCAGTGGAGAGAGAAATTAATCGGTTAGAAAAGGAAGGTTCGATTTATCCGGTTGAACATTCCGATTATGGTACACCAATAGTTCCGGTAATAAAGTCGTCGGGGGATATTAGGCTATGCGGGGATTATAAATCGACTATTAACCCAAAATTAAAAATGGATCACTACCCTCTTCCGCGCATCGAAGAGTTATTTTCAGCCTTGAGTGGGGGTCAAGAATATTCAAAAATCGACCTGACAACCGCGTACATGCAAGTACCTCTCCACCACGATTCGCAAGCGTGTACGGCGATTTCGACGCACGTAGGTACCTATGCTTTCAAGCGTACACCCTATGGGCTGAGCTGCGTACCTCAAAAGTTTCAAAAGATTATGGAAGAGACTCTTAGAGGTTTACCAAACACTGTAGTGTTTTTGGATGATATCTGTGTAACGGGAAAAGACCGAGAAACACATAAAAATAATCTGAGAGCTGTAATCGAAAGGTTAGCGACGATGGGTTTAACTGTAAAAATTAATAAATGTAAATTCTTACAAAAAAGTGTGTCTTACCTAGGGTTTATTATTGATAAACATGGTTTACATCCAGACATGACAAAAGTGGAGGCTATTGTTAAAGCTCCAACACCGGTAAACGTGACTCAATTGAAAGCTTTTCTAGGCTTAATAAATTACTATGGGAAGTTTGTTCCTAATTTAAGCTCGTTGCTACACCCTCTGTATGCTCTTTTAAAAAAAAATCAGGTCTGGAATTGGGATGTCAAATGCGAAAACGCATTTAAAAACATAAAAAATATTTTAGCAAGTGACAGAGTGCTATGTCATTACGACCCAGCGCTTCCTTTAGTGTTATCAGTAGATAGCAGCGCGTACGGTATAGGCGCAGTTCTCGCGCACGCCTTTCCCGATGGCACCGAGCGGCCGATCAGCTGTGCGTCTAGGACACTCGGTGACGCCGAGAAGAATTATAGTCAACTAGATAAGGAGGCACTGGCGATAATGTATGGGATACAAAAACATCATCAGTATATCTTTGGTAGGAAATTTATTTTGAAAACGGACCATAAACCTCTGGTGTATATTTTTGGGCCAAAAGGGGGCATCCCACAAACGGCAGCGAGTCGTCTACAACGGTGGGCGGCTAAACTGGCTGCGTATGATTTTGACATTAATTATGTCAAATCAAAATGCAACGGCAACGCGGACGCGTTATCCCGCTTACCGCTAGAGGGCGGAAGAGAGAACACACAAACTAGAGAAGAGAAACATTACCTAATGTATGTGAATGAAACGTTACCGGTAAGTTTTAAGGATATTGCAATAGAAATTAAAAAGGATAAGTTATTAAGTCGAATTTATGGTTACATTATGTTCGGATGGCCAGAAAAGTGTACAGAAGACGAACAGGCGTTTTATGTAAGGCGAGCAGAGCTGTATATTGATCATGGTTGTATTTTGTACAAATATCGATTAATAATTCCACAAACCTTACAGGAACGGGTCTTATTAGAAATGCATTCAGGGCATTTAGGGATAGTAAAAATGAAGTCGATCGCCAGAAATTATGTGTATTGGCCTTCAATAGATAAGGATATCGAGGCGATGGGACAGAAGTGTGAAGCATGTCGCAATGTACGGGACGCCCCTCCTAAAACCACGTTACATCCTTGGGAATTTCCGACGGGACCCTGGAAGCGGCTACATGCGGACTTTGCTCAAGTGCATGGCAAATATTACATCATCGTAGTCGATGCTTATAGTAAGTGGCTAGAGGCGGAGCAAATTCGTAGTATCTCGGCCTACGATACGATCAAGTTTTTCCGTAGTTTGTTTGCCAAATTTGGGCTTGTTGAGCAATTGGTAACTGACAATGGGCCGCCTTTTCAGAGCATGGAATTTAAGGAGTTCTGCAATAAAAACTTAATCAGGCATATTACATCATCGCCGTACAGACCCCAAGGAAATGGAGCAGCCGAGAACGCCGTCAAAACAGTGAAGAAAACTATTAAAAAGGCGGTGTTAGAAGGTGACGACGTACACGCTAGTTTATGTAGGTTTTTATTACAATATAGGAATTGCCCGCATGCAACGACGTGCGTAGAACCGGCTGTGGCACTGTTAGGGAGGCGCCTGCGCAACAGACTAGACGCATTGCGCCCGAGTACGGCTAACATCGTGGCAGATGCACAGAGCAAGCAAATAGAAAATTCCGGCGGAGTCATTCGAAAATTTGATATTGGAGACAAAATAATAACTCGCAATTATTCAACCAAGGACAATAAGTGGATCGAGGGAGACATCATACAAAAAACAGGTCCAGTATCATACAAAATTTTACTAAATAAAGGAAATATTTGTCGCAGACACACCGATCAAATATTACCACTGAGAAATAGTCGGTTCTCATGGAACATAGAAACAGAACCAGATCCGTCGGCTGAGATAAGTATTAGTGAGCAGTATGTAAACACAAGACCACGGAAGCGAAACGAAAATCGTGAAGAGTCGCCTGCACTGTCGAAGGACGCCGGTGAGTCAGAGACTCAGCTGGAGTCTCAGGAGTGCCGCGAGCAACCGTTGCCAGCGACGCCGCGACCTCGGCGGTTAGTATCCCCAACCTTATCGCCAGGTGCCGACGGACTAGATTCACCCGCGGACATTATAGAAAGACCTAAGCGAGCTTGCCGACTACGTAAAAAAGAGTGAGAATTGGGAACATAATTATCCACTTTTAAATATTAAGGCTATAACTATATTATATACCTACTCGAATAGAAGCGCTCAATTGAGACAGGTTCGATAAAATATGTAGCAAATTATAAAATATAGTAGATGTAAGAGGATTAAGGAGATACAAATGTAGTTAAGTATTATTAGAAAAGTTAATAGGTAGTATTGGGTGTTAAAGTTTTTTTTTGTGTTTACCATGTTAAAGTAAGATTCATTATTGTTGTAAAAAAAAAAAAAAAAAAAGTGGGAGAGGGGAAAAAAGGGTATTATACCTACTTAGTGCAGAAGTAACAGTTAACTAAGGTTATATATAAGTATGTAGTTAAGTAATTATGTATAATATACTTAAGCATTTTCCAAGTTTAACTAAGCAAATTACTTTTTATAGGAAAGAGATGTGTAGTGTATGAGTATTGTGTAGATAGTGAGGGTGGTTTAATAAATCAGTTAGCATCCGACCGCTGTGTTTAATTCACGTATATTACATTCGTAATTACATTCGTAATTAAACTTTAATAGCTTAGTTTGAAGGTTGACTCGTATTTTTTTTTATTAAGTATTAAAAAAAATTTTTTTTTTAAATTATTTTAAACTAGATGATGACCGCGACTTCGTTCGCGGTCATCATCTAGTCGAGTTTCGATTTTTGATTCCCGCGGGAACTCCTTAATTTTCCGGGATATAACCTACCTCTATACCAAATTTCAGCAAAATCGGTTGAAAAGATGGGCCGGGAAAGCGTAGCAGGCAGACAGACAGACAGACAGACACACTTTCGCATTTATAATATTAGTATTTCCGGGATAAATGCCTATGTCCTTCCCCGGGATATAACCTACCTCTATACCAAATTTCAGCAAAATCGGTTGAAAGATGGGCTGGGAAAGCATAGCAGACAGACAGACAGACAGATATACAGACAGACAGACAGACACACTTTCGCATTAATAATATTAGTATGGAACTATGGATATTCGTTTTCACTTCTATCGGCAGTCCCTGTGACTGCCATTTTTTTATTACCGCGGGAACTCTTTAATTTTCCGGTATAAAAAGTAGCGCCCTTCCCTGTCAATGTAACAACCTATCCCTGTACCAAATTTCATCAAAATCGGTTGAACAGATGGGCCGTGAAAGCGTAGCAGACAGACAGACAGACACACTTTCGCATTTATAATATTAGTACTTCGTCCACGTGGATTAAGTTTTTTTGATTCCCGCGGAAACTCTTTAATTTTACAAGATAAAGAGTAGCTATGTGTTATTCCAGTCTATTTATCTCTGTGCCAAATATCATCCAGATCCGTTCAGCCGTTCTTGCGTGATTGAGTAACAAACATCCATCCATCCATCCATCCATCCATCCATTCATCCATCCATCTAGCCCTCCAAACTTTCGCATTTATAATATTAGTATAGAATAGAAGTATAAATAAATAAGGAAATTGAAAATTGAAATTAAACCTATTTTTACTGTTACCACCCCGCCAACCCGCATTGGAGCAGCATGGTGGGCTCTAATCTTCTCTCCTATAAGAGTGGAGGTTATGTTAGTGCCCAGCAGTACGTCAATGTAACACAATCCATCCAGTCCGGGACAAAAAGCAATCAAAGGAAACAAAGAGACAATACGGATCGCCGGTCACGTACCGTGTCCGATTTCATTGGCCGACTAACGAACTGAGCGCGGGGCGTGATTGATTTTACAGTCCCCTTGCCATTTGTGTACGGTATTAAATAGTCGAGGACGTGGTTAATTCGATTTGCATGCGTGGTAACTCTGGATAGAAAATATTAGTTGTAAAGAACTGGCACTGAATCATCAGAACTTACAGCTCGCATAACCTTATAGAGCAAGATCCCGCGACGATCAGACCTACGTTATTTTATTATAGCTGAATTTTTTTGTATGTATGTCGAGGCCGGTTGCGTCCATGCAACTTTGTCATTAATAAAATCATCGATAGTTAATTAATACCCTCGACTTAACAAATGCTGTTACACAGTCTTTAAATCTATGTAAGGGCAAATCCAGAATCTCTATGAACTCTATCCAGAACTAACAGAAGTTATGGTGGAATAAAGAAACTCACATACATACATGAACCCTGAAAAGATCACACTCCTTTTTTGAGCAGTGGTATAAAAAGGAGGACAATTAGATCTAGATGTATAAAAATAAATGAGAATTCTTTAAATTCTTAATTAGATTCTGCCGGATTGCTATTCGTCCCATGTAGTGTATCCAATCCTAGATTATCCGGCTAACGAACCGGTTTGAGAGGGGATTGTGATTGATTTTACACGGGAAACTGCTCCTGATTAGCATACGTATTAAAACGTTGGAGAGGACACAGTTAATTCAATCTGCATATATTACGTGTCACGGCGTCTAAGTTATGTGGTCTGAGAGACGAAGTACGAAACATTGTTGAAAAGTTCCAGATAATTACGTTGATGGATTTGATCAAAGCTTTTGGATCAACCTTGGTAGAACAAAACTATATAATATAGACTTGGTAGAGTAAAACTTGAGCAAAATATTAATAAAAATTAATAAAATAAATGCGATAGTCTGGCTGTCTGTCTGCTACGCTTTCCCGGCCCATTTTTTCAACCGATTTAGATGAAATGATTACAGAGGTAGGTTGACTCCTGGGGCCTACCCCATATGTCCTAACATAGGCTACTATTTCAGGAGTTCCCGCAGGAATCAATTAAAACGTTGGAGAGGACACAGTTACTTCAATCATTATATTTTCTATATATTAATTACATGTCTAAGTTGTGTGGTCTGCGAGACGAAGTGCGCAACTTTGTTGTAAACGTTCTAGGAGTTAATTAAGTTGATGGATTTCCTCAAACCAGTTCTGAATCAACCTTAGTAGAGCGGTATATACTTTATCGCTTGTATTGTAGATCGTGGAGACCTACGTCCAGCTGTAGGCATTTATTGGTTGATGTAAATTTAGTCGTTAAGTGTTTTATGTTTTATTCTAACAATAAGAGACAATAAAGCTTTTATTTATTTATTTAAATATTTTTTTATTTCACTACGAGTAGCCCTTGACTGCGATCTCGATGACGATGCGATGATGATGCAGTCTAAGAAGGTAGCGGGTTAACCTGTTAGGGGTATGACAGTTATGTTAAGCCCATACGTCTAGTCGGTTTCCACACGGCATCGTACCGGAACGCTAAATTGCTTGGCGGCACCTCTTTGCCGGTAGAGTGGTAACTAGCCACGGCCAAAGCCTCCCACCAGGCCAGACCAGGGAAAATTCAGAAATTATAAATTCCCAAATTGACCCTGTCGGAGATCGAACCCGGGACCTCTGCACGTTAAGACAACAGCGCTACACACTGCGCCACGGAGGTCGTCAAAATGTAAAAAGTATGATAGCAAATAAGATACCAGCCAGTCTGCTAATTGAATAAGCGCCGCGGGATTGTACGGGATCAACACCGTCCCGCTATATGTTACCCTGGCTTTGAACAAAGCTTACGTATCGGCGACCATTGCTTTCATATTGAATTTTCGCTCCGGGGAAAACATGTCTTTTCCGAGACTAATCCCGCCTTAAAAAGTTATGTTTGTGGCGTGGATTGGAAATATTCCATGTTCTTATTTTTCTGTAAGCCATAGCACAAGATACGAGATAAAGACGACTCTGCCCCCAAATTGTGTAAGGAAATCGTTATCGTAATCGTTTGTTAAACGGATAATTCGACCTGTTTAAGGAGTTCATAGATGCCTGCTCGTCAAACAGCATGTATGAACTCCTCAAACAATTCGAGTAATACGTTTTAAGCTGTCAAATAATGATTATAGACGATTGGGCCTCAGATAACTAGCCGTAAGGTATTTTTTTATGAAATGGCCCAGCCTAAGGAAAGCAGTTCAAGGCTAGGTACCTTAAATTTAATTGTGAGTACTTACCTTACCGATTTTATTTCAGATTTCTGCACCCATCTGATAAGCAAAAATATTCCAAACCAAATGGAAGCAGGAATCAGGATGAAGAAAATAATAGGCTTGCCTAAGGAAGTCCATTCAAGGGTCAGGCTTGCCGAGCTTTAAAGTTTCCAATTGAAGGTATGTATTGTCAATTATTAGTTAGATATAGTTTTATAAAAATAATAATGATATATACTTATAAGGCAAAGGGCGCGGCGCATTTATTATTTTTTAAATGATTAATAAAGGAGCAAACTGAAAACCAGCGCCGAGCATTGTTGTCAGTGCTCGGCAATGCTGAGTTTGTTACCTATTGCTTATTGTTAGGTTTTAACACAGATAGAATAAGTGCATTTATTGTAAAACATTATAGTCGCATAACAATAGTGTAAGCAATAAAGTTTTTTTTTTTTTTTTTTTTTAATTAAATAACTATTAATAGGTACATAAACGAATAAAGAAAACTAAATGAAAAATCTATACTAAGTAGTAAGTACCATTATAAATTCGAAAGTTTGGATGGATGGGTGTTTGTTACTCAATCACGCCAGAACGGATCTGGGGGTCTACTCTCTTTCTCTAAAACGAAACTTCGCAAACAAACGAACGAAATTTCGTTAACTCCTCTCCTACATAATATTATCTCTATGCTCCTCTCTAGTTCGTTTTCGTACACGCAGACGAAGTACGGATCCATAGAAAATTTTCGTGACCGATTGGATTGAACGATTTTGTGTGGGTCTAATAACCGACTAATTACGTTCGTTTGCGAAGTTTCGTTTAAGAGAAAGAGAGTAGACCCCCTAGATGTTTGGCACAGAGATAGATTATTCTGGAATAATACATAGGCTACTTTTTGTTCCGGAAAAATAAAGAGTTCCCGCGGGAACCAAAAAATCTTAATCCCGCAGACGAAGTCGCGGGCATCGGCTAGGAATGAATAAATCTAAATTGATTTTATGTGAAGCGGATGTAAGCACCTTTAAGTATTTATCACGAAAAAGCATCTCAATGAATTGCAAAAGTTTATTGTTTATATTTCTTTATCTGCTTGTTCATTCATCTTCAGCTGTCATCATAGTCATAAGGGATGCGATGCACAGGCGGAGCTGTTCTGTCTTCTGTATCTATTGAAATAGAATAAATAAATAATTAAAATCACCTGTTAAAGTTTCACTATAATATAGCTTACACTGTTTTTTATATTTTTGTTATCTGAAATAAATATATTGAATTGAATTGAATTGAATATGATTTTATACGTTACGTTAGCACGATACAAACTAGGCAAGTTGTAAGTTAAGTTAAATTAAATTTTATTTTTGTTTGTAATTTTAAATATTTTATTTTTTTATCTTATAGTTGGTACCAGACACCAGTGATGGTCCCTGACGTTTCGGCCCTTGGGCCCCTCCTGAAAATCAGCGTTGCGGTATGTTAGGTAGACGTACACCTTTCATGCTGTGCATACTAACACAATAGGTACATAGGTACGATATGTAATTAATTTGTTTAAGGTGTTCAATAAACATTAATATATTTACTAGATGATGCCCGCCACTTCGTCCGCGTGGAATAAGTTTTTTTAATTCCCACGGGAACTCTTCAATTTTTCCGGGATAAAAAGTAGCCTATGACATACTCCAGGTCCTCAACTATACCCATGCAAAATCACGTCGATCCGTTGCTTTGTTGCGGCGTGATTCAAGGAGAAACCAACTAACCAACAAACTAATAAACCAACAAACAAACACACTCTCGCATTTATAATATTAGTATGATTTATTTACAAAACAAATATAAAACTGTCTCGACATATTTTTACACTTCCACTACACTCACCTGATGTGAAGTGACGATGCAGTCTGTTATGGGTATGGAAGTTGTATTATGATGTATTGTACTGATTTAGTTAAATTATGCCCAATACCTCTAACCGATTTCTACACGATATCATATCGGATCTTAAAATTGTTTTGCCTCTAGCCACGGCAAAACCTACTCACCAAACCAGGCCAAAGAATCAGGATCAGATTCAGAAATAATAAATTCCCAAATTGACCCTCCCGGGGATCGAACGGGGGAGACGTCTCACTTTGTAAGCAGCGCTTACCACTGCGCGAGGGAGGTCGTCAAACTAATCATTTCTAGTACCTACTCGTATATTCAACTTTACTAATGAAATGAAATTCGATAATAGCTTGGTGCTTGGATTTTCTAAGAAAAAAGTAAACTTTAGTACCATGGAAGCCGGTCCGAAGGGCAGACTGAATAAGCTTCTGAAGAACATTTTCTTTAGCGGGTCTCCTGTGAATTGAAATAATTTATTCGCATAAATAAAATAGGGTTTTCCAGATTTCAATTAATTTTTAGACATAATGTACAAAATGATCTGTAAAAGCCGCTTGCTCAAGGACATTAAAACTAATTTAGATTAGATAAAATTTTCTACATCAATATAAGAGTCTTTGTGCAAGTGAGCATAAATATTAAATTTAAAAAAATTGCAGGTCGTTAAAAATGAAACCCTTTATAAATTATTTGTCTGGCCTGATTAGGGTGGTAACCCTACCAGCAAAGACGTGTCTCTAAGCCATTTAGCGTTTAGTTACGATGCCATGTAGAAACCAACTAGGGGTATGGGTCTAATATAATTGCCATACCCCTAACAGGTTATCCCGCTACCATCTTAGACAAACTCATACTTTTTTATTCAAATAAACTTATTAAAAGTGCTTTCGAATCGTCGAGTGAATCTACCACTGGTTTTGAATACCCTTCCTTCATCACTTACCATGGTGAGATTGTAATCAAGGGCTAACTTGTGGTAGATAAAAAAGACTTACGTAGGTAACACAAGATTGTCACTAGGTATAACAACCAAACTTCTAGTTTCATCTACGAATCCGGAATCACTATCACTGCTTGAATCGTCCTCTCTCCTCTGCGATATGCTCTGTAGTCTCTTAACAATTTCATTGGCTAGTCTTATAAGTCTCTTGCTGTCTTTTTCTCGATGTATTCTCGATTGGATTCTCGTGAAGTCTGGATCGTAGTATTGATAGTCGATTCTATCGTCACGGAGGGGAGCTTTTGTTTTTCTTATCTCGAAGACTTTGAACTTTGGTTGATAGGAGTATGTTTCAACTAGGAATATGGCTGGAAAGTGAAACGAGTGTTATATTCTTATTAATCACTAGCTTTTGCACGCAGCTTCGCTTGCGTTAAGTTCGATTTTCATACAAATCTCAAACCCCTATTTCACTCCTTTAGGGGTTAACATTTCAAAAATCCTTTCTTAGGGGATGCCTACGTTATAAAAGCTATCTCAGGTACCTATGTCAAATTCTAGCCCGTCCAGTATAGATAGTATAAGCTGTGCGTTGATAGATCAGTCAGTTAGTCAGTCACCTTTTTCTTTTATATAATATTTAGATTTTAAGATGACCGCGAGTTCTGGAATAATTTTTTTTTAATCTTGAAAAGGATGCAACCAACCTCTGTACCAAATTTCGTCCTAATCATTGAAAGATGAGCCGGGAAAGCGTAGCACACAGATAGACATACAGACAGACACACTTTCGCATTTAAAATATTGCTATGGATCTGATTAAAACATTATCAGTTCTTATTTTATGAAAAGCAGGCGAATTGCGATGGACGCTCTCGTTTTATTTGAAAGCCCTAACGAAACTTTTCTCTTTAATATGAATTATACGAAAAATTATTCAGGCATCAAAATATTTTCTTTCAAAACAATTTGCAATAATCCAAATATTTTACGAATAATTAAAAAAAATTAAGAATACCGAGAAACAAATAGAATGCTGTATCATAAAAAATCCTATACCTATAAAGTTATAACGATAAATAAATGATTCAAAGAAGTAACCCTTTCATATTAAATTTTCCCTTTTATTTTAGCTCTTTATTCATCTGGTTTGGTTGAATAATTTTATTGAACTATTGACCTTGCTGATTTATAAATAAGGTTATCTTTTGTACCTGTAAAGTTATGTAAGTGAGATTTCATTTATAAGCAAATAAATTCATGTTGTTCGGTCTAGGACCGTTAAATGATAGATTGATTGATATATAATTTATTGATGGTTAATAATTAATTATAATTATTCTTTTAATTACGTCAGATAAGTTTGAGGGACTTAGGGTGTGTTCCGAAATACACTGCGAGCACTGTAAGGTGTGACGTCAATTCAGTACACTGCGAAGCCGTTCCTTTATAGTTAGGTATACTGGGTACTGCTTAAAACGGAACGCAGTCAGCACTGAGACAAACACTGAGAGCACCTACCTCGAAAACGCCAGTGCTCACAGTACAAAAATGGCGTCGATTAATGACGTCATATATTTCCATATGATACTGCGGCAGTTTACTGTCAGTCATAACGGAACGAATTTCTCCACAGTTAGAGCACTGAACAGTGCTCTCAGTCTATAACGGAACGCACGGTTAGTGTTGTGCATTTTGAACGCTCTCGCTACGCAAGTAGCTCTCAGTAGCTCAGCTGGGAAAAGCAAGCCATGTTGTAAGCAAGATGCGATATATTCCTTACGACACGGCTTGAAGGTTCGAATCCCTATTCGAAACGAACGATACATTATAAGCGGAATTCATAATATTTAACAAAAAAAATTAATAGCTTCTAGATAGTCTTTCACTATTCTAAGTATGTTCTTATGGGGTGTCCAACGACACCATACTAAACTTCTTCTTAATTAGTTAGTCCAGTGGCGTGCAGTTCATAGAGGCATAAAGGCAATGCTTACCCAAATGGAAATACGTCAATGCTGATTTTTCATCATGACAGTCAGTAAATAGGTATTCTGACTAACTAATGCCTGCCCTAGCTTCAAACCCTGTGCACGCCACTGAGTTAGTCCCACCAACATATCTCGAACTAATTTTTATGCCTGTTTAGTTTCCTCCACGGCAGGCGCAAGCCTCCGAGATATTCACCGAGGCACAATGTTGCCCCACGTCCAACCACGCCCCACCCGGGTAAGGGGCACCTCGATGCCCGTACGTCCGCTTGGTCCTCACGGGCCACACGGAGAAAACCCTCGCAACATGCCATGCTATGCCCCTAACAGGTTAGCCCGCTACCATCTTAGACTGCATCATCACTTACCATCAGGTGAGATCGCAGTCAAGGGCTAACTTGTAGTGGATAAAAAAAAACATAGTTTTTGTTTTTATTTTATTTTTCATATATACCTATGAGCGACGCAGTCGCCGGGTCAGGGTGAAGTGAATTTATACAAACCTAAAAGAACAGCCAGTGACCTCTCCATATTCCAAGTTTACATCACCAGTCTTTGTATACCTAGATTCTAGCGGGAGCCATTAAAAAAGGCGATTGAATTTCATTTATTTTATCGCTATTTTACGAGTGCGGCCTGGCACTTTATCTATCGTTCAGAAAATTGGTAAATCATAAATTGGATTTTCCATTCGGTTTATGACTAAGAGCAAAAACACACTAAGAACTAAGTGCTAGTTGGACTCGCGCACCGAGAGTTTCATACCTTGGAAGGATTTGGTTTAATTATTCAACCTCTAAATAATAATGAACACAGCGCGTCCATTAAAATTAAATGTTCAATAGTAGCGTGGTATGGTTTACCGTTGATTTAAAAAAAATAGAGACTTTGTTATATTTTTCCTTTGTAGAAGCAGGCGTTACTTTGTGGAATTCCATGATAATAAAAGTACTAGAAGTTTAATTCACTATAATCCGCCACAGTAGACAAATATATGGGGGGCAGTGTGTATCTTACACTTATTGAATCGAAGCAGGCGTTACTTTGCGGAAGTCCATGATAATGAATGAACGAGAAGTTTAATTCACTATAATCCGCCACAGTAGACAAATATATGGGGTACAGTGCGTGTCCTTCACCAATAGTATGCGAACACCCACTACCCAGCAATTCGCACCGGCACAGCACCACACCACACAAATCTTCCAAATCACTCTCAACGTACAATTCACTCCGACACCGGAGCATCTTCAGGTGATGTTGACTCGACAATGCACGATTGTAAAGTATTTCCTGTAAAGTTTGCATTAATCCCTTTTATTTCGGGCTGCAAAATAGTAGCTTGGTGTATTAAGGTGTAGGTGTGGAGTAGGTATTACGCAATTTGTATGGGTGTCAATCCACTGTAAGGAGCCACTTACACTGTGCCAATAGTCATGACCGACAAACCAACTTTTCATAATATTTATTCAGTAGCTTTGTTCAACAAATTGGTAATTTAAACATACACCCTAATCCTATCTAGTCTCCTCCAATTACGGTTGGTCCTAAACACACATGGGTGTAGGGTTTCAGAATGTGGGTGTAGATTAAAATTTGACGGATCGCAGAAATAATATTGACCACATTTTATTGGTCAGCCCATGAGTCTTTTGCAGCCTTGCTTCGGAATTTAATATTCTGGTTTTTTATTGCCATGTGCGGTGAATAAATATTTTGCTCTAAAAAAGTGTTATACTGCGGTATATATTTTTTTTCTATATTCAAGTCGATAGTCTACTGTTTTTTAACTCTGTTAAAATCACACTAATATTATAAAGGCGAAAGTGTGTTTGTATGTATGTTGGTTTATTGTTTTGTCCTAAAATCACGTCACAACAGAGCAACGGGTCGACGTGATTTTTAGGGTTCCGTAGCCAAATTTGGCAAAAACGGAACCCTTATAGATTCGTCATGTCTGTCTGTCTGTCTGTCTGTGTGTCTGTCCGTATGTCACCGCCACTTTTTTCCGAAACTATAAGAACTATACTGTTGAAACTTGGTAAGTAGATGTATTCTGTGAACCGCATTAAGATTTTCACACAGAACTAGAAAAAAAACAATAAATTTTGGGGGTCCCCATACTTAGAACTGAAACTCAAAAAATTTTTTTTCATCAATTCCCGTATGTGTCTATGGATAGGTCTTCAAAAATGATATTAAGGTTTTTAATATCATTTTTTTCTAAACTGAATAAGTCGCGTGAGAGACACTTCCAAAGTGGTAAAATGTGTGTCGCCCCCCTGTAACTTCTAAAATAAGAGAATGATAAAACTAAAAAAAATATATGATGTATGCAAACTTCCACCGAAAATTGGTTTGAACGAGATCTAGTAAGTAGTTTTTTTTTAATAATTTAAAACTTACTACAGGTTTGTACGGAGCCCTCGGTGCGCGAGTCCGACTCGCACTTGGCCGGTTTTTTTGCAAGGGGTTAATTGAAGAGAGTGACGCTACTTTATATCCCGGAAATTAAAGAGTTCTTGTGGGAATTAAAAACACTTAATTATAAGTCGCGGGCATCAGCTAGAGCGGTATAAAAAAAAATATTAAAAAAATATGTTTTAATTATTACAGATACGAATTTAACTATAGTGACGTCTTCTTCTTTGAAATTGCAGTATTGACGAAAAATAGCGAATTTGCACGGAAATTAGTCCACAATTCATCTCCTTTTTGATTATTTGAGTGCTTAAACTGCTAGTAGTAGAGTAAAAACTTATCTAAAAATATAGTAGTCAGATAAACTCTAAATAAAGTTACAAAAGAAATACTATTCCGGTAGATGGCAAGCCGTCACTCACAAATTGTCCAATAAGAGAGAATTGTACAAGGGAATGCTCTCACAGCCCGAGACTGTATTTATGGCACTCATTTGTTGATTGGCTTTAGTTTATACAGTTCTATTATTATTACAGTCTTGTTTTGCAGTAGTGCAATATAAAAAAAAAAAAGAATTGGCAGTCAGTGACTGGGATAGAAGTGAAAACGAATATTTAAAATAATAAAAAAAAAAAAATTAAAATACATATAAACCTTACGTTTAATTACGAATGTAGCATATTTATATTTAAGACCTTTTGTATACTACATGACTTCAATCACGCCCTACGGAAAGCAATGATGCGTTCTAGGTCCTCTAGTTGGTGTGCAATCGCCTTAAAGATCCTTAAATTGTTCACTCATGCCTGGCAAGTACTAGGATATTCCAGATTTTAGCATCCCATTTAAGGCAATTTAAGCAATCTTTGAATAAAAAGGTTGCGAGTAGATGGAATGTTAATCCTCATGTTTTCTCGCCGTTCTTTGCTAAAACAGTGATGGAGAAAGTATGTGACTGTAAAAATCCTAAAGCATACTTTTTGAACTTCCAGTAAGTATTAAAAAAATAACGAGACTTATTATTTCAAAATTTCCTGTTAATGGGAAAATAGTATCCATATTTGTTATTTATTTTTATTATTTAATATTATAAATGCGAAATATATGTCTGCCTGTCTGCTACGCTTTCACGGCTCATCTGTTCAACCGATTTTGATGAAATTTGGTACAGGAATATGTTGTATGTTTTTTAAGTACCTACCTAAGTAATTTTTAACGTCATTAAGTGTACCCACAGTGTACCTACATTGAATAAATGAAATGAATCTTGAATCTTGAATCTATCCTGCGGAAGGGCATTGGCTACTTTTTTGAAAGAGTTCCCGCAGAATAAAAAGAAACTCTAATCCACGCGGACAAAGTCGCGGGAATCAACTAGTTTCTAGTATATTGTATCCTAATGTAAATAGACCATATTTAATTTGAATTTAATTCAAACAGATATCCTTGAATGGCTTTAGTCTAATCCAGCTGGATATACTCGTAATGTCAGTCACAAATTTTCGAGTAAGAGCCGAACAAGAGAATGCTTTCACAGCCCAAGACTGTATTTATTGCACTCATTTGTTAATTGTTTTTAGCTTTAGAGTACTCATGTCCGACGCTAATAGGTATTTTACTAAAATACCTATTTAAAGCGTCTTTAGATAGGTATTTTAGTAGCAGCGTATTTTAATTTAGTAAATAAACTGTCAAGATATTTTCAAATATTTCTCTTCAACTAATTCCGTAAGTACACTACAGTACTACACTACAGTACAGTACAGTAGTAGTCTCAAATCATGCTAAGACTCTCTCTACTTTATTCGTAATGAATCTACATAAGTAAAGAAAATGGTGACTACTTGGCGAAGAATTCTAATAGCATTGCTTACTTAGGGCATTTTCTTAACCTATCGGACAAAAATCGTTACATAAAGTAATTACTTTTACACATGCAAACGCTTTCCACCACTACAGCCCATTAACGTCCCACTGCTGGGCACAGGCATCCACTCTCGTAGGAGAGAGGGAATTAGAGCTTAGATCCACCACCTGCTCCAATGCGGGTTGGCGGGCTTTAACGACTATTGTCATGTTAGTGACAATAACCGGGACCGACGGCTTAAGGTGCTCTCCGAGGCACGGGGGTGACGCACCGCCAACTTCCAACTCCGGGCTGGCACTGAGAATTTCTTAATTGAAAAACCCAATTACTAAGAATTTTTAATGCCCGACCGGGAATCGAACCCCGGACCTCGTGATCCGCATTCAACCATACTAACCGCTAGACCAACGAGGCAAACGCTTTCACTTGTTTATAAATACGAGGGTAGTACCAGGCAGTCATACATTCATCATCATTTCATAATACATCAACAGTCCGTACGTCGGTAAATGTTTGATTACTCCTTTGATCCACCGGCATACATCTACTTAAGTGAAGCTTACTATATACATAATAAACATGCTTTTGGTTTGCTTTGAGTAATTAACGTCTATCCTATGATGTAGTTACTCTGACAGTACTACTAAATTAGTTATGCAAGGATTATAATGTGTCTAAAGCTTAGGCTTCAGTCTCACATCCAGCATCCTACAGTTTTTAGTTCAGATTTTTGAAGTCAAAACTTCTTTAGCCGCGTTGAGCACTTTTTGGTAGTGGGTAAACTTGTCGATTCGCGTTACCGTCACCGACATGCTCGCGAACACCGACATGCTCGCGAACACCGAGCTCGCGTTGTTACGAAGACAAAAGGTCTTAAATATAAATATACTACATTTGTAATTAAACTTTAATGTCTTAGTTTTAAAGTTTATGTTTTAATTTTTTTTATTAAAAAAAATAATTAAATTTTTTTTTTATTAAATATTCGTTCTCACTTCTATCGGAAGTCCCTAAGACTGCCAATTTTTTTTTTATTGCAAGATAGGCTTGAGCTTGATTACAATCGTGCTTATGAAAAGCAATGATAAGGTCTAGGTTGGAGCGCACTTGCCTAGAAAATGCCTATTCACTCTTGAAGGTACTCAGATTTCTGTAAACCGCGTTTAACTGTATTCTATGTGATGGCGTGACAAAATGCTGGAACACGATCGCACCGCCATACAAAAACCTTAAACCGTGACTGAAAGTTCTTTATTGCCAAATCTCATTCCGAAGGGAGACTCGTGCTCTGTAGTGAGCCAGCAATGAGCTGAAATGATGATTACAATGATGAAGGATTACATTCAAAATAGAAGACCTCCGTGGCGCAGTGTGTGGCGCTGTTGTCTTAACGTGCGGAGGTCCCGGGTTCGATCCCCGGCAGAATCAATTTGGGAATTCATAATTTCTGAATTTTTACTGGTCTGGCCTGGTGGGAGGCTTCCGCCGTGGCTATTTACCACCCTACCGGCAAAGACGTACCACCAAGCGATTTAGCATTCCGGTACGATGCCGTGTAGAAACAGAATAGGGGTATGGGTTTAATATAACTGCCATGCCCCAAACAGGTTAGCCCGCTACCATCTTATTATTATTATTATACTCTTTATTTGCACCAAAAAAACAAAAAATAGAAAGAAATAAAAACACTCAGACATGATACAAAAGGCGGCCTTATCGCTTACTAGCGATCTCTACCAGGCAACCTTAGGAATAGGAAAAAATAAGACTTCTTAGACTGTATCATCACTTACCATCAGGTGAGATCGCAGTCAAGGGCTAACTTGTAGTGAATAAAAAAAACCGTCGTAAATAGCTACGTGTCATACAACACCCTTCAATACCCTATTAGCATACGAGTATATACCTCTGAATCCCGAACTAGGGCGAAAGATTAATATGAAATGGTACACCTCGTTTGTCGTGTACACCGACAGCGTGTAGATGCGCTGTTCGGGTAACAAGATTATGGAAACCAAACACCTTGATTGACACAATTCGTGCGGCAATAGAAGCAGCGATTTTCTAAACCATTTTTTTTCTGCGCAAACAACATTAGATGGTACTACCGTATCTTATACTAGATGATGCCCGCGACTTCGTCCGCGTGAATTAAGATTTTTTGATTAAGTCATACGTCATAAATATTTATTCAATTTGGGTAGATACACTACACTTATTGACGTCCAGTTACATAAAAATATGATGGTGATAATCTGTTACGGTATCTTAAAACTAAAGCTACGAGGGTTCCAAACGCGCCCTGGTCTGAGAAGAGCCCACAACAAACTCAGCTGGGTTTTTTTTTCATTATCATTATATTAGATTATATTAGATTCCCATATTTAGATCCATTAGATTCCCGTGGGAACTCTTTAATTAGCCTATGTCCCACAAACTATCCTCATACCAAATTTCGTCAAAATCGGTTAAACAGATGGGCCGTGAAAGCGTAGCAGACAGACAGACAGATAGACAGACGCACTTTTGCATTTATAATATTAGTATGGATTTCTAGACTAAGCTGATACAATATGTTTTTCTGGTTGTTATGCCAGGAATGACGTCACACATACACTGTAGCAGTGATAATTGATTGATAGTGGTTAAACCATCGCCTTTCTATTCGGGGGGCCCATAAGGCTTCGAGACAGGGCAAACACCTCTAACATTTTGGCATTACGTGCGTTCTAAGCAAATAAATCACATGTTTTAACGGTGGAGTAAAACATCGTAAGGAAACCTTGGGTGCCTGAGAATTCTCCATGTTGTTCTTGCGTGAAGTCTGCCAATTTGTATTTGGTCAGCCTGGGGGACTTGGTTGCTCATTAGGTCATGAGATTCAATATCATTTATAGGCCGGCGATGGCTTGAGATCACGATGAAGACTCAACCTTAAAATATTTCATTGACTGAGATTATTCGCTGATCGCTCACTCTAGATCTCCTCTAGCTATTCTTCCTACATACTGATCAAGTTTGACTGCATATTACGATGCCAGGCACACACTTAACGACTACACTGATTCAATTATCTGTGACACACGATAAGTTGAAATACATTATCGCTCACTGTATAGCCCCACAAGCTAGCCGTCCTAGGTCCTGATCAAGCGTGATTGTGCATTACGATGTCAAACACACGCTCAATGACTAGACTGATACACTAATCTTATCTGTGATACACAATAAGTTGAGATACGTTATCGCTCTCTGTATAGCCCCACAAACTAGCCATCCTAGGTACTGATCAAGCGTGATTGTGTATTACGATGTCAGACACACGCTCAGCGAATAGACTGATACACTAATCTTATCAGCTGTGAGAATACACGTTGAGCTAGTAAGACGCTATAATAAGAGATTATCTTGAAGTAGTGTTTCTAGATAATCTAGAAGTAGTGCTTCCATATAATCATACTTACTTAATATTATAAATGCGAAAGTGTGTTTGTTTTTTTTTAATCCACTACAGTTAGTCTAGTTAGTAGATGTTATGGTTTATTGGTTTGTCCTTCAATCACGTGATTTTTGGCATTATTATAGTTGAGGACCTGGAGAGTGACATAGGAGTTCCCGCGGGAATCAAAAAAACTTAAGCCACGCGGATGAAGTCGCGGGCAACAGCTAGTCTATAATTATAGTACACTAGGTTTTAGTGTAAAATCAATATACAGCTCAGAGAGAGAGACTAGGACTGGACAGGGCAAGGACTATGTGTGTGTGTGTGTGTGTGTGTGTGTGTGTGTATGTGTATGTGTATGTGCGTGTGCGTGTGTGTGTGTGTGTGTGTGTGTGGTTCCCAGTGAGTTTTGACTTTGAGTCACAAGACTAAAACTTTGTGTGAGTTAAGGCCAGCGCTTAGGTGATAAAGCGTAGCGCAAGACATTTCCACTGCCAAACCATTGTGAACTTCGCTTGCCTGGAAATAATGTCCCACTGCTGGGCACAGGCCTCCACTCTCATAGGAGAGAGGGAATTAGAGCTTAGACCCACCACGCTGCTCCAATGCGGGTTGGCGGGCTTTAGCTACTATTATCATGTTAGTGATAATAACCGGGACCGACGGCTTCACGTGCTCTCCGAGCCACGGTGGTGAACCACCGCCAACTTCCTTACTCCGGGCTAGTACTGAGAATTTCTAGTCAGAAAAACCCAACACTTACCCGGGACCTCGTCGGCCGCAGTCGAACGTGGTAACCACTAGACCAACGAGGAAGTTAAGAATAAAGACAATTAAGAAATAATTAATTACTTATCCAATTATTGCCCCATCCGGGAATCGAACTGGGACATCTCACTTGTAAATCATAACGTGCTCACTACAGTCACAGATAGTGTTCTGTTTCAACAAAAATGCCGAATACTTGCACAGTTTGCTTGAAAGGATCCAAAGACAATAAGGATGTTTCCTATTTTTCATACCCGATAGATAAAGAGAAGTACCTTTTTATACGTACCTAGCGTACCTGAACAATAAAACTATGTTAACAATAAAAAAATATTAAAAATACTGATGTTCATTAAAAAAGAAATAATTTCGTTTCTTTATAATATTTGTCTAATTTAAGTATTTGTTGTTCAATTTCAGGATATAACTGAAATTATACATTATATAACTTTATATAATATTTTTATTTTTTCCTTAAATTGTTTACATGCATCAGGTGACAACCCTAGCAGAATAGGTATACATATTCGACTTTCTGAGGAAGCTTCCCCTCTGATCGGATATATACTCGTGTGCTACAGTGCAAGTTAGTTTCTTTAGTGTTGCTAAATATGATACAAAGTCAAAACACAAATAAGATATAATATATACAACATATAATACTATGTCTTTTGTACAAATAGCTATACAATATTTCATGGTGAATAATGAATGTATAGGTAGGTAATATATTTGAGGGAACTAGGAAGTATACCTGCTACTTTTTACGGAAATTTCACTTATATTATTC
This sequence comes from Erebia ligea, assembly GCA_917051295.2. NCBI lineage: Eukaryota > Metazoa > Arthropoda > Insecta > Lepidoptera > Nymphalidae > Erebia > Erebia ligea. The sequence goes on along the minus strand of OU785229.1, from coordinate 16,538,389 downwards.
ACCGTAATATATTATGACCATTATTTCGTAGGTCGCATTGGAAGCCCTTTGTGATTGTAAAGAACCTTTCACATACAACTCTAAGGGCATGCGTTAAATACAAACATGCGAGCATACACCTGCGCGACGCCTTAAGAGCAATAACACACTAGGCACATGGCTGGACAAGACGGTTTGGCTTGTCACACTAGTGTGTGCAACTCCAAGTAAACGCGTGGAATGTTTGTCCACCAGACAAAAATGTCTTGTCTGAAGTGAATTTTGCGCTTGTAATCATAAGTCGATGCGAGAATAATTCGAAATTTGATCCCTACTACTAACGATACTAGAGTTCAAATCTACTTGTTAGTCGTCGTCGTAGTATGAAGTATGATGGGTAAGGGTCTTTAGGTAGCAGCCGTGTTTTGGCCCCTGTTTTTCACCCCAAAATTTTGTCCAACAAATAAATCAAAGACAGGTGTCTTTGACAGCGTTTTTGTGGTTGATTCCTGTGTTTATCTTGTGTTGGAAATGCATTAAGGTTTCCTTTGAAAGATGGATACCATATCGTGAATATTAAATGTACCTATAGTTTTTGTAGTTAAAAGTGAGATAATCCCTGAGAATTCTCTAAGTATTATATGATAAAAAAAAAGTGTATGAAGCCAGTCAATCCGCAATTGACCAGAGTGATGGACTATCATACTAATATTATAAATACAAAAGTGTGTTTGTTTGTTGGTTTGTCTTTCATTCACGCCGCAACGGAGCAACGGATCGACGTGATTTTTGGCATGGGTAGGTATAGTTAGGGAACTGGAGAGTGACATAGGCTACTTTTTATCCCGGAAAATTAAGGAGTCCCCACGGGAATTAATAAAAGTTATTTCACGCGAACGAAGTCGCGGGTATCAGCTAGTAAACTATAAGATTAAGTCTTTTTCATTCTTCTTGTCTTGGCGGCAAAGACGTGCCGCCAAGCGATTTAGCGTTCCGGTACGATGCCGTGTAGAAACCAAATAGGGGTATGGGTTTAATTAACTGCCATGCCTCTAACAGGTTAGCCCGCTACCATCTTAGACTGCATCATCACTTACCATCAGGTGAGATCGCAGTCAAGGGCTAACTTGTAGTAGATTAAAAAAAAAAAATCTTAAAAGAGACCCATGCTCAGAGCTGGGCCGGCGATAGGGTAAGATGATGAACCTATAAGTGATAGCGTCAGTGAAAGTATGAAGGTCTAGCCCCACTTGAGATGCACGGAGCGGCGCGGTACGTAGCGGCAAATTTTATTTGCATAAGTTTGTACGAGGCCGCGTCGCTTATGTGGGCTCAGCTCCATACAACCTCATACAAAGAAAACTTGCCGCTACGTGCTGCGCCGCGCTTCTGTAGTGGGGCTTGATCTTAAGTCAGTTTAAAACGTGGCGGTGGCTTTACACTGGAAAGGGCTAAGTAAGTTTAGTGGAATAAAAAAAATTGGCAGTCATAGGGACTGCCGATAGAAGTGAAAACGAATATGTATTTAAAATAATTAAAAAAAATTAAATTATAAAAATATAAAATTATTAAAATATAAACCTTAAACCTAAGGTGTTAAAGTTTAATTACGAATGTAGTATATTTATATTTAAGAAATTTTGTCTTCGTAACAACGCGAGCATGTCGCTGTTCGCGAGCATGTCGTTGTTCGCGAACATGTCGGTGTTCGCGAGCATGTAGGTGACGCGAATGCACAAGTTTACCCACTACCAAAAAGTGCTCAACGCGGCTAAAGAAGTTTTCACTTCAAAAGTTTTCATTTCAAAAAAGGGCGTCAGAACAACATAAAAACAACGACTCAACTGTGAACCAATAGTATTCCAACAATTTCAATACATTTATTTTCTATCCCGAAAGCTAGCAGCAAGTTGTAAACAAACGGTACAGGGACGGGATATAAAATATTCAGCCGCTAAAAGCGTTCTGCTGTCACGTCACTCTTGCTACATCGCTTTTGACCAACTTTGACAGGCGGGATGATTATGTTCGCCAAGTTCGAGGAGTTTGTTGTGGCACAGAACAAAAAGCGAATTCCCGATTCTGTTGTACCCACAGGTTGTACCTACTATTTTTATCAGACTTCAAAAAAAGGAGGTTATCATGTATGTATGTAAACATGTATGTGTTTAATATTAATGGAACTACAAAATCCATACTATATTAATATTATAAATGCGAAATTGTGTCTGTCTGTCTGTCTATCTGTCTGTCTGTCTGCTACGCTTTCACGGCCCATCTATTCAACCGATTTTGATGAAATTTGGTATAGCGGTAGGTGACATCCCGTGGAAGGACATAGGTTACTTTTTATCCCGGAAAATTAAGGAGTTCCCCCGGGATTCAAACAAAACCACGCGGACGAAGTCGCGGGCATCATCTAGTCTAGTGATAAATAATTAATCTTTAAGGGCTTCCAAACCAATATACAGAATTTCATAGCTGTATGTTTGTCCGCGGATTTCTCCGAAAATATTTAACAGGTGTGATCATACACTTTAACTTAGAGAACAGTGCAACAATAAAGTAAAACAATATATTTTTGGGTGTTTTATTCCCAACAATCTTTCAATATTCGATCCTTCCCAATAGAAAATCCCCAAAATCATCGTAACGCACTGTACGCGGACAGTAAAATGCTTTTAGCGGCTGAATATTTTATAACTTCCCTGTTGTTTAGTTTGTCAGTGAGTTACCGGCTTTGAGGTGTTTTCCGATGGGCACCATCGATTTTGTGCGTTCATTTTACCAGAGACTCGGAGGTCTTTGTTCATTTAAATAAGTAGCAATATTTCGTTAGCCCTTAATAACTACTTAAAATAAATAATTTACTTATTTGCAATTTAAATATTTAAAAAGTATGGTTGGATAAAAATGAAAAACTATTAAGTGTATAAACTGTAATATTGTAAGACAGTGCATACATAGTACATTACTGCAGCGGCCATCAAAATAGGCATTGAAGGACGAACGTGTAAATGTGGGCCGAGGCGAAGCCGAGGCACACATACGTAAGTCCATCAATGCCTAGTTGTGGCCAAGGCTTGTATAGTGCTTTTCTCAAATAATGCGCGGAAATTAAAACTAAGTGTTCATCACACTCTTTGTCTTCACTTGAACTCATTTTGTCAAAAACATTTCAAAATCAATGACGAACAACGAACAACAATAATTTTTCCCGCGTCAAAGTGTTCATTTGTTTTTTTTTTTCAATAAACAGCTTTCTATTTGCAAGCTAGTTCGAAATTTAAATAAAACCTTTGATAAGTTACCTCCTTGGTTCCCATGTTTCGGAGTAAAAGATCGTTCCACTTTTAAACTACACGACAGATATGAATTTAGTATGTAATTTATTTGGCCGCTAAACCACGACAGATATGGATTTTCATACAACTTTAGAAGGCCGCTGCTCGCATGTATTTGGCCAGTACAGCAATTTCGATTTATCTCGAAGAAGGTTGTCAAAATAATGCTCAAATTTCCAAGCATGTTTGAGAAAAAGACTTTTCTATTAATTTTTCAATTTAAAAAGTGAACTGAGATGGACAGTACATAATAAACCTGTGAACTTTTTTTCTTAAAACTTGGACTGGACATTAAGGAATTAACAGGCTATAAATAATAATAATAATTTCGTTAGTAATAATTATTATAAAAAAAGCGAAAGTGTGTCAGTTTGTCTGCTACATTTTCACGGCCCATCTCTTTAACCGATCTCTACTAATATTGTAAATGCGAAAGTTTGGATGGAGGGATGGATATTTGTTACTCAATCACGACAGAACGGCTAATCGGATTTGGCTGAAATTTGACACAGAGATAGATTATAGTCTGGAATAACACATATGCTGCCTTTTATTCCGGAAAATTAAAGATTTCTCGCGAGAACCATTATAACCTCAATCCACGCAAATGAAGTCGCGGGCATCAGCTAGTTCTGAATAAATTTGGTACAGAGATATGCCTGAGTTTGCATCTCGGGTAAGGACGTCATAGCATACTATAATTAAGTACCTAAGTACATTTTATCCCGAAGAATTAAAAAGTTGACATCATATTTTATATGACCATATTATCCATACTAATATTATAAATGCGAAAGTTTGTCTGTCTGTCTGCTACGCTTTCACGGCCCATCTGTTTAACCGATTTTGCTGAAATTTGGTACAGGGGTAGATTGTATCCCGGGGAAGGACATAGGCTACCTTTTATCCCGGAAAATTAAAGAGTTCCCGCGGGAATCAAAAAACCTTAATCCACGCGGACAAAGTCGCGTGCATCATCTAGTTTCTTAATAAATTCAAAGGATTTTTTTTTCAATATAATATTGTAGAAAAGTCAAGGTAACTAACAAATAGAGTGGAATAAAAAAAAAAAAAAATTCAAATGTTTTTTATTCAAATAAGCTTTTACAAGCGTTTTTGAATCGTTATAATATGAATCTACCGCTGGTTCGGAATGCCATTCCTACCGAGAAGAGCCAGCAAGAAACTCGGTGGTTGCTCTTTTCCATCAAAACTTACAATCATCATAATGATACAAGTAACTGCAGTCCCACGCATAGCTGGAGCGAATCAAATCCACGCTGTTTTTTTGTTATAGTTAACACCAATATAAACTGTCTATGCTATTTAAATTCCGGTTTCTATTCTAATCCTGTTTTCTACAAACATACCCAGTAAAGTCGTTTGAGGTTTAACGTTGGGTGATACGCTATTTTCGGACTTTGAAAGTCACTCCCGACACTGGTTCGGAAGTTGACTGCTTAGTCATCGGGCAGTGTACACCGAGAGAAAAGTTTAGATTTTTTTCTGCAAAATTGGACCAAAAAATGTTGAAAGAGTACAGCTAAAAACTGTAACCTCACTTTTTTTGGATGTAAAATCCATTATAATATCAATTTTATTTATTTAAAATGTAACCTATGTGACTCGGACTATAATAACAAATCCATTGACACCTCATTCATCAAATTCGGCTCAGTAGTTAAGGCACTAAGGTGGAGCATGCATGTACTGCTAAATCAATAAACCGTCCAAAAGGCGGGTGATAAATCTAGAGACCGAATAATATAAAATAATATACCTATTACTCGTACGAAACGTCCGCTTCGCAGGACAACGAGGGGTTTCCTTCATGTTTACGCCACATAATAGGATTTCCAAATCCTTAAAGGAACACCCATTAAGCAGACTGAACATCCTGAAAATCCTAATGAACTTAAAAACGGAAACCGGTGACAGCGTCGCTAGTAAATATTAAAAATAAAATAAAAACTAATACAGCACAGGCATAAAAATTAGTTCCAATTTTAGTTGCCGAGCCAGCTAAGAAAGTAAAACTGTACTTGATATTATTATAGTGTTGCTCTCAATGTGCCCCCATCCTATGTTTTCCTCTAACCACTTGGGCGGTGACTTTCAGTTCCGAGGAGCGCACTTCACTGAAAAGGGTTCCTAAGAAAAGAAAACTAAACGAAAAGGAGTTCTGAGTTTCAAATGATCTGCGGAACCATTTGCCCTTTTAGAAAACAAGGCAGGAAAGTTTTGTGAGTACCTCCCTTCTTTTCTTATATTGTTGTTAAGGGGTTTTTTATCCACTAAAAGATAGCCCTTGACTGCGATCTCACCTGATGGTAAGTGATGATGTAAGTGATGAGGGTATTTGACTACTATTCAAATAAATTAGTTTAATTAATTATTTTTTAGTGATTATTAAATAGAGGATCTCCCTAAAATCGTAATATCCACGTCCTCTGATATTTTATGTTGAATAACCATTTGAACCATTGATTAAAGTAAAAAAGTGCGTCGAACTTTAATGACGTCACATTTCAGAATTTCACTTACGACGCGTTTTGACGTTTGAAAAAAAGTTGCTGATTTGACTATTTGTCAAATACCTAATAACTGAATGGGTACAAAGTTGCATGTAATTTGACGCCAAATTAATTGTGTGTAATATTCGAGTTCGAAAAGTGGATTTCGAAAAATAGTCTTTGAGTTCTGTACGCTTATGCTGAGTTTGAATTAGATTGATCGTGTAAGAATTCGATGACACTAGCGTCAAAGTAAAATGAGCCTTAATAACATTGACTTAGAGATCGATTTTGTGTATAGAATAATAGAATAGAATAGAATAATCTTTATTTGCATAATGTGTGTATACATAAGATGTTATGTCTAATATTACAGAGTCCAGCACATTAGCCGTACCGGCGTACAAATATATTATAAATAGACAATTGAGTTCAAATTCATTATAGTTACTATTACAATAATAATAATATTACAACATAAAAATTAGATTTTAATAATAATTCAGGAGCAATGTCAAAAGTATTATAAATAAAAGAATGTAAAAATGTCAGTGTTTTTTGTCATGTTGGAAAAATTCTTCCAAGGTGTAAAAATTTTTTCCTTGTAACCATTTCTTAAGTTTTAATGAAAAGTGTTTTGTTGTGCTTGATTGTATGTCAGATGGTAACTTATTAAAAATTTTTATTGCCATTGCATAACAGTTTCTGTTAAACAGGGCTGTTTGTGGTCTTTTTGTTAGAGTAATTTTGTCTGGGTACCTCAGAGATCGCAATTGGTACATATCACGCATGGTTTTAAAGAGATGCATATTCAACTTTACGAATTTTGAAACTTCTAAAATGTACATGCATGGCAGAGGCAGAACCTTAAGCTTAATAAACGCCGGCTTACATGATTCATATGGCGCCATGTGAAGGATAGCTCTAATACATTTTTTTTGGACAATAAAAACTTTATTCACTGCTGTCGAATTACCCCAAATTAAAATGCCATAGCGGAGAACTGAAGAGACATATCCATGGTAAGCTGTAAGAGCGATTTCAGTACTAGATGTCAAACTTAGTCTTCGTAGTACATAGACGAATCTATTTAGTCTATTACATATGTTATTAACATGACTTTTCCAAGAGCAATGTTCGTCTATCTGTATGCCTAAAAATTTACATTCTTCTACTTCCTTGATCCTGTCACCTTTATAGTTTATATTAAGATTAGCACGATTTTTATTATAATTTCTGAATTGAATAAAATTTGTTTTATCTATGTTGATATGTAAATTATTGCATTCTAACCATTCAATTATGGATCTTAGAGTGTTATTAATGTCAAATTCAAAAGTATTAATGTCATTATCCTTGCATGTCAGAATGATAGAAATGTCATCTGCGAAAAGTGACATTCTATGATGAGTAATGTCAGGTAAGTCATTTATATAAAAAAGAAAGAGTAAAGGCCCGAGTACAGTGCCTTGCGGTACTCCATATTTATTAGTTACGTATGTTGATTTAACATTAACTAAGTCATAATTTTCATTTATATTTTCTATTTCAACACATTGTTCCCTGCCTGTTAAAAATGATTCAATCCATTTCAATGCTGGTCCTCTAATTCCAAAGTTATCAAGTTTGTTTAGTAGAATTTTATGTGAGACGAAATCAAATGCCTTAGTCATGTCAATAAAAATTGCTATTGTAAGTTTCTTTGCGTCCATATTTTTTATAATTTGATCAATTAAATTAAAACAAGCCTAGATTGTCGACTTTTTACACTGAAAACCATATTGTTCTGTTTTGAAAATTTTTAATTTACTTGTGAATTCTGTATACGTTTGTACATAGCTTTTTCAAATATTTTTGACAAGACTGGTACCAGTGAAATCGGCCGATAATTACTCAGTTGCTTTTTATCACCTTTCTTATACAGTGGTTTAATAACAGATAACTTCAGTAAGTTTGGGAAGGTTCCGTGATAAAAAGATTGATTTATAAGGTGTGTTATAATAGGTGCAAGTTCCTTTTTACAATATTTGAGAATTTTTGTTGAGATTTCATCTGGTCCTACGGAATTGGTGTTATTTAATGACGCTATAATTTCTTCAACTTATTTCACCGCATAGGGCTTTAGAAATATGCTGCTGAGTATACTTGTTTTATTTGTGTTATTACATTTTAAGTTATCCTTATTTGTTGTGCTTATATAGTATTCATTGAATTGATTGGCAATTTCTTGAGGATTAGTAATACTTTGACTGTTAATGGTTATCTCTGTTATATGATTTTTGGTTAAATTTTTATTGGCACACTCTGCAATGATGTCCCATGATGCTTTACATTTGTTTTTAGCATTAGTAATATGTTTAAAGTTACAGTTTTTCTCAGCTGATCTAAAACAACGTCTTAGCATTTTTGAATAATTTAAGTAGCTCTCTTTGGTTGTCTTGGTTTTATTTTTATAATATTTATTTTGTAATATCCTTTTTCTTTTACAGCTAATCTTTAGTCCTTTAGTAATCCATTTAAAAAATTATCTTGCCTGGGTATTGGGTGTGCAGTATAGAAAATGGTAGTGATTTAGTAGTAAAGTAAGTGAAGCGAAGGGTCATTTTGTTTGCCATTGATGAGCTAGTGAGTCACGTACATTATTATTATACATGATAGTAGTAAGAGTACACTTTCAATATACTTTCATTGTCACTTAACAATAATATTGAAGTAACCTAATTTCATCCGGTCATTCTCGATTGTTCTTTGTAAAGGGCGAATTGTGGCTAAAAACTCAGTCATGAAGTTATTACAGTGCGTTATATACGGTTACCTTTTTTATTGTTTTGTGGATAATGTTGGAGGCGATTTTAATGGATGGATCGTCAACATCCGAACGGAGGTTGGGGTGAGGTTTTAGTTTTTTTTTAAATTTTAACATTCATCATTTCAACCCACAGCCCGGTCCACTACTAAGCACGAGTCTCCCCTCAAAAATGAAAAGAATGAAATAATTTTGACTGGACTTTTCCAAACCTTACCTTAAATACCTTAATACAAAAATATCACGGACGAATTTGCGGGCGCTATCTAATTACAAATTTAAAAAAAGCGCTAATAGCCTAGTGGTTTAGACATCTAGCTACATATTCGGGTGGTCAGGGTTTCATTTCCCGAGCACTCGCCTCTTAGTTATAATATGTGCATTTTAAGAAATTTAATATTGAAGAAATTAAAGTTCAGGAAAACATCGTGAGTAAACCTGCTTGTCCGAGAGTTCTTAATAATATTCTCAAAGGTGTGTGAAGTTTGTTTGCTAAATCGAAGATGGCCAACACGGTGGACTATAGCCAAAACCCTTCTCTGAGAGGAGATTCGTGCTTAGTGAGCTAAATGAGTAAGCGGCGGGACAAACAGAAGTGGCGAGAGGCGAGTTGCGCGCCGTATGGCGAGGAAGCGTCGCCTCCGCCATAGCCGCGCCGCGCCTCTTCAGTATGTTCGGCGTCTCGCCGCTTGCATACATTTTGTATGAAATACATAAAAGCGGCGGCGATCGCTCACTTCTCGACACGCACGTCAACCGCCCGTCGACATTTCTATATGTCCCGCGCCTAAGAATGAGAATTCAATCAAGTCGTACAAAACGTTTTTGTTCCACATTTCTGATACAAACCGCTAATATTTGGAACGCCCTTCGACGCCCGAATAATCACGTTTCCTGCCAAGTTTGACATGAGTACCTTCAAGGCAAGAGTGAATAGGCATTTTCTAGGCAAGTGCGCTCCAACCTAGATCATTTTTCTTTTTTTGCATGTCGTCAAGCGCAAGCCTATCTTTCAATTAAAAAAACAGAATTTTCAGTAGCAGCCCGCTGTTACTCGTCTCGGAAGGCATGTAAATCCATCACACCTGCGTCTGATCTCTCTCTGATCATGTCACATTGCAATCCAACGGACTCAGGCGAATAATATAATTATTAATAATCTTGAATATTTCTCTTGCAGAGTGCTATGAGTACAGCATGGAACAGTTTGATAACAGCTATCAAGAAACCAGTACGGATAAGGAATATACGAAGAAGTGAGTTCAATATTCCTTAATCTTGTATAGTAATAGCCTCATTTATGTAGATTCCATCGACTCAAAAGCACTTGTAATTTAATTGTAATTTGAAATAATGTTTTTTTGCCTACTTGCGACCTCACCTGGTGGTAAGTGATGATGCAGTCTAAGATGGTAGCGGGATAATCTGTTAGGGGTATGGCAGTTACATTGAACCAAACCCTTAGTCGGTTTCTACATGGCATAGTACCGTAAATCGCTTGGCGGTACGTCTTTGCCGGTAGGGTGGTAATTAGCTACGGCGGAAGCTTCCCACCAGACTAGACCAGAGAAAATTCAGAAATTATGAATTCCCAAATTGACCCTGCCGGGAATCGAACCCGCGCCCTCCCACGTTAAGGTGGTCCCAGTGGTCTGTGTCACTACCACTGACGACCACTGAAACAGACCACTGGCGCAGTGTCAGTGGTCGTCAGGGGGGTCGTAGATGCCCGAATCGGTTTCTATACGGCATCGTACCGGAACGCTGAAACGCTTGGCAGCAACTCTTTGCCAGTAGGCTGGTACATAACTAGCCACAGCCAAAGTTCCTACATAACCAGAGACAATTTATAAATTATAAATTCCCAAACTGTCACTGCTGATGATAGAACCCAGGACGTCCCAGATGCAAAATCAGAGCGCTCTCGGCAATTTAAAAAAGATAAATTACTCAAATATACTGCACCTATTGTAAGTATAATTCCAGAAGTGGGCAAATAATGCTGCAGTTCCTACTGCTAAGCTCAAAATCAAATTGCGATCTAAACACAAAAGCATTCAATAATCGCTGAGTCTGCCGGTAGGAGACTAACATTCAAACGTCAAAATATTCGTATTTATACAATTTATTCCAATATGGCGTTTCCAGCCAAAGAACTAACAGAGTGAAATACATGGAATGAGTCAAATATCGGTTTAATTAAACCCTCATGAATAAATAAATTAACAATCTTCTATCTTTTCTAAAAATTCAATTCAATTTTAAACACAAAGCTGACACTATTTTCCAGAAAGAAGAACAACCACTACACCATCGAGTGATATAATATATGGCGATATAGATCAGCCGGATTCATACCAATTGACGAATTCAGACAAAACTGGAGCAGACATGGAAACGATCAACTCTTCTGATACCAACGAGTATGACCCAAAGACAGAATACAAGCCAAAAATACCGGTCATAAACCAACCTGAATGGAAGTCCATGGTTGATTGGGCCAGCTTGCAGAGGCCTAGCTTGGTTCAGCTTATACAAGAAATAAGGGACAGAAGACGAAGTAAGTAGAAATTATAGTCCTTTAAACTCTAACTTATATTTTTTTTTAAATAAACTTATTAAAAGTGCTTTTGAATCGTCGAGTGAATCTACTACTGGTTCGGAATGCCATCCACCGTCCATCCATCCATGCCCATGTCTTCTACCGAGAAGACATGGACTTATTACCCGTTGTCCTCCAAGCTTAGTATGCGCACAACGAGATTATCTCGCAACGAGAGAGAGAGAGATTAAGTTTTTTTAATTTCCGCGGGAACTCTTGAATTTTCCGGGATAAAAAGTAGCCTATATCCTTTTCCAGGATACGAACTATACTTGTACCAAATTTCATCAAAATCTTGAATAGATGGGCCGTGAAAGCGTAGCAAACAGACAGACAGACACACTTTCGCAATAATATTAGTATAGATACTATGATGTTGTACTCTTAATTTATTAACGAAGTATAAATTAATATTCCAGGTGGAACTACGATATCACCACCTGAAACCATTATCACCGACACCGCGGAGCGAACAAAACGGGTCAGCGTAGACGACGACGAAGACCGCCATTTTGGTATTTTGATTTTTGCCTGAAAACCTAATTTTTGTTGCTTTGTGAGTCATAATATTAATCTGATAAATTAAAATGGATTTGAGCAATAGTACGAGTACCTTGTATTAATTATTACCTAATTCCGTAATCGCATACTAATATTATAAATGCGAAAGTGTGTTTGTTTATTGGTTTGTCCTTCAATCACCCCGCAACAAAGCAACGTATCGACCTGATTTTTTGCACGAGTATAGTTGAGGACCTGGAGGGTGACACCTCCCTACCCACCTACCTTTTATCCCGGAAAATTAAGGAGTTCCCGTGGGAATCAGCTAATATGTAATAAAATAAATGCGAAAACGTGTCCGTCTGGTTACCTTTTTATTCCACTACAAGTTAACCCTTGACTACGATCTCACCTAATGGTAACTGAAGATGCAGTCTAAGATAATAGCGGGCTATATTAATACGGAATACGGCAGTTATATTAAACCCATACCCCTAATCGATTTCTACACGGCATAGTACTGAAACGTTAAATCATAAATTATAAATTCCACAATTGACCCTGCCGGGAATCGAACCCGGGGCCTCCCACTGTAAAGACTACAGCGCTCACCACTGCGCCATGGAGGTCCTCATCTAAGGTAAAAGAAATCGTACTCATGATCATATTATTTCTGCCTGTGGACTTAAGGTACTCATCAAAGTCAACGTCAAAATAATGTGTTTATTCAAAATTGGTACCTACACACTATGATATTTACACAGTACACTCGTCAATCAATCGTAGATTTGGAGATACTTATATGACCCGGTGACGCGTCGCTAGTATATTATATCTCTCAGTCGTGATCACTCACGCCCGCAAGGGCGTGGGGAAATCCGTTCGGGGCGGGATCTTCCGCGTGCCGTGGAGACGGCACGGTCCTTGGGTCGACGCCTAGCGTCTGCGAACTATTGTAACTGCATCATCGTATTAGGGATTCCTGTAAAGATTTTTTTTTTATATATATATAGCGAGCAAACGAGCAGGCGGGTCACCTGACGGTAAGTGATTACCGCCGCCCATGAACATTTGCAGCACCAGAGGAACCGCCAATGCATTGTTAGCTTTTGAGAAATTTGTTTATTAGCCCTTTGAAGAGCCCCATATTATAATCATTAGGGAACACAGAAGATGGAAGCTGGTTCCACAATTTGCAGGTACGTGGATGATGTAAAAAAGTGAATAAATAAATAAAAAATAAAAAAAACTATTTCCCCGCTGGGAGGCGGGGGAAGAGGGCGGGGAGAGCGGTCCGTCCGTGCGCGGTCCAGCCCTGCCGGGTGAATCCCGCTTGTGGGAGGCCCAGCAAGGCGACCTGCGCGCGTGGAGTACGTGCTACCCAGGCTGCAGGGGGCTGATGAGTCTGTCTGATGGTGAGTGTCTATTGGGAGCGGCTCCTCGGCCTCGATGGCAGCGAGGATTCGCATTCCCGTCCTTCGACACTCAGAGGGCTCTTCTCCTCGTTGGATGGCCTTAATTAAGTGCGGATTCCTGTGCGAAGAGGGCGATGTTCTTTACTGTTCGGATTTCAACCGGTTCTGGGACTCTTGTTGGGAGGCGGAGTTGGACCGGCCCCGGTGTACTCGGTGTCGGCTGCGGCTCCGCGGTTGGTCTCGGGTTGCGGGCAGGCGATGGAGCGCGGGAGGTCGGTTTGGGGTCGCGGTCCGGAGACGGCACGCCGGAGGTCTGTGGGTCGCGGGCAGGCGAGGGTGCGCGGGAAGGCTTCTTCCCACGTCGGCACCTCTTGTTGCCCCTCGGGGTTTGGGGTCGTTAGCAGGAGTTCGCATGGTGGACCCCTGTGGCGGTCTCTGCGCATTTTCGTTTTTTTTCCGTGCGGCCGGTTTGCCGACTGTAGCCGCGACGGTATATTATATCATACTTCATACTAATATTATAAATGCGAAAGTGTGTTTGTTTGTTGGTTTGTCCTTCAATCACGCCGCAACGGAGCAACGGATCTAGTTGAGGGGTATAGTTGAGGGCCTGAAGAGTGACATAGGCTACTTTTTATCCCGGAAAATTAAGGAGTTTCCGCGGGAATAACAAAAAACTTAAACCACGCGGACGAAGTCGCGGGCATCAGCTAGTTACAAATAAAATAAATTACCACAACTAAATTAGTTTCAATTAAGGCCACCGGGTCATATAAGTTTGTGGGACTATTGCTGCTTTGGTTTGGATCTAATAAATAACTTTATTTATTTAACTTACTTTAATACTACTACTACGAACGCGTCACAGTTCAGTGAGTCTTTGTAATGGATTGAGTTCTAAATTCAAACACTTTTGTTTTTAAATATGGAAACAAAATATTTATCTATCTACCCAAATACATACAAATACATAGATTCAAACAAATCATGCGAAAATCAGTTCATTCATTGTCTTAAACAAAAACATCAGAATGGATGGGAATGAAATAATGGATGCGTTCTTTGTTTTGTGATTAATTAAACAGATAAGACCTACGTACTTTGTATGCTCTTAATTTACAATTTAATTAATATCTGTGCGCCTAAAAAAAATAAAATAGGTAGCTAAAAATAAATGAAAAACAATGTTATATTAAATACTGTTCTAGTTTTCATTTTAATAATAAATAAGTGAAATAAAATTGAGTGGTGACATCTTCAAAATGAATTTAACAAGTCTCTTTGCGTACTTGTTATTTATTTCATGTTTTCTTCACAGCTCTATGTGTAACTTTTTAAATTTTATGAAACATTTTCCAAGTAAACTTTGGGTAAGTTTGTATACTTATTTATGAAACTTTAATTTTCTGTTTTACTCTAATTGTGCTTTCAATGAATATTAAAATTATAGTTTTTGGTTAAAGGATGCATTTCGTGTCACAGGGAATATGATAAAAAGGGATCTATCTGTTGAAATGATTCATCATAAAACAAATCGACTGGTGAGTAGTCGTGTTATCGTGTCACTAATTCAAAACGATTTTTTAAAAATTAGAAATAAATAATTAAAAAAAAACAAAGGCAAAAACGCGCTACAAAACCCCCGCGATACGTCAGCATTGTATAGGAAACACGTTCAGTTGTGTCGTGCAGCTCTGTGCAGCTCCATAATTTTAAAAGTATCGCTATGAGTAATCTAACAGTTTCAACTGCTTTTCTGTAATTTGTCCGACTAGTTTCGGTACTTCTTGCAATTCACGAGTGCACGTGGCTCATGATTGTGTTAAACGCCTATCTGTGTACATGTGTATACGTGTAAATGTGTGCGTGTACGTGATTTCGCGTACGACTGACCGCTCCGAGAGGCACGCACACTAACGCAATGTGCTTATCTACAAGTAAAGTTCACGTGCGCTCATGGATTGCACGAACAATACCAACCTTACGGGCTGAGGTCGAGGGGAGGCGGCTCCATTTCACCTCCCGGCTGCTCCTACTAGTTCTCAGGTTCCGTCGATGTGATCCAGACTTGCAGAAAAAAAACTGTAAATGGACGCCGATCAAAGGTTTAATATTACATGTTTTTATTAATAAGCCTTTATTTTCCTTATCAGTTATTACATTATTCTTGCAAAATTTCAAATGCTATCATATTATTATATTCTATTCTAATTGTTAGTTTGTTAGTATTTTTTTTTTTAAATTATCTGTGTGCGTGAATGTTTGTGTGTACGTGTGTGAGTGTGTGTGTATGCGAGAGTGTGAGTGTATGTGTGAGAATGTGTGTTTGTGTTTGTGTGTGTGTGTGTGTGTATGTGTGTGTGTGTGTGTTTGTAGTAAGAGCTGTTTTGTTTTTTGTTAGTAATTGTTAGTTTTTATATATATGTCGGAATTTGGGTTTCATTAGCGTTTTTAGAAACGGCAGAGCCGGTGACCCGAGTGAGGTCAACGGCTCTGCTATCACTATCCATAATAGAAACTAATAGCGAGACTGTAATTAATCAAAATAGGAGACCAACTTATAGTAATCCAAATAACAAAATCATTACTCTAATCTTTCCAAAAGGTGGGTATGTAGCAAATTTATTATAAGACCGTAAGCTCACTTATCAGGAGTTTTATAATAAGGAAATCAACTATCTTGGAAAACCAAACACTGTTTTTAAATTTTAATCAATTATGTTTAATTAACTTTTTGAGAAAACGAAATATTGAACTATAATCACTTTAATTTAAATCTTAACAATCGTAGCTACTAGAGAATATAAATCACCACTCGTAAACACGTGTAAAGAATTGTTTAAAACTGATTATAAGATTTTAACTAAAACCTAGGCTTCCATTTCAGACTACAATTGGGCAGAGTTTTCCCTTACCACCTTTCGCTTACGCGTACTCGAAAATTAATGAATTAAATTCGCCATTCCAAACGCGTCCACGCTGTCGGTGCCCCACTAGCACGTTCTCTCATTGGTCGAATGCTTTGCTCCTATTGGTCGAACAGCATAACACGCGTTTGGATGGCAACTAACAATTGAAATCCTTATTTGT
This sequence comes from Erebia ligea, assembly GCA_917051295.2. Classification (NCBI taxonomy): domain Eukaryota; kingdom Metazoa; phylum Arthropoda; class Insecta; order Lepidoptera; family Nymphalidae; genus Erebia; species Erebia ligea. The sequence continues at coordinate 16,522,139 of OU785229.1, read as the reverse complement.
TAAACAATCAAATAAACTAAGTTTAAATACATCAAAATAACTTCTAGAATCATTATAATATTTTAACAAAAGTTTTCCACCAATTTAAATAGCAAAATCTTGACATAAAGGTAAGTAGGAAATAGACAAGTGGGTACCTACTTTGACAATTCGTATTCTACTGCACAAATAACTATTAACTCACTAATTTTACACAGTTCAATCAAAAGCTTTATGGTTTATGCTTAGCACTAATAGATTTATAGTACATAAAGTCACTTATGGTTTACTATATTAAAGCCCGCCGAGGCCCCGCGGCGATATATATAATATGTATATTATGTTTCTTGATTGCTATCTATATATATATATTATTATTTTTTTTGATTAAGATTACATGTACTGAAGATTAATATTATTTCAGGCTGCACCAGTAAATAAGCAGTTAGTGAGAGCAAAAGATTATTTTCCAACCACCACGCAAAGAAGCATTGAAGAATTGCCAACTGAAGACGCAAGCGCTGTAGTGAAGTCCATACAGTTGGGCAAATATAGAATCAATATTAATTATATGTGGCACTTTGTTTAGTTCTTAAGATACGAATTAAAAAAAAAATCGTTCTCTCTCTGCGTCGTATTCCTCATTAAGGGTCGTGACTCTATTCTATTAATCATATAATGGCAGGGGTTTTCTTGGGAAAATAATGCGGTGGGTTCCCAGGTCCTTCCGTATACGACTTGACTACTATTTCTACTCTTAGGTAACTAACGATTATTATCAGATGTTAGTGATAATACCCGGGACCAACGGTTTAATGTGCCTTCCGAGGCACGCAGAAAAGGCCAAATTCGGTCACACATCCAGTTAACAACTTGGGTCAACGTTGCTTAACAATTGCAATCGGCTGATATGCGTTGTCGCAACTAGGCCACTTGACTGGTCCCTTAATCCGTTGCTTCGTTACGGCGTGATTGATCGACCAAACCAACAAAAAAACTTGCGCATTTACAATCTGTGTAGTGATTAACTATACACACTTCTGGCCCAGTAGGCACGCTATTAGAATAAACAAAGAGGTGGTACGGAATTAACTTGGAAAATCGATAGACTCGGCGGTGGCATTAATAAAACACCGAAATGACACGGTCATTGTCTTGTGACGAGGGTATGCCTCGACGACTCAACCGTTTCACCTGCTGCCGGGAACGTTGAGGCTTTGAGGCTTTTGTTTATATAATATCGTTACAGTCAATGTGACTACTGACTAGAATAGAATAGAATAGATTAGAATATTTTTATTTGCATGATTGTAAGTAAAGTAAGGTGTTATTAATATAATATGGTGAGCAAGTTACAATCAGCCATGCAATGGCGTGCAAAATACTTAAAACTATCAAATTAATAGTAAATTAGAGTTTAAAATCGTGAAATTTAAGACGTCTTTTACATGGTAAAAATTACGAGCTACTAGCCATTTATATAACTTATTTATAAATAATTTAATTGGTAATGCCTTAATATCTTTTATCTACACTAATGTTATAACATTCTACTTATGTTTCCAATACTTGACTTATAATTACTACTGTTATAGCGCAGATAACAAAACACTCAATTTAAGCAATTTCACATGATGTTATAATATCCACATCGATATCGTAAAATCTCATTATAACATCAATAAAACGCAACCAATTAACCTGGCGAGCCTTATGTCAAAATCCTCATACAAGTTGTATAAAATTTTGATATTAGGCTGGCTTTTGAAAACAGTTGGGTTATACGTGAAAACTTCGTCGAAACTACTAAACTTACATACACAAAACTCTTTGGTAAGATCTTGTGCCAATTAAATAAAAAACGAACAGCGCGCGCTCGCTTCTGATTGGCCCTGCGCGCGCAGCTGCGCTCTCATTGGTTAGATTTTAATGGCGGCAAGTTCACTGTGACAATACACGTATATACATAAACTATTGTCAGCTTTTACTCTTGTTGTTTGATAAATTGCATTAGTGAAGATAAAGTAGTGTATGCAACTGCATATAACACGGGTATTAAAACACGAGTTTGAGTTTATGAAACGAGCGCAGCGAGTTTCATAATAGTAACGAGTGACAGTTGCATAAACTACTATTGGCATCTTATTGTAAATTTTTACACATAAGGCTGAGCAATTTTTCAAATAGAATTCCGTCCTCGGCCGACACTGCAACACAAGCCTGTCTGTGTTTCTAGTACACCGTGGGTAGATATCGCTAGCTTTAATAAATAAACTATGGTTTTCTCTCACGCACACAGATATTTCATAAATGTACTAGAGGATGCTCGCGACTTCGTTCGCGTGGCATAAGTTTTTTTTAATTCCCACAGGCACTCCTTAATTTTCCGGGATAAATCCTATAGGTATATATCACTCTCCAGGTCCTCAACTATACCCATGCAAAAAATCACGTTGATCCGTTGCTCTGTTGCGGCGTGATTGAAGGACAAACTCTCTATTTAACGTCCTTGGGGATAAAATTTTCAAAAACTGTGAAACACGTATTTCTTTTTCTTTATTTTAAACCAGAAGCCCAAATACCAACTTTCATGGTTATACCTTGAAAAATGAAGGACTTTCATACAAACTTTCAACCCCTATCTAACGCCTTTGGGGGTAGAATTTTCAAAAACTGTGAAACACGTATTTCTTTATTTTAAACCAGAAGCTCAAATACCAAGTTTCATGGATATAACTTGAGAAATGACGGACTTTCATACAAACTTTCACCCCCTATTTCACCCCCTTAGGGGTGGAATTTTGAAAGATCCTTCCTTAATGCGCGCCTACGTCACAAAAGGAACCCACTGTCAAAATTTCAAGTTTCTAGCCCCAGCGGTTTAGGCTGTGCGTTGATATATAAGTCAGTCAGTCAGTCAGGACTTTGAATTTTATATATAAAGATAAACTAGGCAGTGTTAAAAGATTTAATTTTACGAAGAGAGGTTTGCAAGATGTATAACTATATTGGCGAGACTCCGCAAATTGCTCTGACACATCTTTTTTGGGCTATAAAAGCCATGTTAAATTCAGAACTATTTCCCCATAGAATTAAACCATATCTGAGGACTGATGCTACGTAAGCATGGTATACTGTTAGGGCAGTTTGTTTGTTTGTGCTTCTTTCTCTTTCCTTCCCAGCTGTTGTCGCATTAGTTTAAGAGCTCAGGGCGCTATTCTCAGAGAGACGCAGGTTCAAATCCTGCCGGTTTCGAAAATTTTTGATATGTATTTAAGTAAGTTTAGTTTAAGAGCTGTTATTCTCATAGTTAATCAAGCTATAATAAATATAGCAAGTCATTTACAGTCTTGCGGATGCCTGCGACTTCGTGCGCGTGGAATAAGTTTAGTTTCCCACAGGAACTCCTTAATTTTCCGGGATAAAAAGAAGTCAATGTCACTATCCAAGTCCTCAACTGTGCTCATGCGAAATATTACGTAGATCCTGTTGCTCTGATGCGGTGTGATTGAAGTACAAACCAACAAACAAACACACTTTCACTTTTATAATATTAGTATAGTAACGTAGGTCTTTAACCTCCATGTCTCAATGCCGCATTGTATTGCTGAAGCTAAAAAAAAATTAAAATCGGTTCAGACACCTCGTAGAAATCGGTGTAGTACATACATTAAAAAAAAAAACAACGTGCCGAATTGCGAACCTCCTCCTTTTTTGGAGTTCGGTTAAAAACGGCCTTTATTTATATAGCAATGTCGCATATTTGCAATATCGCACTTTTCATACAGGCAGCTGTTAATTTTTATCAACCATCCAATATCTTACGTATCACGTGCAAAATATACCCACAGTATTATCGTTTACAAGCGGCAATCTGTTTTTGTTGTGAAAAAACTACAAAAACTACCCGTTCCACGGCAAATGTTCTTTGGAACAACTCACCAGCTCCCTGGCTGGACGCCAGATTCCAAAAATGTAAATTGCAATACAGGCCACTCGACAAACAAACTGGAAATCAATCATTGATAGTGGGAAAAGCTTTTCATCGACTATTTTTTTTAGCTTATTTTTTTTTAATTGATGCTCCATATTTATTATTATTCTTAGGCCACGATTACACTTGTAAGGTTATACTCACATAAGTCGCTAATATTTCTACACGGCATCGTATCGGAACGCTGAATCGCTTGGCGGCACGTCTTTGCCGGTAGAGTGGTAACTAGCCACAGCCGAAGCCTCCCACCAGGCCAGACCAGACTTCAGACCAGACAGACAGAGAATTTCCACGACATAGTCGGCACGCGTTTGAGGTTTTTTTTTAAAATTATGGTGGGAACTCTTTGATTTTGCGGGCAGTTGAATCCCCTATTTATATCTGGATCCCCAGCTATATTGGCAATAGTGTAAGTGGACACAAGAGATTATCTGCCTCTATTGAAATGTGTAGTCGCGAACATCACTTAGGTTTGACGACCTCCGTGGCGCAATGTGTAGCGCTGTTGTCTTAAGGTGCGGAGGTCCCGGGTTCGATCCCCGGCAGGGTCAATTTTGGAATTTGTAATTTCTGTATTTTCCCTGGTCTGGCCTGGTGGGAGGCTTCGGCCGTGGCTAGTTGCCACCCTACCGGCATAGATGTGCTGCCAAGCGGTTTAGCGTTCCGGTACGATGCCGTGTTGAAACCGAATAGGGGTATGGGTTTAATATAACTGCCATACCCCTAACAGGTTAGAACGCTACCATCTTAGACTGCATCATCACTTACCATTAGGTGAGATCGCAGTCAAGGGCTAACTTGTAGTGGATAAAAAAAAAAAGGTAGTAGATTGATATAACTACAAACAAACTATCCAAATAACTACTACGTCCTTGTAATAACTAGTATAAATCTTCTAGGTTTTTTTCCCTTTCCAAATAAAACAAACACGCTCCATGACAAATGATCGACGCTATAACTCATCAGGGCGCTGGACTCGCGCCAGCTTCGGGAAATGAAAATTCGATACTAGCCACTCGCCGAAATATACAATATGTCCATCATTGGTAACGGAAAAATGTTTTTCGTGTCTCTAAAGTTCGGAATTTGCCTGTATTTTTTAACAGACTTCAAAAAAAGGAGGTTATCTACACGTATCTATTTTATGTTATTGGAACTGCAAAATATTCACATATGATTATCTATTAGGGCTATAAATATACAAAATTTCATAGGTGTATGTACTCGTATTTATGGTTTGAATGTATGTATCCGAACGGGTTCGAAACTAGTCGGGCATTTTTCCGAGAGAACACGTGAGTTTGTCCGGATATTATGCTATGTATGTTTGTCCGCTGATTTCTCCAAATCTATTAATCGGACTGTGACCATTATTTTTATATTGGCTTACATTTACTTAAAATTAGGGATTTTGATGAAACTTACACAAGTTTCATCAAAATCGATTTAGTAGTTTTCAAGATATGGTCTGTTATGTGTATGGTGAAGTTGACTTTCTTTTAGATTATCTGTTGTTTTTTTTTTATTTTTTATCCACTACAAGTTAGCCCTTGACTGCGATCTCACCTGTTGGTAAGTGATGGTGCAGTCTAAGATGGTAGCGGGCTAACCTGTTAGGGGCATGGCAGTTATATTAAACCTATACCCCTATTTGGTTTCTACACAGCATCACACCGGAACGCTAAATCGCTTGTTTTATTTGCAATCTGATGACATATTTTATGATGGTGCTAAAATTACTTTTATAAGTCTGAAATCATGCTTTCGTATCGATTAGTAAAAAATATGGAATTACAAGATAAAACAACAAGTTTTAACTCTAAAATTTTCCTTAAATAATACGTCCTTCTTCCTTCTGTACCATCCTTGAGCAAAAAGCTTTCGAATCAAAACATGTTCAGAAACAAAGCTTATTCAAAGGAAAGATCCTTGAAATAAACGAATAGATACAAAGAGTTATCTTTACCCATCCATCATAACTCCGAGAGGAAAACTTCCAAAATTTAAAGGTAGCTAAGACACGTAACATCCAAAATTCGTCGCTCTTTCATCTTCACAATTCATCGCAAAGTATCCCAGAGATTGGAAAGGGAACATCTATAAAGTAATATTTTATCATTCCCTCCACATATTTATATCCCTATTCATTGAGTTGTAGACTCTAGAGCTACAATCCACGGAGACTAATCTCTTGAATTCAACTCATCGCCGGGCCATTATTATATTTTATGAGTCTTCAAGTGCCGATTGGCAAGACTTCCTACATTATTTTGTAGGGCAGGGCATGCAGTTTTTCTTATTTGTATCAAAGGACTCAGAAAAGACAGTAGTGCATGCCCAGGATCAAAAAGAGCCCGTAAAGTGCTCTTCAAAGCTCTTGGATCAAACATCGCCAATCTCTAAACTCCTGACTGCTAGCTGAGAATTTCTTAGAATTTTTTAACTGTCGTATTATATTTATTATAACTGTAATATATGTACATGACTTTAACACTCTGTTAAGCCTGCGTTACGTCACGTCACGTAAAGAGGCTCATGAATAAAAATCCATAGAGGGTCAGAAACCATGACTCGGGTCTCGGGAATCCTCTGACCATCCGTAAGTTAAAGCCGCATTAAGCTTAAATTTTTTGCAGTATAATGCAATTTTTAACCCGCCTATTACTTGAGATCAATTAATGATTTTCAACCGAATAAGCCCCTGCATCCAGGCAGTGCAAGACTGTGGCTTGTGGAAGACAAGAAGTGTGATGAAGCTAAGCATCATGGCAATGTCCCTAGTCTAGGTGCCTCTAATATAATGCACCTCTATGTCCCAATCATTCCCTCGTACTCCTTTGTAGATATACAAATGAGGGCCTCGTATCCGTACATCAAAGTAATCGGTCAAGCAAACTTAACTTCACTCACGGCTTGAATATAATACTTTTGTGTAGGTACGAGTATGTTTGCACTTTTTTTTCTCTAGAATAGTATTAAATTAATTCGCAATCAGCTTTGAAACTTGAGTGAAACTTATTTTTAGAAATTATTAAATAAGGTAGGTACTAAGTGCAGGGTTTTGGAGGTTTTAAACATTTAGAAAATTTCATTTTTATAGCATGGCGTTTCTCAGAAGTACCTATTTAATTTTTTTTTAATTTTGTTTTCAATTTATTTCAGATCCCGAAAAACAGTACACAGGGATACGATAGGGGACACGCGTTTATCCTCTGGGATAGAGGACGAACGCTTTAGTATGCATAACTCAGTCTAATCTAAACCTATTTTGACGTTTTTTTTAATTTAAAAGCCTAACTTAAGTTACTAATTTAACAATATTATGGTTATTGTGTAATACATAGGTAAATGCTGTAGTATATTATATATATAGCCCACCCGTGCGAAGCTGAGGCGGGTCAACCAGCCATACTAATTTTATAAATGCGAAAGTGTGTTTGTAAGTCCTTCAATCACCCGCAACAGAACAACGGATCGGCGTGATTTTTTGCGTAGGTCTCGTTATGGACCTAGAGAGTGTTAAATAGGCTACTTTTTATCCTGGAAAATTAAGTAGTTCCCGCGGGAACCGAAAAACCCCAATCCACGCGGATGAAGTAGCTGGTATCGGATAAATAGTGATAAATCTTGTAAATTTTAGAATTTTGTAACTGTATGATATGAAAGAGCGGAACCTCCTGACACAGGTATAAAAGGAGGTTCCAGCCCCAATGCTATTGAATTGTATTATGTTTGTGAAATAAATCATTTATTTATTTATTTATTTATTTATTTATTTATTATCGGCTAGTAAATAATCATAGGTAGGTACATCAGACAAGTTTTCTTCAGATACCTATAACGAAATGCGTTTGAAGAGAACTGTTATTATGTAAAGTTGGTCGATTATATTGGTAGGTTTATTTGCTTTGATGTTTTCCCTTTTGAATCAAACTCGTGAAAATAGGGCGACTTTAGGGGTCTTAGTTTGAACCTTTTTCTTATACGGAAAATTATTCAACCAAAGTTTCACTGAGAGCAGTATTTTTGGCTGTTTTCTTAATAAAACATGAGCGTAATAGCCCAGTGGCTAAGATGTCCGGCCTCCTACTCGGGTGGTCGGGAGTTCGATCCTCGGGCATGCATATTTAACCTTTCTGAGTTAAGAGCCTACAGTACTCCAGCGCGTATCCAAAGGCGATTCAAGCGACGCGGGGCGGGAGAACGTGAAGTGAACTCGCAATATTTCAGAATTTAATTTCTAACAACGAAAAAAAATATATAATTTTAAATTCAGATCACATAGTGCACGTATTGTACTAAGTTGAGTTTCTATACAAAGTTTAATTAGTATAGGTAAAGTATTCATTGACTACTGCGGTTTATTTGTAAAATTCAGAGGGAAGTTTGTGATTTTTTTCTATCGAGAGAATTTTTAGTAATCGTGTTTTCACATCACATAAAACTCAGTGTATATCCTTAACTTTACTATATTTTTTTTTCAATGTTATTGATTCAATACTTTTATTGATATGCAGGTTCTAACGTGAGAGGTTGAGCAGTTTTTTTGACACGCAGCAAACTATAGACCCTTAAGTATGTGTGTTATAATCACATATCACATAAAGATTATTTGCAAATACATTTTTGCACTTTGTTTTCAATTTATTGCTAACCAAAACAATTTATGCTTACCAAAATATGATTTGACTGCAATTTTACCAAGTAGGTTAATAGCAAATCATTTTATTTACTCTAATTTTAAATGTTAAGTGTAAATAAAAGTAATGAATTGGTATACACGGGTCAAGAGGAAAAGGCGTAGACCAATGCAAAGATGGGTCGACGATATTCAAGTAGTGCCAGATGGCATATTATGGTTCCGAAGGGCTAGAGAGGAAAATGTAGGCCTTTGCCATCAGGCAAACGGACGGGGTTGTCAAGGCAGTGCAGGATAATAATAGTTAAGATTAAAAAATGTAAAATGTCTGAATAAAGGCTTTATTTATTTATTTATTTATTTAAGTATAAATGAATAAATGATTTTTCTTTCTAGTTTCTTTCTTTCTTTCTTAAAGATTTCCTAACACCGTTTTAACTTTAAACTATGCTCAAGCTTATTCCAAAGACGAAACACGTCAACAGTTTATAGTCCCCTAACTCAATCCAAAGTAACTCCCGGCGGCATAAAATTTTAGCATCTCTGTAAAGGAGGCTTTACATTCACCCTGCTGGGTATAAAAATGCCTTTATGGGACACGTACAAACATAAGCGATATTAGATTACTCTGTAGTGAGATATGTACCATAATGCTTCGGGCTGAGTGTAGATAAAAACGTGTAATGGAATCATGCTTAGTGCGTGGGAGCTTGAGGAAAAATACAATATAATATATTTCTTTTACTTGCTTTATATTATACTAGCTCTTGCCCGCGACTTCGTCTGCGTGGTCTACACAAATTTCAAACCCCTATTTTACCCCTTTAAGGGTTGAATTTCCAAAAATCCTTTCTTAGCGGAAGTCTACGTCATAATAGCTATCTGCATGCTAAATTTCAGCCCGATTCGTCCAGTGGTTTGAGCTGTGCGTTGATAGATCAGTCAGTCAGTCACCTTTTCCTTTCATATATTTAGAAGATTGTTCGTGTAACAATCGTAAAATATTACTCGTATCTAAAAATCATGCTTAAATTATCTTGTTTGTTTTTGTAGTTTACGTACAATATTTATTAATTTTTATTTATTTACTAGCTGATGCCCGCGACTTCGTCCGCGTGGATTGAGGTTTTTGATTCCCGCGGGAACTCTTTAATTTTCCGGAATAAAACGTAGCCTATGTGTTATTCCAAACTATAATCTATAACTGTTAAATTTTTCCGGATCCTTAAGCCGTTCTGGCGTGATTGAGTAACAAACATCTACCCATTCATACATCCATACATCCATACATCCATCCAAACTTTCGCATTTATAATATTTATTTGATTATAAAAACGAAAGTGTGTCTGTCTGCTACGCTTTCACGGCCCAACTGTTCGACCGATTTGGATGAAATTTGGTATAGAGATTGAATCCCGGGGCTACTCTTCATTCCCGGAAAATGAGGGTGTCTCCGTGGGAAAAAAAAAACAATCAACGCGGATAAGTCCCGGGCACCATCTAGTATTATACAGTTTTAACATTATTAATTTCTTAAGACTGCTCAGAGGAACGCTGATTAAATATTGTAATATAAATAAGGCGTGTAGTCTGTAGGGTCGTAAATATCTGCATTTACTTCCACACTTAGAAAGTTATAGTGCAATAAAAATATTTCATTTCTCCGCCTGAAGGCAAACCATATTATATTGAGCATTATATATAAATTATGTAATATCTGAAGCAAAATTATATATTTTCTATACTAATATTATAAATGCGAAAGTTTGGATGGATGGATGTATGGATGTATGTTTTCTAATTTTTATCCTGGAAAGTTAAAGAGTTCTCGCGGGATCCAAAAAGCCTCAATCCACGTGGACGAATTCGCGGGCATCAGCTAGTTTGCTATAAACGTAACTTTTATTCTTTAATTACGCTATGGCGACCTAAAATAGGCATTTTCTAAGCAAGCGCGCTCCGACCTAGCCTCATCATTGCTTTTCACAAGCATGATTGTTGTCAAGCGTAAGCATATTTTGCAAAAAAATAAAAAATAAGAAGGAAACGATTGTCAGGAAACCTGCGTGCCTGAGCCTGATAATGTTCTAAAAGGTGTATACAATTTAAATTAAAAAAAAAAAAAACTGCCAATCCACACTTGGTGGTAGACAAAATATTATGGTCATAAGTCTAAACCCAACTCATTCATTAGAGCGTAGAGCTTGTGGTAGAGTAGCTACGAGAATAGTGCTACGTTCTACGGTGGAGTTACAAGCTACGATTTTTTGAGTTTCAAAGTATACCCTGAGCACTGAACTCCCATATTTTGATTACAAAACAATAAATCATTAGTCATTAGTATCAGAATATCGCATAAAGACATGCGAAATAATTTGGAAGAATGCATGGATGGATGGATGGATGGATGTTTCTTACTCAATCACGCCAGAACGGCTGAACGGATCTGGGTGATATTTGACTTTGACGTTGAGATTGAGAAAAACACAGGCAATTTTTTTCCCGGATAAGTTCCAAAAAAAGAAGCAAAAAACCTCAATCCACGCGGGTGAAGTCGCGGGCATCATCTATACTAGCTCATATTATGTCTTTTTATCCTCTGTTTACGTATTTTTACGGCTTTTATAGTAAGTAATGGTATATAAGTACACTTCAATTATAGACACATTTTAGAACTAAAAATGAATAGAAAAAAAGTAGCTACTTTAATAGCTAACTTTGCTACTGAATAATAAAATATGAGTAGTTAACATTTGATTTTTTAATTAATGAAAAATTAAAATGTAGCGCTTTAACTCTGTTAGAATACGTATGTCTAAATTATCGTAGAACTTACTACTTTTAATCGTAAAATGTACTACTTAGAACATGCGATAGAAAAATCAGCTTTTAAATTGACTAGGTACATACAAATACAAAGCATTGTTAACATTTGTCACGAGGATTTCCGATAGAAAAACTGTAAAAGTAAACAACACGCCGGATTTATCGTTGACAATTCAGAATCAAAATTTTTATCGAACAAAGGCTCAAACATAAATGTAAACATTTACAGAAATCAAAATAGTATTGGTACATAATTTAGTACATCAATAATTTGAACATAATATGTGATATATTTTAAAATTATTGCCGTGGAGACCCTGCGGCAGTGGAGTTTTAGTGGCAAAAATGTCTTGCGAGATATTTCACCGCGGTTAATTTCCTCAACCTGTGACAGAAGGGCTGGCTCATTTATTGTGCAAAGGATCAGCCTGGCTGTCCAGCGCGGAAATACAGCCAGCATTCTTGCCACTGTTCTACGCGGGCACGATTTACATGGAAAAATTATATTAGGCCTAGCTAGCTTTAAGTTCTATTGTATTGTTTTCTATAAAGGTTATGGTGGTAAATGATCAAAAATAACATTTAAAAGAATCAATAATCAAAATGTAACCGGAGTCCTAGCTTCAGTATTCCGGCTGCCGTCGTGGTGAGCGGATGCGTATGTCGCTCTCGGATTCGAAATGGTTTCGTAGATTATGAAACGCGAGTAATATATTTTTTCCTGTGTGACTTTATAGTGCCCATTATGGATTGGAAAGGATCTACGCTCGTTTTTTTTTCGCTGTTGGTTGCGGTGACCGGAAATCCGGCGAAAATAGGTAAGTTTAAATAAGTTATTATTGTTTATTGGGTATTGGCGTAGCTTGTGCTTTGAACAAAGACGTACCAAAGATTGCGTACATTTAATACTCAGTACATTGTATTGTAGGTATTGAAATTTTGGTTACACTAATTACACTAATTAGTGTAACCAAAATTTCAATTCAAATAAATTGATATTGTTATTATTGACATAAATCTCTATTTTCTCCTCACGAAAATCTGAGCTGTAGAGTTTTTAATCCTATTACAATTGTAACTGAAACCTGATCAAATGTTAAACTACTAGCTTGCCTGCTAGAAATAAGGCTACAGATTTATGTTGGCTTTAAAATTGTAGAGTTGACTCTACACTGTTACTATATTTTTACAATGTACAATGTTATATTAAGTATTATTAGTAGTAATTCTATTAAAACTGCACTGTCGATTTCGTAGTGGCATTCTATCTATACATATATTTCATTCGATTTTATAGGTAAGTGCTAAATTTCGATTGAATTATCAATAGTAGACTTTACAATCTAAAGATAGGACGTAAAATGGGCTCTATCTTTGAACTGTTACTTGATACTTGAAAATTGAAATGCAATGAAAATACTTTCAACGAATTTCGTTTTTCAAAATTATTTGTCAAATTTTGCAGTAGCAAAATCTATTATAGCATATACATTATAAATGTATTGAATCAATATTGATCTATGATGTTACAATATGGCGAAAATTCAATCCAATACAAACTTAGCAAAACATAAGCTACAATCTGTAGACATTGTAGAGTATTGACAGAGTACCTAACTGGAACTCAGACATTTCAAATTACGAAACAGTGAAGCATTGTAGCGTTTAACTTAAAATACATTTACGCTAAGTTGCACGAAACAAATTTATTTATTATTTATTAATATATTAATTGATTACAGTCGCAAGAATTGAATGAAATCTTGTGATTCAATTAGTTTAATCATCACTTAAATTTTTAAATTTGTTTCGTGCAACTCATCGTTATACAAAAGTATTTACCAGAAGTAAAGTAATACTTTTCAGTTAACGTAAAACTTTTCATGGAAATTACAATACATTGAAACATTCTAGAGTTAAAACACTTCTAATACGTTGAAACTGCAGCTAAAAGTGACGGTTACATAATTGTAACACAATTTAACAATTTTTCTGTAGAGTAATTTAAAAGGTTTTATGCAAATTACAATACAGTAACAAGTGTCCAGGTCACACTAACATTTTGGAACATTGTACAGTTTTCTACACTCTTCTAAAACATTTGAACTGCAGTTTTTACTTTAAAAGTTAAAAGTACTTAATACATTTTAACATTGTAGTGTAAACTAATATTTTCATGCAAATTACGATACAGTAAAGCATTGTATTAGTTTACAGACTTTGATTTAACAATTAGGTAACGTATTAAAATATACGCTTTAACATTGTAGACTTTAGTATATCTTTCAATAATATAATTTAACTTTCAAAAAACATTGTGGTCATACGCAGTTGTTAACTAACTTTATGATAAACTAGATGATGTGGGAACTCCTAAATTTTCCGAGATAAAAATTAGCCTCTGTCCTTTCCCGCGATATATTATTCCCGCGACCTATCTCTGCCAAATAAGATATCTATATACCAAATTTCATCAAAATCGGTTGAAAAGATGAGCCATTTTAAAGCGTAGTAGACAGACAGACAGATAGCCACACGTTCTTTCGCATTTATAATATTAGTATGGATTTAAATCATTGCAAAGATCATGGTATTGATACCTACTTGTTCAATACGTGGAAATTGCGTTGATTTTCCGTTTTCTGAAATACATTTTCAATACAACACAAATACTTTCGATGAAAGGTTCAATACGTTTTAACTATAATAACATTGAATACATTTTTTTTGTTATAAATATAAATAACAACTAAGTAAGAAAAATAATTGTATAAAAGGTAATGAAAGGTAAGGTAAGGTATTTATTTTATTAAAGGTAATCGGCCCTTACGATATATTCATTATGTATTCGCATGTATAATGATAAAATGCATGTATGTAGATGATAAAAAAACTAAAAGTGGCTCGAGAATTTCGCAAAAGGCGTTACGTACGATGCTATATACGAAATACGAATCAGACACACGTAGGGACATAATGCGCTACGTATATTCGTAGTTAGATGCTTAGATGATGCTATTCACGCCATCACGACCCTTTAATGAGGTTTTTTTTTGTATTTCGTAGATGGCATAATTACAGACAGGCAAAACCAGTTTTGCTCAGAGACAGTTTTGCAAATGGCGCCCATCTTCGAAATACAAAACAAAAATCGCTTTGAGTGATGTCGTAGTACGCTACGTACAGTCGTAGACAGATGTCTCGTATATGATGCTACGTAGTTTGATTTTAGCGCAGTTGTTTGACCCAACATGACTACAAAGAAGGTTGTATCTTAGTTTTGCTAAGTGTCAATTTCGCAAATAGCGTATGACCGTCTACAAAACAAAAATCGCTACGAGTGCGGTCGTAATGCGCTACGTACAGTCGTAGACAGATGTTTTTTAAATGATGCTATGTAGTCTGGTTTTTACGCCGTTGTTTAACCCAACAAGATTACAATGAAGGTTGTATCTCAGTTTTGTTTAGTGTTAATTTCGCAAATAGCGTAAGTATGCCATCTACGAAATACAAAAAAAAACCACTACGAGTGCGGTCGTAATGCGCTACGTACAGTCGTAGACAGATGTCTTTTAAATGATGCTACGTTATCTCTGGTTTTTACGCCGCCGCCGCCGCCGTCGCGTCTCGCTCCGCTAATGTTATAGTAGTTAAAAAGTATATCTATGGTTGTACTTATATTTTTCAAAGTTTATCTTCAATAAGATTTAATCCAGATCTGTTTAGTCGTTCTGGCGTGATTGTTTTTGATTAAATAAATGAATGAATGAGTAAGAAACATTCATCCTTCCATCCATCCAAACTTTCCCATTTATAATATTAGTGTACCTAGTACAACCACATTGGATCTATAATTCAATTACTTCGTGTCAGAAAAATATCTAAAATCTAAATAAAACTAATGTAATATTATTTATAAACAGTAATTATTTACTTATTTATAAAATATACCCATCCCATCCAAAAAGTGCAAAACCAGGGCGAGTCAATTAGTCATAGTATAAACGGTGTCAATGTTTGTTCGTACGTAGCTTTAAGTACACACTATCACCCGGTTCATTCCACTATGCTTAATGAGATGCGCATCATTCTTCCCGGGTTTTAATTACGCTGAAGTAATTACACTTTTTTAAATACGTTTTAATGAAACGTGAAATGTATAATTACTTTTCATATAAAAGATAAGGGGATAGTTAGAAAAGTACCAACTCCGAAGATAATTAATATTCATCAGATTATCAAAAAATCATTGTTTACGTTCTTTGAACAAAGAAATACTTATTGAAATCGGTTCAATAATCTCAAAAAGATTTCAAAGAACAGACAAAAAAAACAATAATTATCAGCTCTTTGAATACCCAAGCACCCATCTTATACACTTACCTACAGCTACAGTCGACAATCTCGACTACAGCGCTGATTTTCAGGCATTACCTCAAGGTTCTAATGCAGAGATCTAAAGAGCGTACTTTGACTTTGCTCAGGCTTTACTACGCTAAAACGGGATGGACTTATATTGGAGTGTCATAGATCTATCTCGTTTAAACTCTGTCTTAAGTCAGAGCTAAGTCAAAGTACGCTCTATAGGGCGTACTTTGACTTACGAGTAGGTAGCTCTGACTCAGACAGATCTGTGATCTCAGACAGTTTCTTGCGGGCGCTTCTCCGTAGAATTGGCTTTCTGAATCAGTGGCTAGAGGCCTTAATTCCGGCTTATCATAAGTGACACAAGTGACTTCACAGTACAGTACAGTACAGTACAGTACAGTAGTACAGTTACATGAAAATACCACATGAAAATAAAACGTTTCATAAAATTTCACAGCCAAGCGTAAAGCTATCTCTCTCGTCAACAAAAGTGAGACCCACCCTAAAAACATGCCTTAGTTACGTCTGTCGTTAGCTTTACTGTCGACATATAATATTTAAGAGCCTAGATTTATAGAAAGCAATTGCTTACAGAGGTTACTGAATAGCTTACTTGTACTTACGGTAACTTTTTATTACGTCTTGGATGCGAATTTCATGTATTCGCAACATTTCTTTTTGCTTTTAGTTTTATAGGCACAACTTCTGAAATATGTAATGGTTGCTAGACTAATAAAATAGGAACATGTCAGATCTTAAACCATTTAAGAATATAGATAGGCTATAGCTAAAACGATACTAAAAACATAAATGCGAAACTGTGTCTGCAGTCTGACTGTCTGTTTGTCTGTCTGCTACGCTTTCACAATTTAAATTTAAAAACATCTGTTCAACTGATTTCGATGAAATTAGGTACAGAGTTAGGTTGAATCTCGGGGAAAGACATAGCTGACTTTTCCTCAGAAAATTAAAAGAGTTTCCATGTGATTTTTTAAAGAATCTAAACCCAAGCGGTCGATGTGGCTTGATTATCCATCTGTTGATTATACTAGTCTAGATCCAGACTTCACACAAACACACACACAAATTATCTCTCTCAGTCGCCCCTCCATAACTCGGAGCTTTTTTATGCGTCCTATTTAACCACCATGTTACGGAGTCCCCTAGTCCCCTAGTCCCTAGCCCGCCAGCCCGCATTGGAGCAGCGTGGTGGGTCTAAGCTCTAATTCCCTCTCTCCTATGAGAGTGGAGGCCTGTGCCCAGTAGTGGGACGTTAATGGGCTGTAGTGGTGGTGGTGGTTACGGAGTCATATGTGATACCTAACATCAGAAATCAGATATCTGTAGGACAGAGTTACAGACAGACCTCAAAGAGTTTAGAGCTCGATATCATATAGTATATATTATTATATTATTGCAAAAGATTTTTTTTCGACGACCTCCATGGCGCAGTAGTGAGCGCTGTGGTCTGTGAGATGTGTGATGTGGGAGGTCCCGGATTCGATCCCCGGCAGGGTCAATTCGCGAATTTGTAATTTCTAAATCTTCTCTTTGAATTGGCCATAGATTTGTCATCCGCTGTGCTCCAGATAGACCAAATTAAATCTATGGAATTGGGAGGCTTCGGCCGTAGCTAGTTACCATCCTATCCTACCCTAGCCCTGAGGCCTATTTTAATGCGAGAACAATAATTAGGAACTGAATTATCGGAAACTATATCCGGTTGAAGTCACGGCAATTATCTATTTGCCAATAATAATGTCATGTTCAGTTTGCTTCAGTAATTGCTCCGTGTTGATTAATTGCATGATTATAATAATTACTTAACGGTTAATTGCGTTTTAATTACTATGTATACATTTTGGTTGCAAAAATATACGATAATATTCTGTTTTTGTAATAAATTCGAACATAATAAAACGCATATTATCATAATAATATTATAAATGCGAAAGTGTGTGTGTTTGTTGGTTTGTTCTTCAATCACTTCGCAACAGAGCAACTGATCAACGTGATTTTTCTCAAAAGTATACTTGAGGACCTGAAGAGTGAAATAAGCTACTTTTTATGACGGAAAATTGAGGAGTTTCCTTGGGAATTAAAAAACATTATTCCATGCTGACGAAGTCGCGGATATCAGCTAGTAAGTAATAAATATTGATAGACGCATTTTCCATAGACTAATTATTCAATACAGCTGTAAATTTAGTATTATTTTTCTCTTCCATAGTTTCAGTAGAGTCTACTTAGGACAAAAGGGTAAGGACATACGAACTTTCCCAACAGTTGTAGTCATGTACGGAGTCGCCTGACAGCTGTGACAGCGGCGTGACGGGGTAGCGGTATCTCCAAATTGGCAGAATATACAATTTAATTCTTTACCTTATGTCGAATTTGTATGCAGTTTCCTACCTCTCTCAACATTGATGAATTATTTTAGTACCAATCTCTCAACCATAGGTGAAGAGTACCTTACCTCTAAGTGCTACAAGGTCTAGAGCCCTCTTGAGATGCACGGAGCGGCGCTACGATCGTAGCTGCAAGTATTATTTGCATTAGTAGGTACAGGGCCGCGTTGCGAGGTGCATCTCCGTGCCGCGTCGCTTAAGTGAGTTCAGCTCCATTCAACCTCATACAAAGAATTCTTGCCGCTACGTGCCGCGCCTATGTAATAGATCTACAACTGGCATGGTAGCCTGGTCTGGTTGTATGTGCGTCGACCCACTGTACGAATATATACTGCCACTGTTTTAGTGTCAACTTCATTTCATACTCAAGTCGTAACGTAGCACCCCATTTCCGCCTCTAAAACTACGCGTCACAATATATCATATTAGGTTGGATCTAATATACACGCACCGCTGTAGGTACGAGTAGGTATATAAGCAATTTCCTGCCCTCCCGCGAGTACGTGACTATATTATATTTAAAGGCTGTTACCTGTGCTGTTACGTACTTTCCGTTGCTGGAATATGAACTACAAAAGGCATGAAAAGCTGCTCAGCTTTAAATCTAATAGACATAACTATGTTTTGGGTACTATATTTTATAAGTTACTAGGTAATGCCCGCGACTTCGTCCGCGTGGATTGAGGTTTATAGCTATGAGAATTGTGAAGCTATGGGAATCAAAAAAACCTTGATCCACGCGGACCAAGTCGCGGGCATCATCTAGTTATTAAATAAATACTTAATCTTTATTTCGTGCAACTGGAGCTCAACTTGTTAGTATCCAAACAATTTAAATTTGAAAAACTAATGAAAGCACTGGAAGTTTAATTCGCTATAATCCGCAACAATAGGTAAATCTGTGCGAACGGTGGAGTAAAACAAAACCTGCATGCTTCATATTGTTCTCAAAGGTTTCCAGTAAAGGTCTAGCCCCACTACAGATGCACGGCGCGGAGCGACGCGTAGCGGCGAATATTCTTTGTATGAGTTGTATGGAGCTGAGTCCACTTAAGCGACGCGGCACGGAAATGCACTGCTACATAATTATTGTACAAAAAATACTTGCCGCGCGGCGGTGCGCCTTTGTAGTGGGATGGAGTACATCGTGCGGAAACTGCAGCATGCCTGTGTGGTTTTAATCTCAAAGATGTGTGCAGTCTACCAATCCGCACTTAACCAATATGGTGGACAATGGCCTCTTCTCATTCTGAGGGGAGACCCGTGTCCAGTAGTCATCTGGCCATAGGTTAAGGTAACGATGATTTTTATAATAATACTAGCTGATGCCCGCGACTACGTCCGCGTGGATTGAGGTTTTTTGGTTCCCGCGGGAAATCCTTAGTTTTCCGGGATAAAAAGTAGCCTATGTGTAATTCCAGACTATAATCTATCTCTGTGCCAAATTTCATCCAGATCCGTTCAGCTGTTCAAGCGTGATTGAGAAACAAACATCCATCCATACATCCATACATCCATCCAAACTTTCGCATTTATAATATTTATATTTGATTAAGGATGATTCACGCTACAACGTGGCGCGGCCGGGCCGTGCCCCGGCCGGGGCACGGTCAAACATTATGGAGTACTTTTTGTATGAAGCGATTCATGCCTGACCGTGGCCCGGCCGTACGCCGCCAGGACTCGGCCGGGGCACGGCGTTGAAATGTCGGTGGGTATTGTTTCCCGGCTCCGGCACGGTCCAGCCCCGACACGTTGTAACATGAACATATGCGCCCGGGCGCCCACAGAGCAGTCAACGTCAAATCTTAGTGAGGTGAGCAGCTCAACAGCAAAATGGACGATGAAAAATTATTAGAATGTGTGCGCAAGTACCATTAAGTACCAAGTACCAAAAGTAAAGCATTCTTTAAACATTCTGACATAACCATAAAACTTGCTCTCATCATCTATTAATTCTTTGTAAAGTAAAGCAAATTCTCCTTCTGCTTCTCGCTTTCTCGAGGTTGGATGTACACCCCATCTTCTTTTAGTAGTTTCGCTTCGTTTTTCCAATACTTCATCATCGATGGCAATTGCAATAGCTGCCAATTAAAATTGTGAAAATTGCATATTTACTTAAGCGTGAAGTCTATCGACAGATGAAATTACTAGCTGACAAAAACCACATAACACAGATATAGTCGTGCAGATAATACAGCCACGGTCGTGCAAACAACCCGGTGTAACATGAATGACTGGCCCGGCCAGCGCACGGTGGACGTGTCCCGGCCGGGGCACGACCCGGTGGCGGCACGTTGTAGCGTGAATCATCCTTTATGCGGTAAAATTTCTTAATTTGGGTTGTAAGCTTTTGACAGTCAGTCAGTTTCTACTTTAGATTAGTCGATTAGTAAAAGCGTATCCAGCGAGTGCAAACCTTTAGAAACTTGTTCTGATTTATTAAAAGCTTAAGCGAATCTACGCTGTAGTTAGCCCCTTCTAATTAGGGTGGTTGACGTAAAATTTACATTTTATTTTAACTTTCCTGCTGAAAATTGGTTAGTTTTTAACGAGCAGTCGGGAAAAGCCATGTAAGTAGATGTTGGAATTTCAGACTTAGGTACTTAGTTTAAATTTATACGTTATTTCAAGACTGCAACCAATTGCCATTTTTTTTAAGGTTTTTTACCTTAAAAAAATGATAAAAAAGCTTGAAAAAGTAAATCTATAGAATGAGGTGTAGTATGTACCTACTCATTTCGGATTTTTAACATTATGTATAAAAGAGAAGAAAAGAAGAAGGGTAGAAATTCAATAAAATATTACAGTATTAAAGACACGTTTAAGCCATTTATATAAATAAAACTAAATTATAAATTCCCCAAATCACCTGCTGGGGATTGAACCCGTTACCTGACACATAAAAGACCTCGGCTCTCACCACTGTGCCATAAAGGTCATGAAATTTGATTAATACATAGGACAATGAAAGATCTGACAGAGATAATTATGTACAAGAATTTAATTCCGAAAAATATCCCTCTGAATGTCGTTCCAGCATAAAAACCTTTGAGTTGTGATTCGGATCAATTTACCTCCTTTTCATTACGCCTGAGCGATTGTAAGCCGTGCGGATCATTTGACACGATAATGCCTGTTTGATCTGCAAGTAAAATTATGATCATATCGATATCGATCAAAGAGTATCGATTTTTTCACTGACGCAGTGGTTTTAGTACGATGTCGCGTACAACTTTTTAGGGATATAGGCAAATTTAACATCCTTTTTCGTCACGCCTGAGCGATTGTAAGCCGTGCGAATCATTTCACACGATAATTCCTGTTTGATCTGTAAGTAAAATTATTATGGACATAATATCGATCAAAGAGTATCGATTTTCTTATTGACGCAGAGGTTTCAGTATGAATACGATGCCGCGTACAACCAATTAGGATTTTACTTTTTAGGGATATTTACTTAAAGCAATGATAGTTCTTTATATAAGTTATATATAAAAAATAGGTATTCTTAAAAACAAACATGATAATAATATGTATCGCTAAATGTATAATTTGTAATAATTTAATTTCTAATTTTGTCAATGAATGAACTTGAAGTTTAATTTGCTTTAATCCGCCAAAGTAGACAAATTGATGTGGTACAGCGTGTAGTTTGCAAGTGCCTTGACGTCACTGAAATAGAATAGGTACTAAAATTCTACATCAATGCTTGACGTACCTAAAATAAAGATTATATTTCTGAAACAAAAGCGTAAACAAGATTAAAATAACACTGCTTTAAGCGGTTATAGTAAGCCCCCTACGTTCAGCTGTAGAAGCTACAAAATCACATTTACCAATAAATATTTAGCCAAGCGTATATTGTGTTTGTCAGCGGGTAATGTTTTATGGCTTTTAAACCGCGATTATTAATCAGCCGTGT